>OZ004729.1:62197724-63630325 GCA_963924685.1 Dexiosoma caninum
TAAATACGAGGACGTATCAATAACTCCGTGACTTTTCGCACTTCCCTCGTAGTTATATGAAATGCAAAACTGTGCCCATCTAGTGCCACCTGTTAATAGACTACTCTCAAGTTTTGAACAAGTTTCGTCATTTACTTTGCGTTTAACAAAACATGCAACCTCGTGTATTTTTCTAAAAATTGGAAAAAAGCGAATTCGAGTGTTCATTAAACATTATTTTTTGCGAAAAAAAAAGCCGTCAATCAAACCAAGGAAAATCGCGATAAATACTATGGGGACTCTGCGCCATCGATATCAATTGTTAAAAAGTGGTTAACTGACTTTCGTTGTGGTCGCACAAGTACAAATGACGCTGAACGTTCTGGACGGCCAATTGAGGTCAGTACACCCGAAAATGTCGAAAAAATCCACGATATGGTGGCCGATCGAAGAGTAAAAGTGCGTGAGATTGTAGATGCCATAAGCATTTCATATGGCAGCGCGATTTCGATTTTAAATGATCAGCTGGGTTTAAGAAAGTTGTCTGCAAGATGGGTGCCGCGTTTTCTCTCAATTGACCATAAACGAAAACGTGTGACAACTTCAAAGAATTGTTTGGAGTTGTTTAACCGCAATCCGAATTAGTTTTGTAACTGTGGATGAAACATGAATCCATTACTGTACTGCGGAGACCAAGCAGCAGTCTAAACAATGGGTTTCTCCGGGTGAACCTGCTCCAAAGAAGGCCAAAATAAGTTTGTCGGCAACAGTTTTTGGGATGCAGGCGGCATAATCCACATCAAAAGGGAAAAACAATAAACGGTATTTATTATGCCAACTTATTAGACCGATTTAATGAGGATTTAAAAAGAAAACGACCCCAAGAAAAAAGTTATTTTTCATCAAGATAATGCACGGCTGCACACGTGTGCAGTCTCAATTTCAAAACTCTATGAATTGGGCTATGAATTGGTACCTCATCCGCCATATTCTCCGGATTTAGACCCTAGTGACTACTTCCTATTTCCAAACCTAAAGAAATGGCTCGGTGGAAAGAGATTTAGCTCCAACGATAAAATTATTGGCCAAACAAATGCCTATATATATATAATGCTGTTAGACGCAAAGTAAATGACGAAACTTGCTCAAAATTTGACAGTAGTCTATTCAGAGGTGGTACTTGATGGGAACAGTGTTGCATTTCATATAACTACGAGGGAAGTTCGAAAAGTCACGGACTTATTGATTCGCCCTCGTATTTTACTTTCCCGATAATGCTACTCTTGTGGTTTAGTATCAGCTGAGGTCGGTACTGTTCACTGGTTTCGCTATTGAGACCTTCCGAAAACTACTGACACGAAGGCACACTAATGCACATCTGAAAAATACGAAGTGTCTTTACAATTTACTCGGAGACCGTCCTCGTACCCAGGTCAAGTACCTTAAACATCACCATAAGAAGATCATAAGAAAAGAACGCGTTACTATTTTAAAGTAGAACATATTTTTTCAGAAAATATCATAAAGAAATAAAAAAAGGCAGAATAAATGTTCAGAAAAGAAAACGCCATAAGATACCTACCATCATTTCATTACAATATCTTTTCGCGATATTGCGCTATTCATGCACTTAATTGTTCCGCTATAAACCCATTTTACAGCACTTTAAAAGAGAAGAATAATGTGAAAATATTTTTAATAAATAAAGTGAAAAGTGCAACGTTCTTTTTGAAAATCGAAAACACTGATTTCCTGATCACTGAGTGCCTGAGTGTTCCATCTAAAAACATACATTTTTCTATTAGCTTCCGAATTCTAAAAGCACTAAATATAACAAGTGTATAATGTCAAGGAATTTGTTTTAATCACATTTTTAATATCTAAATTATCTCCACTGTACTTACGTATGTACATTTTTAGATTGTTTTAAATTTCGTGTGAATTTTTATAAGTAACAAATTGTGGTTTGGTGTTATTCGCTTTGTAAAGATTCTTCCAAAATTTAAATTTGCAGAATGATCGAAGTAATCGAGCGAAGAAAACAATTAACAGTTTCACTATAACTAGTGAAAGTTTTTTGTTAATATAATCGTTAATTGCATTTGTATAACATTTAATAACATTTAATAAATAAATAAAATTAATTTTTGTAAACTTCTTATAAAACATGTTCCGAATATTGGATTATTTTTATCAAGTCTTCAGTAAATTTTGTGCCACCATTTATTACAAAAATACCACACGATGTGGATTTTCTTGGTAAAATACGTTTTGTTTTGGAATTTTGAAATTATTATTATTTTTATTTTAATGCAAATTGAAATGTATGCATGAGTATGTAAAAGTATGATATGGCGACAATAAATTACAATTATTAAAGCTGATGTGTGGTTAATGTAGAAAATAAAATTCATATGTGTGACAGAAATGTAGGGTGGCCCCAATAGATATTAAACGATTTTCAAAGTAAATGAGTTCATATTCAGCTGATACTTAAAAATTCCATGACGTGCATGATGCAATAACTAGGTGGCATTACTACGTCAGTTGACAATTCTTTGTCTTTTTTGTGTCTTTTTTTAATGTCAAAAGCCAACTCCTTTTATGTTTTTGGTAGTGTTTGTCTAAAAAGGAGAGATATTTGAGTAGCGTGAGTGCCAAACACAGCGTAGTTTAGGCAATTAATTCATAATTTTTGACATATACCACGACTTTACACAAATAGGTTTTTTTTGTAATGTTGTGTTTGTTGCCGCAGTAATGCCACCTATTCAGAGTTAGAATTAAATTATATTTGCATTCTAGCACTTTGGTTTTTCCTTATACTTCCCACAATATTTATATTTGCACAGTATTATGGTGATTTCGATTCTGGAAATGTGTATTGCACTTTCCACTTTATTTGGCTAAAAAATTTTTTTTCAAAATTGGGCAGGGAATGCAATTTCCCTGAAATGCGAAGTGCGTACCGTTGCAAAATTTATCACAAATGGATGCGCTCTTAAAGATGAACGTGTTGTGCGTAGGAATGAGCGGGTTGCGGTAACAAATTCAACGATTTCATTGGAGGAGCTTCCATTCTAATAACGGAAGAACAACAAAAAACACATTACGATAATTTGAGCAATTTGACAGTCAATAGAGTTGGCTACCCTGTCGTCCGCAAACAGGTTCTTCGCCCTCTCCTATACACGGTAGAGTAAGTTCAAAGTGGCGAAGGCATAGTCACTGGTCACTGAACAATACCGGCTTCGACTGATAGAAATCCACCAACACATCAGAACGCCCTCCTTCGTCGGTAATGTGTAGCACCGGCGAAGAAAAATAATAATAAAAATGGCTACTAAACCGAAGCTTCAGCACTGCTATAAACAAAGAACGTGCAAAAGCAGAGCTGTAGAGTAATTAATTAAGCTTCACCTCCTGTCGTTTCTCTAACTATCCCTTTCCTATAGTTCCAGCACAATGCATCGCATGTGGGGGTGATCTCCTGAGTGCTGGTCCCAGTTAAAAAAAAATAGTCTTTGAAGTACCGAAGAGAAGTATTTCTTTTTCGGTCGGATGTATTGATAAACTATTGATAAAGCCCTATTAACTGGCGTTGGTATAGGTCTAATACAACTGCTGATTCGACTCCTCTTAAAGGTTTTGAAATAACAGAAAAGTTGTTTTTGTGAATTGTGAATTGTTTAAAAACTAACTTTTGTAATTATGAAATATAGCATTAAGTTTAAGCAATTATGGAGCAAATAATTGTGGAGCGCTAAATCGAACTATGACAATGTTCAATTCGCTGGCTATGCATATATGATGAAATAGACCAGATTACCGCAACAGCAATTATGAACCCTGCTATTGAATGAAATAGAAGTATTATCTTCAATTTAAAGTAATTTGTAATGAAAGCACATTCGACAAACTCAATTGCTTTGTAGTGGTTTTCTGGCAACCACGAATTTCTGGGTGCCTTCGGGCAACGCAACCAAACTTCAGTTGCCGTCCGTAATCGAGCCAGGAGCATTTTTTTACAGTCGAATGAAAATACGCACTAGACGATATGATTCCTAATCCAAGATATTTTTATCTTGGACCAGGAGATTACTTAATTTTGACTCTTTCTAAGTGGTCGTTTAAGCTAAAACACTGAAATTTTTAATTTAATGTTTGAAAAATAATAAAAGCGAGAGTCGAAAATTCAAATGAATATATAACACTGTTCTAAAATTTAAAGATTAACAATCAAAATATTGGACCAAGTAAGCTTACTGTAACAGCAGTGCTGAAATAGGAGCGTGACAAAAACTAGTTGCAAATATTTATGTTACATTTTACGATTGGGATTTATGCTACCGTACAGCAACAACAACAATAACAACAGCAGTAGCAGCATTACCAACAGCAACAATAACTTGTACAGAGATGCATTTAGGATTAATTTGGATTCATGTTGGAAGGGCCTATCCCAACAGTGGTCCTAACACTAACGCCCGCCAACACATCCAAGTATAAAGAAGAATCTATTCGGTCACTCATATCGTAGGCAATAAAGAACGAATAATCATCATTGCTACATTATAATTGAACAAACAAAAATTTCACCCGTAAGACCGTGCACTGAAACTTATTCATTCAGGGGTTTTTTCTGCTGAAAAATTGCTTGCCAAACAAAATCAACTGCACAACTTTTGCGGTTACGTAGCCGATGTTTATAAAAATAATAGAAATTCCCAGAAAAGCAGTTCATAATTGTTTTTTCACTCAACGACGATATTTTTATTAAAATGAGAACATGACAAAAATATCTTCTGTGTTTATTTGTAATCACTGACGCATTTTCAAGAATATTTTTTTTTGAAAAGGCAAGTAATTTTCGCGGTTGTTCAATTCAACCCAATCAAATGGAATTTAGCTGACACGTAGTGTTAGAAATCTTAGGTTAGATTAGGTTGCCAGGTTGCTGGATGTAAAGGTAAGAAAAGGTCCCAGCCCACTTGGGTAAAAATTTTATTACGGGATCATACTGATGCTTGTTTTGAAAAAACTTTTCACGTATTGTAGTGATACACACCAGAGTATCTGCTGGGAATCGAACCTAGAACCCCCAACTGCTAAGAACAGTAGACTACCGGGTCACTGCTTAAATTTGAGTATCATGAATGTATCGATTTCTAATCACAAATAATTTGCACTGTCTTTAAACTTTGAAATTGGGGTTTGACAGCAATATTTTCAAAATAATAATTTCAGGTTACAGGCATGAAGAAAAGAAATCATATACGATATGTGTCTAGTAGACATGAAGGAATGCGAATATTTTCAATGGCTTGGCTGAGGTTAGCATTTTTCATTAATGCTCTCCAAATTGAAGAGAAGCTGCAAATGGTAGCAAAAGTTCCAACGAAGTATCCAATGGTATATGAAATGTTCATACGACATTCTTTTTTTTTTGCCGGGAAAGTTGGTATGTCTTTTATGTCAACAACGTATTGATTAGAAAACTAACGCAGAGTAATTCCATTAATTATTTTAGCTCGTTTAAATACCGAAGAAGAAGGTGGTGGAAGTCAATATCCATTGGTGCAGAATGTTGGCCTTCTCGAGACAAAAGCATTCATATATCATTCTTTAAAATCAGACTGCAAATGCCAAAGATATAAAGAACAGTTAAAAAAAAAATTTTTTTTCTGTGTTCGTGCACAGTATCCGACTATGTCATAAAAACACTTAACATTTTTCTCATGCGCATTAGTCTTTCTTAGCGCCAATTGTGGAAAAGTCTCTGTGCCGAAGGCATGTTCACTGGCCACAGAATAGTATCGGATTCAGCTGATACGAATCCACGGAAATATACAACTTTTTAAATGCTGCTCCTTGCAACATTGCCACAAATACTCGAAACGGGGAAAAGCAGAGGTCTAAAAATATTAACCCGGCTAAACCTGCACCGCCTGTTATCCTTATCACCATCCATTTCTTATAGAAGGTAACGCCCAGTAGCAGGCAATCATTGCCTGACCTTTACTTCTCCTCATAAAAAAAAACAAAACATAAAACATTCGAACAAACATTGTATGCAATTTAATTAATAACACAGGGGTGTCTACTATAATTCAAATTTCAATGGAATCGATTCATAGTTTCAAGAAAGTACATAGCCTAGCTGACTATGTATCTATTGACCAGGACAAACCGTATAACTTTCCCGTAGGAGCTCAGAATAAGTGCAGCAAATTTTATAGCAATCGGATCAGCGGTTTACACGCGCATGGAATACAAACAAATATTTATTTTTACATATTAAATTACCACGTAATATATTGAAGTACAAATTGATTTTGTTTACACCAATCTGACTTGCACAATTATTCAATAAATAAATAGATAATTTCCAAACTTGCATATGTTTTATTGTCATATTTTATATAAACAAAATATATAATTATCTGGAAATTTACATATACGGCAAAAAAGATTTTTAATATTTATCAATATATAGCCCAATTCGCTTTATATCTTTCGCCTTCTAACATTGACAGTCAAATTTTAATCCAATTTATTTGCTAGAGATCGCCCACCATCTACCCTATTGGGCCGAGTTTCAAAAAATATATAAGCTATGGGTAGTTGTAGATGCAGATCTTTCTGTTTTATATCTATTTTATCCAAATGATTGATATAGTTTCCGGGAGGCAGAAAACCCCCTGAACTCACTATTGAGCAAACTTTGAAAAAATTAAATAGATTTAAATCAAATAATACAATGTTTGTTGTATAAAGAAAGTTTTTGTTTGTTTTGTTTGTATATTGCATAATTCTCAAATACCTTTTGGGATTTCTTTTTTAAACACGAGAAGTTTCTTAGCTTCTTTCTTTGGTTAAAGGTCTGCTGAAGATTTTGGTATTAGTACTAAATCAAATGCCCATATAGACCAGCTGAACCATATAATAAGCAAACTAATATATAAATGATATATTTAGGTTTAAAATTTCATTGAAATCGGTTAAACTGTTTATCCGTTAAAGCGTGACAAACATCCGAATATTATGGCGGGTTTAACGGCTCAAAAAGTAAAAATTATGCAGCCTATGCCCGTTGGGAGGCTTAATTGTACGTTTATCAGGAAGCTATTGAAAAGGCGTATGAGTGGATGTGGAGATTACATCGTACATATAAACACACTAACATATCAAATATTACCTTTTTATAATACATATTAGTAATATGCCCAATAAACCAAAACTTTATAGAAATAACTTATGTCAAGTTCACTTCTATAAGCCTTATAAATTGGTAGTGAAAACTATTGCGAAAGGTTTGTAAATAATGATTTAATTAATAAAATTGATCCCTTGCGATAATATTGCTTTCCCATAGTTTACAGCAAACTTAGAAATTTAATGGTGTTTTCTTTTCAAAAAAAATTTTATTATAAATGTTACATGTGATTTGGCAACATTGTTAAATGATCACCTGCTGCATATTTTACTCGTATGTTTAGAAAAGAACAAATGTTTCGCCATAAAACAATAAAGTACAACTATTCCATAACAATAAATTTGAAATACAAAATAATTATCAGGAAAGGCGAATTAAAAAATAATTTTTTTTACAGAAACTAACAAAACTAGCTTTTAATATAGTGCTACACTCATTCCACTTTAATTAAAAGGAGTTTGAACTTGTAGTGTTTTTTCTTTTTTATGGAAATATCACCAGAAAAGACCGCGATGCAGTTTTAAAATAATACACATTTCCCAGAAAATAACGTAAAAGCAAATAAAGGGCAGAATAAATGCTGAAAAAAAACCAGCTTAAATGTAACATAACATGAGGGTGGCGATGGCTGAAGTAGTCTGCATTTTGACTACAAAACTACAAATTTCTTGGGTTCAACTCCAGTTTCAGACTAAATGATAAAATGATCTCTCATTTTTTCTGATGTGCATTAGTGAGTCTCTGTGTCAGTTGTTGCCGCACTGTTTCAGTGGCGAAGGCATAGTCACAGTACCGGCTGGAATCAACCCCAGTTTCAGATTCATAAAAATATCTCACATTTTTTCTGTTGTGTATTAGTGTGTCTTTGTGTCAGTTGTTGTGGGAAGGGTTCCAGTGGCGAAGGCAGGCATAGTCACTGGTTACTGAACAGTAACGGCTTCCGCTGTAACCAATCCACAAGCACGTCGGCAATGTGTAGCACCAGCGAAGTAAAATAATTACTTTTTTTTTAATTTGTAACTCTACGAAGCTCTTATAAGCTTGTCTGTAGAAACAGCCAGGGTCTAGGCGGAAATAGAACCCGCACTTCCATATTGATAAAACAATGCTGATGCACTAGACTACATCGCTTTACGTGACGTTTTGAACTTTGATAGAAATGTGGTAAAGCAAAAGCTGTATGACAATAAAATCTTTGACAACTCTCGCGCACTGATTGTTTACCAAAAAAAACGTGGTTGATAATATTCTATTAATTTTTTTATTATAAAAATAAAAATCAATAACGTTATTCAACGATATATTTTACAATGTTCTTCTGTTTTAAAAGGAAAAGAATGGATGGGAAGACACGAGTAAAGAAAATTATTGAAGCTGACTAACAAATGAGATGGGAGTTGTCGAACTTTTCCTTCACACTGCGTATAAGTATGTACATTTCATTTTATATGTCAAAGAGAAGCTGTAACGCAACGCGAAGCAAACGTTTTATCTGGCATGGCCTTAAAAATTTAATACGTTTCCTTGACATCAGAGACGCTTCAACACTGCTATAAAACAAAGAACGTGTTGGAAGATAGTTAAGCTTAACCTCCTGTCATTTGCCACACTATCCCTTTCCTCTAGTTCCAGCAAAATGGATGTGTATGGGGCCATATCCTGAGTGTTGCTTCAAGATAAAAAAAGCTTGCTGGTAATAAAATTTTATAAAAAAAATTGTTTTGTTCAGACGGGGATTGAACCAACCAACGATTTTCTGGTTTTAGAGTTAACGCACTAACTACTGACCCAGTCGCCATACAAAACAAAAAAGAATGCACAAACAACTTTAAAAACGGACACTTATTCAGACGAAGCGTTTAGCAAGTGTAATTGAGAAACTATTGAAAACTATGTAAATTATATACGAGTAGTAAGCATGATTAGAAAAGTTTGTTATGGTGATGCTCCAGTTTAGTTACATTTAGGTGGCGAAATGGTTTATTGGGTGTAGATTTCCACATTATCTATGTCTTCACTAGACCAACAACAAAATTTTAATTTTGTTTTACTAGTATTTGTTGTAGTCCTTCTACGACGTTGTAAAATAAATACATATGTATGCATGTCTCGTTTCAAATGATGGCATTTCCATTAATAATAAATTCATAAAAACTTTATTCACAATTACACAATATTATTTTATTAGACTTTTATGTTACATTTATGAATAATTAATTATTTTATTTATTTTGTACTGTTTGTCAGTAATGAAAGTAGAATTTCCTTCAAGTGTCTAAATATCAATAAAAAGCTGAGTGTATTTTTATTTTGCTTCTATTTTCTGCATTTGCTTAAAAATGTTCCCTTGTGTTACTTTCAATTTATTTTAGATTTGAAAAATGCTCCCTTTTTTTTTATCAAATATTTATTGTTTTTGAATATTTTATTAGTTCTACAATATCAGGAGCAACGCACGTGCATTTAAATAAACAAGAAGCGTTTTTTGGGGAAAAGAAATTTCGGGTAAAATAGTTAGAGCGTTAGTTTTCCAGTACCAAGTCGTGGATTCAAACAGTGTGACAGTCAGTCATCAAAAACTTATCTCAAGCGCATTAGCGTATCTCCTAATATTGTCCCTACCATGTCAAACTATCCAATAAGCAAAATTCGTATTTTCAGATTCGTTACCTTAATCCTGGGTAACAAAAATGACGGAAATCGTTTCGAATAATTACGTTTTTTTTTTCAAAAAGTACATTCGCTTTTTTTCAGTTTGTCAGTTTGTGATATTTTAAGATAATGGGAAATTAACGAATATGGTTTATTCGATAGTTTGGCTCGGTAGAATAATATAATTGTATAAAATTAAAATTATTGTTTTTTGAAACATGTTACGCTCTACAGTTATTACATTGTATAGTATCATTAGTTATTTTTAAAGTGTTGCTGGCGTGTTAGTAAAACATTTTTTGATTTCTAAAAGGTCTAATAAACACATTGCCATACAAAAAATTCTACTACTACTGTATTATAATTTTTATAAATCCAAAACAATTTTACAATATTCACAACGTTTCTGAGATTTAAATTATTTTTAAAATCCTAAAAGGCTGTTTATTGGTTGTAGAAGTGTTGCAGTTTGTACGACTTATTACGAAACTGGGTTCGAACACATGGGAGAGAGAGAACGAATACGTGCTAACTACTTCAGCCATCGCCAGCCAAAATTATGTAAGTTAAAAATAATGATTCTACTTTTTTTTTAAGTTGGCGCACTTTTAAGCTTGTAAAGGGTGGTTAAATTTCAAGGGCCGATGTTGATTTTGAATAAAACACAAACTATTTAGGAAATTATTGTAATTTTATTTTATTATGATATATTGGTATTACTCAATTATGTATGGAACAAAATATCGGCCAAATGGGCGCCGCGACCACGGCGGCACACCTCCATCCGATGGTCCAAATTTTCGATGACCCTGAGGCATAATGGAGGTTCTATGCCGTTAATGTGCCGAATTATCTCATCCTTTAGCTCTTGAATTGTTGCTGGCTTATCGACGTACACCTTTTCTTTCAAATAACCCCAAAGAAAAAAGTCCAACGGTGTCAAATCACATGATCTTGGCGGCCAATTGACATCGCCATTACGTGAGATAACACGGCCATTGAATTTGTTGCGCAAAAGAGCCATTGTTTCGTTAGCTGTGTGGCAAGTGGCACCGTCCTGCTGAAACCACATATCGTCCACATCCATATCTTCCAATTCGGGCCATAAAAAGTTCGTTATCATCTCACGATAGCGAACACCATTCACAGTAACTGCCTGACCGGCCTCATTTTGGAAAAAATACGGCCCGATGATGCCGCCAGCCCATAAACCGCACCAAACAGTCACTCTTTGTGGGTGCATTGGTTTTTCGACAATCACTCTTGGATTCTCATTCGCCCAAATGCGGCAATTCTGTTTATTGACGAATCCACTGGGGTGAAAATGTGCCTCATCACTGAAGACGATTTTCTTCGAAAATTGTTCATCCACTGTTGCCGTGGTCGCGGCGCCCATTTGGCCGATATTTTGTTCCATACATAATTGAGTAATACCAATATATCATAATAAAAATAAAATTACAATAATTTCCTAAATAGTTTGTGTTTTATTCAAAATCAACATCGGCCCTTGAAATTTAACCACCCTTTATATATGACGGGTGTCCCAACAAGAATGCAAGATTTAAATGACTGATGCAGCAATTGAATTTGAATCTGGCTGTATGACATGTGGCGCCGTTTTGTTGAAACCACATGCCCTCCACATTCATTTCTTCAATTCTAGGCACGAAAAAACTGGTTATCATTTCACGATACCGAACACCATTGACTGTTTGCGCTTGACCTGCCTCATTTTCATAAAAAAATGTCCAATGATTCCTCCAGCCCAAAATCCACACCACACAGTGACACGTTGAGGATGCATTTGCTTCTCGTGAATCACTCTAGGATTTTCCTCACCCCAAATGCGACAATTCTGCCTATTGACGAAACCATCAAGATGGAAATGGGCCTCGTCACTGAAGATGATTTTATCGGCAAAATCAGCATTTTCATGTTGTCTCTCCAATACCCAATTAACAAACTCCCTTCGTCCATGGTCAGCTGGCTTCAGTTCCTGAGTCAATTGAACTTTGTATGCATGAAGATGCAAATCTTTCGTCAAAATTCGCTGCATAGTGGATTTGGAGACACCAATTTGCTGATGGATGGAGTTTGAGCGACATCATCATGTACAGCTGCGACATTTTCGGTCGATCGACCTGGTCGAAGGCGCGTTGTTGTCTTTACATCACTAACAGACCCAGTTTCGGCAAATTTATCCATTAATCTCTTTACAGTGAGACGCCAAATTGATCGCAATTTGCGAACTGTAGCCCCTAAACTTTCACCATTTTAGTAAAACAATTTCACAATGAGAATGCGTTGTTCATTCGTGTAGCGCTCCATTTTTACTAACCTCGTACCTTCTACTAGCAAACAATAACAATTGTTCACATGTCAAACAATGACACTTCGAATGGCGCCAAATTTAAATTTTGCATTCTTTTTGGGACACCCTTTATATAATATAATAATAAAAAATGACCTGAAACAAGATTTTTATAAATCTAATACGAAGTAATTTTTGTACTTGCAGATTTTAGCTACGACAATTCAAAGATCCTACATTTCCACCCATGGACCCTAGTATCAATATTGCACTTTCTCTTTTTATTCAATGTCGAATATGAAATATTAAAAATTATTAAAAAGAAACCTTTTCAAAATGCCACATTCGAAAATGTAAAACAGCGAATAAATCGGAGCAAGGACTCAAGGCCCTACCATATATCCTTTTTCTTAAAAACGCTATATTACCGTGTATATAAACTGCTACTTATAAAATATATATTTAGTGCCAAATTAGCGTAGAATCGGATAATTAACGTGGAAAATACAAAGAAAAAAATTAAATGAAAAAAAAAATTTTTATTGAAAATTAGTTTAAAACCGATTTTAAGCTCTTGCAAAAATAAAAATATAAGTGGAAATAAGGGTAATGAAAAATATTTAAGGGAAAAACTAGCGATGATGACGTCATTAAAAAAATAAAGGAAATGTTTTTATTTAAATCAAATTTTTTAAAATTTTGGATTTTGAAACAAAAATTTTAAAAGCATAATTGAATAATCATATATCACATCTAAAATAAAAAATTGTTGATTAACGAAGAACTCATCTAGTCTTCTATTATCTCTTCAACCTTGATTTCAACCTTTTCTCCAATTCAGCATTCATATTTTTATTTTATTTGTAGATAAAACGGGATCTGAAAACAACAATAAACATGTCATTAAATCTTTATTTAATCTGCTGTGTTAAAAATCCATTGAGGTCCGGAGTTTTATGGAGTAATCCATTACTCGCAAAGGAGCGCTTCAAGATTACTCTTTGGATGCTCCTATTTTTTACTGGGTTATTTCTGAAATATCTTTGAAAAATGAAAACACTAACACTAAGCTATTCGACTTATTATTTGTAGAATAATTATTTTAGTTTTAAAACACTCCTGCTAGAACGGTGGGAAATGAAAATTATCTTCCAAGTTTGTTTTGTTAACTTTTATATACGAGTATGTTGTTATGTAGTACATAATCAATTTAACCCACAACATTTATGCACTTCAGTGTAGCTCTTTCAGGAAGATTTGTTCTAATTTTAAATACCAATTTATAATTTAAAATATGCAGGGCACGGCATTTTATTGTTCAGTTGACATCATTCAGTTGGAATTAATTGAAATAAAATAACTGAAAAGAAGCAAAAACATTTTTAACGTGTAGCTCTTACAGTTTCTGGCAGTACAAACCGAAAGTTATGCAGTATGGAATGCCATGAAATGTTAAAATGAAAAAAAAAATTAAGAATGTATTCAATAAATACTTTTGGTAGAGTAAACAATCTTCCTGCATACACGACTGTAATGATAACGGAAGACTGATTATTTTTCGTATTATTTATTTTTACACAATTTAATTAAATAATTAAGATGTTTGAATAAAACGCATTTAAATGGAAAAAGACTCAGGTGCTGATGAGTTGTTTTGCGGCAACGCTAATGTGCCCATATTCCCCCAGTAGGCTGATTTACTTTCATGTCTTCTTTGATAATTTAAAAAGACAAGAAATAAAAAACACAAACTTTTACGTCTTCAGTCAGGTCTGGCAGGAACTCAAGCACGTTTAAATCGTCATTGAAAATTGATTAATGTAATTTGTTTCTAATATTTGAAGATTTGTTAAATCGAAATGAGAACGTCAAATTAAATAAACTGAAAAATTATAAAGAAATGAAGGTGTTTTTCCAAGGGAAGTAACACATGACATATTGTGTGTTGCCTGCTTTTGTTGAGGGATATTGTAGAAAATGGACAGTTGCTGAAGTGATTAGAAGTAGAGCTTAATTCTTGCATAACTCTTTTTTTGTTAAGTGCTTAATTTGTAGAGAAGGAACATCTCAGGTATTAGTAAGGCCATTTTGTCTAGTATTTTACTTAGTCCACAAGACTGGTAGAACTTTAAACAACTGATGCTTGTTGACTCTGCAACCAGAAAGACCCGAGTTCGATACCCTGGCATTTGTAGGGCATATCCCAAAAAAAAAAACTTTAAGCTGAAAGTCCATACCATGCGTTTACACATTTTATCTCTTGCATGGTTTGTACGAGGTCTATGCTTTTCTATATTCATTTTAAATGCAACATGCTTTTGATTTGTTAGGTCAACTGTCAGTACAAGTATTTTTATCGTTAAAAATACATTTAAAAAATTTGGAAAGTGATATGAAGCTTTTAATAGAATAGAAATAAATTTTCGTCTTCGGAAACCTACATCATGCGTTCTATACGTCTGCGCGTAACTTGAAATACACAAATTCACTGATTAAACTTGATGGACTTTCAGCTTAAGTGTGCAAAGTCAAAACAAAGTACTTCAGTCTACAGCATTTTCTATGTAAATTATTTGGTTAACAGATTTTTCTTCGTTAATGATGTTTTTTTTCTAAACGTGGAGACGTAATTTTTTCTTAACCTTCGCACTTCCAAACCTCTTTATTATATATTGACCCGAAACACAACGGGGTGAGATATTGCACATATTTTACACAAAAATTTTGCATAATCACATTTAATGTTTTTTATATTTAAATGCTTTAAAATTTTCGGTTAAAACTGAGTCGAAATCATTTCCAGTTTAAATTATACTTTAAAAAGTTATCACTGATTGAAAATCGGAAATACCACCCTGGTGGGTAGTGCGAAGGTTAAAGCGTGCAGTTTGGTGTTTGATTTTTTTTGCACCTCAGAAAGTATAGAATGTCTTAAATCCAGCCGTAAAAGTGGCGGAATGCACTGCAGTTTATATTTGTATATAAATCTTTTAAGTATTCATGGCGCTACCTCTTCGAAGTGGCAGATGTAAAAAAGATCTTCTGATAGCCTTTTCAAAACAATTTTATTGGAATAAGTTGTAAAACTATGTGATTTAAAATCACAAGTGTGACTTCTATACTGTTCTTTAACTCTTTAACGACTGACTCTAAAAATTCATGTCCGATTTTTTATGAAATTTAACACAGACAGTATTTGTACTCCAGCAACATGATCAAGTTTTTTATATACACAGCAATCAAAAATTCGTGTGAATTGCGAGTTGTGAGCAGTACATAGTTTTGAGCAATTTGAAAGCAAGTTCATTTTTCAAGAAGGCTTCGCTATTTATAAATTTAGTACTCAGCTGTTTTCTTGCCCGAAAACTTTAACAAAATTGGCTAGAGAATTTTAAAGCAAGTTCGCATCAAGTTTTAAAAAGTATGAGTGTATTTGTAAAAAAGTGACAGAGTATAAAACTTGACAGGCAAAACTTGATCGTGTAATGCCCAATTTAGTGTAAAAAAGATTCGTTCCATGTGGCAATGCCTAAAATACTCAGTCAGTTTTGCGATTTCACTATGAACAGGCTAACAAACGAACATTGAATTTTATTATTATTTTATTAAATGTTAATTATATTATTAATTGACCTTTTTTATTATATTTTTAGAAATATATTTATTAAATAATAATCAAATATTTTTATATTTCAAAAAAATTATAATTTCCTATTATTCCTGATGATGTTAACAAGCTGTTAACGAAATATCGAATAATAAAACCAAATAAAATAAAAAAAGACCTCAAGCTTAATAAATATACTTAAAAAAAAAATTTTATTAAATGTGTTTCGTAAATTATCAACACACCTCAATTTTGGCTAAATGGATACGTCAACAAACAGAATTTACAACTGACAAACAATTTAAATTACGTTTTTTCCCAAAATTTAATATTTCAAAATTTAATATATTTTGAATTTAACACAAAAAGGGTTATAGGGGTTCAAATTTACTTGCGGGACAATAATGGGACGGCGCCGCTTTTAGTATTAACAGGTAAACGCAATTACACTCTTTTAAAGTAAAATAGCAACTCAAGAAGGAGTTAAAGAAGTAGTTGAATACCGTATTAACTTTCACTATTTCGAAGCATTAATTACGTAGCGATCAACTTCACTAAAAAAAAAAGAAGACGTGATTGATTTATTGATGTTTGAGGAAGTTTATGATGCTTCTCCAAATGCAGTCAAGGTCAAATAATTGACTCTTTCTTCTAAAGAATGCCTAGAAGACAAATTCAGAACTCATTATAGATTGGAGAATTTTATATATGAGAATGTATTTTTCCTAATGTTCGAGATTCAGATGTATTGAATTCTTGCATTCGAAGGATTCACGCGATAACCCTGTTTTCAAGAATTAGAATGGCCAAATAAAATAATGAAAAAAGCTTTTACTAATAAAAAATTCTACATTCAAAAAATACATTTGAGTCTGTTCTTCATGGCCTGTCAGATTATTCTTGAGAACAAAAAATGTTTTTCCCCATAGAATCGTTATTATATTTTAAGAAATTTACCCCCAATTTAAGTTTTTTTCTTTACCTAAAGCTTAAAGCTATTAAGAGTATCAGTAAAACTTCTTAATGAAATGCTTACGTTTTGTCTAACTTCCACCCAGCCATCTTCTACGCGTGCCAACCACATTTATCAAGTTTATATAAACAAAAAATAACCCCAAGTATACCAATGATATGTTGGCAGTAGCTTTAATGTATTCGAATAACGGCAACAACAGCTACAACAAATTAAAGTTTTGTGTCAAGGAACATTATACCACTGCTGTCATTTAACTATTCAGAACACGTTTAAAGTTTGGGACAGGCGCTTTTAATTTTTCATGCCTTTAAATATTATTGAAACGAGTTGTATTAGGAAGAAGTAGTCAGAAAGTTTTAAGAAAGACCATTTAATTGTTGAGTTAAAGTGAGTTGTTAACAGTTCTCTTTCCAAAATCGATTTCAAGATACTACATGGAGTTTAACAAAATATTGGTCTAGTCAATTTCTTTTATTTGAGATTAATTCTTGAAATTGTATCCAACTTTCTTTAAAGTCAGTGAAATAAATTTGATTATGGAGTTCTCAACCAACATGGCACCGTTACGTTATAAGAAGAACTCCGAAAGGCAGATGCGAAATGTTGGCAACTCAGATACCGAAGTACCGAGTCTAACGGATCATAAAAAATTCTTGATTGACGTCCAGTTCGCTGGACATAATTCCACGATTCGTGTATTCAAGGACACTAAAATTGACTTATGTAGGACATCATCATTGGTCCCCATCGAGTGACTATGAGCGGTCTTTATCAATGATTTTAAGATGGGTGCAAGCACGGACTGTGAGGTCTACATTAAGGGAATTAATGTTCATTGACCTTATTAATATAATTTTTTTTGTCTGGGACCAGCACTCAGGAGATTACCCCTACAAATGTGATGCATTGTGCTGGAACTGCAGGAAAGAGATAGTTAGAGAAACGACAAGAGGTGAATCTTAATTAATTATTTTACGGCTCTGCTTTTGCACGTTCTTTGTTTATACTCTTAGCAATGCTGAAGCTTCGGTTTAGTAGCCATTTTTTTATTATTATTTTAATTCGCCGGTGCTACCCAATACCTACGAAGGCGGGCGTTCTGGTGTGATTGTGGATTGTTATCAGCTGAAGCCGGTATTGTTCAGTGACCAGTGACTATGCCTTCGCCACTGAAATCTTCCGACAACAACTGACACACAAAAATTCGAGATGTTTTTATCTTTTTTTTTGTAATTTTAATTTGAAACTGTTGTTGAACCCAGGTCTATTTTGATTTTGTAGTCAACGTGCAGACTACTTCAGCCATCGCCACCATTTCTTCGGCGTTTCTGTTTAAATTTTAAATGTATTGACGTCGAGAATTCTGAATGACAGTTTGTTACATGCTGCGACCTTAGCAACCTCTATGGTACTAGCAGACAAGAGGCAGCACGGGGTTAGGTCCAACATTTTTTGGCAATTGCAGGAGGGCACTCAGTCGCAATTAGATATATCTTTGCCCGTATTCACAAAAACTGTTCAAGCGCCACTTTCTTTTTGCGAGGATGAAAAGAAGATGGATTTCTTAAAATATTGTTGTCATTAAAAATTAATTTTGAATAAAGAAGTTTGTTTTTATTCCTTAACCTTATCTTTGCATCCACGAGTTATTGTGACACACAGTTAAGATATTGAAGAGATGTAAATCGGTTTCTACTAATGTGGAGCTTGTTATTTAACTTAAAATGGGACACTCGCACTACAGCAGTCGGGAGGTACACACATATCTAGTCTGCGCTCTGGGACTATTTACTGAAATATATCAGAGTACGTTACACGTCGTTATTAGCTGAGTAGTTAGTACGCTGAATCTAAAGTGCCGAAAGTCGTGGGTTGAAAACGTACTCAAAAATCATGCTGATGTACCGTCATTTGAGAAATATAAATCGTCGGCGAAGTAAAATAATAAACAAAATTAATTCTTAAAATGTTAATTAACTTTGTATTGCTGAATCTGTTGATTTATTAATGTTAATGTTGTATTGCCTCTATACGATTCATTCAAATAAAATACTTTATTTTACGTTGAGATATATATGTATTTCGAACCATAAGGTTCATCTTCAGGATCTATATAATAATTTTTATTTAATAATAATTATAATAAAATTTTTAACAAGTTATGTTATCAAAATTGACTGAATTATTTGAAAAATATATATATTTTTAATTAATTAATGAAAAAATTAATTCTATTATTTCACTGCTTGTGCTTTATATACACTACCACTATCCAAAATTAATGTTGTGGCCATCTCAGCTACCTGCGTATTACTTCTACAAAAAAAAAAAAATAAGTAAATAAAGTACTGTGCTGTGGGTCTTATATTTAACCTTCACGTACTTGGCCCGTGCTGGTACTACAATTAACCATAATTCTAATTATATTGACTACTTTGAAACGATTACAATTCATAACTTTGTATACCAGTCCCTTTTTACAAGTCACGTAGTCGACATTTGGAACAATTGTTGAAAATTTTCCCACAATGTGTCTCCACTTGATAGTGCTAAAGCAGTGCTAATGGGCTATAATTACGAGTATACTCGTGTATTGGATAATTGAGTGCGTAAGCGCAGTGTGGTCACAGTTTTTCTTGTTTTTAGTTTTCTTTAAAGTTTCACCAGTATACATACACACATTATTTTCCTTGAAAACAGCGCACCGTCCAATTGCAATTTGAAGCAACAATTTGCTTTAAAAACGATATGAAATATGCCGGAAATTGACCATATGACAAAAATTAAAAACAAATTCATGGCTAAAAATAATGCAAAAAATGCCATTAAAACAGAAGACATCAATTATAATATACAACATACATAAATGACATTTAGTGAACGAAAAAAAAAAACAAGAAAGCAAAAACATCAGCGTCTCAAGCGCAAAATATTTTTTTTTTTAATTTATCTTGTGAAAAGCTGTCATGCCCTAACAAAAAAAATGTACTCGTATGAGCAGCAACAAAAACAATAAAAAAAAATAATTTAGGCTAATTACCTTATAAAAATTTATTTATCATTTAGAAAAATAGGAAAATTTAGACGCCTTGCAACATTAATATTGTACAAAGAATAGCTTCCCTGCGATTTCAAGCGAAAATAATATATGTATGTACATAACTTTTCAACAATATTTCACTTTACTTTTATTTATTTCTTTTATTATTATGTGACTTCCACATGTTTCTTAAGAATATCACTAATTTTAGCAAAAGTGATAAATATAATTTTTCGAACATTTTAATATGACAAATATTTTTAGTTGACAAATTTTTGCTTAGGGCTCTGATGGTAATAATGATTTCAAAAATATTTCGGAATTACATTTTCTTTTCTTCCAAAAACAACAAGTAAAATATTGAATAAATTTTATTTTAAATAAATTTATTTTTTTTTTCTATGAAATACACAAAATGACGAATTATTTGTAATTAAATGCTTATTTGATTGTTTTATTGCTCAGCCGCGGCAGCAAGGGCGTAACACTAAATAACTTTAAGTAATGTGATCAACCTTTGTAAGTAGGTAACTGTTTTTTAATTTATTTTAATTAGGATATTACATTCTAGTCCTAAGTTTTAAATTTTGTGTTAAAAAAAATGTATGTATGCTAACAATTTTTATTTCAAAGGCTCAATAAATTAAAAATTAAAAAAATTGATTGTTTTATTTCATATATGCAACACTCTTCCTACAAATGGAAATTAATAACTAATAAGCATTCGAATTGAAATAAAATATTTGTTAGCTGTTGAAAGAAACTTATTATTATTATTATTATTATTATTTTTTTTTTTTTTTATCTTGGACCAGTGCTCAGGGGCTATCCCCTACATATGCAATGCATTGCACTGGAACTAGAGAGAAGGATAGGAAAGAAATAGACAGGTGGTGAAAGTGGTAGGAAGATAGAGCTTAATTCTTGCACAACTCTGCAGTTGCGTGTAAATTATAAAGCAAAGTTGCGGCGTCTCCGATATTTTTTTGACGAATTATTTTTAAGCTAATGGAGCCATTTTATTTATTATTTTACTTAGCCGACGTTTTATTGCTCAAATACCGACGAAGGAGGGTGCTGTAGCACAGAAAACTCAGAAAAAATTTTTTTTCTGATTTGACCCGGCTGGGAATCGAACCTGGGTCTTTCTGGTTGCAGAGCCAACACGCTGACTACTCGCCATCAGCACCTCCAATTTTTATTAAAATTTTAAATTTAATTGAAAATTAAATTAATTACATCAACAATAATAATGAAATTGTTAATATTAATTTCTTTGCAGGTAAAAATATAATTAATTTTTTAATTGTTAATTCTAATTTCAAATATAAGTTGTGTTTTATTTTTTCTGTGTACTTTTATTAATTATCGGTAATTTTATTACTGAAGTCATTCGCATTTTCATTAACAGCACACTACTCAAACCATTCATTTTGCAAATAATCTATCGTGAATAAAAATAGCAAAATAACGATTTTACAGTCTTACAGCCGTATTCATAAAGTTATTTTTTATTATAAACGGTTTATTAGACAAAGTTCCAAACAAAATTAAATAGTATAGTACCATTCATAGTAAAATTGAAAGACCACCGAAACCTGTTAATCCACGGAACAGGGAATACCGTGTAAAAAATAAAAATGCAAAACAACAGTACACTCAACCAAAAATGTTCCTTATGTACTAAAATCGCAAGTAGAACTAAAGAAAATTCGTTATTATACAGCTAACAAAAATAAGGAAGTCATTTTTACTGGCTTTTTTTTCGTAAACAATTTTATTTTAGTAAATTTGTTATCTTGCAGAAATTTCTTCAATATGAATATTATTCGTTCGTTATTTAATGACGTGTTGAAATGAAGAAATTTTAGTTAAATGAATTAAAAAAAATTATCGATATAACTAATAATTTTAGTCAATTTTTATTAAAATTATAACTTATAAAAATTAACTAAAAGTATTTGTTAATTTGAACAAAAATTTTATTTAATTTTAATAAAACTTAACTAAATATTCATAATTCCTAATCCCATTTGGAATATTTTTATTAATCATATTAATTTTATATAATTTCTAAATAAAACTATATACATATTTACGTATTTTTTTTTTTTTTTTGTTATATTTACGTATCTACGTATCTATTTACGTCTTATTTTATCCAAATTATATAATATTATGATAAATAATAAATATATTCACACACATATATTCAAATTGATACCTTTCACATTTTAGGAATTAAATAAAATAAAATATGTAGCGGAGAGTGATAATAAAATGTCAAAATAAGTTAATTGAAGTTAACAAATAAAATAAAAATGCTGAATATGAATAAAAACTAAATAAAGAAGTATTAAATACTAAGTTTATAAGGAAATAATCCAACACTAATGTTTAAAGTTTAAAACAAAAAGAAACATTTATTTTAAGAAAAATATTATGCAGTTTTATAAATTATAATTTGTATACTCTACATACATGCACCTTTATACAACTCTTTGCCTTCATTATAAGCATAACTCAAGAATTGGACTAGAAATAGAAAATTTATTTCGAGCAAGGTATTGTCCAAAATATAATCAAAGAAATATATTAAAAATTTTTTTTAAGTACATTATTAAAAGCAAATGTATATATGTAATTATATACATTATATTAATTAAATTTTCTTATTTATTTTTATGATTTTTAAGAAAATAGAAAAAAATTATTCTCAATTTTTTTTATTTTCAATAAATATAAACACAAGTGTGACAATATGAACACTCAAAATAAAAATCAATCCTTCCAAAACAAGCCGAAAACGAAATTGAGTTAAGGAATCAAGGATCGAATCAACTCTATAATGCGATTGATTCTAACATTTCGAACGTGTGTATTGGATTAAAATAGTTTATTTAATTTTTTAAACTTGTTGCACGCTTAACCCTGGAAAGTTGCTCTTCATTTTAGTACATTAAAGTTACTCTTCGTTGAATCGACGAAAAATTTTTAAAAATAAACCTAGCGGAGCAATTTGTAAAAAAATAACCAAAAATATTTTTAGTTTGGCATTTTATTAAAAAAATTCTAAAAAATGTAGAATATAATAATAAAAATTATATTTCAGTCTTAAAATTCGATACGAATTTGAACACTTTTTTTTGTTTTTCAAATTAATTAGGTTTTCAAAATAAAAAAAAAACTTAAAAGATGAAAATAAAAATTACTTATTTCATACACAGCCTTTAGAGACGATCAGGCAAATAGTACAAACGGAAAAAAATTTTTGGTTATTAGTCTTATTTTAAGCATGAGACACAAAGTTCAACTTTGTGTTTTACCACAGATGCTTTTTGTTACATATGTATATTGTATGCAGCTTTCGTCATTGTACGTTTTCTATACGTACAGAGGTGAAAATTTTACGTTTTTTTGGTCCTACATCAAAATTTTCGACAGCTTCTTGCGGATTAGGTATTATATTTGGAATTTCTGGTTTAACTGCAGTCTGCAGGGTGTGTGTGTCGAGTCTGTCCCTCAAAAAGGGACCCACGAGAGATTCATGAAGATCTTACAGGTACTGTCGTCGGTTTTTGGGCTTTTGACAAAAGTAATGTTTAAAATTTTAAAAATAGACACATAGAGAACAAGAGACAAAGCTGCACATTTGATCTAAAGTGTCGCCACCATCTTTGGTCTGATTATAAAATTCTACCATGTGTGGTTATCCACTTTTCGGATTTATTATTCCTTATTCATCGCAGCTTGATAAAAGACATACTAGTATATTTGGCTTTGGTTTGTAAGACAATAAAGTTAGTCCCTTGTCGTGACAAAACATGGATGTTCCTGCTCTCCGGTCTTTTACATTCCCCATTTCCTTCGGGATTTCTCTCTCTTGTTTGAGCGTAAAGTACCAACAATACTTAATTTATAAGGTTCCAGTAGTAAGTTCCAGTAGCAGTAGTAGTAATAATAACACAACTTATTCAAAATAAAATAACAAATTTATTAACATATAAATGCAAAAAGTTGCACTAAAGTTACTCTTCGTCGTTGCGACTCTACTTTAAAAATATGTATATGTAAGTATCCAGGATAAGATTATTATTATAAACCGTGTAATTTCAAATTCAAAATCGACTATTAATATACTATCGCTACAATATACTACGTTTATACGAACGTCTTTTTTTCAAATAACAATTTCGACATTAAACATTTGACGTATAAACGATGAGTTGTAATTTTATTTGTATATAACTAATACACGAAAGCTATTCACGATTAATGAAACTATTCGCAAATAAAACCCAGCAAGTTTCTAATTTTTTCAAAGATTTTTTTTAATAAATTGAGCGCCAAAAAAAATTATACGTTACTGAAAAAAAAATTATTCGCAAAAAAAAGAAATTGTAGTGGGTGAAAACTAATAAAAAAACATGTACATATAGTTCTCATGACAGTGTTACCAAATCATCATCAGGAAACAGAAAAAGGTAGATTAAATTTTCAGCGTAAACAGCCTTATGAGCGGGGATTTGGATACTTACAAGACCATTTTCATTTGCAAATAAAACTGTTAATAGATTGTAATTAATATTATATCAAATGCGGTGTGCCTTGTGTTTTTTTTTTTGTTTAATTCTCTATACGTATAGAGATTGATAATCTCTATATGGTCCGACGAATCACAAAAATTTCTGCATGCAAATGTTTTGTTTTTAATTTTCTTTATTTTAATATTTCAAAATGCCTTTAAATATTTTCGATACTATTTTGTTGTTGTTTTACATACTGGCACACAATACGAAGTGGGAGTTTGTTATCTGCCTCAGCATAACGAATACTGATCAATGATTGAATTTAAAACAACAACGACAACATGAGGATGATCTCTAGAGATTTCTATGGCAGTGAACGTTCTGTGTGACTATTTTTAGTATGTATATACATATACATATATATTTCGTACCCAGCTGTTGCACAATGGAACGGTTTGTAAAAATAATGACTACAAATATGTATTTTGTAAATAACTTAGCAATACGATTTAAAAAAGTTTTAGAGGTTTGAATCTTAGAAACGTATACATAGGTACCTTTTTCATAACTTGTGTAAAAAAGAATATAACAATTAAAGCAATTATAGTACTAAAGTGACTATTAACAATTACTAAACATATTTTGTCACAATCTCAAATCACATCAAAACATCTGTTCCCAAATTGGCGAATTTTTCTAACCATTACAAAGTTTGTGATTTTCAGAGGGTGATCTGCAGTCTGCAGGTCTGCCATATTTGACGATTGATCGTCATTTTGTCAATTTTATGTCCCAAAATTATGGAAGTGCCGATTTGTCGATTTTAATCCAAA
The DNA here is from genome assembly GCA_963924685.1 of Dexiosoma caninum. Lineage (NCBI taxonomy): Eukaryota > Metazoa > Arthropoda > Insecta > Diptera > Tachinidae > Dexiosoma > Dexiosoma caninum. Next base: position 62,222,871 of record OZ004729.1, read on the forward strand.
ATTCCAGATTTTTTGATAAGCACTTAAAGCTCGGTAGCTTTGTTTGTTTTAGTATAATTTATTTCTGAAAAAGGAAAAAATTTTAGAGTATGAATTCGGAGATTCAGAATTAAAATGTCAGTATTCTACAGGTGAATTTCCAGTGCTGTTAAAGTTTCTACAAAAAATTATTGTTGTGCCAAATTTTTATTAAATAAAACAAAATTATGCTGTTCCCTAGAAAAATAATATTTACAAGAACATTTTTTTCTAAAGATTATGTAAAATTAAATAATTTAATCATCAGATATTTTTTTTAGAATATAAAATAAAAACACTTTTTTGAACTTTCTAAACAATTTATTCTAAGGTATAAAACTTTTATTTTTTGTAAACTTTATGTCATTTTATATGGCTGAAGTAGTCTTGGTAAGGGTTCGACTCCAGTTTCAAACTAAATCATAGAAACATCTAGAATTTTGTCGGATGTGCATTAGTTGTAGTCGGAGGGTTTCATTGGCGTAGGCATAGCCCCTGGTCACTGAATAGTACCGGCTTCAGCTGATACCAATACACAGCCACCATCAGAACGCCCTCCTTCGTCGGTATTGTGTAGCACCGGCGAAGTAAAATAATTAATAAAAATGGCTACTAAAAACAAAGCTTGAAAATTTAATACGTCTAGTGAACATTCACCGCCTATGATTTATCAAACTATCATTTTCCTCCAGCACAATGCAGCGCATGTGCGCTTTCTATTAGCAACTCTTTCTTGTCTGCATCGTAACTCCATCCAAAAATTACATAACAGATTACAGACATATTACATTTCCCTGTCATTAAAAAATTGGATTTTTACCTTTTTTTATCTTTTTCTGTTTTTGAAAAGTTAGTAGAGAGCGATTATTTAGATAAATAATCAGAAATGTCTTGTCTTTCTTATCATTTCACCACCTGTTTCCCACTAATATTTATTTTTTTTATCTCGGACCCGTGATTTGATGTCTCATTCGCACATTCTATATTTGTTATTTAACAAGAAATGAGTGCTGTATAGTTTATGCAATTTATCACTGTGGCTACCTAATCCACATATTTGATCAGATTTGACAGGTGATGTTGTATCTGAAACAATGTGGGGAATTATTTAGGCATTTGTCCTTGTCAGTGGTGTATTGTAATTGCTTTTGTTTTTTTTTTTTTTTTTGCAAAATTTAGGACGTTTGTTGACGCAAATTTTAATATGAAATACATATAAGTATGTTGAATGCCAATATTTGGCTTATTTTTTTAAATTTTCATTGTATCTATTGCAAACAAAAACACATACTTAAGTAATCCACTGCAAACAAAAAAAAAAATAAATATGTTTAGCTGAGATAAACTGGCTAGAGATTATTATTCATATGTGTGTGTGTGTGTGTATTTTTCAATATATTTTTGAAAATACGAGTATTTGTATCTACTTTATTTATTTCTTCTTAAATCAAAAAAAAATAAATAAATAAATAAAAAATGTGTAGAAAAAAATATTCAAAAAGTAAAATGGCATATTGCTAATAAGTTATTTTCAAATTTTGGATATAAATATCGTCAGCCCTAAAGCAATTTTATAAATCGATTGTTCGAAAAGAAAAAACAATATTTAAAGAATGATCTTAATAATTATAAACTTTTAACAATCAACCTTTCTTCTGCCTTCTTCTGTAAAGTAAGATAAACGGTAGTTATGTAAAGTCTTTCTATATTAAGGTAACGATAAATAACATATGACCGCGTTCATATCCATATACAGTGGCACAGAAAACTCCACATATGCCCAAAAAATTAATTTTTTTTATACAAAACTATAAAATGTTTACCATACAAAATTATAGCGTATTTCTGTACCGAATAAATACAAACTTTTTCCAGAACTTTTCTTCGTCATACGAGTAGTATATGCTATTTAGCAAACTTCATTTGTTTGGCTTTATTAATTATTTTTGTTTTCGAGGCATTCGGCTATGATAACCTTCACTTCTCAATACACTGCACCCTGTTTCTGTTTTATCTTTTGCTTTATCAACAGCCATTGTCCACGGATTTTTGACAATTTCGTGTAATATGTGCTGTTTCATACGTTGAGTAATTTTGCGCTGATTACCATTTCTTGGCCTACTGTTAATTAATAGCAAAAAACAACTGATTGTAAACCTTTTCAATTAATAACTGAGAGCCATGAAACATTACAAAGTAGTTTTCTGCTGAACAACATCGTTGACATCGTTGGTTTACTTTATAGTAAAGTTTGATCTTCCTTAAATTTTACATAAATATATTTTTAAAAAAAATTGTTTTCTTGGAAAAGTTTTATTTTTTTACAACTTTTTATAACTTTATGTAAAGCTAATTTTTTGTGGTATGTAGAATTTTCTGTGCCACTGTATATCTAGAGCCGGGCATCAAAATGATAGATCTTGGAGCGAAGAAACTTCTCCATTTTACTAAATAATTTAATCACAAGAATTATAAAAAAATAATTCCATGATTAGTGAGATGTCTAATTGTCTATACTGAAAGATCCAATAGATTAAAAAACGTCCTATATTTTCATATATGTACATGCTCGCCTCTATGTACAGTTCGTCAAGTAAATGTTTCCAAGGCATTGTCGTAACTTATCATGCAATGTCAGACTGATATCTTCTATAACATTTTGCAAACATTTACTTGACAATATTTACATATGTATATGTACTTGTACTTATATATATATATGTATATATATGTACATACATATGTATACAGAACTACAATATAATACTTACAATAACGTGCAGAACAATAGCAAAAAACTGACTGAAAACTTATCAACTTATTTCTTTAGGGGAAAACGTCTTATAATAAATATTGTATACAACTCAAAAGTAAATTATATATATATGTATGTATATGAAAATATAATAAATTTAATGCATTTTAATATTAAATTTAATAAACTGTGCATTACTAAAGCAACATATTAATATTTTGTATAAGACACTTGGGTTCTTGGTGAGGCATGAACGTAATTACATTGTTAATATTATTAAGGCAAGTAACATTGAGACTCTTAAGACATTGGTGACATTGTGAGATGGCTTCGTTTGGGAATGAAATAGTGGAAGACAAGAAAAAAATGGTAAAGTAGCTGATATAGGGATTAATTCTGGCACAATTCTGCTGCTACACGTTTTCTTAATTTCTAAAGCAGAGTTGCTGCGCTCTTTCTGTTATGATTACTTTCGCACCGGTTTTTTGTTAGTGCTGTTATTATTGTTATTAAATTATTAATATTAAATATTAAATATTAAACTTATATTGATATAAGTCTAATATATGTATATATTACAAATAGCACTAGCTACTTTGGCTATCAGCTAGGGGTCGCTATTTAATTAATGAAAGCGTTGACGAACTAATAATGGGTGATTCAAGTAGAGATACTTTTTTCAATAGCCATTTTTTGACAGATCACGTGTGAGTCGTGTCATGCTGTCATGTTATTTTTATTTGGTATTGTTTGCATTTCATAATGGAAAGACTTACGCCTGAACAACGTTTACAAATCGTTCAACTTTATTACGAAAATTCAACTTATGGTCAACATAATCGGCCTACTGAGCGTACTATTCGCAACACCATCACCCATTTTGAGACCCAGCATTCATTATTGGATAATAATCGAGCGAATAGACCACGTTCAGCACGCTGTGAAGAAAATATAGCGGCCGTAGCTGAGAGTGTATACGAAAACCGTGGACAGTCGATTCGGCGCCGTTTGCAGCAACTCGGACTGACGTATGGAACGACTTGGCGCATTTTACGACATTCGGCGACATTTGGCTTCAGAAAGACGGCGCCACTTCCCACAGATCGCATCAATCAATGGATTTATTGAGAGAACATTTTGGTGAGCACATAATTTCACGTTTTTGGTCGTGTGATATCACACCGTTAGACTTTTTCCTGTGGGGATATGTAAAGTCTAAAGTTTATGCGGACAAACCCGCTTCGATTCAGGTCTTGGAGGAAAACATCACGCGTGTCATTCGCCAGTTACCAGTCGAAATGCTCGAACGAGTCATCGAAAATTGGACTCATCGGATGGAGCATCTGCGACGTAGCAACGGCCAACATTTCATAGACATAATCTTCAAAAAATAAATGCCAAAGAATGTTCTTTCAAATGATAATAAACATTCTCCATTAAATTTTAATTTTTTGTGTTTTATTCTTTAAAAAGTAGGGAACCTCGAAATGGATCACGCATTATAATAAAAAGATGGTTCTGATAAAAAAAGATTAGCGTGTCTAGAAAGGAATAGTCGTAATGGTTCTTCGTGGTCTACAATATTTTATCATTCCACGATTCCATTTCCAAGTTTACTCATCGCCGAACTGAAATTTGTACAAAAATATAATTTCAGTTGTTACGATAGTGGCAATTCTAAATTCGTAGTTTATAGCAGAATTCATTCAGAGTTTCCAAAATTATCTCTTCGAAAATATTTCCAGACATAAAATAAATATAAATAAGTTAAATATCGAAACTAAAGATTTGATTGTATTAACTTATTCTGAAAATGCTCACATCTCGTTTTTGTGCATTAAGGAGCTCAATTTAACCAAAATAATATTTAGAACCAAAACCGACGAAGTAAAATAATAAAAAAAAAAAAAGCTTCAAAATTTAAAACGTCTCCTTGACATTAGAGGCGCTACAACCCTGCTATAAAACAAAGAACGTGCAAAAGCAGAGTTGTCAGATTGTGAAGCTTAACCTCCTGTCTTTTCTCCTACTATCCCTTTCTTCATTTTCATCAGATGTTAATTTATTTATGGTATCTTTTGTTTCAATGCGCTTAACAAAAAGTTATACCGGCTTCGAGCCGTCAAACTGGTAGAGAAACAGAAGTTGATGTATGGAAAAATAAAATTCCCTCTGCAACAAAGTATTGCAGATTAATGAAAATCACATTCAAAAAGGAAACAAAAGATGTCATAACTGAAAAAATTTAAAATATAAACGATCAAATTATAGAACTTCAGCCAGTAATATTTAAATTTGACGACCAACACATCGAAGTATATTTTAAAATGTGTCTCACAATGATTGAAGGAAAAGTTGCACAAGTTTTAACCAAAAAACAAAATCATTCTTAAGCTGCATTATATGCGAAAAGGAAGCTTACGAATTTTGATTGTCACCACCTCTTCATGCTAGAATACGTTTTATGGAGCACATTCTTAAATTGGGTTATGATTTGGAATTTGGTTCTCTAGATGAACCAGTGAGAACAAACAAAGAAAATGAAGAAAAAAGAAAGAAGAAATTCAAGAAAAATATCTTCAGCTAAGCCTCATAATCGACCCACCAAAACAAGGAGAAGGAAACTCAATTGATGGGAATACTGCAAGGAGATTTTTTCCAACAAGTGTAGATCATGAATTAATGAGTGGATTCAAAATCATATTAGAAAAAAGAAGAAAAAATTAACAAAGACTGCAGATTCTTTCGCGAGCAGAATACCAAAAAAAATGCCCAGATATTTCAATACTCAAGACCTTATCACTATTTTGTTGTGCCCTTCAGATCCATATATGTCAAACGTTCGACAAAAATGGAAAACTATCTCTATTGAATTAGACGTAGAAGCTAAACAACTACTAGAAGATGAAAATTTGAGCTATTTAAAAGAAATATTTACTAAAACTGTTTGATTTATAGTATTTTTTTAGTGCATTAAATTATACTCGTTTTTATATAGATAACAATTTTTATAATCAATATTTATTTTATAAATTTAAAAAAATTACAATTGTGATGGAAAAGCTATTAGATTCTTGTATTGAAAAATTTAAAAAAAAAATTAAATTAACTAAAATCGAAACATAAGACTTTTTGAAACTTCTCTAAATTAGCTAAATTTGAGCGATTTTCAGGTAATTTTAACGTTCGTTCCTTAATTAATTATATTTTTGCTCGGCTGTTTAAAAAAGCCAACCTTTGGTCCTTGCGAATATTACGGCTAAAAAGTTTATGGGGCCAAAATTAGGCATTTTCAGACAAAATTTAAGTTAGAAAATTGTTAATAAGTGTTACTTGTAAAAGCTTTGAAAAAACAAGACATTATATTAAAAAAAACCTGTTTTAACCCATCACGTTTATTCTAAAATTCAACTAAAAACTAAATTGTATGTAAAACCTTCCATATTTTTTTTTTCTTATCTTATCTTAGAAGGATCGACATCGTTCATCGGCAGAATAAGAGTAGCATTAGAACACTTACTGAAGCATGCATAGGACACTTCATCTGTGCTTTACACTTTATCACAAAACAGGCCTTTATTGTAGATAAACATGTAGATTCTGCTACGAGGAAGAGGAACCCATGGACCTTTTGATATTGACCTGCGAAGCACTGATACATAAGAGAAACAGTGTGCTACCCGCATACATAATAAAGAAAGAGGATTTGCCCATGCTCTCACAGATGGAGCTGGTCCGATTCCTTAATAAGAACAACGAACAGGGCAGCACAAAAGCTCAAACATAGAGGCTTGACTTACGCAACGTACCTTAACATTACCAACAGTTATTTCCCAAGTGAGAAGATCACTTCTACTCTTTCCATCGATGTTCCTCAAGTATGTATTCAACAGAGTATATGCATGTACATATATAAAATTTGTACGAATGGATGGAAGTATACTACAGAGTGTCTGGTAGCAGGTTTATATTTCCAAACTTAAATAAAAAACGTAATAATTGAAACAAAGTTTTATTAAGAGCATTGAACGATAGAATGGAAATGCGGATTTTATTTTTTAACGAGTATGTCATCCAGAGCCTTTTTTAAAATTTCATGAATAATCGCTCTTGAAGTCCCAGTGATGCTGCTCTTTTCCGTATTGAAAGTCGCGGATTTTCACGTAAACTGCTTTCAACCAGTTCAATGTTTTCGGGAGTCCTTGAAGATCGACTGGGACCTGGCCGTGCGGCATTCTTAGCCGAAGCAGTTGCGCGGAATCTCTGCACCTACGAACGAATTAAATTTACACTCGGTCCATCACTTATTCGCCGACAAATCCGCACAATCGATAATTCCAAAGGCGCAACCCTCCCTCCGCACCGTTTATTACTTTTTCAAATAATCGTATTTAAAAATATAAATTTCCCACCAGACACTCTGTACAAGCGAAGTCAAAAATCTTTAGTTCACTAAAACCTTGTGGGGCATTCTGATGCCACGTTCGGTGAAGAAGATTGGAATAAAATAAAGAACTAACAAATAAAGAAAATTAAGCCCTACACCCTGTACCTGAGGAAGCTTCACATAATATTCTATAAAACGCAAACGATATGATAAACTCTTTGATTTTTTCCTGGCACAAAATAACTACACAAATTATATTTTGACATGAAGTAACTTCACGTACAAGAGATGTGAATATTGGGTAACAGTTTTACAGCACAATAACAAAATTTTTTCTCAGGGAACAAAGTATACAACATACAAACATTTAAACTCAATATCAATCTGTCTGACTGTAAAAATACAAATGAGCTTAATAAATCCATCAACATGTAAGTCAGTCAGTCACTCAATCATGCACATTTCTACACATGCCGCCACCAGTCTACGAGCCGTAAATGAGAACCTACAAGTGCAAAGTCAAGTAAGTCATTAAAACAATCTTTTTACTACGCAATTTTATTTATTTATTATTTTTTCATGTCATATTTTGAAGTGTTTTATTTCATTATAATGTGCTAGAATACGTACTTGTATTTTATAAATATTTACAAAGAGGCAGACAGAGCCACAGAAAATCATTGGTGTGTATTTTTCATGCACGTCATATGTACATAACTAAATTACATATGTACATACAGACTTCCTTCCATACGTGTTTTGTTCTTGTATTTGTTTTTGTTTTTGCGCTTGAAATAGCGCAAGTGTTGTGCTCGTTGGAATATTATCTACCAATAACACAGGCCTGCAATGTTTTTTATACGCCTATGTTCTAACAAACGTAGCCATTGAGGGCGGCGATGGCACGATGGATGGTAGTCTGCACGTTGACTACACAACCAAAAAACAGACCTGGGTTCAACCCCAGTTTCAGACAAAAAAAAAAAAAAAATTTTTAAATAAAAATAAACATCTCGCATTTTTCTGATGTGCAATTAGTGTGTCTTTCTGTGTGAGTTTGTTGTCGGAAGGTTTCAGTGGCGAAGGCATAGTCACTGGTCACTGAACATTACCGGCTTCAGCTGATAGCAATCCACAATCACATCAGAACGCCCTCCTTCGTCGGTATTGTGTAGCACCGGCGAAGTAAAATAATAATAAAAATAGCTACTAAACCAAAGCTTCAGCACTGCTACGAGTATAAAAACAAAAGAACGTGCGAAAGCAGAGCTGCAAAATAATTAATTAAGCTTCACCTACTGTCGTTTCTCCTACTATCCCTTTCCTATAGTTCCCAGCACAATGCTTCGCATGTGTAGGAGTCATCTCCTGAGTGCTGGTTCTAGACAAAAAAAAAAAAAAATGGTAATCGTTTTAATAACGAATTTAAAGATGTAATGAAAACCGCACGATTTGCTTTCGCTTTGCTATTTTGGAAATTGTCATTAATCAATGAAAACATATGTTTTGTATCAAAGCAAATTGAATTTTTAATAAAAATGGCGACAGCGTTCTTGCTAATGGTGATTTCTTTTCTGTACAAAAATGTTGCCCTTTCGCTGGATAACATTTTCTACAGTTTGCCCATACCTTTAAAAAGTGATACATTTTTTACTGCCACAATGGTACAAAATATTTGAGATTTAACATTAATGTATACTTAGCGTATCACTGTTTCTACGGTTTTTAGCACCATTTTATCAATAAAAATCGTCAGCGACATTGTTTTCTAATCAGCTGATATTACGTAGAACTGCAAAAACTTTAAAACAAAAATTTATCAAAAAAGTTTACATTAAAATAAATAATAAATTAAAAAGAATCTTCTTCTAACAAAAGTCTGATGGACTCTAGTCAAAGTGAAGAGTATATTATTTTCATAATTCTTATTTGTATAAAAAAGTACTTAACAAAGTTGTAAAAAAGGTTCGTATATCACCCTGACTTGAGAGTAGAGGGTCAAATATGTTGCATATTTTGCCACTTATTTGTGCAACATATTTAGAAAGGAACGAAATAGCTTTTTTTAATGTTACATATTTTTTAGAATGGAACAGAAATAATAACGAAACATTTTTGTCAGAAAAGAAAACACCATAAGTATTATGCGTTTAAATAAAATAAAGAAATAATTAAAAAACGAACACTGAAGAATTATTCCAATCCATGGACATTCCAGATAAAGCATAAGTTTATCATCGCTAACATCATGAATTTTTCGAACGTCAATAAGATCAGCGATTTGATTAAACGCCAGTTTATAAGTAAACAACTTACACAAAGAATTGCCAAAAGCAAGACAAGTTTTAAGTATTGTATTTTTTTTTTCTCATTCTTCTATTTATTGAATCTTCAATGTACATATATTGAACTAACAATAAGTAATCAAATCTTAAATAATAAAACAAGAATAAATTTAGCCCAGCCAGCTCCAGGCCAAAAGAAGCGTTTCTACAGAGGTTTCAGATTATTATTTATGTGAGTTGAGATCGGTAGAGAGCTAAAGTGTCCCTCCTTCTCAGCCTGGTGTGTCCTGAGAAATTTTTGATATTTCTAGCCAGAGGATTCGAGTGGAGATCAAGTTTTTCAACATAAGTTGTGGTGAGTTTGGAAAATACGGTATTTACCAACGGAACAATAAGATCCCCGTGTAGTCGAGAATTTTTAATGTGCCAGAGGGCCGCTGAAATTGTGCGGAGGATTTTATTTTGTTGTCTTTAGATTTTTTCCATATTTGTGCTGGAGGCAGTAGCCCATAATTATATGCCATAACACCATATTGGTTTTAAGATTGAGTGGTACAGTAATAATTTGCAGTCAAGGTTTATAGTAGGGTTTCTCCCCATCAGCCAGTTTAGTTGAATTGCCATCAATTTCATTTGTGTCAGCTTAGCTTCGATATGGGTTTTCCAAGTGAAACGACGATCAAGGTGAATACCGCGGTATTTTACTTCAGAGTGTTGTGGGATATATTGACCATTGATTTGAAAAGGTGGACACGTGTCCTGCCGCAAGGTGAACGTAATGTGCTCACACTTCCGTTCGTTCACGTTAACACGTATGAAAACTAATTACCTTTTATCGGGTAGGAACCAAAATAGTCCCAACTCTACAGCAAAATAAAAATACCAAAACCAACAGGCATTTTATTTGTATAAAACTCATTGATGTCAATAATGTTTGTGCACTCATCTCTCAAAAGTAAACCCACAAAGCCTACAATAGAAAGTAAACATAAGAACAAAACATAACATAGTTACTTTTGCAACCCTCTCTCCAAATATAGAAATGAGTAAAACTGTTATTTGCGCGTTCTCTTAAAATAAACAAATAAGTAAAAATGATATTGGCGCGCATAAAACGTAAACAAATTTTAACATTTACGCTGGTGAAACATAACAAGCAAAAAAATTCACTTGGTTAGTTGGTTCTACTTCTACTCTGGAGATGACCCCTACACATGCGATGCATTATTCAGGAACTAGAGGAAAGGGATAGTAGGAGAAATGACAGGTGGTGAAGCTTCACTATCCTACAACACTGCTTTTGCTTCTGATGTCAAAGAGATTTATTAAATTTTTGCAGCTTCGTTTTAGTAACCATTTTTATTAATTATTTTACTTCGCCAGTACCGACAAAAAAGGGCGTTCTGATGTGCTTGTGGATTGGTTACAGCTGAAGCCGTTACTGTTCAGTAACCAGTGACTAGTCCTGCCTTCGCCACTGGAACCCTTCCGACAAAAACTGACACAAAGACACACTAATACACATCGGAAAAAATGTCACTGGTCACTGAACATTACCATCTTCGGGTATTACCAATTCACAGGTTCATCAGAGCGCCTTCCTATTGTGTAGCACCTTCGCTGGTGCTACTAAAACACAATTTAAAAATTAAATACATCTCCTTGATGTCAGAGGCGCTGCAGCAATGCTGTAAACAAAATAAACCTGCAAAAGCAGAGTTGTAAGATAGTGATCATCTCTCTCACTATCCCTTTCCTCTAGTTCCTTCACAATGCATCGTATGTGTAGAGTTCATCCCTGACTGCTGGTCCAAGATAAAAAAAAAAATTGAAGGAAGAAGAACGCAAAAAGTTTCTAAAATGATAAAGTTTGAAAAGGAGATTTGAAACAAACAGCTAGAGATATCATCAACATTTCTGAATGATTTAATTTCTTGAGACTTGTTTTCTATCAAATATCCTTGCTTCTTTAATCGAAAATGGTAATTCCTGAAAATCAAAAACAATTCAAAATACGACTGAAGTCCTTAGAAACGCACTAACTAACTATTTGAAATTAGCTTACTTAAGATATTCAAGAAATATATGTATGTATGTACATATGTATATGTAATAATTAATTCATAGGAAAAAAGCTACATTTCGCAGCCCTGTGTATTTCTTTCCCTTAAATTTGATCCATCTCAACATACATAATTGTGGTATCACACACGAACTATATTCTGCGATATCGTTTTTTATGGCCGATTTCAAATATCATACTATAAGTATATATGTATGTATCTACATTTCACAAGTCAAATGTTATTGACACTGAATAAATTTGTTAAGAGCAATGCTCGTGTATTCTCTTATAAAGTAATTACTTACATACATAAGTATGTTTCTATTTATTTATGAATACATTAGAGTGGACAGTCTTCCTTGCTAAATAAACTGCACTATACTTGATGAAATATCATCTCTTTAGCTCCGTAGCGTCAGAAGTAAGTTTATAGATTGTTAAGGCTTTTAAGCCGCAAGCAGGTACGTACACCAACTCTTTTTGAGCTTCCTCTTTCTTTAAGCCCCGGAAAGCTGTGTATCATTGAACTATTTTCTATACATATGTATGTATGTATATCAACTCGATGCTTTTTAAACATACATATAAGTTTAACGGGCAATCAAGGTAGTGTCTGTATACGGAATCACTCTTGACTGAGATCTGTTGGATTGTCCTACCGTTGGCTTCACAGAAATAATCCCCAACGCCAATTTATATAATCTGGACATGTGTGTATCTTTTTGCCAAAACGATAAAAAATCATTTGTCATTCTGAGACCTTGCCGTTGTTCGCTTACATTTCACATGCACAAATATTTTATTGTAGATGAGATTTTAGTGGTGGCAGCAGTTTGTATTGATAAGTTATCTTTGACCATATTCATACAGCAATATGAACCACATGGCTCGCTCTCTGAACTACGACTGCCAACCATGGTATTCACACGTCTGTTCTTGGTTCATGTTGGCATTTCGTTTCCCCAATTTTATTTATTTTTTAATTTTTTATACATATGAATATGTTATTATGTATTATTTTCGCAAATTCTTTTAATTATTTTTTTTTTTTTATTTTATTTCTATTTGGTTTTATTCTTCAGTTAGTTCAGATAAACTACTGATAATTTGTTATCAAAATTAGAGATAATACTAATTCCTTTGTGGATCGTACTTGGTTGACAATGAACCAAGATGGTTCGCTCTCAAAATTTTGTATGGCGAAGCAAGTAGTTTCAATCATGGTTGGGGTACGAACCACGAATCATAGAGTATGGTCATGAATCATTTAATGACAGAACAACGCTTCCAAATTGTGGAAATTTACTTTGAACCAAAAAAAATTTGTTCGCGAAGTTCATAGAGCACTTCGTTCATTTTACGGTCAACAGAATCGGCTTAGTGAGCAAGCAATGCGTGCAGTTATTGATCGTTTTCGCAATAATTTTACTCTTCTCGATTCAAAACCAATAAAAAAAGCAAATAAATGTGCGTACCGAAGAGAATATTGCTGCTGTCGCACGAAGTATTGAAGAAGACGTCGCAATGTTGATTCGTTGTCGTGGCGAGCGTTATCGAGCCATCCTGACTGAATTTATGTTCCCTAAGCTAAACATCAACGACAATTTGTTCCAAAAACGTTGCTGTTAAAGGCACCATTGACGATATATGTACGTCCGTATTTATTGGAAAAAGTAGTAAAAAATTGGACTGATCGCATGGATCATGTAGCTCATAGTAGCGGCGGAATAGGAATCATATTAACAAAATAAATGCCATGAAATTATCTTATGTAAACAAAAGTATAAAAAACAAGTAAAAGTGCCATATCCGGCATTGCGGAATCTTATATACCTTTCACCAAGTTATTCAAAACTTTTATTGTACTGAATATAACGCTTTTACGAAATCTATAACTTAATGCCGTATGAACGATGGATAACGATTTTTTGCCGTTCTAATTTTAAGAATCTTTACGTTTTTGGTTGTTTAGATCGATTTTGAAATCGGTTTTAGGGTTTATCTTTTCATTCATTATCTTTCTCTATTAGAGATATAAATTCTTTAGCATTCACAAATCTGTCAATTTCAGGTTCTTATGCTAAAGTCTCATATAATGCACACGAAACTGAAGAAAACCAAATTTGCTTGTTTCTACGATATGTAGAAGTGTATAATTATTGCAATTCCGATATATCACAACAGTCATATTTTTGGTTTTACACTTTAAAATGAAATTTAAAAAGGAAAAATTGTAAAAAATATTTTCCTCGTCCTGTAAAAAAGAAAAAGAAGGTTTTTTGGCCGGTGACAGGAATTGAAGTTGTACGTACTAGAAGCCGAGCTAATTTCCTAAAGATGTTTACCGATGCTTGACGAAATATAAAAAAAAAAGAGAAAAAATAAAAAGTATAAACACACCTTTAAGCTGGAAAGAAAATATAGAAATATTTCTTAAAAGAAATAAGGATAAAGAATAAGGATTAAAAAAACCCAGTGAAATTTTTGCTACATACATCTTCGATTTGAGACCAATGACAATGTAAGCAAGACCCATCCAATGTCTGTATACAATTTCTATTTACATTTACACAGCGATGGCCTAGGCTGTAAGATTTATCCAACACAATATACATTGTAAGCGAAGGTTGGATGGGTCCAACACAATATACATTGTAAGCGAATGTTGGATGGGTCCAACTATTATGGTGAATTCGGAGTGCAATAAGATGTATCTGAATGCCATTGATCTTGGAATGAATTTTAACTATTGCAGAATTAAATTAGGAACTTAATTTTTTTCAATATTTTGTAATTTCGGAATTTTGTTTCAAACGTTCACTTTCTATTTTCTTTAGTCTTCTTAAATTTCTTTTACTAAATCCAATCTATTTACATATTCTTTACAACAAATAAAAATACAAAACATACATACATATGTATATAAATTAACACATAAATAAAAATAAAACAGTCACTTACCTTTTTTAATTATTTTTATTTAATAATTTATAACAATATTACCACAAAAAATGCCGCTAACACTTCACTTTTAAAAACACTTACTATGAACTTGATACATATTTTACTTTGGAATAATAATAAAAATGAAAATAAAAGAATAACGGAAAAATTACTTCAGAAAAAAGAACAAAATTCATAATTAAAACGAAATGACAATATGATACATTACAAAGCCATCCAAATCAGATGGTAATGCGATGCAAAATTTTTATTTGTGTTTGTTTTGATCTTCATTTCTAATAAACATTTAACTTTACAATTGGAAGGGAAAAAGAGAAATCCGAATCAGATGCGAGTTGTGAGGGCTTAACTATTTTTGTTTTATTTTCCCTATTGACATAATATTATACAATCGGATGGCTTTCAGTTTGTAATGAGTAACCGGACTGCTGGGAAGTTTTGCATTTATTTCAGAAAAAAATAAAAAAAAATTCAATATAAGCTCATGACCATATTCTTTATATTGAACTTTTTTATTTAAATAGATGTAACAAAGAACACCAGGTTTTAGCTGGCCGAAAGATATGTACATACATACATAAACTTAAATTTTTGGTATGTAAAATAGTGTTGCTTAAATTTCAATCTCTTTTCTTAGCACTCCAAGTAGAAGTCAATAACCTTGTGATAATTTTTTTCATTAATTTTTGTTTTTGTTTACCTTCTAAGCAAAATTTATTTTGTTGGTTTTTTTGCCTTTATATTTCGGTACTGATAAATACTTTTGTATACTAATATCTAAACATGAAGTGGTCGGTTTTTTATTACACTCTCATTACACTGAGTGTAATGACACCAAATTAAAGAGAAACAAAAGAAATCTAAACACTTGCACAAACTGATTCATGTATTCGTATCCATATCCAGCGTTGCCACTCCAATATTTTCTATCCTACCAAACTAGACTATAAAACCTATCAAAATCGTTAGTAACCGACAAATATATAAAATCAAATACAGTGCAACTTCGATAATCCGAACACATACAGTTTTGGGCTCGTTCGGACTATCGAGTTGTCCGGACTATATGAATTTTCTCTTTTGTTGGAAATATATTTATTCAGAAACAAAGATAAAGTTAAATAGAATCCATATTTTTACATCTGTATATATGTAAATTTGTGCATATATGAATATACATACTATGATTTATTAAAAAACGAAGTTATTTTATGCTGACTAACTTTGCTGAGATGGTTGAGTTGTGCCTTTTCTTCTAGCCTCTTCAGCAAGAGAATATCCTGCATATCTTTGCTAGTCTCTTCAGCGCACTGAATGCAAACTGCAAATGTTTTTTTTTTTGCATCTGGAATAAAATGGGTTTTAAAACATTCTAAGAAAAGTGTCATTGACATCCATCCTTTATTAGTTGCTTTGTATACCACTGGAATCTTACAACCTTAAAAGGCTCTTGGATTGGAAGATTTGCCAATAACCAAAAGAGGAAGATTATATGTTCCTGCAGCATTTGAACATGGCATAAATGTTACACGATCTTTGGAAATTTTTCTCCCTGGAGCTGATTTTTCTTTTGCATCCACCCATGTGCTGCCAGGCAACATTCTCCAGAAAGCAGCAGATTCGTCAGCATTGTAAACCTTCTCCTCACTTAAATCCATTTCAGCATACAATGTCAGCAAACTTTTTTTAAAAGGCTCTACGGCGCTTTCATAACTGGATACTTTTTCACCACAAATTTTTAGATAACGAATGCCATGTCGTAACTTAAATTTATCTAGCCAGCCTGAGCTCGCAGAAAAATCATCCTTTCCTGTCATCTTTACATAAAAGAATTTGGCCTTTGCTTTTAAAATTTCTGATGAAATCGGGATATGATTTCTTCTTTGTTGCAAAAACCATGTGTAAAGTGCTGCTTATACTTCAGGATTTTCCGATATTTTCTTAACTTTTCTCTTTTCTAAAGAATTACATATTTCTTTTATAAGTACGGTAAATTTATTTTGGTTAAAAATTTACCGGCTCCATTATAGGTATTCGATATAAATTGTTTAATCTTCTCCTTATTCTTTTTAATATCGCAAATCGTTGATTTGGGAACATGGAATTTTTCAGCAACTTGTCTTATAGTTTTTTCCTTATCAAGATTTTGTAAAATATCAGACTATTGCTTTAAAGTTAGGGTTTTATGTTTGCGTTTATTATTTAAAAACATGACGCTTAGTACAAAATTAGACAAACACGCTTACTAGATGAAAAGTAGACACTGAAGTAATGACATTGCAAAATGTTTATTATAGAGCGAATAACATATGCAAAAAATAACGGTAAAACAATTGTGTTTAATTTTTTTGCATTAAAAACAAGCTTGTCCGGATTGTAGAGGTAAAATTTTAAAATTTTCCGAAATGTAAGAGCGTTCGAATTACTGGAGTGACCGGACTAGCGCATGTCCGGACTATCGAAGAAGGACTGTACACTCATACCCCGGTTTGCGTCGTTTCGAAGTTGCGTCTTTTTAAAATTTCCATGATTTAGATGTTGCGTCGTTTTTGCTTCAGTCTGCATCGCATGGCTTCGATTTGCGTCGTTAGTGCTTCGATTTGCGTCGTTAATAAATGTTTGTATGTACAAAGCAAAAATTGAAGAAGGGGATTTGCCGTTGATGTCTAATGCAAATTTGTAGGTGAAAATTGTCTACAAGTTTGTCTTCGTTGATAGTTTCATATTGCATTTGGTGAAGTGAAGTCTAACCTAAATATTTTTCAACAATGAGTCAAAAAAGAAAGCAAATAAGCTTAGAAGAAATACTGGACATTTTAAAGCGTTTTAAATCAGGAGAGCAACCAGTTGATATTGGAAGAAACCTGGTATTAGCACCTTCTACAATAAAATCCAATTGTTCCTATGAATTTGTTACAATAAATTTCTTAATTTGAATTTTAATTTTAATGTTTTTAATTTTTTTATGTGTTTTTCATGAATTGTTATTTTTTATTTTAATAAATTTATTAAATAATAAAAAAAAATTGGTATTTTCTATTGAAAAATCAATTTTTTTACTAAAATTATGAGTCTCGGAACGAATTAAATGCAAATTAATACAAATGTATGGACAACTGTGATTCGGTTTGCGTTGTTTCAGTTAGCGTCTCGTTTTTCCAGTCCCAATTAGCGACGCTAACCGGGGTATGAGTGTATGTATGCATATGTATTTTTAAAAATAATTTTTTTAAAACCCAGCATTTAGCATTTTTTTCATATGTCTTTTTGATATAAAGTATGATATTTATTTAATAAAGTTTTTAAATTATAAATAACGAAAAAATGTAACGGAAACTATTTTGGTCGGAAAAGACCAACAATAGCAACGCTGGGCATATCATACAAATTTGTTACACACATACATACGAAATACGGCCAAATCTACGCTCGTTTTTTGTAAATAAATGGAGGTACTTGAACTTTTTGCGAATTTTGGTAAGAGATTGTGAAATACCAATAATGCATAGTGGGACCGTTTTGAAATAAAAATCTTATGGTTTTTAAATGTTACATATCGCTGGCTTTATAAGAAGGTTCCATGCGTAATAACTCATACTTCCATAAATACATACATATTGAGCTACATGCTACATAGAATTTTGTATTCCGAATTAATAATAAAAAAACCTACTTATTATATATATATGTACATAAATATAAAAACTTATAACAAATCCATACTAAAAATAAAAATACACTTACATGTTTGTAACTACACTGGAAAAAAATAGTAAAATTTAATCAATTTGGCTGTCGTGTGCCGCGAAGATCAACTGAAAAGGATTTCAGTTAAAAATTCCTTAATAAAAGTATTGCCAAAATTTTTAATAAATTAACGAAAACTTTTATATACACAAAACGACTTTTTTATTTGATTGCAAAGCAAAAAAATTTTAAATTTAAAAATTTAATAGTCTTCGCGTGCAAACCTTAAAAATGATATGTGTAACTCAAGAACGGTAAGAGCAAATTCAAAAATTATTTTCAAAGAGTTTGTCAAAATTATATAGAATTAATTGATTTTTCAAATGCTTTCATAGAAATTTTAAAAATTATAAAGCGTTATATGGAAAAATTAAGAAAAATTAAAATGTAAGGCATCTGATGAGCAAAGTTATTGCTAAATATTATATTTTTTTGCAACACAGAAATAAAGCAAGCCTGAATAGTTTTTGTTTAACTCCAAAGTGAAGAAAATCGTGCTTTTTGACAAACTAATGACAAAAACACAAAGCACGTCAGCCAAACACGATGTTAGGCAAAAATTCCACTTGTACCGACTTGAAAACCTATTTCGAAAATACTTGACCCTTTAAAATTTTGCTTGAGGACGCGTGAAAATGAAAAAAAATTTTTTTGGGATACTCTACTGTCCATGTTTACAATTACTTCGCTTTGCATTGTATTGAGTGCTCTTATATGACGACATGCCACAATAGATCATCACTGCTACTCATTTTGAGGATTTTTAGTTTAAAAAATTTTAAATTACAAAATTTGCAACGCATTAAAAAAAGAAATTATCGCATTACTTCCTGAGGCTTGTTTACAAGCTTTAATTTTCTGACTATATGGTGGTAGAATCAGAGATCTGGTGGATAAATGTTAGAACGGGATACTGGAAGTCAATGGACATTGGTGTAATACGTTGGTCTTCTCGAGACAAAAACGTTGATATATACATTTTAAGATGGGACTGTAAATATCAAAAATATAAAGAAAATTTTAAAAATACAACTCCACCCAACTTTGTCAAAAAAAATTTTTTGGTCTTTTCTAAATTGTCGTCCACAAATACTTTATATTAGAGTGTATAGGGGGATTTTTTTATAACGTGAATAATAAGTCGGGTAAATTTTTTTTTAAAAAATTTTTATTATTATTATTGATTGCCTGTAAACAACTCTGACATAACTCTGCTGTAGCGCATTCGCCGCGATTTTTATTGCTCAAATTCCAATGAAGGAGGACACTGTGACGTAAACTAACACACACACACTAATAAATATCAGAAAAGAGTTTGGCGGCAGAACGTCCGACTACAGCGCGTAACTACTTCAGCCAACAGTACATTATCTTTAGTTCCATTTTGCAGCTTCCATATTTTATTTTATTTAACGTTTCTTGCTTATATTTTGAGAAACTAAAGTTTAGTTACTAAACGCATGTAGCTACAGTTAACAAACAAACAAAACGCTCATAATTATCGAATTAATCGGTCAAAGTCGTTTTCTATTCTTTGAAAGTTTCTCACGGTTGACTATAATGTTGTCATACCCCGACCTTTATGTAAATAGATAAAGGCATTTTTATTCATTTTTTATTTTAATGATAATTAAATGGTCTTTGTTTTCCTTTTAACCTTAAAGCCGAATCCTAAATGCATTTTTATTATAAATTTCTATGCGATAAACAACTTTTGATTTTAAGTTAAAATTGTTCGTTGCATAGCTGTTTTTGTTTACTAAATGCCAATAGAATTTGTAATGCAGCATTTATGACTGCTATTAAGTAGTCTTATTAAAAATGAAAAACTAATGCATACATGTGCATATGTACATTTTTAATTAGTCGTCATGCTCATTCTTTAAATGTCTCTAGTACCAGAAAATTAATAATAACAACCAACAACATTAAATTTTTATCTTCATATATACAAGAAAGTTGTCCCTATATAACTATAGCTCGAGAACCACTCAAAAGATTTACAAACCAATACATGCGTTGCAAAGGTCTACTTTCACATTGATGGTTAAAAAAAGCATCGAAAATTTTGTCTTTTTCCCATATAAAATGTATGTGAATTCATTTACATTTTTTTTTTTTTTAAGAAATACATTTTACCGGTATACGCATACAAATGCTGCTGAAAAATAAACGCGCATGTGTCTGGTACTTTTTGCATATAAGGGATAAAATTGAAAAATTAAAGTATTGCACATAGAACAAACTTTTTTTTGTCATTCTTTTTTTCTGGAAAAAATTCGAATGTGTCTTATTACTTTTTGAAAATTCGAGCACATAATTGGTATAATTGTAGGTTAGTACTTTTATGTCTCTTAAATAGTTCTTAGATGTATGTACATTTTTCATTATGATATGAGTATAAATTTGAAGGATTTTTCAGAAGGGAGCAGTAAAATATAAAATTTTATTTAAGCCATAATTGACTGCAGTTAATTTTTGCTAAAGATTCAACCAGTATTTTGAGGATGACGATAGCTGAAGTAGTCTGCACGTTGACTACAAAATCAAAAAGTGCTGTGTTCGACCCCAGATTCAGACTAAACAATCATAAAAAAAAAATCTGCTCGCATTTTTTCTGATCTGTATATTTGTTGTTGTCAGAAGGTTTTGGTGGCGCAGGTATAGTCACTGGTCACTGAACAGTACCGTCTTCAGCTGACATCAATCCAAAGGCATATCAGAACGCATTGCTCTGGAAGTTTCAAAATTGAATACGTCTCCTTGACATCAGAGGCGCTGCAGTAAAGAATGCACAATGCACCACATGTGCTGGTTCAAGATAAAAAAAAATAAACATACATAACTTTTCAATGATTCAGAATGTTTATTTAAAATTATTTTTGGTACCCAATTCCTCTTTCAATTTCTAATTGAAATATCCCGCGAAAATGTCATCTAAAAATTTTCATTGTGAATATTTCAATGAGAATTTCAATGAATTTGATCGAAATTTTACTTTTTGAGATCGTCATATTCATTATCGAATAAGACATATTGAAATTTCAGATCGTGGCATTCGATAACGAGCAGTCGAACGAGTATATTCTCTCGAAATGTCATTCGATAGACTAAAAGCTGTCGTAAACTAGTTTATTGTGTGCTATTTAAGAAAGAAAAAATTTATTTTATTAATCAGTCATATTTTTTTTTTATTAAACATGTAAGTACATACATAAATAAATAAAAAAAAATTTACTAATATCAAAAATTTTCATTAAGACAAATTAGCCAAAATATGTCATAATCAAACAAAAAGTCGATTTTGAATTTTTCGTTTGTATACGAGGTACCACGCCTACTTGTCCAATCCCTCCCAGTTTTTTACTATTGATTTGTTTTAAGTACAAAGTCATTTGGACCATATTCAGAAACTTAGACTATAACCGTTCGCAAGATATACAAAAATAAATATTTACTTTTTATGGCCGTATCAACGCCCAGTTGGAATTTTTAAATTTTATATAGTTCATTCCACATACCAGGGATACTGTGAAAATTTCAAGAAGCACACATACATACATACATGCAAACATGTCATTTTTATATATAAAGATTGTAACCATATGTTTTTATTCTATGACAACGCACATAAATATTTGACATTTTAAAACAAATTTCGATTCGAACGCTATCGAATGCCTCGATCTGGCTATTCGATACGTCACGAAATGTTATTCGAAACGAAAGCTCATTCGATCACTAATGCGGCGATTTGGCCCCAGGTTATTCAATATATAATGGAATGACTGACTGTGACGATCGTATAAACCCCATTTTTGTAGTTAATTATTATTTTCGTACGCATATACAACTTATTGCAAAATATCACAATAAATTTCTTTATTGACTCTTTCTGTGATATAGCGTTTGGCAAGCTATTTACGTTCGAGTAGTCAAACATTTCTGTTAGTGTTAGAATCGAAAAATTTCTCTTTTCTCAAATGTATTTTTTGTTTTCTTCCGGAAATAGGCCATTTATCAGTGTACTTGAGAGCGATTAATACCATTGTTTGAGAGGTGGGGTGTCATATCTACACAGATAAACTTCAAAAATGTATCTGCACAAGTCCGCTCAGCTAACTAAATAGTACAACATTTTGGGAGCTTTCGTTGGTATAAAACCGATTATTCCGTAATTTGCACTCGAAATGGTCATCTTAGAAAATTAATTATAGCACTACAGTGATGTAAAAAAATTCGATGTAACGAAAAACCTTATATAACGAATTTTTCGCTGACTCCCCTGAAAAAAATCATTTATTTTTAATTCTGAACAATCTATATTGCGAAGTATTTATATAAAAGCATCAACAACGAACTCAAAATAACGAATAATTAATGATTGCCTTCTATATTCCATTAAAACATAATAAAATAAAAAAAATGTATGTGTTTAATTTTTTATTTACTTCTTGAATAGTGTATTTTCTAAAAAAAAATATTGTTAAACAAATTTGATCGCATTTCCTCAAATCTCGTTATCTATATCTACAACGAAGAATTTTTTGATCCCCTTTAGATTCGTTGTATCGAACTTTCACTGTATATTTAAAATCGTATTGTCTCTTCATAGAGATCTGTTTATAGTGAAACCTCTGTATGCATCTATGAATAATTTATATATATATGTACATATGTATATACACGAGGTCTGTTCAAAATAAAAGGTGAATTTAGAATTTTTTTGAAAAGTATTTATTTATTCTTCAGTATCCATTTTGGCCTCAGATATAATGTACTTATGCCAGCACTTTTTCCAATCCTCGAAGCACTTCTGAAATGCGCTTTTCGGTAAGGCCATCAGTTCGTTTTAGATTTTAACTTTATCTCATCAATTGTGGCTAAACGCTTTCCCTTCCTTCTTTTTTTTTTTTTATCTGGGACCAGCACTCAGGAGATGATGAATGATGAGTTAAATATGAGATATGTTAATTCAATTTAATTAAAAAACCTTTGTTGTAATAATATTTGTATACATGCATACATATGTACGTATTTGTTTATCTATATCCCAGCTAGAAATTTGTATCATATTCCAATCTTTTAAGAATCAGCTTCATGGGAAAAATAACTGTTTATGAGCTAATTTTTCGATCATAAATGATATTCCCGTTGTTAGAAAATTTTACCCTACAAATGAATCACCGCAGAGAATCTTTTACGATACAACTTTCTGACTAGTTTTAGACCATTTTTTAATTTTTATTATAATCAAGTCTTTTTTATATCATAATTTAATTTTCAATTGTATAATTTCTGATTATATGTCAAATCACTTTTTACGTTTTATAAAAAAGAGAATTATTTAAAATGTTTTATTAATTATTAACAAAAAAAATATAAGTAAAAGTGAAAAAAATTAGAAGTCTATTAGATTTTGTCGATAAAATTAACATATGTATGTATGTATGTTGCCATGTCGGTCGCCTAGAAGTTGGCGGGAGGGCTTAAATGGGAATCATATTGCCATGAACCAAGAGAGAAACTTCGCATTGGATCCAAATAATCTGAAGATGCTCCCTGGGGTTGCGTCGCATGAGGGCATCGGGCTCGTGTTGAGGTACTCGGGCTGAAGGTTGAATGATTGGCGGGTAGTAAAATTTTTCAATCTCAAACGATCCCCCTGGTGTATAAGTGCAGTTAGTATAAGGCGTAGTCAGATACTACGTGAGCTCGCTCCAGAGCGGCGTCATTATCTGCAAAACGCCGCGTCAACCAAACGCAATCGATCGCAGATTGTTATCATCCAAAAGAACCAGGGTTCGAGAAGAAACCAGCGCGGCCGCAAGAGCACCCAGTGATGAGATATGCCGCGACTACAAGGTGGGAAACAGTCAGATCAACGAACGAGGTGAGTATATTTTTGATTTTATTCTTGATACTAACTTCAATATATGTAACAGGGGCAGTACACCAACATTCGTCTTCCCAGGGTCGGGTGGGTCGGTTCTTGATTTAACATTGACATCCTCATTATTTCCGTTGAATGTTAGGAACTAGCAGGTTTCCACGGAAGATTCTTGCTCGGATTACGGGATGATCTTCTTTGATATCGACTTTACTGTAGACGTTCCTCCTCCTCGACGAAATCCAAGGAGGACGAAGTGGGTGCTTTTCGGTAGGGTCGGTAGTAGTAGGTTAAGGGATTGCTCTGGTCACTACCATCCGTTACGGCACTGGAGGAGCTGGTCGATTCCTTAGAGGAAACCTATCGGATGACCTACAAGGATGCGTGTCCGATTTCGCGCAGAAGTAAGACTTATCTCGAATGATGGAATGAGAAACTTACCAGCCTTCGGAGGAAGATCACGGGTATCTTCAACGAAAGTTTTGTGACCAGGGATTTCCGGAACTATAACGAACCTCTGGGAGAATATAATAGGGCTAATCGGGGCTCTTGAAGAACGTTCTGTGACACAGTGAGGGACTCCGCAAGGTTGGGTAGCATTTTTTTTTATCATCCGATGCATTGTGCTGGAACTAGTGGAAAGGGATAGTAGGGGAAATGATAGTAGATGAAGTTCACTATCTTACAACGTTGCACGTTATTTGTTTTTTTTTATAGAAGTGTTGTAGCGTCTCTGTGTCATGGAGACGTATTAAATTTTGAAGCTTCGTTTTTTAGTAGCCATTTAGTAATTAGTTTTACTTTGCCCGTGCTACATATTACCGATAAAGGAGGGCGTTCTAATGTGCCAGTGAAGCCGTTACTATTCAGTAACCAGTGAATATGCCTTCGCCACTGAAACCTTGCGACAACAACTGACACAAAATCGCACAAATGGACATCAGAAAAAATGCGAGATGTTTTTATGAGTCTGACACTGGGATTGAACCCAGGAACATTTTTCGTTATGTAGACAACGCGCAGACTACTTCGACCATCGCCAGTCTCCAAGGTCTATTCCAACAGGACTCTCGTGAAGAGGCCTGATGGGGCTGAACTGAGTCGTCATTGGAGGTCCTCATGGATGCGCATTTTCCCAATGGCTCCACTACTTCCCGTTATCTGGGCGGAACTGGGGATGGGCGTGCGTGTGCATCAGCTATGCATCTGATGTCCATCCTATCGTTAGACAGAATAGCGTGGGCGATAAACAGTTTTTCTCTTTTAAAGGCAACCGGGCTGGATGAGATTCTGCCTATTATGCTGCAGAGAACGCAGGGATCTGTGATCTCTACCTTGCAGGTTATATATTGCGCAAGTCTATCCTTAAACCATATTCCTGCCAGTTGACGGAAAACCAGGGTGGTTTTCATACCCAAGGCAGATTTTTGTTTATAGACTTTTAGTTTAGAAGTATTCAACTTCAATTCTCGATTGATTAGTTGAATTATGAACATAAGAATCTTGGATTTGTATTTAGAAATTAGGAAAAATCCACTGATGAGAGAAATAGTACTATATGGATATACTTTCCTCCTCAGTTATTAAATTTGCTTTTATAAAAAAAATTAATTTTTTAAGAGAATATCATAAAGTATGTAATAATACATTTCACATATTTTGTTGGGAAAAATCATAGTTTTAAAATTAGAATCATATATTAAGAGATATTCCCAAAATAAATTCAGTTAATGGTCCTAATATTTTTTAAATGAAAAGCTTGGGCTGTTTTAATATTTTTTATTTACATACATATGTATGTATGTATAAATCGTATAGTAAAAACATTTTTCAATGAGTTTTTAATCGCCAAAAGTGATCTGAAATGGCTCATTTAGGAAATTTTTTAAAAAAATAGTCACCCAATTGCTGCTGGGATATACATAAATACATAATATTTATTTGTATAGTTGTCAATTTTAAAGAGAACACGGTTATTACGAATTATGGTTTGGAACAATCAGATTATGATGTACACATATTTAGTCTTACTCCAGTTGTCAAGGTCGACACCAAAACTTAGCCTCTCTCAAATCGATATGCGCTATCGTTTACTAAAAGAGCTTAATTAATATTTACTGGAATTGTTTAATTTTCCTCAATGTTATTTTAAATTTGATATGAATGCCACCTCATATCGACAGCAGTTTTTTTACAATATCAAATATAACGCAGAGAGTTTTGCTATTCTTCGCTTATTGTTGAATGTATCGCTACCCATGATCTAAATATATAAGGTCTGCTTGATATTGAATGACAGCTGCCATTTTTTTTAATTTGACGTCATCGTCGGGAAATGTTTTGTTGTGGTTAAATGAAAATTTAAAAGCTAGTGATTAAAATTATTATTATTACATATTTATTAAGAAAATTAAAGGATTATTCTATTGACAATTAATTAAAAATAAATGTGAATTGAGTTAGAGCAAAAAAAAAGAGTTTTTAATAAACAATTTGTGTAGAAAGTGATAAAATTTATTTGGACAATGAAATACTGTGTGGTAAAAGATTGTAAAAGCTCGAAGCAGGATGATAAAAATCTAAAATATTTTACGTTTCCAAAAGATCCAGAAATAAAGAAAGTGTGGATCAATGCATGCGGTAAAAAAATGTTAACTGGAAATCTGGAACAATTTGTTCTAGACATTTTACGAATAATGATTGGCGTTTAAAGGATATATTATTGAACACTCCAATAAGAAAAAAATTGTTAGATGCGAAGGCTGTCCCATCTTTAAATATCCATGTAAACAGCATTTTACCAGTCGAAAGATCGAAACGATACGTAAAAAGAGCAAACAAACAAATTGTAAAGGAAGCAATTGGTGAATTTGATTTAAAGTAAATACAATTTTTTAAAATCCACTTTTTTTAATTAAATAATATTTACAATTATTTGTAGTCTGCAGAAATTACAAGAAGAAAGTATTGAAAATATTGAAAATGAAAATCCAAATAAGTCAGTTGCAGTTCAAACAGAGGGCTCTATAAACCCTGACAAGAATTTATGGGAAACATATTAAAATTAGAAAATATATTTAAAGAAATTAATAATAATACTTTAAGTTTTTGAAATAATTATTTAAAATACCATAACATTAAATGTGATAACATACAATAGATGTGCCTGAAAATGTAAAATCGTTATTTTTTAAAAGTCGTTTATATTTTAGAATAAGAAATTTAAACAAAATATTAATACAAGAAAAAAATGAAAAAAGAATATTAAAAAAGACTATAACATAACAATTTAATTTGTTTTATTTATTTTACCTTTAAAATTGCAAAATATTTCAAAAAAAAAACAAACCCCATACATATTAAAAACAAATCTCGACGGTGACGTCACAGTAAAAATAATTTGAACTGTCAAGCAGACCTTATATATTTAGATCATGATCGCTACCAATATTTTATGGAAACTTTTAATCAACTACCCTTCAACCATTCTATAATTTCGGTTAATTTATTTGCTTTTCTTCTTTAAAATATCAATTTTTTTTTTTTTTTTTTTTTATCTAGGACCAGCACTCAGGAGATGACCCCTACACATGCGAAGCGTTGTGCTGGAACTATAGGAAAGGGATAGTAGAAGAAACGACAGGAGGTGAAGCTTAATTAATTTTTTTGCAGCTCTGCCTTCGCACGTTCTTTGTTTATACTCGTAGCAGTGCTGAAGCTTCGGTTTAGTAACCATTTTTATTATTATTTTACTTCGCCGGTGGTACACAATACCGACGAAGGAGGGCGTTCTGATGTGATTGTGGATTGCTATCAGCTGAAGCCGGTATTGTTCAGTGACCAGTGACTATGCCTTCGCCACTGAAACCTTCCGACAACAACTGACACACAAAGCCACACTAATGCAACATCAGAAAAATGCGAGATGTTTATTTTTATTTTAAAATTTTTGGTCTGAAACTGGGGTTGAACCCAGGTCTGTTTTTGGATTCGTAGTCAACGTGCAGACTACCATCCATCGTGCCATCGCCACCCTTTTTTTTTTGACAGACATGACAATTACATATGAGTCACAAAGTTGTCAAGTCTGATGTAAGAAGCATGTCGTCTACTGGGGGCTTAAGATTTAGTATTAGTTAATACAATACTTACAGCAATGTTTCCTTTTATCATACTTTGTTCTTCAAAATGTGTTATGAAAGTTATTAAACTTTTACATTAGAAAACAAAGATTATAAGTGTAGACTTGATACGCTTTACCTCTAAGCATTTTCGGATTATTGCCTAAAAATTCATTTGTAAACAAAAGTAACTACACTTTGTGCTCTTTATCACTAAACACCTTGGACTTCGTGTTGTTTTGAACTTTTATATCTCGGAAACTACATTAGAGAGTAATTGGACTTGGAATTTACCTATCGGTAGAGGAACTAAAAAACGTGTTTGCCTCGGGTTCTTTTCGTGCGGCACTATGTTAACCCTAGAATCATAATGTACGTAAATTTTACGCGATCTAACTGTAAATTATTCATGCTATGCTTTTATTAAGTTTATTTCAATGCATAGATGTGCCAAAACAGAAGATTTTTAGTATACAACATACATACATATATGTAGTAAGCGAATGCACAGAAGAAGCTTGTACGTAAAATTTACGTAGCGGTAGTACTAAGAATAAGAGCCTATTTCACCAATTCTATTTAAATATCAATTCATATTTAAATGTCGATTTTCATTTTCATCTAGAATATTTAAATACTGTTTAAGTAGCCAGCACTCTGCATTTAAATATTGATTTTGCAACAGCATGAAGCAGCATGAAACAGCTTTAAAACAGCTTTTAAACAGCTTTTTAAAAAGCTGTAAGTTGACGCTATCATATTAAATATCAAAGCGTTACCATACTTTCTTGTGTTTCATTATTTCAGTTGGTGAAAAGAAAATTTTTTTTAAACATACTTCAAATAAAGATCATTAATTAAATTAAATTGTGTTTAAATATGTTTGGTGAAAGAGACCCTAAAAGTTTTGTACATACGTAATTTTTGCGTATCTTTAGTGTAAAAAGTATATACATATTTGTGTCGTAATTTCAAATAAGATCAACCGTGATATAAAATTGCAGAAGAAAAACCGTGTACTTCGAAGCGCAAACTCAATTGCGATGCAGTAGAAGCTATTTTGTACGCTAGCGACACAAAACCAAAAAAAAAAACAAAATTGTTCAGGTAAGAAATAAATATAAATTTCACAATGCCACGGTCTCCAATACGAGTTTGAAGGAATTGAAAGCTTTGTTGGGGTTACTACTTTTGTCTGCAGTCTTGAAAAACAACCACCAAAGAGTCTTATTTGACTCTTCTTATTCGGGAGGTCGGTATAGAGCGACGATGAGTAAACACAGATTCGAGTTTCTAGTGAACGCGCTGCGATTTGACGACCAAGCGACAAGAGAGGAACGTAGGAAAAAAACACATTTGCTCCAGTTTCGGAAATTTGGGACATCCTTATCGATACCTGTGGAAAGCATTTTAAGCCAGGATCATATGTTACCATTGATGAGCAACTCGTGGAAGGTGCCCATTTAAAATGTATATACCGAATAAACCAAACAAATTTGCGATAAAAGTTGTCATGCTCTGTGATGTTGCTTCAAAATACGTAATAAATGCAGAACCTTAACTTGGTAAGTCTAATAGCACTGAAGGCAACCCACTGGCCAGTTACTTTGTCGAGCGTCTGTCAAAGCATATTGATGTGCTTGCAAATCGTCTGCAATTTGTGGTGAACATCAAATTAAAATCTGTCAAAATTGCATGAATAAAACTAATTAATTATATTTTTAAATTTTAATTTTGTTTAAAAGAAATTAGTTCAACTAAATAAACAAAAAAAAATATTTGACACCGCAAAATTTTTTCATTTATTGAAGTGTATCCAAAGAAAAATATTAAGTACATACATACTATGTATGTATGTACATACATACGTAAGATTTACGTATCGTGGGTGTTAACGTTGTATAAATTAACGTTATTGTTCTAGGGTTAATTAATAACTTCTTATGCAATTGCGGTTCTTGTACACCTCAATTAATATTTCCTAGCCACGCTTACTACATCGGATATATCGAACTTCTTATTTTTTTTGCTTTGTTAAAATATGACTGCGTTCATTGCGCACTCCTCGTATACAGAACAATTCTTAGTGGTCATGCGTAATTCATTATAACTGAGTTTTATTGTAAATTATTCACATTGTATATTCGACAGATTGAAAATAATGGGACTTTTAACCTTAAAATTTAATCAAATACGCGTTTAATTTTAGTGCTCAACAATTTTAACACATAATAGCACAATCATGTAAATATGAGTTATTAACAACAACAACAACAACAACAACAAAAACAAAGAATATTAATTAAAAAAAAATAAAACTGAGGAATTAGGTATTTCATTCATATGATTGATAATATAGTTCTTATTTCATAATAAGTTCAACAATAGGTTTTGTTTTTATTTTTAGTTAGAAAAAACCATAATTCGATTATTTATTTACATAATATTTCTATTGTTTAACTAATAAACGGGATGTGATGAAATTGAAATATTGGGACTTACAAATTTATGTATGTATGTATGTGTATATATGTACATACATACATCCATACATATATAGTCTTGATTCTTTTTGTATGTTCCATTACTCACTGAGAGCCAAAATTTGTGGCCTTGGCTGAGTTTATTTACCTTATACGCGTATGTATGTGAAAACATGCGCCAGCCATAAACTATGTTAACCAGTGTTGCCGGTATGTAAGACCCATGTAATTTAAAAGGGTTTATGTAAAAATTGTTTTACAATACCTCCAAGGCGAATTTAATAAGATTATATTGTACAACCTTGCAGAAAGTACCTGTGGCTTTGTTGTTTGTGTAAAAAGTTTCCTGATGCCAAAAACTGATGAGTATGATGAGTAAAAAGATTATTTAAATTCAATGCAATCTCTAATGTATTCTATTTTAGTTTGCTTAGATTTATTTAAAATGCTGTAATATTGTCATAAACGTAAGTAAATATGTATATACATTTAGGTATGTATGGAAATTTGGAGAAGTATGCATACATCCGCAACTTTGTATTCAAATTAATTAGAATACATACAATACGCACATACAGTGCTGCCAGATAAAATTCTTCAAAAATCGACAAAATACCGATAAAATAAAAAAATCCTCATTTCAATTTCAAAAAATCGTTAAAAAACCGGACAATGGAAAATGTATATTTTAAAAACATTTCTTATATTTATTAAGAAGCAATAAAAAAATAACACAACAATTTTTATCTATACATTCATACATAGTTTATCAATTTAAGCGGAGATCAATATAAATATACACACACTTCGAGATCACATATAGCATTTGTGCAATAATAGACCTTTAATTCAAATTTTAAAAGTTTTTGATATAAAAGTAAGAAACATTTTCATTTCAAATTGGAGGTGTATATGTGAAGATTAATTTAAACAAAAATTTTTATTAATACAGACTTGATAGAACTACGGCAAACTTTTACAAAGGGTAGATATGCAAAATAAATGTCGATTTCTTTAAAAACGAAAACAAATGAAGTAATATATTATATTGTTGCACAGGTGCGATATATGACAATATATGTAGCTGTAAATTCCACAAAAAAGTTTCAAGTCGTACGCGCAATATATGTATACTCAATAGTTTATGCCATCACAAAAACTATCGCAAAAATTCATTTGTAGTTAAATTGATTGCGCACATACAAGCCAAAATAAAAATAGCCAATTTTGAGAGCAGGGAAATTCTGAGCTGCTGATTATCTACCAAAATGAGTTTACCTTGTTGAATTCGCCTTGATACCAACGGTTTCCAATACGGATTTTAAGAACAATTACAGAAACTTTTCTTCTATTTCAAATGCTTTATTTATATATTTAAATTGGATCACAAATCACACACATTTATGTATGTATGTATATGTAAGAAGCTCAAATCATACCAAGTAAGCAAAGTTGTTGCTGTAGACATTTTCATCGATGATTTGTGCCAGACAATCAATCATTTGTCGCCAATAAAACTGATTTAGAAACAAGTATTGGGACAAAGTGGCATAATTTGTCGTATTTAAAGTTTTAGTTCTGAGAAAGCAATAAAAGATTGTTATTTTCAACCTTGTTGACGACACGATGAAGAACAATTGTATGCAATATGCCATGTGTAGAGATTTATCCACTCCGGTTTATCAGAATAAGACTACATGCTATAACTATATAACTAAAAATTGGCGAAAAAACATTCAAGGACATAATCATGGTTTTCGTTCCTCTTCCTATATAGTCCAGAATAGATATCTAAAATTTAAAATAGGACCTTCGCTTAATTGTACGATTTAAGCAAACATTGTTTTTTCAATTTTTTTTTTTTTATTTTTTTTTTTATCTGGGACCAGTACTCAGGAGAAGACTCCTACACATGCGAAGCATTGTGTTGGAACTATAGGAAAGGGATAGTAGGAGAAACGACAGGAGGTGAAGCTTTGCACGTTCTTTGTTTATACTCGTAGCAGTGCTGAAGCTTCGGTTTAGTAGCCATTTTCATTATTATTTTACTTCGCCGGTGCTACACAATACCGACGAAGGAGGGCGTTCTGATGCGATTGTAGATTGCTATCCGCTGAAGCTGGTATTGTTCAGTGACCAGTGACTATGCCTTCGCCACTGAAACCTTCCGACAACAACTGACACACAAAGACACACTAATGCACATCAGAAAAATGCGAGATGTTTATTTTCATTTTAAAATTTTAGTCTGAAACTGCGGTTGAACCCAGGTCTGTTTTTGGTTTTGTAGTCAACGTGCAGACTACCATCCATCGTGCCTTCGCAAAGCACTAACGACATCCAGCATACTGGCTATAAAGCTAGCCAAACAACAATCATATATTGGTAATTGTTATTTAATAATAATTAACTGCCTGTTAATTAATATTTAACTGCCTGCACCAATACCAGGGCTCTCTGCTCCCTTAAGCCCCAGAGGTAAGCGCTAAGGGGTGAGCAGGTATGTCTCTACAAATCACCAGGGCCACACTGCACCTCCTTAAGCACTTTTTGCTTGGTCTTGGCGTCGCACCTCTCCATGCAGCAGAATTGAAACGGTAAATATAAGCGGCTTCCTCTTGCACTGTGTCGGGCACCGATATTTGCCATCAACCTACTCAGCATGCTGGTCATCCTTACTGCCGTAGTGATCAGGAGCCGTCACTGAGACCAGTAAGTGAGCTTGCAGTTGAGTCGTACACCCAAATATGTCACCGCCCTCTGCGTGAGAGATTACTCTGACAATGCTTTAATAAAATCTTGTATTTTAACAAAAAAATTTTCAAATAATAAATGTCTACCACTAACAAGCGGACGGACTCATATCATAATCGGAGAAAAATTCCGCGACGGTAAGTGTGGTAAGTGGAATGAGAGGTTTCCGATATTGTAATATACAATATTATCAGATCAAGACAGTAACCCAAACAACTAATTAACTTGTTCAATGAATTGTCCTACCACATAATAAACAAAATATACATACATATACAATTACGAAATTTTATGCTTGACATATTTTTGTATTTGATGGGCTTATTTTTGGAAGTGGTGTGCTTATTGCAGTGCTTGATTCTTTGCCATATGAATATAACAACATTTCGAACTTTTTTCCATATATCTTCATATTATATGCTCCTATATACTTCCCAGCTGACATTCACAACAATCACATTTGCGCAATTAAATTTTTACGTGATCAGAAGGGCCATCGCGTCATGTATTTGCTGAATTTTGATGCTGCATATTTTGTTAATTTTACTGGTTTCTTGTCAATAATATGTCTAAAGATTCCATCTCCTTTGGCTATAATATCTTGTGAAGACATTATGTTAAGATTTCCTATTTAAACTTTTCTATTTTCGTGTTGCCGAACATATTTTTGTACTGTTGCCATTCTTTGTCATAATTTTCTTTTATTCTTTGGTTCTTCTTCTTCTTTTTTTCAATAACTCCAACAAAACAAGTTATTTTATCAATAAATTATCGGCACGTGAATTAACACCGTTTAAATAGGATTCGGTATCATAGTGTGACGTGAAAATGTTTTTTCTACTTAATTGTTTAGCCACCCAATCGAGAAGTTTAAATATGGAAAATTTAAAAACGCACTTAGTGGTTAATTGTATCCGAGACATACAACAAGGTCGAACCATAATTCAATTTTTGAAATGAAATTTATTTTTATTATTTAATTAATTTTTTATATTAATTATTTTTTTCATTAAAAAAAAGAAATGCTGAAATAACTAATTTATCGTGCTTATGTCAAGGGGATTTCATGCTTATGTAAGTGAATAAAATATTTTTTATTATTATTAGATTTTATTAGATTCCATACTAATTATCCGTCTAAAAATATTTTAGACATAACAAACATCAAATTTTAGTAAAAAGTTCCACAAAGTTAACCATGATAAAATTTAAAAAAATTTTTAAATGTTACTTCGAAAATGCCTATTGAACTCGCTGGGGTCTCTAAAGGTAGTGCCATATTATTTACTTTATTTGTAAAGAATGTGCCATTCATTATTCTGTAATATAATATTCTCATATATGCAGCCGACGTAAAAATTTCTCTTCTTCTCTTACTGCAAATCAATTTTACGAACTGATCTGTAATATTTCTCTAAATTCTCGTAACGTTCACTCAATTCACTATCAGTTATTCTAATGAAACAACGCTAGAAAGAGTGCTTGCTATTATTGATGTCGGTATTTTGTTTGGCCGCAAACTGAAATTTTATTTCACAGTTCGGTGATTGTAAACAAATCCAACGTTCTTGAATTTATGAAACGGTGCTCGAAAGAATTTCTTGACCCGTCTCTCACCAAACAATTATATACAGATCTGGTTCATCCTCTCCTTGAATATAGAGACATTGTATTTGGTTCTTGCTTTAATATTTACATAGTGAGCATTGAGAAATCCCCTACATATGCAATACATTGCACTGATAGAGTTAGAGAGAGGGATAGTGTAGTGAATAGACTGGTGGTGAAAGTGGTAGGAAGATACAGTTTAATTCTTGCACAATTCTGCAGTTGTGTGTTAATTATAAAGCAGAGTTGTGGCGTCAATTCTGTTGATTTTGGCGCATAATTTTTAATGTAAGGGGCGCCATTATATTTATTATTTGTAAATCGAACGCGGATTTTTCTGATTGCACAGCCAACACGCTAAGTACTCAGCTGTTTAAAAGTAGTTCCTTTTGTTTTGCTTAATAGAACTTGGATGGAATTCGCGAGTACTACTGGAACTTTCATATGAAAGCAGACTCAGCCGCATTAAATTATCCTCTATATAAAATCTTAGAGCTATGATGTCGATTGTAAATATGATGACTGATTTCTCTGAGAG
Organism: Dexiosoma caninum; assembly: GCA_963924685.1. Taxonomy (NCBI): domain Eukaryota; kingdom Metazoa; phylum Arthropoda; class Insecta; order Diptera; family Tachinidae; genus Dexiosoma; species Dexiosoma caninum. The sequence continues at coordinate 62,258,486 of OZ004729.1, forward strand.
TAACATTATTTTAAAATGAAAAATCTTTTGTATTTAAATTAATAATTATCAATTTTTAATTTTTAAAATTAGTATTGGGTATTCTATATTCGAACTTCTTATGGGATAGATTTGCTGTACTTACTTCTATCTGGATGAATATCAATGTTGGTAAATTTCAAAAAGTTTGTCGTATCGTTATCTTAGTTAGTTTCACCATCCTTCAATTATTTAACAAATGAATTCGGCAAAAAGTATGGCAATATTGTTTGTATTTGTTTACGAAAAATACTATAATGATAGAAAATAGGAAAAAAATTTATGTTAGTGGAAAAAATATTGAAGGTAGATATACTAAAAGGAAATGGCGGAATTTTCATCAGCAACAAATTGTTCCATCTGGAAGATCCAAAAAAAGAAATTAAGTGAGACAGGTAAATTATTAGTTATACACATGTAGAAAAGTTTTTTGTAGAGCCTCTGAATTCACAGCAAGATTTCTTTTTCCTCTTTCAAAGTTTTAAATTTACAAACATTGAAGAAATATATAGTAAGTAATGCTTTTCCATTTTTTAAAATCATTTTTAACATGTGTAAATTTTTTGTATTTATGAATTACAATTATCTATGCATAAGTGTCGATTACATAACTGCCACATTTTGTTCGATTAACTTTCGCAGACATTTTTTTGTTTAATGGTGTCAGTTAAAAGTTAATCTTACATTGAGAAATAGATTATTACCGAACCGACTGTTAAAGTTTTAATCATACATTATGAAAATGGCCGTTGCTTGTGTTTAAGTTCATAGTTAATCCATCACAATAAAGTGATGAGTTTAAGATCTTAATAGATTTTGAAACGGATCGTCTTAGAAGTTAAAAAATTATTTGCAAGAAACTATTGTGAAAAAATTGTATATTTGAAATTTTTCCAAATCTACAGAACCAATTCTGTCACAACATCTTCGAATGCGATACATTTTGTTCCGATCCGTTGACGTGTTCTTATGTTATGAGATGTCTCCATCTCATAACATGCTACACACATGTATACATCCATATACATATATATCCAACGCGAAAATAGTCAGAATCAACTCCCTGGTCCTCAACAAGTCCCAAAAAAGGAAACTTGATTTTCGAAAATTAGGTTGAAATCAGTAACTTCCTATAGAGGTAAAATAAAAAAAGTCATAAAAGTTACTCTTGTCCTGCTGGATTGGGAAAATTTTACACTCAGCACTGAACTTGTAACACAAAAAAAAAAATCGAAACATTCTGTGTTGTAGCAAAAGTTTGACGGATATTCAAAAGTGTCAAACATTCACAAAAAATGTAAAGTCCTAAGCTATAAATTAGTACCACTAACAACTAAACTGGATATTTTCACTTTCGAACAATATGAGTAATTACGCATTGCAGAGAAACTGGCAACACTGTATCTACCACGTGTATAGTGTCTTTCGCTGCTTCATCCATGGCTGTTAGTATTTGCCGCCTTTTTTGGTTTATTATTTGTTATTGTTTTAAATTTCTACAGAGTGATTTTCCTGCAGTTGGTTTTACAATTTCTTTTCACATTGTAATAATTATCCAATTTTTTATATACCAAAAAATTTATAATTTTTAAGAAAAATTCTAGAAAAGTTTGTTTTAATCATTATATGTATGTATTGTACATACATATGTATGATGTATGTATATATGTATGTATGTATGTATGCATGTACAATGAAGAAAAATATTTTGGTAGAATAGTTATGTGCAATATTTTAAGCAATTAGTTTTTATCTAATTAATTTTTTTATCGATAAATATTTTATCTCTTATCCATAACTACATATTATTAAAGATTTTTATTGTTCCATATTTATGATATGATAATAATTATTTAAAATTTTTTCCTTGATTTTAATTGTTTTATTAATTTTTACACTACAACACTACAGGTAACTCGCAATAATGTCAGCTAATGCCAAGCCAATTCACTTTTACAAAATTGTTCATATTTGCGAATGGCATCTAATTTTTTTTTAAACTCGGTTATTCAGTAAAAATAAAACTATGTTATTTAAATTTTTTTTACCTGATTTAACCGAGACCATGTTGATTAATAATTCAACACTCTGTTTATCTACACCGAGTTAAAAAAAAGTACATAAGTAGTCTGTTCATATTTTAGAGTAGTCAATGTAAGAAAAAAAGTGATCATATTTTGTGGTGTACATATTATGGCGAATGCACTGTTAACTATTTGGGTGGAGCGAAGAAATATTTTTCCCTTTAATGGGTTTGTAATACTGTAATTATAATGGCTTATTAGGTCAATTAGAAACCTGTAAAATATATTATACTATTTATTTATTGTTCGAGTAATAGCCCTCGCATCGACCTTCAAATTAGAGGGTGTCATTATTGAATAGAAAAAATTAAATTTATTTAATAATACTTTAACATTAATATTATACGTATTGATTTAGGTGTAAACAAATAATTATTGATTATAAAAATTAGAACTAATTCATGCTATTACCCACGCATGTAATTCAAAATTTCCACACAAAAACATTAGATGTATGTACATATGTACGAGTATAACCTGATTTGTATAATTAAATATACATAAGTATATGTATATCTATCAAACAGTATTTTTATTTAATACTAGATTTACCCGGAACGCTTCACTACCCCCACAACCACTTATCTAGTTGTCCGCCATTTTGTGTCGTGCACTTTATATGGGTTTATATAATGAATGGAGTTCTTTTCATAAAAATCCCTATAATTTGATATACGCGATGTATACAAAGTAGTGGTCCGCAATTTTGGGCAGTACGCCATATTGTGTTTGCAGAATATTCATTATATTTTCTGAAATTTTCGGGTAAACATTAGGCCTATGTTTTATATTATATATGTACTTGGAAGTCGAAATTGCCCCAGTTCCCCTCATGTTCCAATTTTTGGAAAATAGTTAAACTTACATATATTTCATTTTATGTGTGTGTAAAGTTTCATCGCAATCGGTTTAAAAGTTTCGGAGATGGCGAAATTGCTCTCATTCCCTACACGTTTTTACTTCGGAAAAAGTATCCTACATTTTAATTTGGACCATAAGATATCTGTCTGGCAACAGCTGATGTAAAAGATTTAAATTTAAAAACAGTGCAAAGCGTTTAATTTGTGTTGTTGGAAAGAAACTTTTAGCAGCTTTTTAGACATACAGTAGACTCGGGGTAGAGGGAACTCATTCGTGCAAGGTATCTTTCCTCAACCCAGACTGTCCCTCTGTATCGAGATTGTAAATAAGAATATGTAAAATTAACACTGTGGTATGTACTCGTACAATCTATATTTGCAGTTAGTGCAGTTGGTGTATTTACATATGTATTTTAATTAAGAAATATAATTTTAAGCTGTCCAACATAGTACGTTGTTTTTTCTTAGCTTCCAGTGATTGTTTCACAGCAATATGACTGATATTTCAGAGGTTAATGATGTATTAGAGCGATTTAGTGTTGTTTTCGGTTCAAAATTTTAATGGCTTCAGCTGACTTAATTGTATTTTTTTGGTTGTTTGTTTCCCCATGCAAAGTTCAAGACCTTGAATGTTACGATTCAACTTACAGTGCAACGACTGCAGTGTTTAATAGTCGTATTCTGTTCACTTTCCTTTAAAACGGTTGTATTTAACCCGCCGCCCCAACGACTATTCTGTTCCCCACTTACATAGCTCTTCAAATGACCGATAAAAACCTCGGCGAAGCTAAATAATAAACAAACTTGCTATTTTATATTACTGTACTTAAAAATTCACCCTGTACCTTTTACAATTATTTACACATTGAAAGAACCATTGATAAGGTTCGTTGGCTCTGTTGAAAGGTCATAGAACTCCTTGCAAAATATTTCCAAAATTTTTAAATACTTTTCATTATACGTACACATGTATGATTTTTTATTATTGAAATGAAGTAAGCGGTTGTTAATACCGAAATAATAAATAATAATGTCAATGATAAGTTGTTTCAGTTCTTTGTTGAAAAATTTCGTGTACTCGTATTAGATTTTATTACTTTAGAAATACCAGAAAGTAATAAACAGCATTTTTATGTTGTGGGAAATGAAAGTTTATTTTCAGATAATAAAAATCAAAATACTCGTATGTAAGTAAATTTGTTTGTGTTTGTGTGAATGTTTTTGATACTCATACACTTGCAGAGCGACGTATTCACACACTGTTAATTTTTAATGCGCATAAAACATTTGTCTTATCATGTGATGTTTTACAATTTACGACGCCACTGAACATACATAAGTACTCGTATTAGTTTCAGTGATTTGAGGTCAAAATGCAATTAAAAAACCCCATATACATACATACATACATACATACATACATATGCAATTAATCTACGGAAATGGGTTAGTCATGTCATACACATTATTGCTCAATATAGTGTCGTCTTAGAAGTTTTATTATCAGACTGAACAAATAAAAAAGTAAAAATAAGCGCAATTAATCGTACTTTGGAATTCTTCTCTGATCGTTAATACAGTTGGTTCTAGATAAATTGAAATTCAAGGGACCAGAGAAAAGGTTCGAATAATCGACATTTTAAATTAATAGACGTTTAATTGAAAGCAAAACGCTAGGTAAAAGCATTGTAATACTAAGGCAAACTGGTTGATTTTTTGTTTTTTTTTTTCTAAAACACAAAAACATTCACTTTACGAGTTCAAATTATAGAGGGTAGAAAAGGCGAACATCAATTTAAAGACCGTCGGCGAGCAATATGACATTTCCATACATATATGAACCAATCCATATAAACAAAAATGATTATTTTGTATTTACATAATACATATTTTATATTTTACATAAAACACAGCACTTTAATATAATTCAATTATAGAGCGTAGAGTCGAAATATTCAAATTATAGTGGGTCGCCGATCAAGATGCCATTCAATTAATTTCTAATTAGCGAGGGGACAAAATTCCATGAATTGTTTTTCTATTTAATGAATGTTTTTCAAAAAACCTGGAGGGTGGCCATGGCTGCACGTTGACTACAAAACCAAAAATTTCCTGGGATCAACCACAGTTTCAGACTCATAAAAACATCTCGCATTTTTTCTGTTGTGCATTTGTGTGGCTTTGAGCCAGTTGTTGTCGCAGAGTTTCAGTGGCGAAGGCATAGTCACTGGTCACTGAACAGTAACGGCTTGAGCTGTCACCAATCCACAGGCAAATCAGAACGCGCTCCTTCGGCGAAGTAAAATAATTACTAATAATGGCTACTAAAACGATGTTTAAAAAATTTAAAACATCTCTTGACATCAGAGGCGGTACAACACTGCTATAAAAAAAAGAACATGCAAAAATGGAGTTGTAAGATAGTGAAGCTTCACCAGAAAAATAAATTATCGCGAGATTCAAATTATCAAGAGACGACTGTACATTATTTATTAATGGAACGTAGTAATTCATTGACTGGCAGAATGATTTATTCTGAAATTTCTTTATTAAGCGGATGTAAAATATGAAATTCGGTGGATCTCTGTACAAAGGGTGAAGAAAAATCCATATTTTACCACATACATATGTATTTATTACGAAAGACAATCAATTCAAGGAGAATGTATCACTGGAAACATAATTGAAAACACAACATACGAGTTACGCCAACACGAGAGAAAATACATTGTAGTTTGGTTATCAATGTTGAATTTTAGGATATCTCGATAAGAGAATGAATGGTACAGTGCTTTAAGTATCGGCGGTAGATGACACACCCTTTCGGCTCGAAAATGCTTCCTCACATTCATTTGATCGATAAAATGTGAGCAGGTATCCCGTAAATATGTAATTTTTTGCAGAAGATAATTAAGATAAAAAAAGATAAAAAGATAAAAAAGGGGCGTATTCTTCTTTGCCTGAAATATGGCTCGGTCGGTATAGAAATTTTCAGTTAGACCCAAAAAATTCGAGCAACATTCTTCCTCGCTTTTCCAATCATTCATACAACATTGTTAACTTCTGAAATGATTTAATAGCGATATTCACATAATCGAATGGATTTTATGGAACAATCCAATTAAGGCTTAAATGCTTCGTCATTACGCAAGTTGTAAGAAGAGATGCTAATCTTTGTGTTTTAAATTTCGTTATTGTTGCAAAATCGCTTGTACGGGAAATAATTCGTTCACCAAAGATGTCGCGTAAAAGAACCATTGTTTCCTCGCAGTGTACGCTGTGGGTTCATCCTGTTGGAACCATACTTGCGGATAGTTTTCCTCGGCTGCCCTTAAAAAATTTCCCAACATTGTCCGATATCTAACATGTACATATCTTTCCAAAATCGGTGCAGTAGTAAAAGGGATTGCAAAAAACAAGTTTGTCTATAGATATATAATAGATTCCTTATAAAATTGAAATTGAAGTTACAATATTTTAGGGGTATTCACAAAGTATTATAAAGTCATATATTTTAATATAATAACTTAAAGAATATTACTATGTTCAGTCAGCCGATTTATTAAAGAAAAACAATTACAAAATAAGCATTTCTTTTCAAAATGCTAAAAATAAGTCAAAATACAAATAGGAAATTTTGTACGACAAATAAATTCTAATAAATGTACAACACGAAGTCCATCTAACGCACTGTTTTTGTTCAAATAGATTTGCCGTTTTTATTATGACATTTTATACTCATTTTAAAATGTGTAAAGGTTTTATTAAATGGTTTTTTTTAATTTCGGCGAAATAAAGCAAAATCCATCGTAGGGACGCGCATGGAAATTTAACCTTTGAGAATGAGATGACAATTTCTTTCTAAAATGTCAGCGAATTTATTTTAGATAGAATTTTTATATATTATTTAAATAGGTTTGTTATATCTATGGTTTAGCTTTTATTAGAACAAAAAGATATAAATAATCGTAATTAATTTTGACTGACGTTGAATAAATAAGAAAATAGTTATGCAATTTTCATATATTTTTACAGCTATTAGAGCTATGGCAGATTATGTAACTAGTTATGTCATCTAAAAAAAATATGTATGTATGTATGTATGTATGTAAGTATATAAAATATTTTTTTAAATGTGAACATGGTCAGGCACATGTTACATTTATCACGCAGAACTACACCGTAGAATTATAATACATACTCGTTTATTTCGAGCGTCCTCGATATTAAAATGCAATACAAAGTGGTTACACTTTTCCCATTTTAAATATTTTGGTTATTATTAAATCCAAATGACGCTCAAATTCACAGCGTTTATAGATAGGATTATACATGAGACAGGATTCCAAAGGAACAAAGGAAAAATTAAAGTCAATGAATACCAACGTACCCAGGGCCAAAATCGTTACATACGTGAACGTACAACTCGTCACGTGAAAACACATTTTTGGTATTATAACATACGTGAACGTATAAATGAACGTACGATATTTACGAAATGTCATCCGTTAATAAAATTGAATGCGTTTACATACAAAGTTTTGTTTAAATTTCGTTAAAAATGTAAGTAAACTAAAATTTCATTGAATAAATTATATTTTTAATGTATTATTGTATTTTTAGGACTAATTATAATAAATTTAACCCACAACAAAAGGAAATAATGGCAGAGTTCATGAATGAATACCAACAGTTAGCAAAAAATTTGCTAACCTATTGTGCACAGGGTAAAGCTACAGCCAACCGGCTATGCGATGAGTTGTCGAAGCGTCTCAATGCAGTAGGACCACCAATTAAAGTTGTGAAGATGTAGAAGAAGGAAAAAAAAATATTGAATATCGTTAAAAAAAAAAGAATTAGTTGTTGATATCTCTGTGATTTAGGCTAACGCTGACCAGAAATATCAGGCAAAGAAGAAACTCTCTTTTAATAAATTTTCCAAAAAGCGGATCGGTGGCGGTAGATAAACTAGTCGCCAATTGCAGTATTGGAGGTACGGCTTTGGCATCTTTTCTTTTTTTAAATTTAATTATTCTAAGAGATATATAAAAGCCTCTTAGTTCAACCGAAACCGCTTTATAAAGCTGCAATTAAGTTTTTATGAAAATATTTTACGAAACGCATTTAAATCTTACGCTGTGTTCGACAGTGCCAATGGATTGCTACGATCCCTCAGTTGCTTTCATCGTCTTCACTTTCACTCGAACTTACATGAAATAACAATCGCGGCTCCATATTTACCACAGAATAGTAAGTTTAAGTGTTGTGGAATTTAAAACCTATTGTGAATCTTAAGTAAAATTACGATACGCTTACAATCGTATGTCACAATCCCACTCCGTTCATACGATTGACGTATCACGTAATTATCTTCCGTACGATTGTCGTTACGTTCACGGCCCCAGGCTAAACTTATTTCTTATTTTGAATTGCATTTCTCTTATTGGTAAAAAAAAAATAATTCAAGATACTTTTATCGAAACTACATCATAATTGCGAGGTGATTGGTAGGAAATGAAATTTTTTTTTTTTTTTTTTTATCTTGGTCCAGCACTCAGGGGATGACCCCTACACATGCGATGCATTGTGCTGGAACTAGGAAATCAGGTTATGGAAAGGAGGATAGAGGGAGTAGTGTGAATGGACATTTGATTTGAATTTTCCCACGTCATAAGTGACAGGAAAGACCTCGGCAGGGAGTTTGTTCCACATACGCGATGTTCGGCCGAAAAATGAGTTCTCCCTGTAATGCGTAGTGCGGTTCGCTGCCAAGTTGACTACAAATGGATGTGCTCTTAATGATGAACGCGTCGTGCGCGTGAATGATCGGGTTTCGGGAACAAGTTCCCTGATTTCATCAGAACACATCCCATTATAGTAACGATAGAACAACGAAACGCACCCCACGTTGCGACGATGCTCAAGAGAGTTAATAGAGTTGGCTACCCTACTGTCTCCTATGAGTTTCTTCGCTCTCTCCTGGACCCGGTCGAGTAACTTCAAAATAGTCTTTGAAGCACCGGCCCAAACATGAGAGTTGTATTCCATTTTCGGTCGGATGTAGGCGGTATAAATAGTGAGGAGATCAGATGGGGTGAAGTATGTCTTGCACCGTCTTAAAAAACCGAGGCACTTGAATGCGTCTTTTGATACCTGAAAAATGTGCTCAGTCCATCGAACATCGCACTGAATTTTCATGCCAAGAACATCAAGAGCTTCTGATTTTCATTATGCAACTTTATTATTATTATACAATTACGCAAATAAGCTTAATTTTTAAGAAATACACTTTAAAACATGTTATATATTATATTTTATATAATTTCCCTTCTCTCTAAAATATGATATTGTAATCATACGGATAACTTAGTTATTGACCCACTGTGCAACATTTAAATAAATATAATTTTTTTTTTTATACTTCCATTCAAATCCATAAAAGCGAATGAAATTAACAAGAAATAAAACCAGAAATCATATTTGCGCTGTCTAATCTTTTAATCTGTAGACGGTGGGTGTACACCGTTGGACCAATCCCCGTTTGCAAACCGTAACGATCAATCATTTTAATACGCATGAATTATACTTATGTATGTACATGCATTTCGTCTCAGGCATTTTTGGAAAATAGTGGATTTATAATGATTTAATTCACAAATTCAACAAAAACAAATCAAAATAAATCGTTATTAAATTTTTTTCACAACAAGCGTTCTCAATTGAGGCATTGCCGTAAAAATGCCTGTTTAGATCAGCACTTTTTTGCGTCTCTGAAAGTAATAGTGATTATGATTCTAAAAAAAGTGCATTTCACTTTTCACTAAATTTTTTGCAAATACAGGGTGACTGATGAATTTTGCTACATTAAGCAACTGGAACGACTTCTTTTGTAATGCATGGAATATTTTCAATCTCTTTTCATTTGAAAGCACATCGAATTAGTTTTAAAGACAATCGAATTTAAATGCCAGCCCTGCTCATGGATGCAGGTGCGGCATCTTGGCAAAAAATTTTTCATTACTGCCCGCAAAGTTAGCGCTGGAACTGTAGCTATTGTCGCTCGAATTGATTGTCTTAGTTCCTCCAAATTTATCTGTTGCGATTTCTACACTTCCTCTTTACAATAACCGTACAAGAAAAAGTCCGGTGGAGTTAGGTCAGGCGATCTAGGGGCACAACGGAAGGTTGATTTTCTTGAAATGAACCTGATAGTTAGTTGAACCAAAACTACAGACTTCATTGGCATTCTTTTTCCAGTGTCCAACTTTTCATTTTCATTAAATCTAAGGATCAATCTACAAAAACCAAAACAAAAAACTCCAGATTACTTAGATAGAAAAAAGTTACCAAGTTTTCTTTTGGTATCAACTTTCATCAGCCACCCTGTATTAGATCTTTATTGTTCTCCCTTAAAGTGCTGAAAAATTGCTTCATAGCTGAACAATAAAGTGCAAATGTTTTAAATAAACAGGGCAAAATTGGTAAGAAATGCAATGCACTTTTGGTTGAAGGGAAAAGAGTGTAAGTGGATGACTCTCACATTTTATAGTAGTGATATTATAATAGCAAATCATCTGTGTGAAAAAAAAATTGTATTTTTCTCAAATTCTACACGACATACATATATTGTTGTCATAAAAAATAACTTTTGGAAAAAAAATTATATCGAGAAACAAATTCATTTAAGTAAATAAAATAAAAATATTAATTAATTTTCGTTGTAGCATTGCTCTTAACAAACACACTGAATTTCAGTGTAAGAGAATTTTGTTAAATTATAAAATGTATTTAAAAATACTCGTATATGAAAACAATTTTACATGTCTTTGGAATTTGGAATTTGTTTATCTATTATCCGAATAACAAAAATATTTGTTTTCAAATATGTGTAAACTTCAAGGATGCAGACAATAAGAATAACAAAATGACGCAAAATGTAATGCGTGTTAGAATTCCTCCATATATATTTTATTTTTTTGGTTTCGAACTAATTAAACTAATTAAACCAAAATTGTTGACAATAACGAAAATAAATCGCCGCAAGATTTACTTAGAATGGGTCAATTCAAAGCCATTAAAATACTTTGCAGCGATGCATTTCTGCTACCGTATCAAAACAAACAAACAAACAAAACTGTCGTAAACTTTGTAAAAATAAACTGCACATTATTTGACATTTGGTTGGTACTAGCAATTGGTTGGTAGATAGCAATCATGATAGTGAAAAAAATTTCCTAAAATATTTTAAAGCAATTTTAAAAAAGCAAATTTTATGAAAAACAATCTTACATCTCGTCGCCGGCCATTGTTGAAAACACAGAATTGTAAAGCATGTCAACAATGCATGAATGTATCATCTAATTAAACGATGCACAGTTTGATTATTATAATCACATCGGTTACTTCTTTGGTAAATTTCGGGACTCATGACATTTGAAAAATCTTCACAGTTGCATTTTGGAATGCGATACTTTGTATAGTTGGTTTGCAAATAACCATTCCATTCTTTATTCTTTTAACTCAAATTTGTTGTCAAAACTACAGTCGAACTTCTCTATAACGTAGCAGTTGCGGACCGTCAAATTTCTACGTTATAGAGAAACTGCAGAAAATTTTGACTACATTTTTTTTATGTAGAAAATATATTTATCAAGACAAAAAAAATTGTTTTTACATGAACACATTAATTTTTTTTTATTAATACATACATATGTGACTAAATTGATGCAAAAAATCGATTGCAAAAAACTTCGTAATAGAGAGATTATTTAGTGTGAAAAATTCTATTTAGGTTTTAAAAAATTGTACGTTACAGAGAGAACTTTGCTATAGGGAAGTTCGTTATAGGGAGATCAAAATGTATGAAAATACTCACAAAAATGTTGTGTTCACGAATTTTATTCGTTATAGAGAAGATTTCGTTATAGAGAAGTTCGCTATAGAGAAGTTCGACTGTATATCACTTTATCGATTTTAGAATAGGTAATACAGACACGCAAGTAGCAATTTACTTAGCAATCAATGTCTTTGTCAGATTAATTGACACAATTTCTTGAGTTATGCTTGAGTCGATCTCAAATTCAAGGCTTTCTATTGCAATGCAACTGGATATCAGTAGTGATCCTATTAGGACAGTCCTTCAGGGAATTTGCTTGTCGGCAGGCTTTATTCTCACCGACCTACACTGAAAACAATATCCTTCGTTGAAATAATGAAACGGTTTCATTAAATATTCTCCATTATAATAATGAACAATTACATAAAATGCATGAAATCTGTCAATCTTTGCTCTTCATAAGTTTGTTATAGTTCATTATATCAGTGAATATATTTTCATAGCCTAAACGGGTTTTATTTTTAATAAATTTATGATAAAATATAAGTAAGCTAAAATGATTTTTTCCTACTTAATGTATACGATTTGCTAAAGCTAATTAAATTAGCAATTATTTTGCTTCAAAATGTGTCGTATTTGTTATTTTGTGATCTTTTAAAAATACAAATTAAAGTGTCATAAATGCAATGAATATTTTCATCGATACTATGAAATATTTTTCATATAAAAAAATAATATCGTAAACGCTGTATTTAGATAGTTGGGTAGACCTCTGCTACCTCTCATCATGGTTATATTAAATATTAAAATTTCAGACGCAGAAATTTCACCGTACATCGCTTCGTGGTTCTGTTTTTTGAACAGTTTTCGAGAACACTCGTGACACGCAAAATGTGAAATTTATTTTATATATGTACATTAGTGTGACCGTTTTCACTTGGCAAACCCCTTAGAAAAAAAAAATATATAAAAAATTTTAGATCGTTTGCATAATTATTGGGCGTGCCTTGAGCCCACAAAGTTTGCTAAAAATGCTATTTTTCTCACTATGGCTCGTTTTAATTGTTCATAACTTCAGTAATATTTATTTTAGAGAAAAACCTTATTCACAAATATTCTAGGGCTATATCTGATGAACAATGTTGCTCTGTATTAGTTTTCTTTAACATTAATATTTAATCCCGAAAAAACCAAATTAAAAAATAACAACGAAATTTTCACATATCTTCGCATTCTTTGCATACAAACCTATTTTCTTAGTATTTATTGCTTTTGAGAGGATTTAAAAATATAATGACTCCAAAACTTGCAGCCGCTTTAGATATTTGCAAGGTCAGTGATCGAAAAGCCGTGCATTTAATTATATCAGTCGTGGAAGCAGTCGGTCTTGAAGTACAAAAATATATAATAAATAAAACGTCTATACATAATGCAAGGGAAAAAATACGATCAGTTAAAAAATATAAAAGAACGTTTCAACAAGAACGAACTTGGTGCAATTTGTTTGCACTGGGACGGAAAGCTGTTACCAGCTCTTACTGGGAATGAAAAAGTTTCATGCGGGTGTACGGAGCATCTACTTGAAGTGTCATCACTTAAAAGTGGAACTGGTGCTTGTAAAGCTATATTTGAATGGGGACTTCAAGATCATATAAAAGCCTTGGTGTTCGATACAACTGCCGTAAATACAGGCCGTTTTAATGGAACTTGTACGACTATTGAAAACAGTCTTCAAAAGCAGCTTCTTTGGCTACATTGCCGTCACCACATTTTGGAAGTCGTATTAAAAAGTGCCTTTGAAGTTAAGATGAGCAAAACCGAAAGCCCAAATGTAAAAATATGTCAGCAATTTAAAAATACATGGGGAAATATAAACCAAAATAATTATCAGTCTGGAATGGAAGATAATGATGTCAAAAAATATTTAACAGCAGATAAAGATAAAATAATTGAATTTGTGAACGATGCGATCAAAACTAAACAGCCAACAGATGATTACAGGAAGTTTATTGAGCTAACACTAATATTTCTTGGCGAGACACCACCTATTCGCATTCACCTACATGCATACATACATACATATATAGATATGTACATGATTTTTATTTATTAATTAATTTGTTCTTAAAAGTATTTTTGACTATATCCTAAAGATAAGAGTAACATTTTGTCTTCTGCCTGCGTATTTTCGGTTTAATTTTCGCATAAAATAAATGGTTATTTTACCAATTCTGTTCAGTGATTTAAATTACATATTTCTTACTTCATAAATCAAACGGCTTATTATTTTCCATTTAATTTTTTTCTACAAAGTTTTATTTTATAAAAGAATAAAAAACTTCAAAATAGATCCGTAGCTGATTTAAGTTATTGGAAGTTAGCAAAGGTTTACCAAACATACATATGTTAAGCTAACAATCGTTTTTGCGTGAAACTTCAAGGAAGTTTGCCTAACAATGGTTTACCAACCTCAGTTATGTTAAGGCTGTTACTCTTTAAAAGGACACTTTGCTAAATCATTCACTGCCTATATAGGGTGTCCCAAAATTAACATAAGATTTGAATTTGTTATTGATCTTCCTATAGGTTTGTTGGCATAGGAAATAATTTACTTGTGAGATGATTGTTTACGATTAGCAAAAACACATGATAGAAGAACAACGCAAAAAGAGAAACTTGCAATTCCAATTAATAAATTGAAATATTTGCATTAATTTTGAAAGACCCATTACATTTCGGCAAAGTGATTTGTAAGATAGAGAAGATTTAGATAAAATTTAATAACATTTCCATCGCAAATACAAAAAAAACACTTAATCATTATTGGTTAGACATTCGTTTGTATTGATTTACACAATTCACGTGTTAAGTGCGTACGTGTGTGTATTCAGGCTCATACACTATCCAGCTGCTACGATTTGAGTGCGTATGAAATATCAAGTCACACCTGCGTACTAACGACTTTTCAAATACATTCGGTCTTTTAAATGTAAATGAGCCCGCGCAGAGAAAACATTTCTGGTATCCAAACAAGATAGTTGATTGTAAGATTTTTTTCTGTTACCTAAGTTCACATACTATATGCGTATACATACATATGTTTTACATTAGCGGGGGTTCCTGCTGCAGCTTTAGGGGGGAATTTTTGGATGGTACAAAAAAAAATAAAAATTCGTGCTCAGAAATTTGTTAAAAATACTTTAAAGCAACAAAGCCTCAACAATAAAGTAAAATTAAATTAAAGAATTTATGCAATATTTACATACATACATACATATAATTTCACATACATACGTATATAAATATATATATATATATATATAAAGTAATTTCTGATTTACTTGAGAGGCAAATTTAGAAATACGAGATTATGATAAATTTCATTTCATATTGATTGTTGATCATAGCTAAACCTTTCAGTCTGTCTTCTGTCATTAGTTGTGTTCATTTACTAAAAATTTTTACAAATTTGTAACAATTGTTTCTAGAAAGCGTTCATTAACCCAAAAAATTTGCTACGAGAAAGCGTCAAAAGAGCGTAAAAAATTGAGAGGCAGAAAAATTCTTTCAAGTTTTTACAAGTAAAATTTTTACTTGCAATAATTATTCAAACAGCTGTTTTGCGTTTGTGTTTACAAAACAATATTTCTAAATTAAGTTAAAAATAAAAATATTTTGGAAAATTTAAGAAATTGTAAGTAAATGTAAACTTTTAAAACGATAAAAAGTATTAAAAAGATAACAAATTTATTTTTGTGTAACTTAGAAACAACAGAAGCAAAATAAGATGTGTAATTGAATTAAACTAAGCATCTGGAACATCAGTGGCAAAGGATGTTCCGGCAAACATACCAGCTGTTATTTTTAGTATTGTAAATATTATGAGTACCTAGCTACTCGGTACTTTACAGTAAGCAGGCAAATAATTCTATTAGTTCAGATATATATTTGCAAATAAATTTAAATTAACACATAATTTATTAAATTACGTTTTTACTGCTGGCAGCAACAGGATATTTTATTTTGGATAACTATTTTTATTACAATGAAAATGAAAATTGCTTAAATTTGTTTCCTTGTTTTCCGTTTTTTGGCGGCTGTTTATTATTTTATTTATTAAATTAATTAATAGGAGGCTTCTACTTATTGAATATTCGCTTTAAATACTTTAGGAGCAGATTGCTATAAATTTGTGAATATGCTACAAAAAGTAATAGGGCAATTTTATTTGCAAAAACTGAAATATCTTAAAAATTCGTGTGTAAAAATCTTTTATATTATTTGTCTATAAATGTAAAACCTTTTGAAAATATTTCAAAAAGCAATCGAAGTCAAAATTTGGAACTTGTAAATTTACATCAAATTAGGTGAATTCGCAAAAGTTATTGGTGTACATATGAAATGAAACATAGTTCATAGTATGTACCTAAGTCCCAAAATTTAGTTAAACAAAACGCTCAAACCCCCATGAACTTCAATTCGTATGAGGAATCAAAATTATTTCCGATGTTTGAAATAAAAATTCTAAACTAATTAAAAATAGTTATTTTATTCATTCATTTTATTCAAAAGTAGCTATTCACCCTTGTCGTGTTTATCGTATTTCGACTACGCCTAGTATTATATTAAATAAAATTGCAAAACTTTTCATTATTCTATTACAAGCCGTAATCGAAAAACACCAGTCACGACAATGCTGAATATAAATGACCATAATCACAATATTTTTATAATAATATACATATGTATATGTATAATTTGTCCAAAAAATATAGGGGTAGTTATTAAGTACTCATATATACCTATACATTACAACACTACTTTAACTTGCAAATTTTAGCTATTAAAGTGTTCATTTACTTTTTCACATTTTTGAGAGTAATTTTGGAAAATTTCTTGTTGCTAATTTTTACTAGTAAAGTAAATGAACATACCTATTGTTTATTTGATAGATTATCAGATATTTTTGCGCCAATGTAGCAGTTCAGCGTCAAGTTTAGAAATTAGTGGTTACTTATCCATGTTATCAAACTTATGGTGATGACCTTTCTGAACAAACATGTTGCCT
This sequence comes from Dexiosoma caninum, assembly GCA_963924685.1. Lineage (NCBI taxonomy): Eukaryota > Metazoa > Arthropoda > Insecta > Diptera > Tachinidae > Dexiosoma > Dexiosoma caninum. The sequence continues at coordinate 62,275,352 of OZ004729.1, forward strand.
TTTCGAAGGCTAACACTTTCGACAGTTTGCCAATACTTTTAAAAGACGATACATATTTTATTACCACAATGATACAATATATTTAAAAGACGAATGGTGTTTTCTTTTCAATCAAAAAATGCGTAATTTTTTATAAAACGTGCAGTTTGGTTTTTGTTCCTTAAAAATGGTTTGCTCTCTTAATATACTTTATACCCAGTATACTACATCTGGTCTGTTTAGAATGGTATGTCAAAAACGTGTTTTTCTGAATTCAGAGCGCTACCGGATAAAGTTCATGCGGCTTCCATACAAAGTTTAAAATAGCTCTTAGCATAAGTAGACTGAAAAAGTTGAGTTATAAAATAGGCAAAATTTCCAATTACATACTTTCATATGTTTTATGTTATATTGTGAATGCTGGTTTGTCTGTGATATAAAATGTAAGTGGATTTGCAGTTAGAAAATTGTTCTCAAGAAAAGAGATCATTGTTTCAACTGGGATTCGATAGATCAGCAATCTGGCACTTTGTGTTTTTGTTTCCATGTTTCTGAAAAAGTAACTAATGAAATTGTGAACATTTTTAAAGAAAAACATTGATATTGCCGCAACCGTATCATTTCCGAAATTGTAATAAATCACTTATTGGATTAACTTCGTTATCTGATTTAGTTTTTTATTTATTTTTATATTATTAAATTGTTTTTCGGATGTTACGAATATGTGGTAGCACTTTTTCATAAATTGCATTTCATTCTCGTCCAATAATAAATAGTATTATTGCAGTGTTGGGACGACATTTTATATATCTATATGTACGTATTCTTTATAACTCTCGCGCTTTAGCAAATCAAATCACCAAAATAAAAGTTTTTATTTATATAAAAGGTATGTCGCGCCAACTTGCGAGTAGATGGTCAAATATGCTGCATATTTTGCAATTTATTGTTGCAACATATTTAGAAAGGTACGTGATCGCTTTTTATAATGTTACATAAGCGGAGTTCGATGTTTGGGGCAAATGGTCTTGCAACATTGCAAATGCAAAACTTTGTAGCTTTTGTTTGCAATCCAACAACAAAATGTACAAGTTTGCTTTTTCTACACCATTGCGCTTTTGCCATATTGAAAATGGTATTGCTCTTTTTGCAACTGTGTTGCGTTTGCATCTCTGGCATATAACAGCTGACATATCTAAACAAGAAAATTAATTTCAATTTAAAATAATGGCGTCGGTAATTGAAAAAAAGAAAAGAGAAAAAACAAATAAAAAGTGGACCCTGGAGGAAATCCAAAGCATTTTAAATTATTTGGAGCAAGCAAATGATATAGAGGTATGTTATTTTAGACAATTGTATTGAATTTGAAAAACAAATAACAAAAACTTTGTTTTTTTTATCACAGACATTTAGTTTGCAAATAGTGTTGCAAACTGAAGAAGAAGTAAAGTCGCTCGCGATTAATGACGAAAGTGTTGCAAGTGTAAGAAGTTGCAATCTAAAATTCACTAAACATCGAATACCGCTATACTTTTTAGACTGGAACAAGAATAGTAAGGAAATGTAGCATATACAAATGTTACACTTTCGTCAAAAAGGAAAAGACCTTTAATTAACTCATCAGCTATTTATGATATTAAAAGTTTTGCATCTGTACATGAGGTTGTTACACTTTGAGGTAGAAGAGTAGCTTATGTAGCTATGTTTAATACAGTTAGAAAGCGTGTTTTGAAATCTTCTAAAATAAATTCAGTTAGGTGAATATATCGAATTGAATCAGAAACCACGGGCAATAAGGATACTGCGACCTTTAAGATCTATTGTATTCCCTGTCAGTTGTCCAAGCACCTCATCCACACCTGCCCATCTGTTCAATGCCAGGATTACATTCGGTTCCAGCATTGGCAGTTCCCCATCCTACAATTAGTGCTTTCCCAATAATTCATATCTTCCGTGGCCTTTTCCTCAGACCTACAATAACGTCACCGATTGTAACTCGCAATGCCCAGTCTGTTGAAGTGTTTCCTCAACCTACAATGGCCAGTGACTAACCCGGTGCTGAAAGACTTGAGAACTTTGAAACGATTCTAATCATCAGCTTCGACTGTCTCAGTCGTGTAGATCGAGTTAGAGATGTTTCCTGGCATTCTTTATATCCATTCGTATATCTTCCCGGATCATAATCGGTCTAAGGGCGCAAAATTGTTCCGGTATGACTATGGTTGTGCTGGCTCCCCTCCTAGAAAAATTTAACCTACAGTATGATTATTTCGTTCAAAATTTGACTTTTCAATACGAATTTCGATTCCAACGCAAGTAAATTTTAGTTGTTGTTAAGTTATACATATATATGTAGGGTGCCATCGTAGCCTAGTACATAAGCATTAGCATTACCAATCTGGAGGTGCGGGTTGGATTTTCGCCTAGACCCTGCGTGTTTCTACTTGTGGTATCACAATAGGCCTAAGTGGGACGTTATCCTTCGGGCCGTATACGCCACCTAACCTAAACTAACCTAAGCTATACGTATACATAGTTCCAGAAATATTATGTATCAAAAATCAAACTCGAGCATACTTCCGTTACTTCAATACTCAATACTTTTCTTTAAGTGTATGTAGAATAAGTTTTCTTTAGCTCTTCTAAGAAATTTTAGTATTAGACGTAAGTTTTTTTGTGAAAAGTCCACAGATATAAATGAATGCAAAGAATTACTTCTCTAGCAAAATAAACGCCAGGCCTCGATATTACTTTAATATTGAATTTTTCATTATGACGGAAAACTTGATATAGAAAATTCCCTTTTTATTGTTCGAGCTTATGCCTGCGATTGTCATAAAAGTGGATGGAACCACGTACAATTAAATTTAACATAATATTTCATGTACATCTACCCCAGCAATTACCACAGAACTTTGCACACGTATTTGTCTCTTTCTTTTTTCTTTTTCTTTTTTCTTTTTTTTTGAACAGAAGTAACACACAGGCAATAAACATACAGACATACTGCCTACCAACAACGGTGGTGACATTGTATGTTAACTTCTTTCTTGTAACGGATAGTATAAAGAAGAGACAGGTAGAGAATTGATAGAGTAGAGCTTAATTCTTACACAACTCTGCTGTAGCACGTTTTGTTAATTTGTAAAGCAAAGTTGATGCGGCTAGGGTGTTAAGTTGACGCATTAATTTTTAAGCTACATAAATGAGAGCCATTTTATTTATTATTTTACTTGGGCGACGTTTTTCATTGCCCAAATACCGACTGAGGAGGTACAATGCATGTAGAGATAGGCACTAATGATCCTGGAAATCTTATCACTGCCTACAGATTCAAACAACACCGCAGGTCACTCATATAATAACATTAGATTTAATTTGCATAGTAATTAGAAACATTTTCGATTCTCATCTGAAACTTAACTAATTAACTTTAAATTTTACTTTGTACATTGTTTGGTTAGCGCATCAACTGTCACCCTTATTATGCGTAAAAACTCCGTACGACTTTTATCTCTTTACTGTTATTGTGAATAAAATTCTTTTAAAGCTACTAAAACTGGCTAAGCCGATATGCCGATTTTAATTTTTTTTTTTTTGTGTAAATACACTTTTTGTTGCATGTATACATACAAACATAGACACACAATCACACAATATAAAATATAGCTAAAAGTCAATCAATGATATCAGAATAAATCCAATAACAATAAACGGTTTGAATAATCCAAACTCAGCGGCTAGGCGATCGATTATCGTCTCACAGCCGGCTTTCAGCTACCACCGTTCAAATTAATTGGCACAAGTCTCTGGAAGTCACTGGAATAAGCAATAAATTATAATGCATAATACATTATCAGGTGTATCACTGAAAATTGACGAAAGTGACAATTTATGTAGTTTTCAATTCGTGCCGTTTTTGTTTAGCTTTCATACGTTTGCATAAATACCAAAAAAAATTAAAATATTGTTTTGTATTTCTAAATATGAAATATCTAACAGAGATTCTCTATTAAGCAGCTGCTTGGTAAATAACTGAGCTGTGCCAAACCGTTCACTTTAATGAGCCCTCACTCATTCTCTTTCAGAAACCGAAAAAGGAACCCATAAAATATTCAACATATCGTATAATAATCAAACCCTATCCACTCTTTCGCAGATGACAGCAGTATCTGCCATTCATATTCATTTGATCGTAGGCCGACATGAACTATGATCGCGACGACGCGGCAGAATATGAATGATTCGCTAACAGCTGACCTCACGAGAATATTGGAATGGGGTCACGCGAACAGGGTCGATTTCAATTCCCAAAAGACCCAATGCTGCATGCTAACCCATCGCCGTATGCACAATCACACTGCCTCATCTGTAATTATGGGTGGCATAAACATTGAGGAATCAGAAGTTCTTGATGTTCTTGGCATGAAAATTCAGTGTGATGTCCGATGGACTGAGCACATTTTTCAGGTCTCAAAGGAAGCATTCAAGTGCCTCGGTTTTTTAAGACGGTACAAGACATACTTCACTCCATCTGATCTCCTCACTATCTATACCGCCCACATCCGACCAAAAATGGAATACAACTCTTATGTTTGGGCCGGTGCTTCAAAGACTATTTTGAAGTTACTCGACCGTGTACAAGAAAGGGTGAAGAAACTCATAGGAGACAGTAGGGTAGCCAACTCCATTGACTCTCTTGAGCATCGTCGCAACGTGGGGTGCATTTCGTTGTTCTATCGATACTATAATGGGAGGTGTTCTAATGAAATCAGGGAACTTGTTCCCGAAACCCGGTCATTCGCGGGCACGACGCGATCATCATTAAGAGCGCATCCATTTGTGGTCGATTTGGCGGCGATTCGCACTACGCATTACAGGGAAAATTCGTTTTTTGGCCGAACGGCACGTATGTGGAATAGACTACCCGCATTGGTGTTTCCTGTCACTTTTACCTTGGGAAGATTTAAATCAAATGTCAATAAACACTACTCCCTCTATCCTCCTTCCCATAACTTAATTTCCTAGTTCCAGCACAATGCATCGCATGTGTAGGGTCTTCCCCTGAGTACCGGTCCAAGAAAAAAAAATACAAAACTCGTATGGTAACTCCTATATTGACATTTCATTTGCTGACTGATGTTGACATCAAAATATTTGTTACTTTTTCAATATATCGTGTAAACGCCTTTCATATGATATAATGGAACATGGGTATTTTAACCATATGGATGTCAGAATAGATGTAAATATTGGCTGACTTTGCAAAATAGATCTTTTTGGTCGCAGTGCTTCGGGCTCAATAGTAATATTTGCTGATTCACACACACACCACAAAAAAGGAGTACACAAGTCGGTTCTTAAACTCCAGTAATTCTAATTTACGTGATTACCAAAATATGACAATGAGTGAGAAAATAAAATACCTGGTGGGTATTATCGTGTACAACAACAATACTGTTTTAAAACTTTCCAACCACCCCAAAATTTTGAGTTACGGGTAAAAAACAGGTTTTTCGTACTCGTATTCGCTATCAACCGCTTCCAAATTTATAAACTAATTTAGAACGCACAGAAAGAATTAGAAATATTGATTTACAGGACAACACAAAATCATACGTAGGCTTTAAAAACGGCAAGTGATTTCAAATCAATCAAGCAATGAATCGTTGTAACATAATTAATAAAGTTGCTGTATTGTTTAAAAAACTATTGCATCTACTTACAACAGTAGCCCTGCCTGCCACTCTACTTTAAAAATGAACGTCATGCCCAATATGTTGCAGTATTAAGACTGCCTAATTACTTTACCAAATGTTTGCCTTACTACACTATCATTTCCACATATCCAATCGGTAGGCAATACAGTAAAATTATTTCGTAGACATTAACAGACTGTATGTTGCTTCTCTCAAAAAATCGAATTTTCTGTCAAGAAGAGCTGACCACTCACTGTTCTGTTTTTTTTTTTTTTTTTAATTTTGTAATCTCCCCATATAGTGACGTATTTTGCTTTAGTAATTTTGAAAAGTTGCTTCCGACTGCCCTCAAGCAGACACTTATACACCAAAAATCTTCCAAAGGGTGAATTTGAAATTATGTACATGCAATATTGTGCGTGTGTTTATATGAATGTTTGTAGTCGGGTGTATGTAGTATGTGCTTACGCGTATTTTATCCCTAATTTCTGTAATAATAAGAAGAAGAATCAATATCTGGGTCACGGAAAGAAAAAAAATCTTAACAAAAAGTAAAGCCAATAAATGCAACATTTGGCTCTACAACATCTTAAATGATATACCCAGTTGGCCACGTCTTTAAGACACCTTTAACGGCGGGTACAAAATAGCAGTAAGTCGTAGAAAACATTTTATGTCAACGACGAAATTTTCATAGAAATGTTGACGATGTCACACAATACCAGATAACCCATCTTGTCGTTGACCTTTTCAAAGACAAAACGTGCGGCATTGTATCTCGTATTGTCATAAATTGTCGACTTGAATGCGACAGACGACATGCCGTACATTAATCGTCGTAGACAATGACGTGTACGACGAATTGGCCAACTGGGATATGTGTACGTACATATGTATTTACGTATATCCATACAAAGTTGTATATATAATATCCATACAAAGCTATTTATATATATGTATATATGAGCATGTGTTTGAATTTGTATCCATGTAAAATAGACAAGTATGTATGTGTGTATTATGCGCGCCCTTTCTACTGGAGCACGTGTCAATTTGCCTGTTTTTGTATTTTTGGTAGTTTTCTCTTGTTCAGTTATAAACAAAAGCAAAGAAACAAATTAGAAGACGATAAATGTGGCACGTATTCCCTACAAGCACACAGTGATATCGAGCCATAACCGCCAAAAAGACGTAAGCGGCAAAAATTAAATTTTACAGCAGAAGGTTTTTACTTACAATCTTTACATACATAAACTGGACATACATACATACATATGTGCGTCTGAATAGTGAAATCTTAACGGCATATTTCACGGCGATTGATCCAGAACTATCGATTTTTATTAAAAAAAAAAAAGGAAATCGGTAATCATGGCGTTTAAGCCTTTTTCGCTGTTATGGCTCGATATGTGTGAACACATATAAGAAGATAACTACCCTGTAGGAAATGTAAACAGTTAAATAGTACTGATTCACTACTGACTTACTATACCCTTTACATTGTTCTGTGCTATAAACATTAAACACCTTCGTGTCAGTGAGAATGAACTACTACTATAAGTACTATTAACTGTGTACTCTACTTGGAGACATAAGTAATAATGGAACCATATACGAGTATTTTTTATTTTTTTTCTATCTTGGACCAGCACTCAGGGGATGACCGCTACACATGCGATGCATTGTGCTGGAACTAGGAAATTAGGTTATGAGAAGGAGGATAGAGGGAGTATTGTTCATGGACATTTGATTTGAATTTTCCCACGTCATACGTGACAGGAAAGACCTCGGCAGGGAGTTTGTTCCACATACGCGATGTTCGGCCGAAAAATGAGTTCTCCCTATAATGCGTAGTGCGGTTCGCTGCCAAGTTGACCACAAATGGATGCGCTCTTAATGATGAACGCGTCGTGCGCGTGAATGACCGGGTTTCGGGAACAAGTTCCCTGATTTCATCAGAACACATCCCATTATAGTAATGATAGAACAACGAAACGCACCCCACGTTGCGACGATGCTCAAGAGAGTTAATAGAGCTGGCTACCCTACTGTCTCCTATGAGTTTCTTCGCTCTCTCCTGGAACCGGTCGAGTAACCTCAAAATAGTCTTTGAAGCACCGGCCCAAACATGAGAGTTGTATTCCATTTTCGGTCGGATGTAGGCGGTATAAATAGTGAGGAGATCAGATGGGGTGAAGTATGTCTTGCACCGTCTTAAAAAACCGCGGCACTTGAATGCTTCTTTTGAGACCTGAAAAATGTGCTCAGTCCATCGAACATCGCACTGAATTTGCATGCCAAGAACATCAAGAGCTTCTGATTCCTCGATGTTTATACCGCCCATAATTACAGATGACGCAGCGTCATCGGGCTTGCGTCGATGTGTAAGCATGCTGCATTGGGTCTTTTGAGCATTGAAATCGACCCTGTTTGCCTGGCCTTATTGCGATATTTTCATGAGGTCACAATTCAATGAGTCACTCATATTCTGCCTCAACGAAGTGATCAGAGTCGATGTTGGCCAACGACTAAATGAATATGAGTGAGAAAGGCTGCTGTCATCTGCGAAAGAGTGGATAGGGTTGGAAGTTTGACATAGGAGGTCATTAAGAAAGACTAGAAATAGGGTAGGAGAAAGAGTGGAGCCTTGCGGTACCCCTGAATTTATCTTGTACTTGTTAGATGAGATCCCGTCTATAACAACTCTTATAGTGCGATCCCTGAGAAAACTCGATATAAATCGAGAGAAGATATCACCGACACCAAAAGCAATAAGTTTGGACAGAAGTGCCCCATGCCACACTCTATCAAATGCTTTAGAAATATCCAGAGCCACGACTTTACTTTCGCCAAACTGGTGAATAGAATTACACCACTTTTCCGAGAGGAAGCCGTATTGACGGTCGTTCAGTAAATTGTTGGACTCTAAATATTTCATTAGGTGAAAGTTCACCATACTTTCCATCACTTTGGAAATCCCGGAACAGATTGCGATTGGGCGGTAATTTTCAGGTTTGCTTGCCTCACCCTTTTTTGGGATCGGCGTTACATTTGCAACCTTCCAGCACGATGGGAATTGACCTGTATAGTACAGGTGCTGAAAAGGATTGCCAAAGGACGTGATAACGTCGAAGAACACTGCCTCAGGATCAGTGCAGGAATTCCATCCGGCCATACTATAGACACTGAAACTGACTAGGTTTCTCTTTTGGGTAGACAATTGGAACAACTAATATTTTAGGTATATTTTGTTTTGAAGTAGAAGACAAATCTTCGAAAGACTGCACCAAATCTGTAAAGTTTTAACTTTCCTTAAAATTTATTTCATCATTCTGACAATTTCTATTTTTATAGAAAATTTGTTGCGTTTTCACAAGTCCTTTATAATTTCTTTTACTCATGGTATATTTATATAATTGGGAAGTATTATGTAATTTAATTACGTTTGAATTTAATTCCTTTTTGACTTTTTTAATAAAAAAAACTTAAATTTTTGGGGTACCACATTTATTTTTAACAAAAAGAAACAATTAAAAAAACACTAAAAAGAACAGGCATAATATTTCGACGGTTTGTCGACAATGGGACCAATTTATGTGACAAAAGTAGTGAATAGGAAATACTTCACCCCACGCTTCCTTCAGGGTACATATGTACATAAATACATTTATATGCATAGACACACATATTTATGTATATATGTATGTATGTATGTGAGTTCAAGAGTATCTTGAAATGAAAGTTTCAAGATACAGCAATTTTCCATAATAAAAATAAAATAAAAGCAACAATAATGTCAGTAATCGATTGACATTTTTAGAGGTTGTATAAAGATTTTTAAGTTAATAAAATACCCCAAAAATATTTACAACAACAACAAGAAAAATAGTCTTTGAAGCACCGGCCCAAACATGAGAGTTGTATTCCATTTTCGGTCGGATGTAGGCGGTATAAATAGTGAGGAGATCAGATGGGGTGAAGTATGTCTTGCACCGTCTTAAAAAACCGCGGCACTTGAATGCTTCTTTTGAGACCTGAAAAATGTGCTCAGTCCATCGAACATCGCACTGAATTTGCATGCCAAGAACATCAAGAGCTTCTGATTCCTCGATGTTTATACCGCCCATAATTACAGATGACGCAGCGTCATCGGGCTTGCGTCGATGTGTAAGCATGCTGCATTGGGTCTTTTGAGCATTGAAATCGACCCTGTTTGCCTGGCCTTATTGCGATATTTTCATGAGGTCACAATTCAATGAGTCACTCATATTCTGCCTCAACGAAGTGATCAGAGTCGATGTTGGCCAACGACTAAATGAATATGAGTGAGAAAGGCTGCTGTCATCTGCGAAAGAGTGGATAGGGTTGGAAGTTTGACATAGGAGGTCATTAAGAAAGACTAGAAATAGGGTAGGAGAAAGAGTGGAGCCTTGCGGTACCCCTGAATTTATCTTGTACTTGTTAGATGAGATCCCGTCTATAACAACTCTTATAGTGCGATCCCTGAGAAAACTCGATATAAATCGAGAGAAGATATCACCGACACCAAAAGCAATAAGTTTGGACAGAAGTGCCCCATGCCACACTCTATCAAATGCTTTAGAAATATCCAGAGCCACGACTTTACTTTCGCCAAACTGGTGAATAGAATTACACCACTTTTCCGAGAGGAAGCCGTATTGACGGTCGTTCAGTAAATTGTTGGACTCTAAATATTTCATTAGGTGAAAGTTCACCATACTTTCCATCACTTTGGAAATCCCGGAACAGATTGCGATTGGGCGGTAATTTTCAGGTTTGCTTGCCTCACCCTTTTTTGGGATCGGCGTTACATTTGCAACCTTCCAGCACGATGGGAATTGACCTGTATAGTACAGGTGCTGAAAAGGATTGCCAAAGGACGTGATAACGTCGAAGAACACTGCCTCAGGATCAGTGCAGGAATTCCATCCGGCCATACTATAGACACTGAAACTGACTAGGTTTCTCTTTTGGGTAGACAATTGGAACAACTAATATTTTAGGTATATTTTGTTTTGAAGTAGAAGACAAATCTTCGAAAGACTGCACCAAATCTGTAAAGTTTTAACTTTCCTTAAAATTTATTTCATCATTCTGACAATTTCTATTTTTATAGAAAATTTGTTGCGTTTTCACAAGTCCTTTATAATTTCTTTTACTCATGGTATATTTATATAATTGGGAAGTATTATGTAATTTAATTACGTTTGAATTTAATTCCTTTTTGACTTTTTTAATAAAAAAAACTTAAATTTTTGGGGTACCACATTTATTTTTAACAAAAAGAAACAATTAAAAAAACACTAAAAAGAACAGGCATAATATTTCGACGGTTTGTCGACAATGGGACCAATTTATGTGACAAAAGTAGTGAATAGGAAATACTTCACCCCACGCTTCCTTCAGGGTACATATGTACATAAATACATTTATATGCATAGACACACATATTTATGTATATATGTATGTATGTATGTGAGTTCAAGAGTATCTTGAAATGAAAGTTTCAAGATACAGCAATTTTCCATAATAAAAATAAAATAAAAGCAACAATAATGTCAGTAATCGATTGACATTTTTAGAGGTTGTATAAAGATGTTTAAGTTAATAAAATACCCCAAAAATATTTACAACAACAACAAGAAAAAAACTAATATATTTACAGAATCCCCAATGAATGAATTTATGCGCACTAGATTAGCCCCACCAGCATGAAAGAACTGTTTATTGACAATTTACTATTGAAAGTTTTCTGTTAACAAAAATAATACTTTTATATGTTATATCAATAGAAAGATTAATAGCTAAAACTTTTCTACACAAGAATGTTTGATATCAGAACTTTTGCTGCAAGAACTTTTCTCTGGAAAAAATTAATTATTAGCGAGAAAGATTTTTGTTATCGAAAAATTCCAAAACAAATCATACTTATTGTACATACATATGTACATACTTATGTACATATCTACATATGTTACCTAACTGCAACTAACTATTCTTCATAGAATATAGTTTTTGTATTGCTTTGACGTAATATTGTAACATTGTTTCTATTTTACTATAGAATAATTATTGAATTTATAGGGTGAGAAATTGCTATCGATAGTTTAAAAATTAAAAAATATTTTACTTTCACATATCTGGTGTTTTTTTTTGAGCTGAATGAGAACTATCGATATCGATAACTATGGTTTGAGTGCTGAGAATGAAAACTGTGTTGACATTTCTGTTTAAAAGAAATAACTCCGTTCGCGAAGTGCCTACAGTACTTCGTTCATGTTACGGTCAACATAATCAGCCTAGTGAGCAAGCAATTCATTCAGTTATATTCAAGCTACCACGGGCATGTAACTCGTAGCAGCGGCTTAGATATGCTGGAAATTTTATTTAAAAAATAAATGCCATGAAATTATCGACAAACTTATAAGAACAAAAATTTCATTCCAAAAGCTTAAAAAATTGAACGCGTCTCCTTCACATCAGAGGCGCTGCGTCGATCGAAAACTTATCGCATTATAAATTAAAAAGATTAACACATAGAAAATTACGATAGTTTAGATGGATCGTAATATTTGCATATCGAAAAGCCTGGAATTATATAACGAAAATCTGGACGTAGTGGATATGGATAATAAAATAAATGGAACAAGTATAAATCGTTTAGCCACGATCAATCAATCGAATAAAAACATATCTTATCCATCTTTATTGTTTCAGCCATTTGTATTACAAATAAATATTGAACATATAGCGGGTGTTAAGTCACACGACCTTTGCTGATCAATCAACATAGTTTATTTAATTGTACAATGTAGCACGCGGTTCCGGTCTGTTGCAAGCACATGTTACCAAGTTTAATGCCAGCTAAATGAGATACGAAAAAACTTGTAATCATTTCTCTATATAATTTACCGTTGAAACTAACAGTATTCTCAGTATCGTTTTTCAATACATATATCTGCTCTAATGAACCCGCTGACCCATAAAGCTTACCAAACAGTAATTTTATGTTGATGTAATGGGTTTTGGAAAAAAGTTTATGGATTATCTTCACTCCAAATGCGACAACTTTATTTATTTACGAAGCCTTTCATCGCAAGAAGAACTTCTTTGCAGAACGAAATGTTTTATGGAAATTCAAAATCAATATGAATTTGTGCTTTAGCCGCTTGGTCGATAGTCGATTGGCTTTAATACTTGCACAAATTGAATCTTAAAAGTTAGTAACCGAGACTCTGAGAACGGTACAAGATAGATTGATATTGATCTTTTTTAAGGCCGCTTTAAACGATAAGATTTGTCGTACGTAAAATGTGAGAGAAAATAAAATCAAATTCCATCCGTATGTCAAAAAAAGAGAGTAAAAATCGGACGGTTGTTTTCTGGCGTTACACCATGCGTATGGATAAAATCAAGTAAGACGAAAACATATTAATTTAATTTAACTACAGCTGTTTGCTTGTTTTCCCCAGGGATGGAGTTCTTGTGCAATTGAATTTTTTTTAATAACCTTGAAAAATATTTTTAATACTGGTCAAAATTTTTAGTGTACTTTTGGAAAATATACGTATATTTTTATAAAATTGTGCGGTCGTGGTCTAAAATGTACATTTTAATTTTATAATTGGTATAAATTTATGAAACCAGTTTTCCCTCCCTGGCTTTCTCACATTTGTTTACATAAAAATGCATCCCTGGACTAATGGTGTGTGTTGGTTTTTGAAAAAATTTTAAAAATCAAGAGAGCCATACGACTGTCAAATTTTCATCCGTATTTTCTCTCAAAATCGTATAGTTTCATTACATATTACGTTTAGACGATCCGACTTGTGCTCTTCTATACAAAAATTTGGCATATCGTACGACTTGTGGAACAATGTAAAGCAGCCTTTAAAGGGACTATAAAGATTCCGAGCTCACTGTTTGACATCTCATTTAAGAGAAAATGTAGTGCGAAAACAAACGAAGTGCACAATAAGTTTAATGATAAGTCCCCGTCCATACTGTTGAGTTTTTGCTGTAAAAGTTTTTTGAATTCTCTTTTGAAAGTGCAGCAGTGTCCATACATGAATCTTTTGCTTCAAGTTTAGTACTTTTTATTCCTCCCTTCTATCTTCTTTTTTTAATTTTTTTTGACATTTCTCAATACCGAATGTAAATATAAAATAACTACCCTGTGATAGAAGGTGTGAATATTTTTTTTTGGATAGACATTTGAAGCACAAGGTATAATTTGAAGCAAAATGGACGCTAAGAAGAAAAATTATATAATAATTTTTATATAATTTTATATATTTTTTTTTAAATTTTTGATTATATTTCACAAAAAATTAACAATAAAACAGGGTAGCTATTATTATGATAGATGTTAACAGTATACCAAACGAAAAGAAATAAAATGAAACGTCAAATACACCTCATGTCAAAAGATGCAAATAAGAAATTCAACAAAAACTGCATGTACATGAAATAGCGTACATACTTCCACTTCTCTCTTCCCCTTCTCATCAACAAACTCAAAAGTTTTGCAGCATATGCTTCACAATATGGACGGGGGGGAGCAAGTAAAATTGTTTCATTGTATTTCTGGAATGTATGTTTCTTTTCTTTTCTATTTTAATTTAATTTTTTGATGAATGTTGCAATAATTAAATTGTTGATTTTCGATAAATTGTAAAATAAATCATTTTCTTATCATAAATCTTCCATTATTCCGGAAAATTTCGACAGAGAATTTGAAAAACTTTTGCTTTTTTTTTTTGTTTCAAAGAACTGACGTTTTATTTTAATTTTCTTTTCAGTTCAGTTGCTATTGTTGAATTTAATTGATATTCAATTTCTAGATTTTTCTTACAAAATTTTTATGGTTTGATGATTCTTTTTCTGTCTATGCACTTGTGTTGCGAAATTGTTGTTGGTTTTTGTTATATAATTTCTAATTTTTCTTTTCACATTCACCATTAACAGCGTACGTTGGTTGAGGTGTCCTTTTGTCTTTAGAAGTGTTACCGTAAAAGCAATCTGATTGATACAACCACAACAATAGAAACAAAAGGAACAAAAATATTTGAAATAAAGTTTAAAACATAGATAAAGAAATTTGGTCCTAGAAACAGAGTTTCAAAATATAAAATTATTTTTAATTTAAATGATACTCCATCAAAGACTCTCTCTTTCTCACACACACACACACACACACCATCTATCTACCGTTTAATCGGACCTGGGATAGTGTCGAATTTCACCAGAGCAAGTGTCACAAAGATGAGTATATGTCCCGTATTCTCCCGGCTTATATTTCGGTATTAACCACAGGCACAAAGACTTTGACCTTCATTTCGGATTGATGGCCCATTTGCATTTGGTCCATATTCCACTTGATGACTGTCCTTATCCCTTAAACCCGTTGGGTAGGTGCAAATACCTAGTCCCCTAGGCTTAAGTCGGGTGGAATGATATTAGACAACCATACGGATTCAACAGTTACGTGACATTCAACATAATTATTTGAATATAAATTGAAGTATTTGTAGATTTTCCAAATGACAATTTCAACATAATTATTTGAATATAAAATGAAGTATTTGTAGATTTTCCAAATGACAATTTCAACGATAAGATTTTAGTAAACAGCAACGAGCATTACTTATGTTACAGATTTTGCCAGCTGATCGCCGCGAACGTGTTACGTTTTTTACTAACTGAGGCTTATTTAAAATGAGGCAAGGTCTACTACCTTTATCCCTTGCTAGTGAAATAGGGTTCTGGCGACATATTTCTGCAGATATATGTATGTAATAAGCAAAGAAATTATATTTGCAAATTATATTTAATATTTGCATTGACATATTTATATTTGTGTGTCAACATTTTCTTTATTGTAAAAAAAGTCTAAGAGCCTATTTCACCAATTCTATTTAAATATCAATTCATATTTAAATGTCGATTTTCATTTTCATCTAGAATATTTAAATAATGTTTAAGTAGCCAGCACTCTGCATTTAAATATTGATTTTGCAACAGCATGAAGCAGCATGAAACAGCTTTAGAACAGCTTTTAAACAGCTTTTTAAAAAGCTGTAAGTTGACGCTATCATATTAAATATCAGAGCGTTAGCATACTTTCTTGTGTTTCATTATTTCAGTTGGTGAAAATGAAATTTTTTTAAACATACTTTAAATAAAGATCATTAATTAAATTAAATTGTGTTTAAATATGTTTGGTGAAAGAGACCCTAATTCTTTGACAGATAAACGATTTGAAAACTTATTATGCATAAAAAGTAGCCCATACGAAATAAATATTGAAGATGCAATGCATACCAAGGCTGATTTTGTAACTTTTTTCCATTCCCATATCTAAATTAATTTGCATTTTAAATTGCGAGTAGAGTTGTGTCGTTCAGCTCTGAGCTAGCTCAATTTAACGATTCAGTAAACTAAGCGAAGTGTGCGCTCACTTTTTTTGACGATTCTAGTAAAGAGCGCTGTTTTTCTTTTCTTTCTACAGGATGTATCGATTTCCTTTATAAATACTTCGAAAAATTTCTGTTCTTTTAACCAAAAAAATAATTATATTTCTGAAAAATCAGGGAGCCATTAAATAACACAAAAGCCAGTAATACCGAATATTTCTGTGAATAGGGAAAGAGCCGTCGTCCGTTCACTATGAATTAATAATAAAACCGTTCGAAGTGTAATTGATGCCAAAAAAAAAACCTTTATGGCATATGGATAAAAATGAAGAAAAGAGAAAGAATAAAAACACAGAAATAGTGATTGTCTGCTAATGCCCACAGGCGGGAAAGGTTTCCTCTATTCCATTTTATTAAATAAACCAACAAATTTGCAAGAAAACACCAAATAAATAAATAAAATGTTTTTTATTCTTACAATTTTACTGGTATTCACATTTTATGTAAAAACAACCTCATGGCTCGGTCTTTGTGCTTGCAACTTCGTTGAAAGCAGAAATCACAAAACCAGCCAAAACGAAAGACACAACAAAAAAAAAGACGCAAAGAAACAACAACACATCATACAAAACAACCAAAATGATTAATATGATTGTGACCCAGTTTTCGGTATAAAAATGTTACTTTGAATGTTGTTCCACATTTGCACATTGGAATGTGCGCTGTGATTGTAAACTTTTGCTATGCACTTTATTTAGACGTGTGAGTGTGGATTATTATTATTATTATTAGTATTAGTTTTTGCCTTTATTGTTGTTGTTTTGTTTATGGAGTTATGTAATCATTTTTATAAAATTATTAAATACCTTTTTGGTATTGGATAATACCAGCACTTGGATTCAATAACACAAAGAAGAAAATCTAACATGAGAACGTGCAAACTGTACAATTCAAACATGTAATTTTTGATTTGATTTCTTTTTTTTTTTTGTAATTTTTGTGCAAAGCTTCGCAGAAGGTGTTTCCGTAAGAAATTTTTTATATATTCAACACCTTCAAAATTGGCTTAAGAAGCTGTTACAGCAGTACAAGAATCCTTGTGTAAATTATATGCAAACACCAAGTATCTTTACTGAAAATCTTCAGTGAAACTTTCATTGATTATTCTAGTTACGGTCGAGATCATGCAGTCTCCCGCATGGTCCTGGAGTATAAACATGCTGCCGCAGGTACATCCATCCACAAACATTTTAAGCAGCTTTATTTAGAATTGCTAATCAAAATTGCTAAAAGTTTTATACATAAAGGATTGTGAGCTTAACATGCCTTTAGTAAAGCATTATTTCGCATCGAGGCTGGCGATGCCTGAAGTAGTCTGTCCGTTGATTACAAAACCATAAATTTCCTGGGTTCAGACTCATAAGAACATCTCGCATTTTCTCTGATGCACATTAGTGTGTCTTTGCAGCAGTAGTTGTCGGAGGGTTTCAGTGCTGAATGAATAGTGAGTGGTCACTGAACAGTACCGCCTTCAGCTGAAAGCAATCCGCAATCACATCAGAGCGCCCTCCTCGTCGGTATTGTGTACCACCGGTGAAGTAAAATAATTACTAAAAATGGCTTCTAAAACGAAGCTTGATATGTCTCCTCGACATCAGAGGCGCTTCAACACACACACAGAACGTGCAAAAGCAGAGCTGTAAGATAGTGAAGTTTCAGCTCCTATCATTTCTCTAACTATCCATTTCCTCTAGTTCCAGCAAAATGCATCGCATGTGTATGGATCGTCTCCTGAGTACTGATTCAAGATACAAAAAATCCTTTTTCTCCATAATTTTTGTTTTATTCAACTTATTCATGTTATTAAAACGGAATATCAAAAAATGTAAATATAAGAAATGTCTTGGAGATGTACTTCCAATCAAAACAATGTAGCTCGTTATTCGAGTACCTAAAACTTGTCCGAAAATAATAAACTGCGTTCTTTCTTCACGTCACTTTAGTTTATTTTTAATTTTTATAAAAAAAAAACAAATCTCCAAAATTGCGCTAGAAGTACATACATATATTATTTTATCTTATTATTATTATTACTCCGGCCAGAAAACGCTGATGATCTATTGTGCAAATAATAAAAGAGGCAGCAGTGACTCACGAAATCCAATATTTTCGCTAGTGGCCTGTGAACCAGTGGAAATACGGATTGCTGTCGGACTATGGAGCCTCCAATATCACCACAGAAGGGGAAAATAAACTCCTCACCTCTCCTGTTCGTGACTCAGGGATTGAGGACGCGAAAGTTCGACTAGTAGAGACGCTAAAAAGCCGCTAAAATACTACTTGTGTAAGGGACATGGCATTGAGGAAGCAATGAAGTTTGCTTAACAGTCAGCTGCTATGAAGCGACAACGCTGTATTAGCACAACAACGAATCGAAAGTATCTACGAGACCAACGTCTGCCGATTATGTGAAAGTGACACAGTGTCCTGTACTCGCAGCCAGAGTTTTATCCACCTGGGTGGACCTGTGGTGTCTCCACACAACCTGTGGAACACCAGACCCCAAATAGTGCTTGGATTCTTTAGAAGCCTTAGGAGGGTAGTTTAATATGAAGGGCTTTTCACAATAGATATTTTTGGTCGCGGTGTTTCCGGCCCCAATTATAATAATAATTAACTGTGTAAAGCCCATCACATTAGACCCCCATGCTAAGGCTCTTCAGGAATCAAAGCACAACTTTTGTGGTGGCACAACAATGCCAGCCAGACGGAGAAACCTCGCTCTGTGGAGTGCACGACAATCACTAAGAATGTGTTAAGAGCTCTCAGTATCACTTTCACAAAATCATCAGACATTGGTTGGAGCGGCTAATTTTGTTGCAGAAGTAACTCAGGCTGTCTGAAGGCTTAAGTCTGCTCTATCTGAAATGGCTCTCTTCGGGATCAAGAAGCATTCGCCTGACGCATTCGCCCGGCGATAAAAAGTAACCAAAAGGGTTATGTAACGGGGGTTGCAATAAAAAAATTTCGCAGTCACAGTTCGCATAACTAAAACAGTTTTAAAATACCGTGAAGCGCCTTCTCGGGCAGTAATTGCGAAATTGGCGGATCTGTTGGGATAAGCTATTGGTGTGAGGAATCTAACTTATGCACGCCGCATAAGAACAACTGCGAATATTGTGTTGTATTCCACAATGTTTAACACACTCCAAGTTTGTCAACTTTACTTTGGACATGGACATTCCATAACAGCGTTACATCGTATTTTACACATTTCATTTTGTTTACCTCTTTATGCTTTTAAGTTCGCTTAAACTCCATACCTAATGTGTGACCGTTTGATGTGCATTTTGGGGTGGCGGGGTCATTGGTCCTTATTTTTTGAAAATGAAGCTGAAGTACCTGTTACGATATATGGCTAGACGTGAAAAGTTGATTGACTGTCTGATTATGCGATTTTGTGACTCAATCGGTTCAAGACCACTTATATCCGCAAATGCGCGAATTGCTGACGGAAAATTTATGAAATGAATATGTTACTGCAATAGTAACCGTTATTATTATGTTACTTTTATTTAAAAAAAAGGTAACGAAATTTAAAGAAGACTACACATGTACCCGTTGGAGCAAAAACTACGGTGAATTACCTCGCCAAAAATGACAATACTTTTGGGTAATTGTGCGGGTATACCATTTAAGCGAGGTAATTAAACGAATCTGTTTAAATAAATCAGTGAGGTAATTAATCTCCATACATACATAGGAATTTGTACATGCATCATCTAGATTTACTAGAGATAGCATTAAAAAATAATTGAATTTGCTGTCTTAGATATAATCTGCACCGCTTTTTGATGTGTCTTCTCATATCCTACTACCAAAAGCGTACGCATACATATGTACATGCTTAAGACTAACATGCAAACTTGGTTGTTGCATTACTTGCAGTCCTCTTGTGAAATATAGTACAATTGAAGGGTAACTTTTTTTGGTGCGTTTAATTTCTAAGGTAATTACCCGAAATGGGTAATAAAGCGTATGGCAATTAGGCGTGGACTCTTGTTCGAGAAATGGATGAAAAAAGGGGGGATTTAATACTTGAGGTAAATAAGCGTGAAAGGTATTTTAGCGTGGTGTAATTAACCAAGCTCTACTGTATTTTGTTTGCGGATTTGATTCCCAGCCCGGTCAAGTCAAAAACGTTTTCTCTGAGCTTTCCGTTTCCAAATCAAGTTCATTCGTCGGTATTTAAGCAATAAAACGTCAGCGAAGTAAAATATTAAATAAAAGGGCTCCCCGTTAACGTTAAAATTAACATCAGAAACGCCGTAACTTTGCTTTATAATTAACACGCAATTGCAAAGTGGTGAATTAAGCTCTATCTTCCTACCACTTCCACCACTTGTCTATTCGCTTTACTAACCGTCTCTCAATCTACTTGCAGTGCAATGCATTGCATATGTATGCGATATCTCCTGAGCACTGGTCCAAGAAAAGAAATATTCTTGTTATTGAATGATGCTGGATCATATTTATTGTATTTAAGTGTGCTTTGTTCAATTTTATGCGAAAAGGAAAGATGATGATTGTTAACGGTGAAACGCTCAATAAATATGTACATACATATATTAATCTTAATTTTGTACGTTTCAGCTGAAGTGGGCACAACGGTAATATGATTAAGCGTAGCGTAAAATAACTTATAACCGAAATTCATTCAATTAGTTATTGGATGATAGCTGATCGAGTAGACCACTTCCAACACGTAGTGAGGAAAATGTTTTGGCTGTAATATAGTGTGGATTAATAGCGTGTTCAATCAAGCTGATCGATACATCCGTGATACAAGTTGCAATTGATTTTAGGAAGATGGACATTCTTAAGCCAACAGAGCATAATTTCAGAAATTGCGATTGCGAAAGAGTGATCGACAAATGAACCTTGCAAATGGATCAACTACACCGTAATCGCGGTATTATGATATTGTTGGTGCTAAATACAAAATAAATGCATTCATTAAATTTAAATAATGCCAATTGTTAGGTTATATAAATAAATACTTGGTACATTTTAATGGATATGGAAATATCCACTTGTAGATATAAGTACATACAAACATACATTTGTATCTAAGTATGTTTGTATGAAAATTTTCTACAAGAAAAAGTAAACAATACAGAGAAAATTTTTAATAGAAATGCCATAAAACAGATGCACATGTATTTAGTGGATGCATAAATCTGTTTCTGCTTCTCTACGTGCCAACCTATTGGTAAATGGAAATTCAAAAAAGAAAAAAATAATAAAGAAAATCTATAGCAATAATAAGAAAAAAAGAAAAGCAATCGAGTATGTACAGTATTCACAACAAACAACACGTTAGTCTAGATACTTACATAGTTGAGTGATTATAATGATGTTTCACATTGTTTCTACTGAAAACGTACTCTAACGAACATCAGAGATGGAAATTGCATTGCAATTGCACTTTTGTGTTACAGTTTTAAAAAAAGACCTACCACAATTTATTAAACATAAACAAACTTAAACTTAAATAATTTTGTCAAGATTAGGTGATGAACACTTTTTTTATCGTATCTTGTTCAATTAAAACCATTAAATATAAATAAAAATATAGATAAAACCGCCAGATTGCACCGGAAATAACTAAAACAGCATTACGCTAATACAATTACAGATATCTAAACACCACTATTCTTAAAGTACATTTCTCAAGTACATATTTACAAATTATGTATAATCATACATACATGCACATCTACACCAGTTCAAAAAACGCAAACATAACAGGAGGGAAAAGTTTAGCTATATATGTAAGTGTTTCTTTTTTAATTATAAATTTTTAGTCCAAATCACAATCTTCTACAAATGCTCTTTAATCATTGCATTTGCAAAGTTGCGTAGTAAATGTTTACTCTACACTAACAAATTAAACAAATATGAATTGCCTACACTTATGTATGTAAATAAATAAACTACAATGAAAGTCTTAGTTTATATTTACTATACGTTTGCAATACATACTTATTTGTAAAGTGACAGATAGCAAACAATAAGAAAAGAAAATATAAAATTTAAAAACTTAAATAACAAAAAAAAAACCTATAAAAAGAGAAAAACCCGACATAAAAAAGACTTAGGAGGATATAACAAAAATTTAAAAACTTGAAAACGCTCCGGAAGTAGATGTAGAAAATCATACAAATTTTCTCAGCATAAGTCAATGTTTTGTACAATTGTAGCAAACGAAATCAGGAAACGTGCTCACAATTGGTGGAAAATTTTTACAATTGTAAAAATTTCCAATCAAAAATTTACAGATTATGAGTTCGGATTATTTAAACTTTCTTTCGAAATATATACATATAACTTTTCGGGCACGTTTTCACTGTATAATTATTAAAATAATAAAAAATTACGAACGAAAAATATAAGCAACTTGTGAAAAACTCAATCCCCTGAGGACTTTATTAGACTTTCCATTTATAGACCTTGGCCACTATGTAGCCTACTTCACTATATTGTATGGACTACGTATATACATACATATATGTATGTATTTTGTTTGCATTTTAACAGTTGTCACGCTGCTTTAGGTTTGCCTGTACAATTTAGAAATCATTTCAAGAACTGTAACTTCACTTCTAAGTTATGTTATAATTTACTGGAACCGATGCAAACGAATGCAATACAGCAAAATTCATTTAACAATATTGGGTTCAACTTCACACTCCTGTTACAAAGGTATGCAAAAAGTTTGGTAAATAAAAACACGCGCCTAACAGACTTGTTTTTCAACATCATCACCATCGTCATTATTAGTTGCAACTTCATTATTATCTCTTTAATTATTATTTTTGTTTTCGTTTAATTTCGTTTTTTATTATTTTCTTTGTTTTTGTCTGAATTTCCTTTGAACGCTTGTTCCCATTCCGATGGCATACCAAACAGTGATGTTAACGCTGCAGTACTTACTGCACTTTTATAGTAATATGGATATATTTGTTTCTGAGTTTACTCTCTAATTTGTTGGTTAAATTGTGTATTTAAATATGCAAAAATATTATTATTTACTTAATAAAAAAGCTTTATGAGTCATTTTATTCTACAAAAAATTGCCGACCAAAGTGTTCAAATGTTATTCCCGACTACTGCCTCTTAAGCCTTTCTAAATTTCCATCAAAAATAGTATATAATTTTTTAACAAAATTAGTGTAAAATAAAAAAGGTAATATTAAATTATCTCTTCTTATTGTAACGTGTATAATTTTTTATCGATGACTATATTTTTTGCTTGAAGGTACACGCTATTCAGTTGTATTATCGTATATTTGTTAAATTTTAAATCTTCAAAACATTACTGATTTGCAATAATACAAATTTGAAGAAACATTTTATGTACTGTGCAGGGTTTTCGCCAACAATATTACTAATAGCGATTTTGTGTCTCGAAAAGTCCGTCGCACTTAATATTTTATTTCTTAATTATATTTGGACTTTATTGTTCTCTGTTAAAGTGCAGTTAAATAAATGGGTTCTATCGGATCGGAACAATAAAGTGCTAATATTTCAAATTAGTAGAGCAAAATGGGGCGTTGAAAAAGCATCATTATATGGAGACCCAATGTACGCGCCATGCTAGTATTACCAGTGCAGAAAATATTCATACTAAATACTTAATTTATCATAATTTATTATATTTAGTAATAAGTTTTACACGTGGTCAAGCGGCAAAGTTGAAGATTCGTCTTCTTTTGATTTCAATTTGACCTCGCTACGTATTAAGGTCTGGTTTGTACAGCCGTTTTCATAAAAATTTAAATTACCGTTATTTAGCATTGTTAAGCCATATTCCTTAAAGTTGTGTACATAAACTATGGTTTTTTTTTTACAATACAACATATTAAATAAAAGTTTATTTGTGAACAATTAACTATAAAAGATGCCTTAAATTTAATAAGAAGAATCAGTAAGCGTCAGTGTTACATAATGAAGAAAATATCTATAATATTATTCGATTTCGGTTTATTGATAACAAAATAGTGGCCAAATTGTCTTGTTCATCATTTCAATTTAATGTTCTCTTTCTTTGGCAATCCATTTTCTCAACAATTTTCATTTTATTCAACTTATTCATCTTAATAAAACGGAATATCAAGCAATGTAATATAAGAAATGTGTTTCAGATGTAAATACGTATAATCACAACAAGGTGAAAAAGCTGGGACCAGCACTCAGGAGATGACTCCTACACATGCGAGGCATTGTGCTGGAACTATAGGAAAGGGCTAGTAGGAGAAACGACAGGAGGTGAAGCTTAAGTATTTTACAGCTCTGCTTTTGCACGTTATTTGTTTACACTCATAGCAGTGCTGAAGCTTCGGTTTAGTAGCCAGTTTTTATTATTATTTTACTTCGCCGGTGCTACACAATACCGACGAAGGAGGGCGTTCTGATGTGATTGTGGATTACTATCAGCTGAAGCCGGTAATGTTCAGTGACCAGTGACTATGCCTTCGACACTGAAACCTTCCGACAACAACTAATGCGCATCAGAAAAAGGCGAGATGTTTTTTTTTTAAATTTTTGTCAGAAACTGGAGTTGAACCCACGTCTGAGTTTGGTTTTGTAGTCAACGTACAGAGTACCTACCATCCATCGTTCAATCGCATGTTTGTTAACTAACATGTACTTCAAAGCTGAATTTAAAATATAAAATGAATTTGAAATATATTTTATTTAAAATTTTTCATACAAAATTTGCTGAAAATAGATTTCAAATACATTTTAATTTATTTTTTAACTGCGTGGACTGTGGAACTTTTAAACACAACGTGTATTCCGAATTATAACACACATTCTGCGCGCGTAAAAAGCCTATCTACAATCTAACGTTGAAGAAGAACCAAATTAGTCACTTCGACAACGGCATTTGCAATTTGAGAAGTGCAAAGTGTGTTCAATTTGAACATTTCGTCACTTACATACATATATGTATGTACATATGCATATACCAGTATGTACGAGTAGCTTGGAGATATAAAAAGAACTACATATAAATAAAGCAAGGTGTCTTTGACCTTAATAATAGTTTACTTCTTTTTGTTTAGAATGGTGGACCTTTAGTAACAGCTCCCTAAATGTTAATTATGCGTACAACAATTTATAAAAAAAAGAGTTAACATCAGTGGTTGCAGCCATGCATAACCATAAAATGAAGTGAACAAACCGAACAAAAACAACAGCCACAATAGTGCTGCAAATGAAATAAAGTCGTCGTTCGTTATTCCTTGCAAAAGATAGAAAAATATTTGTAAAAATACACTACAAAAACTATAATAACTACATCGAAAAAACGATAGTAATAACAATTTACATTCATTGAAAGCCAATATTACCATAATGACCATTGTTGCCAGAGGTAAATTTTTATTACTGAAATACTGAATTCTTTTAAAAATAAATTTTAAGAATTGTCATGTAGCACATTTGATCTTCAAAATAGTTATATTTTATTTCCGATTCGATTCTTTGAAAGGCAATCACATAAATATGAAAAAGTACCCAAAGTAAAACTGTACCAAAAGTACCAGTGCATGTTATTGTTAAAGGGGCTGCTGTTCGCACACTAGTTAGCTCGTTAACTCTGCAACCAGTGGATCGCTTGTTCAATCCCCGTGAGACGAAACATTTTTCAGGGGTGTCTATGCTAACGCTTCCCTCCTTCGTCTTTATTTGGGCAATAAAACGTTGGAGAAGTAAAACAATAAATACAATTACTCTTTTTTATCTTTAAAATTAATGCGTCAACATAACGCATGTAAGTGACGCAGCAGCTCTGCTTTAGAAATTAACAAAACGCACAACAACGCAGAGTTGGGCAAGAATTAAGTTCTATTCGTTATTATCACTTCACCACTTGTCTCTTCTCTACACAATCGCTGTCCAAATAGTTTCCGTGCAATCCGCATGGAATATTAACTAATGTTAATACAGCAAATCTGACTTCGGATCTAAAATCAGTGCTCTGAATGTTCCATGCTCCAACAAAAAAAGCAATTTCTTTGTGGTGCGAATATTTTTAATTTAATGTTTATGAAACTTCTTTGCTCATAGGATATTCTAATCGTCTACTTGCAACAACTGCTTGGAGTTTTTAATATTTATAAAAATAACATCATATGTATTTTCTGATTTTTGTTAAGACTTCGTACGAACTATGAAACTTTTGCTGCAAAAGTTATTAATAAATTTGAATGAATAAATTGGAATGAATTCTCTTTCCCCTTGCACTAAAAGTTTTTGCATCAAACGTTTCATAGTTCCGACGAGGTAAAATTACAATAATGGTATAAAATGTTAAAGTCAAAGGACATTTTTGCTATAAAATTAAATGCGACGATTTAATTTGTGGCACCTTAACTAAAAATTTGGGGAAAATTGGACAACTGCCACGCCCAGTTCCTGTACTGCTACAAAAAAGAATTTAAATAACTTTACGTCATAACACTCTTGAGGAATTATCGATGTGTGTGATTGACTGTCCGACACACATAATGGTCCGTTTTGGAAAGATGACCTTATAGATGTAGTGCTCTATTTGTCGTGAAATCAAATCAGTTGGACTTGTGGATTAATTTTACTTACAACCAATATAGAATAGACACAAATATGTACATACTACATGTATGTATATCTTCCGAAAACAGCTTATTGCCAGTACCTTATACATACATATGTATAAGTACACATATAATATGTACTACATATGTATGTATGTATGTAGGTATGTAAATATGGAAGTATACTATATGATTTTATCAACGTTAAAAAATGTGTTTTGAAAAATAATATTTTGCGAAAATATGAGAATTTTGCAAAAAATTTTGATGGGAACTGTGCTGGTATAATTTTTTTTTTTGTACTGTTATATATACATACATACATATATAATTGTTATTGTAATGCATTTGGCTGTACATGCACAATTTTATTTTGAATTCCATGGTTGGCGTTTATGTTTCATTTTTGTTTTGTGTCTACCATTCTTAACAAAATCAAATCATCCCCACAAAACAAATTCCGAATAAGAGTTTCAAGCAGACAAAGGTATACAAACAACAACATTATCAAAGTCTTTCAAAAATATTTACAAAAAATGCGGGACGAGGAGTAAAAGGTCAAACGAGTACAAACTTGATGTGTTGTTATGAAAACTAGTGTATAGACAAAATTCAGACAAAAACAGAGAGACAAAACTAAATTTACAAAAACAAAACGGCACAGCATAAATAAACCGTTAAAGAGAAGGAGGTCAATTGTCAATACTATTAAGAGATGAATTGCTCAATAGAAACAAATGGAATGAATATTTTAAAGAGAAATTGTTATATGTTACTCTTGAATTTTGATGGGAGAAGAATTCCAATGACATAAGTTCCACAATTCATTACTCATTAATAAGTTTGCTGCTTATTTCTCTTAAAGAGTATTTGTACTCCTAAAAAATTTATTTAAAAAAATATTTTGACTCTCTATACTTTGCCGAAATGAATGTCTAGCCTACCAATAAGCCACGAGTTAACACACACACGCACACGCACTTAACTAATTTAATTTTGTGGTTTGTTTTATTATGCATTCGTGTGAAAACAATAAAAAAACCATGAAAATAAATCATAAATTTTAAAATACCAGCCAGCCCTTTTTTGAATAAAATTAAAAAAAAATAAATAAATAAAACAAAATATGTATGTACCGACATATTTTGTTTTGGTTCTTTATCAAATAATCTCGTTTTTTATGAGCGTTGCCCTGATTAACAGTAAAATTAATGTGCATAGACAAGTGTTTGCGCCAAAATTAAATTGAAGTTTAGATAATTTCGAAACGTTATACATATGTATGTATGTATGGATGTGTGTAGGTACCTACATGTATATGCATGTATGTACATATGTACATATGTACATAGGTAGTTAAGTAGATTTCCATACTTGTAGCATTTACGTATGTATTTCAGTGATGAAATGCTTTGTTATAAGAATGTTTTCATTTTAGATTATGATAGGTACTAAATAGATAATTGTAAATAATTTCTAATGAATAAAATAGTGTAGTAGGTACATAATTATTTCACCACTTTTTTCCTTTATTGCAGACTGCTTTGTAATTGAAAGTGTGAATGATTCTATAAATGCTTACACATACCCACTAAATTTACTGACTAACGACGTTAATGAGCAGGGGTAAGTTTTTATTTATATATATATGTATGTATGTATGTATGTATGTATGTATGTATGTAGGCACATACTTTATAGATAATAAAATTGTTTGTAGGCATTGTTTACGTTTTCATAATGACCTGCCGCACTATTTGTACCAGTTTTTGGCGACCGTTCTTAGGGATGGCCAGGGCTTTCTTTTAACACTTTCTATATTTCGTCATCGTTGAAAAAAATAATTAGCTTTGTTCTCCTCGAGCGAGAAATCGATTTGTGTACTTTGACTTTGGTGACTTTTTTGTAGCAGTGCGATGGTAGAACGTTGATGTGTTTGAAACCAAAAATTGGAATTAATGCTAGAAATAAATTTGTGAGAATCAAATAAATTTTTATACTAAAAGTACACAAAATTCCCCTTCACCAGCAAAAAATTATTTGGTTGTGAAAACTATCGTTGTGGAACTATACAGTCTTAATGTTGGAGTTAGTTAGGTATGTAGTAGGTATTTGACGTTTTTCGTGCATACAATAAAAATTGCAATTTTTTGCGCAAATATATTATTACACCCACTACCTAAAGACCAGTAAAAGCAGTATTTTACTGTTGCGTTTTTTGTTTTCATGCAAGCTTAAATTTAATTATAATGGTTATTAATAGGTTAATTACCAGATTAAAAAAGGACCAGAAGTACCAATTTCGAGCAATGTTTTATATATATGTACATATACATATGTATATCTATATATTTTTCGAAATTGGATTTTTGATACAGAATGGGTCTATAGGGTCCAGCGCGTCATATGGTGAAACATTGCAGTATAACCTGTTAGAAATGTAATCGACAATTTTAACGTAATTGACAAAGTTTAGGTTAGATTATGTTGAAAAGAGGGTCAACTACGTCGACTCCACCCTATACGGGATTAACTTATGCTTAAAACCAACATATTCGGGGTACTTCCACCATAAACCGATAATGCGTTTGCTCCAAAAGTGCAATCCGCTCTATATACTCTCGCAGGTGCCTCCAATCCGAGTCCCTTAGACATTCATGGTTCGGTATGTAGATTCTTCGGGAAATCAATCCCATAACTCGGCTAAACGCTGAAAAGTGACACAGGTAGGGCTCTATTGCCGCGATCTAGTTTTTGCATGCCCTACATGTGTTGCCCACTACCAGTTTCATGCGCGCTAGATGTGACCTCATCTCAGTGTGACCTGTTCTAATAGCAACGCCCTCCTTCGTCGGTATTGTGTAGCACCGACGAAGTAAAATAATAATAAAAATTGCTACTGAACCGAAGCTTCAGCACTGCTATAAACAAAGAACGTGCGAAAGTAGAGCTGCAAAAATAATTAATTAAGCTTCACCTCCTGTCGTTTCTCTAACTCTCCCTTTCCTATAGTTCCAGCACAATGCTTCGCATGTGTAGGAGTCATCTCCTGAGTGCTGGTCCCAGATAAAAAAAAATATATGTATATCGGAAAATCTATGTAACGCACTGTTACAGCGTGCCAATAATTGTAACTGAATTTGTTAAAAATTATTAAATTTTATACTCTTTTGAAAACGTGGAAAGCTTTTATTAATCGATTTTTTAATTTCGGCGATATAAGGCAAAATGGATAGAAAAAAACCAGTCTCCTGAGTGTTGACCTTTTTGGCATTGACTTATCCTGCATATCGTTTCTGTATAAATGTTGATTCCCGAAAATTCCCCTTTACGCTCCCTGTATCCCAAACCGATATCATGGTTGGGATCCAGACACACATTTCTGCGGTGGTATTAATCCATGGTAAGATGTCAACTATTCTTTGGTGTCTGAGTCCTTGTTGCTCTATTCCCCTTATGGTCTTTCCAATATAGTCTCCAATCAAGTATGGGCCCCAGATATTTGATATTCATAGTAATCCGTACTGTTCGGTTCTGAAAGTCGGAGATTCAAATAACAGGAACTCCTCGTGAACAAGCAGATGTTCGTTTTGTTTGGGTCGACATTTAGTCGCCGTAGCCTTGCCCTTTCGTTGGACATATCGAGGGCTTACAACGCTCTCCTCACCCTACCCTAGGATGGTTCTCCCAATGTTGCTATCGCCACGTTTTCTGCATAACAGACGGCGTTGAAACCTTTCTCTGTTAGAATTCGCAGTAGACTGTTTATTGTGGTCGGGAAGAGAGGATAACTGTTGATTCCCTACTCTTAGGCGCAGTTTTCTTCGTGCATTTTCTCCATATTTTTTCAGCATTGCTGGTGAGCTGTTCTCTTTGCTAAAGCAGTTCATAATGGTATCACTCTCTAAACGGTCGCCCCATACTTTTATGAAGAAGAGTCTTTGGTTAGGGACGGGATGTGGGCTTACTTCACCAGACCGAGCTTTCCTCCTTCCCATTGGTTTTCTAAATTTTCCACCAACTCTCTTAAGATACTCTCACAATTAATTGACTCCAATTGCAGGTGCTACACATCTCTAGTGAAATGGCAGTTTTCAATGTAGAGCGGGGAAGCGTTCTCTTCGGCCTCCAGTACGTATTGCACGTTCTGAGACTCACTCGTTTATGTGGCTTTCTAATTTTTCATATGCCATGGGTATTTTGACAAAAGGGCTGGTGGAGTTGATGACGGCAAGGCATTACTCCTCTGACATCTTCCTCTGTGACAGCTTAGCAATATTCGGCTGTTACTTTGCCGTCTTTTCGTCCGGCACCGTCAAAAACAGAAGTTTTTGCTGACGCCATCGCTTGTTTTCAGTTAGATGCCACCGGCGGCTTGTCCCCTCTCTTATACTCTCTAAAAAGTTATCTTTAAGGATGGTGCTTTCGCCACTGACACATTCCGACAACAACTGACACAAAGGCACATATTATCAAATCAGAGGTAGTTTTATGACTTAGTCGGACATGTCAAACATGTCATAATTTTAGAACGGATCCACAGATCCACCCTATTTGCCTAACTTGAAAGATATTGAGTTTACTACTGTGTCGTGAGGTAATGAAAGAAAGATTTCGGTTCGGTAAATTATAAGAATTCTCGAATAACTGTTTTTTTTTTTAATTAATTTTAAAATCGGGTGATTAGTTCAAGACATATCGTTTTCTTTTTATGGATCCAAAAGGGTTCGTCAAATCGATTTTAAATATTTACAGAATTTTATAGATGTAAAAAATATATCGGATGCCGCAAATTAGAGCAAACACTGTGAAATGATTCGAGAGAAGGTGAAAATTTTGCGAAAAAAGTGTTTGTTTGTGATTTCCATAATTTCATGTAAAATCGATTTCCGATGCTTTGAATGGGTTAAACTTAGCGGAAAGTTTCAGGGAAGGGCTGCAAGGTCAACCGATTTCCATGTTTTTTCTTTAATTATTAAGTAAAGAGTCCAAATTTTAAAATTGTGTACGATCTATATCTAATTCGGCTTTAATTTTGAGGTGAACTCCGCACAAAAATGTTGCAAAGATTTTCTCAGTTTCTATTCTTGCATCATCAACTACTGAGATATGGCGTTGTTTGATGTCCCAGTATTATTGGACACACTTGAACAAAACTCTATTTCCTTCCAACATCGACGTGCAGACAACTTCAGACATGTCAGTACAAAAATCGCATTGTACACTACTTTCTTTGCCAATGTTGTTATTACATTCTCTAAAAGCAACTTTTTTTTTTACATTCCGCCCCGTTCTGTAAATCGAGTCGATTTAGAAACGAGTGATTTCTCAAAACCAAATAAAGGCTAACTTGGTGTTCTAAAAATCACACGATTTCCAACATTCGAACAAGATTTTTTAAAATTTGTTCAAAAAAATGTTTATTCTTATTTAAAAGTAATTTTTTAATGATATATCTAATGCATTTAGTGACAATGTGCTTTTATTCATCCATCTACTTTATCTGCATACTTTAACAAGAACATGGAGAAATATTGGAGTGTTTTCTAACTTGATTATTTTATATTAAACTCTATTACAGAGTATATAATTTGACTTAATTTAATAAAAGAAAGACTTCAAGTAATAATTGGTAATTGTTTTTTTTTTATGTTTCACCAGTTATTTATTAGGAAAATAGTACATTCGATTTAATTTCGACCGGATTTTAAACCGAGTGAAATTATGTGGATTCGGTTTACAGAACATACCCGATTATCGCTCGTATTTTCTATTTACAAATGAAATTACACATTTAAAAATGTATTTCCAAAAAAACCTTTCCCCAACTTATTTGTTTAAGCGCTTCCCCTCACAGTTTATATGAAATCAGCATTGGAATAAGCGGGTTTTATGTACAAGTGACTTAAACGGATGTCAAAAAATAAATACAAATAAACATACAAATATTTATATTTTTAAACTAATTTCCATTTTATTTTGTAGGCATTTTTAGTACTGATTAAAAAAATTAAAAATAAAAAATAACAGATTCTTCTCAATATGTTTATATTGTTGTGGGCACTTAAAATAACTTCATGGATGGACAAATTATCATTTTTAAAATATTTGTCTTGTGTGTGAAAATTAAGAATCGTTTTTATTTTTTAACACGCTCTCTCTTAAATACTATATTTTTTGCTTTTATTCCTAGCAGTTGGAAAATATTAAGGAGGGGTTCGCTAATTCCGAAGCGCATTTTCTATGCCCGAATAGATATGTATAAGGGAAAGTCAAAACCAGCGTTATGCCAGGCATTATTTAGACTTAATTGGAAAATTAAAGCAAAACTCTTTAAATAATCATGCATGCATTTTTCATTTAGAGACTCGGCTTGTAAAAACAAGTGTTTATATACATATGTAAAGTATGCACGAAGTGTGTTCAATAAATAAGGACATTTTTTTTAATACCTTTTTTATTTTAAGAAAAAAGTCTATATATTATATTTTACGCTCAAAGTTTTTTTTATTTTTCTATATATTTCGATATTTCGTTAACCATCGGTTAACATCTTCAGGAAATTTTTATTTTTTATAAAACTTTTTCTTTTTGAAATTAATATTAATTTATTATTTATATTATTAATTGACCTTATTTATTATATTTTTTGAAATATATTTATTAAGCTTGTTAATGAAATATCGAATAATAAAACAAAATAAAATAAAAAAAGACCTCAAGCTTAATAAATATATTTTAAAAAATTTTTCAAAAAATATTAATTTATATTTATTTATATATATACTAGATGACCGTCCCGGCTTCGCACGAAATATGTTTACTAATGTGAAAAAAATAAATTATGCTGTATATTATTTCTAGGAAATATTTTTTTAGTTCAATAAAAATAACTATCTACTATAAGTGTGCGGGAATTTACTTATAATTGAAAGCGTTGTAGACAATGAAAGTATGCTTTATTACATCGTGTTACACATCGACGCATGCCCGATGACGCTGCGTCATCTGTAATTATGGGCGGTATAAACATTGAGGAATCAGAAGCTCTTGATGTTCTTGGCATGAAAATTCAGTGCGATGTTCGATGGACTGAGCACAATATGATTTTTGGCCGCCATCTGAAACTATGGTCGACTGTACGGCGGTTGTTGTATTGTTGTACAACAACTTATTATGTGACCATATTCAGGCTTGCCATATTTGCCGAGTTATCGGCATTTTGCTAATTTTCTGCCTCGAAATGATCAAAGTTTGATTTGAGGTGTTATTTGAGATGACAAATTATTGCTATTGTAGCAATTTTCAACCAATTGTGCATGGCTTTTTTATTTGTGTGCCAAACGTTCAATTTTGCTAAGATCAGGCACATCAGAACGCCCTCCTTCGTCGGTATTGTGTAGCACCGGCGAAGTAAAATAATTACTAAAAAATGGCTACTAAAACAAAGCTTAAAAAATTGAACACGCTTCTTTGGCATCGGAGGCTCTTCAACACTGCTATAAAACCAAGAACGTGCAAAAACAGAGTTGTAAGATAGTGAAGCTTTACCTCCTCCCATTTCTCTAACTATCCCCTTCCTCTAACTCCAGCACAAGGCAACGCATGTGTAGGTGTCCTCCCGTGAGTGGTGGTCCAAGTTAAAAATAAAAATTTTATGAATTTTGTTGACAACTTACAATGATTTTTGGTTGTTGTAATAGTAAGTTTACCTCGTATGAATTCGACTTGGCATTACCCAAAGTAAGCATTAACACTACCTGAAATACGCTGCTTTTTGTACACACACAAACAACAAGGAATATAAAACAAGTGACTTATGACAAAAGCTTAGGGACACAAGCGTCATCTAGCGTAGTAATGCCACCTAGTTATTCGCTCATGTAAGAAACTGCGTATGTATTGTCTTACCACAAAATAATACACATGCATAAAAACGAGGCAGCAAATTTTGTTTTGTTGCAGTTTCTCTCGCTCAGTAACGAATTATTGTTGTTTTGTTTTGCTCTTTAATTACCAAATATTGTTGTTTTGTTTTGCTTCTTATTTTCTGGGTGTGGAAATTTAACGTATTCTTGATCTAC
This sequence comes from Dexiosoma caninum, assembly GCA_963924685.1. Lineage (NCBI taxonomy): Eukaryota > Metazoa > Arthropoda > Insecta > Diptera > Tachinidae > Dexiosoma > Dexiosoma caninum. The sequence continues at coordinate 62,310,193 of OZ004729.1, forward strand.
TTTATGGTCACAATTTCGCAAATTTAATAAATAAGTACAATATACTCCTTTAGCTTTGCAGGAAAGAGAGTGTGTGCATCAGAGAACGACAAAGTGTGATGGGAAAATAATTCATACGTAATCAATATCCTCACAAAGTGGCTTTTGCATTCAAAAAATCAAGTCACACATATTCGTTGGTGCTCTTCAATCATTCCAATCATTTCGGATGTTTGTTCGTTTGGCATACTCATGATTATTTTGTTGAATAATAAAATACAAAAGCAAAATTCTTCGTTCGCATTAACGACAAGTTAAGTTTTTTTCTTTTTTTGTTAATATATGAATAATCGCTGCTTTTAAAAACCCTTAACAATAGATGTATTTTAAGAGAAATTTATATATATGTATGTGTGTATGGATATGTTATATAACCTTTTCAGACCTAGCTTAATCGATTGTGAGGTCTATTTTAATGTTCCTTTAATTATATGAAGAAATTATTTTTCGTCAATGAACCTGGAAACAATGACTGTGTGGTGTGTAATTTTGCGAAAACAAAAGCAAAAACAGAGCTTAGAAAATAAAATAAATTCAAGTTTGATTGTGTCATACAATTCATGCGTTCAGGCTGCTGGTGCTGGTTTTAAGTAATTATAATAAAAATGTATATTAACTGAATTTATTTTGGGAATATCTCTTTATATATGATTCAAATTTAAAAATTTTACTTTTTCCCAAAAAATATGTGAAATGTATTATTACATACTTTATGATATTCTCATGAAGTATTTTTTATAAAAGCAAACTCAATAACTGAGGAGCAAAGCATATCCATATACAGTAATCCCTTGATTTACGTCGCGATTGGTTCCGCAAAATAGCGACGTAAAACGAAACGACGTAAATCGATTTTCTCACACATACATATAATGCGTAATCCATTTCGAGGTTACCTACTTTTTTAAAAAATAAAACACAGAAAATTCAAATTTAATGGAGAATGTTTATTATCATTTGAAAGAACATTCTTTGGCATTTATTTTTTGAAGATTATGTCTATCAAATGTTGGCCGTTGCTACGTCGCAGATGGTCCATCCGTTGACTCCAATTATCGATGACTCGTTCTAGCATTTCGACTGGTAACTGGCGAATGGCACGCGTGATGTTGTCCTCCAAGGCCTGAATCGGAGCGGGTTTGTCCGCATAAACTTTAGACTTTACATATCCCCACAGGAAAAAGTCTAACGGTGATTGGTGGCCAATCGACCGGCCCAAAACGTGAAATTATGTGCTCACCGAAATGTTCTCTCAATAAATCCACTGATTGATGCAATGTGTGGGAAGTGGCACCGTCTTGCTGAAATTAAATATCGCCGAATTTCGTAAAATGCGCCAAGTCGTTCCATACGTCAGTCCGAGTTGCTGCGAACGGCGCTGAATCGACTCTCCACGGTCTTCGTATACACTCTCAGCTACGGCCGCTATATTTTCTTCACAGCGTGCTGGACGTGGCCTATTCGGTCGAATATTATCCAATAAAGAATGCTGGGTCTCAAAATGGGTGATGGTGTTGCGAATAGTACGCTCAGTAGGCCGATGATGTTGACCATAAGTTGAGCGAAGTGCACGAAACACATTCCTCACAGAACGTGAATTTTCGTAATAAAGTTGAACGATTTGTAAACGTTGTTCAGGCGTAAGTCTTTCCATTATGAAATGCCAAACAATACTAAATAAAAATAACATGACAGCATGACACGACTCACACGTGATCTGTCAAAAAGAGGCTATTGAAAAAAGTATCTCTACTTCAATCACCCATTATATATATATTGTTTAAAATGTATATTTTTTATTAAGAATGTAAAAAACAAATTTAAATTTAACAATTCAGTAGCAAGAAACAGCTTTAGTAAAGCAAAAAAAGAAGAATTCAATATGTATGTACATATGTACAGGAAAATGCTTTTTTTTATAAACTTACTTCATAAGTAAATTAAAAAATTCAATAGTTCAATATAAGAAACTTGATACAAGATACAATACATACTGCATAAATTTAATGAAAACATGAGTTGGAGTTGACGTTGACTAAAATGTATGTAATGAATAAGCGTAAGTGTGAAGTGTGTTATGTACCATCGCATATTAAATGATTCTACGGATGTCTTTGTTACCCGGACATACGGAAGTACTAGTCCTATGAATGTAAATTTTCGGCCGTACTCAACTCCATTTCCCGTGATAACTTCTTGGTTCTTAGATTGGCCATACCCTTTTCAGATTCTTCCGCCCCAAACTCCACAATAAATGTAGATGGAATGCACTTTTTACATGGACCACTGGATGAACTATTAAAGGCTAATGTGCCATTGGAATGAAACTCAAAACGTCGTAGTAGTTTTATGAGACTAAAGGAAATTACAAAGCTATTGCACAAGCATCGAGATCACTCACTCCAGCAGAAAAAACATACAGCTAAATTGAAAAGGAAGCCCTGGCACAAATTTTTGCAACCACAAAGTTCCAAAAATCATATTCGGAAGGAAGTGTAAATTAAAAACTGAACACAAACCGCTGTTTATAATTTTTGGTAAAAAAACCGGCATAAGCACTCATCAAGCTAATCGGCTTTAAAGATGGGCAACAAACTTGGTAGCATATGATTTTACCATCAGCTTTGAGTCAACGAACAGTTTTGATTATCCGGATCACGCCTAATATACGAAGAAAACAATGAATCTGAGGAATTTGTAATTGCCGCTATACAAACGGAAAGCAAAGTCAGTCTAGTTTTGGTTGCTAATATGAATAATCTTCCCCTAAGACACAAAATGCTAAACGGCGAATCGTCTAGAGATGTCATCTTGAGCTTAATAAAACACTACTGCCGAAACGGCTGGCCAATAACCATCGAACGAAATTATGACCTATGTATATGCTTTCAGTCAGCGCAGAGACACAATTAGTACTGTCAAAGACTGTATCATGGTGGGTGAACGGGTAGTTGTCCCAAAAATTTTTCGCAAGCGTTTTCTGAAAGACCTACACAAAGACCACCCAGGCATTGAGCATACAAAATCGATAGCCCGAAGCTATGTATACTGACCCGGCATTGACCATGCCATAAAAAAACTTGTGCAAGAGTGCAACCAATGCCCATACGCAGGAAAAATGCCAGTGAAAATGCACTCAGTTCCTTGTAAACGTCTGGAAACGCATTCACATAGACTATGCTGGTCCGATCGATGGATATTATTTCCTGTCAAAGTGGCCAGAAATCATGCGAACAAAAACAATAAACACTCAACAAACATTGGAACGCAATTCCAGAGTACACTTTTCAAAGAATTCACAGCGAAAAGAGGAATTCAACACTTGTTCTCAAGTTCATGTTACACCATGTCAAATGGACAAGCGGAACGTAACTTACAAACCCTTTTGCAATGTTATCGCTCAACATCAAATCGATACTGCACCCACAATAAAACACCCGGAGAAGTTCACTACAATAGAAAACAGCGAATTCATCTCGATCTCCTACATCCACCATCAGAACAGCAACATACCAGGGAATTAAGCAGTTATACCCAAAGAATGAAGAATCAAATTGATAAGAAGCATGGTTCTAAGAAAAAAGAATTTAATGTTGGACCAAAGGTGTACGCCGGCATTTATGGTCCAAACAATAAATTTATGTAGAAACGGGGCAAAATAGTTGAACGTAGAGGTAATGTAATGTACACTGTCCTTCTTTGACAACGGTAGGCTGATTCGTGCTCACAAAAATCAACTACACCAACGAAATTATGAGGAGTCATCACCACTGTCATGGAAGCCCAGGATTGCCCTTAGTGAACTTTTAGAAGCTGAAACACCCATAAAAGAACAGGTCACGCAAAGTGTATTTTATCAAAGAGATATTGTATTATTAATAAGAATATTAAATAAAGCATTTAATAATCACAACAACTTCTGTTCGTCTCAAATTGGTAACAGTACAAACGTATAATCTATTTTGCATTGTTGATATTTTGCAAAAAGTAAAAATGTGGCTTTTTTCATTTTTTCCATTCCTAACCATAGAAATTTTTTCATCCACTTTTCGCGAAATGGTACCAGATGCACCTCACTTAGATAAAAACAATTTCATCTAAACCTGTTTGCTCGTTCTGCAGTATAAATAGGATTTCCAATAATTTTTATTTTTTAGTGGTGAAATGAGTACACAAGGTGGAATCCACTAGTGCATGCATATGCAAAATAAAGAAACATTAGAAGAAAGAGAAAATTTTGTTTCATTCTAAATTTATGTATATCACCATGATATGTACAAAAAGTTGAGATTTTTTTAATTTTGTACCAAGTAAGTTGCGGTAATATCGCGACGAGAAAAAAAATGCAAGTGCATCATGATTTCCATCCGTGTTCATCATCGTCTTAGAAAGAAGAAGGTAATATGCACCATATACAGAGTCTTCCAACAGAGACTTCTGAAATGTGAGAATTGATAACGGCCATTTTGTCGGAGCTAAATCTGTCAAATGAATTGTCATTTATTCAGTCTGTTTGGCCAAATCACCATGGACGGATATATTTAGTATTCAACAACACGTGCAAATAATAACATTTTTTCTTGAAAATGGGTCTTCTATTCGTTCAACATACCGGGCGCTTCGAGCACTTTACGGTCGTTCTACCGAGGGAACTATTCACAATGTGGTGGATAAATTTGAGTCCATTGGTTCAGTAAACGATCGACCCACACCCGTTCACTTATGAAACGTGAGACTGTGCAGGAGAATCCGAGGCAGTCGATTTCGCGTCACTCACAAGAACTCGACATTTTGCAGACCACAACTAGGCAAAAGACTTGGTGATGTATCCGTCGAAAATATAACGAACCCAGGAACTGAAGGTAAACGAGCATAGACAACGTCGTGTGTTCGCTAAATGCGCTATGCAGCAGTTGACAACTGACCCTAATGTTCATCGAAAAATCATCTTCAGCGATGAGGTGCATTTGGTGGTGGATGTGTAAGTGAACAAATAAAATTGCCGAATTTAAGGCGATAGCAATCCACAAGAGATCAAAGAGCGTCCAATGCATTCCGAAAAAGTCACTGTTTGATGTGGATTTTGGGCTGGTAGCATCATCGGTCCATAGTTCTTTGAGAACTACGTTGGCCAGGCCATCACTTTTAACGGCGAGCGCTATAAGTCGATGATTACCAACCTCTTGCGGCCTGACTTGGACGATCTGGACATCAAGGACACGTAGTTTCAATAGGAAGGCGCTACGTGCCACACAGCTCTTACCACATTGGATATTCTACACGAGCAATTTGAGGGCATGGTTATCCCACGTGGATGTTGCCAACGAGATCATGCTATTAGAATATTTCTTATGTCGCAGCTGTATGCGAAGTAGCCACAAAGTACAGCGGTTCTCAAAGCAAACATAATCGGATGCGCTCCACACACAGAAATGCTGTGGCGGACATTTCAACGATGATATATTCCACATATAATGACATGAATAAAAAATGTCAATGATATTTCACACACACTTTGATTTATTTAAATCAAGATCGGAAGCACTTAATTAAGCAAAGAAGTGTTGCCGAACTCGCAATTCTATTTGATACAAGCAAAGCTTCAAAATTGTAGAACATTTTACAACCTACACAAAAAACAATTATTGACGACAATTTATTCCGTATGTGAAATTTTTTAAATTCTAGTTTGCAGGAAATTCTTTCAACTGAATTTTTTATTTTTTTATTTTTCTTAAACACCACACAAATTGTCAAACTTCTCTGCAGAAACAACCATGTTCTAGGCAGGAATCTTACATGCAAGTAGGGCAAAATGTTCCCTGTTGAAATAAGCTTTGGTGCTAACGCACTAACTAATCAGCCAAAAGATGTGCTCTGGTTATTCTAAATAGAAGTTGGATTTATTGTTAGCAAACTAGAATACATTGATAATTAAGAAAAGTCTCTTAGGGGCTTTATTACAACTAAGCAATAAAGTTACTGATAGCTAAAATTAACTTTAGGTAAAATGAATAATAAAGTGACCTTTAAATTGTTTTCATTATTACAACTGTTCGATAAAATAAAATTAATATTTTTAAAAATATGGCAGTACCAGAGTAAATACCGACTACTTTTGACAAACAAAAAAAGCTAGTGGCAACGACAAGGTTTTATTTTATTCTTTATTTAAAAATTAATTTGTATACATTTATACTTTCCATGTTGCCATATTTAAAGTGCATAAAATATGGCAGCTTCAAATGCTTTAGTCCACTTTAAGAGTTACAGGTAGGATGAACTTTCCGTTAGCTTATCGGTCACATTAGGTTAAACTCAACTTGTAATAACGAAAAACTAATTATTTGTCCGATAGTATCCCAACTTTAGCTATCGGCAAGTTATAATAATGAGCCTTAATGTTTTTTCCAAGAAAAATATATATAAAGAGTAAAATAGCTTTTAAACCATTTAAAGCATTCAGGTAACAACCATAGCCACCCCATTTGCAGACATGATCAACTACTGAATATAGAATTAGATCTCATTATAAGATACGAGCGAAGTCCTCTCCATTCCATTACATACTGAAGGCATCATAACTGCACTGAAACTGCAGTTAACGAAAATCAACATTTGAAGTCGCACGAAGGTTTTCATCCGAGTAGCTATCGTTTTCCCTGTGACATTAGCCAGACGGATATTACGAGCATCTTTCGACTTCAAAGCCCGGAGACTTCTTAAGCCGCATATACATGCGTATAATATTTGTACATATTATATAAAATGATGTGGTAAAAAGTTTATTATTAAGTGATGCAGTGACGGACTTTAAACACTGTAATCAAAATTACTACCACATATTATATTAAAGTTTGGAAAAGACTTTAACGATTATTAGAAATAAAATAAGACATTTTATATGAATGAAATGTATGTTTTCCCTCTCCACTCCTCCTCACTTTTCCAACACTCTGAACAACAACCTGAATAGCGTATTGGTTTTTACATTGTTTTCCTACACATAATACAGGCATTAAAGCGGGATAAATTACTTAAATTAGATGTGAAATGAATAATAATTAAAGAACTTCAATGGGTCTTTCGGGCGTTCGGTGTACAATTGTCACCCCTCAAATACCTCAAATGCTAATACCAGGAAGAAAAATTATACCAACTTCGAAAAGAAGACATTATGCATAAAGATTTCATAACATTTGATGGATGGTATATGAATGCCACGATGATTTTTTTTTATTAAATTTATAATACGCTTTTCTTTTTTGGATGCATGTTACAAAGAATGTGCTTTAATAAACATTAAATTGTAGAAGGAAAGTTGATTTACAAGACGAAAGGCCAAATTCTTGACAAAGAGAAACTAGATAGAAATAAAAATAAAAACAAAACCAATGAATTAAGGGGGAAAAGTTTAGTTTTTGTTGGTTTTCTTTGTCTTCCTCTTCTTGTTTTCTACTTTTTTTTGTTTAACGCAACGAATTTAATTTCTGACATTTTAAAAATAAAATGTCTAATATTTTGATTTTTCGTATATTGCGACCTAATTTTTCTATGGGGCTTATTGTTTCAAGGTTTTAGTTTAGAAGCATTTCTATTTTGGATATTTATTTTTTATTTTTTTTCTTGTTTAGTTTTTATATTTTGAAAAGACGTGTGCGTGCCGTGAATTTATCAAGTATCGCGTGATTAACACCACAGCGATCGTAATTGAAATGTAGTAAAAACCTAGATGCGAGACTAGCAAGGTAATTAATTTTTAATTACATCTCGATTTCTCGGCTTTCTTTATAAATTAAAAAAAAAAAATTACTTAAATTTTATCTATTTATTTGGCTTGACATAACTTTGGCCAAATTCCTTATCATGCTTAAAAATCTCTATCGCTGCATGTTTGTTTGTGTTTCTTTAATTATTTCAATTGTCGTAATTGTTTTCGATATCAATAGATCGTCATGACTGTAAAACCTTGAACATAAGTTTCTCCATTACCATGTGCAATGTACAGCTCCTGAAAACTAATTAGAAATGGCTTGAAATTGCATTTACATTTCATATATTACCATTCTTTGAATAGTCACAACAAAACACTTCCATCCATTTACGTGATTTAGTTCGTGCCTTCGTTGCTCTGTCGTTACTATAATGTAAGGTGCTTTAATGAAATCAACCCAGCACTCAGGGGACGACCCCCACACATGCGATGCATTCTGCTGTAACTAGAGGTAGGGGATAGTGAGAGAGATGGTAGGTGGTGATGCTTCACTATTATGCAACTCTGCTTTTGCACGTTTTTTTGTTTATAGGAGTGCTGCAGCGACTCTGGTATCATCTTTAGTATATACCTTAATTTGCTGGTGCTACAATATACCGATGAAGGAGGGCCCTCTGATGTGCCTGTGGATTGGTTACAGCTGAAGCCGGTACTGTTCAGTGCCTTCGCCATTGAAACCTTCGGACAACAACTGACTTAGTGTGAAACTGGGGTCCAACCCAGGACTTTTCAGTTTTGTAGTCAGCGTGCAGACTACTTCAGCTATCGCCAACCTCAATATGTGCACACTTAATTCTGCTTTTACGCGATAGATGGCTTCCTCACAAATTCGTGTAAAGAATTTTATAAAAAAGATAGGGTATTCATAAAAGTATAATAAGTATAATAAGTTTCTTTTTTTCAAGTCTAATTATTGAGCCTTTGAAATAAAATTTTTTTTTAACATAAAATTAAAAAAATTTAAAAGAATGTAATATCCTAATTAAAATAAATTCAAAACAGTTACCTACTTACAACGGTTGATCACATTACTTAGAGTTGTGTACTGTTACGCCCTTGCTCCCGGGGCTGCGCAGAATTTGAGAGTAAATCTCCTAACTTAAATTATTCTTAAAACTAAATAAAAGGTAACTTAAAAAAACAAATAAAAAAATAATAATAATAAAACGTTTAATTAATCTAACACTGAAAGAATTTTCGTCACAAATTCTGTGAATCTCGACGTTGACCAAAGAAAAACTTCAATAAAATTCAGCCACAGTCGCATTTTGTTAAATTAATGAAACATGTTTCGTTAACACTATTTTAACGCAAATTTCATCAATTTGATGAAATAATTTCACTAAAGTATTGTAATAATTTCGCTAAAATAATGAAAATAATTCAGTAGTATAATGAAACGGTTTCATCAGAACAATGAATTATTTCATTGATTTTATTAAATTATATCTGTGAAATAACAACAATATTTCATTTGTTTAATGATATAATTTCATTAAAATTATGTAATAATGTCAATGATATAATGAAGTAATTTCATTAAGGCAATGAAATACTTTAATTATTTTAACGAAGTTATTTCTTCCTTTTTATGAAGTCTTTCAAAAAATTTAAGGCATATAAACCAATGAAAAGTTTCATTGAATTATATATTTTATAAGTTAATTGCACCTACTTTATAGAAAGAAAATGTATATATTTTTCATTGAAAAAATATTTTTTTTGTTCATTGACTTTTGCAAATGTTGTTCATTTTTACGTAAAATTAATAAAATTAGTGAAACTATGAAAGCTAATGAAACAATTCCAACGAAATTCTTTCATAATATTTGTGAAATTTCATCGACATTATGATATATTTCATCGCATTCGTGAAAAAACTTTAATGAAATAGTTTCATTGAAATGAACCACTATGTATGCCCTGTATACTTTTTGAGAAAAAACTATGTCTCAAGGAATTGGATACATGAAACGATGGTGCAGTCTCAATCAAATAACCAATGGGGGATAAATAATTTTCATTTGACCAACTAAAACGATTTTGATTTCCATAAATATCTGATATTAATTTATTTTCATGATAGGAAGCTCTTAATATAAATCTTCGAATAATGTCACAAAAATAAAGACCAGTGGGTGTTATTTTAGAGTTCTTATAAATAAAAGTATTGGAATAACGTTTACAGAAAGATTCAAAATGTTTCTCTCAAAATTTCAATTGCCCTAATAATGACCGGAGAAACATGAAATGTGGTAGGGAAAGCATAAAGGATTATTGGTATCAAGCTCGTCTTTTAATCCTAAAACACGTTTTTTAAAAATTCATATTAATAACACAGGCCAACACTCAATTTGCTTCTTTGAATTTATCAACTGATTCTAGTTAATTTGGGTTTTCAGTTTAGTTTTCATGATATAGCTTTTTTAAGTATTTAAAAAGTAAAACTTTTCCATAGGAATTTAAAACAAAGAAGTAAAACTGTTTCATACAGATTTATTAAAATAAAAAAAAGTCTCACAAAGCATTAAAAACATAATATAAATATAATTTAGTTACAGGATGTAAAGCTTCTTTTAAGAGACAATCTGGAATGAACAGCCGGATTAGAGTCTCTTTGCAAATTCCAACAGTAGTCTGCCATCATATGTGTATCCCACCTTCCCTGGTACCGATTCACCATAATTTTGATATCTTGGTGAAACCTTTCTCCTTGTTCTTCGCTTAAATTACCCAAATTTTCGGGAAATCGGTCCAAGTGACTGTGCAAATAATGGATTTTAATACTCATGTTGCAGTCAAGTTCTCTGAACTTATCCAGCGTATTCTCCACTAATTGAACATAATATGGAGCTTTATTATTTCCCAAGAAATTTTTTATAACTTGCACGAATGATGTCCACGCATTTCGTTCAGTTTCGGTCATTGACTTATCGAAATCGTTGTCATTCATAAACTGCCTTATTTGGGGACCGTCAAAAACTCCTGCTCTAATCTTATCTCTACTTAGATTAGGCATTTTGCTGCAAATATATGCAAAACATTCCCCATCGCGATTCAGAGCCTTAACAAACTGCTTCATGAGTCCTAATTTGATGTGCAACGGTGGTACGACGATCTTTTCACGTGCAACTAAAGCTTCATTTAGAATATTTTTATCGCCAACAATCATTTTTTCTCCCGTAGGCCAATATTTTTGCCGCCAATGTTATTGTTTGGATCTGCTATCCCAGAGACACAAAAAGCAAGGGTACTTAGTATAACCACTCTGTTGTCCAAGAAGAAAATTGACCATTTTAAGATCAACACAAATGATCCATTGGTGGTCTTGGTATTTTATCTTTTTCATCACTAATGCAATGTTGTTATATTCTTCTTTCCCACAACAATTTGTGGAGTGCGCAATTGGAATTGATGCATACACATTGCCATTGTGCAATAAGACGCACTTCAAAATTTTCTTGGAAATGTCAAAGAAGAGGCGCCAATCGCTAGGTAGATACTTGAATAGCCCCATTTCCTGCATAAGACCATTTACATTATTACAAAACACCAGATTGTCTTTTTTAGTAAAAAATGCTGAAAAAGCTTTATCCCTAGTGCGGTAATAAGTTATTTTTGTTCCACGTTCTAACAAATTCTTATCATTTAACTTCGAAGCTAACACTTCATACGCTTCTTTTGATAAGGCCAAATCTCGAATTAAGTTATTCAACTCGCATTGATTAAAACGTTGAGGAATAGTTTCTGTGTCTTCGAAAACACTGTCGCAATCAGTTAGATCATTAGCGGTATTATGTTTAAACTCCGAACTCAGCTCTGAAGAATCATTCAGTTTTGGAATGGGAACATCTTCGGAATGGGGAATTGGACGGCGCGGTGACGGTAAATCGGGTTACTGCCATTTGTTTCGATTTTTCCTATTAATACCAGCAATACTCACTAAACAGAAGTAACAGTCGTCCAAATGATTTCTGGGCTCTCTCCAAACCATCGGCACACCAAACTTAAGCCTATTTCGTTTTCCTTGAGTCCACTGTCGCAAATTTACACAGCAAGTATTGCACACAATGTGTGGAGCCCAGCTTTTATCTTGGTCACCAAGATCAACTCCAAAGTAATCTAAATACGATTTTTTAACACATTCCGAAATAGGTCTTATGTTTTCTTTAAAGGTGTATTCTCCACAAATATACACTTACAGTGGAGGGTATAAAACAGCTATATCATGAAAACTAGAGCTGGTAGAGACAAACTGAGTACAGATTTGAATTCAGCGCACCCAAATTAACTAGAATAAGTTGATAAATTTAAAGAAGCAAAAATCTTTTTTAATTTTGTCGGGCTGTGTAATCAGTATTTTAACTAACATACGTTTTAAGGTTTTTCAAAAATTAAGATGGCAGCCAAAGATTTTTTATTTACCATTTGACTCCTAATGATGCAAAACCGTGATTATTAAAATGCGTTTTAATATTTGTATTAATAGGGCTGTAAGAGTTTATTAAAAGATACACCTAGGTATTTAATGATATCTTTAAAAAGAATTTAAATATTGTTGATGCGAAGTCTTAATTGTTTACTCTCAGGAACTACAAAACCTCTACACTTGCCTGAAGCATTACGTATACAGATAGCCTCACTCTTAGCGATATTTATCTTGACTCCCCAAGCCGCATAAAATGTCTTAATAGTTTCTAAATGCTCTGAAACTTGGTCCAAAGCCAAAAGAGGGGATTCGTTATGAGAGCAAACAAGAGAATGATCAGCATATAGGAAACTGATAAAATTCGATCCTATGTGGGGAAAGTTTTGCATAAAAATATTACAAAGATGGGGGCTAAAATTGATCCTTGAGGAACGGCACAGTAAACATTACCAAGATCAGAAAATAGTTGGTTGAATTGAACAGCAAATTTTCTATCAGAAAAGAAACTTATGAATAATTTTATAATAAGGATCAAAAGCCAATTGAATCATTTTATAAATAATTCCATTGTGGGAAGCATGATCCAAAGCTTTTTCAACATCTAGTGAAATCGCTACTGTACAATTTTTAATTCGAAGGTGCCTTACAATGTCATCCTGAAATTTAAGAAATGTATCAGTAGTTGAATGACCTTTCTTAAAACCAAACTGTAAATCAGGCATATATGAGCCAAATACGCCAATATCCCTTTTCTTACGTAAGATTCCTTATGTTATGTTCCACTGAAGAGGCAAAAGAATACCCCCTGCGTACAGCCCCAAATGACTCACCTACGAATTATGGTACTCACACCTCCGAGATTAATCGCCCTCATCCTTAGCGTGGAGTCGGTCCATTCTAATATGATGGCATCAAACCCCAGCCCGTTAAGAGGACTTCTCAGCCTGTCACAATCGTCAGATCCGGTGAGCACAGCTGCGTCTACCCCATGGCTCACAAGGACACAAGTTCTTATTTTCCCATCTCACTGCTCGTTAGTAAAAATTGGCAGTCTGTTGTGACAGTCGCCTAATGTCAACATAGACGATCGAAGGTTCCTGTTAAACTACGATGTTCAGTTTCTCTTCCTCAAAGGATCTCATCATTATCGCTAATGCCGCTCTGCCATTATGAATTTCTTATTATAAAATGTTCCCACTTTTTTTAAAAACAAATTTCTTTTAAATAAAGAAATTTTTTGGTAACCAATTTAGCAGGTTTTTTAATTTTACCACACAATTGTTTATTTGCCATCTGACTGCATTGTTGTTGCTCTGTAGTATCTACGTATAAACAGTGAGTTCAGTATTCGCAAATAGTGTTACTATTTGCAATAACTCGTACGTATAAACGTAGTAATTGTTTTGAATTACAATTAATCGTTTTTATTTACAAATATTTGCAAAATTATTAAATGAAAAAAAAAAAACAATTTATTTACCAACATTTATCAAATGCACTTTGTTTGAAGTGTACTGAGACCGTATAAATAATTTTGAGAAAGTATACCTGCAATTTAAATGTATTATAATGAAGCTAAAGTCTTTTACCAATAGAAAGGGTAACAAATAAAATACAAATGTTTTTACGTTTTAACTGTTCAAATGTTTTGAAGAAAACCGTAACGGAAAACTATCGTAAAATTATTTACATTATAAAGAGAGCATTTACATATACACGGTGGGCCAAAAGTAATCACCCGTGGCATAAGTAATCACCCGATGCCTTTTTGCTTTAATTTTATTTAATAAACACCTTTGGATCTGCATGTATGGTCTTCAACTCTGGCGGCGGCCACTTAGCTCATATCATAAGCAGTGCCAAACTTTATCTTAAAACAAAAAATTACAGCAAAAGAACATCGGGTGATTACTTTTGGCCCACCCTGTACATTTGTAGTCAAAGAAGTTTTCATCAAACCGATAAATAAACAAATATGCCGAGACGGATAACTTTCTTTTTGTAAATTTTGACAACATTTTTGGCCACTTGGTAATTTCTTTTTTTATTCCTCTAACAAACTCACGGTGTCGTCACAAGTATCAAGAAATATTTTTTGGTAACTTTTCACAAAGAGACATATTTAAATTTCTGTGGACTTTAGACAAAACAAATAAGTGAAATTTATAAATTTTCAGGTTAGCGAAAAAACCATTTAATTAGTCGTTTTTGCTTCGTGTTTTTACGTTATTTTTTGCTTTAAAAAATTTATAAAGTTAGTGTAACTAAGCTAACTACTACTAATTCTACTTTCTACTAAAATCTCTATTGAAATCCAGCTTAAGAATTAAATCAACAAGACCAGATAAGTTAATCATTTTTTGTGTGTGATATCTCAAAAACTAAAATACATAGAAAGGCGGTAATTAGTGTAAAGAAAGATCCTTGTGAAGTTTTCTCTACGATTAAAATACTAATAAATTTTCTTATCTATACTTTTAATATATTGTCAAAAATTCAACAGATATTAATTGAAGACTTCTTTATAAATACTTTTAGGAAGGTTAATTTACATATCTTTAAATAAGTTATTAGAGACGATTAAATTAAATGAGTTTACGGTTTTTAAAGAAGACAGTGAAAGTTGAATTAGTTCAGCTGTATTAACGCTCCCAGGAAATATCAATAATCTTGATAACGAATTTTTCCCTTTAAGAATTTAATATGATTTCCGACGACGAATTGAGTTGAGGGCCTACCGTATCTCTGGTGTGAATCTTTACAATATAATGCTAGGAACACAATTGGAACGAAGGACGAATTTCGTCGTGCTCAACGAGTGCTGTTTTGTATGACCCGCCTTTGGCCTTAGTACTACTTCAATAATTCGACTTGTGAGTTGTCTATTTGTGTGGATTTTGTTTTGATAGTTTCTAATAACTGATTTTGATATTTTTGTGATTGTTTTGTGTTTTAAAGAAGACGAAAAGTAAATTAACCAGGCCAGAGATCCAGAAATGATTAAAACTAGAGGAAAAATAGTATGTATAATATAGCAAAAGGCGAAGGAATTTGCAAATGGAATTATGCTTAAAACAACTTATTTTCAAGGTAGTGTATTACATCCTATTTTGTAGACAATTTTCACATCGGAGATGCCAGTTATAAATAATGTCTTAGTTGCAACATACGCTGATGACACTGGAATTCTTGCAGCCAATACAAATCCGAATGCTGCTTCAATACTCCTTCAGGAAGAAATCAATGAAATTGGAAGTTGGTTAAATAAATGGAAAATTAAAGTAAACACAGAAAAATCTGCACATGTTATATGTTAGTTTACGTCGTGGAAATTGTCCAAATGTTTCTCTTAATAACAGCCACATTCCACAAAATGACTCGGTGAAATATTTAGGACTACACATTGATCGTAGAGTTACATGGAAAAATCATATAAAGTTAAAAGACAACATTTGAATTTAAAAACTAAACGCCTTTTTTGGATACTGGGACAAAGATCAAAACTTAGTTTTGAAGGTAAAATAATGATATATAAAGCAATTTTAAAACCAGTATGACCCTACGGTATACAACTCTGGGGCACAGCCAGTATATATATAGAAATATTACAAATGTTTCAATCTAAAACATTGCGTTGTATTATTAATGCTTCTTGGTTTATATCAAACAAAGCCATTCATGATGACTTATCAATTTTGACGGTCAAAGACGAAATTCAGAATTTTAACAGAAATTACTTGGAGAGGTTAAGTAATCACAGCAACATATTGGCAATTACTTTGCTAGATGACACCAATGAAGTTCGCAGACTGAAGAGAAATCACGTACTAGATTTGACATTTCGGAAATGACTATATATGTATGTATATGCATATATGTATGTATGTACATATATGTGAAGAAATTTTTATTATCTAGTTGTATATATGTAAAGACATAGTATGTACATATATAGAATTTTTATTTTTCTATCTTTTTTTATATTTATGAATATATTGTTGTTCTCAAAGGACTTCAGCGATAATTGTTAATATTAACGACTTTATGAAATTTACTTATTATCTGTAATTGATAGATTGTAATAAATTAAAAAAAGAAAAAAACAACTTATTTTAAATATTAATTATTGGTTTCGATTTAAAGCAGTTTTTAGAAAACGAGGGAGGAAACAAAAAAAAATTAAATTGTCATGTTTCCGCAATGTACAGGCAATTGCTCATTCATTACATACCTACCTATTTTAAATTTAAAAATAATAATTTCATAACAATCTATATATTAAATTTCAAGCTCAAAGTTTCGTCTTTATGTTAAATTGTTATACTTCGATATTTCGTTAACCATCAGTTAACATCTTCAGGAAATTTTTATTATTCTTTTTTTTTATTTTATTTTATTTTTATTTTTATTTTTTAATATATAGATTGTTGTTAAAATAAAAAAAGTTAAAAAATAAGTATTAAAAAAATAATAATTTCAGAGGTATTTAAATGTTTCTTTTTCCTTTTGTACGCTGCTAAAGGAATTTGTATTGTATTTGTAATTGTATTGATTTTTCTGTAAATCTTCATATGATAAAACGCAACATTATTCTGTTAGTCAATAGCAAAATTTCTATACATACATATGTATGTACGTATGTGCATATGGAAATGTATGTTCTTATGGCTGAAAACAGTTTTCAAACGGTAGACTTAAATAAAAAAATCCGACGAAAAAGTATCCTGTAGTTTTAAAATTGAAAAAGGAACCAAAATAAACATATTTATATTGTCAACACTGAAAATTAAAAATTGTAAATTAATAGCAGGTATTCAGGCATGTTCCACAAAAGTAGTGGAATGAAAGTAAAATACGTTTTGAAAAGTAAACTTTTCATTTTTGGTGTTCTGCAAAAGAAGTGGTTTGGTGTTACATTTTCTCATTTGAAATGAAGTTCGAAAACAGAAATAGTAACAGCTGATTTTAAAAATAAAATTTTACTTTATACATAATTAAATTATTGAATGTTTTTTCGCATAAAAGTTAAAGAATTCGTAAAAAAATATTCAGGAATAATTAATAATTAAACAATGAATGTGATATTAGTGTCCATGGTGCTTCAAAAAAATGAATTCGCGGCAGCAAAAGTGCAGAGGAGGATTCTGCGAGACCACTCAAATCCTTTGGATATAAATGACGCCATGTAAGTACACATGCATACATGATGTGTATATTTTCAATGAAAATTTTAAATTATAATTATATATGTATTTAGGTTTTTACAGTATTACCGCATTAACAAGGATGCTTTTCATCTTCTTTTAAATTCTATAAAATGTAGGCTGCCTGTTTCTTCCATACCGGCACAAATACAGCTTGCTGCTACATTAAGATTTTTAGCAGAAGGCGGATTTCAACGAGGTGTTGGAAAAGACAGCGATGTGGCTTTAGCCCGAAGTACCACGTGCAAAATTTTAAATCGCGTGCTTATCATTTTAGAAAGGCACATTTTGTGCTAGATGGATCACATTGATCATGAGCGACGATGAGCTTAATTTGTCCAAGCGTCATTTTATGCAAAAGTTTGGAATATATATTAAGAAATGAAATTCATGACAATGATTGGAATGAATTAATAACTGATTCCGTAGCCACTTCAATAAGAGATGATATCGCCAACCGACTTTAGTTAATAAGATATACATCTTTGATTTTTTTATATGAATTTTATTATTTAATAAATCTTAAATTATGTTTTTTATAAAAAAAAATAAAAATTTAAACTAAAAATATAGCGAGATCAATGAAAATTCAGTGCTGATATTAAAAAAGGAACCGTCTCAAAAAAATATTTTTAAACCACTTCTTTTCAAATTAAAGTAGTTTATAGAACATGGCAATTCACTACGAATTAATGTTCGAAAACAAAAAGTAAATGAAATGTCAAAAGTAGAATGTAGAACACTAAACATTCAAATTGAAGTGATTTCAAATTACTTTTACTTCAAAGTGATTTGCAGAACATACCCGATTATCATGCTTTTTACCACATAATGAATGCACTCATTTCTAATCTAAAAGAGAAATGAAAAGCTTTGTAGAATGAAGATAGTTATGAATGACCGACATTTTACCAATCTATAACAATATCTTATCAATTCTCAAATACATGTGCAAGTGTGCACATACATCCATACATACCTACGTATGTATATGCGTTATCACAGTGGGCGTCCAATAGCACGAATTATATAACGCCAGGCCTTTTCGTAATATTGCAATACTCTTACTATTGAACCAAAGATTTTTCTTCATTTCATTTAAAATAAACCATATCCAGATAGTTGAATTTTAATTAATTTTTTATTTAAAACAAAACAAACAAAAAAAACTTAAAACAGAAGTATTCTAATTAGTTCAAATCAATAAGTGTTAAATCATACATTAGTAGATATGTACATATGTATGTATGTAAATACATCCCTACAGAAATCGCGGCTACTCCACACACGCCTGTAAAGTATACTCCATAAGGGACTACGACTAGTCCAAAAGTAACCCAAATGTATGAAATAAACGTGTTCCCTTTAACATTGCGATGTCCTAGGTGAGAACCATATCCTCCACTCATGCATTACATCAGAGTAATCCCAATACTACACTATGTCACTACTCCGCGCATTATCAGCAGAAAACACGAATGAAACCAATGTTCCCATTGTGGTAATTTTTTGCCTTAAAGCATACAGTTTTTGGCCAGTGTTGCCAAAAGTTAAAGAGCAATGTCTACAGTCGTTAAAATACGACCACTTGTTGGTCAGCAATAAGCTCTTGCTTGAAAATAACATGGTCCATGCCTGCATTACATGGGACCATTTTCTAACTACTCCTTTTTTACTAATATGAATTATGTAATCCACTAATTTCTGCAGGGATAGTGCAACTAATCATAGCAAGAGAAAAAAAACAAGAAAAACTCCAAAAAAATGGAAATCAAGCATATTCTTTAAAAAAAATTCCCTTATTCATATTATGGAGTAAAAAATGCAAAAAAAAATTGCCTTTAGTATTATTGGAAATTCGTGGAAAGGAAAGTGCGTAATATTGGACGTCCACTGTATGTACAAAAATTCATTCATAATTTGAAATTTGTAAAAATTTTTTTGAGATACGAGTACCATGAATTAATTGTTTTACTTGTACGTGTACATCCCGTAAGAATGATAAGAATATTTTATAGTCTTGACATTAGACACATGTTTGCTTGCCCTAATATTCTCATGTGAAATTTAGCTACACGTATGCTCAGCCGTAGGCCTTTGTGAAGATAAGTATGTATGGATGGATGTTAGTGACTCTGCAAACAAACATAAATAATCTACAATTTATTTTTTATTTTTATTTATTTTATTAAAATATATGTACAAATCTGTAAACTGTTTATATTTACTTACATACATTCATGTGCTTTATACCTGTTCAATAACCTGATGTTTTAACCACTCCTCTCTCGCTCTCTCTCATCCCTTCACAACTGATTAACCCGTAACCAAATGCCAACAGAAAGAAATATTAATAAATAAGAAAACAAAACAAAAATGCCAACAATTCCACATGTACGTCTGGATGGTGGTACCACGATGCCTTACTATCAACTGTACAACAAAAAGTGGAAACAATAATGAAAAACTTCCCGCCAAACTACAATCAAAACAAAAACCAAATAAAGAAAGAATAAAAGAAAGAAAACAAAGAAAAAATAAACAGACGTAAACACATTTCTATTTGGAATTGTACTGTACTCATTTCTGTTCTCTGTTCTACGAGTATTTTATATGGTTTAGGGATGAAAATGTTGGTACAATTTTAATTTGTCCCATAGTAAATTTCAAAAATACATATGCATACATAAAGTACAAATACACTGGGTATTAAATATTATATCTTCTATGCCCATATCCATATGTATGTATATGTATCTTCTATATATATACATACTTATGTAATTAATAGGCAAACACGTGTTTTGTAATCACTTTTTCGCCTGTAGTAGTGCACCGATTTTGAAAAATTAGAAAAAAAAAAATGGTTTTAAAGCTTTCTCTGTGCACATTTTATTTATCTTACTTAAATCGATTTAGTATTGCATAAGTAAAATGACTATCCAATTATTACTAATACCAATGAACAAAACACGTGTTTTTGCCTGACAAAATAAATCACAAAAATCAAAGACAATAGAGTGAATCAAATTTAAAGAGTTTTTTTCTTAGTCTTTCTTTTCTCAATACCAGGGCTGTTTTTGTATTGGGGAGTTATCCCTAAAGTGGGGGACTTGCCAACTTTTTTCGGAACGAAAATTTTCGTTTGAGGTTAGGGGATTTTCTTGAGGATATTCGATAAATATTATATGGATTTGTTTGGGATGAAATTGTTTATTATATTATATTTATTATCGATAATTTTTTAAAATTATGTTTGATTAAAAATTGTTAAATTTGTACTGAAGTCATTAGTTATGAAGCGTAGACTGTATTCTAATACGACAAGTTTACTTGTGCAAGGCGTAAGTTTATAGTAGAGGGAAAGTGGATGAAATGGAATAGAGTACACACTTTCCTGTACTCGGCAAGTCGAGAAAATTTTCCTATACTTGAAGTTGGTTGCAAATAAATTTTGACATTTACTTTCATTTGTATTTCGTTGTGCTTTCTTTTTATTTCTAAATATTAGGTCTATTCCAGATTCATACCAAAAGTGCCCGAACGTCTGGGTATAAAAAGAAAATAACTATCTGAATGTGACAAAATTGCCCAAAATTGCTGGAACGCAAAAGAACACAATTGAACATCTTGAAATACTAGTGCTGCTTACTTTCTCAAACAAATTTTATTTTAGTGATTTTAGACGCTTAAAATGCAAAGGCAACACCTGTAAAAAATAATGAAAATAAACTGGATAAAAGGAAAATCAATTTTTTATTAAATAAAGTGATAAATATGCCACAAAAACATGTTAAGTACAATTTCAAGTTTATTAAAAGAATCTTCCTTTTTGCTTTGTCATATATTTTTAACTAAAAACTGTTTTCGTTTCTTTGTAAATTTTCTGATTAATTTTTTAGTTTCATATGTAAATAAAAACACATGATAATTTATTTCTAGCCCGAACTTACACTGCAGCCACACGTTCAACTATTGCTTTCAAATTTTTGACACATACACCTTCTCAAAATTCATGTGTATTGATAGCTGTGACGTAGCCTGCACGTAAGTTTTCAGCAATTTCAAAGCAAATTCAGTAGTCAAGATGGCTTCGTGGTTCATAAGAATAGATACCAGCTGCCCAGTCAGCATTTGGAAGATTGTTTTGGCAGAAATCACCAAACTGAGTCTTTTAAGACTACCTCAGATGACTAAAAACGGATTAACCAGTTGTGCGCTTAAAAAAAGACCCGAAAATGAATCCGACAAATGCTTGGAAAGCGACTTGTTTAAAAAACGCAAACAATATGTACAGAATGTGCGCAATCATAAATTCATCATATAGATGCCCGAAATGTGACTGTATTAAGAATTTTTATTTTTATTTTGGAGTCATATTTAGCGCATCTTGACAATGAAAAATTCTTTCTTATGGTTTTTGCTACTGTTTATAACGGGATAAATTTTCTTACTGATTTTGAAAGAAAAGAGTTTTGTGAATTTATGTTTATTTGTGTGGCAAGCTCATGGTGGTTAAAGAGTAATTAATAAATAATGAAAAAAATAAAAGAATATGCTTTCTTTATATTATACCAAATAAAACAAGACTCACTAACGGCTAGTAATATGACTGTAAAATGGCTTGAAAAAGTGTCGTAATTGATTGTAAGGACTATTGCAAACTGCCTCGAAAATGAGTCAGAAATGCAAGTCATAAAAGACTCGTTTTGAAGAGTCGTATCTAGGGTACCATTTTCTCCCGACAAAACAGTCGTTTTCGATTCAGAAACGTGCGCATAAATGATTAATTTAATCGCGAAGAAGAATAAAAAAAGACTCGAATATGATCAATAATTAATTAAAATGCTGACTGGGTGTGTGCTCATAATTTAAAACAAAAGATGTTCAAGAAATTTAAAAGTAAAGTCTAATTCAACTTGAAAAGTATGAGTGTATTATGGACATTTTTTGACTTGTTATTTAAATACGTATTTAGTCAATTTTCATTTAAATTTAAGTTGTAGTTAAATACAGCTTCAGTTTTTCTGTGCTAATTAAATGTGCGTATTTAAATACGATAAAAGTATGGTAGCACTATGAAATTATGGGTAGTTTTTCAACACAACACTGTTTACATAACACATGTGGCACATAAACATTTTAAAAGTAATAAAAAACCCTTTTTTAAGTGAAAAGAAGAACACTTATACCATATTTCATATTGTAATAAATGTATAATTTTATGTTTATATATATATATTCATTATATATGTATGTAATGAAACAAAAATAACTTTTTGCCTGTCCACATGATATTTGTGCAAAACAAAAACAGTGGAAATCATATGGAAATCATACCTTAAATGGAACTTAAATACGCGTCATTGACAATTTCAGTACTACTTAAATATCAAAAAAAGTAGCACTGAAAAGCTGAATTTCGTATTTAAATAGCAATTAATTATAAATGCGATTTAATTACGAAGTAAAAAACTGGGCATTAGTAAATAAATTAGAGAATTTTAAAATTTGAAAGGCAAAAATTTAATGTGTAATCCCCATGTTTCCCAAAGGAAAGGTTTCTGCAACTTTGTACAGGAAATGAAAAATTTTACTCTCTCATGTTCTCCCAAAATTCCATAAAAATTGTTATCTGGAACGCTTTTGGGTAAATTTGTGCGAGTTCAGGCACTTTTGTTATGCAACTGGAACAGAACTATTAATCACTTTCAAACGAAGCAAATAAGAAATGTCAAAAAATTTAAGAATATATGAGCAGAAGAAAACGAAACTAGCCGTGTCAGAACAGAAAAGCAAGTTCAAATAAGAATTGCAATAGATTTGCGCAAGTAAAATTGCCGTGTGAAATACAGTTGTAGTGGGATAAATTTCCCTTTACCAATTGCGATAATTACTTTGGCAACGAGCTTCCAACAAATCTACATGAGTTTTGGTCAAATGTGTACAGTTTCCATCATGCCGCCGCAACATTTCATTACAAAGAACTCTCTGGAGTGCAGGACTAAATAAGCTTCTTATGCTCACAATATTTTATGCAATGAACTTAACAAAAACAAATTTACGTAATAATATGCAATACGAATTATTAGAGTCCTTGTTGCGTATAACACTACATCTTAGCATAAATAACAGTTGCTGTCAGTAATTTGAGCCCTCTCATAAACAAATTTAATACAAAATATTGGATATTTGTTGTGGGCTAGTTTCCTTGCGATCAGCATATATCTGTGTCCTCATTGTAGTTGTTTCTGTTTTCGGTTTTTTACTTAAGGGTTACAAGATCAAGTTTTGCCTTTAAAATTTTACTGCACTCACACTCAGAAAAGCACTCATGTTTTAGACTTGGATGTGAATTTAATTTAAACAGCTGACTGTTATTCACAACCATCAACTTAAATGATTTGATAATGTAACCTTAGCGTCGCTCAACCAACAAAAAGAAAACACAAAGACGCGTATTTGCTAACTATAACAATTGCAATAGTGTGCCCGCGTAGTTTTGAAACATTTTATACTTCAAAATGTCGATATTTAATACAAATATTTTTTTTTTTTTTATCTAGGACCAGCACTCAGGAGATGACTCTTACACATGCGAAGCATTGTGCTGGAACTATAGGAAAGGGATAGTAAAAGAAACGACAGGAGGTGAAGCTTAATTAATTATTTTTGCAGGTCTGCTTTCGCACGTTCTTTGTTTATACTCGTAGCAGTGCTGAAGCTTCGGTTTAGTAGCCATTTTTATTATTATTTTACTTCGCCGGTGGTACACAATACCGACGAAGGAGGGCGTTCTGATGTGATTGTGGATTGCTATCAGCTGAAGCCGGTATTGTTCAGTGACCAGTGACTATGCCTTCGCCACTGAAACCTTCCGACAACAACTGACAGACAAAGACACACTAATGCACATCAGAAAAATGCGAGATGTTTATTTTTATTTTAAAATTTTTAGTCTGAAACTGGGGTTGAACCCAGGTCTGAGTTTAGATTCATAGTCAATGTGCAGACTACCATCCATCGTGCCATCGCCACCCTCAATATAAATATAATCAATAGAAATGCTGTGTTTATTTTTAGCAGAAACGTCTGTTTTGATATTTTTTCATTTTTTTCATTTTTTTTCTTGGACCAGCACTGAGGGGTGACCCCTACACTTGCGATGCATTGTGCTGGAACTAGACGAAAAGGATAGTGATAGTTTTTTCTTTGTAGCAGTGTTGCAGCGTTTCTGAGGTCAAGGAAATGTATTTAATTTTGAAGCTTTGTTTAAGTAGCAATGTGATGGCTAAATTTGAGTCCACTGGTTTATTAAACGATCAACATCGCCGTTTTCCGTGAGAGTATGCAGAAGAGTCTTAGGCAGTCGATTTATCATCGCAAATCTTTTTATCTTTCGCAGATCCCAAACTGGCGAATTTTGCATCTGAATTAGGCTTGCAGCCGTACAAAATTTAACTGAACCAGGAATTAAAGGTAACGAACAAACGTAGGTAAATTCATAAATAAATTTAAGAATTGCAGATCAATTAAAGAAGTTTTTATTATGTAGTGTATCGATCACCTGGGTAACTACCTTGTCGTGGTGTAATGGCTTAAGTACGGACTGTCGTTCGGGTCTTACGCCTAATTCCCTGGGAATGTGGGGGGGGGAGGGGAAGAGGCTGTATTGGAACGGGTCTTACTGACACCTGGAACCCAATAGTTTGTGGGAGAAGGCACGCCAAACTAATGTACGGACGACCATCTTAAAACAAGCTGAACATGGGGAAACCCAGGTCCACCAAATGCGCTAAAACGGTCAGTGAAGTACCTCTGGATATTAAACCAAGTACCTACAAGGCTGCTATAGATCGCGCCTCAAAGGCAAAACTCATGCTTTCGTAAGTTACGAGTATGCATACAGTAGTTTGCAACATGACACCAAGACAAAACACTCAGGTCACGTGCTCCACCGCCTAAATCCGGAGAAGGGACCAAGAAATATAGATCGGATTCCGGAGCTGTATCAACACCCTCCCTTGCATGCGGTAGCGAGGCTACTGACGGTATTCCACCTACGGATAGGATTCGTATTAGACTGGGCGAACAGTCGGCGGAAGCGCTATCTGTCAACGAGATAGCGTCGCTAGAATGGGCTCGTGATATCTTTGCTGAGCGTACAGTACCTCCGTACACATCTTCGGATGCCCATAACCGGCAACGTCCGGAAGAGGACGCCAGATTACGAGATCAACAGGCAGCCAGTAAGACTTCAAAACCTCACTCATCCACGGAGAGACCTTTCAGGGAAGGGGCTAGGGACAACCTTGTCATGGCTGTGTAGAACAAGGGAAACGCTGACACCGGAAAACTGGGCCACGGGTAGGAGTTAGCATATGGAAGTTCTCGGAAGGTTTTAGAAGACAATACGGCGACCTACCCATGGCACAAGAAGGTACGATGGTTCCGAGGCTGCACCAAGCTCATGATATGGCCGAACGAGCGATCTGTTATGCTGTTAAAGCTGGTGATCGGGGGAGATGTACTACGGGTTCGGACTCTTCTTCTGCAGAATCTGCCGTGGGGAAGACGACTGACACAGGGGGAGGAGATCTTAAAACAGAGTCCGACAGTATGTCGGTGCAGAAGAGGTTTCTAGCACAACCACTAACTCCCGAAACGATGTCGGTTAACGATACAGCAAGGACGGCCTCCCTGGAGAGCGCTCTCACTGCGTTAAGGAAGGTTTTCTTAAGGCGGCTGATGACGTAGTCGACGACCTCTTGGAATAAGACCAGGAGGATATAGAGAGGGGAGGAACTAATTCTGCTCCAGAAACCATGAGTCCAACAGGACATGTTCTGCGAGCAGCAAAACAACGGCTACAGGCTTTTCTACACGACTGGATTAGGTAAGATCAGGTCGTATATGCTTGCTAGGAGCAGACTGAATATTTTCATTCTGATTGCAGGACGGATGGGTGCACCATTATGTTTGTCTCCAGCTGCATGGGCCACGATTGCGAAGCTGGCCGATCATAATCGAGGCGGATGCAACGACGGTGAGTCTTCATTTGCTTTTATAATCAGTAGTGACTTGGATATAGCCGACACGGTTTTAGAACCGACTTTTGTTACGGTAAACAGGGAGGGGATTCTATACATTACGTTTATGAGTGCGACATATACGGACCTGATGGAGGGTTGGAGGGCTCGTAGGACTGCTCCTCTCCTACTACAGTAAAAAACCACTGATGAGTTAACTCTATAATTAGCAAAATATTACTATATGCATATGCTTTCCTTCTCAATTATTGAGTTTGCTTTTATAAAAAAATACTTTATGAGAATATCATAAGGTATGTAATAATACATTTCATATATTCATAGAATCATATATTTTTAATAAATTTTTATCTAATTAATTCCTGTTTCTATCTTTATGCTCAAATTCTTACAAAAATCTTCGCATACAGTATTGAGCTTTTTTACTTGGATTGTAAAAAGCAGACTACAAAATTGTGAATGATGACGCAGCACAACAGAATGAAGGTTTTTTAAATTTTCCGAAATAAAAATAGCTGATCCTTAAGTACTCGTATTTGCATATGCTTATGACAATGGAATCATTAGTTTTTCGCTACCAATTCTAGTTTTAAAGAAATAAAAACATTTATAATTTGCATATTAGACACAATTTTTTGTGTTATTTCGTCAGTATTTCGTAGACGGCCCTCTAAACTTGAAAATGCTTTCTGGATTATTAATCTACACAAAAAACTCTTTCAGTTGAGAGGCATCGCATTATTGAATACATCGTGATATCTTACTGTTATTGCAAGGATGTTAAAATTCTCTTGTTTTTGGTTTAGTCCTTAGAACTATTTTGAAGTAAATTTTCTGAAATTAAAATAGCTGAATTTTTATCTGCTGATTACGAATATATATTGTTTTTAGAGATGTTGCATTAATTTAAAAGAAATTAGATAAAATGTGAGGTTCTGTTCTAAATATTTCAAGATCCTTTTAAGGAATTCATAATTTTTTTTTCTAAAAAAAAGTTTCTTTAATCAACTGTTTGTGCATTCATTGAAAAGTACGGGAAAAAATTGGATTTTTCAAAGTTTTATGTCCTAACAGAGAAAAAACATCATTTTTAAAATCCTTGTAATACAAGATATCCTGATATACTCATGTGTCTCTACGCAATTGAAAGCGATTTTTGTGTTGGTTAACAATCCAGAATACATTTTAAGGTTTGGAAGGTCATTCGTAAAATATTAAGCGAATAATAGAAAAATAGTGTAAATTATGCAAGAAAACTAAAGAAGCAGTCATAATTAGTAAACTTAATTTAACTGCAACAATGGACAGAAGTCAGAAAAAGTTTAGTGTGTTGCTCTGTGTAATGGGCTTCGTTATAAATTAAAACAAGTTAAAAATAAGAACAGACAAATTATAACTTCTATATTTATGATTACATTTCATATATCAGAGGATTTTTAAAGTGCACATTCTTTTTGTACATTGTGCATCTGAATGCATATTGAACAGAATCTATCTACACGACAAGTCGATTAACCGATTAATTTAAAATTAACAACGATTAATTAATTTCATGATTAACCGATTTAATTAAAGCTTTATTAACTGGATACTCTAAGTGCGACACTAACCTTAAGACAGTAGTACAATCAATTAAGTACCATTCGTTGAACTAATTTGATGCAGCTGGTAATGACAAAATAACACAATTGTATTCCCTCAATTTTCCTTTTCTGTTTTAACATGATTGCATTGTTGCCACATAAATTTTGTAGTGAATTCGTCAACAATAAAAATAAAACTTCGGAGCGACCTGAACCGTGATCCATGGGGACTCGGCTATAGGATCGTGGCGGGAAAATTGGGCGCGAGCCGCGCTGGTGTGCAATTGGACGGCGCGCGGATCGATGCGATTGTGGGGGGCCTGTTCCCCACACACCCTCCGCTAGGCGGCGAACGTGGGTCCTACGATGATGAGGTTTCACCGCCCTTTACCGGGGAGGAGCTGAGGATCGCCGCCGGGGAGCTTAGGACGGGGAAAGCCCTGGCCCGGATGGGGTACCGTCGGAGGTGCTGAAGATCCTGGCTGAGAGCACGCCGGAAGCATTGCTTCCGGTATATGATGCTTGTTTAGTTCAGGGCGTCTTCCCAAGACGCTGGGAGACACAGCGGCTAGTGCTTGTTAGCAAGGGCAGGGGCGATCCGACCCAGCCATCGGCTTATCGGCCACTTTGCATGTTGGATGGTGCCGGCAAGCTGCTGGAGAAGCTACTGCAAAGAAGGCTGGCGGAGGCCGTGAGGATGGCTGGGGGGCTGTCGGATAGACAGCATGGCTTCAGACCTGGCAGGTCAACGTTCGGGGCGATTGCTGATGTGGTTGAGTGCTTCGAGCGCGCTCAGAGCGAGAGGCGCTATTATCCGAAGCGCATAGTTGTCCTGGCAACACTCGACGTTCGGAATGCCTTCAACAGCCTACGATGGGCTGATGTTCTAGAGGCGCTACGGCGGAGGTTCCGTATTCCCGGATACTTGTATAGAATTCTCCGTAGTTATCTGGACGATCGGGTACTGTTGTACAATACGCCGACGGGGCGGAGGAGCAGGACGATCAAGTCCGGCGCGGCCCAGGGATCTGTGCTGGGCCCGGACCTATGGAATCTGACCTACGATGGGATCTTTGGTGTGGAAATGCCCGAGGATGCTCAGCTCGTGGGATACGCGGATGATATAGCGGCGGTGATCTTGGCGCGGGATATGGATGACGCCAAGGGGAAGCTGAACCGGGTCATGATTAGGACCCGGATGTGGTTTGAGGACCACGGCTTGGAATTGGCCGGGGAGAAGACCGAGGTGATGTTAATGACGCGGGCACACATACCACTCGGCGTCGGCATGCGGATAGGGGATGTGTCTCTGGTTACCCAGAGTGCCATAAGGTATTTGGGCGTCAGACTCGACTGTAGGCTGACTTACTGGGCCCAAATACGGCATGTGGCGACTAGGGCGGCGAAGATGACTGGCATGTTGAGCAGACTCATGGCGAATGTCGGAGGCCCGACACAGAGCAAGAGAAGGCTGATTATGGCGGTCACGAAGTCGATCTTGCTGCATGGGAGCAAGATTTGGGGAAATGTACTGGGTGAGAGAACCAAACGCAGGGTGCTCGAGGCGGTACAGCGGACGGCGGCCCTTAGGGTTGCTTCGGCTTACCCAGAGGAGGAGGAGGGAATTTTTTAGTGGCAACACCACTCGACGCAGAAGACGACGGTCTCTGTAAGTGCGAAGGCATTTTCAACCCTACCTCACACACCAAAAAAAAAAAAAAAAAAAAATTCCCTCAATTTTCCTTTTCTGTTTTAACATGATTGCATTGTTGCCACATAAATTTGGTAGTGAATTCGTCAACAATAAAAATAAAACTTTTAAAATATTTATTTTATTTAACAAGAACATGAATTTATTTTTTTCAGTTGTTTTTCATTGTTTTTACATAAAATAACAGAAATTTTTACCACTAAAAAAATCAACTGTTTTAAAATATTTGTTTTGTTTTAGCTCTCTGGCTCTATGAAGAGTGCTCACCCGTACATCAAATGGGAATGCCATATGCAAAATAGGAACAGCTTTGTCCTAGTCCCTTGAAAAAAATTGCCACTTTTCATATTTTTCCCATTATTTACTCTCCCGTATACCGAATTTCAGCTCTGTAGCTCTAATGAAAGTGACCGAATGAAAAGAATCATTATTTATATTGTATGGGAGGTACCACGCCCACTTGTCAAATTCAGCCCGCTTTTTGACTGATGATTTATACTGACCATTAAGCCACTCAGACCAAATACATAAACTTTAACTTTAACCGTTCTCAAGATATAATGAAATAAATATTTAGTACGTATGGGCTACCACGCCCAATTGTCCAATCCCTCCCAAGTTTTTTTATGATGATTCATTTAGAACATATTCAGATGCTTTCACTTCAACCGTTCTCAAGATGTACGAAAATAAATATGTACTTTGTATGGGCGCGGCAACGCCCAGTTGGAATTTTGATATTTATAGAGCATATGGTTTGTTCCAGATATACAGAGAGATACTGTGAAAATTTCAAGAAAATAGTTTCAGCCGTTTAGCTGTCCATAAGGCACAAACACACACATACATGCCATATTTATATAGAAGATGTAGAACGGCTGCAATTTTCGACATCTTAATTTTTTCATTAGTTCCGCTATCTATTAAAAAATTATTAAATTTTACACATCTTCTAGAATTGTTAGTATATTTAAAAAAAAACTTACCGCTTATTTGTAATAAATTTTTAATATTTTCATTTGTACTTTCTGAAGTTTTTGACTTGCCAAAATCTTTGAAACATTTTAAGAACATTTTTGTTTTGCCAAAGTCATCATCAAGAAACCAACAATAAAACTGTTCATAAGAATAGCAATCAGCTGTTTTCTTCCTGCTTTGAAATACACAATTGGAAAGAAAATTTTAAAGCATATTCGCGTCAATTTTTAAAAGTATGAATGCATTAGTGAAAAGGTCTGAGTGTATTAATATTTGAAAAGCAAAACTTGATCCTGTAACCGCCAAGTTAGAAATACTAAACAAAAATATGTCAACTTGCAATTGTTTAAAACTCGTGAAATTTAAAGCGGAAATCGTCCAGTCGTCAAAATGCCATTTTTGGTACCGAAAATCGTCAAATTTGGCAACCGTGATGTGGCGGGCTGCCTTTCAGTCTCACTGTTACAAGTGAAATGCATTTTAATAAACGTAAAGCATTTTTCAAAACAAGTGTAGAGAGGGCATAGTGGGAGGCTGACAACAAACCATCAGTATTTCCATCTAATCGATACGCATGTTAATTCTTTATTTATTTATATATTTTTTTTTTTGTTAAATTTAATCATGTTTATGGCTGTAAGAATGTGTATGTTTCAATTTCATTATGTTTCAAAGAATGATTTTACCCAATTCAATTATCTAAATGTCATTACAAATACACTCGCTCACACTTACGCACACTATTACACTTTTACATCTATTGTTCATTTTATTTAAAATTCAAACACGAAACAGTCGTAGTGTTCTAATTTCTAATACACATTTGCTTAGGAGGCCTAGGGGTTTTAAGGGATGATAAAAGGTATACAAAGTATTGTAGAGGTAGTCTAGTGGATGTAGTGGATGGGACAGTCGGTTTTTGTATTTTGTCTAGAATTTAAAGTAGATGAATATAATAGAAAAGTATAAATTATGTTTAATTTCCTAAAGCTTTTTTCAAGTTTGGGGAGATGGTAAGAAAATCGAAATTCTTTTTTGGATGTTTTTTTATCATGCCTCCTCAGGACAAAAATATTAACGTGAAAATTTCAAAAAAAACATACTTACATAACGCGTTCATCATTCAGAGCGCACCCATTTGTGGTTGATTTTGCACTGAATAGCATCACGCATTACAGAGAAAGTACTTTTTTTGTCGAACAGGACGTACA
This sequence comes from Dexiosoma caninum, assembly GCA_963924685.1. Classification (NCBI taxonomy): domain Eukaryota; kingdom Metazoa; phylum Arthropoda; class Insecta; order Diptera; family Tachinidae; genus Dexiosoma; species Dexiosoma caninum. Next base: position 62,342,172 of record OZ004729.1, read on the forward strand.
CCTCGCATAACCGGACAAACTTTGTACAACCGAGATTTTCATCACTTATGGACACTCTAATTTATAACCGAAGACTGACACAAAATTTAAAAAAAAAATTTCTGAAAATATTTCTCATAAGCGAACAGAAATAATCATTTTCAAAAGATGCCTTTTCGCGATCACGTGAAGGTGCGTGCTGCTATGAAAAATAACATTTTCTAAAAAATAATACATATATTCAACAACTATCTATTCCAAAATATATATTTTTTCTAAAAAGTGTTGTTCTTTTCCAAAAAAAAATTGTATTTTTTATCCAAAAGACATTTAAAAATTTATTTTTTTTTCAAAGATGTTCTTCGTCTACAATTAAGAATTCTTCGTAATATGGTTTTTTCCAGAAAGAACGTTTTTCTACAGGTAGCATTCCAAAAATTTTATAAATGAATTCGACTTGGTTTCAACCAATCTACCTTGGAATTTTTGGTGGAAAACGAGTCTTAGTAAAAAAAGTGTATCTTTAGAAAAAATAATTTTTTTTTTAAATTGACCATGAATCAAACTGCTTTGTTGGAAAGTAGAAGATTTAGTAGGATTTGAGAGAATGAATGGAATATTTTTGAAAACGGCCTAAACGACTTCGTATCAAAAAATAAAAAATAAACCGATAATAATATCTACTGTTATTTATTTTTGTTCGCATTGGGACTGCCGATGCCATATATGCAGAAGCAGCGTTGTCTACTCGGTATATAGAAGTTCTTCCATTTTATATTCACAATTTCTTTAGTGTTCTGGATTCTGTCAGACAAATATGCAGTACAACAACTTAAGCAATATTAATAATTTTCTTTTATTGACCAAATCAATTTTATTTCAGAAATGAAGAAAAATATTTATAAAAATTTAATAAGTGCAAATATTTTCTTAAAGATTTATAAAAAGAAGAGCTAAGCTGTCATAGTTGTCGGTTTAATACGTGTTTATAAACAGCGGTGTTACAAAAATTAAAATAAAGATTTTTGAAAAGAACATATAATGGAAATGAAAGATGTTTAAAATGGTAAATAAAAATTTTAATTTATTGCGGCCTTGCCATTATTTATGACTGTATTTATTGTATTTCCACAATCACATCAGAACGCCCTCCTTCGTCGGTATTGTGTAGCACCGACGAAGTAAAATATTAATAAAAATGGCTACTAAACCGAAGATTCAGCACTGCTACGAGTATAAACAAAGAACGTGCAAAAGAAGAGCTGTAAAAGAATTAATTAAGCTTCACCTCCTGTCGTTCCGCTAACTATCCCTTTCCTATAGTTCCAGCACAATGCACCGTATATGTAGGAGTCATCTCCTGAGTGCTGGTCCAAGATAAAAACAAATAAAATATATAGTTTATAATGTTTTCATATGCTATATGTTTTCTAGACAAAAAGTTATATTTGGTCATAAACTTGCATGAAAGTATAAACGTGAAAGTGTTCCTCAAAGTGTGTGTTAAATGTAATTATTTATAACTCTTCAGAATTCTGGGGCAAAATCGTAATAATTTAACTTTATCTCAGCTAAATTTTCGTCTGACCGAGATGAAATGCTTCCGTTATGGCCAGGATACCAATTAAAATATAAAATTTTAGTAAAATGGATTCTTAAAAAATCAATAGGAATTAAATAAAGACAAAGTTAATGAAATGAAACGAAACGAAAAATGTGCAACTTGGGCGACGAGGATAGCACTGATATTGACTTGAGATGAAAACCAAAAAAAATTGTTTTGATCTCCTTTCATTTTGTTATAAAATCATGCTTCTTTGTAAGTATTTTAAGGCAGCAGAAGGTGGGCCTGATCCAAAAATTTTTATTTATAAGTTTTAACTTTTTTCTATGCTAGATAACAATTTTACATTGTTTTTTTTTTTAATTTAAACTGGAGTGCAGTGCTAAGGGCAGTCATTCATAACTCGGCAGTTGCGCATTGCAGACAATTTGTGAAGCAACTTTGCTGCATCTTTCATCGTATGTTGAGGCATTAATTATTTTTAAGCTAAAGGAGAGACATTGTATTTTTTATTTTACTTCGTCTACATTTTATTACTCAAATACCGCCGAAGGCAGGACGATGTGAGGATAGGTATACATTTTCGTGCCGACGGATTAGCCTACATCAAGCAAAAACTAGATCTGATACTTTGAGGGATCAGTTTCAAATACTGTACATAAAGCTTTGCCGCTTACGTTGAATACATACGTTAATTGTAATAAAAGTATTTGTTGTGCCTTTTTAAAATACACATACATAATTATTTTTTTGTCAAAATCCCTTTTGGAAACATATTCTCTCTGTACTGATACTGTACTATAGGAGAAATTACAGTCCTACGAACATATTGAAGCAAAATGATGCTCCCATTTTTATTACTTTAAATGCTTTTTCCTTCAATAACTTTTCTTACACACATTTCAAGTCCATTGCCCTTTTTTGCACACAGTCGCACGTACACATACGCACTATATGGGTAGGATACGCTTCAAGGATGCTGTATGTGGCACAAATCTTTTTCGTTTTTCTTCTATTGTACGAATGGATACGATTTGTGGCCAAATGTATTAAAGTCTGTGCTGGTGAAGCAATGAGAGAGTGTGAGTTTGTCTGCCACAGAAAAGGTGGTAACTTAGTTTGAGTTGGGTGACAAGTTTAGTTAAGTATGTATTGTTGTTTTTATTCATTTTCTTATTCACTTGTGTTTTTGTTTTTGTTTTTGTTTTCCTTCTTTACTTTTATTTTTATTTAGTTGTTGTTCCCTCTTTTGAATTGTTGCTGTAATTGCAGAGAACTTTGCAAAAGTCTAGGGTGTTTTATTCAACCTTTTTTAATATCATTTAGACGTCTTTATGGCTGTTGTGTACTTGTAAGCTTGCACATATATATGCACACACACACACACACACAACACACACACGGCGATAACTGTTTTATATGAAAATAAATCAAATTGTGGAGATTTTTCGTTACATTTATATTTTTTAGAAATTTTGTTGTCTTTATTTCTTTCTACATTTGAGCAAATAATAGCAAACCAAATGGGGTCGGCAAGAAAGAAGTTAGTAATGTTTTTTGTACACCATAGTATGTATGTGTGTACATACATATCTACATATGGATGTGTATATCATATACATACATACATATATTCATACATAAATGAATAACTATTACCAATTTATATAAAAATTTTGAGAGATAGGTATTAGTCACATTAATAATACAGTAGATATTGCATAAACGGAAACTACTAATTGTTTCGAAACCTTCATGTATTTGGATATCGAAGTAGCCCACCATCAAATCGGATCTCATTTCGACATCCACGCGTCCTAATGATTATCGTACAATCCAACAAGTGCAATACCCAGCTGACTTTGAGATACGTGCATTTACTTTAGACTCTATTCACGGGTGGTAGTCAAGTGGTAGTTCTCGACCTCCAACGTCTTCACTGAGTCCGTATTTTGTGCTTGTGGTCCCCTGCCCCTAGTCCATGCTGGACATTCACACAAAGTGTGCCGCCGTCTCAGCCATGCACAGTCAGTAGATATCACTCAACTACCCCAATCCTCTTCATTTGATACATGAAGTTTCCATGCCTCGTTACTAGCACTTCAAGATACCTGTGTCATACACAAGTCAGTACGGTTCACGGAGTCTAAGCACCGCATGATTCTACCACTCATCTTCGAATCCCATTTCACCAGAAGGCGGACAAAAATCATTTTTTTCATGGTCACCGATTATGTTACTCATTTGAAAGTAAATACCAATGAATTTCGGGAGCCAAAAATTACAACGCAATTCCACCACATCACAGCGAACAGAGTGATCCAAAATGAACTTTCTTAAAAATTCCTTAGCAAATTTAAATTTTAATATGACTATAACTTTTTTGTTTCAAAAGATTTCAAAGGAAAATAAATTTTAAATACTAATGTAACTTAAAACTATTAGTGTTAAAAAAAATAAAAAGTTTGAATCGTTTAGATATTTTTAAATATTTTTTTAAAAGGTCTAATTTTCTCGAAAATCTCTCACTTAACAGAGCATAACTCCTTCGCGCCAAAAGACATCAAAAAAAAATTGTGGTAATAAAACATAAGAAAAGATTGTATTTCAGGTAGTTGCAAGAAAATATATTTATAGTAGATAATGTTTCATTGATGAGAATTTAAACAATGGCTAAGTACTGTTATAGAGATCTCGCTGTGAACGATATAATGATGCACAAAGTCAACAAAGATAAGTATTTGATTAAATAAAACAAAAATTTTAAATTTTACATTGAGTTTAAAAAAACGTTACACTGAATGCTTCCACAGTAGGAAAAAGATGTACAAACGTCACCACATGTGATTATCAAACCGTTAAATTACTGGTTGAAGTTCTTTAATTTAATTTTTTATCTTTCGAATTTCTTCAGTTATGACATCTTTTGCTTCCTTTTTGAATGTAAATTATATGTCAAAAGACATCAAGTCAATTAAGCCACCCCTCACCACAAAACGATAGTTTTAAGTTTATTATTATAATAAATAAAAATATATATATAAATATAATATTATTATTATAAAAATAAATAAAATTACTTAATTAATTATATTTTTGTTTTGGATGTTTTAAAAAGCCAACCTTTGGCCCTTGCAAATGTTAGAGCTTAAAAGTTTACGGCGCCAAAGTTTGGCCTTTTCTGACAAAATTTAATTGAGAAAATTGTTAATAAGTATTACTTGTAAATATTTCACTTTTATACTAAAATTCTATTAAAAACTAAAGTGTATTTAAAAAACCTCTGTAAGTTTTTTTTTTCTTATCGGTCGATTTGTACTTTTTATAGTGAAAATTAAAGGCAAAAGTCCCATGTACCAAACAAAAAAAATTCCAATCCAATCAAAAGTTATGGATTTTTGACCGCCTTCTTGTAAAATGGTTCTCTGTGCGCCGTCGGGGATACCTCCCACATGAGTCTATCCATCGCACCGTTCCCCAAAATGCCATATACTATATACTACATCCCGGATTTCATTGCAAGCAAGAAACGCACCTATGTATACTGTAACTTCGAATATTTATACAGTGGACTCCCGATAATTCGTAAGCGCAAGGTACCGGCTATTTCGTACGAATTATAGGGGTTTTCGATTTAGCGGGGTTTCGATTTAACGGTGTTAAAATAAAATAAATACGAATTAACAGTGTTTTTCAATTTATTTACTAAAACGATAAAAAAAACATAAAAAACAATTGTTAAAAAAAAATACATAAAATAAAGTAGCAAATTCATTTACTTAGCGTAAAATACATGTAAATTTAATAGCAAACAAAAAACCCTAAAATAAAAATAAAACTGACAAAATTCATTTTCTTAATCCATTATCCAAAATTAATTTTTAAATTTTTTGGACGTTGCCCAAGGTATTTTCTATTTTTATTAAGGAATTAAAAATTTCTTCGTCCACAGTATGATTGGAGACATAAAATCTTAATTTATTAATTGCCAATTTTGCCTCTTTATTCGTCATTAAGGGAACTTCGTTGTTGCCATCATCGTCGTCGTCATCACTTTAAAATTTGTTTTTTTTGTAACACCGACAGCGTTTTATGCATCCGCTTTGACATTTTTCTTTATTATTCATGTAACAAACTGATCTTAAGAAAAGAAACACACACACAAGCAAAAGCAAAAACCCACACAAAAGAAAAATAGCGGTAAACAAAAAATCATTCTTTCCATGTTTCTGTTGTTTTTATTGCGAATTATAAGTGGTAGTTAGCAAACAATTACGATTTATAAGAGGTAAAGAAGATTTTTTTGGAAAAAAATAACGAGATTTTTTCAAGGCACCGAAAGTTTTTTACGAATTAACGGGAATTACTATTTATTGGGGTACGAATTATCGGGATTTGACTGTACATACATATACATACATATGTAGTCGTATGTTCATGTTTTCGAATTGGAAGGCCCACTGTACCATACCATACCAAACACATAAAATATTGTAAAAGTCAATTTAAAATGTATCATTGTATTCACTTTTGTCATACACTTAAACTAAACATTTATCATGTTTATGGCTTTTGAAAAAAATAATTGTTATCATAAACAGCTACAAAAAGAACAATAAGGACCACAAAAAATAAAAAAAGGATTTTAAAATACTGAAATGGATGCAGCAGGTATTGACAAATTCTAGTTTGTGGCCAAAAATAAGCCCCTTTGTAATTGAGTGATAAGAATAACAAAATTTTACAGATTCATCCTCTCTAGTTCAATTAAGAAACTGCCGCCTTTTTATGATATACTAACAAGGATAACAGAAGTAGTAGAAAGGAAATTTTATGTTTCATTTTAAAAATACCCTCACACTTATAACTTCGTTGATTTACGTTAAAACGGTTCTTGTTGCCAAATCAAAAATCGATTTTGTTTAAGTTTCATATCTGAATATTATTTACTACTTTTTAACAGAAGGCGCCTTTTCTATAACAAAAGAAGAGAAAAGAAAAACAAAATAAAACAAAAATCTTCCTTCCCAAATTGACGATTTTATTTCATTTCCAGATTTTTTTCTCCAAACGAATGAGTGTAAACGCGTGAAACCAAGCATGCGCATTTGCAAAGGGTGCGGAATATGAAAATTCAAAATTTAACAGACATTTAAAACAAACAAATGAAATATTTATACAAGATACACGGAGAAAACAAAAATAAACAAAGGAAACCGCCAAATTTTTTTTGTATTGCAAAAAGCAAAGCTGAAAGTTTGAAAATAATTTCAAACGGTTTTCAGTCATTATTAACCTTATTTTTTGACTTATAAATATGTGTTTCACATACAAAAGAATTCCAATAGTATTAAAACATTCCGTTTCTAAACGTAAGCACCGAAAATATTAATTATTAGAAATAAATTCATTAATGGAAAACAAATAAATACCTTAATTTTTTAACTATATTCTTTCATTTTGTGTCAGATTAAATAAGTCTATACCACAAATATTTTCCCAATATGACCATGCCTCGATAATCACGTGCTACACACAGTGATGCCATTTTCTAAATGAAGAAAAGCGTCAACTGTATGGTAAAAATGGGTAAACAGGGTAAAAAATTTCGCAAAACGGGTCGAAAGCGTAAAAAAAATATGAAAATTTATTTGTTGTTGTTGTGTCTAAGATAACATAGGGTAAAATTGTGTATAAAATAAGAGTAAAATTGTGCACGCAAGAAATCGCAAAACTTTTAAATATCAAAAAGCAAGTTGAAATTATCATTTAATAAGGAGTAAAAAATACTTAAAATAAAATAACAATTCATTAAAAACCAAAATAAATATAAAGTTGTATAAGAAAACAATTTAATTTTTAACCATACAAATCTGATTCATAATCGTCATCATCCAGCACAAAGCGGTTCTATAAGTTTGAATTAATTTTTAAGTAACCAGTCGCATTTAATATGCGATAAATTATCCGAGCTTGAAGAAAGTCGATTTCTAATCTTTGATTTATAAAAGTTCATTAAACGCATTCGTTCAACTTCGCATTAGAGTAAGAAAACGAAAGTGTACCAATAACAAAGTCAGGTATGTGAAGAAAAGCATTTTTCTCCAAATAATTTTTAAAATTGCAGACTTCACTGCAAAATTCGTCAGTTCTTCCTTTATTTTTCTACTCGAATTTTTCCAATGTTACATTTCTTATGAAACAAAACGCATCAGAAGCGCCACAAAAAATGGATAATCGTTAAAAATACCCTTCTTTTAAAAAAGGCTTAAAAGGCTAACGAGACCCAAAAAGCATCATAAAACATCCTAAAAGCGTTAAAAATTGCAAAAAATTTCTTCTAGATTTTTTTGGTGGTTTATATTATATATGTTGGCAAAAAAAAATTACACAATCGACACCTTGCTAGTTGGTGATGGCGGGTGTTAGCGCTGCAACCAGGAGGACCCGTGTTCGATTACCAGCTCGGTCGTAGAAATTGTAACGTTTATTGTTAAATTTGGCAATGTATTAGGGCTAATGAAACATTGCGAGTTCATCTCGTTATTTTCTTTAAACTAATAATACTGTAAATCAGTCAACATTTAAACTTTCTTTAAACGGGGAAAATTTGTAGTTTAAACTACGACTATTAACCATCTGATTTTAACAACTCTGTGCTTTATTCTGTGTTTTGTTTAAAAGTAATTTAATTTATTAATCATGTGCAAAAAATTTATATTTTGCTGCAAAAACTGATCAGTTTAATTTAGTTTAATAAACTGAAGTGTAAACTTTAACTGATTTATTAGCCCTTAGAAATCTAATTCGCTGTAATTTATGTGTTTAGTGTCTTCGCAAAACTTATAAAACTTTGTAAGCTTAACACCAAATCAGCTGTTAATTTTTTCAAAATTCAAAATTTTTAGCAATGTAAGTTTTTAACTGCTGTATGCTGGGTAAATGGGTTTAATTTTATGTTTTTTGTTTAAATTGTTTTTATTTTAACAGAATTATTGAAGAAGTGACTAAACGCTCGCATGGTGGCGATGGTCGAAGTAGTCTGCACGTTGATTACAAAACGAAAAATTTGTCCTGGCTTCAGCACCAGTTTCGGACTCATAAAAACATCTCGCATTTTTTTCTGATGTGCATTTGTTTGCCTTTGTGTGTTAGTTGTTGCCGCAAAGTTTCAGTGGCGAAGGCATAGTCACTGGTGACTGAACAGTAATGACTTCAGATGTATATAATCCATAAGAACATCAGAACGCCCTCCTTCGTCGGTATTGTGTAGCAACGGCGAAGTAAAATAATGAGTAAAAATGACTACTAAAAGCTAAGCTTCATAATTGAATACGTCTAGTTGAAATGATAGACGCTACAACACTGCTATAAAAACAAATAACGTGCAAAAAACACTGTTGTAATATAATGAAGCTTCACCTCCTATCATTTCTCCTACTATCCCTTTCCTCTAGTTCCAGCACAATACACCGCATGTGTAAGGGTCATGTCCTGAGTGGTGGACCAAGATAAAAAAAGAAATGGTGTGTGATCGGTTTTTAAAAAGACTTCTAACTTCGTTAGTATTAAATGATAAACAATAGCCAGTACAATGATACCTGATGTCTTCCATTCTATACCTAGACATGTAATAGTAATTGATATTAACAGCAAAAGTAGCCCAGATAAGCGCTGTATCAATAGTGCTCAAAAGATCTGATCTCATTAATTGAAATAAGCAAATTCAGAATATTTATTCGAAATATGGCCATATGAAGAACACTAAAATGCTGTTCTTTCAATAAATAAACCAAAGTGGGGAATATTTGTTAAACTGACAACAATAAAACTGGCGAAATAAATTTAAATGTGCGAAGATTTATTGCCTTTATAAAGTTAAATTATAATTCACTGGAAATTAAGTTCAATAAAATTGTCCAGACATTTGATTGGGATCTTCTATTACGAATTTTATTATTTGTCTGGAGTTGTGTGTTGGTTGTAGCGGTTCTGTCTAAATTAGTTGCACTGAAATAATTTAATTTTTTTGTTGTTGTTGCTCTTCTTCCATTAAAAAATGTACAGCCATTGAATTCGTAATAAATAAAAAAAAAACAACATTTTGTTAAAAAGCTAAAAAAAGAAGACTTTACAAAAGCCTTGTTTTATTGCTTTTGCTTACGTCTTGTTAACGCCATCATTCGTTTAAAAAATAAAAATCGTAGGAAAAATTTAAAATTTTCGTTCACTTTTTTTCTTTACGAAATTACGCTTATCACGAAATTAGATATGACGTTTGGTAATGCACGTTCTCTTACTGAAAGAGTTGTTTCTGATTCAATCTTTAACACTTTCTATCTTTGGCACTTACAGCTGGAAAAGTTTTTATAAGTGTTTTCTCATTTTCAAAAAGTTGATTTTTTAAATGTGAAAATACATAACACGCGTTTGGCTCGCAACGCGTTACATACTTCTGTCAAAGAATTTCAATTAGTGTCTTTTCAGAAAGCAAGTTACGCGCAAAAATTTCGGCAACTTTTTATTTTTTTTTCTTGGACCGACACTCAGGCGATGACCGCTACACATGCGATGCATTGTGCTGGAAATGCAATGCTTTTAAACGCTTTGCTGACATTTTGACAGCTGAGTAGAAGCGTTAAACAGCGATGTTTATAACTTGGTCTTTTTAAAGCGCAAAAAGTAAAAAATGCATCAATTCGTTAACGCGTGTTATGGACCTTCACCTTAAACGATTTCAATAATTCCTCCTACATATTATGAATAAAAATGTCCCCAAGAAATTTCTTACTTTCATTAAAATCCGTTAAAAAAATATAAGTAACATTTTAGTAAAAGAAAATTAAAATTAAAAAAAGGAGAGCAGTTTATTGTTCTTTTGCGTCGAAAACAAAAAAAAAAGTACGAGCACAACATTTGTTAACTTTAATGGAAGATAATGCAGACATTACTCATGGTTGCTAGAAATGCAGCAAAGAAACGCTGCAAAGCAATTTGGGTGGTTTCCCCCCAAAACTTTTTAAAAGTAAGCGAACACAATGCGTTATAGAAGTATAAATGCTTAAAAATTCTTGTGCGTTTGTCTGTTTGGATACAGAAAGTATTGCTTCTATGCGGCTCATCGGGGAGACAGATAAGAGCATTATAAAAAAGTAAATGCAAGTGATACCGTTTTGTTTTTTAGACAAGTTCTGAAATATTGCGAGAACAACTGACACAAAGGCACACTAATTCACAACAGAAAAATTCGATTTATGACTTAGTCGGAATCTGGGGTCGCACCCAGGACTTTTTGTGCTAACTACATCAGCCATGGCCACCCTCTTTATTTTACTCTATTTCTATAGCATGTGATTTGCATTATTCGCTTGAAGACCTCAATTCCAAACGTGTTTTTTATATACAAATTTATATACATATGTATGGATATGCATCACATGTATATATTGGAATTAATCGTATTAAATGTGTTTTTTATTTATTTATTTTTTTGGTTTTATATCAAAAGACAACAAAATGGAAAAATAATCATATCATCCCTAAATGCTTCTTTCAAACTTCTTATGTCTGTCTGTCTATTTGCTGCTTCTCTTTCATTCATTCTTTTAATCGTTATTCATTTTATATTTCGTGTTTGTGCAATATTCGGTAAAAAGTTCAATGAATGCTTCAAAATTTTAACTAAAACCCAAGGACAACAACTTTTCAATACATATGATGTTCACATTAACTACTATGCAATCGCTTTAGCTTTTCAAATTAAACAATACAAAGAAATATTGAAAATCGACTTGACAATTCCTTTGCAAATTATTAAAATATAACATTTTTTTCGACAACTATACTATACTCTTGAACGTATCCATTGATTTTGAAGAAATTGGCGTCGACCGATTGTCCTTCGTTTTTTTTTTTTTATCTGGGACCAGCTCTCAGGAGATGACCCCTATACACGCGATGCATTGTGCTGGAACTATAGGAAAGGGATAGTTAGAGAAACGACAAGAGTTGAAGCTTAATTAACTATTTTACAGCTCTGCTTTTGCACGTTCATTGTTTTTAGCAGCGCTGAAGCTTCGGTTCAGTAGCCATTTTTATTATTATTTTACTGCGCTGGTGCTACACAATTCCGACGAATGAGCCCGCTTTGATGTGATTGTGGATTGCTATCAGCTGAAGTCGGTATTGTTCAGTGACTATGCCTTCGCCACTGAAACCTTCCGACAACAACTGCCACACAAAGACACACTAATGTACATCAGAAAATTGCGAGATGTTTTTATTAATTTTTTTTTTATAATTTCAGTCTGAAACTAGAGTTGAACCCAGGTCTGTTTTTGTTTTGTAGTCAACGTGCAGACTACTTCAGCCATCGCCACCCTCTTGTAGCACCACTCAGGGAATGCTCCTTACACATACGATGCGTATTTCTGGAACTAGAGGAACGGGATACTGAGAGAGATGATGTGTAGTGAAGCTTCACTATCTTACAACTCTGCTTTCGCACGTCTTTTTTTACATCTTTTTTATAGCAGTGTTGCAGCGCCTGTGATGTCAAGGAGACGTAGTCAAATTTGTAGCTTTGTTTTAGTAGATATTTTAAATAATTATTTTACTGCGCTGGTGCTACACAATTCCGGCGAATGAGGGCGCTCTGATGTGAATGTGGATTGGTATCAGTTGAAGCCGGTACTGTTCAGTGACCAGTGATTATGAATTCATCACTAATACCCTCCGACAACTACTGCTGCAAAGACACATTAATGAACATCAGAAAAAATGCGAAATGTTTTTATGACTTAGTCCGAAAGTGGGCACACTACTTCAGCCACCGCCACTCTCTTTAGGTACACATGTGATTACATTTTGCATTCACTGGCCTGATTGGTTTACATTTATCTGAAAATTATCGAAATTTACTATGCCGCATCGCAAGAGATATGAGTTGGGCCAATTTCATTCTTAACATACATCTAAAAGTTATATAATATCAAATATTTGTACAGCAGCAAACTTTCATATCATATTACGTCTAGACTTCAATATTAGTGTTATTTCCATATCATATCCGAGATTATAATATTGTTTTCAAATTATAGATTTAGATAACTATATCATGATATGCATTTAGAAAGCATTAAAAAAACAACACTGTTTCTGAATTTTCATCTTCTTTGCCAAAGTTCACTGCAGTCGCTACGCTTATTTTGGTTAACGGTTTATTTAGATATAAAATAGAACTCAAATACTGGCAGCGTTTGGTTTTTTTCCAAATGTTCAATGAAGTACTTTATTTTTTTGTAAAAACTAAAGTAAAACACACTGCTTGGAACTTCTGCTAAAGGCCCGTTCAGACTATTATACTTTGTATTAATACTTGTCAAAAATTCAAATAATACGTGCAAGTGTGATAGTGTGAACGCAAAATATTATGAAAACCACAAGTATTTCGATAAAAAATTGACATCCCATAATACTTTCGCATTTTTTGAAAATTTTCTAAACGATAATACTTTTCATCTGATTAAAATTCACAAGCCAACTGTTCCGCCGCCGGTGGCGTGCCGTCCATTTTTTGTTATTTTTTTCTTCATATAAAGACCCAACATTTTTAAAATTTTAATCTCTATTTCAAGTGTGAATACAAAATGTCAGTTTACGTTAGATTTTTTGACAGTCGCAATAAATGTATTAGATTTCTGTATCGTCAAATGTGATGAGGAAGTCTTAAGACTTGTATAATAGTCTGAACGGGCTTTAAATAGTGAACTGTGTTCTTTTGGTTATATTGTGCAGCCCTTTATTATAAACTGCGATGCAGGGTTGCCAGTTTGGCACTTTTTTCTCATTTAGCATGAAGAATTTCCAAAAAAAAAAGTGCTAAATTGTAGATTGAACAAAAGCTATTACCATCACACACCTCAATTTTGGTAGATTGTTTTTGTGTTACGGTCTCTTTCAACAAACATATTTACAGTGCCATTCTCGTTTGAATGACAAGCATATTTATTATGATCGGACAATAACAAAAATTTATTATTCTGGGTTTTATATAAAAGCTCTTTATTTTGCAGAGGACAATAATAATTTGTTTCTAAAAAAGTTGTTTGATAATACAAAATAAAAACTGGAAGAACTATATTTGTGAAATAGTCGTATGTTTTCGTAAAGAGATTTTATTAAACTTAAGATATAAAAGTAATCCCGAAAATCCAAATAAGAATGAAATGATATTCTTTGTTGACCTCATCAGCGAAGAACGGATGGATCGATGTCGATAATTTTTTCTGTTTATTGTTTCAAATATACTGAGGATGAACAAAAATTGGGCCCGAAAGGTGATAGGGGATATTTTTGCCTCTACGAAACTTTTATACCGATTTTAATGAACTTTAAAACATAGAACGTTTGCATATATAATGACACATAAGTTACACATTTTTTCAAAAATATGACCACGAGGAGGTTTATGGAGTAATATATGCCTCTCCCAAACTATATAATCGATTGTGATGAAATTTAAATCATGCATACATATACATATCTGGGTGTTAACAGTCACATAGACATAAAAACTCTAAGCTCCTTACTTTATGTATATATGAACATGAAAGAAAACTATACGATCCAACTTAAAGACTGAATTGAAAAAAAAAACTATAAAATCAATAATTTCCAATTGTACATATATTATTTATTTTTATTTATAATTACTTTAATTTCCAATACAGCAATGAACTCAAAATTTATTGGTTCTTGCCAGGACTCAACAGAAAAGCTTTTTATATTGTCACAGCTATTTCAGAATAGCTAATTAAAACAACGGTAACAAAAAATGCTTCACTAACAAATAATAAAGAATAATTGTAAAAATTTCGATAATACCATTGTTAAACACAGTTTACTTTAATTAAAGATCGGTATTTAAACTGTGTTTAAAAAATTTCCATTTTCACGAACTTAAATAATAAAACACAAGAATGTATGGTAACGCTTTATTACAACTGTTTATTTAAATAACAAACCAAAGATGGCGGCATGACAAAAGTTTTATTCTTATTGTTTTTTTGATTTTGCAAAATCAATATTAAATAGGTAGCAACCTATTTAACACATTCGCGGACAGTCAGTTTTTGCATTGTCCATTTGTGGGGCATATGCTATATCTTCGGATTTACTGAATATCGCAACATATGTTTGCAAATGTTAATGGCCGTTATTTTTTGTTATATGGCACATAGAAGAAAATGTACAGGGACACTTATAAAAGCAAACCATGATTGACCATTAACTTTACGACGGGAGCTACCGGCTTGTCCCAATGATTAAAAAATAAAATAAAACTTGGTGACGGTATATGCCGTCCTGTGCCTACATTTTTCGCTAAATTTGACGGCATATGCCGTCTTGTCCGCGAATGTGTTAAATATGAAATGATATGAATTGATGAAAATTAAAAGCTACCTATAAATATATGAATTGATATATAAATAGAATTACTGAAACCAGCTTTTTCAAAAAATTTACAACACATCAACCTGTTTTCGTAGAGTCGTGCAATGCATTGCCTACGTAGTGAATATCTTTTGAGCGTTTGCCCAAGTAAAAAATGAAAAGGTTCCGTGCTCATATGTATATATATACATACATACATACATACATATATACTATATACATACATATATTAAATGAATTTATTTTGGGAATATCTAATTGTGCTTCTTCTTCTATTCTCATAAAGTATTTTTTAAAAATAAAATCAGTAATTGAGGAAGAAAGCATATCCATACTATTTCGCTAATGCTTAGTTAGTTCATCAGTGGATTTTTCTAATTTGTGACTACAAATCCAAGATTATTATGTTTAAAATGCAACTAACCAATCGAGAATTAAATTTTGAATACTGAACACAAAACCAAAAATTTATAAACAAAAACATAACAATCCATGAGTTTACTTCTTCTACACATACATACACAGCACAAAGATTTTATGTTGAGATCGCATGGGTATTAAGAAATGCACATGCATAAATGAGAGAAATATTATTTCCCTTCAATTTCAATTTGACTTATCGTACATTTATACATAGTATATTAATGCATAAAAACAAACAATATAAATATTAGAGTGAAAGGGATATAACGAAAACACTGAGAACTTGTTAAAGAGTCAATGGCCTGAACTTAATTTCGTTTGTATTTTTTTTGGAAATTATCATAAAGAAAAAGAAATTATTAAAAGTACAAAAAACATATTTTTTTAAATTTGATCAGTTAAAGGAAGTTCTTATTTTCGGCATCGAATTGTTTCTGTTGTTTGATTTCTTCACATTTACATATACAATAAAGAACTTCTTTCATTGTAATTAAAACTACACAGACGTATATAATTGCCATTGTTTAAAGTTGCAGTTTAGTGTTCGTTTCTCAAAAAAGTTTTGCTCTCAAATATGTTTTCTTTTCAATAGGACTAGCAGACAAAATTTGAAAAAATAGCTTCCAATTCGGAGAGTAAAAAATAGGGAGTTATAATTGTACTCGTAATTTTGCAGTTAGACCCAGTTTTAGACACGTTTGAACTTGAAGTCGTTAAATCAGCAATCATGTTTATATATTTTATTAAAAAAAGAAACAAAAGAAACAAAAGAAATTTATAAAAACTATTAGGGAAAGAAAGAATATGGACGCTGCAATACCCATATTTTTTAGCATTCCGAAAATTTATCTACTGAGAAAGAATTATTGAATTTACATATTTAAACGCACTTATTTTTCAGTTGTTAAAAACAGAGCGCACCACTTTCTCATAAATTGTACTTTACTTACGCTGCGAGGTCCCTCCTGTGATTTTCAAATTATAAAAATACCATATTGAACGGATCGGATAATTCTGTTAAGTCCGCGCGGTTTCTGTTTCTTAAAGTATCGTCTTCCTCCAACTACAAAATTCGGAAGGTAATGAACAAGCACTTTTTTTTTATTTTTGTGTAGGTTACACTCCACATATTCAAATAGCTTAAAACGTTGTTTTCCGTAAAAGTGACAACAAACTTCCGAGGAACCTACGGATCGGCAGATCAGGAGTCCCTAATCAAAATCTGAAAGTCCAATGTCCTATCAAGAAAGTTATATGAGACCATGTAGTCGAGAAGAACGTGTTTCTGGGCACCCAAGATTGCATCGTGTCCATAGTCCAGTCTGGGCCGGGGTATAACTGAATTTAGCCTTACTGCTACCAGAGCAGCCTTCTACCTCAGCAGAAGGTCAGGAGAATCCAATCAAACATTACATATAAGGCCTTAGTTGGAGTAGAGTAGATTGCACTGGTGATCAGGACAACGGACTGTCCGCGCACCCTGTCTCCCAGCCTACAGCAACACTGATATATGCACACTGTCCACCAAACGTGAGCACCGTAATACAGAACTGCTTTCACCAGTAGGTTATGGCGGCCCTAATCCCGAAATCTAGCTTGTGACCCTCTTATTTGAGTGAAGCGCTATGGTCGCTTTCTTTGAGAGTTTGGGATCCAAGATAACCCCCAAATACTTCACACTTTCAGATAAAGCTAGCCGGATGCCACCGAGGGGCATATTAAAGATCTTGTATCGCCTGACGAAAGTATCAGTTCCGTCTTCCGTGATTTGACGCCCAACCACACGACAAACACCACAACACCACCTTGTGTTGAATTTAAACCTGATAACTCCTCCCGGGAAGTGTGTGTGGATCGACACCCGACACCACAAGGGGGTTCGTCCGCGTAAGCAACCACCTTAAAGCCGTGTAGCTCCTCCAGCAACCCCTCCACAACAATTTTCCACAGGGGCAAGAGA
Source organism: Dexiosoma caninum (assembly GCA_963924685.1). Lineage (NCBI taxonomy): Eukaryota > Metazoa > Arthropoda > Insecta > Diptera > Tachinidae > Dexiosoma > Dexiosoma caninum. Next base: position 62,359,553 of record OZ004729.1, read on the forward strand.
ACACCAACTTGCGCAGTACCTCTTGCCAGCTCCCTCATGAAAAGAGCCTTTGCCATGCAGTCCGTAATGATCCTTTTGGTCAAACATTCTAGCATGAATCCCACTACGTAATTATCCACATTGCGTGCGGCGAGAGCCCCGATAACCGCCCCCTAAGGACGTTATTGGAAGCATTCTCTACGTCAATGAATGGAACGACGCCTAACCACTATTAGCGAGAATAGGAAGGCATTTATAAAGTATTTAATTGTCCAGAATCCTTCCAAGGTTTCAAGAAGGAACGAAGTCAGACCTACAGGCCTGAGATCCACCGCGGTAGAGACCGATGGTCTCCCCGCCTTAGGGATGAAAACAGCCCTCTCCTCTCTCCACCTAATAGGGACATAGGAGTACCTCAAACAATCATAATAAATTCTCTGCAGCCAAGAACTCACAATATTCGATGTCCTCTGTAAGTCAGCAGGTATGAGGCGATGTTTCAACAAAAGAGGGCCTCAAAGTCTCTTCAATCGAAATAGTACAGAAGCTATCATTTCACCTAATAGATTACACACGGTCCTCAATAGAAGCATACCAAGTCTACTAGCATTATTGCTTTCCTTCAGTTCCTCGCATATCACGTTCTTAAACTCACACATCATCAGCTGTTAAGCAGTCATTCGTGAACTTGGCCTGATTCAACATATTCGTCGGCCCACATAGCGGGTGGGTATGGTTGAGGTAGTTGGTACGTTGAGTACAAAACTAAAAGTTTTCGACCCCCGTTTCATAAAACCACTTCGCATTTTTCTGATGTGCATTAGTATGACTTTCTGTCAGTTTTTGTCGGACTGTTTCCGTCACGTTTTTGGGGCTAAAAGCAGTTGTAACTCTGTTTGACTTAAAATAACAACAACAATTATGTTAGAATATAAATTTTTAAGAACAACATTAAATTTTTTTTTGAGATATCAAGTGTTTATTATTTACCGTTCTGGAGTTATGGCTCCATATGTGAGCTTTTTGACCAAAAATTGGTTGTTTTTCAAACTTTTAGCAACGAGCGGTACGAGTTAACGTCGTTTAATCGAGCTCAAATTTCGGCTAATGCAATATCTGAAAGAGAAATCGTTTTGTGGGGTCCAGACGAACAAGATTCCGATATTTGTTCCTCTCTATAAGATCCGGGCACCCTAGTATAGCTATTAAGATTGAGTTCAAGAATCCGATTGTGGTAAACCCAAGGTTCTTGGACCAGTATAGTATCTTCTCCCCATTTACGGAGGCGGAGAAGATGCGAAGGGACCCTTTACTCCATTACGAGTGCCTCCCTCAACCCTTTAGAGGGTTCGCTAACTTTGGCAGGCGCCATTTAATGACCGGATGATCATCATTAGATAAGGGATGAAATATTAGACCTCAGCAGGATGCGCAATGTCCGCAGGCGAAATAAATCATTACCTTGTTTTGTTGGGGATTTAGTCCTCTATGGCGAACTTGTAAAAATTAGCTGAGCGCTGCATGAGCAACCAGCATGACGTGATCTTGATATCACACTGCGTCATGAATGCGTGAATATGGGCCAGCGTTAGTCAGGAAGACCCTCCTGAGAGATCGCAGCAAAGCCGATTGAACCACCCTACAGTTTCCTAGGGTGGTGGTACTCTCAACAACGTTCCTATCCACCACGGCATAGACAAAGGTATCTTTGGCCACGGAATGACCTGTGCTTGTGGGTATGAGGCTGAACTCTGGCTCTTTTTTGGGGTTTTGGGCCGTCACAACTTGTCCGTCGCCCGTTCGGTAGTCTTATAGGTGCTCGTTTAACACCTACATTTGGTATTAGCACAAACAGATAAATTACGATAACAGCGATATAATTTTAAACACGATACCAACGAGCGGGGAGGGGGTAAAGCAGAGCTCCATATGAACACTGTACCGTAACTGCCAGGATGTCAGAAGTGCGACTATTCTTACAAGTAGTGGCCAATGACAACAGGATGATCATTATAGTAATGTCTCTGCTGAGATCATAGCTAATATAGTAAAAAAATTAATGACGGAAGCGCAAGGAGAGCCATCGGCCGAAAGGATAAAGGCGGCCGGAGTCAACGCATCGCCTTTAGAAGGTGCAAAAGTGTGGGCAACAGAAGAATAAAAATTCCTCACTCTATGATTGCAGTATGGTACTTTACCAACTCCCTTAAGGTTGAAATAGACAGGATGCTGAATTAACTGCATGAGACAAAAATTCAATGTTGCATTCGGGCACCTAGAGAAAAAAGTCGGGAGGGGCTCCAACATTACACTGATCCTGGCAGTGGATCAAAAATGAGACGCCAACCTGACAGACTGCAAAGAAAAAATAAACTAACACTTTAGCCAGGCAACTCCAGGATTAAAGCTCTAAACACTTAGATGACAGCAGACAGTAAGCAGGAATATGTCAAAAATAAAATCCATGTATTTAAATGAAATTGATAATTTTGACGGCAGCACAGCAGCAGGACTACACAACAGCATTTGCTGCTGCTGCCAACTTAGGCTATTTTCTATTTTGACGGGCAGCAATAAACAAATATAGTGTTGCCATTATATATATATATAAATTGGAAAAATAAGAACAAAAACTTCTTATAAAAGAACATTACAAAAATACAATATACATATGTAGAAATAAATTTATGTGTTTTTATAGTTTTTCGTGATATTATTACATTTTTTATCAATAACTTTAATTTTATTCATTATAAAATATATATGCCTGAAATTTCTATTGCTAAAATACACAGCTGTTCATTTTTAATTTCATAATATTTTGTTTTTCGTTTGAGTTAATTTTTATCATATTTTATCTGAGCTATTTTAACAATTGTTGTGATAAAATTCACTAAATTTCCTTCACTCATTTTTTATATTTTTAAATTTTGAAGTAATTTTTAATATTTATAAAAACTTGAAATTGATTTACACATCAGCTGATTATTATGTTGTTGCTGTCTTCAAAATAATTATGAAGCTGACTTCAGAGCAGCATTTGAAGTTGGCAGCATTTGAAGCCGTGAAGTTGTGCAGTCTGCTGTCGTCTAAGTGTTTAGAGCTTAAGGCTGCAGACATACCAACAGAGAGTCTTATAGATCAAATGGAGGTAGTTACGTTTACGACGGCTCTTTCTGGCAATTACCCTTTTAACTACATATATACAAATATATAGAAGTCACTGACAGGAGCATCTGCAGGTTCTGCTGTAAGAATGAGGAGTCTGGCGAACATATCATTACCAAATGTTCTTGGATGTTGAATACAGGACGGAATCTCCTCCAGAACGATGTAGTCCAATTAATAAGTGTGCTTAATGATTAGTAGAAAGTATGGGGTGCACAATTGTGTCAGAATTATCGCGGTGCTGGAGGACTCTACTTCAACTCTCTATACCGTTACACTACATTACATGAGAAGAATGTGCGCATTGTGGGTGAACTTTCAAAGTATGTAATTAAATCCAAATTATTTAATCTATGTATCAGTAATTTAGAGATTAATAATATTTGCTCAAACATTAAATTCAAAGCCTTTATTTATTTATTATCGCTACAGAAAAAGAAAAGAAAGAAACAACTCAGATGTTGCATTCAGCCTTGAATGCAATCACATAATGTATAAACTCCTCAACATTCAACGACTATTTTATTGTTGAACAAAAATAATACGTTACCACGTAGTCTGGGATGAAAGCAAGTTTATCTTCCTTCCGAGTTTAAAGATATTGTACATATCTTTATATACGTATCTTATTTTATTTTCAAATTATTATAATTATATGAATTCGTTGATAAGAGTAATTTATATATAAAAAAACTGGCAACCATCCAAACCTTTGAAACGCCAATCTTCCAATTTGGACGCAAATGGCTTTCCGCTGAGCTACGTAATTTATTTGCAACAATTTTTTATCCAATAACAATAAGATAGATATTTATGATTGTGAAGTGGTGTCAGTGGTGGTTCTAGTTATGTAAGGGTTTAGGAGGTAATGAGTGTTAATTACCACACCTCAGCGTTCAACTTTAAACACTTATGTGGTTAATAAAATTCTTTGTTTTTTTCCATAATCTTATGAGCTTGTCATTTTGTATCCAGTTATATTTATTTGATGTTCTGTTTGTAAATAGGAAAATGACCATTTACATATTGACACTATTTTCATGAGTACAGTTGTCATCAAATTTACAACATATAATCAGACCGGCATATTTGTAAGCAGCTATTAGCCGTAAAGATATCTATTGAGTACAATTTTTGTTGGGTTACTAAGAAAATAACTCTAAATATTGGACAAATTGAATATCTTTATGAAATCATTTCATTCAAGATTTTAATTATTTCATTTGTTTCTTGTTTCGATATCGCTCAAAAAATGAAAAGTTCATGTTGAAATTCCACACAACAAATATTACTTTCACGGGACACACCCCATTCTTAAAGTCTGTACATATTATCATTATTATTCCTCAATTTCAATTTTTATTAAATAACATTTCATTCTTTCCCGCTCTACTTTGAGATTTAAGTTTTTTGCATAAAAACTATATTTGACATGGCGCGCTTATTGTATATAAATTTTTTTTTCTGCTGCTTTTATTAAATATTTTCGTAAAAAGAAATTAAAAAAAAACAACGTAAATATTTTTCTCCACTTGTAGTTATTCAAACACTTGAAAGCTGTGAGTATATAAAATGCATGGAATGAAATTTATGTACACGATGCCATTGGAATACATTTTACTACGCTGGATACAAATGCGACTGTATGTCTTTTTTTTTTGTTTTTGTTTTTGTTTTTGTTTTCTTCATTGTAAAGCTCACTCCATTCACAAAATTTGTGCTGATACTCACACATTGTATATGCATGGCCATATTTCTGACTGACATACACACAGATACTTATTTAGATTAGCGTAAGAATACAACTGAAATATCGAGATACGAACAACCAACAACTACAACTTTAATTGCAAATACATCGGGAGCAGCAGCAACCAAAAGAATAAACACAAAAATGCTGCAATTGAAATCAGAGGTCATCGTACGATTCCACACAACAGAGATTGTACAACCCAAGCAACGCGAGGAACACACGAGAGTACGCCTGATTAGGAGAGGTAGACAGAGAGAGAGAGAGAGAAACAGAGAGTCAGATACATTAATAATTTAGTTCAACATACCGATGACGAACGATGTTGGCTGAAACCAGTGTTTGGTTTTTGTGTTCAAAGCATTCAACAACAGCGTCGTAAACATTGGAATCATAATAAAGTAAAGGAATTTGAAAAATGCGCGCGCTTCCAAATGCAAAAACTAATACACATGCATATTTGCACACACGCACACACCATTTAATTTGTGCATTATGCATCCATACATATTTATGTACATCCCGACAAAAAGCACTACATAGTTGTGGAATATGTAAGTGATAGTGGGGAGATGCGCACCGCGTTTGCGTCGGGGCAACATGGTGGAAAGTAGATACAATCAAAACTAGAAAGTACAAAGTGAATTATTTAAAATGATTGCAATGTAAGACCAACTTTACTTTCAAATACTATCTACTCTTTCACTAGAGACGGGATACTACTATTCCAAACAGTGATTAGAGATAAAATCATAACTTATTTTACCCGATCATAATCTGTGAGAAGGTAGCGACCGCTATCTATAATGATTGAAATTTTAATATATGTGCATATTTTGAATGAATATTCAAAGGCTATCGAATTGACGTGGGTGCCAATTCCAATATAAATCAGTCCAGACAACCTCCTATTTAATACAATAGAACATTAATATAATTGTGCACACTTGAAAAGCACTCAGTTCCCTTCTCAATTTTTACTCGGCCCCAAAATTCAAGTAAATTCTGAAATTCTTATTGAGAATTCATGAAAGACTATTTCACTAGCTAAACAAGTACATTAAAATAAATCCAATCATTGAAAACTATTAGAAGCGTAATAACTTGAAATGTTAGCAATATATTGTATTTGGCTTTCCTAAGATGCCAGAAGAAATACCCAAAGCCTGTATTATGATTCACAATCGCACGATCCATGCACAAGGGCGTGATATTAAAATCTAACGACTTAAAAACTCGCTTCATGTGCGTTGTACAGTGTAAAAAAATTTAAATCTTTTTCAAAATAACAAAGTTCTGCCAACTAATTCTAGTAGAATGGTGTAAAAAACGATACACGTGTATTGGCGTTTTAAAAGTTTACATCTGTAACTCGTCTTACGGCTGTTTTAATTTCTATCCGTGCATAGTAAACCGATATAGAAATTAGTGTGATACTTAGGTGTTTGGTATATGGCGTGTACGCAAGACTTATTTAGAGCATTACAAGAAAAATATTGTTAGTATACTATTAACCCTCTATCTATTCAGAAAATCGGACTTTTTGTATTTTTTTTTTAGAAATATTTTGAAAATCACCTTTAAAACCGGAATGTAATTAGTTGAAATATTCTACGAAAATGTTTTCCATAAAATTTTAACATAATAAATAGCAACAGAAATAAACAATAATTTTAAATGCGATCTTGCTAAATGTCGTAAAAAAGGAAATTAGCCGCTTACCTTGTATCGATAGTTATGAAGAATATATTAAATAAAATGAAAGAAATAATGTGAGTAACGAAGCATTTATTTAAAACAATTTTTTCGTTTAGCTCTAGGCAATTTTATGCAGTTATCAAACAATGTCCAACATATTTCAGCTATAAAAGCATGAATATTTTTTTCATAGCGCTGAGTTGGCACAACCTTGTTATTTTTTGTCGTGTAAGCAGTGTAATTAAATACATAGTAGTATAAAAATTAAAAACTTTTTTTTATTACCTGTGGTCATTTTTTAAATTAAATTTTTTAGCGCCCAAAAAATTCTATACTGTTTGGCTAAAATTCCATGAAAATGTTCATAAAGTTTTGCAAGTCGTACGACCTGCTAAAAATATCTGTTGCACTGAATTTTTAGCCCATACTGACGTAATTTTTTTTAACGTACTAGTCATATTTGTCAGATCGTGCGATTGTGTAGGATAGTGAAGAATCACGGCCTTAAATAAGTATTGTGCCGAAGTTTGTACTTGTTTCCTTGAATTGTAATACATATAAGTACATGTAGGTACGAGTATATACAGATTTTCTTTCCAGAAGAACGGCATTGTTCACTTTTCCGAAATACTAGATTTAATCACATACTTAATTATGCAAAAATATTTTTGAAAAATCAAAAGTGCAAATTCGCTTTGTAATTGAAAATTTCTGTTATGCAGTCTACCAGGCGTATTAGAATAATGAGCACAAATATTTATGTGAATATGTTTGTATGTAAGTACATATACTATATTTTCAACTATCTTTCATTCCCGTACAATAATCTGCTGTTACATGACATGATGCTTTCGTTATCCCCTACACATTTCTTACTTTCCCCCCATTGACCTAAGACATTTAAAAATTCCTAGGGTAACCTAAATTGCTATCAAATGGCACAAGTTGTATTGTAAACTATAATACATATATGAAATGGAATTATTTGGAATTGAAACACAACGAACACTTAAATTAAGAAAGCGGAAAAGAAGAGAGGGCAGGCAACACATTGTTGGAATTTGCACACATGCACACGCTCATATCTGCTCGTAAATACGTTAAATGGCAACCGAATACATAAGCATTTATTTTGATACATTTTTATTAATTGAAAACTAAAATTCTGGTGGGAAAAATTTTAATTATGAAAAGAATTTAAAATTTAAGTGGGAAATAATTTTAAAGATACTTTCTCTTTATGTTAAGAAGCCAGATCTATAGTAAAAGAAATATTTCTGTTTTGAATGGAAAATTATTTAATACAGCTTTTGTAAATAGAAAATATTCTTTATTTTCATATTTAAATATTTTCATTTGTTAAAAATTCCTTTTAGACAACAAAGTAAAAAATATCATCAGTTTACATACAATCGATTGAAAAAAGTCGTATTTATTCTGTTTTATTTACAACCCATTGAAAGCAATGACGGTAGCTGTCATGATAGCAAGGCGAATTCAATTTACAGTTGTTCTGCATCAAGGCAAATTCATTACCAATTCCCTACAAGAACAGTGACGGTCATTTGACCGTCATAGCAGACCGAATTATCGGTTATTGAGTAAAACAAAGTTTCTGTAATTTTCTTAAGGGCAATATGAGAAAAATTACCGAAACTTCTGTGTACATGTGATAGTCAGCGTTGATGCATATATTTCGTTACCGTTGACCGGTCAGCATTGACGGATATATCGGTCACTGCTGACTAGTAAACATTAACGGAAAGTGAATTAGCCTTGCTTGAATAAATCACTTCTATGAGGCAAAGCGACAGTACTGTCAGCCAACTTTTTACACTTATTCTCGGACATTATAAGCTTTGAAATAGAGGAAGCTGCATGACCTCCCGCTGAAGGATAAACTTTTTAAAATAATTTATTCATCTTCATACTATGAAAATATCAAATAATATGTATACTTGCAACAATTAACAACTTTATTTTTGAAATTAAATAAGCTGTTTGCATGATGACAGTTGTTGCTGCAGTCACAGCAGCGATGTGGCAATATCAATATTTCTGCAGCAATGATCGTGATTGCTGCGATGGTGAGAACGGATTTTAAATGAAAATTTAATTTATTTTGATTTCAATTAAAATTTGGTAAGCTTTGTGAGAGTGAAGCTCTAAACATGAACTGAGAGTTTCGAGAGTATACTTAATGAGGCTTGCCTTTTTGGCACTTTCGTTAGCTCTGTTTTAAAACTTGTTTGGCGTACTAATTTCCAATTAGGCGACAAGTCGATTTTTTTTGGCGATTTAGAAAATAGTTGGCGATTTTGTTTGATGAGGAATCGTTAAATTCAATACGAAAAAATTATAATTTTATTCTGGATTTTTATGTACGAAATTTTAGGAATTCATATGTATGCGAACAAATTGATGGCCTCTGTGATGGTGTGTTAAGAAAATTTTAGTTTGTCTTCTCTTATATAAATATTAAGATCTGGCATCCTTTTACTTTTATTTTCTTACTTGTTATCAATTTAACTCTTTCCGGCGTGATGGTATGAAAACAATGCCAATCATCTACTTAATTTTGAATCGCCGTTTTACAAAAGAAATATTTGGAAATACAAGGGTTCTATTGCAAATGAACTGGTTCAATTTTGTTGAAGAAGGCCATGGGTGAGAATGTGTTCACATTTAACAAAATAACTCGTGCTTAAAATCAATGAATATTCTATGATTTGGTTACGATTTGCCATGTGTTAATGAGTTCTTGAAACACAGTTGTTCATTTGAATTGCTCAGCAGAGTTAAATGTGTTTTCCCTGAGTACAAAATTGATAATCTTGTTAACATTTAAGATGGCGATGAAAATAAGTTCAGATAAAGAAGTGCTTTAGAAGTCATGAAAATACCAATTCATAGTGAACGAATTCAGTATTTATTTTTTTTGCTGTGTATTTAACAAAAAGAAAAATATACAAATAGGTTTTGTTTAACTAAATTTGAGTGCCCAGTGCCGAAAGTGCTTTCCGATTTTTAGTAAATTTCCTTAGTCCTGCATTATACTTCGTTCTTCTATAATTATTTATCAAAAAGAAGGTGAAAAACATGATTGAAGCTTGTAACACCAAAAATAAGTACAAACGTTGAAGAAGTGGTGGTTTAAAGTTGATGGTATCAAAATAATACCACTATACATACATACATATATTCATGGCTAAAAGCAATAAAATCAAAGACAGTGATATTGATATTTCCTATATTAGAAACTATCCATAATGAAGTTGTTTTGCAAGATATTCCATCAGACGCTGAGTCAATTGTCGATAACGTTGAGGACGTCGATGATCATAATCAAATCCAGGAACTTTTTGATTACATCATTGAATTCGAAAATGTAACCTCGGTTAATGCAACCAATAGAAATTTATGGCTGCTGTAAAAACTGAGTGAAAAATTTCTATGCCTGTTTTTCGATTAAAAATATTATTTCAAACCAAATAAAAAGGTTTATTTAAAAAAACAAATGTTAACTTTTAAAACAAATGCATTTATTTAATTAAAATAAAAAATAAACACAAAAAGAGTAAAATATTTTTAGAATAAATAAAAAAATATTCATTCTAATGGAAATTTTGTACTGATGGGTGTTATCAAGTTGAAGATTCATAATTTTTAAGGGAAAAATATTGCGTTTTTTTAGATGACATATTTTTTATTTATAAAAAACTAAATTTATATAAAAAACTTAACTTTGTTTTTGAAAAGTAGTTGCGTTAACTGAGTCAGCAACGTAAAAAATTTGGGTGTTGCCATTATTGAGGAGTTGTTACAATGTAATTGTATTAAAGGAAGGATGTAGCGAAGCTTATAAATTGTATGAACACAGTTTGATTTAAGCAGCCTCGTGGAATTCACTCCATCAAATGTGCATTTACTAGCACGAAACAGGGGCGGGCATACAGAAGTTATTGGAAACCTGCGATGGACAATTTTGATATTTTTAATGAAATTATAACAAAATAAATAATTTAACATACCGAGCCTTTGGTGCAATACCGTAGTAATTCAAAAAACCCGTGAACTGAGAAAAATTCATTTGAAGTTTTGAGTCATCTTTTTGATAGTATTTTCGTTTACTAAAGTTATTTTTTTTACAAGTTTTTAAATAAAGAGGCATGTTTTTGTAATGTTTACTGTTTGTAAATTTCTTGTCATAAAGGAAATATTTCATTATTGCAAATAAATATTGTTGGAAATATCTGGAGGCAAAATAAAGACATTTGTAGCTGTAGAATCTGAACAGTTAGAGAGTTAGAACCATAATATTTTTTCCTTTAGATATATATTTCCCCAATGAGCATTTCTGCATACCCAGCTCAAAAAAAATTCAAATTTTAAGTTACTACGGTATTGCACCAAAGGCTCGATATGTGCGAAACTTCTGCCCGCCATGTAAATAAAATACAGATAAAATATCTTCTAATTGTTATTTAGAATTTGGTAGCCTATTCCTTGCCACTTCTTCAGCGCTTGCTTGCAATTAAAGAAAGCAAGAAAGAAGATGAAAAACGATGTAGATTTTGAACCACGACTAACAGCACAACTGCCACAAGTACGACGGGTACTAAATATGTGTATAGAAAAGTACGTTGCGAATACATATCGCATAAACAAAAATATACATATGTACATATATTTTTTTTTAACTTTACCACGTTGCATATTTTGCTGTTCTTGATGCTGTCGCTTGAATGTTGCTGTTGTTTCTGTTCCTCTTGCCACATTTTTCAGACAAGATTTTTTTTACTGTCGTTTGGTTGATTTGCTTTTTTACATTTTTTATAGGTATTTGTTTTTTGGTGTGGTCGTTAAACAAGACTTCGTGTGGTATGTGCAATTGTTGCTTGTGTTTTATATACTCACTACTCTAACTCCCAGTCAGCAAGTTAGTCTGTCATTTAGTTAGTCGGACGTTGTGGTTGTAGTTCCCACAAGACACAAGAAATGCAAGCATGGAATGAGAAACAAAACGAACGAAATAAAATCAATAAAACGTAGTAAAAATCTGATGCACTCGAGAGTCAGTTTTTTTTCTACTTATTTTTGTATAGGACAATGCTAACGATGGTGATGTCGATGCTGAAATTGAAGCTGTATGCTTGACGGCAATGAGCACGATGCGTAGTATTGGAACTCGAAAAGAGCAAAAAAGAAAGAAAACGAAAAAGTAAATACTAAATAAAATGGCAACAAACTGGAATTCTATATACAACATGTAAAGCATGCAACAAACTTTTTCACTGGAATTTCCTTCCTCTTGCCCTCATTGCTTGGCTTGTGTTTAACTGTCACAACGTTTTATAGAAATAGCTGGAGGGATGGATGGGTGTATGGATGGATGTGTGGATGGCTGGCTGGTTGTTTAGTTGGTTGGTCTGTGTATTGCAGTGCAAAATACGTCACTGATGGTCTCACTGGAATTTAAGGCGAGGTAGGCCATGTTTGGCGCGTAACTTTACAATATGCTGCATAATGCTCGCAATATACGAGAGTACATAAACATACGAGTACTCTAAATATAGATATACATACATACATACATACATACATACTGCACATACTTATCCAAATATTTACAAATCGTAAAATATACATACATATGTATGTGTGTATGTATGTATCCATGCGTGAACATTCATGCACCGTTCATACTCTCTTTTTTCAATATAATTTGAATATAGTGCGATGATGTTGCTCCCTTTCTTTGATGTTGCATGTTGCCTGAGTCGCATTACATACCTACTACCTACCTACATACATACCCTCTGTTATTATTAATTTTTTATTTTGTTTATTTTAAATTTTTAAGTCTGCTTCTCATAAAATTGTGTACTTGTATTTATTAAGTGGTTATTTTTCCGATAAACAAAAGACTTTTCGAAGAAGATGGGACAGAGCAGAGGTACTTTTGTATTCAATGGAGAGAATTGTAAAAAATGCAGCTCTATTGAAAGTTTAAATTAATTAAAATAAAATAATAATTCATTTCGCCAATTACAATATTTTAATTTTAGTTTTATCTACTTTGTGATAAATAAATTCTGATAAAAGATTTAAGCGCGTAGAACCAGGACTCTGGAACACTTCAGTACAATTAATTCGTACCTACGCGTAGTATGAATGAGGGAGGAGTTCTAAGTCGTTCAGATAAAAACTTTCCTGGTGTATCGATTCTAACAGCGCTCTCCCTTGATCGGTATTTGAGCAATGGAACGAAAAATCTATACTAATATTATACAGAGGTAATGTCTTCCATCTTGGTAAGAGGTAATATCCGACACCCCGTATCCAAAATGAACAGTTAGTTATGTTCGTTCAATGTGCTAAGGACAAGATATACAGAAAATATATGTTACTGTCTTTTGAGAAAGTTGGTTTGTCTGCTCGTTTGCGAACATATGTTCTAAATTTATTCTCGGTAAATAATTCGAGACCCACACATTTGATTATTCTTTATTTTTGTTACCAACAAGTCGTTTTTTGAAAATCAAAAAACCTTACAGGCAGGTGAACTCCATGATTTACTTTGGAAACAAAACTGTTAATTGAACGTCGTGATCAATTGTACAAGCTCTGGAAACGCTAAACAATCAATGATCTATTAAACGATTTGGGAGTGCTAGAAGAGCTGTGGTATCTAAAATAAGACACGATATCTCAACTTGCTCCTCAGTGGACACTAAACAAATGTGGAAGGAAATTCGTGATATAGTTATAGCCAGTACTCAAACAAATGCAATACGAATCTTGTAGATGTTGATAAACTGAATTACACTTTCTTAAATATTCTAAAACGATCGGTGAAACTCGATTTTTATGCTCAAAACTCTCTTCGTGTGGCTGCAAAAAAAACTTTGATTTTTAACGTTTCACCATTTGTGATACTGTTGAAGGGTTTCGAGATGTAAATCTATGGAAATGTACGCCAGCGATTTATAAATCTAATATTACATTATATTAACCATATATTCAACTCTGTTGTTACTCCCTGTGCTTATTCAACTGTAAGGAACATCGTTCAATATCCATCCTTCTTTTTTTAGCGTCTAGTGCATAACCTGTTGGCTACAACCTCCTCCCTGATCAACATTGCTGATTCAGACACACAGAGGATGAATCCCGAATCTAGCTGGACAAATATTTGAATAGATTCGCTTTTTTTTTTATCTGGAACCAGCACTCAGGAGATGACTCCTACACATGCGAAGCATTGTGCTGGAACTATAGGAAAGGGATAGTAGAAGAGACGACAGGAGGTGAAGCTTAATTAATTATTTTGCAGCTCTGCTTTTGCACGTTCTTTGTTTATACTCGTAGCAGTGCTTAAGCTTCGGTTTAGTAGCCATTTTTATTATTATTTTACTTCGCCGGTGCTACACAATACCGACGAAGGAGCGCGTTCTGATGCGATTGTGGTTTGCTATCAGCTGAAGCCGGTATTGTTTGTTCAGTGACCAGTGACTATGCCTTCGCCACTGAAACCTTCCGACAACAACTGACACACAAAGACACGCTAATGCACATCAGAAAAATGCGAGATGTTTATTTTTATTTTAAAATTTTAGTCTGAAACTGGGGTTGAACCCAGGTCTGTTTTTGGTTTAGTAGTCAACGTACAGACTACCATCCATCGTGCCATCGCCACCCGTTTGCAAACTGCGGTAGTATTAATTTTTCATTTAATATTATCGCGTTAACTTTTAATGTTTTAATTATTTTCGAATGCAGAAAATTATTTCAAATCATTCAAAAAACAGCGAAGCTCTGCTATTGTAAATCAATATTGTTTAAATAACAGAAATAATCTAAAGTATAAGATATTTACGTTTTACAGTACAGTTAAGCTTTAAGGAATAGAGAGGTAAAACCAATATGTTGTTTAACTTTTTTGTTAACTAACAAATTATGATCAATATTAAAGTTCAGTTTTGAATTAGGTGCGTATAAGGGAAATGGGCTCTCCTCCTAACCACGTTATTTACACTAGGAATGCACCAGCATAAAACATAAATAAATAAAACAAGAATAAGGACCAAAAACACATCACAAACCTACCCAAAATTCAACGAGACAGCTTTGACCTTTTAAATATAACGCAGAGTGGCATTAGGTGCAGGACAGATGCAGGGCGCACCAGGGAAGGCAAGTAAAACTTTAAGCGATGAAAGATTCCTAAAGCAGACAAACAATTGTTATTATTATACGTAGACACTGGTTTAAACACTTAACAATTGTGATATAATATAATTAATACCTTTGTTTTGAATATTCATTGCAATTAATTTTATATAATTTTAATTCTTGTAAAGTTTTAAAAGTTTTCTGATACTACATACATATAATCAAGTTGTTATTTTATCTATGTTTTGAATGTACAATAAACGGTTGATAATCCGAATAATTGATTGTAGACCCCAATCCAAATTATCAAATTATCCGGATTACCGAATAAACATTTAAAAATGTTGTGATTGTATTAAAAACGCTTTTAAAATCCATATCGCATGATATATTAGTGGAATTAACTGTAAATACCTTTTAGATCTTGCAGCTGTAGTATTGCACCAAAAACAAAATGTATTGCTTTACTAAAGCTACAAGATCTAAAAATTCTAGTAAATAGCATTAAAAATCTTAAAAAAATAATTATATTGCTTGGTAAAATAGCCATTCACTTTTGGTTGTCGAGAACAGTTCAAACTTTTTTGTGGAGCACTATATTCTTTTTTTGATGTCGACATGATTTTCTTCTGAACATTTTATTAATGTATCCAAACACAAACATGAAGTTGTATAGCAAAATAATTCGATTTCCAGCAAAAAAGAGGAAAAACTATGTTTTCGGAATTACAATTAATAGACATTAATGGTGTTTTTTTTTCTGACAAAAATGTTTCGTTATTATTTCTGTTCCATTCTAATAAATATGTAACATTAAAAAAAGCTATTTCGTTCCTTTCTAAATATGTTGCACAAATAACTGACAAAATATGCAACATATTTGACACTCTACTCCCAAGTCGGCGCGATATACTAACCTTTTTTACATCTTTGTTAAGTACTTTTTTATACAAATAAGAATTATGAAAATCAATATACTCTTCACTTTGACTAGAGTCCATCAGACTTTTTAATTTATTATTTATTTTAATGTAAACTTTTTTGATAAATTTTTGTTTTAAAGTTTTTGCAGTTCTAGGTAATATCAGCTGATTAGAAAACAATGTTGCTGACGATTTTTATTGATAAAATGGTGCTAAAAACAGTAGAAACAGTGAAACGCTAAGTATACATTAATGTTAAATCTCAAATATTTTTTACCATTGTGGCAGTAAAAAATGTATCACTTTTTAAAGGTATGGGCAAACTGTAGAAAATCTTATCCATTGAAAGGACAACATTTTTGCTCAGAAAGGAAATCACCATAACATTACACAAAAGTTTGCATGCAATCCGTATTACAAAATTATAAAGTTGCAATCATTCCCGATTAGAGAGTACGCAATGGAATGAAAAATGCTGTCCGGATTATCGAAGGATTTATTGTATTGTTAAAAAGTGCGGTTGCAGTAAAACTAAAACAAATATGTATATATTTGAAAATCTTGATCTATCTCCTACGAAATCTCGAAATCTCACACTTAATGAGAAATTTCTGATTTTATATTTTTATTTTAATTTTTTTTTTTTATGAAGCGATGAATTTTTAATTAGTTTAAAGTTCGAGAGATTACAGGTAGCCAAATTACATGTCATAACTGCTAAGAAACAAATTAAATCACAGACAGTTGTAAATCAGAACAATGGGCGCATTCATAAGACGTAACTGTTGAACTCTAGTGCTACAAAACTGTTGAACTCTACAGTTAGGTTTAGAAACGGTTTGATAATCAATTGCACAGTAAGCCGCCACCAAGTTTAAAAAAAGTTCAACAAAAAAAAAATCGTACTAAAAACTTCCATCTTTTTTTAAATAGGCTACAAATATCAATAACATACCGAAAGTGAAAATACATATTATTAAAAAACTACAAAGATGTCCCGCTCTGAAGTTGTCAAAGGTTTAAAACTGCAGTATGTTGTTTGCATGTTTTTGGGTTATGTCTCTACTAAATTGTTAATGTACCTACAACATTCTGTTAACGTTGCTGTTGTCTCCACTATGTTTTTGTATATACAGGGTGAAAATATATATTATTATTGTTCATATGTTCATGTGTTTTAAAACCACTAGCCAGAATTGACGGCAAAAAATATGGTGAGTGTACAGGGTAATGTTTACATTTGAAAAATCAATTTTTATAATTTTTAAATATTTGTGTTTTGAAACCTGTGTGAAGAAATCATACCGTGATTGTACTACAAATAACATACTTTTTCGCACAGTTGAAAAAAAAGTACTAAAAAGAAAAATGCATTAAAATACAAAACAAAAAAAGGATTAAAATACAAATTTATGCACCCACTTGAAAGGCAACATAGATATATTGTTGTGTACAATAAAAATAAAAAAAAAATTCAAACATGAAAAATATGACCTTTTTATATTAACAATTTCATGAATGAAAATTATTTCCGTTTTAAATAAAAATATTACAAAATGTTTAATATTCGCATGCACTACATGCCTATTGAATTAATTTCTTTAACATTGCTTCATAACACGTAATTAATAACCTCATAAAACAAGAATGTTAAGTTAACGTTTCAATAGGTGAATAAAATCTGTAAACTTTATGGTGTCAAAAAAAGGAAAACGGTTTTCCATATATAGAAGTGTCCCAAATACGGCTATATTAGCCGTTTACAGTGTATACCCATAGTACCGTGAAAAGTCATAGTCATTATTTACATAGATATAGTTAAGTATAAAAAAAAAATATATATATATATAATAAAATATGGACTTTGGAAAATAAAATTTGTAATATATAATTTAAATTAAAAAATATACAATATAAAATCAATAATTTTTTTAAATTTTGGAAAAATTTGTTTTTATGTTCTACAATTCATATTTTATTATTTACAGTCGAACTTCTCTATAGCGAACTTCTCTATAATGAAATCTTCTCTATAACAAATAATATTCGTGAACACAACATGTTTGTGAGTATTTTCATACATTTTGATCTCCCTATAACGAACTTCCCTATAGCGAGGTTCTCTCTGTAACGTACAATTTTTTAAGACCTAAATAGAATTTTTCACACTAAATAATCTCTCTATTGCGAAGTTTTTAGCAATCGATTTTTTGCATCAATTTAGTCACATATGTATGTATTAATGTAAAAATAATTTTTTTTGTCTTAATAAATATATTTTCTACATAAAAAAAATGTAGTCAAAATTTTCTGCAGTTTCTCTATAACGAATTTTATCTATAACGTAGAAATTTAACGGTCCCCAACGGCTACGTTATAAAGAAGTTCGACTGTATGTATATTAGTACCTACTGGCAAAAAGACGGTACACTTAATCTGACTAACTCATCATTTTGGACAAATTGCCTTGGCCATTCGCTTCTTTTCTACAACTCTTATTTTATTTAATACACTTTGCATTATATTCTTGCTTTGCTAATACCGTTTTTTTTCATCAAACACAATTAAATACTTATTTTACAAATTATTACTATGAAACTAAAAGTACTTGCACTCGCATTTTACTTCAACGCGTCTAATTAGTTCAGCTGTTGAAAATGGACTAACAAATATGAACAAAATAAGAAGCTCAACTAAGCTGCCATACATTCGTGCATCGGATCTCCCGAAATGATGCAACTATAATGGAGAAATTTAGAAGTCTGTGACTGCTGGCACCACTTTCAACAACCTTTATGGTGATTTCTTTTCTGAACAAATATGTTGCCCTTTCGATGGATAACATTTTCTACAGTTTGCCCACACCTTTAAAAAGTGATAAATTTTTTACTGCCACAATGGTACAAAATATTTGAGATTTAATATTAATGTATACTTAGCGTTTCACTGTTTCTACGATTTTTAGCACCATTTTATCAATAAAAATCGTCAGCAACATTGTTTTCTAATCATCTGCTATTACCTAGAACAAACTGCAAAAACTTTAAACCAAAAATTTATCAAAAAAGTTTACATTGAAATAAATAATAAATTAAACAGAATCTTCTTCTAACAAAAGTCTGACGGACTCTAGTCAAAGTGAAGAGTATATTGATTTTCATAATTCTTATTTGTATAAAAAAGTACTTCACAAAGATGTAAAAAAGGTTACTATATGACCCCGACTTGAGAGCAGAGGGCAAAATATGTTGCATATTTTGCCAGTTATTTGTGCAACATATTTACAAAGGAACGAAATAGCTTTTTTTAATGTTACATATTTTTTAGAATGGAACAGAAATAGTAACGAAATGTAGCATATATGTAACATTTTTGTCAGAAAAGAAATCACCATTAGATTCACATTTTATGTCAAATGCAAAGTAGCAAAGAGTACGTTCGAAAAAGAAAATCTTTGTAACAAGTGGCAGCATTTTCTTTGGATTTAAATATCAGAAGTATGTGTACATACATTCATCCATAGAAAATCAGTGGCATAATTGGTCAGTTGCATGTATCAATTCGCAAGCGAGTTAATACGATATGGGCGGTAGGCGAATTAAAAAGGCCCTGCAATGTCAAAGTTGACACCATTTGAACCATCTTCATTAAATTCGCCACTGCCATCATCTTTTTACAAATACGGTTTGCAAAAATTTTAACAAGCAAAATTCAATTGCCAATTAAATTTAATTCTGATAAGAATGCGATACAAAACCGGCAGTAATTCTTTATCGGGAATTCGCAAAGCCATGATTGTATGGAAGAACGAACGAAAATTATTACAAATATGTATATTAGTTCCTACTGGCAAAAAGACGGTACACTTACTCTGACTAACTCATCATTTTGGACAAATTGCCTTGGCCATTCGCTTCTTTTCTACAACTCTTATTTTATTTAATACACTGCATTATATTCTTGCTTTGCTAATACCGTTTTTTTTCATCAAACACAATTAAATACTTATTTTACAAATTATTACTATGAAACTAAAAGTACTTGCACTCGCATTTTACTTCAACGCGTCTAATTAGTTCAGCTGTTGAAAATGGACTAACAAATATGAACAAAATAAGAAGCTCAACTAAGCTGCCATACATTCGTGCATCGGATCTCCCGAAATGATGCAACTATAATGGAGAAATTTAGAAGTCTGTGACTGCTGGCACCACTTTCAACAACCTTTAGATTCACATTTTATGTCAAATGCAAAGTAGCAAAGAGTACGTTCGAAAAAGAAAATCTTTGTAACAAGTGGCAGCATTTTCTTTGGATGTAAATATCAGAAGTATGTGTACATACATTCATCCATAGAAAATCAGTGGCATAATTGGTCAGTTGCATGTATCAATTCGCAAGCGAGTTAATACGATATGGGCGGTAGGCGAATTAAAAAGGCCCTGCAATGTCAAAGTTGACACCATTTGAACCATCTTCATTAAATTCGCCACTGCCATCATCTTTTTACAAATACGGTTTGCAAAAATTTTAACAAGCAAAATTCAATTGCCAATTAAATTTAATTCTGATAAGAATGCGGTACAAAACCGGCAGTAATTCTTTATCGGGAATTCGCAAAGCCATGATTGTATGGAAGAACGAACGAAAATTATTACAAATATGTATATTAGTTCCTACTGGCAAAAAACGGTACACTTACTCTGACTAACTCATCATTTTGGACAAATTGCCTTGGCCATTCGCTTCTTTTCTACAACTCTTATTTTATTTAATACACTTTGCATTATATTCTTGCTTTGCTAATACAGTTTTTTTCATCAAACACAATTAAATACTTATTTTACAAATTATTACTATGAAACTAAAAGTACTTGCACTCGCATTTTACTTCAACGCGTCTAATTAGTTCAGCTGTTGAAAATGGACTAACAAATATGAACAAAATAAGAAGCTCAACTAAGCTGCCATACATTCGTGCATCGGATCTCCCGAAATGATGCAACTATAATGGAGAAATTTAGAAGTCTGTGACTGCTGGCACCACTTTCAACAACCTTTAGATTCACATTTTATGTCAAATGCAAAGTAGCAAAGAGTACGTTCGAAAAAGAAAATCTTTGTAACAAGTGGCAGCATTTTCTTTGGATTTAAATATCAGAAGTATGTGTACATACATTCATCCATAGAAAATCAGTGGCATAATTGGTCAGTTGCATGTATCAATTCGCAAGCGAGTTAATACGATATGGGCGGTAGGCGAATTAAAAAGGCCCTGCAATGTCAAAGTTGACACCATTTGAACCATCTTCATTAAATTCGCCACTGCCATCATCTTTTTACAAATACGGTTTGCAAAAATTTTAACAAGCAAAATTCAATTGCCAATTAAATTTAATTCTGATAAGAATGCGATACAAAACCGGCAGTAATTCTTTATCGGGAATTCGCAAAGCCATGATTGTATGGAAGAACGAACGAAAATTATTACAAATATGTATATTAGTTCCTACTGGCAAAAAGACGGTACACTTACTCTGACTAACTCATCATTTTGGACAAATTGCCTTGGCCATTCGCTTCTTTTCTACAACTCTTATTTTATTTAATACACTTTGCATTATATTCTTGCTTTGCTAATACCGTTTTTTTTCATCAAACACAATTAAATACTTATTTTACAAATTATTACTATGAAACTAAAAGTACTTGCACTCGCATTTTACTTCAACGCGTCTAATTAGTTCAGCTGTTGAAAATGGACTAACAAATATGAACAAAATAAGAAGCTCAACTAAGCTGCCATACATTCGTGCATCGGATCTCCCGAAATGATGCAACTATAATGGAGAAATTTAGAAGTCTGTGACTGCTGGCACCACTTTCAACAACCTTTAGATTCACATTTTATGTCAAATGCAAAGTAGCAAAGAGTACGTTCGAAAAAGAAAATCTTTGTAACAAGTGGCAGCATTTTCTTTGGATGTAAATATCAGAAGTATGTGTACATACATTCATCCATAGAAAATCAGTGGCATAATTGGTCAGTTGCATGTATCAATTCGCAAGCGAGTTAATACGATATGGGCGGTAGGCGAATTAAAAAGGCCCTGCAATGTCAAAGTTGACACCATTTGAACCATCTTCATTAAATTCGCCACTGCCATCATCTTTTTACAAATACGGTTTGCAAAAATTTTAACAAGCAAAATTCAATTGCCAATTAAATTTAATTCTGATAAGAATGCGGTACAAAACCGGCAGTAATTCTTTATCGGGAATTCGCAAAGCCATGATTGTATGGAAGAACGAACGAAAATTATTACAAATATGTATATTAGTTCCTACTGGCAAAAAACGGTACACTTACTCTGACTAACTCATCATTTTGGACAAATTGCCTTGGCCATTCGCTTCTTTTCTACAACTCTTATTTTATTTAATACACTTTGCATTATATTCTTGCTTTGCTAATACAGTTTTTTTCATCAAACACAATTAAATACTTATTTTACAAATTATTACTATGAAACTAAAAGTACTTGCACTCGCATTTTACTTCAACGCGTCTAATTAGTTCAGCTGTTGAAAATGGACTAACAAATATGAACAAAATAAGAAGCTCAACTAAGCTGCCATACATTCGTGCATCGGATCTCCCGAAATGATGCAACTATAATGGAGAAATTTAGAAGTCTGTGACTGCTGGCACCACTTTCAACAACCTTTAGATTCACATTTTATGTCAAATGCAAAGTAGCAAAGAGTACGTTCGAAAAAGAAAATCTTTGTAACAAGTGGCAGCATTTTCTTTGGATTTAAATATCAGAAGTATGTGTACATACATTCATCCATAGAAAATCAGTGGCATAATTGGTCAGTTGCATGTATCAATTCGCAAGCGAGTTAATACGATATGGGCGGTAGGCGAATTAAAAAGGCCCTGCAATGTCAAAGTTGACACCATTTGAACCATCTTCATTAAATTCGCCACTGCCATCATCTTTTTACAAATACGGTTTGCAAAAATTTTAACAAGCAAAATTCAATTGCCAATTAAATTTAATTCTGATAAGAATGCGATACAAAACCGGCAGTAATTCTTTATCGGGAATTCGCAAAGCCATGATTGTATGGAAGAACGAACGAAAATTATTACAAATATGTATATTAGTTCCTACTGGCAAAAAGACGGTACACTTACTCTGACTAACTCATCATTTTGGACAAATTGCCTTGGCCATTCGCTTCTTTTCTACAACTCTTATTTTATTTAATACACTTTGCATTATATTCTTGCTTTGCTAATACCGTTTTTTTTCATCAAACACAATTAAATACTTATTTTACAAATTATTACTATGAAACTAAAAGTACTTGCACTCGCATTTTACTTCAACGCGTCTAATTAGTTCAGCTGTTGAAAATGGACTAACAAATATGAACAAAATAAGAAGCTCAACTAAGCTGCCATACATTCGTGCATCGGATCTCCCGAAATGATGCAACTATAATGGAGAAATTTAGAAGTCTGTGACTGCTGGCACCACTTTCAACAACCTTTAGATTCACATTTTATGTCAAATGCAAAGTAGCAAAGAGTACGTTCGAAAAAGAAAATCTTTGTAACAAGTGGCAGCATTTTCTTTGGATGTAAATATCAGAAGTATGTGTACATACATTCATCCATAGAAAATCAGTGGCATAATTGGTCAGTTGCATGTATCAATTCGCAAGCGAGTTAATACGATATGGGCGGTAGGCGAATTAAAAAGGCCCTGCAATGTCAAAGTTGACACCATTTGAACCATCTTCATTAAATTCGCCACTGCCATCATCTTTTTACAAATACGGTTTGCAAAAATTTTAACAAGCAAAATTCAATTGCCAATTAAATTTAATTCTGATAAGAATGCGGTACAAAACCGGCAGTAATTCTTTATCGGGAATTCGCAAAGCCATGATTGTATGGAAGAACGAACGAAAATTATTACAAATATGTATATTAGTTCCTACTGGCAAAAAACGGTACACTTACTCTGACTAACTCATCATTTTGGACAAATTGCCTTGGCCATTCGCTTCTTTTCTACAACTCTTATTTTATTTAATACACTTTGCATTATATTCTTGCTTTGCTAATACAGTTTTTTTCATCAAACACAATTAAATACTTATTTTACAAATTATTACTATGAAACTAAAAGTACTTGCACTCGCATTTTACTTCAACGCGTCTAATTAGTTCAGCTGTTGAAAATGGACTAACAAATATGAACAAAATAAGAAGCTCAACTAAGCTGCCATACATTCGTGCATCGGATCTCCCGAAATGATGCAACTATAATGGAGAAATTTAGAAGTCTGTGACTGCTGGCACCACTTTCAACAACCTTTAGATTCACATTTTATGTCAAATGCAAAGTAGCAAAGAGTACGTTCGAAAAAGAAAATCTTTGTAACAAGTGGCAGCATTTTCTTTGGATGTAAATATCAGAAGTATGTGTACATACATTCATCCATAGAAAATCAGTGGCATAATTGGTCAGTTGCATGTATCAATTCGCAAGCGAGTTAATACGATATGGGCGGTAGGCGAATTAAAAAGGCCCTGCAATGTCAAAGTTGACACCATTTGAACCATCTTCATTAAATTCGCCACTGCCATCATCTTTTTACAAATACGGTTTGCAAAAATTTTAACAAGCAAAATTCAATTGCCAATTAAATTTAATTCTGATAAGAATGCGGTACAAAACCGGCAGTAATTCTTTATCGGGAATTCGCAAAGCCATGATTGTATGGAAGAACGAACGAAAATTATTACAAATATGTATATTAGTTCCTACTGGCAAAAAACGGTACACTTACTCTGACTAACTCATCATTTTGGACAAATTGCCTTGGCCATTCGCTTCTTTTCTACAACTCTTATTTTATTTAATACACTTTGCATTATATTCTTGCTTTGCTAATACAGTTTTTTTCATCAAACACAATTAAATACTTATTTTACAAATTATTACTATGAAACTAAAAGTACTTGCACTCGCATTTTACTTCAACGCGTCTAATTAGTTCAGCTGTTGAAAATGGACTAACAAATATGAACAAAATAAGAAGCTCAACTAAGCTGCCATACATTCGTGCATCGGATCTCCCGAAATGATGCAACTATAATGGAGAAATTTAGAAGTCTGTGACTGCTGGCACCACTTTCAACAACCTTTAGATTCACATTTTATGTCAAATGCAAAGTAGCAAAGAGTACGTTCGAAAAAGAAAATCTTTGTAACAAGTGGCAGCATTTTCTTTGGATTTAAATATCAGAAGTATGTGTACATACATTCATCCATAGAAAATCAGTGGCATAATTGGTCAGTTGCATGTATCAATTCGCAAGCGAGTTAATACGATATGGGCGGTAGGCGAATTAAAAAGGCCCTGCAATGTTAAAGTTGACACCATTTGAACCATCTTCATTCAATTCGCCACTGCCATCATCTTTTAACAAATACGGTTTGCAATAATTTTAACAAGTAGAATTCAAATGACAATTAAATTTAATTCTGATAAGAATGCGATACAAAACCGGCAGTGATTGTCTATCGGGAATTCGCAAAGCCATGATTGTATGGAAGAATGAACGAAAATTATTACAAATACAGTCGAACTTGTCTATAGCGAACTGCTCTATAACGAAATCTCCTTTATAACAAATAAAATTCGTGAACACAACATTTTTGTGAGTATTTTCTTACATTTTGATCTCCCTATAACGAACTTCTCTATAGCGAAGTTCTCTCTGTAACGTACAATTTTTTAAGACCTAAATAGAATTTTTCACACTAAATAATCTCTCTATTGCGAAGTTTTTAGCAATCGATTTTTTGCATCAATTTAGTCACATATGTATGTATTAATAAAAAAAATATTAATGTGTTCATGTAAAAACAATTTTTTTTGTCTTAATAAATATATTTTCTACATAAAAAAAATGTAGTCAAAATTTTCTGCAGTTTCTCTATAACGAATTTTATCTATAACGTAGAAATTTGACGGTCCCCAACTGCTACGTTATAGAGAAGTTCGACTGTATATGTATTTTTTATACATAATAACATTTACTTTGTAATTTATGACTACGACTTTTCACCGTACTAAGTGTATACCCTGGAAACAGCAAAAATGCCAGAAGAAACCCCTTATTGTCGTCTTTGGGTCACTTCCACATATCGAAAGGGATAGTAGGAGAAACGACGGAGGTGAAGCTTAATTAATTATTTTGCAGCTCTGCTTTTGCTCGTTCTTTGTTTTTATACTCGTAGCAGTGCTGGCTTCGGTTTAGTAGCCATTTTTATTATTATTTGTTATGCGATTGTGAATTGCTATCAGCTGAGGCCGGTATTGTTCAGTGACGACTGACTATGCCTTCGCCACTGAAACCTTCCGACAACAACTGACACACAAAGACACACTAATGCACATCAGAAAAATGCGAGATGTTTATTTTTATTTTAAAATTTTTAGTCTGAAATTGGGTTTGAACCCAGGTCTGTTTTTGGTTTTGTAGTCAACGTGCAGACTACCATCCATCGTGCCATCACCAAAGCGTAAGAAAACGATTTTTGGTAAAATTTAGAGTAAACGAACACACCTTTTTTTGTTTTCATTATTAATGGATGGGAAAAAAGCAGATTGAAAATCTGGTAAGTTCTGCAAGTTGATTCCGGCAACGAAGTGGCTATTTTCAGCAATATTATCACAGATAGATATTATATTAAGTTGCTGGACTAAAATGTTTTCGATTATTGGCATATTGAGGACAGGAAAGGGATTGTGATAGAGATGGCAGCTGATGAAGGGATATATAGAGGAAAAGTTCACTACCTTACAACTCTGCCCCTGAACGTTTTTTCTTTACAACAGTGTTGCAGGGCCTGTTTACAATTTTAAATTTTGTTTGATAAGAACGTTGGTTCTAAATGTAATAGTATAAAAATTTGCAAGCACATACATTTTGATAGTTTCAACAGCATCACCAAGTTATGTGTTCATTATTTTAACATTTTAGTGGATTAAAAACAAAATTGTTACAGTTAATAAAAAAAATTTTTATTCAGTGTCATCTAGCGGCAAAGTGTTGAAAAAAATTGGTAAGAATTCTACTAAAGGTCTTAATATTCCTACATGATTTATATCAAGTAAACGCAAAAAATTTTTGGGAAAAAGGTTTGAATACACAAATATTTAAAAGTTATCAAAATTTATTTTTCAAATGTAGACATTACCCTGTACAGTCACCATATTATTTGCCGTTAATTCATCGATGTGAAGAAATCATACTTTTACAACATTCCGTCCAGCAGAGTTGTATATGTTAGCAATTTAGAACTAAGTTATTTTAATGAAAAAAGTAGTATGAAAACAGTGTGTACTAACGTTTGCAAGCAATATGAATTAAATCCAAATAAAAATTAAAATTATTGCAAGAAACAATAAAATAATAACTAAAATTTTAAATTGTTCTATAAATTATTTTCTTTTCTTTTATGTGTGTTTAGCACCATTATTTTAGTAATATAGACTAAATTTACATTTTTACAGTGTATGCTGCAACATTTTGTTTAGTTCCGTCTAAATGTTCAATGTCTGCTGGATGAGAAGTATGGCAGCACAAACAAACAAATCATGATGGCGACCACACATGTTTATGCAGAAAAACTGCAAAAGGAAAAGCATTGGCAAAGTAATTTTGTTAATGTTTGGCTTAATCAATTGGTAGGTATCTAATTTAAATTGATAAATTGATTGCCAACAACCTATTTTTAACAATATCACACATTTTCTTTACAGGCATCAGTGCAGCAAAACAAATGGACGCCTTTCATAAAACAAGGAAATTGCATCAGAATATGATGAACATTAATCTATACATTGTAGCTGGATTGGTTGCGATGTTCAATGCAATGATTATTGGGAATTAAACGGCCATATCGAAACGCATTTGGAATCCCTTAGAGAAAATTCCTCCAGGAAATTTAATTGGGTGTGGCGTGCCTGTCAATATAGCACCGAATGTAAAACAAATAAAGCGACATATCTTTTATCATGGTTAGTCTTTTGGTACTATGCAAACAAGAAGTGGAAAATAAATTTCACGATGTAATGCTCCACCAAGAGAATTTGACAAAAAACAACACGTATTCAAAGTTTAGAGGTAACTGAACAAATACTAACCAAATTCTTTCGAAAAGACAGAAATTACTTAAGATAACAGTTGCTACGAAATCGTTTCGAAAACTAATAACTAGATGACGCCCAACGTATCATTGTATCAAACGATAGTAACGATAATAAACTGTTGGTTTTTAAGATATTGTTTTTATTATTATTTTCTTATGCTGAATCAGATAACACTTTCAGCAAACTTTCTTTCCTAATTGTGAAGTTTTGTAATCTTTCGATCACTCTACATCATATACATACATATTGTAATCTTAAGTCAAATTTGTAATTTCACAATTGATATAAATCGTGAGATATTGGAAAAATATGGCTTTTAAAGCACTTTTTAATTAGTTAAATAAATAAAATTGATGTTATGCTGGAAGGTAAAACCAAGTTTATTATTATTTGTAATTATTACATAAAATTGAATACGTTTGCAAAAAAAAATAATTATTCAGGTATGTGATGGAAATCGGTCGATTTAAAAAGTAAATCGTCTTTTGAAATCGACAGTAGTGCGAGTGCGATGAATTTCGATCGATTTGTCTCGTTTCCACATATCTTCTCTAAATATGTAAACATATGTGTATGTGAGTGATGTTTGTAAAATATTTAAGCAAAATAAAATTTGTATCAAGATATTTTATCATTTTTATTTATAAAATGCCTTTTGTTGCTGCGGTTTCGCTAATTCTCGTGGAATAAAATAATAGGATGAATATTCTAAGAAAACGTTTAAGAGATAAATCGGATCCCTTAAATTTGCCAGATGAAATGTCGGTATTTAAATTTTTAAATTTCACTTCTATATTAACTAGTATTTATTTAAATAGATTTGTTGAATATTTTCGTTTAAATAAGAACGTATTTATAATCATTTTTCATTTATTTTTTTGGTATATTTCTATACATTTTGTTCGAGTAAAATTAATCGAATTTAAACTGGCATTATCGAAATGCGTCACATGTTAAAAACGTCTTTTTTTCAATAAAACAAGATGGAATATGAAATGGTCACAACAAATCGTCACATACAAATTCATCACACTATTTGCCGATTTCAAAACGTTTTAACGCCGAAAACGATTTTCATCACATACCTGACAGTCTATTGTAAATATATTTTCAGTATGTTTAAAAAAGAATCGATAATTTAGTACACAGTGGTGCTCATTCGGTTAGCACATTTACTTTTTCTACCTATAATTTGCTGAAGCCATACACTTGTATATTTATTAGTTTAATATTATTTATGCCTAGTACTTCGCTGGAAACCACTATTATGACTTAATTATATTTTTGAAGATTTTTTTGATCAAAATATGTTTCAATAACATTTTCTCCAATAATAGTTTTTTATTTTTGGAAGTATTGCTTACATTAGCAAACCTACCGTTTGAATTAAACAACTTAAACGGCAAAATATTCTAATTTACACATCTGGCATCATTTTATTTCAACCCCTCATTTCTTTTACATATCAGAGTTGTGATTTAGTTTCCGCGCCATTTCTGTCCACGGTACAAGCAAAATTTCTAAATGTAAAAAAAATGTCGATCGAAAATTAATATATTAAATATTAATCGCGTGTGATAGAAAAGGTTTTAATGTAATCGGCTAATGGGCTAGATTCGTGTTATCGTTTTCTATTAAATTGCATTCAATAAATCATGTTGAAATCTGTTAAAATCCTAGTGTAGTGCCTGTGTATGTAAAAGTGAAAAAATTCAGTTTATATGCGTATTTTATAAAATTTTGTGTACAAATCGCAAAATATAAGAGCAAATTAAAAATAAAATAGCAAAGTTTTGATAAAGTATCAAATTTCTATAAGAAAATATCAATGTAATAAAAATAAGCTCTAGAGTAAAAGTGGTTGTGTGCATATGGCTGAAAAAAGTAATTAAATATGAAAGTTCGGCTAAAAAAAGGAAATATGAATTAAAAGAAAGCAGAAAAAGTCCACGTGTAACACAGAGAATAAATTTTGTGTTTATAGTTTTACCGCGGAAAGACTCCCTACTTATGACTATGATCCAAGCCAGGGGCACCTGTCTCGCTGCTTGGAATGTAACTATAAGTTCAACTAAGCTCCTATAAGAGGTCTAGTACAATTTTCACACTTGAATTGCAAATTGTAGTATATCCAACTGAGTAGGTAAATGAGTGAATATATAAATATAATAGTGAATTATTCTTACGCGGTACACGTACTTCGGCTTCAGTTGGCCCTACTGCAATGTTTCGTTTCTTTTTTCGTGGAAATGCATTTTATTTCTCCAAAAACGTTAATTATGTGACATCCAGTATTCGTTGACCGTTCAATGCTGTCTCGTAACAGGTATGTATGTTTCAAAATGCATTATTCCAAGGTGTCTACAAATTTTTCAAGCTGAATCTGCCTTGGTATTATACCTATTTTCCTATTTGTGTAATGTATACCATATTTTCCTATTTATGTAATGTACGAATGCACATTTTCGTAACTATTTTTCATTCATGTTTGTTATATGGTTTATCTGGTAAATTTTCCTGGTACATTTCCTGACCTATTCATTCATACATATAGACCAGCCAAACCATAAATGTATGTACCATAAATATGTACATAGTAATCTCCATTGGCCGTATTTCATGTCTAAATTCGAGTTTGTTAAACTTAACAGTCGTATTCAAAAATAAATGATTCGCTTATAGATGGCAAATGGACTTTAGAGAATTGGCGAATACGCTATTACGGATGGCAATTGAGAACGACGAAGGACTTGAACGTGCCAAGAACAGAACCCGCATCCTTCTAGTTGCAAAGCTAACATGCTAATTACTCAGCCAGCCATCAGTACTATAATCTGAACAATTATTGTCTTCCATTTCAGTGCCCATCCGGCTCATTGACATCAGAGGCCCTGCAACACTGTTGTAAAGAAAAAACGTTCAAGGGCAGAGTTGTAGGTAGTGAACTTTTCCTCTATATATCCCTTCATCAGCTGCCATCTCTATCACAATCCCTTTCCTGTCCTCAATATGCAAATAATCGAAAACATTTTAGTCCAGCAACTTAATATAATATTATCTGTGATAATATTGCTGAAAATAGCCACTTCGTTGCCGGAATCAACTTACAGAACTTACCAGATTTTCAATCTGCTTTTTTCCCATCCATTAATAATGAAAACAAAAAAAGGTGTGTTCGTTTACTCTAAATTTTACCAAAAATCGTTTTCTTACGCTTTGGCGATGGCACGATGGATGGTAGTCTGCACGTTGACTACAAAACCAAATACAGACCTGGGTTCAATCCCAATTTCAGACTAAAAATTTTAAAATAAAAATAAACATCTCGCATTTTTCTGATGTGCATTAGTGTGTCTCTGTGTGTCAGTTGTAGTCGGAAGGTTTCAGTGGCGAAGGCATAGTCAGTCGTCACTGAACAATACCGGCCTCAGCTGATAGCAATCCACAATCGCATCAGAACGCCCTCCTTCGTCGGTATTGTGTAGCACCGGCGAAGTAAAATAATAATAAAAATGGCTACTAAACCGAAGCCAGCATTGCTACGAGTATAAAAACAAAGAACGAGCAAAAGCAGAGCTGCAAAATAATTAATTAAGCTTCACCTCCAGTCGTTTCTCCTACTAGCCCTTTCGATATGTGGAAGTGACCCAAAGACGACAATAAGGGGTTGCTTCTGGCATTTTTGCTGTTTCCAGGGTATACACTTAGTACGGTGAAAAGTCGTAGTCATAAATAACAAAGTAAATGTTATTATGTATAAAAAATACATATACAGTCGAACTTCTCTATAACGTAGCAGTTGGGGACCGTCAAATTTCTACGTTATAGATAAAATTCGTTATAGAGAAACTGCAGAAAATTTTGACTACATTTTTTTTATGTAGAAAATATATTTATTAAGACAAAAAAAATTGTTTTTACATGAACACATTAATATTTTTTTTATTAATACATACATATGTGACTAAATTGATGCAAAAAATCTATTGCTAAAAACTTCGCAATAGAGAGATTATTTAGTGTGAAAAATTCTATTTAGGTCATAAAAAATTGTACGTTACAGAGAGAACTTCGCTATAGGGAAGTTCGTGGGAGATCAAAATGTAAGAAAATACTCACAAAAATGTTGTGTTCACGAATTTTATTTGTTATAGAGAAGTTCGCTATAGAGAAGTTCGACTGTAAATAATAAAATATGAATTGTAGAACATAAAATATGTGATATATAATTTAAATTAAAAAAATATACAATATAAAATCAATAATTTTTTTTTTAATTTTGAAAAAATTTGTTTTTATGTAGTAAAATATTTGATACAATAATTTCAGTGTATTTTGTTAAAATTCAATTTGTACGCAGTAAAGATCTGGCAACATGAAATTTTTGTCAATGCATATTAAATATGGCTGCACTGAAAATACTATTAATGGCTACCACCAGCGTTACCGTTGACAAATTTCAGAAAGGGTTATAATAAGGGTCTTTCGCTAGAAAATCGTCTCATAAATTGTATTTGAAAGAAAAAAAAGGTAAATAAAAAAAAAGAAATTAAGCTTTATTTTGTTTTTAGTATAAAATAAAACAAAAAATTAACAATGGTGTACAAACATATATATACAAGAATTACTTATACTTAAAATTTCTTTTCAATAAACACTAAACTTTTAATTTCAAATGCTATTTATTTGCACAACTCCAAAGTCGACATCGACATTCGAGCTCTTAATTAGCACTATATTTAATGCTAAGGTCATATTGACCAATTGTTCTCTTTCAAGTTAATTACAAAAAACCAAGCCATCGCATGTGACACAAACAGAAATCACTTTCAAAGAAAAAAAATTAAACACTGATTTCAGCGAAACCTTAAAAGATATTTCAATGCGTCTAATTTTAATTTAAATATATGCATTGATGTATATTTATAATGGTTTTTATGTTATACAAAAATATTAAGTAGATAGTAGTGATTAACTCTCACGACATTTCCCATTTACCATTGTTAATTTTTTGTTTTATTTTATACTAAAAATAAAATAAAGCTTAATTTTTTTGTTATTAAAAAATTTACCTTTTTTTCAAATACCATTTATGAGACACTTTTTTTGCAAATGACCCTTAATATAGGCCTTTCAAAAAATTGTCACCGGTAACGCTGGTGGTAGCCATTATTTTCAGTGCAGCCATATTTAATTGGCATTGAAAAAATATTTCATGTTGCCATATCTTTACTGAGAACAAATTGAAATTAAACAAAATACACTGAAATTTTTGTAAAAAAATATAAAAAGTTTTTAAAGAGCGTATTTTATTATGTTGTGTGTGTGTGTGTACTTTGGGTAATTCATTTATAATTTTTGACATACGGCGTAACTTTACACAAACAAAAATTATTTTTGTTGTTGTAATGTTGTATTTGTTGCAGTAGTAGTGCCACCTCGTTTATTGCAGCATGATTGCAATGGTTTAAAACGAGACTGCATACCCCCTTGAGCATTAATTCACTTTTAAACGAATGTCCGCTAAAGCAAAGAATTCTCAACGTAAAAATATTCGCTATATAGTCCAATGGCTGAAGTAGTATGCACGTTGACTACAAAGCCAAACACATTCTGGATTCGAGTTTCACACTCAGTCATAAAAATATCTCGAATTTTTTCTGATATTCATTAGTGCGCCTTTGTGTCCGTTGATGTCAGAAGGTTTCACTGGAGAAAGCATAGTCATTTTTCACTTTCATCTGTCTCCAATCCACAAGCATATCAGAATGCCCTCCTTCGTCGGTATTGTGTAGCACCGGCGAAATAAAATAATTACTAAAAAGGACTACTAAAAACGTCTCCTTCGCATACATGCGCTACAGCACTGCTATAAACAAAGGACATGCTAAAAGCAGAGTTAGTGAAGCTTTACCTGCTGTCATCTCTCTCGTTATCCCTTTCATCTAGTTCCAGTACAAGGCATCGCATGTATAGCGGTCATCTCCTGAGTGCCGGTTCAAGATAAAAGAAATATAAATATACGAACTACTAGCGACGATTAGATGATAGCAAATATTTTTTTTCTACTTTTTTATAAAAACAATTATGTGGAATATCGGCTGCATGAGAATATAAAGTAATAACACAGTGCGACAAATTTGATTTTTTTCTTTTTGGCACCAACGCGACTATAGGACCATTAATCGAGGACCAAAATAAAGTTAAACTGCATACTTGCTTTTTTATTTCCTTCTCTTTTGTCCTCCTTAAGGATGCTTATTTTAAATAATGTTTTCTATATTAAGATATATGTATATTCCCTCATATTTAAGTACATTGGAGACAATATTACATTGATTGAAATAGTGAAAGCTTATAACTGAACAAATGTTGACTCAACAGTTGAGTTCTGGGTGCAGTTGCGACAACTTAAGAATGCGCTATAAGAAAATCTATTTCTTGATTCGGTATTTAGTATTGCATTTCAGTAACGCTGAGGTTAAAAGACTTTTTAATAGCATGAAAATTATTAAAATAAAACAACAACAAAATTGTACTAGAATTAAAATGGTTAATATCTTTTTAATTTTACATAAATGTACAATTTCTTAGCTTTTTTCAAGAATTTGGCTAAAGGTCTACTGAAGATTTTTTATTAACACCAAAGGAAATGCTACATATAGACCAGCTAAACCATATAACAAACATAGATAAAATATCGTAATGAATTTTGACTAACATCGGATAATTGAAAGAATAGTTACATAATAACGAATATTTAAATATAAAAAATATTTTTTGCAAATGTTTAGCTAAATCGGTAACAATGTTCGATATTGCTTAAGATTCGCTTCAAAATCAAAACATTTGACAATAAAAACCGTGGCCAGTTAAAAATGCTCGTCCTTAATAGTTTTTAAGGCAAACGAAAATCAAAAGATTAAATTCAAATATTTTAAAAATTTAATTTATAAAGTTTCAGGAGGATTTAAATAATTTCCACGAAAGTTCAATAAACCACGTCTTGCTCATTGACAAACTATTTTATATGTATATCGTGATTCATAAGCATTATGGAGGAAGCGTTTCCTTTTTTTACAAGCTTGGTTAGGTATATTCTCATATAATATTAAGTATTACATTTTATTGCGTATTTACCTAAGTTGAATTCTAGTAAATATAATTTCAAATCTATCTCGAAATCTACATCGTTTACATTAAACTTTTCTGACATTCAGCTGTATTTTATTTCTTTGACATGTCAAAGTATTTTATTTAAACAAAAAAAACATGACATATGTACATATATGACATTCATAATGACTGGACAACAATCATTTAAAGAAGGACTTTAAAAAATAAAAATATATGTTCTCTATGATTCTAATTATAAAATTGTGCTTTTTCCCAAAAAAAGTATGTGAAATGTATTATTACATACTTTACGATATTCTCATAAAGTATTTTTTACAAAAGTAAACTCAATAACTGAGGAGGAAAGCATAAACATATAGTACTATTTCGCTAATGCTTACTTAGCTCATCAGTGGATTTTTCCTAATTTCTGAATACAAACCCAAGATTCTAATGTTTAAAATTCAACTATCAATCGAGAATTGATGTTGAATACCAAACACAAAACCATAAATCTATAAACAAAAATATAACAATCCATGAGTTTACTTTTTTCATAACACATACATATTTCTATTTTCTTTTTTTCTACACTAGGCTTGCCATCGGCCAGCAATATACAATATATGTTCTCAATATAATTAATTTGAAATTAAAGTTTTATTTGTGTATCATTAATAAAAGAAACAAAAAAAAATATATATACAGTCGACTGTTGATAATTTGAAACACCAGGTCCCTTGAAAAACATTTAATCTTGATCGCCGATACGCTATTTTGAGTTTGTTTGTATCTACGCTCTATAGTTTGAATTATTTTAATGTGCTGTGTTTTATGCAAAATATGAAATAAAAACTAAATAATCATTTATTTTAGTTTATATTCAATGCTCTATAAATATATGTACATAAATGATATCTTGCTCGCCGACATTCTATAATTTCACTTTGGCTTTTCTGCACTCCTTAATTTGAACTCGTAATACAAAATTATTAAATCGTCTGCTTTAGTATGCATGCACTTTGCTTAAATTAATTAATTAATTAAACTCTTGTTAATTTAAAATCTCGATTAATTGAACTTTTTTTTTTGTACCTTGAATTTTAAATTATCGAGAGTCGACTGTATATAAAATTCTTTTACAAATAAAAATTCGCTTCTTGAAAATATAATTTTCATATTTGCTTGATGGCACAATAAGTTACCAATGAGGCAGAATAAAGTTAAGTTCCAGATATCAAAAAAAAAAGAATTAAGGATTTAAACAGAGCACAAATAAATGATATAGAATTTATTAATAACTAATTATTTGTATGTAATGTGCCAGGTGGCATACCAGTAACCTCTCGACGATATGTAAACGAAGGTAATATGTTGAATACACCCACAGTTAAAAAGAAAATGTTTTATTAAATTTTACAACAAAAACAATAATTAAAAATAAACATACATATACATACATATGTAATTAAAATGGTGTCGTTGGCACTGAAATTTCGGCAACATCTTCTATTTCGCTGTGAATGTTTAAAAGAAAAGAAAAGAAAAGAACGAACACATATAATTATAAACACACGCGAAATTGCTTTCAATATTTTTTAATTAAAATAAAAAAAAAAAAACCTAATAAACAAGAAGCTAATATATTTTTTATAAATTTGCTACATACACTTCCTCTTCAATGCGGCGAAGAAAATTTTGTATTTGACTATTTTTACCAACCAACGAATACAGTGAACCAAATCCATGGAAAGCAACAAATAAACAAACCACATAGTTGATGTGGGTCTCTTCGCTGCGATAGTAATTAATGGCAAATGAACTAATAAATACCATCCACGACGTGAAGGTGTATGCAAAAAATTTCCAAAATGATTTGAAGCTAAAAAAAGGAAACATTTTAATGCGATAAATTTAAAGTTTGAAATGAAAACGTACCGATTTCTAGAAACTGCAGTCATTAATTTGCTTATATTACCGTCAATACCTGCCAGATTCTCGCTCATTCTAATCAGAGATAAAATATAGAAGATGACACTGAACAAGCAGGCCAGAAGTATTGGAACATATAAATATGCCACAATGGAAAAGTTACGAGCTGAAATATTAACGTTAATCTGATATGAGGCTTCATTTATTTATTTTTATACTTTACTTACGATCAAACCAACATATATCATTTCCAAACACCGGCTTATTGTTGTAATAATCGTAACTTACAAAAAAGGACCAACATGCCACTACCAGCGCAATGGGAAATAATATAAACCAAAACACGAGTTTGCTCAGAATGATGCCAAAAAAGCTCAAATAGAAATTAAAGCTGATAAAACTCAATATGTAGAATGATAAAATAAGGTACAATAGAGCAAAATTAGCTGGAAAAAGAAGTAAGAAAATTTTATGAAACCAAATATAAATTTTAATAAATAAGTAGTAAAATATGTATGTATTAGATCTATTAAACATTAATAAAATTATCAACCCTTGAAGACAAACTACGCCATGTAATATCAAATGATAATAATAATTTAAACAGAAATTACGATCGACGGCAAATATGATTTTGGTTATTTATTTATTTGATTTTTTAAAATATTGTGGACAAATTAATGAAAAGGTTTGTTTTTAAAAGCGAATAAACAATTTTGTTATAAATTTTTTAAAGAGTTCTTTTGCTCTTCTTGTTTTGCATACTCTGCAATTCTCAATTATTTGTTTATAGTTTTTATATAAACAGATAAAGTGCCTGAACTTTTTTAAAAATTTTGTTTGAGGTCTAGTTACAGCATTTGTAGCTTAATTGAATAACAAACATAAATGGGTGCCACCGTAGGGTAGTCCATGAGCATTAGTCTATCAGTAAGGAAGTGCGGGTTCTAGCTATAAGACCTTCGTAGATTTTGTGTTGTCTTGTAAAAAAAAAATTAAAAAGAAAAGATTTATTTTGTAAGTGCAAGTTGAAGCAGCTGTTGACTGAGTAGCGCTGTATAGTTAAAGGTACTGACCAGTTATAGGATTTTTAAGTGAAATCAAGTGCTGAGTTTG
This sequence comes from Dexiosoma caninum, assembly GCA_963924685.1. Lineage (NCBI taxonomy): Eukaryota > Metazoa > Arthropoda > Insecta > Diptera > Tachinidae > Dexiosoma > Dexiosoma caninum. The sequence continues at coordinate 62,397,656 of OZ004729.1, forward strand.
TATCGAGAATGTGCACTTAATTGCCATATGATTTTTAATATATTGTTTACAGATTTTTGGTTTTCTGTTTAGTATTCAACTTTTAATTCTCGATTGATTAGTTGAATTTTCAACATAAGAAGCATAAGGATTAGTAGTAGTCCGAAATTAGGAAATATCCATTGATGAGCTAACTAAACATTAGTGAAATATGGATATGCTATTCTTTTGAATTACTGAGTTTATTATTTAAAAAAGTACTTTATGAGAATATCATAAGGTATATTTTTCTTCGGGAAAGATCAGAATTTGAGAATTAGAGTCATATACATATATTTAAAGTTATTAATAAAGTAAATTCATTTCATTTTAAAATTATAATTTAGAGTTATTATTGCAATACTTAACAAAACACAAAAGGTATCACTTTTATTTTTCTTTAATATTTTTTGCAATGTTTTTTTTATTTATTATCAGGAATAATATAAATAAACTTTTTAATATGCTACAAAACATAATGGTTTCGCTTCTCGAAAAGTGCGATGCTTTATTTCTTAAAAATATTTACACTTTATTGTCATCTGTTAAAATGCAACTAAATGGCTTTCTAGCAGAGCAATAAAGTGCGAATATTTCAAATGAATAGAGCAAAATTGGGCAAGAAATAAAAATAATTTTATTTAAAAATACATATTTTATTATTTACTTTTGTGACTGTCCTGCAATATGTGCATTAAATCAAAAGTATTTATAAGTTGTATTTACAAATTTTAAAAAGACGAATATTTAAAATTTATGGATTTATTATGTTTGTTAGAATTGATTAAAATTTCTTACAGTTAGAATTTCGTTTTTAAATAAAATTTGAACTAAAAAAAAATGGGTGTATTCAAAGTTATGAAAATTTAAAAATGTTTTAATTAAACTGGAGCGGGAAATTTATCATCTTTTTTGGACTTAAAATTTTATAATAAAGTGACAGTGAACAATTAGAAAAAAAAATAAAAATTTTGAAGCTTCGTTTTTAGTAACCATTTTTAATAATTATTTTACTTCCCCAGTGTTACACAATAACGACGAAGGAGTGCATTATGATGTGCCTGTGGATTGCATACAGCTGAAAACGTTACTGTTCAGTGACCAATGACTATGCCTTCACCACTGAAACCTTACAACCGTGGACCATGTCATTGAAAACAACAGCTTATTGCTATACGACAAGTGTTCGTGCTTTTCTTCGTATTTACGATGACTCCGTCTGATTTAAATTACTCCCTGTGATATATGGTTCACCCCTAGGACATCGTAATGTTAAATAAAACATGTTTTCTCAATACATTTGGGTTAGTCTTGGACTAGCCGTAGTCCTCTGTGGACTACACTATACATGCATGTCTGTACTAGTCACATTATATGCAGGGTACCAATGGAACAGTGCTAAGTTCTTTTACATACACATATAAGCTGTTTTAAAGAATGTACTTACGTATTATCGAGCATGTGTATTTTGACATATCCGCTGGATTTGTCAGTGTTAAATGTGCCAACAACGAGTAACCTATGATGATGCACAAAGCGTAAGATTTTATAGCCACTCCATAAAATGTATTCCTTATTTCCGTGCACATCAGATACACGGATATAATTATAATCATGCAAATGACAGTGATAATGAGACCTGGAAGAAAGAATTTTTATTCGAATAAAATGTGGTGGACATTAAATTATTCAGAAAGTGAATAATTGTGGTATAATTACTATAAATGTTCTTTAGGTTAGGTAAGGTTATTCAGGAGCAGTCAAAAGGAAATCGCAGTTTCTGGCCCTTTTGGACCTTCCAAGTTTTCTAGTTACCTGGTACAGATCCATAGGTAGGGGAGAGGATTAGACAGGAGAGCAAGAGGAAGAAGAAAAGAAAAAGAGACACGATTGGTAAAAAACATTCGCAGAAAATTACAGAAGAAGAAAACAGCAGTTGGTGCACTCAATGCAAATGTCACTGAAGGAGAATATGTTTTTTTTTTTATCTTGGACCAGCACTCAGGGGATGACCCCTACACATGCGATGCATTGTGCTGGAACTAGGAAATTAGGTTATGGGAAAGAGGATAGAGGGAGTAGTGTTTATTGACATTTGATTTAAATCTTCCCAAGGTAACACCTCTGCCGGTAGTCTATTCCACATACGTGCTGTTCGGCCAAAAAACGAATTTTCCCTGTAATGCGTAGTGCGAGTCGCCGCCAAATCGACCACAAATGGATGCGCTCTTAATGATGATCGCGTCGTTCGCGCGAATGATCGGGTTTCGGGAGCAAGTTCCCTGATTTCATTAGAACACCTCCCATTATAGTATCGATAGAACAACGAAACGCACCCCACGTTGCGACGATGCTCAAGAGAGTCAATAGAGTTGGCTACACTACTATCTCCTATGAGTTTCTTCGCCCTTTCTTAGGGTCTACCTCGAATAAATTCCAAATTCTACTGAACACAAGACCGAAAACGAGGTGATGGTTGTTCAATGCAGGAAACAGTTCTATATCTGTAACAAAAATTTTTTAATTTGATTTCCAAAAAAGTTTTACACGCTTATTGCTCAAGAATTTTTGGGTTCTCGGTCAAATTGAACATGATTGAGAACGTATTTCGTGAAATAACATTATCGGCAAAATAACATTTTAATAATTTTGTTGCTTGTATCTTCGCATTGATGACGACATCAAGGTTTGGAAACGTTGAGATCACAATGGTGAAAAGAGAAAAGCGTTATGACGGTTATGGAGATCACCCCAGCTTTCCAAGCGGAATTCGAACAGTTTTTTCAGTGCTATGGCTGTCGGTTTTTTTAAGGTTAACTTCTCAAATGTCGAATGTCACCTGTTTTTTCTAAATTTGTAAAACCGTAACCGGGGTTTTTAAATATTCGAAAACTGGTTTCTTTGAAATATTGAGTAATTCACTTAATATATATATATTTTTACAGATAATAAACTGTATATATACTTTTATTCATACATATATATATTTTTATTTTTTTTAAAAATTTGCAATGAATTGATTAAGAAATAGTAATATTAGATATTTGAAATTTTACTTCAATTTCTTTCAATTTTTTTATGTAATCATTTCCTTTCTTGACATTTAAAATTTTTTTTCATAATTAAATTATTAAAATTACCCTTACGATATTTACATTACATTATCCTAATTATTTTTCACACTTTCTATTCTTCATATATCATATGGAAGAACTTTTGTTGTTATTAATATAAATTTTTTTTACACTTTAATTCACTAACTTTTATTAACTTGTTTAATTTTAATTCTTTTTGTAATTTTTTTATTTGTTTAATTGAACGGATATTCATACATAAATTTAATTATTAAATAATATAATTTCTGCCATATAATTGTTTACAAATATGGAATTTTGAATTTAGAGTTACGGTGGTACGATGGTTGAAGACAAATGTGGTAAATTACTTTTTGCTTAATATTTTTATCGGGCTGATAAGTGGATTTTTTTTAACAGCATGGAGGGAGGGATTAGTATAATGTGGCGAATTTCACCATGGCACATATAATTTTTTTTCGTCAACTGAAGTTTTATTTGTAATTATATATATATATGGAATAACTAGAATTTAGGAGTAATGCTACCTAAAATTTAAAATCTATTTTGACGAATAACATATGCGTATACATTAAGGGAAACTAGTAAACCACACCCAACGACGAGCACGGCCGGAATAATAGGTAGCCCCTTTTATTTTATTTTTATCATCTTAAATGTATAAATCGTTACAGTTTCTACCATGAAGAAGTGTGCATAACAGTGCACTAATCTGATAACTTGATGTATGATATTTTTCTTCTACGTAGACTGTCTTATTTCGCAATCATCAATTTTTCGAGCAGTCCCCATTAATTTTTTATTTGTTCTCTATCTTTAATGAGGCCAATTAAATTTAATGTCGTTTCTTGAAATTTATTAAAACTGTACATCCATTCAATTATTTTTTACATAATGACATGGTCTTTAAATTAATGATTTTGTGTAATTAAATTCTACTTTGATTTCATTGTACTACTTGTGGCCAAATGATCCTTCATTTAAAAATAGACAAATTCAATCAATCGGGCGGCAAGTTTGTTTTATTCACATAAGTGCCACTTTTCTCTATTATCTGTCACAATTATGATGTGGAAAAGTGCTTGTAAATACTTTAAATACGTAAATACTTTAATACTTTGTAAATACGAGGTTGTATTTCTTTATCATATTGTTGTCAATAGCCAACCAATTTTCTTTCCCAACATCAAATAACAGTATGGGTGGACATTTTATGTGGAACAACAATAAAGTATTTTTTTAAAAAAACCGAGAGTAATTTAGCATGGCGGCATAGTTATAATTTATTTTTTATTGTTGAAACTTTTAAATGCATTTTCTTTGGTTTCTAGTCATATAAAAATTGATTCTCTGACTACACAAATGCAGTCGCGTACCCGTTCTAGAGCGCGTTAAAAATCACGATCTCAGTATTATCGGGTTAATCCACGTCATTTTCGGCGACGAATGAGTTAGGCCATCAAATATATCGCCTGTTTATTTGTGATTTCAAAACGAGAACCAGGGTTGTAATTGATTCGGGGGCTGACCTTACGGTATACCACGCCTCGTATAAAGAAAAAAAAAACAAACACCAAATCCTGTTATACTGTATGCAGCGAATCAAACAACTATTAGCACAAAAACGTTAAGTCTTGATTTTGGTTTTAAAAAATTTTACGCTGGGATTTTATTATTGCAGATGTTTCACAGCCAATTGTTGGATCTGATTTTATTGTTAATTTTGGGATGTTAAGCGATGTGAGAAATAACTGTTTAATTGATCCCATTACAAAATTGAAGTGTGTGCAAATGAACGAGTCAATAAGAAATCTAACAATTTCGTCAGACTTTAAGCAAATTTTGAAGCGGAGGTGCACTTACCACCCGTCGTGGTCTTATCTTTACAAAATATATAGTCTATGTGTTCATCTAAATGCAGACCTATATATGTTGTAGCTCCCCTCTCTATCATCCGAAATAATTATTGCCTTTGTATGGGAGCTACGTCCACTTGTCCAATTCCGCCAACTCTTCTACTGATGATTTGTACTGACCATTAAGTTACGCAGATCCAATACAGAAGCTTTAACTTTAACCGTTCGTAAGATATAATAAAATCAAGATTTAGTTTGTATGGGAGGTACCACGCCCACTTGTCAAATCTCGCTCCCTCTTTTTCTTTTTAAATACAAAGTCTTTTGGACAATATTTAGAAACTTTCACTTCAACGGTGCTCAAGATATACAAAAATAAATATTTTTTTTGTATGGGCGTGGCAACAAGCTAAGAGCTTCGCGGAATGTGTGTGCTTATTGAAAAAAAAAGAAAAAAACACCCACTTTTGACAACTTAAAAATATTGTATTCTAATCGAGTCAGTATTAGAAGAACTCTATGGAAAGAAAATATGTCTTCAATCGCGAAATGTAGCCCCATTCGTTCCGTGCGTACATTTGTATTTAAAATAGTAAGACAAATCAAAAAATTGTTTTTGTTTTCAATACAAATGTACGAAGGGACGAACGACGACATCGGTAAACCGGCCGTAAAATTAAAATTAATTATTCAACGCTGTTTTGCTTTTTTCCAAATTTTTCAAAATATTTCAATATACGAATATTTATTTATAAAATAAAAAACAAGCAATTAAATAAACATTTTTTTATCGTTTTCGTATAGGGGCGTTTGTGTTTTTATAACTTTTGGTATTTTAAGTACATATATTTAATTCATTGTTGGAGGAATCTACCCAGGGGAGGAGGAGGGAATTTTTTAGTGGCAACACTACCTACCTACCTTACACGCCAAAAAAAAAAAACATTTTTATTGAAGCTAAATTTGCTCTTAAATGCTTTTCATTTATGAGCTGTGAAGTGAAATGTTTTTTAAATTTTTTTTTCCAAATTTCAATACAACTTACATATTGCATACGTCCATTCACGTACACCCAAAACGAAAGGAAGCTTTTCGGGCACACAGGCCAATGGCTGCCAATGCCATGTCACAACAGTAACATTCATTTCCGTTATATAATGCTCCGGCAAAGGTGAATAACAATAGCGTTTGCTAACCAAAAAATTTTTATGGGCAATTGTGCCATTCTCATAGAGAGTCCAATCAATTGGCCTCTTATCTTTAAGCAGCACATGCATATTTCGACAGGGTGTACCATGATGTACTAAAAAATGATTTGAAGTGCTAATAGAGACCGTTGTGTCATTTCTTAAATATATCCTAACGGAATTTTGTGTTAATTGATGATCAGTTGAATTTGTGTACAGACAAATTTTGGCGTCGAAGTCGTAATAGAACCCCTGCTGGCAGCAAAAACGTATGCAAGGTTTTAGTTTACAAACACAGGCGCGTAAATGTCGTTCGGTGGATATGCGTATCCCATTCTCTATGATAAAGTCATAAACTGCTATCAGTTCGGGTGGAACAATCATCCATTGATATATGTAGGGAGTGTTAATAGGTGAGCTGACACTGTTGCTGGTTAAACTTTGTTCACTGGCCATCTCATGTGGATAACTGCCGGTTATGTTGACGGTATCTATAAACGCGCAGGGATATTTGGACGTTTGACTGTTGGCCTTCACTAACAGCGTTAACGTTATGACGGCTACATGCGAAATCATCTTCAATTAATTTGAATTCTATATATTTTTTTTCTTTCTTTTATTGAGTTGTAAACAATTTGTTGTTTCAATTGAAGTTTATGTGCTTATTTTTTTATTACTTGTGCCAATTTGCATTAAATTTTTGTTTATGATTTGAAATGGCCGTGAAAGGAACAAAATAAAAGTTTAAATTTTGTTGTTATTTAATTATATATATATGTACAGTAAAACATTGATAATACGAATGTCGCTAATCCCGATTATTCGGTAATCCGCACAGCATTTTGCTTTATAAAAAAGTTTGAACTGTTTTCGACAACCAAACGTGACTGGCTGTTTTACCAAGCAAAATAATTAGCTTTCAGGAGATGACCCCTACACATGCGATGCATTGTGCTGGAACTGTAGGAAAGGGATATTAGGGGAAATGATAGGAGATGAAGCTTCACTATCTTACAACTCTGTTTTTGCCTGTGATGTCAAGGACACGTATTAAATTTTGAAGCTTCTTTTTTAGTAGCCATTTTTTAGTAATTATTTTACTTCGCCGGTGCTACACAATACCGATGAAGGAGGGCGTTCTGACAGCTGAAGCCGACTATGCCTTCGCCACTGAAACCTTCCGACAACAACAGACACAAAGACACACAAATGCACATCAGGAAAAATGCGAGATGTTTTTATGAGTCTGAAACTGGCGTTGAAATCAGGAAAATTTTTCGTTTGGTAGTCAACGTGCAGACTACCTCAACCATTGCCACCATTTTTAGTGCTACTAAATGTATACAATTAGCTGTTGTTATACTACAGCTGCAAGATCTGAAAGGTCTTTACTACGAACGTGAATTCCGCTAATATGCCATTCGATAAAAGTATTTTTAATGGAAGAATAACCATTTTCAGTTTTTAATCGGTAATCCGGATAATTTTATAATCAGGATTAGGGTCTGCATTCAATTATCCGCATTATCAAGCTTTTACTGTACATATTTACAAGTGTATTCTCTTATTTCTCTCTTTAAATTTTGGTAAAATAAATTTCCTTAAAAAAAATTTTAATTTTATGCGCAACTTTTTTAATTAAACGTCCAAATAAACGTTCACACTCAGTTATTATAGGTAATGAAATGTTAATACACATACACACACACGCACTTGTGATGAAAATGATGACGCGATGCAAAGAAAATGTAATTAATTCCTTATTTTCTGCTGTTGTAGTTTATGTTATTTATATTAAAATAAGACAATGTAAATATCTTGGGCAGGCAAATTTGAAAGGACTAAAAACGTTTAATGTTTTTCTTTACAGTTGTTTTTATATATATCCTTTTGCTTGGAGTCTTTCTAAGTTCCTTTTTTACTCCAGTTTCTAGCCAACTGCACCTCAAGAGCTTTTACACCCAACTGAAAATTAGATAAAACGATTGGCGATGGGGATCTCACATTTCCATAACGCAATAACTTGACTTGGCTGTGTTTGTTTGTCTTTTTCAAAATATTTTCCAATTGTTCTCACGCATTCACGGACACATGGCTTGGCTTATTCACTGTAAACATTTCATTTAAAATACATTTGTACTGGAAATGATATTTGCACGTCTCGTTCAATATTTTACCTTTACCGTATCAGACCCTGGAAAGAATGTTTAGTTTTTGAAAAATATATTTTTATTAATACGAGTTCTCTCTCTAAAAGTGACGACAAATTTCCTTCCAGCATATGTTCAAAACAAATAAAATTTTGAATCTTGTTACTGCTTTCAGTATAGTTGGCTTTGTAAAAAATATATACTTGAATACACTCTTCTTTTTTCTAAGCCCTTCTTCTAGCTGGAATACAATTAATTAGTGGTTTACAGGGATACAGAATCATATCCCACCACAGTGGGCATTAGTCAAGATTACTTCCATAAATTGTTACCACCTCCACCTTACCCTTCAGTTTGTGTGAAATTTTAATATCACGATGGATCACTTTCTATCCTTATGACCACATACAATATCTAGGCATTTTCCTACTATGCAAAGGATAGTTCAGCAACTTTCAAAATTATTTGTGAAAGATTTGAGTGAAACTATTTCATTGGGAGTAGTGACAGAAACCTACATTTTAATACCACTAACGGACATACATGCCAGATGATTTTGGATAAAGAAGTTACATATTTTGAAAGAAATAAATCAACGTTTTTTTGTCTTCAATAAAAAGGAATTTTCTTGCCCTTTTAGATGATTTATTTACTATTAGAGCTAGTGCTCGGTGCTTTCAGCTTTAATTTTTAGCGTTTTTTTTTCGTTGGCACCAAGTTTAATTTACCACAAAATTCCTTGAAATGTACCAAAAGTATTTTTGTACACAAAAATTTTAAAAGGTGATATTGATAATCACCTGAAAAAGGAGTTTTGTGTAAATAATTTTTTCATCAATTTTTATAATCACCTTTATTGTGTTTGGCGTAGGCTAAAAACGACAGCTGTCATAATTGCTGTCGAATTTAGAATCTTATGCTACCGTCTAAAATTTTCGACAAGCATAATTTTGTAAATGAATCATAATGTAAGCTAAATTGAATGTCTATGAAACAGCCTGTTGAAGAAAAGTCAATCAAATGTTTATACATAACAAAAAAAATATTATGTTGATGAAGATAACTTAAGCGCTTTAAATGTTGGACAACCATACGCATGTCCAATAAATTATTTCCTGCTTCTTCAACAGCAGAAAAAACAAATTTTTTGAAAGGTCCGCCATCTGTAGCATAGCTTTCTGCTTTATTGTCAGCGAGTTTCAAATTTAAAATCGACTCACACCTACATCCAACCTTCTCCGGAACGGAATGGGGGACCAAGACAATTCAAATCTTCGGACACGGTCTTTTAAATGAACCTGAATTTATGTATTTATATGAATTGAAAATGAGCAAATTAAAATTAAAATTTTACTTTTCGATGAACAACTCTGAGCGACTCTCGTGATGTTTTTTTCCAGGATTGTATTGCCATTGTAAAAATTGTACATCTGTCTAAAGTTGTTTATATATTTTTTTAAACATTTTCTCCTTCAAGCCTATTACTGTGTGGTGTTTAGCCACTAACAGCGTGTACAAAAAACATAGTTTATATAAATTCCGTGTTTTCAAATTACTTAACAAACAATTTCAATTTGAACACCGTCACTGTGTTAGTTTAAAAGATATAATCATTTCCAAGAAGATTTTGTTAAGAACAGAAAAAAAATTCAGTGTAGATACGTTCGAGAAAACAGATGCTAAATGTTAAATATATTTATATTGTTTAATTAATTTCAATTAGGCACAATATGTATGTATATGCCATTTGAATTTAGTTTTTTGTGAATAGCGTATGTAGACAGACGGTGCTAGTTGCTAAGAAGAAAACATTTTGGTGTAACGTATTTGTAAGGGATTAAAAATTATAATTATTACATCATTAGTCATTATTATTATTAAAGGAAAAGAATGAACTCCGTATAACTTTTAGCAGTGCATTTCTACTGAAAATATAGTGGACATTCTTCTTCTAATCAAGATCCAACTCTGTGAGAAAAAAAAAGAATGTATCTCAGCTTGAGATAAGATAAAATAAATCATTTCCTTGAATGGGGACAAAAAAAAATCATGTATATTGCAAAAATCTGATACATACGTCTTCTGCAAAATACATGAACTGATTTAAATATCATATTGATAAATAATCCATTTTATTTTACTTTTACGTTATTTTTTACGCATTTACTTGGAATATTGGCTTGCAACTTTTACTTTATTACTACAACTTTATTCCTGACGATATTAAAATTCATTTCAGAAAATATGGGCATGGTCGTCGGACGCCCTTTTTATGTTTTTTTATGTATTAATCTGGCAATTATCGAATTATTAAAAAAAAAATAAAACTTCTAACATGGATTCTTTCCAATTATTTATTATATTTTATTTAAACAGCGAATTTTTTACAAAAACAATTTCTTTTATTATTTAGAACTAGTGATATTAATTCGAACTACATTATTGCAAATGAATTAATGAAAATTTGTAATAGAGGTGATGAAGTTTGTTTATACAGGGTGGCGCAGAATTAGCTATATGGTTTAAATGGTTTATAACTTTTCTATTTATGCGATCACTATATTGACAGAGTTGCCAGATTAGCCAATACCAACACTCGCCTATACTTAATTATATTTATACATAGTTATGTAAAATGCAAAAGTGAATATACAGAATTTTGGTGCAATTTTAGGTAGTCCATACTTCGGGGTCAAACTGAACCTGTCTTCTAACTCTTGTTGATCTTCTGAGGACTGGTAGCTCTCTTTCATTCTACGTTACCATTGTTTTTTTTCTGGCGTTTGCCTGTTATCACATGGATATGAATTCTGGCCTGATTCCTTTGGGATTGTTATAAGATTTTCAGATGTCGGTTCGATCTGTACTTCTCTAAGATTAACTTCCGTTAACTGGTGGTGATTATAGACATCTCGGTTACTTCTACAAATCCGAATTAAAATTACTTTGGGTTGGCGGCCATGTACAGGGTGACGCAGAATGAGCTACATGGTTTAAATGGTTTATAACTTTTCTATTTATGCGATTACTATAATTTTTTTTTTAAACACAGTACATTATTGGGGAATTTTTTGCAATTAGCTTTGAAAAAAGATATAATGTAAAGTGATGTCCATTTCCTGTTTCGCACATACGTGCTCTTTTTAGCATATTTTCCATAACTTTTTGCAAAATTTCGGGTGTAATGGCCATGATTTCATTTCGAATGTTGGTTTTTAGTTGGAGTATGGTTCTTGGTTTGATAAGGTACACTCTGTCTTTCAAATATCCCCAAAGAAAACTGTCAGGAGCTGTTAAATCTGGTGAACGTGAAGGCCAGTTAAAATCGCTTGTGCACGAAATAATGCGTTCGCCGAATACGTCCCTTAACAAAGCCGTTGAGGCCCCTGCAGTATGTGCTGTGTTCGATCGTGTAATGATTCATAATTAATTTCCCAAGTCTTCTTCACAAAATGTTGAAAAAAAAACAAAGAAAAAATAATAATTAAAAAAGTTATAAAGAATTCAAACCATATAGCTCATTCTGCGCCACCCTTTAATAGTGTTCCAGCGGCTCTGATGTCAACGGGAGACGTATTAAATTATTAGGCAGTGTTTAGTAACCATTTTTATTAATTATTTCATTTCGTCAAGGACTCTGCTGCTCTATACCGAGGAAGTACGGGGCGTTTTGATGATTCTTATGGATTACTGAAAGCCAGAATTGTTCAGTGACTAGTGATTATAAAGATATGTAATTCAACAAATTACTCAAAAGAAGTTAAAAACAAAACAAAAATACCTGCTTAAGAAATTACACATTTGTATGACTTTGCGTCAGTTGTTGTCGCAAGGTTTCAGAAGACGCAGACATAGTCACTGGCCACTAAACAATAACGGTTGCGGAGTATCCAATCCACAGGCACATCAGCACGCCCTCCTTCGTCGGTATTGTGTAGCACCGGCGAAGTAAAGTTACTACTTAAAATGGCTACTACAACAAAGCTTCAAAACTTAATACGTCTCCTTGACATCAGAGACGCTACGACACTAATTTTGCAAAAATATATAGGCTATGTGTCTTTCTAGACTCAATTACATTAAAATCGGTTAGTTGGTTTTGTTCCATTTTTATATACATATGTAGTTGCTCGTATATGGCTGTATAGTTTTGGAGAGGCATAAAATTACGACTGCGTCCCCTTCCCAAGTATAGCGGTCATTAATCGAAATAAAATATATCCTACATATATTTTAAGTTGGACATATCTGTGCGAATTTTTATTAAATTCAAACCGGTAGTTTCGTAAATTAGGCCGGACAAACATCCTGACAAGACACTTTTATACATATACAGGGTGGGGCAAAAGTAATCACCCGATGTTCTTTTGCTGTAATTTTTTTTAAGAGAAATTTTGGCACTGCTTATGATATGGGCTAAGTGACCACCAGATCAAAAGGTTTTCATTAAATAAAAAATAAAGGACATCGGGTGATTTTGAAATATCGAATGGGACTAAATTTCAGATTGAATTTTCTTCGTATTCGCCAATTACTCGTATTCGCGAATATTACAAATTGGTATTCGTAACATTAGTAGTGCATACGTTTTGTAGAAAAAAAAATAGGTTCGAGATTTCTAATAAACTGCTGGCGTCACTGCCCTGGACCCATGTGAGCTAAACATTAAAGTAGAAAGAATTCTTTTTAAATATTGATAATCTTGTAATTCTATTTATTTATATATATATTTATTTTAATTTTTAGCCTCTACAAATTGATATTTAACAAAAGGGCACACGAATTAATTAAGGCAAACAATATTCATACATACGTTGGGCAGGCTTTTTTTTCTTTTTTTTTATCCCAGCACTCAGGAGGTGACCCCCACACATGCGATGCATTGTGCTGGAACTATAGGAAAGGGATAGTTAGAGAAACGACAGGAGGTGAAGCTTAATTAATTATTTTACAGCTCTGCCTTTGCACGTTCTTTGTTTATAGCAGTGTTGAAGCTTCGGTTTAGTAGCCATTTTTATTATTATTTTACATCGCCGGTGCGACGGAGGGCCTTCGGATGTGATTGTGGATTGCTATCACCTTAAGGCGGTATTGCTCAGTGACCAGTGACTATGTCTTCGCCACTGAAATCTTCCGACAACAACTGACACACTAATACACATCACAATAATTGGAGATGCTTTTTTTTTATAATTTTAGTCCAAGGTTTGTTTTGGTAAACGTGCAAACTACTTCAGCCATCGCCACCCTCATAGTTTTATTCCTTAAGCAAGCAACTCTGAAAATTACAGCCCAATCGCAATCTGTTCCGCGAATTCCAAAGTAATGGAAAATATGATGAATTTCTACCTAATAAAATATTTAGAGTCCAACAATTTACGAAACGACCGCTAATATGGCTTCTGTAGAGGACGCTCTACGTGCGATTTATTAGCCTTCCTCTCGCAAAAATAGCACAGTTCCATTTGTGGCTCTAGATATTTCTAAAGCATTAGATAGAGTTTGACATGGGGCACTTTTGGCCAAACTTATTGCGAGGTGGTCTTTCGATTTATATTGAGCTTTCTCAGGTATCGCGCCATAAAACTTGTTATAGACTTTTATCTCATGTAACGAGTTTAAGATAAATTCAGGGGTACCACAAGGCTTCATTCAAGAGTGATATAAATATTGAGGAATCAGCAGGTCTCGATGTTCTTGGCATGAAGATTCAGTGTGATGTTCGATGGAGGGAACACATCTTTCAGGTCTCAAAAGAAGCATTCAAGTGCCCCGGCTTTTTAAGATGGTGCAATACATACTTCACCACAACTGATTTCTTTACTATTTATACCGAAGATGGAATACAACTCTCATGTATGGGTTGGTGCTTCAAAACCTATTTTGAAGTTACTCGCACGTGTACAGGAGAGCGCGCAGAAAGTCATAACCCACTTTCCTAGTTCCAGCACAATGCATCGCATGTGTAGTGGCCATCCTCCGAGTGCTGGTCCAAGATACCAAATACATATGTATGTATAATATAATGGTGCCATTTGCAACAGTTCCCTGACGAGTTCAATGGAAAATATAATTATGTCTTAGTATCCCTCTCCTTTTCCTTTCACTTTTCTGCTTTACAAAAAAAAAAGTAAACAATTAAAAAGTGGAAGGGTGATGGAGCATTATTTGCTGGACTATTTAAAGTTAAAAGGATATGAAATAGCCATTTCAAGAAATTAAGTCAAGTTTGTTTCTTTTTAAAGAATTATTTAGGCTCTATATTTTAGGCTATTCATTTAATTTACTAAGTAGCAACTCTGTTTTACTGTTCTATCTTTTTTAATTTAAAATAAGTTGTACGCTTTTATGTGCACGAATATGTATTTCATGTGACTTTTTGGCCTTTTCACCCAAAACTATTTTTAATACACTAAATTTTGATTATCCATAAAGAATTAAACATCAGATAATATTCCAGAATACACAAAAAAAGGTAACGTTAATTAGTGATTTTGTATTTTAACTTTTTAATAATTCTACAATTTTAAAACTTAAATTAATATTAATTCTCTTGTTATATCTACAGATTTTATTCTGAATTGACATACATATGTATGTATGTATGTACATTAAAGGATCATCTACATAAGTACTGCTAATACATATACATATGCATGTAGCTACAAATGTTGGCGAAGTAAATCGTAGTGTAGTGTAGTATGTGCAATTTCTGACGTTAACAACGTCAGTTGTGGCCCTATATGTTTATTAGTTTCCACTGTACGACGGTTCCACTACAGTTTCTGAAAACATTTTAAAAATAATTAAAAAAATATATATTAAAAATATAACAATTTACATATGTATGTATTTATTTTATATAGGCGAATTGGCAACGTTGCATATCAAACGTGGAATATAGCACATAACATAATGTGTCCTCCTTTCATAGAAATTTGTAATGTCTGTACGAGGTTTGTTCAAAAGGAAAGCTGAATTTTAAGTTTTTTTGAAAAGTATTGTTACGATTTATATTCCACACTAAAATTTTTTGTTGAAGGGGATTACTTCCCACCTTACATTTTTGTTGTTGTTGTTCTCATCTTAAGAATTTTTTTTCAATGATCACTCAAAACGGAGAAGAGTAATTTAACATTCGATTGCATTCTCACTAATATATACATACATATACATATATTCATCATTAATCTGCAAAATTTTATTTCCATAAGGTAATTATAGTATATAATTTAATTTTTGTGTGGTTTATGTAAAACGATTTTTTTTGTAATTAGTTGTGGCACTTTTAAAAACTCATCCAGCTATTGGGAAAAGTACCACGAAAATTACGAACACGTTGATATTTCACGTGGCAGGAAATTCTGCACGAAACACCTTGAGGGTAGGTCAACATTTCTGCTACACTATAACGGTTCACGTGATCACCATATTTTCGAACAAAAATATACATAATTCCATCAATTTGAGCAAAGGATTATCAAGGTTTCCTTTTATTAAATGAACTAGATTTCTCGCAAGTATAAAATTTACTAAAATCACTAAGGGGAATTTGTTAATAAATCTTATGACTTAACTCAGATCTTTATCTTTAAGCTAATTTAGCCGTAAGAAAATTAAATGAAATTTAATCATTATATACTGAATTAATAAATTAGTTATTATATAAATTAATAAAATGTACTTTATACTTATGTATGTACATATGTAGAAAGTTTATACTTAACCTAAATAATTTGCTAGTCTACATGCATTAATCTACATAAATACTTATATCAAAAGTGATGTTCAAAAGTTTAAAAGTACTTCCATAGAAAAAAAAAAGAATTGTGAATTTTTTAAATATATAATATATGTATACGCAAGATCTATGGCATAATACTTTTGAATTTCGGCTCATTACACTTTAAATTAATTATTGTATAAATTTATAGTTTTTATTTAGTAATTAATTAAAATTTTTTTAGTGTAACTTTGTATCTTACACAAATTACATTGAGTGTATATAAGTAGGTAAAAGAGAAAAGACCGCAACATCATCATCATCATATAGCAATTGCTGGGCCTTACAATCTGCATCATGACTGATACCATAAATAAAGAGAAATGTCATTACATACAATTAATGTGAGTAAAATACAAAGTTCATTTCTTCTTAAAATCAGCTACTCTTAATTCTTCACCTCTATTTAATCATATACCTAGTTTACATATTTACATACCTATGTAAATATAATTGATATAAAATTTTCTTATATGCTTTACTTCAATTCATTCATAAAAAAATTACTTCTTTATTTATTATTTTTGTTATTATGATCATTTAATTTTGAATTCCTTATATACATACATATAAATATATATGTATACCTATAATTCTTTTATTATAATAAACCCAAAAGAACAACAAAAAAAATGATTTCTTGTAATTTGTAGCTAACAATGCAGCTTTAAGTTTAGATTTATAAGGGGGAAGGATAGCTCCAACAAAAGTACAGAATGAAGTAAGCTCACACGTCAACGACTTGGACAGAATTTAATCGAGTACGCATTATGTCCAAGTGTCTGATGGAATAAATGTCCGTAGAGTGTGGGGAATGTACCAAAATGGCACAACAACCTTGCAATATTAGCCGTTCATTATTATCTTTATTTGTTATACATTTACATATGTATGTAAAATAATAATAAAAGATACTCTAGGGTTTAAAGGCAAAGGAGTATTTTATTTATATGTTATGCGATAGGAAATTGGGTTGAGGACCACATATACCTTGTCACTGAGCTAGCCGAAAATCCTGATTTGCCTCCTAACCAGAAGTATTTCCAAAGTTTGTATAAATTTTCCACCATGAATATTAACGAACAATTACTTATTCTTCTCGATATATACGACGCGTAACAGTATTTATTTATTCATCAATATTCATTTTGTACCCTTCAAAGTAATCCCCTCAGATATAATAGAGTTATTCCAATCCTCGAAGCACTTTTCGGTATGGCTCGTTCTTCCATTTTGACTTTATCTCATCAATTGAGGCAAACCGCCCTCCTTTCAATAGTCTCTTCAGTTTTGGGAATAGGAAAAAGTCGCAGAGACACAAATCTGGTGAATAGGGTGGTTGAGGGAGGCATGATTAGGGTAGTTCATTATCGTGATGCAGAATCCATGCTTCTTTTTTGCACAATTCCGATCGTTTCGAGGCGTATTGCTTGAGGCAAACGTTGCATAACTTCCTTGTAGTACTCCTTATAAACCGTACGACCTGTTGGCAAGATCTCATAATGATAGTAGTCGAAGTAAACAAAATTCACTTTTTCTTTTGAACAATCCTCGTATAAACTGTGTACCCAAGAACCTTGTTCTTAAATTCCTTCAAATCGTTTACGTTGTTAGACACAATTTTCAATGATATTTCGTTTGTTATATACATACATACATATACATATATTGCCTCTCTCTGCAAAACGGTAAACCTGGATTTCGTCTTGACAAAATGTTGTTTACCGAGACTTTTCTGCAGCAAGATTCGAAAAATTTGTGGCGAAAATAAAAGCATGTCATATTAAACCAAAGTTTATTAATTCGTTAGTTAAAATTTTTTTCTATTTGAAATAGGATAATGATCGATAACGTCTATTAATTTTGCAAGGTGGTAATACAGAGTTTAATTATCTCTTGTTTTGTTTTCTTATGTGTTTGACATGTTTTAAATTATTTCCAATGAGTGTGTGTGCATGTGCAGTGGATGAAAAATTAAAATCGCCCACAATTTAATTCTACAACCATAAAATAGTATACAAAGATTATATGATGGGACAACTCAATTGAACTTTGTATGAAAAAATTTAACCAATAAGAAACTCAGTTAAAATTTTCCAAGCAAAATATCACATTAAAACAAATCTGAGTTGAGAGTTATTCGTAAAAAATGTTCTCTCTGTCTAGAGAAGAGAGATGTTAAAGATCGAAGTGAATCTAGCCATGATACAATTACTACTGTGGCAGCATTAAAGCTTTTACAAACGTTCGTATGTTTGTGCTTTGCGGCATAAAATGTCGGAAAATATTGTCACTCGCATTTATATGCATATTTAAGCACAAATAATGTATTTTTTTTTAAATAAAATACCGATTAGAATAAAAGTGGGCAAATTAAATTGCTTCTCACTTTTAGTTAATAATAAAAACTGTTAAATAAATGTGTTTCTATAGAATTTTGACATTTTATGTCGCAAACTTAAGCAGCGAAAAAAGAATCACCTGACGTAATAATGCCACCTGGTTTAATTACATTATGAATCCAGCTTTATAATATATATATATATATATATATATATATATATATATGGTGTTGCCATATCGCGCTACATACATTTATGTTACATTCTTACCACTTGGTTCCTTGTCGTGATTGTGAACAACGGAAAAATTTGGTGGCACCGAATAATCGTATTCTGTAGAAGAACCGTTTCTGTAATGAAGGTATGCAATGAAAATTAAGTGACACTTAGGAATATTGTGGTTGTTATTCTGTATGCTTTATTTCTTTGGTGCTAATGTTAATGGAAAAATTATGACTTAGCATTAGCACCAGAACGAAGCAAAAAACAACAAATATAAAATGAAAATAGAAAATGTCAGTTAACAAAATTATGTCCAACCGAACTCCACCATAGAATCAAAGAAGTTTGACTGCAGAGAGCATTTGTTATACATAGAGCCAAATAAAGATGATTGCTCAAAATTCTGTTACCTCTATTAAGATATGCTAAATGGTTGATTTCACGAGTTCCTTCTAATGATACTTTGGAACTTAACAGATGTAGCCTTTTCGTCACGTCATATACAACTGTGCCCTTTGTATGAATAACCAGATTAGATTTTTTAAGGATGTACTGTGTAAGTACATCGTAGCGCGTAGTTTTTATATTGCTCACTTCACCGCATGTCTCTTTTGTATAATACCTACCCTTTGTTGTTTGTTTGTTTCTTTGTTTGTTATTATAAGCATTTTGATTTATTCTTTAAACTACATGGGTTGCATTGTTTGGCAATACAGCTTAGGCGCAGCAACTCTGCTTTACAAATTCTCAAAAACACGCTGCAGACTTGTGCTAGAACTTCACCACTCTCTTCTCATCTCTGCCTCTCTTCTTTTCACAAACCCTTGCCAAATAGTTCCGGTGCATGCATTGCATACGTAGGAGATTTCTCCTGAGCATCGGTCAAAGAACAAAACCCTGTGTTGTGCCACACTTTCAGTTATGCAATCTTGAGCCCAATTTGTATACCAACCCTTTGACACAGTTGAGATCATCGTGACATGAGACATTTTAACTGTGATTATAGTGTCCTAAATACCTACGACCACAATCTGATTCCAAGGATCGTAAAGAGTTCGATGACATTTGTCATGTTTTAATGCCTTACTTACACCACTAGACTATTTCGGATTAAAATTCAACAATACTCACACATTAGCACTCCACCAAGTGCGCACAAATATATTTTTAGTCAACAGAAATATAAAGGCTACAGCCGCTAAACACAAGAAACAAATTCCACTCCAGTAGTCAATAATAAAGAAGACTTGACGAAATCTTGCCGTAATATAAACAATAATTTCACGCATCCAAATCGAGAACGTAACCAAAAGATAAATGCAATAGCACATGAAACTGAAAAAACAGACAATACTTTTTATATACAAACTAGACCTGAAGGACGAAAACGGTCTGTAATTTACTGCTTCTTAGTGATGTGAAAATCCTTGCCACCAATATTCACCGTATCACTGGGCAATTTAAATATGCTGAAGTAAGCTCTTATCGAGCAGTATAAACTAATGACAAGCGAGATTATAACGGGCACATAGAAATATAACAGGATGCCCCATAAGCGTACTGAAAATTAAAATAAATTTTAATAAAAATGAAAAAAAAGAGTTAGTGAACGGTTTGGTAATTTTATTTAAAAACATACCGTCAAACCAGCAGAAATCTTGTCCAATACCGGGTTTTAAGTGTCTACCAATATTTGAGTCCTGAGCAAATTTTGTTAAATATTTGAAACCAAATGCAAGAAATAAAGTCAGGCCATAAAATATTTTCAAATGCCAACTTTTAATGGGTTTCAATGCGAATGTCGTCCAAAAGTTACCACTTATAATATTGAGTATCAAAAATGAAACAATTAAAAAGAAATAGGCCAGGAAACCTGTAGCAAAAACACCAAGTAATTTAATTGAAAATCTTTAATGAAAAATGAAAATTTAAAGAAAATTGGATTCAGCAGACAATTACCTATATTCCTGCAAGCTGTATGTGACAAATTCATTGGATTTTTCAAATGTAAATACACCAGTGCTGCCAAACCAATTGTCAGAGAGAATAAATGAAATATCAGACCTTCGCCATAGTTGCTGTTGCGCACATCCTTTATGGCCACAAACGTAAGTATAACGGTAATATTAACTATCAAAGCTACGCAAATACCTGTAATAGTAATAATATATTAAATTGTGTCGTCATTTTAAAATTGAGCGTTTTTAAAATTTCACTTACAAATCGCATAAATCCATATCTTGAGACCTGTTTGATGCCTTTCACATGTCAAAGGTATCAAACTCCAGGACTTTTTATGTTCCAACGGAGTAAAACAGTATTCATCATTTGTGTAAAGTTTATTTTCACGTCTTACAGTGCCATTCTGTAAAAAAAAATCAAGAAACAAATGAAAATAGAATTGAGTAAAATTGTATGTGTGAAGAAGCCTTTATTAGTGTGCCCTTAAATGGATACTATAGAAAATATATTTATAGCTCAAAAATTGTCATACTGTACATACATATTAAACATTAATTTTTTAATAATAAGCTAATACCGAACATACAGTCAAATATTGTTTCAGGTCGTCGGTTCTTTTCAATACACCAAAATGTGTGGAAAAGTGGTTAGATTTACCGGTACATGTGCGTATTCAATGGGGGAAGGATATTTCCCCACGAAAATTACATAAATATGATTTGGTATTTCGCTAATATCTAAACGATTTTCCAATAATAAGTTTTGTGACTACAATATTTGTTTGCAAATTTAAATATGTACATTTACATGAGAAAAGCAAACGTTTGCCGTGAAAGAACATATATTTATAAACATTTGGAGATGGGCAAGTGGATTTGCAGGATGTGAAAAAAGTATTTTCTGTAAATATTGTATGAAATGAAGGAGGAGGATATCAGAAAAATATAATTTTATATGCATTAGCAACATACCCCGCCCCCTTACTAATGCTACATATATGAATGCATCTCAAAAACAAAACAAAATAACATAATTAAAAATTTGTCATAGTTCCATTTTAGAAAAAATTCTCAAAAATATTCATGAGTCTGGATTCTTTTCCATGATATTTGACGAAAGCACGGATTTGTCAGGGAAAAATCAAATTTCTTTAGCTTTATTTGCCGATTTTTTTTACAACGATACACTCCAATGAACATAACTAAACATCGTCCAAATATCAGTCTTCTCCTGTGGAGCAATATCATTTTCTCTTATTCTTTCCAGATCGTTACATTTAAAAAAATTATAAAAACATCTATGTCTAGTTGACCTGTTGGAAGCCCCTGGTTGCGTTTTAAAAAATTGTGCTGTTGCTTTAGTCAATCCTCTAACAATAATAAAATAAAATACTTTGCCCAGTTTTTTAAGGAATCCTTCATTATACCATTATTTAAATTAATAATAGCACCTCCAATGAAATTAACGTCAGCTCTGGTGTACCCCAAGGAAGTCACTTGGGTCCTTTATTTTTGCATTTCATAATTGACTTGCTGCTTGCATTGAAACATTTCAACGTTTCAAATGTTCTTTTAACGCATTGTGTAAATTCAATAAAATGAAACTCAACCTCAAAAATGTTCAAAATATGCGATAGAATTAGTTGGCGAATTTCTGACTCTTGGCATTCTACTCGATCGGAAGTTCGATTTCCGTAAACACGTTACAATACACAATGAATAAAGTTCGTCGTGTGCTTGGCCGATTATAATATGACAGAATTGCTTTACACATCAGTGGTAAGATCAATTTTGGAATATGGGATACCGGTATTAATATAACCACAGACCCTATCGAATCTGTTCAGAAAGAATTCCTGCTAACTCCGTTCCTATTGGAATAAAAATTTTGTTTTGGCAAATAAGCGTTTTATTTTTCAACATAATCTCATTTTATTCCTTCCAAATAATAGGTCTTCTTAAGGCCGCCAAATTATGTGTTTGTTTTGGTTATGACCGCTTGGTTCGACCCAAATTTCTTAACAGCCATCCATTTCTTCAGGTTTGAAAAAAAAAAATAGTCGCAGGGCGCTAAATCTGGAGAATATTATGGATGGGGTAGCAGTTCGTACCCCAATTTATACGTGTAGACTCGCGGATAGTTTTTTCACGTTCAAATATTCATGTAAATTGTGAGAGACTACAGTCTTAGCCACCTCACATATTTTCATTCCAATATTAAAATCCATCAAATTAATCAAATTAATGACGATTTCTGGCGTGATGACCTCTTTTGGGCGACCTGAACGTACGGCGTCACTTGTGCTGGTACGACCATAAGGGAACTCAATAAACGACTTCTTAACCATTGACATTGATGCTGCAGAGTTTCCATAGTATTTATCAAGTCTTTCCTTGACTTCAGTGATGGTTTTTTTACGCAAACAACAATCCTTAATCAAAAAACAAAATTCACTTTTTTCTATTTTTGCTAAAATTCACGACGTTGTCTGCTTTTAGTGGTTATAAAACACAAACGAAATGACCCAGCTTGCTCAAAATTTCACAGAAGTCTATTAATAGATGGTGGTTAAGGGCAGCCCAACTTTTGTGCGTTAGCAGTGTTGCAAACGTTCGTAGCTTTAGTCCCCGTCCATATTGTGAAGCATATGCTGCAAAAGTTTTTTGAATTCTCTTTTGAAAGTGCAGCAGTGTCCATACATGAATCTTTTGCTTCATTTTTAGTATTTTTTATTACTCCCTTCTATTTTCTTTTTTTTAATTTTTTTTGACATTTCTCAATACCGAATGTAAATATAAAACAACTACCCTGTGATAGAAGGTGTGAATATTTTTTTTTGGATACACATTTGAAGCACAAGGTATAATTTCAAGCAAAATGGACGCTAAGAAGAAAAATTATATAATAATTTTTATATAATTTTATATTTTTTTTTTAAATTTTTGATTATATTTCACAAAAAATTAACAATAAAACAGGGTAGCTATTATTATGATAGAAGTTAACAGTATACCAAACGAAAAGAAATAAAATGAAACGTCAAATACACCTCATCTCAAAAGATGCAAATAAGAAATTCAACAAAAACTGCATGTACATGAAACAGCGTACATACTTCCACTCCTCTTCCCCTTCTCATCTACAAACTCAAAAGTTTTGCAGCATATGCTTCACAGTATGGACGGGGACTTACGAAAAGACACAGTTTCAACTTTTGCGGCAGAACTCCCTTCACCGTCAGAGACTACCTTCGTCGACGGAGGAGAATAATATTCTGAGAGAAGTCTGTAACGCGTTGACATGTGCAATGTGTGTTATGTCGTCACATCACCAACACAGCCAACCTTTATCAGCGGTGGAAAATAATAAATAAATTAGCTCCCCTTTAACTCAAAAACGAATGAGTCAACATAACATCAGAGACGCAGTAACTCTGATTTACAAAGCAATAAAAGCGATGTTGTGTAAGCATTAATGTCTACTCACATCACATTACCGCTTCGCTCTGGCATACACTATCCCTTACCAAAAGCACGCACAATATCACGATAGTTGGTAGGCATCTCAGTGCCTGAGTATTTTTATCTCTTAAGAAAGTCGAAAAAGTGCGAAATTTATACAAAGGAGAACTCAAAGAATTTCTGTCTGTTTTTAATTACCCAAATTTACATGTTTTGCCAAGACCAAAGGCGAATAGAAAAACTATATGACCTTCAATTGGGGCCCGGATGATTAAACAGTTCGCTGTCAAATTATTTAATTCGTCTTTATTTTGTTAATGTTTTTATGGGTGTTTCATAGTCACAATTTTAGAACACAAACGAATTTATAAGACTTTGACGTGAAGATAAATTCGCCTGCATACATCTTTTTAACGTGGCTTCGTTATTTATGTGACTAAATTTAAAATGTGAAAAATTAATAGAAAAAAAATGTTTTTTATTCTTTGTTTCAAACTTGATTTTTTTTTTAGTGATTTCCATTCATTTCACACAAATTGAACTTATCACTCAAATGTTATGCAATAGTCTCAAAAATAACGGTTTTACAAGCATTTACATTTTGATAATTGGATTGTAATAATAACGGTGTCTATTATGTTTCTCCTTCTCCTGTAACGTTACAATTATGTTAGTTAGGCTCTTTCTATATGAGACTTACGATTTGTATAAATATTTGTCGTAAATATTCGTGAGTTTTTTGTAAAAAAAATAATTTTTTATCTGGCATTTTTTTTTTCCTAACAAAAAACTAAATAATATTGTCTTTTGATACGTACACACGATGTGATTGTAAATTTTAAGTTTTAACTAATGAAAAGATATAAAACGTATGTAAATATCTTACATTTCACTCAATAAAACTTACAAATTATTTTTGTGGCAACTGAAAGCCGGTTCTCGTAGTAATTAAACAAAATTTTCAGTTACTTGAAGTGTCTTCATTTATCTATTTAAGTGTAATTTATGAAATAGTGAAGCCTTAAGGCTTTTTTTCAAAACATCTTATAATTTCCTAAGTATGAGTACGATAGAATGTAAGCACAGTTTAGATTCCCACTTTGTTAAGGGCTATTTTCTTTCTTGGGCCAGTGCTAAAGATACATTCCCTAAGTATGCACCGTAACTAGTTGGGAAGTCATTTTAGTTATTATTTTACTTCGCCGACATTTTATTGCTCAAATACCGCCGAAGGAGGGGTCTGTTAGTGTCTGCGCTATAGAGAAATTTTAATCTTGAAACGAGGATCTTCTGGTTGTATATTAAACGCGCTCACAACTCAGTCGACAGCACCTTTCTCCGTCCAGATATACCCGTTATGTAAGACGACTAGCTAACACTAGTACCACTCTTGGTGTAAAGACATTTTATTAATACAAAAGTCCGACTGTATAAAACAAGTTATTAATAAGTTAATCCACCTTTTTTTTATCTGGGACCAGCACTCGGGAGATGACTCCTATATATGCGAAGCATTGTGCTGGAACTATAGGAAAGGGATAGTAGGAGAAACGACAGGAGGTGAAGCTTAATTAATTATTTTACAGCTCTGCTTTCGCACGTTCTTTGTTTATACTTTTAGCAGTGCTGAAGCTTCGGTTCAGTAGCCATTTTTATTATTGTTTTACTTCGCCGGTGCTACACAATACCGACGAAGGAGGGCGTTCTGATGTGATTGTGGATTGCTATCAGCTGAAGCCGGTATTGTTCAGTGACCAGTGACTATGCCTTCGCCACTGAAACCTTCCGACAACAACTGACACACTAAGACACACTAATGCAACATCAGAAAAATGCGAGATGTTTATTTTTATTTTAAAAATTTTTAGTCTGTAACTGGGGTTGAACCCATGTCTGTTTTTGGTTTAGTAGTCAACGTGCAGACTACCATCCATCGTGCCATCGCCACCCTCAATACAAAAACTTTCTTGTGAATACAGCTTGTGTATTTCTTTAATGGCCCATCAATATGAAACTACGACGTTATTAAAATCAGTGAGCGCAAGTTGAATCCACCCACTCGGTTTGCGAAATAAATGAATGAAAGAGATAAATAAATTTTGATTACTGATTTAGGTATGTTGCCATTTTTTATCTTGGACCAGCTCTAAGGTGATGACCCCCCATGCGATGCATTATACTGGAACTAAAGGAAAGGTATAGTGATGGCAGGTGGTGAAACTTTACTATCTTACAATTCTACTTTTTGCAGGGTTTTTTGTTGTTGTTTATATCAGTGTTGCAGCGCATCCGAAGGCAAGGAGTCGTATTCCATTTTTAAGCTTTGTTTTCGTAATTATTTTACTGGAGCTGGTGCTCCACAGTACTGACAAAGGAGGGCGCTCTGATGTGTCTGTAGATTGGTATCAACTGAGGACGGTACTGTTAGTGACCAGTGGATATGCCTTTGCCACCGAAAACTACCGACAACAACTGACACAAAGCTTCACTAAATATATATCAGAAAAGAGACACCATATGCACAAATTTTACTTATTCATTTTATTTAATTTAATATTGTAAGGGAACAGCATCCATATTTTACATTGTAATATCGATACCATCTAGTTGGGGAAAGCAGTAGTACCTTCAAAAATAATATTGTTCGTTGAGGTAGGTTTAGCAGATAATAGCTGAACAGACATTGTAATTAAACTATTATTTACTGACTTAAATTCCTAATCATTAATTCAATAGCAATGTTTCTGCCTATTCACATGTATTTGTTTAATATTCGTATCGCAAATTTATTCAAAAGAAGAATTTTTAAGAAAATTATCTATGTTTTTTCGCTGAAGGAAACGAAAAATGTTGTGATAATAACTATTCAAGAACAAACAAACGATTTTTTTTATTTCTCCCTAGGGGTATTCACTGCAAACAGCAACTACGAAAATGCTGCTGATTATGCCGAAATCTATAATTTATGATTAACGACATGACCGTTATTGTTAGTTTAATTTAAATGCTAAATTTAAGATAAAAGTTGTCCAGTAGTTCACTTTTATGATATCACAATGGAACAGAGTTTCAGAAGTCGGTTGCTGCTGTAAGATAAGTCAAACCAGTAAATACATTTTAAAGAAACTCTAACGATTATGGTGTTATTAAAATTGCTCTCTTTTAAAGGCGAATTATATTCTTATTTACTTCTACTGCCCCATTCATAAAAATTTTTTTGATTTATAAAAAATTAGCTTAACCCGGTGGGCTTAGCTGCTCCCATTATAATATGAAATGAAAAGTGCAATTTGAATGTTGGTAAAATTTCTGTAACATCGGTCCAGAGATCTGGTCTCATATAAGGTACAAACAAACAAACACACATTTCGTTTTATATATTTAAAGATTCAAATTCAAAAAATGTTTTGTCTTAATTACTATTTTGCTACTGTCATCGATTCAACTATTTTTAGTGTGATAAAGTACTTTCAAATTAAAAGAATTAATTTAGAATCTCTTGTACCCAAATTCACAGTCATTAGTTAGCAAATAGCAATAGTTTAGCCAATAATATTTGATTCACAGCTTGTTGTTTACTATTAGTTAAACCGCCAAATGTCATTGGTTAACCAATAGTTAGACAACAGCTGATTAGTCAATTATTATTAGTATTTTTGTTTTGTATCATCTACCATAATATAATATATATATATATAATACTATCAGTTTTTTATTTTCGATGATATTTTGGTTTTCCCGAACCAATTTCAGCAGCAATTCACTATCTTGCGCGGTAAATTCGATGAAAGAAATAATACAACAAATGTAGGGAAAAATCATAGGTTATAACAGTGCTACCAATATTGAAAATTGAGAGATTGTTAGGGTAACCATTCTTCGGTTATACTGAGAATGTTAGTTAAACAATACACTGTGAATATGAAGTATTAGTTAAACAATAGTTCTCATTTTAGTTTACTACTAGTTAACCAATGACTGTGAATTTTGGCCTTGATGTCCTAATATGCACTTAATGACTCATTGTGTATAAATCCATAGTATATTTGGAAATAATAAAAAGTAATCTACTATAGAAACCTTACGAAACTAAATTTGCATTATTAGTGGGTAAATATAAAAATTACGCGAATCACTGTTCTGAATAACGACATTAGAGCGGTCAAGGATCCATCTATTCTACTAGCGGAAGTCATTAGTTGAAATAGTGTTCCATAATGAACCATAAAGATTATACTTTCTAATAGAAAAAAAATTATTGAGAAATAAAATCATTCGCTTATTATTTAAAGTTATTTTAAGTTTTAAGTCTTCAACTTTCATGGGAATTGCCGAAATGTTATATTATATGTTATAAAATAAAATCAAGTCGAAATATTATCAAATGACAGCACCTGATCAAAATAATAGATATAATAATAGTACTTAAATATTTTAGACGACTGTTTTTCTTTTTCTGCTCACAACACATATTTAATATTTCAGAATTTCAACCGGAAACACACAGCCATACATTTGGTAAAATTATAATAAAATATGGTTTAATGTGCGTGCTATCGTGTAATGGTTGATATATTTTATCATAGCAAAAGTCCAATATGTTTGCTAGGTTTAGTAGGTCAGAAGTACTAAATGGAAATGGGGTTGGTCTTGTTAATTATTTAAAGTGATATTTTATCTGAGACAATATGTCTACAAGTTAGAATCGGTTCGGGCACTGTCTTAAATATAATGCTGCATTTTAATGGGAACGTTACACCGCCCTGCTTATATCAATGAAAGTAAACATTAATCCCGAAAGGATTTATCAAAATGGATTACGGTTACGAAACTTCGCCCACAAAAATGCTAATTCAATTATACTCGTACTCACCTCATATAAATCCCACTTCCAGAATTCTTCTCTATTCTTTTCGATATATTTACTTTTACAACCAAATTCGTAACGAATAATAAATGCATTTTTGATATTCACCACATCAACTGTGCCATTTGTGAAAGTCACCTCAATATGATTGTGCTGTGAATGAGATTCTTTTTCGTTCAGTGTACAATTCAGATTAGCCTCATCGAAACGCATCTTGGCAGGACAGCAAAATGTTAAACATGACTTTAATAAGCAAGCACATCCCCGTATATGTTTTGGAGCATCATATTCGATGCCATCGATGACTTTAAAGTTGTATTCAGACGTGAGATTAACAGGTATAACTAGACCCTCAAAGGAATACGAACCATCTTTCAAGCGCAAACCGTCAGTGATGTTAACGGTTTGTGCATATGGGCATGGGTATGCGCGGGCAGTGATGGTGGGTAAATGCTGGATAAATAAAACAAATGTGAGCAACAATGACAAGAACCGAGGATGATCGAATGACGTTGTGGAGTGTTCAATCATTTCTGTGTATAATAAAAAACAAAACAAAACAGAAAACGAAAACAAAAACTTTAAAATAGAAATTCAAAAATGGGGAGTTTATCGGCGGTAGTAATATGTACACATTTATGTATGTATGTATGTTTTGTTAATGCTTGAAATTTAAAATGAAACTTTCATTTCGTATAGAGTGGATAGTAGAGAGAGTAAAAGAAAGAGCTAAATAAATATTTACTCACCGATCAATCTAGTTGCTCAATATTTCTATTAAATGTTGTTGTTGTGGTTTTATGAATAAAATTTTATTTTTAACAACTTCCTTGAGTTTTTATTTTATGCTTTTATTTAATATTTGCTTGAGGCTATTATAAATTTAGAAAATAAACTTTTTGAACATTGTTGACCACATTAAATGTGTATGATTTTACTGACTCGTGATTATTGCCCATTGATTATATAGTGTTTAGTGCTGATTTTATTTTGTTATTTACTATTTAATTTGGTCATCTTTCTCCAAAGCTGTTTGACTTCTTTAAATATTTTTGTTTCGTGTTTCATATACCAATACAATTTATTTTCTTATATTGTACCTACACAATTTATCTGTTGCACTCTAAAGATGTTCTACTTCGCGCATTTGGAGCAAAAAGCAAACATTTTGTTTGAAAACTTCCGATAAATAATCATTGAACGTCTTTATAATAATAATCGTGAACAGCAACTGTTTGTGGCTGTTTGGATCTCAATGGATAGCCAGCTCTGTTGTTACTCATATCCATAGTATATTTTTCAAACAGACCCAAGTAATCAGGTGACTTTGCTTGCTCGTTTACGTTTTACACAATGTGAATGTCTAAATTTGTTTACATTTTATAGGCGCCAATCACTTGTTTAATTTGAGAGAGCACACAAATTACATTTTTACTCATTTCATTATTGTGAGAGAGGCGTGCAAAACCAATTTAAGCATACAAGTTAATCTTTTCCTTAATTGAAAAGATAAAAAAAAACACAATTTTGTTTTTATGTGGTCAGCGTGAGTGCACTTTATTGAAGTTAAAATTGAACTTAAAATTAATTCTACAATTTGTTTTATTTATACTTATTCTAGCTTATTTCTAAATGTGGCGTGATACAAATTTCCTGATAATTTTGCAATTGCAAAATTTACAAATTTAATTCATCCAATTGCAATTCGCAATAATTTATGTTGCAAAGACGCTAAGTTGCAATTTGTTTGGTTATTGCCCTTTTCCAAATAATTTTAACAATATTAATTAGGTCAACATTTTCTTATTCATAAATTTTCTGTTTGACAAAAGTTGCAATATTATTATTTAATTATTGTTTACCTTAACTTACATAAATGAAATTTATGATTTTCTTGCTATTGTGGCCTATGTGTGTGTTAATTTTTGAGAGAGCAGTGTAAAAACAACTAATCCAATTAAAATCTGTTATTGAAATTTTCATTCTGTTGCCTTGTTGTTGGTATTGTTGTTTTGTTGTAGAGTTGCGACTACTTGATAAATATACTGTGGTCATACTCGTATACAGAGAGCTAATGTGACCAGATTTAAAAACTTGAATAGCTAAATCTGAATTAAAAAATGCTAAAATATAATTCATATAAACTGTTGATTTTTTCTTTCGTATTTTCGCATCCAAAATATACAGAATACCTTTTTTCGATACGTGCGTAACTGAATGCGGGAACGTAATCGAAACGCAGAATAAGGGTGAATGAAATTGTCCTCCGCATGTAGGAACTATGACGTCACAAACGTGTATTTCTATTGGCTAATAAATTTTGGCTGCAAATTATTATATTTAAATATATGTAAACTAAGGTTGCCAGTTTTATTTTTCAAAAAAAGCGGAAATCGGGGGAATTTCAAAAGTTTCGCGGTACAAATAAAACAAAAAAAAAACATTTGTTGATTAAAATATCATTAACAATGTTTTATATAGAGTGTGGAGCCAGTAAATGAACAATAGGTCCTGCTTTTGTTCCACCAATCTAATTTCTGGACAATGTTTAATTCCGGTAATAAAAAAGGAGTCCATAGAGTTGTATCTAAGAGGATGCTTAACAGTACGGTATCTTATTGAAACTTCTTGACATGAGATTTAGTCAATAATTATTTTTTATCTCAATTTTGCCGCCATGTCCTCTGTTAAAATATTTATTGCATACTGTGCAGTTGCCAGAAGCAAAATTTTCCGATTTTTAATCATGAATTCTCTAATTCATTTTTAAATTTTTAGATTTTTTCCTGATATTTCAACTCATTTGTGCGCTTTCTTTTTTTTTATTACATATAAAGTTGCATGTACGAGGTCTGTTCAAAAGAAAAGGTGAATTTTGAATCAATATCCATTCTGTAATCAATCTCCTTCAGATATGATGCACTTATGCCAGCGCTTCTTCCAATCCTCTAAGCACTTCTGAAATGCCCTTTTCGGTATGGCCATCAGCTTGTTCTTCGATTTTCACTTAATCTCATCAATTGTGGCAAAACGCTTTCATTTCATTAGTCACTGCAGTTTTGAGAATAGAAAAAAGTGGCAGGGAGCCAAATCTGGTGAATAAGGTGGTTGAGGGATGATTAGGGTGTTCTTTATGGCCAAAAAATCACGAACAAGCATAGATGTGTGAGCTGGTGCATTATCGTGATGCAGAATCCATGATTTTTTTCCACAATTCCGTTCGTTTAGCCGTATTGTTTCACGCAAACGTTGCATAACTTACTTGTAGTATTCCTTATTAACCGTACGACCAGTTGGCAAGAACTCATGATGCACCACGCCATTGTAATAGAAGAAAACAAAATTCTTTTGAATAAACCTCGTATGTGTAAAGTCCCGCTAAAATCGTTACAACTGGCAATCTTAATGTAAAAATAACAGTGGTCGAATTTGTTCTTTTTCTATTATTTAAAAGCAAACACTATTATAATTAATTCTACTATTAATTTCTTAAGATAGAATTAAAGAAATACATAACATGCGTTACTGCGGTCGCAAGCTGTTGGCATACATATGTTAAAAAAAGCTAAAGTATTGTTTTTCCATAGAACAAGAGACACAGAGAACATTTGGCGGCAAAAAGTTGGTTAAATTTAATGTTGCGTATTTTAGATAAATAATCAGTTCCTATGAAAAATATTACTATATGGATATGTTTTCCTCCTGAATAATCAATTTATTGAGTTTGCTTTTTAAGAAAATACTATATGAGAAGTAAATTAATTAAATTCATTTAATACATGGTGGCCCAAAAGGAGCCTCCCCAAACTTTAAATCATGGATATATCTGAGTCTAAAAGAAGAAGTGATAACTATATTTTTTTTTATACAACCAGGCGATTGAGTTTTGTTCTGTGATAATATCAAATGAAAAAAAAAAACTTTTCATTTTTATTTTAATAACAAGTTTTCACAATATCTTTCTACAATTTTCAAAAAAAAAAAAATAAAAAGAAATATAAATATGAACTCACATAAATCTTTACTGAGATTATTAATGTGAAAGTGAGTTTTATTTGTTTGTTCGTTTGTTACGTTTTATTTTTTCAAAAATATGTTCACGAGAGGAGGTAGGGGACAATTTCTGCGTCTAGGAAACTAACTGACTGATTGTAATTTAAAACATAGGTAGATCTAAATCCAGAAAGACACATAAGGTATATATGTAAATATATTTTTTAACACGCCAGTGGTTAATAAATGAGTCTCTGAAACTATCCAACTAATGGAGATATCAACGTAAGTGAAGCCGCAGGTAAATGCTGTTAAAAAAATATAAAATGTTCGTATTAATTATTTTAATTCGGATGATTTTTTTTACCAATATATCAATCAGCTGTTGCAGCTTTACAACATGATTTAGGGGCTCTTGCTGACTTAAAACAGCAATTTTATCGCGTTGACAATAGTTGATGTACTTGCAGCAGTTGATGTACTTGCAGCACTTGATGTAACTACGTGACTTGATGTGGTTTTAGAATCATCTCATACAGTTGCGTAGTGACGCTTCGTCCACCCCACTTCAGGCGTTCCGGTTAGCCGACTTAAGCCATTTATGCCGCTCCTTTTTTCAGCTTGTTTTATTTGAATATATTTTGCACTAGCGTGGGTATAAAATTTATAAAAAATATAAAATTCATGGAACCAAAAATAACCAAGTAATAAATTTCTTCGATTTTTGACTGTTACATAAAACGAGAACAGGCTGTGCAACTCTGAAAAAATTTAGTTTCATTTCACTTGTTTTGTTCATATGATAACATTTGGATATTTGTCAATTTGTTCACTGAACGCGAATTAACAGCAGTATGAAAACATGAAAGAAGTTTTCATTTATATTAATATACATATCGAGCCTTTGGTGCAATATCGTCGTAATTCAAAAAATCGTGAACTGCGAAAAATGCATTTGAAGTTTTGAGCCATCTTTTTGATAGTATTTTCGTTTACTAAAGTTATTTTTTTACAAGTTTTTAAATAAAGAGGCATGTTTTGTAATGTTTTCTGTTTGTAAATTTCTTGTCATAAAGGAAATATTTCATTATTGCAAATAAATATTGTTGGAAATAGTGGGAGGCAAAATAAAGACATTTGTAGCTGTAGAATCTGAACAGTTAGAGAGTTAGAACCATAATCTTTTTTCCTTTAGATATACATTTCCCCAAATATCATTTCTGCATACCCAGCTCTAAAATTTCAAATTTTGAATTACTGCGGTATTGCACCAAAGGCTCGATGTGTAGTTGTCAAAAATGAACTGAGCTCTGTTATTGTTAATTTAAGCAAAGTATAAAAGGTAAATTTATTTCATTTGATGGCTAAAATCATTCCTTAAAATATGATGCGAACAACACAGGTGCAGCGAAATATATTATGATGTTTTTAACTATAGTTGAATGAATCATTTTAGTTGCAATAAGGAAATTTGTGGAATAGTTTTAAATTCATAGCACCCTTCGTATGAATAAAAACGTAGTGTATGTATGTTTTGCAATACATATGTACATATGTGCTATGCAATATGGTATGTTTTACAATGAACATATAAAACTATGAGTAATGAAAGTCATTCATAAGCTTTTATTTATATTCAAGAACATATTTTTAAATATTTAACACAGTTTTAAATGTTTCATTACTATTTTAATATTTTAATGAAGTGTATTTTTTGCTTTTTCCAGCCCACTGTGCAGATAACAGTCATCAATGTGTGCGAAATATGGTAAGTTTTGTATTTACCTATTATATTATATATTTCACCAGTATTTTTATTGGCAAAATTATCAAATGTGTAATTAAAGAGCCTTCCATATAAAAATTGGTACCCCTTTTCCTCTTTACTGTGCATTCTACAAGCATTTAATTATTTTATAGGAATCCTTAATAATGGTTATTTGTTGTTGCCGTTGTTGTTATTATTGTTTGATATAAAAATATATGCAATGCAAAAGGATGAATTCTGCTGTCTTTAGGAAAAATAAATTGTATAATGAAAATGAAAAAAATAATTGTTGAAAATTGTTCATAATAATTCGATTTAAGCTTAAAGTACTTACTGGTCATGCGCATATGTATGCAACAACGAATGAAATATGGGTTGTCCTTATACACGAGAAGCTTCACGTATCCCATCGCATTCGCATGATCTTGGCGGTCAATATACTGCTCCAAAATGTAAAGATAATTGCTCACCAAATTAAGTCTTATTGAATTCATATGTCAACCAACTGCAATTCTTGCATTTGAAAAAAGTCGCTAATAATAGTACGGTACCGTGCTCCTTGGACTGTAACGTTGCGATTGACATATCGCGATCTTCACTGGCAGATACAGCATCAATAATTTTCTCGGCACGCAGTCTTTGGTGGTTTAATATCCAATTAAGTGAAACTGATGCAAAATTTGTCACAACAACTAGAATATCCTGTTCGCTAAAATGCATGAAATTTACAAAACATATTTCTCACATATGTAGCCCAATAAATATGGTACAAATAAAAAATTCACATTCCATCCTCGAACACATTACACTACTAGCGCGCTCGTTGTTAATTAGTTAATTGAGTCACCTAGTTTGCGTTCGTCTTTTTTAAGTTCTATTGTGACCATGATGTAATTAAACCAGGTGGTATAACTACGCCAGGTGATTATTTTTCTCAGCTGAATGCTGGAAACACTA
Organism: Dexiosoma caninum; assembly: GCA_963924685.1. NCBI lineage: Eukaryota > Metazoa > Arthropoda > Insecta > Diptera > Tachinidae > Dexiosoma > Dexiosoma caninum. The sequence goes on from OZ004729.1 coordinate 62,433,317, forward strand.
TTGGGTCGAACGACGGATGTTTCGTAGCGAACTTTCTCCATGAGAAATAAAACACATTGTGGATATATTTAGAAGTTCCAGTAAATTCACGCTAGGAGGGTGGCGATGGTCGAAATAGTCTGTACATCGACTGCAAAACGAATAATTTTCCTGGCTTCAATCCCAGTTTCAGACTCATAAAAACATCTCACATTTTTTCTGATGTGCATTTGTGTGTCTTTGTGTTAGTTGTTGTAGGAGAGTTTCAGCGGCGAAGGCATAGTCATTGGTCACTGAACAGTAACGGCTTCAGCTGTCACCAATCCACAGGCACATCAAAACGCCCTCCTTCGTTGGTTCAGGTACTGATGGAGAGGTAAGTGGAGTAAACGGCCGGATAAAGGTTTGGGTTATGGTCAAGACCATCGATAATTAATACCATAACAAGGTTAGGAGAGTAAAATGGGGGGGGGGGAGATATCATCACTCCTCCCGGAAAGGAAGCAATGGTGGTACATTGATATTTGTGTACTGTTGTCTCTGAAAGGGAGACTTTTGCATTAATTTTTCTTCTTTGTTATTGAGCTAAGGCCAACAATAGGGTTGGGATCTACCTGAGGAAAGAGCAAGCAAGGGGCCTGGCCAAACCTCGTCGAAAATTAAGAAATAGATGGAAAAGTAGAAAGGGCAAAAGGAGACGAGGGACGGAAAGGGCTTTACATATAAAAAATTTAAATAGAAATGGCGACGAAGTAAAATAATTACTAAAAATGGCTACAAAAAAACTAAGCTTCAAAATTTAATACGTCTCCCTGACATCAGAGACGTTTCAACACTGCTATAAAAATAAACAACGTGCAAAACAGTGTTGTAAGATAATGAAGCTTCACCTCCTATTTTTTTCCTAATATCCCTTTCCTCTAGTTCCAGCACAATGCACCGCATGTTTAGGGGTCATCTCCTGAGTACTGGAAAAAACTACATTCGAATTAATGAAGAAAATAAGCCACTCTAGCAAAACGGAAAAGGTATATCCAGCAGCAATATGTGGAAAAGTTACATCTGATTGTCGATAAGCCGCGTACACACATATGCACATATACACAACATTGGTGCGAAAATCGATCCTCTTCGCGTGACATAATTCACACAGCGTTAGAAGATCCCCAATCGATGCATCATTCATATAATATTGGGAGCCAAATTACCGATCGAGTGAAAATTTAATGACAAATGCTGATGACAGCCGCAGAAGAATAGATATGAATTGCTATACACCTTAATGATCTTTATAAATGTTAGTTCACGTACACTGTAGGAAAAAAATTTTGTACGATTAAGTAATAACTGAATAATAATTCAGTTATTCGTCCAAAATTTAGTAAAATTGGCTCCACCAGTAAAGGTAGAACCAAGGAAGACTTAAATAAAGTTATGCGTGGCCCGGTAGTCTAGTGAGTAGTGTGCTAGTTTATCAGTTGGGGATTCTAAGTTCGATTCCTAGCAGAGACTTTGATCTGTATCACTACAGCACGTGAACGATTTTTCACAACAGGTATCACAATGGACCATAATAAATTTGAACTATGTGGGCTGGGGGACCTTTCTTTACATTTACATCCAGCAACTTGCCGACCTAAACTAACCTAAATGCAGTTAAACGGTTTTCGTCCTCAATGATGAAAATGTATTCAATTAGCAATGTTACTTCATGAGCATATCGAACATTAAATGTTAAAAAGAAAAGTTTTAATTTGAAAGTGGAAAAATATGAATCCTCAGAGAAGTAAAGCTTTCAACCAGCAACAAAAACTGAAAGACTATGAAAATGGCATCATGCATTTCGTATTAAAATTCCTTAAAAAAATTCCCTAAATATTTTAAAAACTTTTCTTTCTCGATCTCTCTACACGCACTATTTGTGATATGACAACACAGAAATAATCATCGCTTGTATATTTAGAAATTCTTTGGTTTTATTTACAACAACGTTAATAAAATTCTACAATCATTGAAACATTATGGAGTTTATAACTAAAACTTAAACTAAATATATGTATGTGTGTATGAAAGAAATACTTAAAACAAAGTTATTTAGAAAGCAGTACGTTTATAGTTACGCTAGCAATAAGAATATTTATAAGCAACTGTTCAGACTATTTATGGATATATTTATTATTTTTTTTTTAATTAATAAAAAAAACTGGTACAAATATCTTATTAAACTTATTGCAACAATTGCACTGGTCTAAAAATATTTCTTAAAGAAGAAGAAGGACGTTAATGTGATGTTATAGTAGCCGTCATCAACAGTTATCCATTCATTTTAGTTGTAAAAATATATTATTACTTTTTTTTAAATATTATTTTATTTATATTTATTTTAGCTCGAAGTATGTAGTTTTCCTTTCAAAATTATAATTAATTTAACTACACTTCGATATTTCGTTAACAGTTTGAAAACATTATTGGGAAATTAGCAATATGAAATTTAATTAATATTATAAACTATACTCTTGAAAGAAAAATGATATCAAGCTAAATAATTATAACAATATAAAGTTTAAAAAGAAAAATAAAAAAAAGTCAACTAAAAAATAATATTATTATTATTCAACCTCATTCTAGTTGGAGTCGTCAACACAATATAACCCCGTTTAATTTTTTTGACAACTTATGTTTGGTATATTGCAAAAGAAAATTTGACGTTGATATTTTTTTAATTTTGTCGTCGATGTTTTCTAGTTTGTGGTCAGTTGTTTTAAAAAAGACTTAATTCAAAGTAAGAATTGCCAAATAGAAAACAAGTTTAATTGAAAACCGAAAAAAAAAATAAAATTAAAAATCCCTGCCAGTTTGAAAAGCTAGTGAAAGAGTTGGAAAAGAATCTATTACTTGCCACAATCCTTCGCAGGGGCGCTGTTCTCAACGATTTTAAGGAACAGTGGGAAGCTGTTGCGACTGCAGCAAATTGCTTTGGTCCATCAATTAGAACTGGTGAAGGATGGCTAAAGGTAAACTTAATATTGTGTTACAAAACTATATTGTCTGATAAAATTCTTTTTACACATTTGGAGGGACTTAAAATTCAAAGCAAAAATAAAACTGATATCAAATACAGCGGACGTTTATATGAACCCAGCGCTCGTTTCAGGAAGCTGTGGCTAATCTGATGCAGTTCCAGAAACAAATCAATGATCATGCTATGGTTCACGGAGTCCTAAACGTAGAATTTGAGCTTCTTCTTCTTGCAAAAACAAAAATATCCTAAAAATATTCAAAATTTAACTTTTTGCCAACCATTCCTGTGCTCCTCAGAATGAGAATAATGTTCGTATACAGTAAACAAAATGAATTAACTGACTTAGACAACGTCAACGTCATCTTAAAACTATTACGAAATACCATATTAGTATTGATGTTGTGTTAAAGTCGTGTTGACTTCAAACGAACTACGATATTGACGACGCCAAGTAGAACAAGGCTGATTATTATTCAGGTATGTGATGGAAATCGATCGATGTGAAAAGGAAATCGTCTTTTGACTGATGAATTTCGATCGATTTCATATTCCATATTTGTTTCGTTTCCACATATCTTCTCTAAATACAACTGTGTAAAATCTAATAATACAACTGTAAAATATGTAAACATATGTGTATGTGAGTGACGTTTGTAAAATATTTAAACAAAATAAAATCTATATCAACATATTTTATCATTTTTATTTATAAAATGCCTTTTTTTGCTGCGGTTTCGCTAATTGTCTTGGAAGAAAATAATAGCTTGAATAGCGAATATATTCGAAGAAAACGTTTAAGAGATAAATCGGATCCCTTAAATTTACCAGATGAAATGTGGGTATTTAAATTTCACTTCTATATTAACTAGTATTTATTTAAATCGATTTGTTGAATATTTTCGTTTAAATAGGGACGGATTTATAATCATTTTTTATTTTTTTTCCTTTTTTGTAGATTTCTTTACATTTTGTTCAAGTAAAATTAAACGATTTGAAAATGAATTTAAACTGGCATTATCGAAATACGTCACATGTTAAAAACGTCTTTTTCTTCAATGAAACAAGATGGAATATGAAATCGTCACAACAAATCGTCACATACAAATTCATCACACTATTTGTCGATTTCAAAACGTTTTAACGCCGAAAACGATTTTCATCACATACCGGATTATGATTTAATTTACAGACTTTCTATTATTTGAATGTCCGTAAAGGTTTTTGTCTTTTATAAATTATAATTGGTATATCAGAAGTTAAATTTAGATTTCAATTCAATATTCTGTATATGGAGAAAAGTAAATATTTACTGCCTGTTAATAGAAAACGATTGAAAACACTCGTTCGGCCATTTATCTTGGAAACAACAATGAAAAAAAACAAATTGCTTTTGCATTCAATATAAATGCCCGAAGGAGTATTTTCACTCGCCTTCTATTAACTGTTAGTTAATGACTTAGTTAAACGTGCGATACATGAATTGAATTTTTTAGTTCATATGCCACTCAATACTGTAGTACACTCAATTGGTTTCATCAGTGGTTTGTCCGCTGAAATAGTACAATTTGGTAACACCAAATTTCCCATACTACTGGAGGTTGTTTTAGTAGAATATTGACTTTGACGCTGGTTACTACTATCACGTATCGAATATCTAAATTGTAATAATGAAGAAATTGAAAAGAAGAAGAAAAGGATTAGAAAATATTGGATTTTAAACACAAATCAAAACATGCAATGAAAATGTATTGTTAACTTGAATGTCATTAGGTAGAAAAAAGAAATATTCATTGTTAAATACACCAATAAACCAAAGCAAACTTAGAATTTAGCAGACTGTGAATATCCTTATTGAAGTGCTACAAATTATGTACTTAGATATGCATGTATGTGTTTTAATTACATTTTTATAATATTATCAACTTAAGAACGCATTTTATTTCCTTATAGTGTTATAATTCGTACATTTAGTAGACTCCCTTTTCCTTTACGGTAGTATTTTCATATAATTTTACCTTCGTTTTAAAATCTTGCGATAGTCTTCTCTTGCATGGGCAATGCATCCACTTTCGTTTTTTGCGGCAGCACAGAGGAATTTATGGAATTTGTAGAATGCGTTGAATTCGTTTGACTGGTTCCATTACTCTTTGGCTTTTTTAACATTCTTATGAAGACATTGAGATATAATGAAAGACTTTTAGAGTATTATTAGCAAATCAATAGAAGGCCATACGCAGTAAGCGTTTGCAAGCTTTTAAGATTTATTCATAAATGAGTTATTGACGTATGAAGATAACTAAAGCAATTGCTTATTAGCGAATTGTGTTAGATAAAAAGTATCCTTATTTCTCACATGCATATGTATTTTTTTCGTAGGAACCAATAATTAATAATTTCGATTTAGATGCGTTCAACAACCGCAGATTATTGAGTATATCATGCTAAATTTTACCAAATTTTATTGTTTGTAATTAATATACTCGTATCGCATAACTTTAAGCTCGAAACATTGTGCTCGACCAAACAATGTTCCAAATTTGTTAAAAGATATTAGGCTTGTTCAGTAAAACAGCAATTGTAATTTGTTGGTGGTCCTTCGAATCACACATTTATGCTCATGATCATATAAGGCTCTAAGCGCATAACAGATGAGGTTCTCAAAACTATTTTAAATACTAGAGAAGGCAACACGTTCTCTTCGCTATTGCACTCATGTCAGCAGGCGATCTAAATTTGGAGGAATATGAGCTAATTGATAATCAGAGCTGTTTCTGGTATCGGAAGAACGTTAAATACGTAACGGGTTTCGTGCAAGGAATTGTTCAGGAATGTGCAGATCATCTCGTTTGTGTAATTTAGCACCATTATTTATTACATTACCTATTTCAAGTTGCAGCATTCGTTATTGCTCGAAAGTTATATCTCAATTATACTAAAATAAATTATATATTAAAGATATCGATGGTATCGAATGCCATAAAGTCTTCATATATAATTATAAATAGTACGACAACTGTACTATAGGGTTATCCATTTCGTGGTTTCCAAACCTTCGGCCTAACAGGATAATAAGCTGTTAAATATCTGCCATTTACGAATATGGATCGTTTAACAGCAGAAGAACTCATAAAAATAGTTAAAACTTGCTATAAAAATATGCTGGTTTAAACGTGGCCACTTAACGAACATTACGGGGTATTTATGGTCGTCATAATCTACCTACAGTCCAAGGAATTCGGAAGATTATAAAGAAATTAGAAGAGACTAGAAGCGTTACAGATGTGGTCACGCCAGTGCATCATCGCAATGTGTGAACTGCCGAAAATACCGCTTCTGTTATTGAAAGTATGGAGGAACCGTTAACGTCAATTCAGAGTGATATGGACGTATGATAACCGACTTTCTTTGGGCTTCTATTGAAGATTATGAACCGGACGATATGTGGTGCCACGAGCCACAGCACACGATCGAGTTTACCTTTAATGCATGAAAAGTTTCCAGAACGCGTAATATAACGTTTTGGCGACATCAATTGCTGTTAGATTTCTTCTGTGTCAAATATCGTCTCTACGCAGATAATCCCGTAACGTTGGAGCATTTGAAAACTAACATTCGCCAAGTTATCGCCGAGATATCGCCCCAAATGTGCAAAAAAGTTATCGAAAACTACCTCAAATGGATCGACTGCTGCAATAACATTCAAATGACAATCCATTTCGTACATAATGGCAAGGTTCAAGCTTTATAGTGAAATAAAAGGTTCATCGAAATCATAGCTTAATGTGTGTTCAACTTTACTTTTGAAATCAGAAAATCGATAGCCCTGTATCTTAAAATAATTAGTATCAGAACTAATTGAATATCATTGAATACCATGAAAAATTGCACGAGTTATTATATTGCCGCACGGAGAAATTTTTTTGGGCATTCAAATAATAGGCGCTCTCGACGCGGCTACGAGTTATATGAAATGTAAAGTACTCGGTAACTATTGAGTAATTAGAACAGCGCACGCAAATTATTACGATTCGGCTAAGATCGCGTCCGACAGCTGGTTACTTTGTTAATAGTTTATTGGAACACAGAAACTCACGACACGGCTATTCTAGCAGTTACAACGATGCGGAAGAGAAATAACTGGCAAAATGTACACCCATTAAGCCTGCGGGAAATAAATTTCACATTCCCCTCATATGTCGATATCACAACAAAGTTCTTTTTAAGCGCTTTTCGCTAACTTTAAGTTTTATGCATTGAGACCACATAAATGGAACTATTCACAGTAAAAAATAAAAACTTCATCTGTTTTCCAAAATACACAAAGTAATCGATTCTCATTAAATTGCCAATACTGTAGATAACTTTCGCCCACTGAAAATTATTAATTCCAAACTCGTTTTTTTTATTGTCTGATGCGGATTATCATTTATTCATTATTTGCGAATAATCTTATCGTACGCTACATGACTTTTGTAGTAGCCGATCGAGGGTTTGCTGTACTTTGCAAATGGAAGAAGTGCTTGCAGAGTATAATACTAAAGAGGATTCGTGATGTGTCTATTCAATTTTGGAACAGCATCAAAGCTAAAGATTTTGATACACGATTATATGAAGATTTCTGCATAAGCCCAATTATTGGACAGAAAATGAAATGTAGTTTAACTTAATGCTCTATCGCAAACTTTGTTAAGAAAAGAGGATATTTTTGGGTTGGTTTGAGAATCATAAAACTGACCAAAGCGGTCCAGGTTTCCTGCAAAAAAAAAAAACGAAAATGGTATTTGTTGCGTTAAAATTTTAACGTCAACGTTCATCACTATGAGTCCGACTTATTTGAGGCTGAAAACTGTTTTCCAACAAAACGTCGTCACATAAGCAAACAATCGATTAATTATTTCTATAAATGGCCACGTCAAGATTTTATGTTAACAACTTTGGATTATTTTCTTTGTGTAACATGCAATAATTAGCCAAATTGGAATACAGCATGTTCTTCTCAATCAATTCGAACAATCGTTTATGCCAAAAGACTCAATTAAAATTAACATTCAATGAAGCGCTAAAATTATTACAACACTTAACAAAAACGTCCAGTACTACAACATTAAAAATGGCAATTATTCTTACACTACGAATTCGAAAAGGTGAAAAGAAGATTTTCCTTTTCATACAGTATGTGAGTGAACCTGTTGGTTATTCGAAAACGCTGATCCTATGACGACCATTCGTCGAATTTTCATTGAGACATCGAGAAAACGCCGACGAACGGCCGAGTTACCAAGTGTGGTGCTATTAGTATAACGATAACTGGGAACTCTACAAGTTCTATAAAAGTTTTGAATACATTGAAATGAAAAAAAAAATTAAAAAATGATTTTCTAATACGAAATTAACACCGTTACGAAAGTTTTACATCGCAAGACTGTACGGTTCTGAATTTTCGCAGTTGGTATTTTTTTTTCTTTTCAATTTTCAAAGTGGGACAGAACAATTAAGATTTTACAAATTGAGATTAAAACTTACCTATTCGTTATTAACTGTTTCACCTTTTTCTTCATTACAAACAACATGAAAATCAAGAAACCTTGTATGGCATTGCAAATATCTGCCACATAGAAGATTTTGGACCACGACTTTTCCGGCCCCACAAAATACGAAACGATTTCCAAAGACCAAGTCACACCCATAACCAAAAATAAGCGCAAAAATAATCCAAATCTATAATAAATGAAGAAATAGTTCAAATAATATAACACTTTTAAATTATTTGGTATAAAAAAGTATACCTGTCTTTCTCATTTCTCAAATTGCGGGTACTATCCTCCTTGGCCATGATGCGTGCCATTTCACATTGAACCTTATGAATTTTGACAGCGGTCATGACAAACATAACAATGTTCGCCATAATTATACCAATGATGGGTAAGAAAAAGTAAATCAAACCCGACCAAGTTAACACTATCAGAGCAAAACGACCATGTATTGATTACAAATTGTAAAATTTCCGCTGTCCTTTATTATTACTTACTATTAATCCAGCAATATTCCCCACCGCCAATTCCAGGCTTCCAATCGTAAGGTATATCAACACGTTCTTGCATAAACCAAGTTGCAATCAAAAATACAATCGGTATTCCCCAAGAATATATGGAATAAATGGTAAATCTTTTCTTTTCCTGAAGGCGATTAATACCTCTCGTGCCTCGAAAATTATGCCATAAATCAAAGCTAATCACACTCAGCCAAAAGAAAGCAGCCATAAAAAAGTAATAAGCCGTGTAACCTAAAAAAAAAATTTTAATTATATTATTAATTTTTATTTATTTTTAAAATTTTTTAATTATTATTAAAATATATTATTAAAATTATATATAAATATATATTATTAAAATTAATAAAACAAGAATTATAATTTGCTATTATTCCTGATGATGTTAACAAGCTGTTAACGAAATATCGAATAATAAAAAACAAAATAAAATAAAAAAAAAGACCTCAGGCTTAATAAATATATATCAAAAAAATCTAAAAGAAAAATTATATAGAAAAATAAAATATAAATATAAAATAAATAGTTCAAATTTTCTTACCTATAACTTTACACGGCATTCCCATTACATCGATATTCGTCGATAAAGCGTTCACACACAACATTGAGTAGCCGACAATTAAACCAAATAAATAGCAAACTAGAGATTTGCCATGTTGATTTCGCAACTCCGATATTGTCAGATATACTATGATCGTAAGTGTCATGAAGGGCATAGAGAACAACATGGCGTAGGCATTTATTATTTTCATTGTACCATAACCAGGACTCAGATCACAATTGGCCGGATTTAAATAGAATGTGACATTCGTATCGTTACCCATAGTGGGTACCATGCAGTACTCTAATTTGCTTAGGAATGACTCATCGTAGTGACGGTAAATGCTACCATTCTATTGGAGAGAGGAAAATATGAATAGAATATGCGAGTATTATTAAGACTAGAATGAATTTCATTTAAGCATGAATTCTAATTAAGTTCCTTCTAATTTATTTAATTTGTTTAACTGACTAAATGACAACTTGGAGAGATCAACGTCGGTGGCATGAGTGGTCGCTTGCAACCTCCCATACCAAGTGATCGCTCTTCGTTCTAACCATAATTGTCCTAAGGCCCATTATTATAACTTGCCGATAGCTAAATTTGAAATGCTATCGGACAAATAATTAGTTTTTCGTTATTACAAGTTGACTTTAACCTAAGGTGACCGACAAGCTAACGGAAAGTTCATCCTACCTGTAACTTTTAAAGTGGACTAAAGCATTTGAAGCTGTCATATTTTAAGCACTTTAAATATGGCAACATGGAAAGTATAAATGTATACAAATTAATTTTTAAACAAAGAATAAAATAAAACCAGTAGCTTTTTTTGTTTGTCAAAAGTAGTCGGTATTTACTCTGATACAAGTTAAAGGTCACTTTATTATTAATTTTACCTACAGTTAATTTTAGATATCAGTAACTTTATTGCTTAGTTGTAATAATGGCCCTAAGATTGCCTTGACTAGTTAAGACATACTGAAGTAAAACAAATCCACTGCTCCAGCAAGATGCATGATCCATACCATGCAGTAAAAGAATGAAACATGTACGCCGAAGGGGTGGTAATGGCTGAAGTGGTTCGAACGTTGACTTCAAAACCAAAAATAAAAATCCTATGTTCGGTCCCAGTTACAAATTGAGTCAGAAAAACATTTCGCATTTTTCCGGATGTGCATTAATGTATCTTTGTGTCAGTTGTAGTCGGAAGGTTTCAGTGGCGCAGGCATAGTCAGGCGTCACTGAACAGTACCGGCTTGAGCAGATAGCAATCCACAGGTACATCATAGCGCCCTCCTTCGTCGGTATTGTGTGTGGCACCAACGCAGTGAAATAGTTTAAAGTTCAAAAAATTGAATACGTCTCCTTGACATCAGAGGCCCTGCAAGAATGCTACAAAAAAAAACGTGCAAAAGCAGTGTTGTAAGGTAGTGAAGCTTTCCTCTGTTTATTCCTTCACAACCTGTCATATCTCTCACTATCCCTTTCTTATAATTCAGGCACAATGCATCGCATGTGTGGGAGTCGTCCCCTGAGTGCTGGTCCAAGATAGAAAAAAATGTACGCATGTGATTCATATGACCATCGGAAAGTTGAACAGAAAAGTAGACGCACATGCTGCCATTCATAATATTTATCGAAATAAAATTTTGTCAGAGGAAATTTCGCGATAAAACATGGACGACAAGTAACAGCTGTTAGCTGTATGTGAAGGAAAAGTGACTTCAAACAATGGAAATGCACTAAATATGCGCGATGAGAAAGGGGATCATGTATGAATATTTAAACTTTAAAGGAATTAAAAAAAAATTATTTTCTAATAATATTTTCGAAATTATTTCTGTACAGAACATGAAATGGATTGGCGAATGAATACCCGCATGTGTCTTTTTTCAATATTATTTTTTAAAACATTCAATTTATTAGTTTACATGGCTAGAAATATGTATTCTTTACATTACATCTTTGAATTTATAAACCGAAATTGTATTATAAAATTTATTGTCACCTCTGTGGTAGACTATTATGAATTTAATTTAAATCCGAAAATGTAATATTGTATATTTTTGCTCGTTTTTCAACTTTTCAAAAAGAAAGACGTCTGGCTTAAAGAAACAAAAAAAAGTGGTCGTCTTCAATTAATATAAGAGGAATTACTGTGAGTTTATACAATATAGAATTGTACAGTAAAAACTATATAGAATTGTAATGTAAGTTTTTGTTAGAAATTTTAATAATTTTTTTATTGATTGAATCTCTCCAATTCGCAATTTGCATACATACAGGTTCCTATTCATATCAATCATGAACAAAATTCTTTAATTTGGTTGACTTCCATGGTCAACTGTACTTTTAATATGCAGATTTTGTAACCAGTTTCAAAATTATTATTAATTCAAAGGCCTGAGACTGGCGATGGTTAAAGAAGTCTCTACGATGACTAAAAAACCAAAAAATTTACGTGTTCGACCACAGTTTAAATCATGAAAATATCTCGCATTTTGTCTGATGTGCATTTGTGTCAGTTGTTGTCGGAAGCTTTCAGTGGCGAACACGAATCGAAAGAATTTACACACAAAAAGGGAATAATGAGACAATGTCCAGTAAAATTCCAACTAGTCTACATATCACATATAGAAAATATACACAACTAGTATCAGTTCTTATTAAGCTTGTCGAACTTTCAAATCAGTTAATTTTAAAAGTTACTTTCAAAAACTTACCGGAAATATGTTCCAACCATCTTCTGGCTCTTTTTGAGGTTCTAAGGCATACATTGGATTACAAGGTCGAAAGTCTACAATGGCGTATTGTTGAAATATATCCACAGTTTTCAGCGAACCATCTGATAGAGTCATATTTAATGTTGTCGGCCATTCAAAATCATCTTTAGCATCAATACACAGCGACTCATTCGAACTGTATAATTTGCCAAAAGGACAACAAAAATTTATGCACGATTTGACTTTACAAATGCAACCACGTAAATGGGGTGCCACTTTCACCGTAGTAACAGGATCGGTGTAAATATAATTATAGACAGCAATATATTGATGTGGTATAAGTACGCCATCATGTATAAAAGATCCATTATCAAATCTCTGATCATCCGTTACATTAACGGAGTGGAAGAAAAAACAGGGTGCATGTAAACCTCCTCTTATATATTGCTTTTCCATCGCTGAAGATCTGCACCATATTTCCGGAACAAAGATAGAGAATATGCAAATGAGTATTGGTATATGAAGGCGTCTAAGCGCCAAATGAAACATTTCTGCAAAAATTATGGCACGAAGTAAATCAGTCTGTAAAAAGGAAAAGAAAATGTGTGTTACTTTTTATTGCAACATTTATTCCTGTGGTGTTACGAGTATAATTTATTTCATTTAATTTGTTTATTTTCTTTCAACAATCCCCCAGAGTTTTCTGTCCTCATAATCAACAGCCATAACTTTTCAACCCTGAAATGCATAGTTCCAAACTAGACAAACTTTGCGATAATTATCTAAAAGCAAACATTTATTATTTCTTAATTGTTATAAAAAAAATACCAACATTTGGAAATAAATATGCATATAATGTTGGATTAATTTCATATGCTATTACCTGGCAAAAGTTAAATTTTTAAGGAAAATGCCCAGATTTCTTTGTGACAAAGCATAAGTTAACTTTAAAAAAAATTCGAAATCCATTATATTAATCCACTGGAATGTGTTGTAGTTAATATTTTTCATTTTATAACCATTCACGCTACAAACACATTCAACAGACCTCTGTTAATATATTAACATGATTCTGTTAAACAAGGTTGAGGGTGGCGATGGCTGAAGTATTCTGCACGTTGACTACAATACCGAAACAGTCCTGGGTTCGACCCCAGTTTCAGACTAAAATTATGAAAAAAAACATCTGTGCATTAGTGTGTCTTTGTGTGTCAGTTGTTGTCGGAAGGTTTCAGTGGCGAAGGCATAGTCACTGGTCACTGAAAAATACCAGGTTCAGCTGATAGCAATCCACAATCACATTCGAACGCCCTCCGTCGTCGGTATTGTGTAGCACCGGCGAAGTAAAATAATAATAAAAATCGCTACTAAACCGAAGCTTTAACACTGCTAAAAACAAAGAACGTGCACAAAGCAGAGCTGTAAAATAATTAATTAAGCTTCACTTCCTGTCGTTTCTCTAACTATCCCTTTCCTATAGTTCCAGCACAATGCATCGCATATGTAGGGATCATCTCGTGATAAAAAAAAGTGTAAACTTGAATTTAATCAAAAATCTAATAATGAACGCATTTAAAAAAAATCTCATTTTAGCTAAACTTTTCACCAAATCGTAGTTGTCAAAACCGAAATGATCTTCAAAGTAAGTGCATTTTAAAGCTTTTTGATATTTATATAATAGACATAATGATAATAGACCGCTGAAAAACTTCATGATTTTTGTCTGCTGTTACGAACTTTATAATTTAACTTCATACAGGCTATTTTGCTGAACCGCCGCCCTTCGTTCACCCTACATTTTCCCTACAAATTATGAAAATTAAATCTTTTGGAAAACACCCCAACTTATTTATAAAAAGTAAAGTTGAAAGTCCACACCACGCGTGTTACGTTTTGTGTTTTTTAAAACTTTAATCACTACAAAAATAAAAGCATTTTCATCAATAACATTTAAAAATGTTACGAAAATTAGCCTAATTTGGTTTCAATAATAACCAAAAAGTATTGTAGGAAATAAACATCATATTAAATCCCAAAACTCCTTCAGAATCGGACTATTAATAGGAAATTTTTGAAGCCACGATTATACGATTATTGTTTCGAGTTAAATAGATTACCATAATAACATTCGTCTAAAGTTTAGTCCACTCTAGTGGATGGATCTTAAAGCTGACTTTACACTGCCTGAGTTTTCGTATGTCCTCAATAGGTAATTTTAAGAATATCACACTTAAAATTCATATTATAATACATTATATGAGAATAGACTATTTTCCATTTTCAACTAAGCTCAGAGGAAAAGTTTTAAATTCACGATATTCCACTGTTATATATTGAAATTAGACGAAAACTCAGACAGTGTCATGGTAGCTTAAGCTAACAACTATTTCCAATCGCCCATATAATTCGTTAGTAGTTAGGGCACTGCCTTTACAATTCGAAGCAGAGGGCGAAGTCGAGTAGCTTGAAGCCATTGAATAATTTGAATCCAGTTATGCGGCTTAAAGCGGCTGAATCGGCTTTTACATGTTAATATGAAGCTTATACTTTGCAGAATATGCTGTTAGATTTTTCGAGTAATAAAAAGATTTTGTGTTTTTAAAGTGTTTCGTTTTATTAAAGATTTGCGGTAAAAGTTTTGAAAATTACCGAAAAAAAATATTCATAGTTATTTTTTTAAAGGTGGTGGGGTGCTGATGGAGAGTAGTCAGCGTGTTGGCTCTGCAACCAGGAAGACCCAGGTTCGATTTCCAGCCCGGTCAAATCAGAAAATAGATTTTTCTGAGTTTTCTGTGCTACAGCATCCTCCTTCGTTGGTATTTGAGCAATAAAACGTCGGCGAAGTAAAATAATAAATAAAATGGCTCCATTAGCTTAAAAAAAAAAAAAAAATAATGCGTCAAAAAAAAAACATCAAAGACGCCGCAACTTTGCTTTATAATTTACACGCAACTGCAGAGTTGTGCAAGAATTAAGCTCTATCTTCCTACCACTTTCACCACCTGTCTATTTCTTCCCTATCCTTCTCTCTAGTTCCAGTGCAATGCATTGCATATGTAGGGGATAGCCCTGACACTGGTCCAAGAAAAAAAAAAAAAAAAAAAAAATAAACGGCATCCAAACACATTTATCCGATTCAGAATCGAATGATTTCAAAGTTGGCAAATTTCTGTTTCAGAATTCCAGTCACCTCATCTTCATCCAAAAAATCATTTTCAATTGCTGGCAATTGAGTTAATAAGAAGAGAAGTGTACCATTTAACCATGCCATTTGAAACCATTATATGAATAATTTTAATAATTTTTAATTGTTTTCTATTTATTTTTTCTATTATTTTACAAAAAAAAAAAAATCCGGAAATGATTTTTTAAGTACATCTATACATATTTTCCAATAAATAACATTTTTAATAGAAAATTTCAATAACAAATAATTAATTTCAATAACAAATGGCTACAGGTAAATCCCGATATAATGTCAGGCCCAATTGTAATACCGAAAAATTCGTTATATCTATTTTTTTAAGTTTAATTTGTATTATAGTATTTTAGATAAAGAAAAAGTTACTTATAGTTTATACATATTATAAAAATAATATTTTTAATTTTCATATTAAAATCTCAATAAACAAAAACTACGTAAATTATAATATATAAGGTACATATTGCAGAATTTATAAATAATAGAAAAAAATATTTATTTATATTAGAAGCTAATCCTTTTTGGGTACTTTTCTGGACCGCTTCGTCATTTACTTTAAATGGCTTCACTACATCAGATCTGGATGATCAGTTCTGTACACATTCCTTCAAAAGTCTAATCCCGTATAGTTATTTGGATCTAAATAATCAGTCATCACTTGCTTCCACAGCATCATTATAAATTTTTTTATACATATATTTCTCTGGCTTTTATTTTTGGGGCAATTGAAACAATAAGATACACTTTTAGAAGTTAAAGTGCCCAAATGCCTGACTTTAATCGTATTTGTTTCCAAAAAATTATGTAAACCCAGATAAAAGGAAACTAATTTATTTTTCACAATAACAACACACCTTTTCCTCCACACCTCATCAATAAGTCTAATGTGTACGCGAGTATTAAATATGTATACATATGTATAGAAATTCTTAGTTATTTTTGCTCGTTTTGTAATAGTAATTAACATAAAATTTGGTTTCCTTTTAGGCTCCATAAAACTTTATTATGAGAGAAACCGCCAGAAAGTACAAATGTGATGACTAACAGTGGTATTAATGGCTGAAAATTAATGCATCCATTTTGATATGTTCGTGGGGTGCTGATGGCTGAGTAGTAGGCGTGTTGGCTCTGCAATGAGAAGACACGCGTTCGATTCCCAGCCCGGTCAAATCAAAAAATGTTTTTTCTGAGTTATCTGTGCTACAGCACCCCCCCTTCGTCGATATTTGAGCAATACAACGTCGGTGAAGTAAAATAATATTAAAATGGCAACTGCAGAGTTGTAAATTAAGCTCTATATTCCTGCCACGTTCACCACGTGTCTATTCTCTACACTATCCCTCCCTCTATCTAGTTCCAGTGCAAGGCATAGCATACTCGTATATCGGATCTTTTTCAGACCGATAGAACTTTAAATTGTAAAAATAACACAAAAAATAAAATTTTGAACAAAAAATTATTTTTATTCAGTTTTATCAGCATAAATCAGTGACTTCATGTAGACACACAGGAGGGTGGCGATGGCACGATGGATAGTAGTCTGCACGTTGACTACAAATTCAAAAACAGACCTGGGTTCAACCCCAGTTTCAAACTAAAATTTTAAAATACACATCTCTCATTTTTCCGATGTGAATTTGTGTGTCTTTGTGTGTCAGTTGTTGTCGGAAGGTTTCAGTGGGGAAAGCATAGTCACTGGCCACTGAACAATACCGGCTTCAGCTGATAGCAATCCACAATCGCATCAGAACGCCCTCCTTCGTCAGTATTGTGTAGCACCGGCGAAGTAAAACAATAATAAATATGGCTACTGAACCGAAGCTTCAGCACTGCTACAAATATAAACAAAGAACGTGCAAAAGCAGAGCTGCAAAATAATTAATTAAGCTTCACCTCCTGTCGTTTCTTCTACTATCCCTTTCCTATAGTTCCAGCACAATGCTTCGTCAAATCCCATGACCTTGGAAGCCAATTGACATTTTCATTTATTGAAATCAGCTTATCGCTTGCCACGAAATGACTGATTTATTAAGTGAATCGGAATAATTCGGTAACCTTGTTTTGCATTAAAGTGTTCATGATGATTTGCCACAATACACTGATCATAAATATCAAAAAGTCTTTTGAAATCATTTGGAAGATTAACACGGCATGTTCTCCATCCATATTGTTCTTATTTGCGTCATTTTGAAAAGAAATATGTATTTATTTTCTAATAAATTTTATATATGTAGTTTATATTAAGAGGGCTCAAATGTATAGAGTTTTTATTTTAAATTGTATGACTTGTTTGGGACACTTATAATTGTATTCTTTCCGAAATATTACCAATCAGTCAGTATCATATCTCTGCTGGCCAAAACTTTGAATAACGTTGGAACTTCGCTATGGGAATGCTGTAAAAACTTATCTGTCCTGAGAAGGGGTATTTTCATCTCAGCGGCTAACAAACAAAATTCCCACATCGGAAAATCTATACGTCATTGTTGGGAAGGTGCTGCATTAACAGAGAGTGACTTTGTGGTGAAGAGTTTAGGAGAGGTGACGTAATTGGCCTAATTCTTTTTCGAAAGTTTTAATGAGAAGACCATTTTAGTCCAATAGAGATTAATGATTAATAACTTTCTATAGTGAAATGGAAAGAAAAAGCTCTACATACGCACTATATGAGAATGAAAATTGCGTTGAAGCATTTATTTTGAATGCAACTAATGCATCAATCGATCTATCTAAGTTCGTTAATCGTGTTATCAGCTGCCTTGAGTGCCTCGGAGGCGCGATTTCTTGTAGATAGCCGTTAAAGAACAAATACTATAAGAATAATCAAGGTATGATCTGCAAGTCTTGTATCTTAAAAACCATTTCTGAGAACCATAAACCATAATATACCAAAGGTAATAAATTATAGTAAATTTTATATAATTTTGAAGAAGATAGTTGTATTTGAATCACCTTTTATTTGGCACGAAAACTTGTCCAACATGAACTCAGGCTAAGAACAGTTTTTTTATGTTACCCGCGTCCCGTACTATTTTCTTCTAATACAATAAGAATAGCAAAAGATATTAAACAATTTGTAAGAGCTATTGCAGTAGAATAGAATGTAAATATAATTTTCCGCAACGTGGGCGGACACACGAAAAATATGTACTACATTAACAGTTTGTCAAGTAACTATTTGCACATTTAATTCTTTCATTGTGTTTGCTTATATAATGATCAACTTATCGATGATGAATGTACTCACAAATGGAAAAATATCAATTAAAAAAAAAATTCAAATTAAAGGAAATTCAAAAATAGGCACGAAAATAAAATAATTATGTTTCAGATATAATCAGAATGAGTATTATGCAGATAGGCTATTGAATATTAAAATTTACCCTCATAATTACGGTGCTTGTGAGCAAGAGGGAATTAAATACGTGAAATAAATATCTAAAATCGAATAAATTGAGTTGAAAGATTGAATTTGAATTTGAATTTTACGCGACATCATTAATGATTATAAAATTTATTTAAATGCGTTGTACTATTTTATTAAAATTTATGTTTATTTTGCATTGCAGTAAGTTTATAATTATAAAAAAAGTTACATCATCATGTACAGTGAAACATCTGCTAACGGACATCTCCCATAAACGGACAAACTTTGTTGAAGCGAGATCTTCAGCAGTTTTTCCATACAAAATGTATTCCCATAAATGCCCACACTAAATTTAAAAGATATGTGCTGACAATATCTCTGAGAAGCGTTGAAACCAATCCGAATTAATTTTTCACAAACAATAGTCGTATTTAATAAAACACACAAACAAGAGTTGAAATTAAGTAGTTCTTCTTTTTCCAACTCTGATTCATATTGTAATTTGTGATTCCCCTGTTAATACAAATGTAAAGGGTGATTTTTTAACCGTTGACTTTTGAAAGTTGACATATAAATTGTCGAAATCCCTACCTATTCATAAGTAGGTTAAAAATATAAATTGTTAAAATTTTCGTGATTTCGTAAACATTTCACAATAAAGTTTTATTGAAATTCTGGCTGACTTCCTAAATGTATGTTTACAATGTATCAATACAGTATTAATACCAAGTTGATACATTATGTAGTTACATTTTTAATACATTTTATACTAATGCTTTGTGTCCTTTTTTTACTGTATAAAAAGACGAATAAGTGACTACAGAAATATATTAGCTCTACTCACAATCTTGTGTATTTGTGATTTTAAATATATGCAATAGCAAATTTGTGCTATCAACTGTGAATGACATTTTTAATTTATTATGCACTACTCATTGCAAGAACAAAATTCACAGATGATTGAAAAAACAAACAAATTTGTCAAAAAAAAATATGTCCAATAAAAGTTAATGAATCGCACTACTGGTTTTTTTTGGAGGAAAATAAGCAGAGGCAAGTATGCGGCGATTACGATTTGATAGGCTTGGTTTATTGTTAGTCAGCTGTTTATTTGCAATTATGTGTTGCATACTCATAGCAAATAAATCCTATTGGTTTTAAGTGTTGCATATCAATTTAAGTCTAGCATGTGCATTGCTGTTACTGTAGAGCAAAAATATGCTATACCTTTTTGCAAATGCAATGATGCAACACCATATGCACAAGATTGTGAGTTGGGCTATTCAATTATAAGAAGAACCTCTCACTTATCTTCCTGCGTCGCCATTGTGCTGCGTGTTGTATTTATTTTGCATCTAAATTTATTTGGAAGCCTTTCTTGCTTTTCTTGCATATTGACTACAACAGTGTTGCAAATGGGAACACAGTACATTGTCAAAATTTTTAGGGTTGCAATTATGAACACACTGCATGGTATTACTACAAAGCAACATGCGTTTAGGAAGTCAGCCTCTTTAGTTAGTTGCACTAATATTCTAACTTTGTGCAAACACTTACTGGACAAAATGTATAAACGTTATAAAAGAATTACATTTAGAGTCTATTAAACCACTTATGATCAAGAAAGCGTAATATTATGTTACTAATTATGGCCATAGTAAAATGATAAATAGGATATTGATTGTAATTGACAATATTGCAAATTATTATCGCAATTAATAAAGAAGTGGATAATAAAATTACTCGAAAATTTATAAACGTGTGTAATCTGAAATAATAAAAACTATTAAAGATTAATATGAAATTATTACGAAGTATGAATGGACGTTGTTTATGCCTGGAATGGTGTATTGTTTTATCAATAATGTATTGACTAGTTGACATCATTGATATTTCTTTCTGACACTAATAATTTTATGAGAACGGTGAAAGCAAGTAAACAGTAGAATTGAAGTTGATGGAGAAACAGATTTAAGATATCTTCACACGCTTGTCATATGGTGGCAATGCAACTCACAATGAAAAATTCTTACCATCTGGTAATTTGTCTGTTCAAACTATTGAAAGAAAACCATACAATTCCATTGGCACACACACAGTTCTGCGACAATAAATTTTTCTGCCAATAATAATTGACCGTTCACACGGTTGTTAGATTATTGTATGGCAAAACTTGCCAGATCTGATGTTTAACATTGTATATAAATATTTATGGGCAGCGTTGCCAACAGAAATATTTTTCTGCCAATGGTGTTATTGTACGGTGCACTAAATCAAGCACATGCGACAATAACAAATGACTGTAAATATTGTGTCAATGGAAATGAAGGGTGTTCTCACGATTGTCAGAATTGTGACAATATTATTGGCATACAATGCACCGACAATACATTTTGTGAAGATGTTGCCACACAAAAATTGTGCGTTGTTGAACATTTTGTAACAATTTTTCTGTCAATATTGTAGTAAATGACAATCGTGTGTACATAACTTTACTCTTCATGGAGCATAACTGATTACTATTATGAATAACAAGCGAACACGGTCAGTTGATGTTCAAAAATTTGTAGTTGGTAATTGAAATTTGCTATTCTCAGTTGAAACTTGCCATTCATAATACCACATTCAGCAAGTGGAAAAATTAACTGAGGTCCATAATCGACCGGTTATATATGTGGGAATAAGGAAGAGGGGATTAACTCTATAGTATAGATGACCAGTTTTAAATTAAAAAACAATTGATTTCTGTAAATTTCGTTATATTATTAAGAAGACTTTATTTGTCTTGGAGTCCCTACTTTAAGATAAATATGTTATTCTACTATTTATTAATTACTGATTTCGTAGAATATAATCCGATTTTCATATTTATTTAACTTAAGAGCTTAAGAAGACTTAAGCACATCTATATAAGTTACATTGTATGTATAAAGTTGTCTTGCACGGCCATAACTTATGGTAGTGTTATGTACGTCCCAGCATAACAGTCTGTAATAATTTTTATAAATGATTGCAACGACTTTGCTCAAGTCTGTTACAGAATTCATGGTAGAGAGCCTTTTAGATTTTGAGTTGGCTGTGTTTTTTTTTATTTTTAAGCCACTGAATTCGATGTCAAATAAATTTGCAATAAATCGACACAAAAGAAATAATAAGAAGATACAATATTAAAATTTATGCAAATTAACGTTGGTTTAAAAGTTATAAAAACATTCCGAAATAATTTGTACGCTCCAACACAACAAATAAAAACTAATAATTAATTAGTTAGAGGGCGTAAATTGAATACAAATTAAATGTAAAATTTAATTACACTGGGCTGCACAATTTTATCTTTTGGTTGTCTTCGAAAAAAGAGATTCAGTAAATACGCAAATTCAAAAACCGCAACCTCTGCACATTTCACTGTGCAAAATAACAAAAAACAGTTGGATTCACATTATACGAGTATAAGTATTTATTGTGATATTTTTTTTTTTGCTTTTCCATTATCTTGGCAAGAAATGAATAATACTGACGGTTTGCCGATATGTGAACATTGTCCGTTAGATAATACTGGAAATTCTAAGACTAAGAAATTCCATCTAAATAGGGATATATTTATATTTAAAATTTCTTTCAAATCGGTTAGATAGTTTCGGAGACGCAGAAATTGCCCCTAACACTACCCCATGGTCCTATTTTTTATATAGCTATCTATAAACCACTGTATTGGCATCTACACACGCAAATTTAACTGCAACTTTGGTTAACGAGAATTGTAAAAAGTTTTTTTAGTCGTTCTAGAGAAATGGACCAGGCTCTCTGAGACGAATCGAACTTATAACCACTAGACTTATAGAAAAGCTTACTGGTTAAGGGTGCTTTACATTGTCCCACAAGTCGTACGACATGCCAAATTTTTGTGTAGAAGAGCACAAGTCGGATCGTCTAAACGTAATATGTAATGAAACTATAAGATTTTGAGAGAAAATACGGATGAAAATTTGACAGTCGTATGGCGCTCTTGATTTTTTAAAATTTTTCAAAAACCAACACACACCATTAGATCAGGGATGCATTTTTATATAAACAAATGTGAGAAAGTCAGGGAGGGAAAACTGCTATCATAAATTTACACCAATTATAAAATCAAAATGTACATTTTAGACCACGAGCGCACAATTTTATAAAAATATACGTATATTTTCCAAAAGTACACTAAAAATTTTGACCACGAAAATAACATATTCCAAATTTATAAAAATATTTTTCAGTGTTATTAAAAATAATTCAATTGCGCAAGAACGCCATCCCTGTGGAAAACAAGCAAACAGCTGTAGTTAAATTAAATGAAAATGTTTTCATCTTACTTGATTTTATCCATACCAATGGTGTAAACGCCAGAAAACAACGAATCTATTTTTACTCTCTTTTTTTGACATACGGATGGAATTTCATTTGATTTCTCTCACATTTTACATACGACAAATCTTATCGTTTAAAGCGACCTTAAGTAGACTATCTGAGCCCCTTAAGTTTTACTTGTTTAAAAAAAACCTGCCCTTGTCCAACTTTTTACTAGAAAGTAAGAATCTAAAAATTGGAAAAGTAATACCTCGGGATTTTCTAGTCTTTTTTGCATTCTTGTTTTAATCACTCAAGTATTCATGCATCACCAGTAGCCCTGCAACAATCCCGCATTCCATTGTCCCTGGTATCTACTGTTTGATTATCACCACGTCTTGATTGAAACATTCACTACGTTCGTCGTTCACATAAGCACTGGTTAAAAAAAGTAATACAAAGGTTCACATTGTTCTCATGCTGGACATAATTTTCACATATCCCAATGTCCAAGGAACCATGATCCGACTTGATGTTCTAAAAAGTTTCCCGTTACGTGGAAATTTATTAACTATTGTCAATAATGGTAACAAAACACAAATGGATAATATCAAATTCCTCACTTAAATTCATGGTATCAAATACTGTAGATACAATTCAAGTAAAATGCTTTTTTTTTAGCAGACCAGTGTAATTTATTGTTATGAAAAAATTCGATAGTATTTATTTTTTAAATACGGCATGGGAATTTTAAACAGAAATTGTTCAATTGAACTGGGAAATGAAATAATCGGGGAAGTAAATAATAAAAACCATTTATAGATGTTTTAGTTTAAACTTGTACCTGCAGTAATAAGTACTGCATACATGGTATTAGCTTTGAGATAAGAGTGTGACTTTTGTAATAAAATAAGCATAAACGGTTTTATTTGTGCTATCTTATCAATTCATAATAATTAATAATTTTTTATTAATTTGATTAGTTTTTTTTCGATTGTGGCTACACCAAACCCATGTTTAAAGAGTTTCATATAGAAAATATATGGAGATATCAGTGACATAGATAAAATACGTGTGGTATTCTATTAGCAGCAAATACTGCTGAGTTACTACCTTCAGAGAACAGTATGTGATGTAAAAAATATATTTTCTAAAGTTATATTATCCTCGTCGGTAACTTGATTAACTAGCAATGAACTTTAAGCTAACTTTGTTACAACTAATGGTGGTTGAAATTTACATTATGAATAACAAACTATTTTAACATTGCGATGTCCTACGAAGTAGTCCATTATCCGACTCTGCATTACTTTTCAACTAACTTCAAGTTAGTCGCCCGAAAGTTTTCCCTTAATTAACTTGTTAATAACTACCCAGAAGGTAACTGTTTATATGTTGGCTTTTATAAGGGCGTTTCACACTAAGGCATGTCAAAAATACAAGTATTAGCTGCAAGTGCGATAGTGTGAATTAAATAAAAAAAGTTTAAACAATACGGTAATACATTTGAAATCCCTTAAGCACCATCGTTTTTAGAAATTTTTCTAAACGATAAGATTTTACATTTAATCAGGGTTGTAGTATTACCAAAAGCAAATAGAGAAAACCTAAAACCTAAAAAAAATTATTTACTTCCGAACCGGTCTCATTTGGAAGTACGATAGTGTAAAAGCAAAATATTTAGATTTTGTGACAGTCGTAGCAAATCTAATTAGTTTTCTTTCTCACAAAGTCTTATGAAAGTCGTAAGATTTGTATTAAAGTCTGAAACGCCTTAAAGCTTTAAATCAATTTGCTTTTAATGTATTAGACGGCTGCACAAGTAGAGTGAAAATGTCTTATACTATGTTCACACCTATCGTGTTTAACATCTCAATCGTGTTTAAGGATTAAACACATCGATTTTGAGATGTTTTACCACACATTGACGCGTTTTGCTAAACATCTCAAATGAAATGTTTTTGATTTAAACAC
This sequence comes from Dexiosoma caninum, assembly GCA_963924685.1. Taxonomy (NCBI): domain Eukaryota; kingdom Metazoa; phylum Arthropoda; class Insecta; order Diptera; family Tachinidae; genus Dexiosoma; species Dexiosoma caninum. The sequence continues at coordinate 62,458,500 of OZ004729.1, forward strand.
TTCGTTAAACGCGTAAATGGCCGGGTTGCATATAATTTTGGGATATGTTCAGTGTGTTTTTGACGAATGTGTCACTTTTTTATGGCTATTAAACACATATTAAAATAGCGATGTTTTTTCTCATACATCTTTATTTCACCTTGAAATAGATCATCAATGTTAACAATTCCATCATTAACAAAACTCAAATATGCAGCTGATAATTTCACGATTATACTTTTTTCCATTTTAATATATTTTTAGTTTTCTCAAACTTGTATACAATTGTTTACGAAACCATAAACAGCTGATAAAACGTCATTCTTAAACATCTCAAATATAGTGTGAACGGTTGTGTTTAGTTATTAAACCATTTTGCTTAAATGCGTTTAAAAACATAAGTGTGAACGTGGTATTACAAGACCTTGTAATGTTTTCATGAACTAAGATGTATCTCCTTTTTCACAATTTTAATTATAATAGTTACAGTAAAGAGAAACTTTCTTACTATTTTTTCCAACACTGGGTATGTAAATAATATATTATGTAGAAATAGAATTTTTCCATAATAAACTTGAGTTTGGCAATTGAACATTGTACATATGTAGGTATGAGCAAGTGTAAAACCGCTACAGACACATTATTTAGAAAGCATTAAAAATAGTGCTATCAACACTCCGTTAACAACACTGCAATGCTTAACGGTTTATTTGCATCATTTTGATGTTTTGTTTGGATTGCAGCTTTGGCTTTAGTTTGTTTTGTTCAGAAATGTTCTATGAAGTGTCTTGTTATCTGGTATGAATTGATCTAAAACACTGTGCTTGCAACTACTGAACAGTAGTTAACTGTGTATTATAGTATATTTTGTGCAGCCCTCTATATATTTACGTATATAGATAACTAATATCTAACTTGTGTCCAGTCAGCTATTGTATAACTTTATTTCAGTCAACTGTTAAAAAAAAATTTATAAAATTTGTTTTCCCAAAAAAAACTAAATAAAACTCGCGCTTTAGTTTTTCTTTATTGTATATAAAAATAATCATTAGGCTCTTTAAAAAATTCTATTTCATCGCTTATATTGAATTAAGAAGGTACATACATGTGTACAGGTATAAATTAATATAATATTTTAAATGATGAAAACGATGCGAAATCGATTACTTTAAATTTAAATAATTCAAATAAGAGTAGTTTTATTGAAACCCAAAAATAAATTCAACAAACCGTCGTACAGTCTTTCGGCAATGTCCTTAAATAAACGATGCCTTAAAAGGAACGAAAAATACTGACATAAATAAGTAAAGTAAGTCAAATAATTGATGAATGGAGAAACAGGAGTAAAAAAAATATACACACTCTGATTTGGAAAAATTCTGCATTACATTGTGTAGCGTGTAGTTAGACCATAAACGTGAATTATAAATCAATTTAATTTGTGGGGATAGTGGGTGGCTTCTTGCAGGACATCAAACATATATTGAAATCATGATGAGAGCGGCAGAGAAATTATTTCAGTGATGCAAAATTATATAATTTAAACCTTTGTCAATTTTTATTTAATTTTTTTATTTTAATTTTTTACTGAAAAATAACTTTAAAAATCTATTTATATATATTAAGAAATCTAAAGAGTTTTAAAACAGCAGCACGATAGACTTTTGTGTTTCTAAATTATATAATTATAATTTTAAAAAAGGTACACAAAATTCAATATTATTTTTAACCTTTGGACCCAGAACACATTTTTGGAAAATTTCTAAATCACAATTTTATTATTTTTTCGTGATGTTGGAAAAATATACCGACAGCCAGTATCTTAGCAAGAAAGAAAGCATGAGTGAGTCCTAAAAATGATATGGGATTACCAAAGTATTGTATTAATGAAAATGTACGTAAAAAATTGTACCATAGTACTTACTGAATCTTCTATATCCTATAATCTCCCAGATTGTATATTTATGAAAATGAATATGAATTTCTGCACCCGAACAATATAATATTAAATATCTATCAACTTGTTTAAGTTATTCCGCATTATCCGTTTTTTAATTTTTCCGGAGGGACAAAAAACTGTCTAACTTTTTTGTATTAATTTTTTTAAAATCTGTAAACGTACAATTCCAAAATAAAACTTTTGGAGACTTATAGGTTCTTTTTGCACTTATCCCATTTGCTCTTTAAGATTTATATTTTAAATGTTGACCTAACAGATATTATTTCAATTTCATTGCGGTTAACAAAAATAAAATAAATAATTTGTAACTTAATACAGTCTTATTTCAATGCTATAACTTACTTTATAGATATTTTTACTTTTAAATTAAAAGAATTAATAATTAAAAACAATCCATTACAAAATTTATGGTGGTCTTTTTTTTTTTTTTTTTTTTTTTTTTTTTTGTTTTTATTTCCTCCTCTGGGTAGATTCCTCCCCGGAACCGCTTTCCGCATTACTTCGGGAAGGCCCAGAGCCACGTCCCAATTAGGACCACTCTCAATCACCCACGTCTGGGTCCGCCAAGTTTGCAGCCGGCGCCATGGCCCCGGCCCGTATCGCCTGGTCCCTGTCAGAGGGGGCCCCGATATGCAGCAGCGCATCGAGGTCCCTCTTCTTCCTCCGCAGAACGTATCCCACGTACTGTGCCACAGCGTCCCAATTGTCTTCACAATCGAGCATCCTCCCTATCACGGTGGCAGGAGCGAACCCGCCAACCCGCTGCGCCATTGCACCTCTCTCAGCATGCCACCTGGTGCAGTCGAAGAAAGTGTGTTCTGCATCATCATCGGTAATACTACAGTAAATGCAGTCGGGACCATCTGCCCTGCCCATCCGGTACAGGTACTTTCGAAAGTATCCGTGGCCCGAGAGGAATTGTGTCAGGAGTAGTTAACTTCCCCAAATTTCCTCCGAATCCATACTTCCACGCAGGGAATGAGCCTTGCCGTCCACCTGCCGACCGTGTCCGCGGTCCACCTGTCCTGCCATCGCTGGACAGTTTGGGGTCTCAGACCAATAGCACCAACACCAGGGTCCTCCCCCCTCGAGTTCCAAGCCTCCCACCGCTCGCGCGCCAAGAGGTCTATGGGTATTTCCCCACATATCACCAGGACCGCAGCTCCCGAGACCGTGCGGTAAGCCGAAGCAACCCTAAGGGCCGCCGTCCGCTGTACCGCCTCGAGTACCCTGCGTTTGGTTCTCTCACCCAGTACATTTCCCCAAATCTCGCTCCCATGCAGCAAGATCGACTTCGTGACCGCCATAATCAGCCTCCTCTTGCTCTGTGTCGGGCCTCCGACATTCGCCATGAGTCTGCTCAGCATGCCAGTCATCTTCGCCGCCTTAGTCGCCACATGCCGTATTTGGGCCCAGTAAGTCAGCCTACAGTCGAGTCTGACGCCCAAATACCTTATGGCACTCTGGGTAACCAGAGACACATCCCCTATCTGCATGCCGACATCGAGTGGTATGTGTGCCCGCGTCATCAACATCACCTCGGTCTTCTCCCCGGCCAATTCCAAGCCGTGGTCCTCAAGCCACATCCGGGTCCTAATCATGACCCGGTTCAGCTTCCCCCTGGCGTCATCCATATCCCGCGCCAAGATCACCGCCGCTATATCATCCGCGTATCCCACGAGCTGAGCATCCTCGGGCATTTCCACCCCAAAGATCCCATCGTAGGTCAGATTCCATAGGTCCGGGCCCAGCACAGATCCCTGGGCCGCGCCGGACGTGATCGTCCTGCTTCTCCGCCCCGTCGGCGTATCGTACAACAGTACCCGATCGTCCAGATAACTACGGAGAATTCTATACAAGTATCCGGGAATACGAAACCTCCCCCGTAGCGCCTCTAGAACATCAGCCCATCGTAGGCTGTTGAAGGCATTCCGAACGTCGAGTGTTGCCAGGATAACTATGCGCTTCGGATAATAGTGCCTCTCGCTCTGAGCGCGCTCGAAGCACTCAACCACATCAGCAATCGCCCCGAGCGTTGACCTGCCAGGTCTGAAGCCATGCTGTCTATCCGACAGCCCCCCAGCCATCCTCACGGCCTCCGCCAGCCTTCTTTGCAGTAGCTTCTCCAGCAGCTTGCCGGCACCATCCAACATACAAAGTGGCCGATAAGCCGATGGCTGGGTCGGATCGCCCCTGCCCTTGCCAACAAGCACGAGCCGCTGTGTTTTCCAGCGTCTTGGGAAGACGCCCTGGACTAAACAAGCATCGTATACCGGAAGCAATGCTTCCGGCCTGCTCTCAGCCAGGATCTTGAGCACCTCCGACGGTACCCCATCCGGGCCAGGGGCTTTCCCCGTCCTAAGAGCCCCGGCAGCGATCCTCAGTTCCTCCCCGGTAAAGGGCGGTGGAACCTCATCATCGTAGGGCCCACGTTCGCCAACCAGCGGAGGGTGTGTGGGGAACAGGCCCCCCACAATCGTTTCGATCCGCGCGCCGTCCAATTGCACCCCAGTGCGGTTCGCGCCCAATTTCCCCGCCACGATCCTATAGCCGAGTCCCCATGGATCACGGTTCAGGTCGCTCCGAAGTTCCTCCCATTTCGCCCTCTTGCTCGCCATAATCGCGCGACGCAACGCCCCGCGGGACCGCTTGTACTCTTGGGCCTCCAGTAGAGCCTCGCCGGCCCGCCTAGCCCTAGTATAGACCCTCCTATTGCGGAGGCAGTCACGCCTGAGTCCAGCAATCTCCGGGGTCCACCAGTACACAGGTCGCCTCCCCGCCCTTCGCGACGATCGGGGCATCGATGCGTCGCATCCACGGACAATGCGCCGCATCATAGCACCCGCCAGGGAGTCAGCGTCCCCCCCACCGTCCAAAACCGGAATACCGTCGAAACCTGCCAAGAACGACCCGCGGTCTAACCTCGCGACGTTCCATCCACGCGCGCCTCTCCCACCGTGCGACCGCGCGACGCCCGCCTCCAATACTACCCCAAATTCAATATACTGGTGATCACTCCCAGTATATTCCTCGAGTACCCTCCATCCTTCGATCATCCCAGACAGATTCTCAGATACCAAAGTGATGTCAGGAGTGGTGAACTCGCACCCCGGCCGCCTGAAGGTAGTCGCACCGCCAGCGTTCATGACTACCAGGCCCAACCTGGCCGCCATATCCAGGACGCACCTCCCCCTCGTGCTCGTCACCGGATCACCCCACTCCACAGCCCTGGCATTGAAATCACCGGCCACCACAAAGGGTCCGGCCATACCAGCCAGAGCGTCCTCGATAGCGGCCATCTTCGCCCTAAATCGCGCCACGTTATCGCTAGGAGTGAGGTAACAGCTCACCAGCACAAAACCGCCGATCCGAGCCCACGCATAGCCGCACCCGATCCCGTACCGCGCAACCGCGAGTTCACCGCCGCCAGGTAGCCAGAGTGCCGCCGTACCCGTTTCGTCCCCGAGCCAGAACCCCCGGTGCATCTGACCGTATTGTTCGCTGATAACAACCACGTCCGCGCCCCTCTCGGCAACCATCTGCCATAGCAGAGCATCCGCCGTCCTGCTCCTGTGCATATTCGCCTGGAGCACCCTCATCTGCGGGATAGCGGGCAGCCCTTCGAGCCCGGCAGGTGATCAGTCCTACCGCGCCCCGCCCCCGAGCACAGAACGCACTTGGGGACCGCTGTGCAGTCCCTCATCTTATGTCCTGCTCCTCCGCACCTTATGCACAGTTGCCTCCTGTCTGTCCCAGTACACCTTGCCTGGGTGTGTCCCGCTCCAAAGCATCGATAACACCTACCGACACTCTCGGACATCCGCATCGCAGCCCTGATCCAACCGACACGCACGTAGCCAATATCGATCAGTTTCGCGGCGCCCTCCACCGACAAAGTAACGTACGCCCGAACCTGTTCGCGCACGTCCGGTGCCGTCACCCTCACGCGTAGCTGCTCTTCGCGCCCGGCGAGCAGTCCACGGACCGCCATCTCTACCTCCTCCACGACCGTCAAGGAGTCAAGACCCCGCATCTCCACGGTCGCGCTCGGTCTTAATTCCGCGACCGCCGCTGTCTCACGGACAGCGTCCCTCAGACGCCGTACAAACTCCAGGTCAATCCTGTCGCCCCTCCCGAGTTCCAACAGGATGTCACCGGCCCCCGTCCTTCTGACGGACCGTACCCCCTTCGCGTCGCCCGTCACGCTGCCACGCAGATCCTTCAGCACACCCGCATAGGTGTGCCCCACCGCGGGCTTTATGAGCACCGCCTCTGGCTTCGCGCGCCTAGGTCGTAACCGACGGCCCGCGGGCGGTGCCCTCCCATCATCTACCGCCGGGGTCCCCAAACCCCGTCTCTTCCTCCTTCTCCCCGAGGTGACTGTCCTCCAATCGCCATCCCCGGTCGCAGGAGTTGCCCCGAGGGTCCCATCCGGCCCCTCCGCCCTGGCCCTCTTAGATCCGCCAGTGGCAGCCGGGCTGGCAGCCGCCCGCTTGGCAGGTGCAGCCCGTTTCGCAGGGGCAGGGGCAGCCGGACAGCCAGCAGCCCGCTCATCGGCGGCACCCGGGCCCCTAGGCCGTCCGGCGGGGGCACTCGGGCCGTTAGCCCGTTTGACGGGGGCACTCGGGCCGTTAGCCCGTTTGACGGGGGCAACCGGACCTCGAGCCCGCTTGGTGGGGTCAGTCGGGCCGTTAGCCCGTTGGGGGGGGACAGCCGAACCACCCACCGACCGTCCTGTGGGAGCCGCCGCAGCAGCAGTTGCAGGAGTCGCAGCCAGCCAGTGGGGACCCGGAAGCGGCCCGTTCCCCTCAGCTGCCCTCCATGCACGCCTACAATCGAGCGCGACATCCAGAAGCTCGGCCATTTTGGCCACGCCTCCCTTCACCTCATTACTTATGTTCTTCTGCCGAACACAAGCTTCCCGCATCCCGCTCAACACAACCCTGCATTGAGCGATCGCGGCCTCTTCCTTCGCCCTCATGTCGCGGATACGTCCCAGTCGCGGCGATTCCCCCGCGCGACCAGACACACCCGCACGCGGCGCGTCACCGCCCCCGACCCCGTTGGTCGTCGGGCAGACAATATCCCCCAGAGATCCGGCTTCCACAGGCGAGGCAGAAGCCGCGCCATCCGTGGTCACCACCGGGGGCGGGGAGCATCTCACAGGAGGCGACCTTAGCACCAGGCCGCTCCTCCTGAAGATCGCATCGCCCCCCCCACCCTCGGTGGTTCCGGAAACCATCCCGCGCCGGGAAGTGGAGGAGTCCTGGGCGCCCGCAGCAACGACGTCCGCAAAAGAGTTGGGTCGCCCAACTAGTGGCGTCCCAACCGAAACTGTTGGCCCCCTTTGAGGGTCGGCCCTTGGGGTGGACCCAATAAGCCCCCCTTGTGGGTCGAGCTTTTTCTCCTTGGAGTCCGCTACAGAGTCGGGTCGGCCCACTAGTGGCGTCCCAACCGAAGCTGTAGCTGTAGGCCCCCTTTGAGGGTTGGCCTTCGGAGTGGAGCCAATAAGCCCCCCTTGTGGGTCGAGCTTCTGGTCTCCGTCCTTCTTCTTCCTATCATCGTTTTTTTTTGTTTCATTGAATTCCATATAATTCCCACGAGTGTGGGGGAAAGTACGTCGGCCGGGCCATAGCCCCCGATAACCCAGCAAGGCCAAAACATTATTCACCGAGGCGGCCAGGTATCGGTGAAGCTCCGTTTGCGACTAGACTATTTTCTGAAGGGGGCCTCTAGCCAAGCTGATCCCAGGCACGGGTCGCATCACACCATGATCCAGCCCCCAAATCGTTGCTTACTTTAGCCATGACCGAGTATTGGTCTCCAGAAAGGAAAAAACGCTTCCCACCACACATTGTAGGGTGAGCGAGGTTTCCTAGAAAGACCCAGACCCGAGCATGTTAACGGTGGCCGCCGCGTGGAGGCAGTAAGTCTTCTTGTGTGTTTCTCCATAAGGATCGTACTCTGACTTTACCCTATGGGCTCACACCTGACCACCATGGTGGTCTTTGGGTAAACGTGAATTATAAAACTGTAAGTCTTCGAATTTTCTAGCTGTTCTTTCTTGGTAAAGTTACTGTTCAGTGATTGTGACTATGCCTTCGCCACTGAAACTTTGCGGCAACAACTGATACACAAAGACACACAAATGCACATCAGAAAAAATACGAGATATTTTTATGAGTCTGAAACTAGGGTTGAACCGAGGAAAATTTTTCGTTTTGTAATCAACGTGCAAACTACTTCTACCATATCTACGCATCGCGGCTTCTATTATTGTTTGCTACTGAATTTCGTTCGGTTGCTTATCTTTCAAAAGACCACAACATTAGATACAGTGACTCAATGTTATAATGGGACAAGCTGTTTATCCAATAACTTTCGAATTATTTTTTTGAATTTATTGGTTTAAGAAGAAAATAAAATTATATTTATACTTTTATTTTTATTATTTATTAAGAACATAAATAAAAAATACATTGACTACCGTCACTGGGATATAAAAACAAAAAAACTAAAACAACACAGAAAATCCTGTCAAAGTAATAATGGGACAATGTAATAAAGTAACAAGTTAAGTATTAAATATATAATGTTTAATATTTAGTTGGAAGGCCTTTTTTCTCTATTACAGCCTTCAATCGATACGGCATAGATTTCACAAGTTTTTGACAGAATTATGGGGTTATTCTACCCCATTCCTCTTTCAGAGCACTAATTAGGTCCGATTTGCAACTTATTTGGTAATTTCTTAATTTTTCTTCTAAATAGGCCCATACGTGCTCTATCGGATTGAGATCGGGTGATTGCGGAGGCGTTTCGAGCACATGTGGGCAATTGTAAAGCAACCAACACCTTACATTGTGAGCCTTATGCTTGGGGTCATTGTCTTGGTAGAAGTAATAATCATTCGCCAGTCCCAATTTCTCTGCTGTTTCTGCAAGATTAGCACGCAGGATGTTGATATAATATTTATGATCCATAATTCCTTCAATAATGTGAAGGTTACCGGGACCAGCTGCTGATATTGCACCCCACACCATAATTGACCCCAAGCCATGTTTAACAGTAGGTCTCAAATTTTGTTCTGACAGTTCTTCATTTGGTCTTCTCCACACGAATTACCTTCCATCGGATCTGAATATGTTATATTTGCTTTCGTCAGTGAATATTACCTTATTCCAGAATGATAAATCCTTGTTTCTGTGGTCTTTAGCAAAGCGCACTCGTTTAAGCTTATTAACCTTATTAATAAAAGGTTTTCTCCTAGCTACCCGGCCATTATAATAGTGTTTCCTTAACACATTTCTTACCGTTTCGGGATTAGCTTTCTTTGCTAGATGTATTTCCGCTTCAGCAGCAAGTCTGGGAGCGCTTAAGTAGGGTTTTTGTTTGATTTGTCGCATCGTTCATCCGCGTCGGAAAATATTTTTCTTTTGCTTGGTTTTGCTACATTTTGAAAAGTTTCTGTACCTCCATATCGCTTTATGATGTGAAACACTGTAGATTTTGGTTTATTTACTATTTCCGCAATATTTCTCACGGTTTTTCCTGATTTCGAATGTTCTAATATCAGTTTTCTGATTTGAGGCGATGTTTGTGAACGCCGTGGCGCCATATTTTAATTTTCTTTAAAAACTTATCAAAAATTAATCTGTAATACACTCTAGCAACTTTTAAACAAAAAATTTTTGCAAAATGTTCCGTTATAAAGCCTAGATTATATAGTGATGGCAGCTGTCCCATTATTACTTTGTACTGCATTTTTAACTTATTGTGAATAATTATTTATAAATTAATTTTGACAAACTTAAGAATCATAATCTTTTGAGATGGCAATTAGCACAGTGTTAGCTACACAAAAGCATGAAAATTTTGCATTAAAATCAGTTAACATAGTGCTTAATTATCTCCACATAAATCATTTTAGCTTTGTCCCAATATTACTTTGATTCACTGTATTTTCTAAAAGCAATTAATTGCGTTTAATTAACTACTTTAGTAAGTCTGATAAATAAAACTACGATAATGACGAAGCATTCTGAAGTAAATACCCTACACTTTCGTAGTATACCTGCACATATTAAATATCCTACAAATCTGCTATTTGGCAAATTAAAAAAAATTTTAATATTTATTAACGGAGTTAATTATAAAACTGAAACGTTTGAAAAATATATCAAGAATGACTTCAGTATTATAGCAGATCTGAGATTTTGATGTGAATTGCACTCAGCTCATACCGATTGAACATAAATATAAATCTCACATTGTATGAACTCTTTCTGTGATTCCAATATTTAGTTCATACGATTTATTTAGTCATTAATTAAACAGCTTAGAGAAGAGGAAGATATTTCTTATTGCGCTGAATAATAATAAACTGACTGATGTGACAAGAATGACAAGGATTCCTAAGGATGACCTGCTATTCAAAGCAGAAAAAAACTATAAAGATACACGGTAAAAAGTCATTGTTTAATTTTAAAATGTTGCGGTTTTCATTATATACTATTTTCGAATGAAATTCCAAATTAATTCCAATTTTAAGCCAAGAATAGAAAATCAATGTACACCTGTAATAGAAATAACACTTAAATTTTAATTTACCTCTTTCTATCTCTTTATAAATATATTATATTAGAGTTCATTCAATTGCTTAATATATACGTATAAGTGTGACTATTTTTTTCTTTTCACACCGTTTCAATTATCACAATCACTTATTTTTCTTTATTTCCTTTAGTTATGCCTATTCAAGAACTTTTATAACAAGATTGTGCATGCTTTTCGGCTTTTGCTTGCTCAAGGATATTTTCCAAAAAATTCTTTATGTTATTTTTACTGATTTTGTGCAATTATGCTTACTTAGAACTTTTATAACATGATTGTGCATGCTCTTAATGTTTTGCTTGCTCAACAATATTTTTCAAAAAGAATTCATTCTTATATTTTTACTAATTTTGTTCAATGATATCTTAGAATAGCTATAGTAGTTATTTTTTGTTTCTCTACACTTCGGTCAGACTTTTCACAATTATCAATAATATTACCTTTCTTCAATTTTTTTTTGATATACAATTTTAAATAAAGTCTTTTTTGCACTATGAATATATGTATTTTATCTATATACATATGTATTTTATTGATTATTTTTAATTGATATGTATAAAGAAATTAAATTTAAAATGGTAATTGTCCTGATGTAATATATTGTACAACTCGACTACCTCGAGTTTAAGCTGCTGCTTTAAAAGTAATCCACGGAATGAATAACAATACATTGCTTTTCAACCAACATACCACATATTTCTTATCTGATATCTACCTGATATTCCTTTGTTTGTCAGCTATATCTATCTGTCCTCCTCTAACAAATGTATTTCTCAACTGATAACCGGCTGCTGATCCTTAGCTGATCGTCAGCTATAACTACCTATCTATCTATCTCACTTTGACATATATACATATATGTATGTATACACCAAAGGACTCAGCTAATCCCCACATGTGACAGCGCATAGAGAAAAGGGCACTTTTTTTTTGATGTGGACAACATCCGAGCATCGAATGAGACCGATGCCATGCCCCAAAAGTGTTCCCTCCCAGAGATATGCGCGTTTTATGAAAGTGAAGTACAACAAAGATACACGTATTTAAATATTTAAAATGGCTCTCCTGAACAAAACCAGTTTTTACCCTTAGGTCCCTTTCTATTTTGCGCGTCACATATGTTGTTGCTTGAATTTTTTGTTTACTTATTTATTTTTATTAATTTTTTAGTTACTTGTAGTTGTAGTTGTAGTTACTTGTATTTGTATATACAGGCCTTGTCTGCAAACCACGTGATTTGAAATCACGAACCGTTTTGAAACCACGCCGACGATTTGAAGCTGTTCTGTAAATCACGCGATGTTAAATTTTTTCGTCGTGGTTTTAATTTTTCGAAAACACGAGAAAACAGCTGATATTTTATATTTGCTTATCTTTTTGCACTGTGAATGAAAATATTTGAGGAAATAAAGAATATAAAAATGCCAGGAGCTACTTTATTATCAATATTTGCTTTAAGAAAGCATCATTTAAAAAAAGAGCGTGTTAAAAAACGACATTTGTGGGACAAAGCATAATTTTTTTATTAGCACAACAAAATACCTACATACATGTATGTATAATTGCGTAGTTGCCAGTGTTTTCATTAACGAAATTTACTTAAATTTTGCATTTACTTATTTATAAATTTGCACATAAATAATTAATTATTGACCATTACTAGATTTTCTGTACAACAATATATAAAATTTGTCTTAAATAAACAACATGATAGTAAAATATCTATATATTTACATGACTTATAAAGAATGTGTTACTTTGGCAACCTCAAAAACATGTTCGACAAAATTAACCAGCTGACTGCTAAAAAGTAAATGTAAACCACGGCATTGCTAAACACAGCAAAACAATTATTTCTAAAAAAATTCACTGTTCTTACAAATTTGCTCATATTTAAGTTTTTATATACAGCAAACCCAATTTTTTTAGAAAAATAAATAGAAAACAAATCACATGAAATATATTATAGCATTTTTATTAAATTCTAAACGAAATACATAAAAAAAATAAGCAAGTGATTTCAAATCGTCAGTGAGTTAGATGACGATTTCAAACCACGAGATTAGTAAAATTTTTGTGTGCAGAACACCATTTCCGTGAAAATCTTACACCGTGCACATTAGGTCCCCGCAACACGCCTAGATATTACGTTGTGTTTTAGTGTGTTCTATGTTCGATTCCGTGAAAGTTTTTTTCACAACAGGTATCACAACGAGACCATAATAAATTGGACCCAAGTGGGCTAGGTTCTTTCTTTACCTTTACATCCAGCAACCTGCCGATATAACTTAAGTTGGGTTTTTATTTTTTAATTATCAAACGTTGTTTACATTCTCAGTATTTTTTTTTTTAATTTAACAATTTTAAATATAACGCACATATAAACAAAATTCAAAAAATATTCCTTATTGTCCAATTTTCCAAAAAAAAAAAAATTCCTTCCTAGAAACGGAAATTTATTTCGAGTTCCAGAAGATCCCGTGACAGAGCAAAATGGGTTGAAAAATTCCATCTTTTTTAAATATTTCCAAAAGTTATTCAATTCAACCACATTTTTCTTAATGTTGTAATCAGGTGCTTTGACAAAAGCAGTTCTACACAAAACAAGATACACTTCGTATTATTGTTTTGTTGCATATACTTGAATAAATAAATATACTTTAGTCCTGTCAAAGGAAACACGGTTGTTTTGTAGGCATCAGTGATACAAAATGGGTCAAAATTCGGCCATTTGTGACCTTTGGCCAGAAAAATTCTTTTTCCGAATAAATAACTTAATTTTTTATTTGAATCCGCGTTTATTCTATTTGATGTCGATGCTCTCTCAAAATAGTGCAATCAAAAAATGGTCAAATGGGAAAAATAGTGAAATTTTGTGAATTAAAACTGCTAATTGATGTTAAAATTTTTGTGATGAATTGAAATGTAATTATTATTTTAATTGAATCTTCGGTGTCTTGTTAATTGAATCTCTTTCTAAATTCAACGAAGTAATTACAGGAAGGAAATATAAGTGAACTTTTTTGCAATAAAATAAATTTAAAAGATTTTTTAAAAAAACTTTAAAAAATTTATACTGTGTACTAAATTGGCCATAAAAATTACTGACTCAGACGAAGACGACGAAGTAGTGAAATAATAATATGAAGCTACATGTGAAAAAAAGTAGAAAAGAGTACAAAAAAAGTATGCGGTAAAGTCATGTAGCCAATATTGTGCCCTCTCCAACAAAATTCGTCTTTCTAACTTCTAATTTCCAAAATATAAAAGAGCAATAAGTACTCGTACTTTAAAGCGTTTAGTATATTTTTTAATGTAATTTTTCCTTGTTTCGAACATTGGTTTTATTTACAACATTATTCAAATATGTATATTAAAATTTTTGGCTCTATCAAAGGTATTTTGGCCCAAAATAAAACAACTCAATCAAGGCATTGACTGTCCTACGTACTTTCTCTTCAAAAAAAAAATAATAAAAGCGAGGCAGTCCATTTGAACTCAAACTTTCAACAGCAATTTATTTCAATAATTATGATATGAAGTGGATGAGAAGCAGACCTTCTAAATATTTATTTATGTACCGGACCTTCTAATAATTTATTAATGCGATTCTTTATTCATTTTCAAACTACGTTCTTTTCCTGTGGGACTTTCTTGTTCCAATTAATTGAGGACATGAATAATTTTATGCAAACAGAGGTGAATATGTATACATATGCATGTGTATGTATTACGTGTTTTTACTCATATTAACAAATTTTAATTTCTTCCGTTTTTAGTATTTTTATTTTATTTCTTATTTATTTTGGTTTTATTTTATTTATCAAGCAATAATTCATATTAATTGTGAAATGATAGCAAATAAATAAAAGTGACTTTTGGTTATTATTTAATTTTATTTCTTTGTTTTCAGTTGGGTATAACAAATTATATGATAACATCCTTAGGTTGTTGCTTGGTGGTTTATTATATGTCAGTATGTACATATGTATGTACATATAGATATTCACTACAAACTTAATACGGGGTATACATAATTTGCTTTTCATATCGTCTATAGTGCCAGTTAAAGTTTAAAATAATTAACTGTAGAATTAACGGTAGAACTTATTGAACAATAATCAAGTAATTGCCATTTTTTGATTTTTGGATTAGTCTGTTACTTTTTATTAATTTGAGAGCAAAGGATTAGCACTAAAAATCAAAGTGTAATAAATAAATAATTTTACTTGTCATAGGCAACTCTATTTACTATTGTATTTTATGCACTTCTCAGTTGTTTGTGCATTTTAATGCTCTTCTTCATGAATTTTTATAGCATTTTTAATGCCAAAAAATACAGTTGTAAGTGAATGGATTAAAATCACAAATGAAGTGCATCGTAAATTCTGTACTCGCTACATGCTTTTTTCAGAAAAGCTTTCTTGAACGTGTTTCTTTTATAGTGTGGAGAAATTTCTGATATATTTTTGATGTAAAGTTCTTACGATGAAACATTAAAATTAAGTGTCCAATTTTAAGCATTTTGTTAGAAATCGTTCGAAATCATTTCAAATAATAAATGTGCAACGCTTCTTAATGAAACAAATATCCTGTTATTATATTTTTTTTAATTCGCAGGGAAAACATAAAAATACACTTCGGTTACACTTCGGAAATTAATAGACAGATGGAATGGGGGTGCTGATGGCGAGTAGTCAGCGTGTTGGCTCTGCAACCAGAAAGACCCAGGTTCGATTCCCAGCCGGGTCAAATCAGAAAATAGTTTTTTCTGAGTTTTCTGTGCAATAAAACGTCGGCGAAGTAAAATAATAAATAAAATGGCTCCATTAACTTAAAAATAATGCGTCAAAAAACATCAAAGACGCCGCAACTTTGCTTTATAATTTACACGCAACTGCAGAGTTGTGCAAGAATTAAGGGTCTATCTTCCTACCACTTTCACCACCTGTCTATTTCTTCCCTATCTTTCTCTCCAGTTCCAGTGCAATGCATTGCATATGTAGGGGATAGCCCCTGAGCACTGGTCCAAGATAAAAAAAAAAAAAAAAAAAAACATCGCGCTATAGGAAGTTACTGATTTTACACTAATTTTCCGAAATCGAGTTTTCATTATATGTATTTTGGCATGGGTTCGAGCCCATCTCTCTGCAAAAGCCTTTCCCTTTCCTCTAGTAGGGGTCTTCTCCTGAGTACTGATCCAGATTATAAAAAAAACAAAAAAATTTAATCAGCTCTCAACCTTAAGAAGAAATGAGGATTGACTGAAATCGGGTAATTCGCTCGAAAGATATCGTTGACGAAAATTTTCGAAAAATATATTTTTGTCTAATAACTCCAAAAGTCTTCTTTTGGAAATTTTTAATGATAAATCAAACAAAGTGCTATACTTCCAACCCTGTAGACTCAGAGGAAACAGCAGGAGTAATGAGAAAAAAATAATATGAAACAACAAAATGAAGATTGCACAAAATAGAAGAGAAACACAAAAAATGTCCGTAGTACTACTCGTGAGGTGACCGATGGGCTTTATCCCACCCACAATGTACAGTGGTCCCGGTACCAATACATGAGATCGGGCGGGGACTGTGGATGAGGTCTTTGGGAAAGGCAGAACGGAGGTGAGGGGTTTGGAAACCAGCTTCATTTCAAGGCAGACCTGGGCGATCTATGACAGAGTAATACTTGCATCCTAGAGTTGGGTAGCAAATCAGTATAGTTATCCATTATTCTATAATGCACCTTGTTGAGGTGTTCGAGCGGTCTAAACTCTATGTCACATCAGAATGTATTTTCGTCAAGAACTTTTAAACAGCAGTACTGTTAGTTCGAGACACATTCCGATGACTACTGCTGAATAGCAACAGCACCTAGTTTAGTAGAAGTCGTATCGAGATATATGTGTGCACCTCACATATTCTCGAAGAAACCAAAGGCTGGACTTCTTGCGTAACTTTAGGTTTTAACCACAGCCACTACGAATCAGGGTTGACACGAAGCACTCACTTAAGAGTACATCAGTCATTAAACCCTTACTTAGCGCTAAAGGTGTGGCGCTCAGCTGGTCCCGTAGTGCTAGATTAGAATTGAACTGGGTTTAATCAGTCACACGGATAGAAAAAATAACCTCCTCAATCTCTAGCCAAATTTCGAAGAGTCACCTCTTCTGTCATTTTCAATCTCTAGGGGAGACCAAGGTAATGCTACACCTTTAGCTAGGTACCGCGGGGTCGCTAAAACACCCGTAGGTTTAGAAACAAATTCCTAAACCCCCTTGTGGGAGCCGGTCTATGACAAACGAAGAACCGACGACCTCATGAGGATGTCGAGGAACAACATTTCCCGTTGCATGGCAGTCTTTACTGGCCACTGGGGAGGCACGCCGACCATCTATGGATATGTGGGAATACGAGGTGCAGGAGCTGGGGTGATGACGATAGTGGGGAATCGGTTTTCCATCTATCATCATTTGACTTTGAATTTCCGAACAGGAAAATAGCTCTTTTTTTTGGCAGCGATTGCCTACTACATACTATTTGTTGATACAAAGGATATCACGAGCTTTATTGTGGAGTAAAATTCTTTTTCCGAATAAATAACTTAATTTTTTATTTGAATCCGCGTTTATTCTATTTGATGTCGATGCTCTCTCAAAATAGTGCAATCAAAAAATGGTCAAATGGGAAAAATAGTGAAATTTTGTGAATTAAAACTGCTAATTGATGTTAAAATTTTTGTGATGAATTGAAATGTAATTATTATTTTAATTGAATCTTCGGTGTCTTGTTAATTGAATCTCTTTCTAAATTCAACGAAGTAATTACAGGAAGGAAATATAAGTGAACTTTTTTGCAATAAAATAAATTTAAAAGATTTTTTAAAAAAACTTTAAAAAATTTATACTGTGTACTAAATTGGCCATAAAAATTACTGACTCAGACGAAGACGACGAAGTAGTGAAATAATAATATGAAGCTACATGTGAAAAAAAGTAGAAAAGAGTACAAAAAAAGTATGCGGTAAAGTCATGTAGCCAATATTGTGCCCTCTCCAACAAAATTCGTCTTTCTAACTTCTAATTTCCAAAATATAAAAGAGCAATAAGTACTCGTACTTTAAAGCGTTTAGTATATTTTTTAATGTAATTTTTCCTTGTTTCGAACATTGGTTTTATTTACAACATTATTCAAATATGTATATTAAAATTTTTGGCTCTATCAAAGGTATTTTGGCCCAAAATAAAACAACTCAATCAAGGCATTGACTGTCCTACGTACTTTCTCTTCAAAAAAAAAATAATAAAAGCGAGGCAGTCCATTTGAACTCAAACTTTCAACAGTAATTTATTTCAATAATTATGATATGAAGTGGATGAGAAGCAGACCTTCTAAATATTTATTTATGTACCGGACCTTCTAATAATTTATTAATGCGATTCTTTATTCATTTTCAAACTACGTTCTTTTCCTGTGGGACTTTCTTGTTCCAATTAATTGAGGACATGAATAATTTTATGCAAACAGAGGTGAATATGTATACATATGCATGTGTATGTATTACGTGTTTTTACTCATATTAACAAATTTTAATTTCTTCCGTTTTTAGTATTTTTATTTTATTTCTTATTTATTTTGGTTTTATTTTATTTATCAAGCAATAATTCATATTAATTGTGAAATGATAGCAAATAAATAAAAGTGACTTTTGGTTATTATTTAATTTTATTTCTTTGTTTTCAGTTGGGTATAACAAATTATATGATAACATCCTTAGGTTGTTGCTTGGTGGTTTATTATATGTCAGTATGTACATATGTATGTACATATAGATATTCACTACAAACTTAATACGGGGTATACATAATTTGCTTTTCATATCGTCTATAGTGCCAGTTAAAGTTTAAAATAATTAACTGTAGAATTAACGGTAGAACTTATTGAACAATAATCAAGTAATTGCCATTTTTTGATTTTTGGATTAGTCTGTTACTTTTTATTAATTTGAGAGCAAAGGATTAGCACTAAAAATCAAAGTGTAATAAATAAATAATTTTACTTGTCATAGGCAACTCTATTTACTATTGTATTTTATGCACTTCTCAGTTGTTTGTGCATTTTAATGCTCTTCTTCATGAATTTTTATAGCATTTTTAATGCCAAAAAATACAGTTGTAAGTGAATGGATTAAAATCACAAATGAAGTGCATCGTAAATTCTGTACTCGCTACATGCTTTTTTCAGAAAAGCTTTCTTGAACGTGTTTCTTTTATAGTGTGGAGAAATTTCTGATATATTTTTGATGTAAAGTTCTTACGATGAAACATTAAAATTAAGTGTCCAATTTTAAGCATTTTGTTAGAAATCGTTCGAAATCATTTCAAATAATAAATGTGCAACGCTTCTTAATGAAACAAATATCCTGTTATTATATTTTTTTTAATTCGCAGGGAAAACATAAAAATACACTTCGGTTACACTTCGGAAATTAATAGACAGATGGAATGGGGGTGCTGATGGCGAGTAGTCAGCGTGTTGGCTCTGCAACCAGAAAGACCCAGGTTCGATTCCCAGCCGGGTCAAATCAGAAAATAGTTTTTTCTGAGTTTTCTGTGCAATAAAACGTCGGCGAAGTAAAATAATAAATAAAATGGCTCCATTAACTTAAAAATAATGCGTCAAAAAACATCAAAGACGCCGCAACTTTGCTTTATAATTTACACGCAACTGCAGAGTTGTGCAAGAATTAAGGGTCTATCTTCCTACCACTTTCACCACCTGTCTATTTCTTCCCTATCTTTCTCTCCAGTTCCAGTGCAATGCATTGCATATGTAGGGGATAGCCCCTGAGCACTGGTCCAAGATAAAAAAAAAAAAAAAAAAAAACATCGCGCTATAGGAAGTTACTGATTTTACACTAATTTTCCGAAATCGAGTTTTCATTATATGTATTTTGGCATGGGTTCGAGCCCATCTCTCTGCAAAAGCCTTTCCCTTTCCTCTAGTAGGGGTCTTCTCCTGAGTACTGATCCAGATTATAAAAAAAACAAAAAAATTTAATCAGCTCTCAACCTTAAGAAGAAATGAGGATTGACTGAAATCGGGTAATTCGCTCGAAAGATATCGTTGACGAAAATTTTCGAAAAATATATTTTTGTCTAATAACTCCAAAAGTCTTCTTTTGGAAATTTTTAATGATAAATCAAACAAAGTGCTATACTTCCAACCCTGTAGACTCAGAGGAAACAGCAGGAGTAATGAGAAAAAAATAATATGAAACAACAAAATGAAGATTGCACAAAATAGAAGAGAAACACAAAAAATGTCCGTAGTACTACTCGTGAGGTGACCGATGGGCTTTATCCCACCCACAATGTACAGTGGTCCCGGTACCAATACATGAGATCGGGCGGGGACTGTGGATGAGGTCTTTGGGAAAGGCAGAACGGAGGTGAGGGGTTTGGAAACCAGCTTCATTTCAAGGCAGACCTGGGCGATCTATGACAGAGTAATACTTGCATCCTAGAGTTGGGTAGCAAATCAGTATAGTTATCCATTATTCTATAATGCACCTTGTTGAGGTGTTCGAGCGGTCTAAACTCTATGTCACATCAGAATGTATTTTCGTCAAGAACTTTTAAACAGCAGTACTGTTAGTTCGAGACACATTCCGATGACTACTGCTGAATAGCAACAGCACCTAGTTTAGTAGAAGTCGTATCGAGATATATGTGTGCACCTCACATATTCTCGAAGAAACCAAAGGCTGGACTTCTTGCGTAACTTTAGGTTTTAACCACAGCCACTACGAATCAGGGTTGACACGAAGCACTCACTTAAGAGTACATCAGTCATTAAACCCTTACTTAGCGCTAAAGGTGTGGCGCTCAGCTGGTCCCGTAGTGCTAGATTAGAATTGAACTGGGTTTAATCAGTCACACGGATAGAAAAAATAACCTCCTCAATCTCTAGCCAAATTTCGAAGAGTCACCTCTTCTGTCATTTTCAATCTCTAGGGGAGACCAAGGTAATGCTACACCTTTAGCTAGGTACCGCGGGGTCGCTAAAACACCCGTAGGTTTAGAAACAAATTCCTAAACCCCCTTGTGGGAGCCGGTCTATGACAAACGAAGAACCGACGACCTCATGAGGATGTCGAGGAACAACATTTCCCGTTGCATGGCAGTCTTTACTGGCCACTGGGGAGGCACGCCGACCATCTATGGATATGTGGGAATACGAGGTGCAGGAGCTGGGGTGATGACGATAGTGGGGAATCGGTTTTCCATCTATCATCATTTGACTTTGAATTTCCGAACAGGAAAATAGCTCTTTTTTTTGGCAGCGATTGCCTACTACATACTATTTGTTGATACAAAGGATATCACGAGCTTTATTGTGGAGTTAGGTTGGCTATAGGACAAGTGATGTTGTATTGAGGCGGAATCTGCCGCACTTTTCTTCTTGCTCTCTACTGCATTCTGTTATTTGATCTGTGTTGCAGTTCCTCTGATGTCATGGAGACGCATTCAATTTTGAAGCTGGTTTTGAGTAGCCGATGCTACACAATGCCGATGAAGGAGTGCGCTCCGATGTGGCTGTAGATTGTTATCAACTGATACTGTTCAGTGAACTAAAATACGTTACTAAATATTTTTTTAGTTTCTGTTTGTACATCCTTTAAATAATGAAAAAAAAACTACTAATTCTGGGAAACACATAAAACATAGTGCTTTTCATCATACAGTGTTGCTTTTCTTTAGTTTTATGATTGTGAAAGTTATTTTTAAAATACAGGTGTTGCCATACTAAACAAGTTTACGTTTTCCGTTCGCCAATTGTGTTACTGCAAAATATTGTAAAATATTGCAAAAATAATGTTTACTTCATATTAAATTTTTGGGAATTCTTTTTATTCACGGCTTCGCGGTTTTTTTTTTGTCTAAAAATTTACAATATCTTCTCAACGATTAAATCTGTGTAAATTAAGTGTTTTGTTTTTATTTAAGCAACTTTGCTTATCTCTTTACCAGCTCTTGGAACAGACAAGGCAAACCTTTCTCTATCACCCACGGTACTGTGTAACGAAGTTGAAATAAATTATTATATATTATATATTATTATATATTATTATATATTAACTTCCCTATTCTATCAGTATAATTTTTATAATTTTATAAATAATAATTAACTTTTTTTCTATTAAATGCCATATTCGTTATGTAAATTTAAGCGCTGTAATATGTTTAGTTTCGTGTTATTTTTCTAACTTTTTAATTGAATTCTATTTTAACAGAAAGCTAAAGTTAACTATTCGCAGCCAAAGCTAAAAATTTTATAATATTCATAATGAAACGTGAAGTTTGTAAAAATGTGTCAATTAATCACGTTCTATGGGAAAAACACAATCAACAGGCAACAGTTTGGATTATAATTCTATTGCACTGAAGCACAGGGATGGATAAGTTGTTACAATATATTCAAAAATGAAATGTCAAGTAGAATAAACATTAAAATTTAATTTATAAGTTTACAGCAGAAAATTTATTTAAAAACCTTTCAATTAACTTGGTTATCTGTGAGACCATTCATGTAGTAAATAATAATTAGTTGGAAAAATTTATAAAATTTTCTTAACGGCTGCTATCTATGCAAATTAAGATAAATAACATCATTCAGATATATTGGTTAGTTTACAGAAATTCAAATGGCGCTATGGAATTCAGGTGTGTAGTACTACCTACGTTTCTAACAGAACATTTCACGTATATATTATAGCCTCGGCTCGATAAGTCGAACATTATTAAGCAAATGAACCTACGTACGAACGTACTATCGGAAATAATGCAAATATCTAAGAAGATACAATTTCTCAAATTAATATATATATACTATCGGAAATAATGCAAATATCTAAGAAGATACAATTTCTCAAATTAAAAATTAAGTATTTTAAATGAATTAATTTCTATCTCACGCTTGCCTTCTCTCCTACACAATTTATGCATCTCACTGTAACATCATTAATGCAGTCGTTAGATATTGAAAATTAAAATTAATTCAGAAAAAAAATTTAAATTTATAATTAAAAAAAAATATAATTAGAATTCAGACAGATTAGCAACAAAATAACCAGTTCATACTTAAAAGAAAATATTAACTATTATTCAGAGGTGTAGCATCTGCTCTGCAGTAACTACCTCAGTTTTATTTACGATTTGCAATAGATTAATTCTGTCGCTAAATAGCAAAATCGCTTAAATTGTTCCGGTTTGATGATACGATCTGGTACGATATGTTGAAGTGGCTTGCAAAACGTATTTTTTTTAATTTGTTTGTGCCACACTTTATTTAACATTATTATATAGAGTTGTGAAATGTGAATACTTTTGAATACTCGATACCACTCGATATTTTTGAGGTTTTTTTTTAATTGGCGAGTATATAAACGGAAATTTAAAAAAAAATAATTAAATAATATATAATTTGCTTTCCCCTATCTTTCTTTTAATTTATTTGTATAACATGTAATCTCTGCATTTAAAATATTTTTTCTTAATATACATATATCTAGAAGATATGTAAGAGGTGTTCTGGGCCTTTGTGAATAATCCGAAGACTTTATTCTCCACCAGCTTTATGTTTTCGCTATCTATTGGAATATGAACATTTATATTATATTCTAGTAATGTTTTTTGTATTGTCTTTGGCGCATCTTCTGCAGAAAAATAGTTTTAATCCTTATGAGAATAGGAAGGTGCACGGGAACCTCTAGCGTTACACGCAATAATTTTTTTCCTATAGAAGTTGAAGTTCCATAGAATTGAAACTTCTTGAGAACTCCTAATTTTGGAAAAATTTTACACAAATACCGCCTTTGAGCTAAGAAAATATTTTTAATAGACATGGCAGACCAATTTACTTCACCCTTAACAGTATGGCAAGGTACCTGAGTACCTTAATACAATTCATTTTAAAAAAACGATCTTTACAAATATATTTTTAGTCAAATGTTACAAATATCGAAATAAACGAAAGTCGACAAGAAAATGTCAGACTGAAATATTTATTTAGTGGAAGAAATAAACGAAGAAAAATTTATTTTACCTCTATGTGAATTCCAAAAAAAAAACACCTTCAAGAGCATGATAAGGTACAGGGGTACCTCTATGGAAAAACCATTGGAAACCAAAATATCTGTAACAACAGATTCAAATTTCACTTCCAATGTACGTGTATTGTAATTCTCAGACTTATTTTACTCGTACATGATAAGGTTTTTGTGCAAAAAATTTGGTTTGCAACACTATTTCTATTACAATGCCATGAAATTCCATATAGAACGCCGGCTTCGTTAACTGAAGTAGTTTTGCATGACCGACCTACGGGCGGGCTTTTCTCCTGGGAACGAAAGTGAATAGTTATATTTAATATATTTTTAATTAATGTTTTTGTTACCATTCACATAACGGTTAAATATTATGCTCAATTTCGAAGGTGTCAAGCAGTTCTTAATTTGTTGCTTTTTTAATTCAACTGCATGGCATTTGCCATATATTAAAAGAATTTTACTCGTTTTAAAAAACAACCATATTCTTATAGTTTTGTAAGAAATAATATTTTTGAAAATATTACATTTTATCTGTTCGCCATTTATTTCGGTAAAGTAAAGCCGCCTTTTGATAACATTTTATT
This sequence comes from Dexiosoma caninum, assembly GCA_963924685.1. Taxonomy (NCBI): domain Eukaryota; kingdom Metazoa; phylum Arthropoda; class Insecta; order Diptera; family Tachinidae; genus Dexiosoma; species Dexiosoma caninum. The sequence goes on from OZ004729.1 coordinate 62,482,743, forward strand.
TCTCTTGTTCTTTTTTGCACTTTCATTTAATGCTTTTAAAATTTATTCTTGTTTGCGATACTTATTATTACGATAATATATAAGTATGTAGTTAGAGAATTGACAGGAGGTGAAGCTTCACTATCTTACAACTCTGCTTTTGCACTGTTCTTTGTTTTATAGCAGTGTTGAAGTGCCTCTGATGTTCAGGAGATGTATTAAAATTCTAAAGCTTCGTTTTTAGTAGCTTTTTTTGGTAATTATTTTACTTCATCGGTGCTGCACAATACCGACAAAGGAGGGCGTTCTGATGTGCCTGTGGATTGGTTACAGCTGAAGCCATTACTGTTCATTGACCAGTTACTACGCCTTCGCCACTGAAACTTAGCGACAACAACTGACACAAACCAACACACTAATACATATCAGAAAAGTGGGAGATTTTTTTTATGACTTAGTTTGAAACTGGGCTCGAACTCAGGACTTTTGATTTTGTAGTCAACGTGCAGACTACTTCGGCCATAGCCATCCTCTTTATAAAAGACACATGACTGTGTTATTACTCTTCGAGTACTCAAAAGTTTAACCTGGTTAGTATTGGCTAATCTCGCAACTCTGTCAATATATGAACGAATGAAGATTGGTTCTTCTCAGACGTAAAGTTAAATTTTAAATATATATAAGAATTGTATTGAATCGTAAAGAATAAAGAATTGTACTGCATCTTAACAAACCTGTATTGAGTACTCAATACCACAATATTCAATATTTTTAAACCTATATTGTAGACAGACCGGCCACGAGAGAGCTAATTTAAGCATAATCGATCATAAATTTAACACGAACAGAAAATGTTTATTCGTTTCTCAATTACGTACACATCGGTCAGCTTCGTTGTTGTTACTTTCTGATGAAATAATTATAACATAAATATTTTTCAAATTATTAATTAAGGTCGAACTGAAAACGCTTAAAAGATTCGCAACGTGTGCATTTTTATAATCTAGCAAATTAACTGTCAAAAATTTTATGAAAATTCATTTGTACAAACTTCGTAAACTTACCCAACAATTTAGACTAGAAAACGAGCGCAGTGAATTGTACTTTCAATACAAATGCTTGTCATCACTTTTTCTACAAAAATTGTTGTGTGTTAATAGATCACAAATTGGAACTTCTTACTGCCTGTCCTTGTAAATAAAATAAATATTTTCGTTTGGGACTTTGAATTGTAAACAAAAAAAAAAATTAGAGTTTCTTTTATTGTTGTTTCAATGTAAAAATCCAAAGGAAAATATTAATTTTATTTACAAAAACCGGCCCTTAAACTAATATGAGCAATGGAATTTTATATGCAAGTCGACATGTGTTTGAATATTATTTCTCTGCGCACTGTTTGTTGTTTACATTTTTCGTACACAATTTTTTTTCGTTTAGTTTTAATTAAATTTTTTTAAGAAAATATATTTGACCATATTGAAAAAAAAAATTTTATATTTTTATTTTATTTTGGGAACAAGTCCAGTTTAGTGAACCAGCTCCAAAAAGAGAAAATTATAGCCAATGTGATAGAAAATTGAAAAAGACGAAGAAATTGTAAAATAAAAAGTTGGCGGCAACCCATATTTGCCGAGTTATGGGCATCTGAAATTTTCGTATATGAATGCGATATTCTACTACATTTGTGAATGTATATGGTCAGCATTATTATCATTTGGAAGGTAGCTAAAATATCTTTCTATATCTTTAAATACTTTAAGTGAGAATACTGGTTTTTTCCACAATTTTACATCGAAATGTTTCCAAAATGCACTACGTAAGTATGTATTTAGTTGATTCAACTAAAAATGAAATTCCATATAGAACGCCGGCTTCGTTAACTGAAGTAGGTTTGCTTGACTGGCCTACGGGCGGGCTTTTCTCCTGGGAACGAAAGTGAATAGTTATATTTAATATATTTTTAATTAATGTACTCTTTTTTTAATAAAAAGAAAAGCTCGCTCTAAACTTTTGCTCCACAGGAAACGTAGCTGCATACTTAATATTTATATATATAATATACATAGCAAGACTTAGGCCGCGCTTAAGGATTTTGTCCGCCATTATTTCTTATAAAATGTAGCTTTAAGATGTAAGATTTTATCAACAGCTTTAAAATGATACCCATATTAACCACATTCTATGAAAACTGTACACTTTGTACACAAACTTGTGCTAGAACTTCAGGCGACAATAATTCTGTAAGCATGAGTTGCTACCAACTTTCTATTTTATATTTTCGTTTCATTTTTAAATTTTTTATCACAGAGGTTATTTTTTATTTTTTTGAGCTGCTTCAGTAAACTGGACATACATATGCCTTGTTTTTTTATAATTTTATATAAATTTATTTTCTTTCACTCAAAAATATAAAAATTTTCTAATTTTTTTTCTATTCACATGCAGGGCTGGCAGTTATAATTTCCGAAAAATCGTCAAATTTTGGAAAAAAAATCGTCAAAACCGTAATATTTGAAAAAAATCGTCACACAAAAATCTTCTGTTTTATAAAACAACCAATAGTATTTTTTATAAATAAAGCAATCTTTCTTTTAAAAATTAACAATTCAACGGATTTATTAAAAACAACAAAAATTTTAAACACAAAAGAATGAAAAACTCAACAATATTTTAAAAATTTTTGATCAATTCAAAGCAAACTTGCACAGAATTGTTATCCAAACAGTTAATATTATTTACAAAATAAAAATACATAGAATATATATACTAATAGACAGTTTTTCATAAACTTGCAATTTAAGTGCAAGGTCGAATTAATTTTAATTTTTTTATCATTCGATTATACACGTACCAACATATGTTTGTACATATAAAATACGAAAATAAGAACTGATGATATTGATTTCAATTGGGTAATTACAAAATAAAAATACTATACATACAGATCATAGTTAAGTTTTTTTAATAATATTTTTTGTAATGTCAACATTGTAACATTCAGAAGAATTATTGTTTAAATAATCTTTTGAAAAAAGAATCCCCTCAAGGGTTCGTTCCTGTTTCCAATGAATTCCTTATCTTGGTTTTATAAAGAATAATTTTGCTAAATATTCTTTTAACATTAGCAGACGGGTTTGGCGAATGCACATAAATTTGGAAGAACAGGTTTATAATTTGGTAGATTAATTCACTTTACTCTTTTCCAAAATATATTTACATTTAATCTTTACATTCATCTTTATTCATTCTAAAGAGGTAGAGGTAATGTTGAGCAAGAAGTAGTGAAGTCAAAAAATCGTCAAACAAAAAACGTCTTTTTGTGAAATTCGCTCTAAAAAATCGTCAAAATGACTTAAAATAGTCACGTTTGGGACCCCTGCCCACATGCTTTCTTGATAGTTCGGAGATTTTCTTGCACAAACCAAATACATTTATAGTTTTTTTTTTTTTGTAGGATCGCATAAGTTTAATAAATATACTTTGTCTTAAGGTATTTTTTAAAAAAAGTTATACTTTTTATTTTTTTTATTTATTCAACGCGAGTCAAAATTAATTCCGATTACCTATCTATGTTTGTATATGGGTTAGCTGATCTATATGTACATTTCATTTCGTCAGTAGACTTTTAACTAAATTCCTGAAAAAAGCTAAGGAAATTCCATATCGAGCCTTTGGTGCAATACCGTCGTAATTCAAAAAATCGTGAACTGAGAAAAATGCATTTGAGCCATCTTTTTGATAGTATTTTCGTTTACTAAAGTTATTTTTTTACAAGTTTTTAAATAAAGAGGCATGTTTTGTAATGTTTTCTTGTCATTATTTCATTATTGCAAATAAATATCGTTGGAAATAGCTGGAGGCTGCCAAAAACAAAAAAAAACTAAATATCTTCTTCAAACATTTTATTTATACAATAAACATTTTATTATTGGATTTAAATCTGTTTAATTTTTCTAAACCTTGTACTAATTGTAAAACGGTTTAAAAAATTAATTAAACATGAGATTGAACCATGACAATATCTAATCAAAGATTTTATTCATTCTGCATTTACATTACTTGTGTGTTACAATTTCCATTTCAACTAAGAAATAAGCAATTTGGCAATTGTTCTGTACAAAAAGGAATAAAAAAATTAAATAAATTAGACCTTTTTAAAATCATTTCAGATATCACTTACGAAATTTTTGCCAAAAAAAAAATAAAGAAAAAAAGTCATCGGAAAAGACAACAAACAATCCATTTATTTAATTTCACGCAGTCTTTACCAAATATTTATTATTTATTATTTATTTAAAACTGAGTTTTATTTTGTTAAATTTTTTTTTTTTATTTGTTTTTGTGGTTTTCGATGATTATATTTTTGAAATTTTTTCAACATTTATTGTTTAATGTTCTGCTTCTTCAAGATGTACTTTAATTCAGATATCACTAAAGTCAGGTTTACACTATACTACTATTAATTAAGAATGGGAAATTACTAATAAATAAATAAAATAATGAAGATTCCGTGTAAATGTGTTTTATTAGTAGGAAAAACTTATGGTACATAGTATAGTAAAAATAAATATAAATAAACAAATTAAAATAAATATACATTTAGAATTGGTGATACTGATTTCAACTACATTATTGCAAACGAATGAATAAAAATTTAGTTGTGTTTAAGTTTATACTAATTTTCACATTATTCTGATAAGTTAACTATGTATATATATTAGGGTGGGTCGATTTGTATGGAGGCAAAAAAATCGCTCAAATTACAAGGAAAATCGTATTCTAGGGATCAAAATAAGAAACTTTGCCGAAGGAACCATACCTCTACAATGTATTTTGATGTTCCGACTTTTGACCTCAAAGAGTTTATGCACGATCAACATAATCATTTAATATAATTAATTTAATACATATTGTAAACACATGGAAGATATATTTTATTACCTAGCTATCAGGGATTACCAGTATTTAACCCAAAAATAACACAATTATTTTTAATGGGCGCTTCGCGTTTCTGATTCTTGGGACTGTACTAAGCAAAAAAGTCCACTAGACCATACGTCTACGGCATAGTCAACCAAAACTCTCAATAAATGAAATGCGTCTGTATTGGATAAGATAATATTGCCCAGCAAACACAAAACGAAGCATTACAAATGTAATGAATTTTACTTTTAAAAGCAAAATGGAAATGAAGTTTAGAAAAAGTTAATAAAATTAAACACTCAATATGCCTCAGTTTTTACAGAATTATGCAATTTTTTTCAGATATATTTGATTGGTAGAGTTTGATTCACAATTAAAACTTAAAAAACTAAGTGTGTTTAGGCATTATAAATTAAGTTTTCCAAATTTAAAATTTTGTAACAATTTCTTATTAACAAAATATGTTTTAAATTTGAAGAACTTAATTTATTTCTCTGCTTGGAACAAATAAATTTTAAGTCGAAAAAATTTGTTCGCAGCAATATGTAGAAGGAAAAAGGGATAACAATTTCAAAGCATTTCTTTTTAACTCTGAAAAATCGAAATCATTTAGAATTTTTCAGACTTGACTTTATGAAATCTGTTCTATAATTTAACGTTTGAAAAGTTTTTTGTAAAATATTTTTTGCTAGCATTCCATCCATAAATGGTCTGCCTTGCTGAGCGATTTCCAAACTTGTTTGGCTTGAAATCTCCATTTTTAATTTTTTATTTTGCAAAATTTCCTCATTTTGCTCTTCATGCAGAACCCATTCTTTAATTTTTTGCATATAAAGTTTTTTTGCTCAAGAAAAAACATTTTCCTTTTTCCTCTTTTAATTTATTTATTTCTTTGTGAAAAGGTCAAAATGCCTTTTAATTGAAAATGTTTTCTTTGTTTGGTAACATAAAATGCATTGCATGTTACCAAAAGCATTTTTAATGACAAAACAAAGATTTTTGTCTTCCATTATACTATTTTGTTTGCTGGTTTATTTTGAAATTAAATCAAAGCTGAAAAAACAATAAAGCTGAAAAAAAGCAGTAAGCATCCGCACATGTGCACTCGTTAACACTCAATTAACGACTGAAATCAAACTGAAATAGAAGAGAACAAGCTTCGGTGTGACTTTTTGTTATTGTTTTTGTAGCACAATTGTGCACAGAAAATTAAGATTTGGATTACACTGGTCTACGGTGAAAAACGAGCTGGCGCATTTTGACTTGATCAGACTTTTGTCACGTTTTTTTTGGATATTTTGGCCTATAACATCCAAACTATTGAGATTTTCGATCCAATACTAAGACAAAAATTGTAGCCAAGACAATAGTTAAGAACTCTCTAGTACATCGCAAAAGCATTGGAACGCTCCTTCAGACAGTTTTGGCCGTGTGAAAGTGCAAATTTTTCGTGAAAATATTGATAAATTACCATTTTCAGTTGTTCATAGCGCAAAATCATAAAAATGTTCTATTTCTTAATTTTTATTCTATTTTTTTATTTATTCTATTTATTTTATTTCTTATTTTTTATTCTTCTATTGTTTTCAGTTCATTTGATTCATTTTTGTTAGTTTATTGTAAAAAAACATTATATTTTTGGATAAAAAAGACTGTGCATGGTATTATATAAAATTATAATTTTTGTATTCTTATTAAAAAATAGACGGGCTATACAATCCACTGAATTGACTTTTGTTGGAAAAGCGATATATGAGTTGGATTAGCTACTGATCTATGGCACAAAAGATCTATAAGGATTCTGGGTATCGGTCAGACTTATTTCAAAGATGATATATCAGGGTTAGTGAGAATGGAGTATTACACTTCATTACTTTTATTAAATTTTTGAAAATATATTTGTAATTGGGTTCTCAAAAATGGGTGTAACGCAGGGGTTTTTCGTGACGAAAAATCAAACTAGCATGGACCAAACCTCGGCAAAATCTGTTTTCGCTAGAATTTCACTAATTTCTAGGAAAAACCGATGAATGTATCTTACAATCTTAGCTGCGCATGATATGGATGTCACACGAAAGGGGTTTTTAAGCAGAAAGCTTCAAAAAGTTGAGATTTTGTGTAGTAGAACTACGTGGGGTGGTAGGGAGCAATAGATCGTTATTTACATGGATACATAAGCAATACATTCAGTCATCAATAGGATCACGAGGGAAGCAGGAGGCAATTTCGTGCCAAATTGGCGGAGTACTATTTTTATAATAATCCATATGTAATGATAAAAGAAAAAAGAGATTTCTGAGAGAGAGGCGAATATAAACATAAAAACGTTCTGTTCTGAAAAAGTAAAGAAAAATTCAAATGCACCGTGTAGAGTTTGGTCACCTTAATATTACTATAAACGACGAACTTTACGGGTACAGAAAAGTCTGGACTCATTTCCATTATCTTTTCCCTCTTCTCCCACAAAAATAAGACTTTTGTAAAGAAAACTTCTAAAAGGTACGCAAAATTCGCATTAGTTGTTTTTATATTTTCTACTTAGCGTCATTTTCATCATTCTGAAATATTTGATTTAATATTTGTAAATGATATGACTGATGATTTCATTACCGTTCACTGCCTTTTTAACTGCTGATGGTCTCTACCATCCTGTCAGTAAATTAGTTTCTTATATTCAATCGTTATGTAGAATTTGGTCGGTAATTGTCTGGAATTGCGAGTCCCTAAAAAAACCACAATTATAAATTCTATAAAAACATTTTAACTACATAATTTCTTTCTGATTATTTTAGGTAGTGTACTGCATAGACCGGGCTTAAAAAATCATGTTATGGTAAAGCTATATATGTTCAAATAATTATAATTTAATAGTTAATCCTAAATAAACTTTCAAGTGTCAAGGACACTCCTTTAATTTTAATATATTCGAAAAGAGTAGTTTTTTAAGAAAGACGGATAGATGGTAACAACCCATCCAAAAGATCGAAATTTAGAAGCACTGAAAGCTGACGGAAGCAATTCATGGTATTTAATCGTCTGTCTGTCGTTTCGTCCGTCAGTCGTCACCATGTTTGTTTGTCATTGCCGTCTTGTCGCGGGCAGCTGTGGTTCTGGTGTTGTAGTTCTGTTGTACGCTGTAGTTTTTGTGGTCATGCAGTTTATGCCGCCTCGCCGCCCTTCGTTGCCTATTCGTCGTCTCTATTCGCGGCTTTGTTTCTCTCCTTTCCTTCTATACGATCAATATTTGTGACTGACTGATGATGGTGCCGAATATGTAGTATTCCATAATAGCAGCAGATGGCAGCCTTCTTATTACCCCTGATGTTCTTATGCCCCGGAACCCACTCAAGGGAAACGGTACAGAAATCGCAGAGGACAGCCAGCTCCATTACAGTCATTAACAACACGAGAGCAGATGCCCGATGACACCAACGCCCTCAACGCTGCCTGACTATTGGAAATAATAGCAACAGTACCCTCCACGCGCCACTTTTTCAGCATCAGACAAGACCGGCAGAAGATACTAGAGGTATCTGGAAGCCTGTAGGAAACAGAGATTCCCAGATCAGCGTAGAAAACACCCGCCCCCACTCCGGATTCCGTCTAAGAACCATCGGTGAAGACCGGCATGACGCCACCCGCAAAGACCCTCACCCTCCTCCAGTTATACTTACTTACTAGGGAAGGTGGCGACTGCACGACCTTCGAAAACAAGTCTCTGAGTGGAGATATCCAACGGGAAGTCCGTAATGAAGGTCGGAAGGATTCGGAGAATTTTGCTATGGCCAGACCGGTATTCCCTGAAGAACCCGGCGATACTGTGAAGGCAATAAAATGTGTTATGAAAACAAAAAATAATACGTTAATAGATTTCACATCCCATAAGACATTATCGTTTTTAGAAATTTTTCTAAACGATAAGATTTTACATTTAATCAGGATTGTAATATTACAAAAGTAAATAACCCAAAAATCTTTTATTTCCGAACCGGTTTTCTTCTGCCTGTTTATACTTCTCATTTTGAACTGTGGTAGTGTGAACGCAAAATGTAATATTAGTTTAGATTTTTTGACAGTCACGCCAAATTTCTGTCTAATCGCAATATTCCTTTCCGAAGATACCAATCATTCTAAACCTAACCCATGTAACGGATCCGCCGCTGAATCCATTGAAGAGATGTACTAAATCCAACCCGTTGCAAAAGCATAAATTAAATAGTAGTGTACTTCACAGAAGATTCACTATTTAAATACCGATAAAAGATGGCCCTCTAATGTACATAAAGCAACTAATGCCTGGTCCGGAGCTCGGCCCTTCTACGGCTATTAATATATTGTAATTTATTTACATATTTAATTTATAAATATACATTACGTGTACCTTCTAATATACATATTTGATTAATTTGTATACATTTTCGACAGACAAATTAAGTAAATAAATAAAAATGATTGAGATCCGCTGTTTTTTTCTGTCATTTCAAAATAGGCGGTTTTTTATTGAAACCTGAAACTTGGAATTAATAAACAAATAATTAGTCAACAATTTTTAGTTTATTGCATGGAAATTACGTTTTTCAAACGTTACATTACAACCAGCTGTTTGCTGAAGAATTAGAATTCCAATGAATTCCAATTTGATATGCTACAAAACAAAATGTAATAAAGGAAAACATATTTATAGATTCTCAAATTACAGAAGAAATTAAATTTTGTTTAACACAAATTTTCATAATTTTGTTCTTAATATTTTTTATGCCGATAAATATTCTGCCACTTCTTGTTTATTTTCTGTGGAAACAAATTAAAAAAATTCTTTCATCAACAGCCAATTATTAAATATTTTCCTATTTAATTATGCTAATTAATTGATCAGACACAAATGGACGTAACTGTTGCTGACTATTGAATTTAAAAAAAAAACTAAGAATTGCCATTGAAAGACACCGTGTAAAAATGTAACCAAATAAGGGTAATGGAACAGACGTTTTAGAAAATTTCATTTGTTAATTAAAATCGTGAAATATTATAGCTCTGTTCAGTTACTTTACTAGTAAAAATTAGCAACGAGAGAGTAACAAGAAATTTTCCAAAATTTCTCTCAAAAATGTGAAAAAGTAAATGAACGCTTTACTTGCTAAAATTTGCAAGTTAAAGTAGTGTTGTAATGTATAGGTATATATGAGTACTTAATAACTGCCCCTATATTTTTTGGACAAATTATACATATATGTATATTATTATAAAAATATTGTGATTATATTCATTTATATTCAGCATTGTCGTGACTGGGGTTTTTCGAGTACGGCTTGTAATAGAATAATGAAAAGTTTTGCAATTTTATGTAATCTAATACTAGGCGTAGTCGAAATACACTAATCACGATAAGGGTGATTAGCTACTTTTGAATAAAATTAATGAGTAAAATAACTATTTTTAATTAGTTTATCCGTTATAACAGCCTGCCTACACATAGCATTTGTATTTCAAACATCGGAAATAACGGCAGAAAGAGGTCGCAAAAATGTTTATTTCCAACTTTGTGTTTTATTTTCCAAACGACTTTCATAATGTGTTGATTCCTCATACGAACTGAAGTTCATGGGGGTTTGAGCATTTTGTTTAACTAAATTTTGGGACTTAGGTACATACTATGAACTATATTTCATTTCATATGTTCACCAATAACTTTTGCGAATTTGCCTAATTTGATGTAAATTTACAAGTTCCAAATTTTGACTTCGATTGCTTTTTGAAATATTTTCAAAAGGTTTTACATTTATAGACAAATAATATAAAAGATTTTTACACACGAATTTTTAAGATATTTCAGTTTTTGCAAATAAAATTGCCCTATTACTTTTTGTAGCATATTCACAAATTTATAGCAATCTGTTCCTAAAGTATTTAAAGCGAATATTCAATAAGTATAAGCCTCCTACTAATTGATTTAATAAGTAAAATAATAAACAAACGCCAAAAAACGAAAAACAAGGAAACAAATTTAAGCAATTTTCATTTTCATTGTAATAAAAAGATTTATCCAAAATAAAATATCTTGTTGCTGCCAGCATTAAACACCAAAAGCAGTAAAAAAGTAATTTAATAAATTATGTGTTAATTTAAATTTATTTGCAAATATATATCTGAACTAGTTGAATTATTTGCCTGCTTAGTGTAAAGCACCGAGTAGCTAGGTACTCATAATATTTACAATACTAAAAATAACAGCTGGTCTGTTTGCCGGAACATCCTAAAAGAATCCTAAAATTAGCCTATGCTGTGTTGCTTAGTTCAATTCCATTAGACATCTTATTTTGCTTCTGTTGTTCCTAAATTACACAAAAAGAAATTTGTTACCTTTTAAATACTTTTTATCGTTTTAAAAGTTTAAATTTACTTACAATTTCTTAAATTTTCCAAAATATTTTTATTTTTAACTTAATTTAGAAATATTGTTTTGTAAACACAAACGCAAAACAGCTGTTTGAATAATTATTGCAAGTAAAAATTTTACTTGTAAAAACTTGAAAGAATTTTTCTGCCTCTCAATTTTTTACGCTCTTTTGACGCTCTCTCGTTGGAAATTTTTTGGGTTAAGGAACGCTTTCTAGAAACAATTATTACAAATTTGTAAAAATTTTTAGTAAATGAACAGAGCTGTAAAATATATATCATAATAAGAAAATAAAACAACAATAACAACAAGATCAGCAATGGCATGAACATACATCTATCATTTTATTAATAACAAAATGTTAATTGCAATAAACAGGGAATCCCTAAAAATGCAGTGGCAGGTTGTTTCTCGCCCAAAGTATCTAAATACGTATTAGCCGCTATATGACGTACTCTTAATTTTTAGCATCAACACTTTTTTTAAATTTTTGTTTAAAATTTAAATTCCTTTGATAAAACATACATATATTTTTCAAATGCACACAGAGGAACGAATCTAGCTGGACAAAATTTTCTGATATGGTTTTGGGGCTGCTCAATTCGAAAAAAAAATTGTTTAAAAATTCTAGTTAAATTTTTTTAAGAAAATACGACAGAATTATTTTTAATATTAACAAATTCGCATTCGATTTTAGTTATATTACACAGGTCAACAAAATCAAAATTTTTTTGTGTGGTCTAAGGTTTCATAGTCAATTTGAATGCTTTTGGTACTCCGATTAAATGCATATAAATTATTTTTTTTGGATTGGCTCTGGTTCTCGAGATTTACCGTTATAGAGAAAAAACGTAATTTTCAATAACTCGAGAACTAGCGCTTCTATAGAACTAAGAAACACACCGAAGGGTAAAATAACATTTAAATTATCTTATAATATATATTTTTTTGCAAATCCTTATTGTTTAGGGGACATTCCGATTGTTTTGAGAAGAAAAACCCTTTTTAAAAGAAAATTTAAAAAAAATTTCTTTTAAAAAGTTTTTTAAAACTGTAAAATAAACAAAATCTGCAATGTTCTTAACTTAAGTTAAAGTTAAAATATAAATCCCGTCAATAAAGTTCCTTTAAAAAACTTAATAATTTCTTTAATAATAAAATTACATTACTCCGTGAGAAAAATTTCTAAATAATTTTGTTTTATCTTGGATTTTGCTAAAAAAAAAACCGGATGCAGAAATCTCCAAAAATATGTGTGATCTTGCAATTAGTAGAATTTAAATTTAAATTTGTCCTGGCATTCTCGCATATAGTTTAATGACAGTTTAGCAAACCAAACCCTTTATTTTTTGGCTTTGAAAATATGTACATTATTATTTACTTATAATTAGCAAGGTTAACATTGTACTGCTTTTTTAATAATTCACTTGAATTTATCTTTAATTTGTAAAGTAAATAGGCACCATTTTCTTGTTAAGAAGACATATCAAGTTTTAAGCTTAATGAGAGCCATCGTGTTTATCATTTTACTTCGCCGCACAGTGGACCATATTTTGGGAAAGACGGTCAAAAATCATTTTTCTTGTGGTTACCGATAAGGCCCAACTACTCATTTTATGGAGCAATTTTAATTATTATTCATTAGAGTTGGAGTTAGAACAATCGCTAAGTACTGCTATAGAAATCTCGATGAAATAAATATTTATATTTAAATATTTAAGAAAAATTTAAGAGAAAATAATAAAAAAAAGTACTTGGCTAAAATAAAAACAAACGACTTTTTTATTAAATCTCCTCCTTCTTGGGTGGAAATGGCTGAAGTAGTCTGCACGTGAACTACAAAACCAAAAATTTCCTGGCTTCAACCGCAGTTTCAGACTCATAAAAACATCTCACATTTTTTTTTGATGTACATTTGTGTGGTTGTTGTCGCAAGGTTTCAGTGGCGAAGGCAGAGTCACTGGTTGCTGAACAGTAACGGCTTCAGCTGTATCCAATCCACATGGACATCAGAACGCCCTTCTGCGTCGGTATTGTGTAGCATCGACGAAGTAAAATAGTTACTAAAAATGGGTACAAAAAACTAAGCTTCAAAAGTTAATACGTCTCCTTGACATGAGAAGGTTTCCAACACTGCTATAAAACACACAACGTGCAAAAGCAGAGTTGTAAGATAGTGGTGCTTCACTTCCTGTCATTTATCCTAATATCGCTTTCCTATAGTTCCAGCACAATGCATCGCATGTGTAGGGGTCATCTTGTGGGTGCTGGTCCAAGATAAAAAAAAGAAATCTTAATCTAATTTAAGCCAATATGAGGTAACTTTTACATTCGCTCTTGATTTAAGAGAGATTTAATTTGAAATATTGTTAACAAGTATTACATGTAAAAGTAACTGAAAAAATAATATACTATAAATAAAAAAAACCTTTTTTAACATGTTTTAATAATTAATTTTTATTGAAATTCAAGTAAAATTGAAAATGTAATTGTAAACCCTTCATAACTGTATTTCTTATCAGTCTATTTTTACATTTTATAGCAAAATTAAAGTTTAAATTCCCATCTACAAAACAAAAAAAGCGAATCTAAAGTTATGAATTTTTAATAAATTTATTTAATGTCAGTAACCCACGGCCTTCGGGGTGAATAGCCAATACGTTAACCACGCAGGCAGCGACAGCTTCTACCTATTGGTAAATATATTTAAATCAGTTGAAATTATATTTGTACTCGAGTATACTGAACAATGATAAACAGTTTTAAATTAAAATTTCAATACTCTGTTCAATTCGCCTTCATTGTTAGTTTGATTTGACTACAAGATATCGGCTAAAGATATAAAAAAGCAAAATGTGTTCATTTACAATAAAGCATAAATTGCAAAAAGGTATGAGTTTCGGGAATCAGTTCCCTGATATCGTTCCAATACAGTAACGACGAAACAGCAAGGCATATTCTGCATTGCCCCTTTGCTCCAGTCAGTCAGTAGAGTTGGCTTAGCTTTTGGGAGTTTCTTTTTCAGACGGATGTCGGTGGTATAGATAACAGAAAATCAGATGGGGTGACGTTTATCTTATACCGTTTTAAACGTTTTGCTTAAGTGCTTAAAAAAATTATGCGAGCGTTTTGATTTTTTAAGTCACGGTGAACCATTTCATGGAATTACCCATATGTAGTTTCGTCATATTTCGATCTGCCTACATTTAAATGATTTTTTTTTTTTCATTATTAATTTTCAGAAATTTTGGAAATTTTTTTCACAATACAAGTTCAACTTGTGCGTATGTGTGGTTCTGCGCCCAATTGCTTCCGAGTATTGGGTGTTAAAAGGCATTAATCATGTCATGACATTCATTCATGACAATATTTTTTTTATTTGAAATAAATTATAAATTACTTTTGATTTCTTGTTGGTTTCTTGTACATTTTAATGGTATCATTTTCAATGTTAAATTTAGAAACGCTTACAAAAACAATAAATAAAAATATTTACAAAATATTCATGTTGTTTCTTTTGTTTTGTGAATACATATGTACATACGAGTACATACATACTTATAATTTTATGTACAGGATGATGATGACTATGAAGATGATAATGATGATTCCAACCTGTTTTAAAAATAAACCATCTGACTACAGCTGAATTTTAAGTAAAAATTGCACTCCTTCAGGGCCTTCATAACAAACAAAAAAGTTGTATATGATTCAGCCAAATTAAATAATTTAAAGCAAATGTCATCATACTGGAGACTGTACGTTTTGTAAATATTTAAGTTAAACAAAAAAAAAAACAACAAATTAAAAAAAAGGATGGTTATGTAAATGAAATTAATATGAGATAAAATATGAGGTACGTGCAGACGGGACAAAAATTTTAAATTGGAAGTACATATGTATGTAGTATGATCGAAACTTTTTTAACTGGGTAACTAATGAACTACACAGTCTTCTTATAAGAAAAAAACTTTCTACTAGCAGCTGTTGTAAAAAAGCCATTCAGTCTTAAATTAGCACGAACAGGTAACGTTAACTCCACTCCATAACTGGGTCAATAGTTGAAATGGCGGTCAGAGCAAAAATGTTCCTATTATGTCTGTGTTAACAGCAGCTTCCTTCGTCGGTGTTTGAGCAATAAAACATCGGTAAAGTAACAAGAGAAATAAATTGGTTCTCCTTAATTAATGCGTCAACATAACACCTGCAACGCAGCAACTTTGCTTAACAAATTATCGAAAACGTGCAACTGCAGAGTTCTGTAAGATTTAAACCCTATAGTCCTTACCACTACGCCCACCTGTCTCTTCACTACACAAATGTAGTGAGCACTGATCAGAGAAAAAAAATTGTTGCTTAGGTATAAAATTTCACCAACGCGAAAATCGGCTTTTTACTTTTTTCCTGCATAGCAGTCATTGCAGAGAGAAACAATTTTAATCTCCAGCAATTTAGCTACTATGCGGTAAGATTAGTTTTAAATATTTTGATCACATATCGAGCCTTTTGGTGCAATACCGCAGTAACTCAAAATTTGAATTTTTTGAGCTGGATATGCAGAAATGATCTTTGGGGAAATACATACATATATATCTAAAGGGAAAAAGATTATGGTTCTCTAACTGTTCAGATTCTACAGCTACAAATGTCTTTATTGCCTCCCGCTATTTCCAACAATATTTATTTGCCATAATGAAGTATTTCCTTTATGACAAGAAATTTACAAACAGAATACATTACAAAACATGCCTCTTTATTTAAAAACTTGTAAAAAAGTCACAAAGATGGCTCAAAACTTCAAATGGATTTTTCTCAGTTCACGATTTTTTGAATTACGACGGTATTGCACAAAAGGCTCGATATGTTTTTGACAAAACCAGCGTTTATGCCTGCGAATTTATTTATTTTTTTAACACTGTCACCTTCATAATTTCAAACGTTTAAAAAGAAATAAATTCTTGTTGAAAATTTTCGCTTTGATCAATACTTAAATAAATAATTTATAAAAAAAATGCAGTGATATGAATTATGAATTTTTTTTATAAACATGATTTTTCTATTACACACCAAGGTTTATTGCATTTATTTTTTCTTTCTATAAACTGCAATGTTTAGCATGAAAAATTATAGTTTTTCTTCTTTCAATAAAAATAATAATTAATAAAAACTGTAACAAGAGGCAAACTAACTATTAGATACAGTTAAAAATTTAATAATATTTGCGAAATAAGAATTTTATACTTCTGAAATAGTATTCTTCGATTGTTTGTTATAATTTTTCGCAACTTTACTTTGGACTTGCTTGAATAGGCAATTTTTTGCCATCTTTTTGCCATCTTTTTGCTTTGTTTTATTATTTATTTTGTACATCAAGAGAGGAGTCATTGGAAATCAACAGCGACGTCAAACAGTGGAATCGCTGATGACTTGAAACTGAAGGGACCACAGAAATGTAGAAAGTACGTACCAGCTGGATATCGTCTAAAAAGAAATTACAATTGCAATGTGAAACGTTTCTGTCCCGCAGAGGAACAGGGTCCGTCCAAAGAGAATGTCCGCTTTTGGGATGCGCATATGTGTTATGGGAGATTCTACTGTACATATGTTGAACGGTAGCCATAAAGATTTTTATAAACGGATCAGAGTCGGACGTGGGAATAGGAGTTCGCTTTTTTATTCTTTGTTTTAAGACTGTCAGGGAAGCATGGGTAAATGCGACAAACTCGCTAAGGTATCACGGGTTATATACTGAAGATATCCATACGAACAGGTAATCTGGCTTGTGGATGCCAAAAAGCAGATAAGGACCAAGCTATATATTCTAATCTGCAGCTTTTCGAGATTCTATGCTACAGCGACATCCCTGGAAACATCATTACAGATATCCTGGCGACCAACAACGTACAACTGACTGATTATTAACCGCTATTAAATTATTTATTAGAAGTTAGAATGGTATATTTTTCTAGTAGCGAGTTTAAAGAAAATACTTAGCGTTCAAAATAATAGAATTCAATATAAAAAAGTAATTTTCTTTTAAGTTTAAAAGTGGGTAGTACCAATAAATTGGCATTGCCACAGCGTAAGTAATATGTTGGAAGAGATCTCTTATATGAGATATTTTATGCATAGAAGATGTTGAGGGTGGCGATGGCAAGATGGATGGTAGTCTGCACGTTGACTACGAATCCAAAAACAGACCTGGGTTCAACTCCACTTTCAGACTAAAATTTTAAAATAAAAATAAACATCTCGCATTTTTCTGATGTGTATTAGTGTGTCTTTGTGTGTCAGTTGTTGTCGGAAGGTTTCAGTGGGGAAGGCATAGTCACTGGTCACTGAACAATACCGGCTTCAGCTGATAGCAATCCACAATCGCATCAGACGTCCTCCTTCGTCGGTATTGTGTAGCACCGGCGAAGTAAAACAATAATAAAAATGGCTACTGAACCGAAGCTTCAGCACTGCTAAAAATATAAACAAAGAACGTGCGAAAGCAGAGCTGCAAAAATAATTAATTAAGCTTCACCTCCTGTCGTTTCTCCTACTATCCCTTTCCTATAGTTCCAGAACAATGCTTCGCATGTGTAGGAGTCATCTCCTGAGTGCTGGTTCAAGATAAGGAAAAGTGAAAGTGAAAGTGAAACAATCTCTCAAGAAACGGACTCTGATAATAAGTTAGTAAACTTGAAAAAAGCGGATCCCGATATGGGATAATTTTATTTACAAATTTTCATTACACTAATTATTTAAGCTGTAGGTCCTTATTATATATATAATCTTTATTTTTATTCGATATTTCGCTATATTCTTCCTGAAGAAGCTACACAAAAGAGTAGCGAAATATCGAATAAAAAAAAATATTACATTTATAAAAAGGACCTACAGTTTAAATAATTAGTGTAATTAATATAAAAAGAGATCAAAAAACTAGAAGAATTATTTACAAATATTTATTTATTGAACTCAAATGTTAAATATAAAAAGTGTGGTTTGTGCATTCATCTCTAATCGTTCTCCTTCTTAGTAAAAGGAGACCACTATAAGCAGTATATTTCTCGCTAAGGGATTTGGGTGGGTTTCTGCAGATATGTGTTTTATATAATTCCACCTTGTAGAATATTGTTTTGATATCTTTGAATTTTTGCAATATGTGAACCTGAGGCAGTGGCGCATAACTCAATACAACAACGTTGTATTGGTTTTAGGCGTGATTTATATGCCGCTATGTAACATCAACATAAGTCGCACATCATTTCTCTTTGACTTTGGCAGAACCCAATTGGCTCAGTTATCTGGTTTCCAAAGTAAGTAAAACGGAATCACATTTGTCACTCATGTTTACACATCCCTCAAGTTGATTTGAAATGAAAAAGTTTGATATGGAATGAAGTTGATGCAGTTTTGCAAGTTCATTTGATAATTTTCTTTGCGTCTAGTTAGCATGACATCAATAACACTCATATTTATATAATATAATTTCTCTTTCTGCTTTTCAGCTCTTCACTTCAATTGATTAATATTTTAAGTGGTAAGTGGTAGCATATCGACCCCTGTGCGCGAAAGTATCGTATGTTACAAAAACTAAATTTCACAGGGGAGCGTTTTTATTCGTCTTTTTTTTTATTTGCCTGACAGCAGTAACTGTCACATACGATAAAATGTACATAGTGTTATCTACATAACTATAACAATTATCGCTATAATACTTTATCTGCAGATGAATTAATGGATTTAGAACCATTTTGCATAAAAAAGTCGATTTCGAAAAAAGTGTAACATGCGATAATTTCGCGCACAGGGGTCGATATGTTGTCATTCTCTCAATTAAGATTCAAACCATTTGGTGATTCCAAAACACTTGTTATAAATAAAAAAAAATTTAAATTTTATAAATTATAATTAGAAAAATAAGCAAATGTGTTCCCACTCACAATTGAGGGGAGTTATGAATTCTTGTTTAGTTCACAATAAAATTTTTATTTATAATTGCAATTGTATGAATGAAGATAACACATTTGAAATAAATTTATATCTATTTTGAGAGGATTTCCATTAAACAAGTTTGTTTATAATAAAAATAAAAACATTAAATAACAAATAGAAGAAAAAAAAATACATATTGCATTAAATAATAAACAATAACAAAAACGCCAATTGATTACTGAAGTGTAAACAATTCAATTATTTTGAATGATAAGCGATCACGGTTAACAGTCGTTTTTTGTAATACTCGTTCAAACTTCTTCTTTTTTTTCTTCCAAATTTCAGTAAAATAACAATATGGAAAGAGTCTTTAATGTGAAAAAAAAAGTTTTCCGATGGTATTATTATTTTTTTTTTTTTGCTGAACAGAGAGGTCATTTATTTTAAGCGAAACAAAATAAATAAAACTTTTATAGCTGAGAATATTGTAAATTAAATTATGATTGAATAACAAATTATTAAAATGATTCCTTAGGCGATGGCCTTAGGCCATTATTGATAATATTAATATTATATTTATATAATTTTAATATCAAGTAAATAAATAATAATACGTTTCCAGTAACATTAAACACAGGTGTGCAGAATTTTATTTAATTAACACCATCCAAATGACCGAGAAGGATTCTGAATGTTCTGAAGCAATTGTAATTTCAATGAGGCCATAAACATTACAAAATTCAAAGTTAGAGCGCAGGGGTACCGTGATATGCTAATAAGCTGGTCAGAGTTTTCAAAATTACCGAACAAATGCTCACAAAGAAATCTTCCAAATGGCAAAATATAATGACGCCGGTAATCCGCATGGAAACATGCCAATCAGTCGGCTGTAATTCAACAGCATAAAGTTGAGAAATGTCTAAACAAACCTTTTAAGCAGCAATCAGCATTTTCCATTAAATGTCATCTTGTGTAAATCACGTAAAAAAACATCTTAACAACTGATGAAAATTAATTAATTATTATAAAAAATCGTTTATTCGCCAACACATTGACACACACATTACGACAACTGTAGATTATATTAAAAAAAGAAACAATAAATTTTGCCATCAAAAATCTGGTAGCCATTCCTGAACAAGTATTTTTAAGTATTGATTTTAGAACATTTATAGTCTTTTATTTATTTGAAAATATTGTTTGTAAATAACCAAATCAAATATGCTAAATATAAACAAACATTAGCGTTGTAATCGGCGAAGCTGAAAGTTATGTACCCTGCAGCAATTTACGAACAGGAAGCACAATGCTTTTTTTTACATATAATGTGATGGTACCAAAATAGAAGCTTCGAAAATTGTTATATGTATTATAAAAAAAAAATAATAATAAAACTTTTTTTAATTAACCTACCTCCCATATAAAAACAAGAATAAGAGGGTGGCGATGGTCGAAGTAGTATGCAAGTTGACTACAAAACGAAAAATTTTCCCCAGTTTCAGACTCATAAAAACATCTCGCATTTTGTCTGATGTGCATTTGTATGGCTTTTTGTCAGTTGTTGTCGCAAAGTTTTAGTGGCGAAGGCATAGTCAGTGGTCACTGAACAGTAACAGCTTCAGTTGTATCCAATCCACAGGCACATCCAAACGTCCACCTTCGTTGGAATTGTGTAGCCCCGGCGAAGTAGAATTATTACTAAAAATGGCTACTAAAAAGAAGCTTCAGAATTTCATACGTCTCCTTGACATCAGAGACGCTGCAACACTGCTGTAAAACACAGAACGTACAAAAATGCAGTGTTGTAAAATTGTGAAGCTTCACCTTCTCCTATTTCTCCCACTATGCCTTTCCTCTAGTTCCAGCACAATGCACCGCATACGTAGGAGTTATCTCCTGAGTGCTGGTCCAAGATAAAAAAATAACACAAATACATACATATATAAATTTCAACGAAGTTAAAACAGGACTTTAAAAACTCGAACATACGAATCTCAATTCGCTGTTCCTCAATGCACTAACCATTAACTATATGAAAAGGTAAAGGATCCCCTGGTTCATAACAATTTGCATTATTGGGGCCAACCTCGGTTGACTAACACGGTTAAAAATCTTAATACTTATTTGTTAGTTCAAACTAAAGGGTGGTTAAATTTTAAGGGCCGATGTTGAATGTGAACCACACCTAAACGTCAAGTTTTTTTCTGCATTTCATTTGACATTTCTCAATTTCAGACTAACTCAATTTGAACCATGGAAAGATATACAATCGAGCAACGCGTTAAAATTTTTCAGGCTTATTATCAAAATGATCGTTCAAATCAAAATGCATATCGTGCACTTCGTGATTTTTTCGGTCAATTTAATCGTCCAAATGTGCATATAATCGGCAAAATCGTGCAAAAATTTTAGCAAACGCGGTCTGTAGCTCGTACTGCAGAAAATATTGCTGCTGTTCGCGATAGTGTGGCTGAAGAGCCGTCCACCTCAACTAGTCGTCGTGCCCAAGAATTGCACCTCTCACGCTCGAATTGGAAGATATGGATGCGGACGATATGTGGTTTCAACAGGACGGTGCCACTTGCCACACAGCTAACGAAACAATGGCTCTTTTGCGCCACAAATTTAATGACCGTGTTATATTACGTGGTGGCGATGTCAATTGGCCGCCAATATCATATGAATTGACACCGTTGGACTTCTTTCTTTGGGGTTATTTGAAAGAGAAGGTGTACGTCGATAAGCCAGCAACAATTCATGAGCTAAAGGATGAGATAATTCGGCACATTAACGGCATAGAACCTTAATTATGCCTCAGCATCATCGAATATTTGGACCAGCGGATGCAGGTGTGCCGCCGAGGTCGCGGCCGATATTTTGTTCCATACATAATTGAACCATACCAATATTATCATAAAAAAAAAAAGAAATGACAATAATTTCCCAAATAATTTGTGCTTTATTCAAAATCAACATCGGCCCTTAAAATTTAACCACCCTTTATATAGAATATCCAATATATAATTTATCGTTGAAAACATTTAATCAAAAATCTACTAGTCATTGTAAAACAATATCGGCGGCTGATGAGAAGTAAATAATCATCATCGGCGGGCCGCAGCTGAACGGCTATACACCGAATTTTCTTTTTAATTAAAAAACGTTTAAAATTTTTATGAATATTGGATTTCTTTTGTGTTAATATTCTTTAAAAATTCCGAACGTTTCTTTGTACAAGAGAAAAATATTAGAAATAATTAAATGCTTTATAGAAAATCATAAAATTCATAAATTTTCTTTTATAAAAGTAAATGGTATTCAATTTCAGTTATTTTTCCGTCTAATCTTACTTTTTTAAAATCAACGTTCAGGTATCGGAGAATTTATGGCATTTTCCTTTCTGGCATGCTACATTTCGTTAGTATCAAATTTGTGTTCCATTCGAAAAAGTATGTAACATTCTAAAAAGCGATGACAATCCTTTCTAAATCTATTGCACCAAAAATTGACAAAATATGCCTCTACTCTCAAATTGGGGTGAGATACTGACTTGTTTTACATATTTCATAAATTGTTTATTTATTATTGTTATTGATAAAATTATGCTAAATACCATAAAAATAATGAAATGCTTAATTAAGTTGCACATATTTAGTACCATTGTGGTAATAATAAATATAACATTTTTTAAAGAAAATGTTATCCATCGAAAGGGCAACAGTTTTGTTCTGACAGGAAATCACCATTCAGACTTTTTATACTCGTAATTTGGAGGTTACACTATTAAGTAACCATAAAAAGAAAAAAAAATTATTGAATAGCGAGTTTTATTTTTACCTAACGCCTAAAAATATCAATACAAGTCGACTCAAGGTTGAGACGCCGATCAGAAAAAGCAATAAACACTGCCACCATTTTTGGTGGCCATTTTAATTACCTGAGTATTACGTATCTCAAAAATTTTATAATTAATAGGTAACACAGGTCAACAAAATGAAATTATTTTTGTGTGATCAAAGGTTTCATAGTCAATTGAAATCATATGATATGGTAAATTACTTTGTTTGGATTGACTCTGGTTCTCGAGATTTACCGTTATATAAAAAAAAAAACTGAGGTTGCACCACGTAATTTGCAATACCAGAGTCAATCCAAAAAAAGTGATTTTTAGACATTGAATTGGAGTATCGGACTAAGAAAACTCATGCCAATAAATTCTTGTTGACCAGTGTAATAATAAGAAAATTAAAAGGTGCTAAACTTATAACAGCAACTCGATCAATAGCAACTGGCAAATTAAAATTTTTGGAAAAATTTAAAATGTTTCTTACAAAGAAATATACAACGAGTATAGTGAAAAATAAAAATGATTATAATTCTCAGTTGGAATTATACTTCGTTAATTTCATTTTTTATTTTTACTGACTTCCAAGAATATATGTAAGTATTTGTTACTATATTCTTTTAATTAAATCTTTTCAATAAAATAGTTAATTCAATTAAATGGAATGCTGTAGAGGTGCAGCAATAATAAATTCTTAACATTTCTACAAAGTTTTTATCTATCTTTTTCCCGTACACTCTAAATAAAATTTATTATAATTTAATTCTAAACTTACTTGATGCTTGTTGTAATACTAACAATAGTAATAACTCAAAATATATATGTATATATATAAAACTTTTATATATTTTTTACTTGTAATGAAGATAGATAATAATTTAAAGATCTCTTGAAAAGTAGTTACTAATTTAAAACAGATAACACAGAAAAACAAAATAAAACTTCTTTTTTGTTGCATAAAGTTTTTCTACTGTTGTTTACTAATTTGGGTGCGCTGATTTCAAATCTACCCTCAGATTTTTTGTAGCAGCTCTAGTTAGTGAGATATAGGTCCCGTCTTAAATTTACATAAGTAGTCGATAGTTTCTATCAATAGCGGTGTAACTTAACTAGTTCCTTTATAAATTTCAGTATGTCTTCCTCAAGAAGGACGTGTTTAAATAATCCTGATTGTTTTTGTGTTATTTGTGGAGAATATATGTTCCAAAAATTTCGTTTAAATGTGTCGGACTTTGTGAAAAAGGCATACTTGGACTACTTTGGGTTTCCGTTGCCGTCAAACGCTAAACCTTGAATACCAAGTTTGGTATGTAAAACATGTGTTGAATCTTTGCAACTGTGGGCAAACAAAAAAATACCCACTTTTAAGTACAAAGCTCCTATTATTTGGCGTGAACCATCCAACCATCATGACGACTGTTATTTCTGTGTAACGAAAATCATAGGAATAAACCATAAAAATTGCTCTAAGTGGATATATCCAAACTTAAAATCAGCCATAAGACCAGTCTTGAGTATTAGTGACACATCAACACCACAGCACCCATGTACATCTTCGCAAAATGCAGACCAGTGCAGCGGACAAACCGAAAACGACGACAGTGGTAGCGACAGTGATTTTGATTGCTACGGTAGTCCCCGACCACTAAATCAAGATGATCTAAATGACTTAATCAGGGACCTTGGACTTTCTACATTTTCATCAACCATATGACAGCTGTCGAGAAATGTGCATGGGAAGAGTTCGTTTGGGTAGTGAAAAATTTTTTGGGCAATAGGAAATGTGACGGCTACATTCAGCACGTTGAACAGTTGCTGATACAATTCCAGCGACTTGGATGCAACATGAGTATTAAGCTTCACTACCTTCACAGCCATCTAGACTATTTTCCTGAAAATCTCGGTGACCTAAGCGAGGAACAAGGAGAGCGCTTTCACCAGGATATTCGCACTATGGAGGAGAGGTATCAGGGGCACTGGAATGAACATATGATGGCTGATTATTGTTGGAGCATTCAAAATAGTACTCATATAACATCTCACTCCAGAAAATCCAAAAAAAGGAAATTTTATTCAGAATAAATATATTTAATAAATTTTTTAAACTTAAACTATGTGCATTTTCAATGAAAAATCCTGTCACTTCATAACCCCAAAACTAGAGCTGCTACATGCAAACGGCATATATTTTTGAAATCAGCGTGGAAAAACTATTCAGATTCATGTAAAAAATCTCATGCAACAGACGTGCTGTTTTCCAGTGTAATCTATGCGACAAGTAATTGGAAATTGACACATTCATATTCGAAAGAAATTAAAAAAACTTCCAGCAAATAATAAGGAGAAATTATTGTTGGTCTTACTAATAAGATTTTCAAGAATTTAAATACATAATTATGTATGTATTCTACATCTGAAATCGAATATAAATAATAAATGATAGAAAATAAAGAAAATGCGTTCTTTGTTACAAAGAAAGTAACGCAATTTTATGCCTCGTAAACACTTGGCATTTCTTTTTTACTCTTTTTGTAAAATGTGTGCAGTGCGCCAATGCGTATCGGAAATGACAAACGTTCCGGCTACCATATAATCCACCAACTTTCAATTAAAATTAATTATTTTTGTTTATATTTCTTTCATTGTGTTTACAATTTTTATCACATCAACTAACTGAAACAAATTTCTTAAAATTTTTTAAAGAGAAGTTATTTGGAAAACAGCGCATTTAACTTCCATATGTATTTCATTTATATTCTCAAAGAGATTTTGTTGCTGTTTTGCATAAAATTAACGCACCAACAAACTGGTTTTCCAATTTAACAAAAATGTGATATTTTGCAAATACTCATACCAATTCAATAATGCTGATAAATAAAATATGTAAACACGTGCCCCTTAATATACATTTTTCTCACTCGATTAAGAAAAAAATTAATAAAAAACAGATTTAAATTTCATTCGCGTTAAAGAACATTCTAGTTTGGATTGCTTTCATTAAGGAAACACAACAACTCTTCACAATCTGCAAATGTCAATTAAACTAAAAATTTAAAAATTTCAATTTGTTGCCGCAATAATATTCAGTTTGTTATCAATTTATTATATACTTTGGAAAAGGAAAATATATCATTATGCATACACACTACACCCTAAAAGAAAATTGAAATGTGGCCGTTGGGAATGTAACACAGCACAATGGGCTGGTATCGTATTATTTTTAAAATAAGTAATTTTTTAAAACAAAATGTATGGTGGTATTTTCTATTTCATATATGTATGATGTGTGACTGATGTCATACTTTTTTGTTATTTCGGTATGCAAATATTTTCACGGCAACAGTGTATTATTAAGAATAAATGATTTCTGTGAATTTTGAACAACAGATCGACCGTTTCAGAAAATTTAGAAAACTCAGAGCAAATAGCTGATGGTTTCCGTAAAGTTGATGAAATAGATAAACAAATATTAATATTTGAACTTCGGACTGAACTGCGGCTTTGGCACCATTCCATGCAAATGTGTCTAATAATGTTGTAGATGCAAGAATAAACTGTAATGAAAATATATATCCGAATCTAAGAAAAGTATTTACAATTTTTGTTTCAATGGCAATAAACTAATTCTAAGCTTTGTTTTAGTTTATTGGTGAGTTTTTATTTCTTTAATATTAAAAATATTTTTTAATTAACTTCTAAACACAAATTTTTAACTGAACACGAATGTGAAATTGATTTATTTTTCCTGATTCGCGTTTTAGTGATACATGTTCGCAAAAAATAAGTTTTTTTTTATTCTCGGTGAATTTCTAGAATAATTCATCTGAATAAAATAAATTGTATACTCTAAATTATCTCTTCAAATTTTAAGATGAAAAAATATACAATCATATGTATTACAAAACAAACAATGTTTTAATTGGTTTCGTATCTATGAAAACGGTACGATTGGAAAAACGTGTAAATTTTCAATTGGAAAAACTGCGATAAATAGTTGTGAGTAAAGCCGAGTTTAGTAAAAATATTTTTTTCGTAATACTAAAATATTTTGGTAATAATTTTTAAAGAAATATTTTAGGCATATGTGGAATTTTTTTCATTTCAGAAATTAAAATTTCACAGAGTTTAAAATTTGTTATCTTAATTTTTATTTTCCAAAAGTGGTTTCAACTTCGGTGCTCTTACGACCAGTTTTGACTTGAGAATTAAAGACGTATTTAGTTAATTTGCATTTAAATTTAAGTTGGATTTAAATACAGCTTCAGTTTTTCAGTGTTAATTGAATAATCGTATTTAAATGCGTTAAAGTATGGTAGCACAATGAAATTATAGATAGTTTTTCAATACAACACTGTTTAGCAATGCCATCATGTGGTACAGAAACATTTTAAAAGTAATAAAATCACTTTTTTAAGTGAAAAAAATAACACAAAAATCTTTTCGTTATTTATATAATTTTTATATTGTTATAAATTTACGCTTTTATGTGCGTATATATGAAATTAAAAAAAAATTGCTTTATGCCAAAGAAAAACAAATAGTGCAAATCATATGGTAATTTAAATAGAATACGCGACATTGGCTATTTAAGAACTATTTCGATATCAGAAAAAGTAGCAGTGAAAAGGGATTTTTGAATTTATAATAAATATAATTATATTATATATAAATACGATTTAATACGTTTGCTAATATTTGATTGAAGTTTCGACAATGATGGTGATAATTCTTTGGCCAATTTTGTATAATGTCGTCAAATTAAATCGCAGCATATTTGAAGCCTCTTACTATTTTATGTACATTTTTGTTAGCAAATTATTATTAATTAGTTTATATGAGGAATACCTCTTCCCGCAGCCTTTTCCGGCACTTTTTGAATAATTTCGAAACTTGCTCTCTTTTAGTGATATTGACAAAAAAATTTTAAATTATAAGACGTGTAAGTCACCACGAATAAATTCCAACTTTTGACATCTAAAAGCCAATTGTGCGTGCATGAATGAGTTAAGCGGGATCTACAGTATTCTAGTGCAAATTTTATGACTCGTATTTACTTTTTTCTGCATTTCCATCCAATATTTGTCATTTCACAGCATTGGCCGAGGAGATAGTAAACCGATTTGAAAATTAAATAAGAGCTTTTTAGTTTAAGGCGCTTTATAGTTCGTGGTTAACTAAATTATTGGATTTTTAACTGTTTTTTGTGACTTTCTTGTCAATTTCTTGCGTTTGCTGAAGGTTATAAATTTCCAAAAAAAAAAAAAAGAAATTAAACACATACAAACAACAATAGTATAAGAATATGTATGACAGAAAATCCGATTCATAAACAAAGTCACATCAATAAAGAAATAAATAAATAAAGTTGAAAAACACACACTCACACGCAAAACAGCAACAATTAAATAATTTTGGCCGAAAAACAAATACTAAAGAATTATTAAACAACAAAATAGAAACAAATATAAAAGAATAAAAAAAACACTTAAAATTTGCACTTGATTTATTTATGATTTATCAATTTATAAATTGTTATTAAATATTTTAAAGAACATACTTTTTTATTTTAGCCAGCTAATCGTTTATTAATTTTTTCATAAAATCACGCACATTTTCTTAAAATTGTTTTTAATTTTCTTTAAAAAAATTTTGTTTATTTTAAATCAACACTTTCCTTACTATTATTTTTTTCTAATTGTTATTTAAGTTTTAAATTGTTGTCTGGAAATATGTATTTTAATAAATTCCATTTGTAATTCAGAAGTGGGAATTCAATTTTTCTTATAAACAAATGGTTTTGTTATTAAAAACTAACTATGCCAAATAAAAGCAAATTTTCACACTACCACCGGACACCGCACAATCCATTCGAAATGTTTCGCATAGACTAAATTGAATAAAAAACTATATGCAAAACAATAGCACAACAAGCAACAGTTGGTGTTCCAACGTAAAACACAAGTTAATCAACCACCAACCGGTCAATTTACCCCACGGATGGAAATCATTGTACTAATGTACTTTTTTTGGTACATTTTCAACCTTGCTAGTACTAAGGTACTACTGCGACTTGCTTCATAAAATTTACAAATCTTAACGTTTTGTACTCATCGTGGTGAAATACATCAGTTTACAATTAAATAAATTTCATCTCAGTTGTAATGCGTGTTTGTTTTGCATATGCGTACACTCGTGGATTCCCCTTGGTATACTCATTTTACCACTGAAATAAAAATTATTGGAAATCCTTTTAGTACTGAAGAGCGAGGAAGCAGTTCTAGATTATATACTTAAATTATTTTAAAATAGTATTTTAGCACAGGTATGCAATTGAAGGTACCATAGCATGTGGTGGCATAAGACAAAGAGTGTATGAAACAATTTCCACGGTTAGGAGGGAAAAAGTAGACAAAGCAATCTCTTTACAATACTCACGTTTCTATTGTTGCCAATTTTATACAAAGAAGAGGATTATTAAAGTCAACAAACTCGTTTCGCTCCAATTTTAAAATAACATGGCCATTTCATATGTATTCAATCCACAGGCACATCAGAACGCCCTCCTTAGTCGTTATTGTGTAGCACCAGCGAAGTAAAATAATTACTGAAAATGGCTACTAAAAATGATTCCTCAAAATTTAATACGTCTCCTTGACATCAGAGATGGTACTACACTGCTATAAAAAAAAATAACGTGCAGTGTTGTAAAATAGTGAAGCTTAACCTGCTATCATTTCTCCTACTATCTCTTTCCTCTAGTGCCAGCACAATGCACCGCTTGTGTAGGGGTCATCTCCTGAGTGCTGGTCCAAGATAAAAAAGTAAAATTTTTTTAATAACTGTTCTCTAGTATTGACGTTTCTAATGTTAATAAATGTGTATTAATTATGGTACGGTCATGGATTAAAAACTACATTTTGTTTTCATAGCTGGTACAAGAAAAAACCACTTTCCATCCCTGAGTTACTCGTTCACACAAATTTCTTTGCACATTTTTCGATCAAACAAGTATTCAATCAAACCAACAGAACTCCCTGTTGCCACAATTAAGTTTGTTAGCAAAAGTTTGAAGCGCATTTCCTACACGACTGGCTTCACACACAGCAATTTTGTATGTTGAACTTTCTTTTAATTCCATTGAAATTGCTTTTTTTTTGTGTTCAAAAACGTAATTTTTTCGGCAATTATTTTGTTTTTTTCAATTAGATCTCTTTTTATATCATATTCTATTAATATTATAAATGTGAATGTGTGTATGTTTCGATATTTGGGATTTTGTTCCACTGTACCGCCTAAATCACTGGACAGATTTTTATGAAATTTGGTACACGGATAGTTTATGACCCAACTTGAAATATATGATAATTTTCATGGGGTAAAAATGGATCACAGATCCTGATAATGGTTCCAGGACAATGCATGTAAAGGGGTCATCTCCTGAGCTGGTTCAAGATAAAAAAAATAATTGGGATGATCAGCTCGGTTTTCCAACCAATTTCTTCAGTGCCATAGCTGTCGGTTTTTTAATGTTAATTTCTTGGATGTCCAATAAGAATTTCTCAATTTTTAATTTTTCAAAAAATCGTAATTTCTGCTATGAAAATCGACAAAAAAATTACTTGACAGAAGTACGCCAAATTTTTACAATGGGTATACATATATGACTACTAAATGGCAATTTTCCTGAAAACGAAAATAATTGATTCACGAGTGCGACATATGGTTAAAATATGTATGTATGGATATGTATATGAATAATATACGTATAGAAAAAAAGTGAAATAATGAGTATCGGCAATTATATTTTCATTTCCATTCCTCCTAACTCTCCTATAAACTCCAAAGTTGAACAAAGAACATTTAAAAAGAAAAATTTAGTTCCAATGCCAATAGCGATGCTGTCACTAAATAGTCTTTCGCATAAAGAAGCGTTATGAACTCCAATAAAATTCCGTTAATTCGTAATCGAAGGGACCAGTTATTTTTTACGAATTACAAAAGTTTTCGAAATAAAAGGATTTCGATTAAGCAAGGTTAAAAAATAAAAAAAAAGGATTTACAGGGGTTTGGACTGTCAACACTGCTTAAACCATAAAGTAAGACGCTTCTAAAAATCTAGTTATTCAGGTTCTTCTTGTCGTTTTACTTTACTACCTAAAGATGTTCCCACTATGAATTCTCTTCTTTCCAAGCGTTGAAGGAGCGATATTATATCTTTTGGCAACTTAAATTATCTTTCCCCCATTATCATTTGCTAAAGGAATGTTCTTTTTTTTTTTTTTTTTTTTTTTTTTTTATCTAGGACCAGCACTCAGGAGATGACTCCTACACATGCGAAGCATTGTGCTGGGAACTATAGGAAAGGGATAGTAGAAGAAACGACAGGAGGTGAAGCTTAATTAAGTATTTTGCAGCTCTGCTTTCGCACGTTCTTTTGTTTTTATACTCGTAGCAGTGCTGAAGCTTCGCTTTAGTAGCTATTTTTGTTATTATTTTACTTCGCCGGTGCTACACAATACCGACGAATCTAAAGAAACACAAAAAATTCCGCTTATTGTTGGAAAGCTTTTGAAAAACGGTGTTTTTTCTCATTGAATTTTATTACGAATTATAATAGGTTCTTAGCAATTAAGTACGATTTATAGACGTTTCCTCAGACTTTGAACTGCTAAAAAAATAATAATTAACGAACGAACCAAAATGTATGGAATTTTTACGAATTAAAGAGTTTTTCTCAAGGGGTCAGCCGTTATTTTGAATTGTTAAGGTTTTCGAATTAACGCGGTACCAATTAACCCGGTTTGCTGTAATTTAAAAAGAAAATTAGGAGCAAAATATCCTTGAATACTTCAAATTGTTTAATACATATAAAATAGGGTATAAAAGTTCAATTACAATTATGTTACAGCCATAACCATAAACAGCTGGTTGTGTAATAATTTATAATTTTATTTATTTTATATATATTAGGAAAATCCACTGATGAGCTAAGTAAGCGTTAGCGAAATAGTACTATATGGATATGCTTTCCTCCTCAATTGTTGAGTGAGTTGCTTTTGTAATAAAATGCTTTATGATATTTTTCATACTGTATGAGCATATCATAAGGTATGTAATAATAAATTTCACATATAGTTTATAGGGGAAAAAGCACAATTAGAATCATATATATAAATAATTTTATTTAAAAAGAAATAAACTAAAATGAGTCAAACGCAAAAATATAAATCAAAACATATAACGAATAAAAATATCAAAACGAATAAAATCACAAAAAAAAATCAAATGTTTATTCAGCAAACAGCTGCTCAAATTTTGCAATTTTTGTTGCTGCAATTTTTACATACAAATATACTTACTGCATTTAAAATTTTTCAGTCCGTATTTTATGAACAAACAGTGCGTTTTGCACTGAAAAACTTAGCATCACTTGATGGATACAAACGCATTTATACGTTTGACCCGAAGCCGAATGAAAATAATCGTTCGGCATTTAAATTGAAAACAACAATAAAAAAACTAAAATTGTTTTTGTTTTAAATATAAATGGCGCACGATTATTATCACCTCGGATTATATTCACAGCCAATTAATTTTCTTTCTTTCGATGAATAAAGTTTCATTATGGGGAAATAAAAATAAAGTACAACTCCGTTATAATTCCATTTGTAAATGTTCATTTGAATTGGGAATCCAAATGCTGCCAAAAAAAACGCAGAAAGATAAAATGTTTACCAAAAAATCGAAAATGTATCGAAATATAGAACAATAGAAAACTTAATTTAAATTAAATATAATATACACATAATTGAAATTTTAAAATAAGCTAATGACATTCTCTAAAAATAATTTCCGTTCTTCTTTGGTGGGGGATAGCAAAAATTTATCAAAATAGTAAATTGTTCCAAAAGAGATAAAAACCGTTAATTAAAAGAAACTTAAAGGAAGAAGAAATTATTGTTTCACTTTATTTTTATATCTATCCTGAGAAGAATTTAAAATGAAATCACCAAATGTCAGATGATATTGGCGTGACAGGGTTTGGAACTGACTGTGATGTTAATAATTTAGAAATAACTGTATTACTGGAGGAGACACTTCTGCGCGGTTGACTAATTTCCTGGCGTTGAAATCTGCAACAACACATATTTTTATATTTTTGTTTATTTTATAATTTTTATCTATCGTACCTTTTCTTTAAGATATTCAAAACGTTGCGTTTCAAGACAAAGAGCGAAAATATCAAAAGTCCTTGAATAGCATTACCAAAATCGGATAATACAAACAAGAAATCATAGTCCGGATTTCTACGCATACAATATGATAAAATGTCAAAAAGCCAAGAAATGCCCATTATCAGGAATAAACGTAAAATGACAATGGCGCTGTTGAAAAAGATGATAAGAAAAACTGAGACAAAAGCACTTATCCGACATGGATAACTATTTCTATACTTACTTTTCCTGAAAGAATTTCTCTTTACGTGTAATTTTCGCCAAATTTCGTCTTACCTTGTAGATTCTGGAGGTCAAGTGTGCAAATGTGACAAAATTAATGAGTAAAATAAATAGATTGGGACCATAAAAATAAATTAAGGCAGACCATTTGTCGACTGTAAATAAATAAAGAAAGCGGTTAAAGAATATTAAAAGTCTTCTGCAGCCTTATTATCTAATTCTCGTAGCTACAGCTAAATCTCGATCGCTAAAAAGCTAAAAATATATTAGGGCAAATATTTTAGCTATATCTCTAAATTAGTATTCTGTAATATCAATCGCTTAGCAAAATTTTTACATTTTCGCCGTAGCTAATTTGCTATCACTATAGTTATCCTTTCCCACTGCCTTTATAAATTCCTGTTGAAAAGAGACAAACATATTGTTATAGTTTTTGACACTTCATATTAGTGTTACCGCACTTTATGATTTGAATTCCTTGTAAATGACTGGCGTTTACCCACAAAAGACTTTTAAAATATATAATGAAGTATGTATTTATAAAAGTTATTTTGAAAAGAATACCAAATTTTTTTAATTTTCCTAATATACAGACTTACATACGTATGTATTTGAATAAAAAAAATTTATAAATTAAATGTCGTGTTTACCAATGAGATCATCAACCGCCGAAAGTATGGGAACATATTTGAAGATGGCAACACTTTTTGTTTATAGTAATTATATATTTGGCAAATAATAAAAATTGTTGTGTCTTATTTTTTTAGACAAATAATATTAAAATAATTCACTTGACTTCTGCTTGCCCAACCACAGATTCCTTCGCCATAATTCCAACTATTCTTTCATCTAACTCTGTCAGTTTATATTTTTGAGCGCCATTTATGCCGCTTCTTTCCAATGAGTTTTTATACTCTTGGTACTTCTGTTTTGCTTTACTTCTGTGAAATTATAAGAAACTGAAAAGCGCTCACATCTCCAAAGAATGGTAAGAAAATTACCTCATATTTATCCATGCCCTCTCCCAATTTTCCCCATTTTTTAAGACACCTCCCAAAGCGTTAAGCTTCTCTGCCAAGGCATCCCATTCCTCCGTAAGACTTTTCACCCCAGTGGAGTTTATAAATCTAAAAAAGATTTTTGTTTTACTTTATTTGCTTTTACTCCTTTTTACCTGTCGTGGGCAAATTCGCGGTGCTCCTCCAAATATTGTATCAGCATGAATTTTTGATCCTTAGTCACCCGCTTAGTGACTTCTTCCATTGCTTTGCTAAAAGAAAAAAAAAATTTCCAACATTATTCAATTAAAATCCATTTGTGTATTACTTACTTTTTAGCAGCTTAAAATTTCCGTCGCTACAAATTTTAACTTTAAATAAAAAACTACCGCTTATTTGGCGTTAGAGAATACAAAATTAGAAAATTTTAGCGATGACAATGAAAGCTAAAATTACGACGAATTGAATTTTAAGACGTTGCCAAATTAAGCAATATACATTACAGAATTCCACTTGTTGCTAAAAATCGCTAAAACGACTTTTTAGATTTTTAGCGATGGAGATTTAGCTTTAACGAGTTACAGAATAAGGCTGCTGGATTACTGATGATTCAAATTTATAAAAAATATGCTTAAATGCTGTTTAGAAAACTTGTACACAAGGTAATTTTTTTTACCTATTGAAATGTAGTACATCATGAATTCGACAGGAAAGGCATCATCCGTATGGTTAGCGTTACCGTTGGGACCCTAAAGGCGTAATTTGTGCCTTTTTACGCTCTTGTCACTTCTTCTAACCTTTCTTTAAATTTGTCCTTTGGTATAATTTTTAACTAGTTTGTGCTACATTATGACCCTTTTTTTTTGACAATTAATACGTATCGTGATGATAACTAATACAAACAAACCATCGCGTCACATCAGAGAAACAAAAATAGAAGATATCGTTTCGAAAGCACTTTACATGTAAGGGATAAATTAAACATACATGTATATATAGGCCTTGAAGCCGAGTTAGAAATATGTGCTGAACAAATATCAAAAACTAACAATAATGTAACTCTTCTTTCAATTACTCAACGTGTCAAAATACATTACTTTCATTTATCTATGTTCGTTATAGGGTTTTGCTGGTCCATATGCACATTTCATTGGGTGCTAATATCAAAATCTTAAGTAGACCTTTTTTTTTTATATCTTTTTTATTTACAATCTATTTTACAATATTCAGTAAATTCGATAAATTTAAGATACAATCACATCCTTAAGTTATTAAACTACAATAAGCTTAATAGACTGTTTTAGGAAAAAAAAAGCATTAAATTAATGTTATGTGCATATATAAAATACTATTTTCTATATTGAAGATCTAACACATGAAGCCTATTAAGTCTTCTAATTTCATTTCATTCATCTAGCAGGGAAATTGCAAATATATTGCAATGATTACTAAGTCGGTTAACGTATCGTGTGCTAAATCTGTATATTTCGTCCAGAACAAAAGGAATTTTTAGATCTCTGTGAATTTGTTTGTTGGTCATATACCATGGAGCGTTGGCTATGAGCCGTAATGTTTTTGACTGATAACGTTGCAATATCTCAACGTTTGAATGACTATCTGCACCCCACAGCTCTATACCATAGGTCCATACTGGTTTTAAAATAACTTTGTATGGCTTAATTTTGTTTTCCATACTAAGTTGGGACTTTGTACAAAGTAACCAGTACATTTTTTTTGTTTTGATATTAAGCTGTTCTTTCTTGGCCTTAATGTGATCTTTCCAAGGGAGACGCTTGTAAAGATGCATTCCTAGATATTTAACGCAATCTGTTTTTGGTATTTGTAAGTCATTCAAATATAATGATGGACACTCTTCTCTTCGCAAAGTAAATGTGATATGGTTTGATTTGTCTGTATTAGCTTCGATTTTCCATTTGCAAAACCATTGTTGTAAAACATTAAGTTCTCTTTGAAGGATAGTTGATGCTTCAACTGAAGAATTATTTGCAGATATAATAGCAGTATCATCAGCGTAGCTAGCTAGTGTAACATTATCTATTGTGGGCATGTCGGAAGTATAATTAGTATATAATATGGGACCAAAAACGCTGCCTTGTGGTACTCCTGAGTATATCTCGTATATATTAGACTTTTCATCGTCAACCTTTACAAAAAATTTCCGATCTTGTAAGTAGGATTTAAGTACCGAGTAAAATGGTGCAGGTAATAGGATTTAAGTTTGTATAAAAGGCCTTCATGCCATACTCTATCAAACGCTTGCTTAATATCTAAGAATACCGCTGAGCAATACATTTTTCTTTCTAATGAGTCCGATATAACATTGATTATCCTGTGACATTGTCCTGTAGTGCCATGTTTTTCACGAAACCCAAATTGATGGTCAGGTACAATGTTTTGTTTTTCCAAAAAAAAAGTAGAGCTTTAACCAAATTCTTGCAAAAAGCTAAGAAATTTCACATGTTTACACAAGAAGTTACAAAAAATATTTGAGAATTACGAAATATACAAACAAAACAAACCAAATAGCTCATCTAAAAATTTTCCGTATCCAACAAACATTTCATTATTTGAAGAATTAAATAATACCGGTGTTAATTTTTTATTTTCTTTGTGAATTTATAAAAATAAACGCTGTATCTTAGTATTAATAGTAAAATTTGAATATTTCATTTCAAACAAATCACCTTGCAAATCTGGGCCCAAATCGTCGCATTCGTGATCGAATGAATTTGATCGAAATTTTACTTTTTAAGATCGTCATATTCGTTATCGATTAAGACGTATCGAGATTTCAGATCGTGGCATTCGATAACGAGCAGTCTAACGAGTATATTCTGTCGAAATGTCATTCGATAGACTAAAAGCTGTCGTAAAGTAGTTTTTTGTCTGCTATTTAAGAAAGAAAAATTTCATTTTATTATTCAGTCATATTTTTTTTTATTAAACATTTAAGTAAATACATAAATAAATAAAAAAAAATTTACTAACATCAAAAATTTTCATTAAGACAAATTAGCCAAAATATGTCATAATCAATCAAAAAGTCGATTTTGAATTTTTCGTTTGTATAGGAGGTACCACGCCTACTTGTCCAATACCTCCCAATTTTTTTCTGATGATTTGTTTTAAGTACAAAGTCATTTTCATTTGTTTTAAGTACAAGTTCATATTCAGAAACTTAGACTATAACCGTTCGCAAGATATACAAAAATAAATATTTACTTTTTATGGCCGTAGCAACGCCCAGTTGGAATTTTTGAATTTTATATTGTTCATTCCACATACCAGGGATACTGTGAAAATTTCAAGAAGCACACATGCATACATACAAACATGTCATTTTTATATATAAAGATTGTAACCATATGTTTTTATTCTATGACAACGCACATAAATATTTTACATTTTAAAACAAATTTCGATTCGAACGCTATCGAATGCCTCGATCTGGCTATTCGATACGTCACGAAATGTTATTCGATACGAAAGCTCATTCGATCACGAATGCGGCGATTTCGCCCCTGATGTAGTATCGGTAAAAATTAACGATAATAAAGCTTTAAAAAATAAGAGTTTTGGCATTGTCATAAGTTTTTGCCTTTTCAGTTTTCTATACTCTTTTACTGCTCACACACATTAGCAATGTTTTAAAGTCTTTCCATTGAATTGCTAGCAATACTGATAATTCTACGTTTTTCTCTCTCCGATAGTTTATTTTTGGGACCTCCAGTTTTCTTTTTACCATATCCATTTTGATTCTTTGTCCGATTTATTTTTTTAATAATTTAATTTTTTATTTAAATATTTTAATTATATTATTAATTGACCTTTTTTATTATATTTTTTGATATATATTTATTAAGCCTGAGGTCTTTTTTCGTTAACAGCTTGCTAACGAAATATCGAATAATAAAACACAAAATAAGATAAAAAAGACCTCAGGCTTAATAAATATATATCAAAAAAAAAAAAAAATTAAATATTTTAAAATTAGATATGATACTCTTTTTTTTCTAACTGTCTTTAAGCACTGCGTCTATAGTTATGAAATTAAAAATATTTTATGAGTCATCATTGTTAAGTAATTTAAAGAAGAAAACTTGTTTGTATTTTTAAATTTAATAGTACCGTTATAGAAGTCGCCAAATCTACAGTCGCCTTTATAATTCAATAATCTAACAAATATTTGATACAGAAAAGTAAATGCAGCTATATACAAATTAAATGAAGAAATAAGTTTGGCCTGTGTAGGTTGGTACTGATTTACGTTGACTTTTAACTTCTTCCCTTGGAATGGTGCCTCATGTCTAATTATTGCAAAACTTTACAAACTTTAGCTTAATTTGGATTTAATAATAACAGAAATATACAAAAATGAGAAAATCATTTTGTATTGCATTTTAACTAATGAAATTGTATTAAAAAAGTAAGCTTTAATTGTGCGTTACAAATGTAACATGCGCGTGACGATGTTAAAACTTAAAAAAAAAATATTTTATATATATTTTTTCCCAGATAGCAGAACTATTTATATAATCTACGAAAGTGTTCAAAACTTTAAAAAAGTATAAAAATCTATCTTAAGTAAATTCAGATAAATTTTAAGTAGAAACCGGTGTCTTATTTTCGAAGGGTAAATTAGTGTAGCGCGTGCGTACGATGATACATTTTGCTTTATATCAACGAAATTAAAAAACGCATTAATAACAGTTTCACACATCATTAAAAAGAATATAGAATTGTATAATAAAAACGGAAAATTTGCTTCATCAAAAACCATTTTTCTTTCTCAACAAAATCAGTTACAATTATTCGCACGCTGTAACAGAGCGTTACATGGATTTCGTGACATACATACATATGTACGTGTAGGTGACGAATGTTTGTCATCCAGGAAGTGCGTTCTTAAAAAAGTAATCGTTGTGTTTCAATTTATTTTCCTTGAGTGATACGTGGTTTTGAGTGATCGTGAGCAAATTTTGTTCCGTTGTGTATGAGCTCGTTTTAGTTTTCACTCGCGGTCCCATCTCTACTTCTCTATATCTATTACTTATTTCAGTATATGCATTAGTAACGAAGATGCCGACAGTTCGGATGCCACAAGGAAATCTTTAAAATTTATAAAATTGAGTAATTGTAATACATACCGTTCAACCAACATATGTAATCGCCAAAGCCCGGCTTGTAAAGTTCATTAACATATGGTGATAATTGAAGAAAAATTAGTAAAACTGTAACCAGGCCAGCAGTAAGCCAGGCATAGAGCGAATAAATTGCAAATAATTTACGGTTCCTACGGGAGTTGAATTCAATGTTAGTTTCCTTAAAATTCTTCCAGATGTCCAAGCACAAAACACTCAGCCATAAATATGCAGCCATGAAGAAGAAATAACAAGTATAAGCTGCAATGTTGATTACTTTCATATCAGAAAAACGAAAAAGCAAAATACTCACCCAAAAAATTGCACGAAAGGTCATCGAAAACTATGCCACTTATATTTATAAACGAAATAATTGCATAACCCATCATCAATGACGTAAGATAACAAATCAATAGTTTACCACGCAAATTTCCCCTCAACTCTTTTAATATTAAATACACCGCTATGGTAGGTATTAAAAATACTACTGAAATAGCCATGCCTAAAATTCGAAAGGATATGAAATTTTCGTCATAGAGTCATAGAAATAGGAAATCGTATCAACTTAACTGTAACTGTTTAAAATTTGTCGCCAAGACATTTCATTTTTCTTGGAACAGCTATACGGTGTTAATATATGTTTTCCAGTTTTGTTATCAAGCCGTGGTGAGTAGCAATAACTTAACCTGTCGACTTTAGAATTATCCAATTGAACTAACAAAATTCCATTCTGAAAAATACAAGTAAACCCAAACATGAAAACGTGTAAAAGTCTCGTAAACTGCGCAAAGTGGGCAAGTTTACGCTCTGGTAATTTGAAAATTTATTTACACAAACCTCGTAAATTTGCCCAACAATTTAGTCTCGTAAACTTGCACAGCTTAATTGTGCATTGAATAAGTCAGCTGCTTTGTTTAATATCGTTTAAAGAATGAAATAGTGATGTTATAGTTACAAATTAAGAAAAAAAAGTAATCAAGAATACCCGGGCCAAAATTTTACTTTTTCCAGTCAAAATAGGAGCAAGATCATGCAAATATTTTTCTCTGATCTCCTTTGTTAATGAAGTTACGGTGTCCAAAACTTTTAACAAAATTACCGTTATCTTAAAAGCACATGGTTGTAGTGTTGTCTAATGAAAAATGCTCTACAAAGAAAATTTTGGGAAGCCAAGCCAATGTTCGAAGTACCGAAGATGTACTTGGCTTTAAGAAAGCAGTTTTGTAGTCATGCTTTCTTAAAGCCAAGTACATAAACAATTATAAGCGTTTACTTAATAAATCACCAACAACAGCTTCTTCATATAACTTAATTAATTTAGTTTTTTTTGCATTCTTTAGGCATTTTATATTAACTGAACTTATTTTGGGAATATTCATTTATACATATGCTTCTAATTGTGCTTTTTCCCTTATAAACTATATGTGAAATTTATTATTACATACCTTATGATATTCTCATACAGTATGAAAAATATCATAAAGCATTTTATTACAAAAGCAACTCAATAATTGAGGAGGAAAGCATATCCATATAGTACTATTTCGCTAACGCTTACTTAGCTCATCAGTGGATTTTCCCAACTTCTGAATACAAACCCAAGATCTATATGTTTAAAATTCAATTAATCAAACCAGAATTGTTTGAATATTAAACATGCAAACCAAAAATCTATAAACAAAAACATAACAATCCATGAGTTTACTTTTATAACATACACACATTTCTATTTTTAGTTGTTTTATTCTCATACTGTATGAGAATATCATAAAGTATGTAATAATAAATTTCACATATGTATAGTTTATAAGGGAAAAAGCACAATTAGAATCATATGTATTCTTTAGGCATTTTTAGATGTAAATTTCAAAATTCTTTTATTATGCATTTCTTTTTGTTCAATATACAAATTTTTTGTTTTTACATTTCTATCAAATTGAGATTAACTCTTTAAAATTGCACAACAATTGAAAAAGGGGCTTCATAAAATAGGTCTCGCAAACTTGCCCAATTGCACAAATGGCAATTTTAAGCGTTTTCATGAGTGCCCCTAATGTTTAACAAAAATTTCTTAATCTATTTGAAATATAGAAAAACAGAAGTAAATTATAATTACTGCCCAGGAAAAAAAAAAATTCAAGTCATTCTTAGGGAATGAAATATTCAAAAATTATAAAGGAAAACTTAACAATCTATGTATAGATATATTTTAAAGAATCTTAAGGCTTTAGTCTAAATCGAATTTAAAAAAAAAACCTTAGAAAACTGGAAAATAGAAAAATAAATTAAATAAAAATTTGCGGTCACCCTTTTGTTATATGGTTTAGCTGGTCTATATGTACATATGTATATTTCATTCACATCTTAACTTTCCCTCGCTAAAAAAAAAAAAAAATAAAATAAAAGTAAAGTCACCAACACACAAACCCCTGCTTTATTGCTTGCAAAACTTGGAAACTGCTCAATGATCTAATTTAAAAATTCATTTATCCATTAAAATCAAATAAGAACCGCAATTCTTGAAATAACTTTGCTACTTTAACACATTTTGAGAGAATATAATGTAAAATGGAGAAAAAATATATCGCTATTCTCCCTGCACTTACCTCAAGCAAAATAGTATTGTGCTCCTCATCTAAATTCTCAGGATGTTTGCAGGGTAAACCTACTTGATATATAAACCGTTGAAAAACGTACATTAGTTTAGTTTTATCATCGGAAAATCGAATAGGCAAATTCCACGATACATCCATACCGGGCGTTATTATTTTGCATTGGGTGCTGTTTTCCGTCACATACAAGTACTCTTTAATGGGGCAGCACAATTTAATACACTGACGCTTGTCACAAACACATCCTCTCAAATGCAATGGTACCGATTTATTATACTCTTCAAATTTCAAATCGTAATTATAGAAATGCTGCCTTTTCTTTGGCACTAGTACGTCCTGATACATTATCGAACCATTATTGTAACTCGGAAGATTAGTTAAATTTACGGTGTCTATAAAACGGCATTCTTCCTCATTGCTTTCGCCAAGGCCAGCGGTGAAACCAATTCTTGTATAAATTAGCCAAGTAGAGACCAACAAAAGCACTGAAAACTTCATTTCGTCTAATGATTTTTTGTTGTGTTATTTTATATTCGTGTTACTTTATCAGAGTGTTATTATGTTCTTCAAAGATTGTTAAAGACTGATATAAGTGCTGTAAGTACAAGTACCATTTGTAGTCGATAGGTTCCTTTAGCTTCACATTTTAGAGAGAAACACATATGTAGCTGGAATTAGAAGTCCCTAAAGAACAATAAAATACCGCAACTACCGCAGACCTACTGAGAGTTGATGTAAATATAGGTACAGAGGTTCTCTACGTGTCTGTTTAAATGACGTCTTCTGTAAACGAAGATCAAGTTTTAAGCCAAACCAGTTTCTTTATGTGTATGTATATCACTTGAAACATATTCCAAAAATTAGGAACATTTTCAAATATAATAGCCTATCATTCATACATACACCAATTTGCAGAAACCAAATAGAATACAAATCAACACAATGATTTCAATATAATTTACGGCAGTGAAAAAAATTGATTCGGTCACTACGACAATTCGGATTAGTTCTACTATTTCTTTTTATTTATTTATGTCGAAAGTTTATAGACAAAAAGTCCTTACACAACAAATTTACGAAATAAATATGAATGTGTATTAAATTATAAAAACTTTTTTTAATTATATTTATTTTTGAGCGATGGTCTTTTTTATGAAGCAGGAAGTGAATTTAAAACTTCCATATTTAGATGTATTGATTGAGAGAAGAGGTCAGAATTTAATAATAGATTGGTATCATAAACCTACATCCTCAGATAGAATAATAAACTATTTTTCAAAACATCCAAAGGGAGTTATAATGAATACGGCAGGAAATTTAATTGACAGAATTTTGAATCTTAGTAGTAGTCAATATCATAGGAAAAATAAGGATATAATTATAGATATATTGAGGAAAAATGTTTTCCAACACGAGTAATTCATAAATTATTGGAAAGATACGGTAAACGGGATGATATTAATGGTAATAA
Organism: Dexiosoma caninum; assembly: GCA_963924685.1. NCBI lineage: Eukaryota > Metazoa > Arthropoda > Insecta > Diptera > Tachinidae > Dexiosoma > Dexiosoma caninum. The sequence continues at coordinate 62,526,512 of OZ004729.1, forward strand.
TAATGTGGAACCTAGAATTTATAAATCTATATATATACCTAATATGTCGGAACAACTTGTAAAATCGGGAATATTTAATACTGAAAAATATAGGATAACATATAAAACATATAATACTTTAGGAAAATTATTTAATAAAATGAAAGATAGAGTTAAAAACACGGAATTATCTAATTTAGTACACAGGATACCTTGTGGAGGAAATAATTTGATAAGTTGTGATAAAGTATATGTAGAAACAACAAAGAACAAACTTAAAACTAGATTAACAGGACATAAGTCAGATCAAAAATACAGACATATAAATACACAAAAAACAGCATTAACTACACATTGTGCATCATTAAATCATTATCCAAAATTTGAAGACACAACTATATTAGAGAAAGAAACTAATTATAAACGACGTTTTTTGTTGAAAATGTTACAGATAATTAAAATACCTGCGGGCAATAGAATAAACTATAAATCAAATGTAGAAAATTTAGCACAAAATTATAGATATTTAGTTAATAAAATTTAGATTTAGATTATGTATTATATATATATTTTTATGCAAAAAATATAGTTAATAATAGATAGTCATAGGTCATTTATTAAATTATTTTTAATAATTATGTTATATGTTATATGTTAGGCTCTCACTTTTTCATATATTTTGAGCATCAGTAGATAAAATTTCAATAATTGAAAGTGAACTCCCTGATTGGCCTCTTAGAGCTTTAATCTTTGATCAATTAAATTTTCTAGGTTTGCAAATTTAGGTTTTTCAGCGAAACGTGGTTTAATGACGAATAGCCTCATTGACACTTTCAACGTTTTCACAATTTTCGATAACATTGGTTGCCCTGATTTTCGTTCCGTTGTCTTCGAACTTTTCGATCGACTCTCGAATGTTACTGTCTCTTACACAACATATGTGCAAACCTCTATTACTGTTAACGTCGTCGAATTAATCGAATAACATTTACAGAAATTCCTTCTAAAATGTCTTAACCGTTTGGGAAACGCTGCTCGAGCCATTTCATTGTACTGGATCGTATGCTGTCTTGTGTTGACATTTATACAAATTCAAACCGAGATAAAGGAAAAATAAAGAATTATTATTCTAAACAACTGACACAGTCTCATGAAATGTACTTTTATCCAATCGGTAATTTTTTTTCAATATTTTTATAAAGTATAATATTAAAAATATTGTTTTGAGTTAAATAAAATTAAAAAAAATTGGCAAAATTTTCAAATGCATATTTCAGTTTCGAGATGTTTTAGAAATACTACAATTTAATAAAACAAAAAAAAACTCATTAAAACCGCAAAACGGTTTGATAGAAATAAACTTTAAAAATGTATTTTAAAAATTCCGTACAATTTTGTTTGCTAATATCTCGTCCAGCCTATAAACATTTTTCTGCAAAACTGTCGGATTTGATGATGGAAAAGGAAAGACAAGTTCATTCGGCTTTCATCTCCAAACTTGGAGGTTCTGCATCAAAATTTATGCCTGACCAGACGCCAAAAAAAAAAAAATAATAATAAATTATAATAATATCAAGATTAATCATGCGTAGTATATAATTTAATATTGTAAGCAAAATATTTGTTTAATTGAAATCTTTTATAATAATATTATTATTATTATAATTAATACTTACTAAAGTTGTGAACATCTACGTCGATCAGTGTTGTTAGTTTCTTTTTTATCTTTCTCGTAGAATTTTGTAGAATAACAACAAAATGACCCCATCGCCAATCGCCAATATAAGTATATATATGAGGGTGGCGATGGTCAAAGTAGTCTGCACGTTGACTACAAAATGAAAAATTTTTCCTGTGTTCAACCCCAGTTTCAGACTCATAAAAACATCTCGCATTTTTTCTGATGTACATTTGTGTGCCTTTCTGTCAGTTGTTGTCGGAAGGTTTCAGTGGCGAAGGCATAGTCACTGTTCACTGAACAGTGACGGCTTCAGCTGTACCCAATCCACAGGCACGTCCGAACGCCCTCCTTCGTCGGAATTGTGTAGCACTGGCGAAGTAAAATAATTACTAAAAAATGCTACTGAGAACGAAGATTAAAAATTTAATACGTCTCATTGATATGAGAGACATTACAATACTGCTATAAATCAAAGAACGTGCCAAAGAAGAGTTGTAAGATAGTGAAGCTTCACCTCCTGTCATTTCTCCTACTATCCCTTTCCTATAGTTCCAGCACAATGCGTTGCATGTGTATGCGTTATCTCCTGAGTGCTGGTCCCAGATAAAAAAAAAATATAATTATACACTTATATATATAAATTTATATTATTTTATATTTTATTATATTATATCATAAATTTTTTATATTTTCAAATTTGGTAGTCAAGACGTTTTTATTTCATTGTTACAAATACTGTAATTTTAGAAATTTAATTAATTTAGTTCCTTTGTCATTAAGCATAAGAATTCCATTGTTTTCTAACAATTAAAGAGTTTATGCTATCGCATTTTTCCGAAATAATCTTTAAGGAAAAATTAAAAATTTTTTAAATATATTTAATTTTAATGATTTCATTATAATTTTCCCCAGTGAAGAAAGTGCTTCCAAAGAAGTCAATAAAATCCTGATCTTGTGATCCGGAAGTTGTCAAGTTCGGATTAGTTCTGCTTCTTTTTTCATTATTTATTTATTTGGAAAGTCTGTAGACAAAGAGTCCTTACAGACAAAGATGAACAAATTAACGAAATAAATTTAAATGTGTATTAAATTATAAAAACTTTCACGAAGAAAATATCAAGAAAATAAATATATGTATGTATGTATGTATATGTTGTAAACATTTATCAATAAAATAATACGAAAAAAAATTATAAACAATTAATTTTTTGAGTTATTAAAAAATAAAATTAAATTACATTTAATAGTATCAACATTGCACGAAAAATCAATATGTTCATAAGGTCTATAGAACTCAGTACAGATTTGGATCAAATTTGGAATAATTTTTCCTAAATACTTTAGTTGGCAATGGCTGAAGTAGTCTGCACGTTGGCTACAAAATCAAATAGTCCAGTGTTCGACCACAGTTTCCGATTAATTTACAAAAAACATTTCCCATTTTTTCTGATGTGCATTAGTGTGTCTTTGTCTCAGTTGTTGTCGGAAGGTTTCATTGGCGAAGCCATAGTCACTGGCCACTGAACAGTACCACATGCACATCAGAGCACCATTCTTTGTCGGTATTGTGTAGCATCGGCGAATTAAAATAATTACTAAAAAAGGCTACTAAAAAGAAGCTTCAAAAATGAATAGCTGCAACACTGCTATAAAGAAAATACCCGCAAAAGCAGAGTTGATTGTTTGTGAAGCTTCACCAGCTGTCATCTAGTTCCAGCACAAGGCATTGCATTTATAGGGGTCATCCCGTGATTGCTCGTTCAATATAAAAAAAAAACAACGACGAGTCAGTCTGAGGGGAACATTAAAATATATATTGCTTAATAAAAATTCAGAGGATACATTTCCTTTTATCAAATTTAAAATAATTGTTACATTTTACGTCATTCGCCTACTTTTAATATTTGCTAATTTAATAAGAAGAGTCTACTAATATAAGGCAGCAGATTTCGATGATTCCGCTGCAAGTTCCATAAGCAAAAAAAACAAAAACTGTTTTTGCACCGATTCTATACTATTAGTATGGAAATATGCAGTATCTAAGTTGGGTCCCAAATTATTGAACCATATTCCATAATGGGTCTTAAAAGGGCTGTATATAATTGCTTTGTTATATACGGGTCCAAAAATCCTTCGCCCATCTTTTTATAAAGCCAAGAACGCCACGTGCTTTATTAACGGTTGATGTATTGTATTGAATAATATTTAATTTTGGATCCACTAATATTCCAACACATTCAATTAGGTTTCCAGTACACCAAGAAGTAAAATCTTCTAAGTCATTTTGCAGTAGCATGTGATCCGATCCGACATATATTATAACTTGTAAATATTTCTGCAAAATTATCTGCATACTTAAGGACATTTGAGTAATTTAGTAACTCATTTATAAATAGAGAAAATAACAATGGTCCAAGACGGCTTCCTTGAGGTAAACCAGAAATAACAGCAATTACCTCATTTAGTAGTTCTCGCACAATACATCGCAGGAGTAGGTGTCATTCCCTGAGTGCCGGTTCAATATAAAAAAAAGTTATCAAATTTTGATATCTTTTTGTTAAATATGAATAAATTCACAAGAGGCAGTTTTGTATAAATCCCATCATGTCCAATTTTTTTTGTTAAAAGCTTGCGGTTTACCTTATCAAATGCTTCACTAAAATCAGTATACATACACATATGTAACATGAGTTTGTTTTTGCTGAACAAACCAACGATTAACTAACGTTGTTAACTGCAATAGATTTGTGACAGTGGAACAACCTTTTCGAAAACCATGTTGTGAAGTATATACTATTTTAACAACACAAACTCTACGAAGGTCTTATTGCTTGTCTGTAGAAACACCCAGGATCTAGGAGGGAATCGAACTCGCACCTCCACATATAGTAGATGAAACTAATGCTCATGCACTAGACTACGGAGGATACGTGATGACAGAGATGATCAGTCACGGTTTTCTTAAAAATTTTGGGTGTAATACTTAGTTTAGAAATACCTCTGTAGGTCGCTATATTAATACGACATTAAGATTTAAATAAAGGAATTATAAAAAAATTTCTTCACTTTTTCGGAACATATCCAAATCTGATTGATGCACATAAAATTAGTGTAAGTGGAGCAGCAAAAGCATCCGCGCATTTATAAGAAGACAACTCGGGATTCCATCAGGCCCCTATTAAGTCTTTAATTAAAGTTTTACGATTGTTAAGAACTGTTAATTCATCAGCAAACAAAATAGATATATAGGAGAATGAGGAAACTTTATAACTGAATCTGAATTTGGATCAAAATAATTTGCAGCAAAATAAGCGATGGAAAAACATCAGCGAAGAAGTTGCATATTGTATTATCATCAACATATTCAGAAGGTCGCTATTTCATAAATGTAGGAAATGTAATTGATATCCTGTTGCAATTTACAAATTTATGAAGATTTTTTGGATCAGATTTTATATTACTTCGTATTTTAATCAAGTATGTGGAATAGCAATGCTGGTTTGTTGAGTTATATTGAATCCGCGCAACATAATATTTAGCATAGAACATAACTACAAACTTTTAATGCAAATTATTCTTTTTATTTATTACAGCAACGAGGTATCTGGTGTTACTTGGTGGTTCAGAAATGTCGTTAAAGTTCATATACATAAATGTTTTTTTTTTTTATAAATAATGCCTATTATATTGCCAATATTCTCGGGGTTTTTAATTGGATAAAATACATTTAGACAGTTTCTGTTCCTCACATATCCACAGAGCATTTCGTAGTTACTTTTGTTGAAGCAAACTGATTAGTTCATCGGATAAGTGGTTTGTGCCGAAGAAGTAAGATATAATAACGTTAAATCTCCGTAAACCTACTTTAATAATCTATTTTAATCAGAGCAATTGAACTAATTTTTATTGCTACTATGGAGCTATGAAAAATTGCTTATCGCTTTGTTTTTAACGGGTTCTGATAGGTTTCAATTCTCTAAAAATTCTAATTTATTTTTATCAATTTAATTTATTTTGTCAATATTCAATTGAATTGAATTTCCTATTGTTTCATTTATTTTACTATTAAATAAATAATAAAATCATTTTATGTACATATGTATATACGAAATAAAACCCCACACCATAACGGATAGTTTACCGAACTTTACAGTGGGTATTCTATTTTTATTTTCTAAAGCCGTCAGGGGTTTTCGCCAAACTTTTTGAGATCCATCATGGTAGTAAAGCACCACTTTCGTTTCGTCACAAAAAATAACATCATCCCAGTGCTCCGGAGGAAAAGAAATGTGTTCAATGGCAAACTTACATCTTTTATCTATGTTTGCCGCGGATAGCAAAGGTTTTTTCTTCGCAACTCTTGAAGAGTATTTATGGTTTTGTAGCACATTTCTAACAGTCTGATGAGAGATACTTACTCCACATTCATTACTGATGTTAAGTGTAATTCCTCTAGAACTGGAATGTGGATTCTCATCAATCATTTTCAAAATTTTCTTTTCAATTCGCCGAGTTACTTTTTTTGGTCTGCCTGCTGTTTCTTTTGGTTCCAGTCTTCCTTCTTTTTCAGCACGGTTAATAACATTATATACCGTCCTTAGGTTAAGAGAGAACATTTCAGCAATTTCTCTGTGAGATTTTCCTTTATAATAATTAAAATACACCAGTTGAGTAATGCCTTTGTTCAGTCGCTTTCCTGGCATAGTTTATATATAATTGGATAATCACTTGTTTGATCTATGAGCTCAATTTAAGAATAAACGACAACAGCTACTCTTAGCGTCCGTATAAAACTCTTACACGCATTACATATGCAAAAAACTAACGGTTCTTTCTTCTTTTTGCATTTTTGAAAACATTTTTTTTACACTGTTTAAAGTATGCAAAATTAAATTGTAGCGTTGTTGTTGTAATATGTTCTTAAATTTGTCAAAGTTTCGACGCCTGCTTGTCGTGCTGATGGCGAGTAGTCAGCGTGTTGGCTCTGCAAGCAGAAAGACCCAGGTTCGATTCTCAGCCGGGTCAAATCAGAAAAAAGTTTTTTCTGAGTTTTCTGTGCTACAGCACTCTCCTTCGTCGGTATTTGAGCAATAAAACGTCGGCGAAGTAAAATAATAAATAAAATGGCTCAATTAGCTTAAAAATAATGCGTCAAAAAACATCAGAGACTCCGCAACTTTGCTTTATAATTTACACGCAACTGCAGAGTTGTGCAAGAATTAAGCTCTATCTTTCTACCACTTTCACCACCTGTCTGTTTCTTCCGTATCCTTCTCTCTAGTTCCAGTGCAATGCATTGCATATGTAGGGGATAGCTCCTGAGCACTGGTCCAAGATAAAAAAAAAAAAAAACATACAAAACAACAGTTATAAAAAAAAAATTCACAAATATAATGATATTGTTGTTGTAAATATTTTTTTAAATTTAAATTCTTAATAAATTTTTCATTTGAAAACATTTTTTTTACAAACTGTATGTATGTAAGTAACCAAACATAAACGAATTTTGTAGTATGAAATCATGTTAATTTGCTGGATGTTGTTATTTATAGCTTCATGAGAAGGCGAAAATATACAGTTATTTATATTTTGGAAGTAGATCAAAAGTAAGGAAAGACTTCTAATATTTTCACTGACTCTGTACTCTTTACTAAATGCAGCGCCATTTGATATTTAGTTTTATATGAATCATATATAGATAAAAAAGATTTATAAATACGGCAGTTACTTTATTAATCTATCTTAAGCAAATGAAATAAATAATTTTTATCTCAAAAACTTATTATAGTCTTTTTAAAGCCTAAAAGCATGCTATGAAATTGCAGGCGACTGTGTTAATGCATTCAATGTCCGTAATAAGCAATTGATTCATATAATATGAAATTCTTTACTAATTTAAAATAAAAAAAGAAGAATGTTATAGTTCGAAGCACTGTTCCGTCATCATCATCTGTATAAACTATATGACTAATGATGAAACCAATGGATACGGCAGTACTTTCTGATGTCACAGATAAACTTACGTTTATTTATAATACAATATCGAATATATTATAAGGATTTCAGATTTCTGACCAAAATATATGTAAATGGATTTTATACTCTCTGTTGCGCTGCTGTTGGCTGAGTACTTAACGCATTGACTCAATGGGCTGAAAATTTTCTGATGTGTGTATTCTAACAGCGACCTCCTTTATCGTTATTTTAATGAAAATAAAACGCCAGCCTGAAAATAAATACGTCCACTTAAAACCACAGATGCAGCAACTCAGTACAAATTAACAAAACGCACAACTGCAGATTTGTGCATGAAATAAGCGCTTTTTAAGACTTTACCTCTTCCCTATTACTTCCACATTAGTTCCGGCGCAATGTATTACATAATTGGAGGACATCCCCTGACCACTGGTCAAAAAAAACTTTTTTGGGAAAAATTAATTTTAACTTCGTGGCAACGCTGAAAAGTTAATGTTTGGCTTAGTATTGGCTGTGGTTAAAACCAAAGATGCGTTGGAAGACATTTACTTATATTCCTCTAGGTTCTTTTGCCAAATGAAACATCGTCATTCAGGGATAAGCGTGTTTAAAAATTGCAATCTATTTGTACTTGTCGGATACACATTCGTATTTACTTGTCCATGGGGGAGCTAGGGAACACATGAACGTATTGCCTTTACTCACTCATTCCTCAAATATATTTAATTAAGGAGTTTGCTATGACAGTGTCCTGCCTGAAATGTCAACAGATGGTTCACCACTGTAATGGCATTTGTACGAAATTTGCATTTCATTGCCGCCAGAATCGTCCATTAAATATCAGGAAATTAAAAAACTTCTTCAATATCAATTAATTCTTTTAAATACTCTGTATATCAACTATTTCTCAAAAAATTTTTTAACCATTTAAAAATTCCCTATCAAGAAAAAATTCTATTGACATAATTCCTTTTATAAATACTTAAAATATTCTTGGTTTTTTTTTACATAAAACAGGCGTTTTTCCGCAAGGTCAGTAATTTAAAAAATAAAATAAAAAAAAAATGTTGAGCACAATTTCTCTTTCTGTTTTATAAATGAAATTACTGAAACGAGTAGATTACAGCAAGATAAAGTATTTGATGAGCGTGCAAACACATGTAATCGCAATCGTCGCTCCGAGAAGAGATCTATAAATAAAACTTAAATCCTTCATAGTTTTAACAATTTTGGAATGTTCTTTGATCGCAATTATTGGTTATCGTATTGGTATTGCATCTCTTGCTTATCTTCGGAATTATGTATTCGGTTGTCAAGCAATATTAACAAGAGCGCCTTGCCGGCAACAGTCTTGTGGATCGTCAGTACCATTTACTCATCAACTACCATTGTATATACAATCACCTGGCAAAGTAATCTGAATTATCTTCCCAGTAATTAATAAAATAGTTGCAAATAATAATAAATAAATATTAAAGTGTGTTCACAAATCTCTGCTGTATTATGTACGATAAAGAGTTGAATAAAATCGAAATTAAGTTTTCTTTTCTTAATTTAAATTATCAATTTTTATAATTATTATAATAGGAACTGTGGGTAGCATGTTTCTAAAAGCACGTTTAAAAATCATTGAAAATCCCATTAGGCCCGCAAACTACATATTAGTTATAGAAAGAAATAATAGCGTGCTGTATATAGACTCGGAAGTTTTCGAGGTCTGGAGTGATATAGTTGGATCAAAGCGGAAGCGGAGAAAAGCTTAAGAATGGGTTCGAAACCTAATCCAGTCATCAAAAATTTTTTATCATGCATTAGTTTCTATGTTATCCTTCTTCGAAATGTGGAGAAAGGAAAATAATAAACAAAACGACTCTCCTCAGCACTATTGACTATGCAGAGAATCGTCAGCTTAGAAAAACGTATAGTAAATAAAACGGCTTCATACCATCGAAATTAGTTTTCTATTATCTGTTCAATTTTTCGAAACCTTTTAAATATATTTAAATCGAATAAGAAAATGTTTCATGAATACAGAAAATTTCTATAGAAGCTATTTCGTTTTGTATTTAGGATTTCTCAAAGATGTTATGGCAATTCTTACACAAGGTGGGCTAAAAGAAGTCATCCGATGTTGTTTGGCTCTCGTTTTTTTTTTTTCAAGATGAAAAACTTCGATTCTGTTATTTGATTATGGGTGTCTGAACCTTTAGAATTTTATTGGTCAAGTCGAGAAGATGATATCGGCCAAATGGGCGCCGTCACAATTGATTGCTATACGGGCTCGTTTTATGGCATTTTTCATCACTTCGGCGAGAACTTCGGCCGACAGATTCTCGCACTCGTGTCGAATGTTGTCCTTGACGGCTTCCAGCGTCTCGGGCTTATTCACGTAAACACGGGACTTTAAAAAACCCCACAAAAAAGTCTGGAACGGTTAAATCGGGCGATGTTGCGGCCAGTGCAAATCGCCAAAACGAGAGATGAGGCGACGAGGGAACGCTGCCTTCAGAATATCGGTTGTGGCTCGCGCAGTGTGTGCTGTTGCTCCGTCCTGTTGTAACAATATGTCCTCCAGTCCTAATTCGGTTAACATGGCCCTATAGCGCGTACCGTCCACTGTTGTCGTTTGACCAGCGGCGACTGGCAGAACGGGCGCTAAGGGGCCCGCCATTCTTGGCAGCGTCTCGTGTGGTCCCATACTCTTCAAGGTTGGTGGCCAAACGGCGCAGTTTTTGCGCAGTCGGTGTCGGACGACCGGGGAATCGGCAACGGAATTCGCGCTGCGCCAACACCACAGACGAATTGTTACGCAAATAAATAGATACGATTTTCCGACTTATTGGGGAGTGTAGCACTCCATGGCTTGTTCACTTGTCTTCTACATCTGTCTAGTTCACAAATGTCAAAACAGATTTGACATTGGCCGCCATTTGCAAAAATAAGATCACTTCCGATAGGGTGATTTCTTTTCCCCCACCTTGTATAAGCATGTGAAATTTCTTAGCTTTTTTCAAGAATTTGGTTAAAGTCTTACTGAAGATTTTGGTATTAGCATCAAATGAAATGCACATATAGACCAGCGAAACCATATAACAAACATAGATAAAAAATCGTAACTAATTCTGACTAACGTGAAATAAGTGCAAGAATGGTTACATAATAAATAATTTTATTTATAAAAATATTACATAAAAAAAAACAAATACATATGTACATACAAGTACAATATTAAAATAATTTCACTTTTCGTTTGTCATTTACATTGAGTTTGAGATTCTTAAAATTATCAACTATTCCATTAAGGCAACTCACAATGGCACAAACATACATGAAGTGGTATGAGTGGCCTGAATACCATGTATGCGATTTGCTGCTGTTATACATATTTATTTCGGCAATAAAACATTTAACTGGGTCTTCGAAAGGCTCATCTGTGATGTTACCGTTCGATTATTAGTTCTATTTGTGTCCTTACGCAGTAATTGGAATCTGTAAAAGAAATGGAAATTTAAAAGAAATCGTTAAATAAGTTTTTTTTTTATTTTTAATATTATTTAAAAGATTATGCAATTGTAGGTTAATTTAACACAGAAACAGAACAACATGCCATGAAAAAAGAAGAAGAATCAAATCTTTTGTAGTAAAATTGCTGAAAGAGTTTAATAAAACAATCATGTCATTAGTTCTTTAGTGCTTAAGAGTGTTACTGATGAAAAAGAAAAATTCGCAGTTTTTTTTTACGGCAATAAAAAATATATTACAGTTGATTAACCCGGTGCGTTTCACTACCCCCCCACACCAACTTATCTAATCACGCTTACTTTCTCATAGATATTGATTTTTATTTGTTATATATTTATTTCTAGAGTTTATTTATTATATCGTATAGATATTTATTTTATTTATTTCGAAAAAAGTGCCTTTTCCAATAAATTAATTTTTCAAAAAGTACCTTTTCCACAAAGTACATTTCGCCAAAAGTGAATTTCTCCAATAAGTACTTTTTCATAAGAGTGCCAATTTAAAAAAGATATACATATATCTATCTGTAGGTGGGAGATCAACTACACCAAGTCACATTTTACAAATGTTAGAGGAGACCGCAAAAGCATGTTAAAAAATCACAAATGCTTCAATCTCTGTATGACATATTTGCCCTACACCGAATATTTTATATACCCTAATATTCGGGTATGTTCTGTACACCGAACCGCATAATTTTACTCGGTTTTAAATCGAGAACAGAGGGGATTTTTTTTTATTTCTATAATTTCCATAATAAAGTTACGTCATATCATATTACCGTTACTCATTGAAATGGTGTTCTCAATACCATGATGGTATTGGTACTGTTCAATCGTCTGTTCAATATCTCGTAAACTACATTAGATTGAACTTATTGGACCTACAGATATACAAACATATATCCTTTTCTTTTCTCTTTTGATATCCATATGATAGTAGAAAATAAAAAATATTGTTTCACCATTTTGGGCCGTTCTCCTATATTGTGCTTGCTGAGTTTTCTGTATACTTTAACACTCCTTCTGAAAAATCTCTTTCATTTGATAACCATATCATGGGGTGGATAAAAATAGTAAAAAGTTTAAGGAAGTAAACACTATTTAAGTGGCATAAAAGTATTTCGAAAAAGAAAATATGTTTGAAATACTTTCTAGAAGAAAAGAATACCGAACAAACCTTTGTTCTATGTGCAATATTTTAGGAGATATATGGATGCTTAAAACGGTACATAAACTCCGTTTTTGCCCCCCCCTAAAAGTATCTACACATATGGAAAAAATACGAACAACAGCATCTTGCTTGGAATTTGAATTCTATCTGCCTTAGTCTCGTAGATATTATTGTAGGGATTTTACTCGTTTTACCCTTTTTTCCCCTTTAACATTTTAATATCCAAAAACACTTTCTAAACATCGAAACAGCGATCTACATACCGAATTTCAACCCTTCAGGCGTCGTATGTGTTGTGTAATCGCTTTATTATACAGTATTGTATATTTGTTGTTGGTAATTTTCCTACAAAAGTGTGTTCTGTTTATAGGATTAAAATTTATATATTTTTGAAATATTATTATTGAGAGAGGGGACATGGGAATATTAATTTTTTTTTTATTAATTTGCTAAAAATCATTCAAATATGTGACAACTAATATGAAGAATTGATTTCTACTTACTGATAAATATACATATATTTAAATCATTTCAATTCAATTTTGAAACTATTTGAATCAAAATTGCTTATCGCGAAGGACTTGAAAAGTAATTCATATCAAATAGAAACTTCCATAACTGGTTTAATTTTATTGAATAAAATCAAGCCGAATTCGTACCAGGTAAACTTACTAGTGCAACAGTCACAAAATTCATTCTACGTTGCCAACAATAATTCATTCAATTTTGATATCCGACCAAGATAAATAGTCGCCACGTGGACTTATAAGTTCAGCTGATATGAATTCGCTTTGAATAATATGAAATGAATGTAATTTTTTTTTTAAAGAAAACAATATTTATAAATAAGAAGAAATATAAAAATATGACAAAACAACGATACTACAAATTTGCCAGTTCACATGTACATAAAGAGATATCGTCTTTTTTAGCGATGAAAATCGACTTGAGAAATCAGCAATTGTTGTTTTCAAGCAAAACACGTTCTAACTTAATAAAACTTTCGGTTTTTATTTTGTAATTCTTTATTTTAAAGAGTTAAGACAAATTTTAAATATAAAAAAAATTATATGTGCTTGCTCACAGCAGTCATTTGGTTTCTATCAGTTATAATCTGAAAATCAAATTTCGTCATAGTGATTTGAAAGCACAAGGCATAATTTCGTAATTTTAGAACGTTCAGATAAGTCTCTAACGTTTTTAAATCACTTATTTATTGTAATTTTTGTGATTGGTATATGGCAAACTTTATAAGAAATCGTAATCAAGAATATATTAACACTGCTACATTTTGGGTTTACCTTCCTATCGACGTAGCTTAATCACTAAAATCTTTTGTTTATAATTAAAAAAATTACTACGAGAAACAACTTAAGGAAGCGTATTGTGATTGCGATCATTAAATAAGGCATTACAGTTTCCATTTTATTTATTAAAAATATCTGCATTTCGTTGTACTCTTTTAAAGTGCTTCATAGCGAAACAATAAACTGCAAATGTTTTAAATGAATAGGGCAACATCGGATAAGAAATGCAATGCACTATTGGTTGAAAAGAAAACGAATTTATTATCTTGTTATTCTGGAGTTTCTAAGCGAATAGATATTTATTTCATAGAAGACAATAGTAAATTCGTTAAGGCGTCACTTTTTTGGGATTCTTTTTATACTGACTTCAAATGGCTGAACTGGGGGTGGAAAGATTCATTTTCTATTATTTTTAAAGAATTCGCCAGTAGGGGTTAATTGCCTTTTTTTAATCGGAATATAGTGAACATATAATTTGTAAATGCGCATTACTGCCGCTGCATTAATCCGTCAATTAATTTAAAATTTTTTTTATTGATCGATTAAATTTTTTTCCACATTTTGATTTATTTAACTATTTCTTTCATTATGTGTACAAAAGAATGTGATGTAGGGCAATAATATTATTGGAAGCAATTTAGTTATAAAATTTAAATCTGATAATTTGACATTCCACTTGCAAATATGGCCGTTTTATTTTTTATCTTGGAGCAGAAGATCGCCCCTACACATGAGATGCATTGTACTGGAACTAGACAAAAGGGATATCAACTTCGCCAATATACTAATAATGATCTCGACAACTTTTTTGTATGGTGCAGACATAACATGATGGAGCTGAATTTAAAGAAATGTAAATGCATGCGCTTTTCTAGAAGTAACCCTATTGCAGCTAACTACTCTTTGGGAGATCATCAGTTGGAATTAGTTGATTCATTTCTTGATCTCGGAATTTTACTGGATCCTAAGCTAGAGATGTGCTTGCCTTTATAAAGCGCTGGGCTAAAGAGTTTTCTGACCCTTACATTACTAAACAGCTGTATGTGTCGCTAGTTAGACCTATTTTAGAATACGGATCAATCATATGGGATCCTCACTACAACTTCCATAATCTTCGTATTGAATCTGTGGAAAAACAATTCTTGTTATTCTGTTTACGTGGATTTCGATTGAGCTCCTCAACAAATTTGCCTTCCTATACGAGTAGATTAGCATTAATAAAACTACATACTCTCAAAAGTCGTCGTACAATGTTAAATGTGTCTTTTATGATAAACCTTATCAATGGTAATATTTGCTTCGAATTTCTGTTAAATTCTGTTAAATTTAGTGTACCTTGTCGTAGTATGCGTCATTATAATCCTCTTGTTATTAACTTTTGTAGATCTAATTATGCTATGGCTGATCCTTTTACGAGGTTATGCCAACAATTTAATAATTTGTCTGAATTTGTTGATTTTTCTTTAAATAATAATGTTATAAAGCATAAAATCATTGTTTTTCTGAATTCATAAATTCAATACAGTCATAAATAAGTACCTTGTTATTAGTCTGTGAGGATTATATCCATTGACTAAATTTAAATAAATAAATAAATAAATAAAAATGACAGGTTGTGAAGCTTCACTATCCTAGAGCCGCCTCTGATGTCAAGGAGACGTATTAAATTTTGAAGCTTTGTTTTAGTAGCCATTTTGAGTAATTATTTTAATTCACCGGTGCCACACAATACCGACACAAACCTTCCGAAAACAACTGACACAAAGACACACCAGCGCACATCAGAAAAAATGGGAAATGTTTTGCAAATTAATCTGAATGAAATTGAGGTCAAACACAGGACTTTTTTTTGGTTTTGTAGTCAACCTGCAGCCTACATCAGCCTACATCATCGTCACCCTCCAACACGTGGAGTGATATCGCTTTTAAACAATCTTGTGCTTTACAAACTGAGGCATTTCTATATAAAATCACTTTGGATAATGTGGGATAACAAAGTTTGCCAGGATATATGTGGTGTCATTTAATGTAATAACAACTGCGAAATTTTCAAAGATAAGGAAAAATCACAATTTCGCGTTGTTTTTTTTTAAGAATCTTAAAAATTGACTGCTAACAAATACAATATTTAATAAATATTTCTTAATTCTTTGAAAAGCCCAAAGGTTTATTAATTAATGATTGTCGATTTGTATCAATTTGTTCACCTTCGGTTAATGTCTTCAGAAAATTCTAATATTTAAAATAAAAAATTTTTTTTTTCTGAAATGAATATTTAATATTAAGAAATATCAAAAAATATCTATATATATAAAAATGGTGTAAAAAATGTATAGTAATTCATAAAATGAGAACGGCTGGGCCGATTTCTGTAAATTTTTTCTCAGTTGTTCGTATTTTCAAGGAGAAGGTTTTCACGGAAGAAAATTTTGGAAAATCCCTCCGGAAAAGTCTAAAAATTGGAAAAATCGAAAATCGAGTTTTTGTATGAAATTTTGTGTGAAATTATTCCTTAATGGCTTTCCAAATCAAAAAAATAGAAAGTTGTTAGTGTAAATCATGGAAAATGCGGAAAATAGGAAAATCTCTCCGCAAAAGTCGGAAAATTGGAAAAATCGAAAATTGATTTTTTGTATGAAAACATTGTTCATCAGATCGCTCTCTACTGATTCCATTCAAATAAATCACATTGAAAATTTAAATAATTGTGTTGTATTATTACTCTAAAGTTTGTCTGAAGGCTTAAAATTGGAAGTTCGCCGGGTCCGCTAGTTTATTATAAAAATAAGGATTTTTTTTTTTTTTGATATATATTTATTAAGCCTGAGGTCTTTTTTTATTTTATTTTGTTTTTTATTATTCGATATTTCTTTAACAGCTTGTTAACATCATCAGGAATAATAATATATTTTAATTATTTTAATATATATAATATATATATTTAATAATATATTTAATAATATAATTTAATTATTTATTAAAAATAAAATAATTTCCTATTATTCCTGATGATGTTAACAAGCTGTTAACGAAATATCGAATAATAAAAAACAAAATAAAATAAAAAAAGACCTCAGGCTTAATAAATATATATCAAAAAATATAATAAAAAAGGTCAATTAATAATATAATTAAAAAATAAAAATAAGGATTAAAATACAATATATCATTTTATGTGGAATTTTTAAAGCCATTTATCTTTTGCTCCAATTCTTGTTATACCTGCGGAGTTGTCGAATGAAGAATAATGGTTCGATTAATTAATTAAATTAATAGCACTAAAAAGGAACTGAACTAAAATTTTCAGTTGCCAGTTGCCACTGGTAACCGCCATTCATAATCGAGTCATAAATAAATTTGTTGATGGTGTTTTTATTTTCAGTGTAAATTTTGCGGCCATCATTCATTATCTGTTTTTTTTTTATTTTCAATCAAAACATTTGCACTTTATTGTTACGCTTTGAAGCCATTTCGCATCAAGAGGAAACTAAAGAGCAAATATTTTTAATAAATAAAGTGAAAAGTGTAATGCACTTTTCGAGTATCGAAATCACTATTAGTTCAAGCACATACGTATATAATTGAGACTGCAAAATATATTAAGTGAAGTGAGCAAGAGTTAGTTCATATTAATAAATAGTGCAATTGAATTAAAAATTAAAAAAAGAAAATTAATACATACAATATGACAAATTTATAAAAAATCAAATCCACCACACCACCAAATTAACACAACGTGCAGAAACCATTAAAATCTCATTCGCCAAAATCATTTATATTGTTTTAGTTAGTTTTCTTGACCCAATTTGGAATTTTGATTTTGTTTTTCATATGTGTAATTATAAATTAATTGAGAGAAACTTTTACCTAATTTATAAACTGTAGAGCATCATTTTTACCACGATCTTCTAAAGCAAATTCATCATCAGAATAATCAGATTCTGTATTTTCAGATAGTTCATCTTTACCCAAGATTCTTTATGATTTTAAATCATTTCATATTATTTGTGGTTTAAGCAAAGTTTAATAGATTACAATAATCGTAAATAAATAACCAAAAAAGGAAATTTTAAATCAAATATTTAATATAACGAGAAAGATATATGTATGCATGTATGTATGTATGTATGTATGTATGTCTGTATGTATGTATGTATGTATGAATAAAATTTAAAAGCATAACGCTCAGTAATGAAATCTCTACACAAGTTGAAGTTTTCAACATACCTTCGCTTCATTAATTTCAATACTTTAGGCTTCAATACGAAACATATAAAGATGAGCAGACCGGTCATGGCATTCATGAAATCACTAATGTAGTAGAGTGGATTAGTGAGACCGGGATGTAATTGATTTTCCATATAGGAGAATATATCCAGCAGCCATGTTATGCCCATTATAAGTAGCAGGCGTAAAAAGAGGCCAACACTATTTGGAAATTTAAATTCACTATGATTATGGTGTTTTCGTTAATCTGTTCAAAAACTTACTTGTTTTTATGCAGACGCAGATTACGGCTCTTATCATTACCGCCATCGTTCATCGTCACCTTTTTAATTTCCCTTTGAATTATCAGAATCTTGTGGAGTGTCATCACAAAAAATGCCGTATCCAAGAGGATAATAATTAAATTAATGCCAAAAAAATATATCATGGCAGACCAATCGTTTGCTGAAATAAATATGTACATGTTTATGTATTTCCTACTAATATTATAAATGTGAAATATTGTATGTATGAATGCAAACGGATAGCTGATGGTTCAGATTAAAATATAGAATACGTTTTCATGAGTAAAAGTGCTGGTGTACCACAGGGAAGTATCCTCGGTCCTTTTCTGTACATTTTATTTACTGCGGATATGCCTACAAGTCAATTGACGCATACCTCAACTTTCGCGGATGATACTGCTTTTCGAAGCATACACAAGAATGCAGCAGTAGCAAGTCAACATCTTCAAGCGCATTTGAACCGATTGGAAAAATGGTTATCAAAGTGGAAGATAAAAGTAAATGCTTCTAAGTGCGTCCACATTACGTTTACTCTGCGAAGGGACAATTGTCCTCCCATCACGATAAACTGTGTTACAATACCTGAGGGCAACCACGTAAAATATATTGGTATTCATCTCGATCTCGATAGATGTCTTACGTGGACTAGTCACATAGCGGCCAAAATCACTCAACTGAAGTTGAAAACTGCTCAGCTCTACTGGCTTATAGGACGACACTATGCACTAGGCCTAGCTATGAAGGTGCTGTTGTATAAGGCGATTTTAAAGCCCATATGGCTATATGGCGTTCAGCTGTGGGGAACTGCTTCCGCATCAAATGTTGCAAAATTACAAAGAAGACAGTCAAAAATTTTACGAATAATCACAGGTGCTCCATGGTACATGAAAAATGCAAATATCCACAGGGACCTAAAAATTCCATCCATTAAAGATGAAATCAAAAAAGTCTGTACGAGGAGATCACGGTGCATCCCAATCCACTTGCTGGAGACTTGCTGGGTTTCGAGGGTCACAGAAGACTTAAAAGGCCCCAAACGTTTGATGTAATGGGATGAAAATTCTGTGTGACCATCGGGTTGAAATTGCATTGGCAATAGAAACAATTTTTTTTTAGATTAAGATTTGAACACATTTTGTAAATTTCATATTGAAAAATCCAAAATCAAAATAACAAGAAAAAAAAAAGAACATTTATCCCTAAAATTTCGTGGTAGTTTTTAGAAGCGATTTGTGTATGTTACATATGTATATGCATATGCGATAGCAGACGTTTTTACACCTGGAAATCTATGTATGTGTGTATTACCCCATATGGCCCATATGATATGGTTCGATAAAAACAGTAAAAAATGTATGTAAGTAAGCACTATTTAAATGTCATAAAAGTTCGAATTTCGAAAAAGTAAGAAAACGCATTCGGCATTTTTTCTATCTTTATCTATCTATCTTATCTTTGTTCTATGTTCAATACTTAAGAAGATGCATTGGTTGCAAAAAAAGTACCAAAATTCAGTTTTTGTCCATTTTGTTCAAAAGAAAATGTGAATTTTTC
Source organism: Dexiosoma caninum (assembly GCA_963924685.1). NCBI lineage: Eukaryota > Metazoa > Arthropoda > Insecta > Diptera > Tachinidae > Dexiosoma > Dexiosoma caninum. The sequence goes on from OZ004729.1 coordinate 62,546,215, forward strand.
GACTACAATGGCGCGGTGCATCATGAGTTCTTGCCTACAGGTCGTACGGTTAATAATGAATACTACAAGGAAGTTATGCAACGTTCGCGTTAAGCAACACGGCGCAAACGAACGGAATTATGGAAAAAAGAATCATTGATTCTACATCACGATAATGTACCAGCTCACACATCAATGCTTGTTCGTGATTTTTTGGCCAAAACCAACACACTCAACCACCTTATTCACCAGATTTCACTCCCTGTGACTTTTTCTTATTCCCAAAACTGAAGAGACTAATTAACGAAAGGAAAGCGTTTTACCAAAATTTAAGAGATAAAGTCAAAATCGAAAAACGAGCTGATGGCCATACCGAAAAGCGCATTTCAGAAGTGCTGGCATAACTGCATTTCATATCTGAGAGCGATTACTTTGATATTGATGAATAAATAAATACTTTTCAAAAAAATTCAAAATTCTCCTTTTCTTTTGAACAGACTATGTACATATGTATATCAAAAAAGCGTGTCGGCATTTGCATACATATATTTTTTTTTTTTTTTTTTTTTTTTTATCTGGGACCAGCACTCAGCAGATGACTCCTGCACGTGTGAAGCATTGTGCTGGAACTATAGGAAAGGGATAGTAGGAGAAACGACAGGAGGTGAAGCTTAATTAATTATTTTGCAGATCTGCTTTTGCACGTTCTTTGTTTATACTCGTAGCAGCGCTGAAGCTGCGGTTCAGTAACCATTTTTATTATTATTTTACTGCGCCGGTGCTACACAATACGGAAGAAGGAGGGCATTCTGATGCGATTGTGGATTGCTATCAGCTGAAGCCGGTATTGTTCAGTGGCCAGTGACTATGCCTTCGCCACTGAAACCTTCCGACAACAACCGACTCACAAAGACACACTAATGCACATCAGAAAAATGCGAGATGTTCATTTGTATTTGAAAATTTTTTTTTAGTCTGAAACTGGGGTTGAACCTAGGTCTGTTTTTGGATTCGCAGTCAGACTACCATCCATCGTGCCATCGCCACCCTCTATGTGGTTCTATTTCACCCATTATTGCACTTCTTTATCCCCTTATCGTTCGAATTTCATAAAGTCTCTTATAAAATGAGTTGTTTATGGCAAGAGCTATACGCGTATGGAATGTCAAGTGTCTAACTCTTAGCTTTTGGGCTGTGCCTTGACTCATGTCACTCGATGAATGTATCAGGACTTGTATTTTTGTATATGTACAGAAGAAAAAGATCTATTCCTTAGACTAACTGCTTTTGACGGAATGTTGACGGTGTTATTTAAGTAGATATATAATTTTATGATTAAAGCCGGACGTCAATGTGTTGCAATCGATGTAGAAAGGATTTTTTGTAAACTTTATATTTATTGTTACGGTCTCTTTTTTAAACACAAAAAATTCATTAGAAATTTTGATAGACAAATTACTAGCTACAAATGAAAATTTGGGGTTTTGAACATATTTAAATTGTACTATATGTTGGGCTTCATATTAATAATTAAAATTTAAAAGTACTTATTGTAAATGTAAATTGTAAATACTTACTTTTCAACCAACAGTAATCGTCACCAATGCCTGGCTTATAATATGAATCAATATTGGAATTTTGTATGATCATGACAATGCATGTCAAACAAAATGGAACACCCCAGGCATATGCCGAATAAATGATAAAACGTTTCCTCTGGCCAATGCGTATGGGACCAGTGATACGAAAATTTTGCCACAAATCGAAACTAATAACACTCAGCCAAAAGAAGGCAGCCATAAACGAGAAATAACCCAAATAACCTATGAAATTTAAAAAGAAAAATATATACAATATATTGTATGTTTGTATAGAAACCTCACTAGGGCTGATAAATGGAAATGGAAAATGGAAAAAATCTCTGTTTACCTAAACTGCTGCAAACAAAGTTAGCAAATATTACTTCGGACAAAGTGATGGTGCTCAAAATACTATAGCCCACAGCCAAGGAAGTTAAATACGATATTAAACATTTGCCATGCAGATTGCGTAGCTCCGGTATAAAGAGATACACAAATATGGTTAAAACTATAAAGGGCACAGATATAGCCATGGCTGGAAAATAATATAAAATAAAATAAAATCAAATAAAATTGCAATTGAATATCTGGGGTTAAATGGCAACATGAATTTGCTTACCAATGTTATTGATACGATTTGATAGCGGGGGATTGGTTATTATGGGACAATTCATGGGATTGAGTATCAAAGTGCCATCGCTCATATTTTGTGGCATCAGACAATAATCTCTTTTAGTTATAAATGACTGATCAAAGTGCCGATACATTGTACCATTTTCAAATATATCCCATTTATCATCTTCATCATCTTGTGGCACTAACGGATAACCACCGTCACAAGGCACACCCTGTATAACAACAAAGTCGTTGATAGCGTGTGTTTTATGCTTAGAGCCGTTCTTATAAATAACTTCCAGGTAGGGATCATATTTCAAGTCATCTTCTAATTCATCCTGCGAACATACTCTGGACATGTTGGATATCAATTCTTTGGTGGGGTGACAGCAAAATTTAATGCAATTATTGTTCTGGCAAACACAGCCGCGTACATGTGGCTCAACTGGTAGTCGTTTTCCATCATAGATTTCCTCAAAATTATATATACCTACTAAATCAGGCGGTATGAGAACTTTGTCTTCATACAAATAGGAACCATTAGGAAATTTTTTGGCATTCATCAAATTCACGGTATCTTCAAAGGCACAATTTGGTATCGCTGTGTTGTGGTAGATTTGGAAAAACGCAAATAAAAGGAATATTCCCAACATAGTCTTTGAATTCATGGTGTAATACCTGCAAGAAACAAATTTCAAAGAAAACTAAAATATTTGTATTCCTAATAATATTCAACATGTCTTGTTTAAAGTGTTTTTGATGTTTATCAACAATCTGACTGTCTGACTGTCTGACTGTCTGTCTGTTTGTCTGTCTACGTGAACAATTTAAAATGTTGCTGTTGGCATAAAAAATAATTGAATGACTTCAAACCTTGTAGCGCCAATCACTTAGAAAACTAATCAATTGTATAGATCGTGAACATTGTAGTACAAACATACTCTCTCGTACATAAATGATTTTTATTAATTTTTTTTTTACATTTTTACCAGGCACTAAAGTTAAGGAATTTGGATTAGTATTTTTTTGTTTCACTCGGTACACCTTAGTAACTGATTTTTTTTAGTGTTTAGCCGGAAAAAAGACCGTTAGAAATAAGTCACCCTTATTCCAGTTATCCCGAGAAAAAAAATTGGCATTGAAAAAATTTCAACACCAGTGTAGTAAAAGTCAATTAATTAATGTTAATGTTAATATTCGCAATATTCGTAACTACTGGAGATGCTGCTCAAGCCCAGAATACAAGGGGTTATAGAGAGCGCTGGAGGACTCTCCTCAAGACAACACGGCTTTAGGCATGGTAGGTCAACAATAGGTGCTATCGCAGATGTCATAGAGGGGGTGCAAAAAGCACAAACGGGAAACCATTTCTCGAGACGCATTGTGCTATTGGCAACGTTGGATGTTAAGAATGCTTTTAATAGCGTCAAATTGGCCAACATGATTAGGGCTCTGGAGGAACGCTTTAAAGCACCACCATACGTTATGACGATGGTGGGAAGTTACCTTAAGGATCGGCTGCTTATATACGAAAGGGCTGGGAGGTTCTGTGAAAAACAGATTACGGCAGGAGCGGCGCAGGGAACGATCTTAGGGCTTGAACTCTGGAACATTACCTACGATGGTATTCTCCGCATAGAAATGCCAGACGACACTTATATGGTGGCCTACGCAGATGACATTGAATGCTGCATTATGGCTCGAAACATGGATGAAGCCCAGAGCAAACTGACTCAAGTCATGCTTAGGACAAAGGCATGGTTGGATTCACAATGTCTCAGTCTGGCAACGGAAAAAACGGAATTGCTCATAATCACGAGAAGGCACATTCCTATCGAGCAGGATATGCGGGTCTTATCTGAGATAATTAGGACGAGTAGATGCGTTCGATATCTGGGACTAAGGTTAGACCCTAGACTAACGTTCAGGGACCAGCTCCAACATGCCGCGACAAAAGCCGCCCTAGCGACTGCTTCTCTTAGCAGACTTATGCCCAATATTGGAGGACCACGCTGCAGTAAAAGGAAGCTAATAATGGCAATGACCCAGACGATTTTATTGTATGGATGTGAAATCTGGGCCGATGCTCTACACGCACAATACCGGAAGAGAATGATTGCAGCTGTACAACGCTCCGCAGACCTTAGAGTGACCTCAGCGTACCGTACGGTATCGGAACCGGCAGTCCTAGTCATAGGAGCGATAATACCAATTGATCTACTAGTTGAGGAACGCAAAGAACTTTGGAACGAGCGTAGACATGCCGGAAGAACAAGCGGAGAGGCAAGGAGATCAGCACGAATGCGGATAATGCAGAGGTGGCAGTCCACATGGAATACGGAAACACGGGGTAGATGGACAGCCAGGCTGATAACCGAATTGGACAAGTTGTCAGACGTTGTCAGGATATGGATAATATCCACCTGAAATATCTCCACCAGATGGGTAAGTCGAACACATCTCTCTGCATCTATGGCGACAACTGCATAGACGATGTATGGCACACTTTTTTCAAATGTAAGAGATGGAGTGCGGAGCGGGATGTCGTGGAACGCCACTTTGGTGAAATTACTCCGGAGAATCTGATAGTGGTCATGACGCAGAACGAGAATAATTGTGTTCTTATAGGAAGATATGTAGAGAGTGTGTTGCGAAACAAAAAACGGGACCTAGACGTAGTCACGACGATGGTGGTTTCATAGGAACAGGAGAGAGCCTCACGCCGAAGCAATGCGAGAGCGGTACCGGGGTGTTGGACTGGCTCAGGGATAAAGGGAGGGTTTTTCAGTGGGTGCAAACCTCACATACCAGGGCTGTGACGACAGCACCTGAGATGCGTAAGGCATTTTTCCTCCCTACCCGAAAAAAAAATATTCGTAATGTAATATTCGAAATGAAAGCTATTGCTTCAGTCATAAAGGAGCTAGGTCCAATTTAACAAATTATACAGGAGAGGGAATAAACTTGGAAAAAAATTTCACATTTAAATTTTATACGTAAGAAATTATATTTTGATATTTGTTAAAGTATTGCCTTAGTTCGACTGGCTGAGAGTTATCGAAAATTAGCTAATTCGAAACTGAATAAAAATTTAATTGCTGACAATGAATACAAGCAGAAACTTAATTTTGTTTTACTTAAAAGCTTAACAAAGAGATAAAATTTTTTAGTGGGAGTCGCACACGTAGCCACCGGCTTTTTATTCTAGTTCTACACTCAAACCGGGAGGATTTATATGTTTTCTTTGAATAAGACCACAACCCCTCGAGATCCGAAAAGTGAAACCATTAGTGCATCTCCCTTTTTTCTACAGATGTAATATATGAAACCCATACTTATCGTGGCTTCTTCAGGATACTTTTACTGTGCCATTACACATTCTACTGATTGCATGCCACTAGAAAGTAAATATTATTGTAGAACAATTTTTCGAAATATTCGAACCTCTTCCCACTACGTTTTATGTTTCCACACTTCATTTTAAAAATGTCATCTGAAATTAAAATAAAAATTCATGGAATATCGTTTGTTATCGTCTCATAAGTATTGTTCTTTAAATCGTTACCCCTGTACGATGTTCTGTTCATATTCGACAAAAGTGGGTACAAACGGTACAAATTTATTAATTTTAAAATATTTTCTTAAAAGAGTTACCACGTGGATCATATAATAATATTATTTTAGAAACGGCAAACGCATGTTTTTATTAATATTATTTTAATAATATGAACGCTCTATATTTCTTTTTTTATCTCGGACCTGCACTCAGGGATGACCCCCGATGCATTGTACTGGAACTAAAGGAATGGGATAGTGACAGAGATGACAGGTGGTGAAGCTTCACTATCATACAAGTCTGCTTTTTCACGTTCTTTTTTAATTTTAGCAGTGTTGCGGCGCCTCTGATGTAAATGAGACGTATTTAAATTTTTGAAGCTTTGTTTTAGTACCTATTTCGCTGGTGCTACACAATACAGACGAAGCAGGACCTGATGTGTGGTGTGCCCGTGGTTTGGTTACCGCTGAAGGCGGACTGTTGAGTGACCGGTGATTATGCCTTCGCCACTGAAACCTTCCGACACAAAGGCACACAAAAAATGTGAAATATTTTTATGACTTAGTCTGAAACTGGGATCGAACCCAGGACTTTTTGGTTTTGTAGACAACGTGCAGACTACTTTAGCCATCGCCACCCTTCAACAATCTTTTTTGAGTATTTCAATTTTAAACATAATAACATAAAGAAACATTTTGTTTTAATTTAAATTTTACAGTAACTCCGTAATTTGTTCCACAGAGTAACATTGTTTATCGTTCTGCCACTTATATACCCATTTAGTGGCATGCCATTACTCGCATGCAAATTTTGCTCTCACTGAACATGTCATTTCGAAAAATGTGAATGTGGTGAGATTTTTGGAACTGTTACCGGCATGTGTAAACGCTAAGTTAGATCTACTCCATAGCAAGAGAAAAGTGCTGATCAGCCACGTGAATTTCCTATGAAAAAGGACACTACTCGTGAATTTAATGGTATGAGCTGCACCCTTATTTTCGTGGTTTTAAAGCAGCCCATTGGTTTTTTCTTTGAAAGCAGCCGTAACCCAAATATAATACCGAATTCTTTATAAAATTAGAATTGTTCAAAACTTTAGATTGAAGAGTAATAGCAAGTATTTTTGCTGGAACATTAACCATCTGCAGTACATTTCTAAATCGGGTTTTATGAAACAATTAAGTGGTTAAAACGGTTGCTGGTTGTTTTCTTGTTAACAATAATTGTATGTCATGTTCACGAAACGACTACGGTTTTCAACAGCATACTGCAGCTCACAGATACTTTTGTATCTTTAGACTCGTGAGGTTCATTTAAGTACTTTCAACACTTTGTTTTTTTTTGTGCATCTTGAGCACTTGAAGAGTTCATAGTACTAGTCATATTGTTTTATTTTCCATTTTTTTTTATCCAAAATTCTCGTTAAAATTTACTCTTGAAATGAAGCAAAAGTCGCAATACAACGGGCAGTAGTCATATGCGATGACTTCGAACAATAAATTATTTTTAACGTTTAAGATACTCATAGCGTTAACTTGGCTTTAGTGCATTAAACTGTGTTTGATTGTAGTAAATAAAAAAAAAATAAAATTTTATGAAAACTGAGAAAACCGCAAATTTTTCCACAAATATGTATGTGATATAAAATAAGAAGCGCATGAAGTTTTGCTGTATCTGAACTTGTTTGTCGTTTTCGTATATCTGTCTATATATTGCTGACAGAATGCACAAAATGAATGAACTTTAATATTTGAAGTGGCTAAAGTGCGCTTCTTCATTGCGTGTGCTAATTTATAAGTGTTTGAAATACAAAACAAACTAAACAAAGCAGAAAATAGAATAGACAGAAACAAAACTATCGTTTACAGGAAGGAAACTTTTATTAAAATTTTTTTCCCCTTTTTGACAACCAACATCAAAATTGTATGCTCGTACAAAAGTGTTAAAACGCTCCTCCAAATTAGCATGAATATATTTATTTTTAACAAGTACGAGATTATACGCGCACAGGCAGAGGCATAAATACACGAACATGTGAAAAGTATTGATGTTGAATATTAATTTAAAATGCACAGTGGGGTACATAATGGAAAAATAAATATAAAAATTAAACATAATATTGGTGGTATGAAAACGTTCATACCATCGTAGCAAAGTCATGGTTTAATCAGACGTGCAGACTTGCAGTCAGATCCAGAGAGGAAGCATTTAGTATCTGGCGTAATAACAAAAACGCAGATATTGATTTGATGCGCAAAAAGGCGAGATCATCTTGTGCCAGAGTACTAAGACGCGAAAAAGATTTGCACGAGCAGCGTCTTCGCTCTAAAGTTCTTACATTCCAACGGGGTAGTAAAAGTTGGTCATTCGTTAAAAGTGTAAAGAAAAATGTTAGTTCTTCCATTTCGCCTCTTTTAAAAGATGACCCGGTTGATAAAGCTAACCTTCATTTGCCGGGAAGCAACCAACCACTACCTGCTCTCGAGAGTGTATCCGTAGCTATGCCAAAGATATACTTTCGAGCTCGTGCAGGCATAAATAATTGTCCTGTACCGAATGGAATACTGAGATAGTATGGTAGCCAACTCTATTGACTCTCTTGAGCATGGTCGCAACGGAGATTGCCTTTCGTTGTTCTATCAATACTATAATGGGATGTGCTTCAATGAAATCAGGGAACTTGTTCCCGAAACTCGGTCATTCGCGCGCACAAGGCGATCATCATTAAGAGCGCATCCTTTTGTGGTCGATTTGGTAGCGACTCGCACTACTTATTACAGATAAAATTCTGTTTTTTGGCCGAACAGCACGTATGTGGAATGACCTATACGCAGAGGTCTTTCGTGTCACTTTTGACGTGGGAAGATTCAAATCGAATGTCAATAAACACTACTCCCTCTATCCTTTCTCCCAAAACCTTATTTCCTAGTTCCGGCACAATGCACCGCATGTGTAGGGGTCTGAGAGGGCTGATTACCGGTCCAAGAAAAAAAACTTCATTTTCATTATATTCTAATTTTATTCTCCACAGTATTAAAAGAGTTTTATTATATGTAATTTTAAACAGTCAGAACAGACATCCGATAATAAAATTTGTTAATTGGGCAATCTATGCTACATTCAGAAACAATATTGTTGTAACAACTTTTAAATTTCTGAACAGTACCGGCTTCAGCTGCCATCAATCCAAAGGCACTTCGGAGCTTTCCTTCGTCTGTATTGTGCAAAGTTTTCCTCTTTCTATACCTTCATCACCTGTCAACTCCTCACTATCCCGTTCTTATAGAAGGTAACACTTAATAGTATGCAATCATTGGCTGAGTGTTACTTCTCTTTGTTATTTAAATTGACAATAATTCGGCGCAAGCGAAAATGAATATTAAAATGGGATGGAAAATTATCCCATATACTAGTTTACGTAATAGCGTCGTCTTTCTGTTTGCCTCTTTAATATTGACAGCATTGCAACTCTGCTTTAAAAGTTAAAAACACTCAATAATAAAGTTGTATAATGATGGCCTCGTAATTACTTTGCCCAGTTACAGGTACCCCGAATTTGGGGACATCACGTTATACACATGTCGGTAGAACTCATATGAACAAACCAATCTCTGGAAACAGAACAACTGGGGGCGATAACATTTATGATACGTTAGTCTCCGATTAGTATTAGGAATTTGCTAATATCAAGAAGGGTATACCGTTATCCCATCTCTGAAATAATAGAGAAACGGTGTTCGTTTGACATATAAAGACCAAAGGAATTGTCTTGAGCACGTATCTGGAATAGGTAATAATGGCCTGGGAAGGCGAGTCTGTATATCGGTTATTGGTGTTCAACTGGTGGTGGGTGTGGTTGATACCCAAGATGCGGTGGGAGAATAGATTTTGGTCTAATACGGGGCATCTCCGTATCTTTATTTTTTTTTTTTAATCTGGGACCAGCACTCAGGAGAAGCCTCCTACACATGGAAAGCATTGTGTTGGAACTATAGGAAAGGGATAGTTAGAGAAACGGAAGGAGGTGAAGCTTAATTAATTATTTAGCAGCTCTGCTTTCGCACGTTCTTTTGTTTTTTTTTATACTCGTAGCAGTGCTGAAGCTTCGGTTTAGTAGCAATTTTTATTATTATTTTACTTCGCCGGTGCTACACAATACCGACGAAGAAGGGCGTTCTGATGCGATTGTAGATTGCTATCAGCTGAAGCCGGTATTGTTCAGTGACCAGTGACTATGCCTTCGCCACTGAAACCTTCCGACAACAACTGACACACAAAGCCATACTAATGCACATCAGAAAAATGCGAGATGTTTATTTTAAAATTTTTTAGTCTGAAACTGGGGTAGAACCCAGGTCTGTTTTTGATTTTGTAGTCAACGTGCAGACTACCATCCATCGTGCCATCGCCACCCTGCTAGGTGCTGTTGGCGTTCAGCCGTTGATGCGGAGGAGTGCGGCGGTTGGTGTAGGATGGAAGTTTCCATGATACTCTATCTAGCCCTACACAAAAACAACTGTTCAAAAGTTCTTCAAGTGATATATTAGGCAGCAAAAGTGAAGATGATGAAGATTGCAACGTATGTGTACGGGTGCCTCTGGAGGCTGTAGTGAACGTTTCAAAATTCAGTCGCTGTTAAGAACACTGTGGGATAAGGCCATCACGGCAGCTGACCACGATAATCTTAGACACATTTCTGTCTTCATCATTACGCTGTCTTTACCCAATAGGAAGTTAATATATACAATTAATTAATTAATTTAACTTCTCTTAACAAAAATTTATTTACTACCTTATTTATGTTGTATTGCACGCATATCATCTCAACATAGACGCATTAGAAAAAGTTTTGGTCTGACGTTGATTTGAATCGCAGGTCTTCAGGTGGCAAAATCAACACTCTAACTACTCAACGGAACTACAACAGAACCCCCCATAATGTTGGCAATATGACTTCCTTACCAGGCGAAAATACTTTTACTCTTCAGTTTACTGCACTGAAACCAAACATATTTCAAAGACACTTTTGTAAATCATGAGGTTTAAAACCAAACCGACTATAATGACACCAATTTGTGCCCACTTAATCCAAAAGCGAAAAACCAAACAGAAAATCAGGAACATCGAACATCTCATGAAGAGAAGTCCACCATTTAAGTATATATGTATACAGTGTTGCCAATCTGTGTATAATTTTACATGTTGTGAGCTTGTGTAGCCATATTTAGTTTCAGTAATTTTTTTCTGTGTAATTTTACTCATTAATGGTTGAATTGTAATTTTGTGAAATTTAAAAGTGATCTTTGAAACTCCACTTACAATTTTTAATAAATGCTTTATTTTTCAGCAGTTTTTGGAATTTTTAAAAAACGAAGACACATTTGACTCATTAGCACATGCTATTCCAAAACAAGCTAAGAAAAAAACAAGGTTTCAAATAAGGTATTGGAAAAAATGGCACAAAATGTGCAAACTACAGATTGTGTGAACTTGGAATGCTTCGTCTTTTCAAACAAGTGTAAAAATTCAAAGCCATGTATTGAAATTTCATAAAAGCTCAAACAGGGTTACTCAATCCGGACTACAGCGTTCAGTAACTTCAATTTACAAATATGTAAATATCTCTTTTTTTGTGTAAAAACATGCAATTAGTTCAAAAATTCCATAATATACTTGTGTTTGGCTATGTGGTCTCTAGCACAAGATAAATTGCGGTTACGGTTAAAACCCGCACGACATTAAAAAATCTTTATCTTCGCACTTATTTCGTAAGGTTTTTTTCTTTCACAATTATAAAACCAATTTCTGAGCAGGATTTAATTGGCATTATTTGCCATATTTCAAAAAATTTATAAATAGAAATTTGTGTATAAATTTATTGGATTTGTTCTGACACTCGCATATGCCATAATATTTGCGATTGTGAACTCGCAAGAGAGTTGTTTTGTAAATCGCAATCGAAGGACTATTGGCGACTTCAAATCACCAGAGCATAAATAAGTGAACTGGTGTATTTAGACCAAACCAACCTTTAAGGAAGCTATAAAATGAGGAATAAATATAATTCATAATATCTTCTTTTTATTTTAGCCAAAAATATTAATGGTTTCATAATATTTTTTCATTAAAAATATTGAATTTATAAAATGTTCTTTTGGTTTGTTAATTTCGTTGTCTATTGCTGAATATCAATGAATTTTACCAGTGGTGTAAATAATTTAAAGAAAGTAGCCGATTTCTTTTCACGTCTGGACTTCAATATTCGAGTTATGGAAATATTATATCAGATATTACACAGTTGTATCACAGAAAAATTTCGAAAGTGAAAATTTACGAATTTTTTCAAAACGTACCGTCTTTGATTTCAAAACGTACCGTCTTTGATTTGGTTCATCAGCTTTCATTCGTTTTTTATTACTAAATATGACATCACTATTGAATACCTGCTTTGTGCGCAACTGAAAAATAAATAAAAGTAAACAAAATGGGGGAATATGTAGAAAGAATTGCTAGTATTTTGAAAATAAATCAAAAAACTTGCTTGAAATTCAACTTTATTCGTAAAAAATTCTGAAGTATTAATACTTGGAGTTCAACAGTTCCAGTAGTGATAAAAAAATAGAAAAATATAGCAATGAATTATTTTTCTTTATTTTCACATTTTTTCTTGTCGATTTGGAAAAGTTTAAAAAAATATATAAAATTTGCTATTAAAAATCTATTAAAATCTTGACGATTTGCAATATTTTTTTAATGTTGCTTTTATTTGAGTGCTCTCAAATTAACAATTCTTTCTACCTTATAATTTTGAAACGAATTTAAAAGGATAAATTTTTACGTTTTACATTTTCTGGAGAAGGGAAAAACGTTTTGATTTTCAATTACGTACGAATTTGGTTTCGGTGAGACACCTGGGGGTTACTCTCTATTGCGATGCGAAAACGTTTGGGATGCGATAGCTAAATCCGTTGAGATGCCAATTTGGTACTCTCTATTACTTTCGCAAAACTGTTTGAAAAAGTGGCAACTTTGACATTGCAAAAGAAAATATGGCATAGATTGATAATAATAAAATGTAAAAATATTTACAATACGACGTTAAAAACAGCAAAGTTAAGCATAAGGGAAGTGTAACAGTTTTAAATTAAGAATAAAGTGATGGATTCTGCGCGTTATGGTTTGATGAGGAAAACGACCGTGTAGAACGAGTTGCAAGACGAGTCTTAAGAGATAGGACCGATATACTCTCTTTAAATGACCGCATGTATGAAAAACATCTGTAGCGGAATATGTTTTCAAATACATATGCTTTATTTTAGATCTGTACAAAACTTCGGTTTGCGTTAGAAGCCGTTTCTGTATGTTCTAAACACTATTCAACACGAGCAAAAAGTTTCAAGGAGATCCACAGCAATTCTAATTATTTTTGGAAAAGGTGTGATGAATTCCGATCGAATTGGAAAATCATTTTTAAGCAGCATGCTAGAAGATAAAATATAAACAGTAAAAGTAGTAAAGTATTGACAAAAAAATGTCTCAAAAATTATTGAAAAAAAAAACTACTGAACACATTGCACCTTTTATCGTTTTCAAATCGGTTTTGTGTCTCAGTCGTTTATCATCACATGCCTGAATTAAACATACATTTTAATAAACTCATAATACAATTTTAAAACTTATTGCATTTTCTATAATGTCGAAAGGATTCTTTGTTTCGTACAATTCCATTTAAAACTTTGTAAAATTTTGTTTGTACTCGAAAAAGAATTATTTTGATATCATGAAATAGGCATTTTGTCCACAAATTATTTGCGACTTGTTTAGTATTTGCTAACCGCAACTGTCCCTTGGAGAAGTGTCAATGTTGCATTATGAAATCCACTAAAATTTCAAACTGCCCTTGTTTTGTTTGTAATAATTTTGCTTCTTCCCTAAAAGTAACAATTCAAATATCAAGCATAAATGTATTTTCAGAATGCTTATTTGTTTTCATTTGCGTTTGATATTTACCTAACGCAAGATATTTGCGCTTATCGAACGATTTTGACAGACGCTTTCGCATTACATAGTGCGGTGATACCAGACTAAAGATTAGAAAGTACTAGTCGTTCGATTTCATACCATTTTTCTTTCGTATCGCAATAGAGGTTAAGCCCCCTGATAATATTCATTTCGTAATATAGTATATATATTTAGATAACTATATCATGATATGAAGTGTCAAAATCGTACACATACACAGACCGATGTTCTCAAGCAGAAATGCCCTCGTGTTTTTTACGTAATTGAGTTTTTCAGTGATTCCAATAGATTTCACACAAATACTTTTCGTGAAGAAAATGCAATGCAATTTGACATAACGGTTTCAACGAATTTACATTTTGTTAATTGCATTGTAATAACAACAGTTTATGTTATGTTAAGGGCTTTCGACTTGGGTCCAACGATAAATATCTACAAGAAAAGAATTGCGTGCGCTTTTGTGCATTTTACACAAATTTTTTATGTAAATTGCACACAATTTACAAAACAAATGCCAAAATAGAGTACACAGTCTCTTAAAATTAAGTTAGGTCACGTTAGGTTAGGTGGCGGAGCCTCCCCGGAAGAGACCGCCGCACTTACGCCAGAGCTTAAGACCATTGTGATACCACAAGAAACAAACTAGGCGGCAATCGCACCCGCACCTCCAAATTGACAAGCGTAATGCTCATTCACTAGGCTGCGCAAGCACACTGCCTAATAAAATTACACAAAGATGTTTTCTGCTCCTCCTCCTAATATGGTATTTACAAAAATACGTGTTCTACTTGCCTGCTATCAATACTGATATAAATAAAATGTTTTTCTCATTACTCTGACGACGTTTTCTCTGGTATTACATTGCAACTTGTTATCGGGCTGGGCCCACTACACCTTTATTATTTTTTTATTTTGCAGCTTGACTTGATCCGACTGCTTATGTGAAAATAAAAAGCATAACTGCGCTGGAAGATTGTAACACTTGATTTTTTTTACTCAAAATACCACCCGCCAAACAAAGTTGGGTACGAATATACAGAAAGAAGTCTTATAACGTACGATGTGTATCATGAAGATTTGCTCAGGTTAATGAACGTCATCGTTCAATTTGATGACTTTGAAAAGAAATCGTAAAATATAAATTGAGAAGATTTATGTGTAGTTTCTCTACCAGAAGTAGTAGTCGCCCAAAAAAAAAAATTGTATGAGAACCAATAAAATTTTGAGTGATTTCCATAAACATTTTTAATAGGCAAATACTACTTGTATTATAGAAACTGAGCACAGTAAAGGATTGAAGATATTTTACGCAAGTATGTACTTATGTATATGTATGTGTGTATGTATTTCTAATTTTATGTAGCGACGTATGAAAGTCTTTATGCAACTGGGCAAATCTTAATGAATTATATGCCAAATCTAAATATTGTACTTCAATGCTGTTGTTCATGAAACTTGGAAAATTGTACTGGTAGAATAAATCTGCTTTAAAAAAAATAATCAAAATAAATCATACTTGAAGTTGTTGTTTAATTTTAATTAATTTCCTCTTGCAGAACGTTGTAAATAAATATTATGCGTCATTAAACTTGGCCTGTACTCCAGTGAAAATAATTATAAATCTCAATTTTATTTTGTAACCTACATATCGTTACCTTAATACAGAAAGGACCTAACAAATATTTTTCTATTTGTTTAATTGTTAAATACGTACATATGTATGTATGCAGTGTCCTTTTCTTAGCAATTTTTTTTTGATGTGTAAACATCTATACGCTAGGGTGTAAAAATCTTTTTCACAATACAATCACAAATTTTGAGTAAGATTGTAATAACGATAACGCGGTGTGAGCTGTGTATGAGTGTATTAGTGTAATCATACGGACAACAAGAAGTACAGAGAAACTTAGAGCTGCATAGAAATACACTAACACCATCTAGTGCGCAATAGTAGTAGTAGTAGTAGTAGCTACTAATTTTCACTAATTGTCGTACATTATGTTGTCGTAGGCAAATAAAAACAAATAAATAAAATGAATACAAAAACATTTGATTTTAATAACAAGATTTTATGCACTTTTAATAAGAAATTTACTAAAAAAAAAATATTTCATTACTAGATGTTTACACATCTCCCCTGTGATCGGACTCACATTATTTTTTTTTTTTTTATAAAATTGTGTGCTGGATATTCGCAGCGCACCTGTTTTTCTCATCAAATGTCGTATAATATGTCAAAATATGTAAAAAAAATTGATTTTAAGAAAAATATGACATACGACCTTTCTATATTGAGGTAACGATAGGCACATGCATACGAGTACACACTCGCATAAATATGTACATATGCAGCCATACATATATTACAGAAATGATTAATATGAAGCGTACTTGATTTAAACGGTTCAAGAGGCCATTGTGTAATTGGCCAAAGTTAGGAGACTTGCTTCATAAAGGGTTCTTTTTCCACTCCGTATGCAGTTAATACGAATTTAATAGAAATGTAAAAATAAGAAAATCAAAGAAATAAAATGTCACTTTGACATGTTACTTGTACAGTCAAAGACAAAAAAAAACACCATTATTTGACATTATTTGGTATTATTAACTCAATTTACTTATGCAGTGAAGAAGAAAAATTTAATATAGTATTTTAAGTAAGCAAAATCGAATTTTAGCAAAAAATTTTAAAGCACAAGTGTTTATATCAGTGTTTTGGTACAATACTGGCGTAGTTAAAAAAACCGAGAGTTGCAAAAAATGAACTTAAAATTTTCAATTTACTCAATGTTGAAATTAAAAAATATTCTTCTTGCACGAGGTAACTTTAGAAGCCAAGCCATTGTATGAATTTTTTACATTAAATAATAATACGATATGGCGAATTATTCTACATTATTGCTTCAAAAATAGTATAATTCGAATTATGCCAATATTGTAGTATATATATTTTTGTGATTTGAAAATGTTCAGCTAAGTTACTAGAGAGAAGTAACACTCAGGCAATGATTGCTTACTACGAGGTGTTGCTATCCATAGGAAAGGGATAGTGAAAAATATGACAGTTGATGAAGGCATAGACAGAGGATAACGTCACTATATTACAACTCTGTTTTTGCACGTTTTTGTGTATTGCATTAGATGTGTTTTTTTTTTACTTTTCTAGTAAAGTTCGGTAAAATGAGAGTAAACTATATTTGATCTTAATAAGAGACAAAAATGTACAAAAGTAAGAAAACACAAAAAACCATAAAATTTACCACAAAATAGGTCTGTTCCACGTGCATAACAAAAGTGCCCAAATAAATTTTATTTTAGTGATTTTATACGCTTCAAATGCATAATACTAGAAAAGTAAAACATTTGCATCATTGGCAACGACTGTAAAAATAAATTGAAAAAAATAAAAGCCATTTTTTTTATTAAATAAAGTGATAAATATGCACAAATATATGTACTTACAACTTCAAGTTTATTTAACAAATCTTCTTCTTTTTTAAATTTTTAAATTAAAAACTTTTGTCGTTTCTTTGCAAATTTTCTGATTAATTTCTTAGTTTCATATGTAAATAGAAAACAGGCGATAATTTACTTCTAGACCCAACTTACCCAAAAAAAAAAATTTCCTGCAACTTTATACAGAAAATTAAAAATTTTACTCTCTAATTTTATCTCAAAATTGCATAAAAATTGTTAATAATTACTGGAACGCATTTGGGTAAAAATTAGAAGATTTAGAGCTTTCCTCCTCAATTTTTGAGTTTCCTTTTATATAAAAAAAATACTTTATGAGAATACCATAAAGTATTTAATAAGACATTCACATATTTTTTCGGGAAAAAGCACTATTTTAAAATTAGAATCTTATATAAATAAAATAAATTTGTGCGAGTTCGGGCAATTTTGTTATGCACCTGGAACTTGGAACTAATGTATATGACTGTGTACAATTGCAAATCTATACATATGCATATATCCATAAAATCACTATAATTTGGCTTATACATGTTAATTAAAGAAACCCCCAATAATTTTTAACAAAATCATGAAATAAAATTAACTATTATTTGTTCATTGCATTGTTGGGAAACTTGTAATTTTACTTCAATATTGTTTACTTATCAGCTGGTTTGCTGATTGCTTGTTCTTCTTGCCCAAACTAGCCCGAAGTAAAAAAAAGAACCGGCTGTTTCGTGCAAGAAGAACAAGAATATTACTCTTTTAAAACGTATATGTTTTACCCAATTTTTGTGTAAGAAAACTCTTTCTGGTAAGATTGGGCGGCCGCGGGTGTCCAATTTAGCGTAAAAAAACACAGCTATTATTGGCAGGACGCGTATTCAATTTAGAATCTGTATTTTAGTAGCCATTTTGGTTTATTATTTACCGACAAACCAAGATGCTCTGATGTGCCTGTGGATTGGTATGAGCCGTTTTAGTGACCAGTCACTGTGCCTTCGCAACTGAAACCTTCCAAAAACTGATGCAATGTCACACTATTAAATATGAGAAAAAATGCGGTGTTTTTATGAGTTAGTCAGAAACTGAGCTCGAACCCAGCACCTTAGGTTTTGACTCTGACAATTTTTGTGACTACAAAAAATAAACCAAAAACATTTTTAATGGAAAATTCGTTATCTTTTATTTAAGTGACAATTTATAATATTTTGGCTTTAAAATGTTATTCGCTTTTGTTATTTCAAATCAGCTGTTTTCTTGTTCTTTTCAGAAAAGTATAATAGGTCTGTCTGGGTACTTTTCCAGTAGCAAATACTCAGTAACTTTTTTGGGGAGAGTAAGACCAATTTTACTCTGTCGGCTGAAAATATCTCAAAAAGTACGATCGGTGAGTAAACAATTGAAATAACAAAGCAAACGAATTATAGAAATATATATTGAATTAAAAATTAAAATATTCTTTAAAAATAATGAAATGAAATTTTAATTATCTGTCAGAATTTGCATTGCTTGGCAAATTTCATCTCGCACACTATTTCCACGAGAAACCTGGTCATGATTTAGAAATTCATCATCAATATCTGGTGATATATCGGATGTAAAGTTTTGGTTATCTTCATTTGCAATGTTGTGTAAAACACAGCACGCTCTAATAAAGTGTCATAATTTTTTAATTTTTCGTAATTTGCAGTAGTACAACTGTCTAAACCTCTGTTTTAAAATACCGAACGTATGTTCGATACGGACACGACCAGAGCTTAGTTTTATATTAAATTGTATCTGAGCTCTTGTCAGATGTCCGTTATCTTTGTATGGAGTTATCAAATATTTATTGCATGGATAAACAGAAACCCTCAGCCATTGTTAAATTAAAATTTTTATTTTCATTTCACAAAAATTATTTCATTCAAACAGTAAATAAAAACAGCTGTTCAAACTAGTTGCAAAATCTTGCAAGCAGAAATTTCTCCAAGAACATTTTGCAAGTTCTCTAACTGCCAACTGTCAAAAAATTCTCTTTTTGGCTCTCTCGCTGCAAGAGATTTGGAGTACGCAGACAACATTTTGCAAGATTTTGCAACATTTTGCACAAATGTGTACGCAGACAGACCTAATTGCAGTATGATTTACAAAGCACATGAGTGTTTTAAAACGACGTACGATTTGAAAACACGTGATTTTTGGGACTAGCCAGTTTCTTTGAATATTACAATCAGCTTTAGCCCCG
Organism: Dexiosoma caninum; assembly: GCA_963924685.1. Taxonomy (NCBI): domain Eukaryota; kingdom Metazoa; phylum Arthropoda; class Insecta; order Diptera; family Tachinidae; genus Dexiosoma; species Dexiosoma caninum. The sequence continues at coordinate 62,565,653 of OZ004729.1, forward strand.
ATATACCAGACATAACATAAGGTTTTTTATTATTAAATGGCCATACAAACGAATGAAAATTTTCGAAATATGCGCTAAATCTCTGTGTTAGCGCGTCGCTACTTGTTTTCATACTAGTCGCACTCGCAGAAAGTTGTTGTTGTGATTTTGGGGCTTGTAGCACCCTACTGAAACCCTAAAAATCTTTCAAATAGATATGTATTAGTATGTTATTTGGAAGTTTTAGAATAAATACGTACGCAGCTTTAGAATAAACTGTTGCTGTTGAGTAAACAGCCGTGGCGCTGCAACTGTGCGGTGATTTAAATCCTTTTATTCCCTTCAACATCTGTCTCCAGTAGACTATTACTTTTCAAATGAAGGTAACAACAACGCACATCGTCTCCCACATTGTTTGTGGTCATTAGCATTGCCTGACTGTTGATTCTCATTAAAATCATTAAGTCTTACGGAATTTTAAAAAGTTAAAAAATCAACATTTGGAAATCATTGAAATTTGACGCATCCATTATAATTGAAATATTTTAACCGGTTGGATTTCAATAAAAATATCACTTTATTTTCAGTCGAATTTAGCTACAATTACAATTTTGAGTGTACTGGCTGGCACGTCAGGTTTCTTACATTTTATGACAAGCTGGACGGTTAAATTGTAGGTGACTACTGTTCGCAAGAGTAGCTGCCTTCTACGTCACATGATGGTACATTAAAGACTGTTGCACAAGAAGTTTTTTGAATTCATTTTTTTATTCTCGTAAAATTGAAAAAATATGTAATTTTTTGTGTGTCCATTAAATTAAAAGATATTAATGTTTAGATAAAACAGTTAATAATTTGATTTTTTTGGGTCATAGTTTCTTGTCTTAAGCCATCATCCATGATGCATTTATGGACGTATGCATGTCAGTATTTGTGTATGAAATAATTTAGGTCATTAGATGCAAACGATCACGTCAACAAAATCATTACATTTAATAAATGAAAAGAAGAAAAAACACATTTGTTCAGTAGATAATCTTTTATTATCGAGTTAAAATACTGATGTACAAGTGCAGAGAAAAGCTTTTTAAAAAGCTCTTTAAATATGGCGAATGTAACGCATAAATACAACTTAGACAATGTTAAATCCATTAATATCCTATGAATACTTTGATTTATGAGAACGATTATTGTCTTCATTTTTTGTCTCAGGCTACGTGGACTTTGCTTGGCCTCAACAAAAAAAAAAAATAAATAAAAACGTCAGATAAAAACTTTTAACAGAAAGTACCCCATACCAAAGTGTGTGATGCATCACATTTGTATCTTGAATATAAAATTGCACATGCAAATATTTGTTGTTTAAATAATTAAAAATAAAATACGATACATTTTTTGGGTGTGTGAATTAACGTACATATAAGTACAACCATATGCAAATTTAGTTTGAAATGTATTTAGTGGATGATATCTTAATTCGTTAAACGTTGGTGATTTTATGTGTGCCCTACAGCTATAATGAACTGTCTGTAATATGACGGCCTATATCACCATTGGAAATCGCTAATGCCAACATAAAAAATATTGAACGCATGGTGCCAAATTGACGTAGGTGGTTAAAAGACATTTATTTATATATATATATATGTGTATATATATACATACATATATATATATGTATATACTCGTACATACGTATATGAAACTTCGCTCTATCACAAAATAAAAATGGAATTTTATCGCAAGCGATAACGTATGAATAACCCAATATTTTTTTAGCAAAATAAAATTTGTTGTTTTTAAGACGGCGCTCGATTCGAATCGTAATTTCATGTAAATTTTTTTTAAAATGTATAGAATTCATTCGATATCGAATGCCGTAGGGCCCTGTGCCTCCATACTAAAGAAATCAGTTAAAGCACAAAAAAAATTATTTGACTAATTTAGTTTACAGCTTATTATTCTTCGATTGCTGAGGATGACAGTTCAATAAGTAATATATTTGCGGACTGCTTTTAAACCACGTATTGCACCAATTCTTACGATAATGGAATATCTTATCCTCCTGCTGCAACTCATTCGTTTGGGATCTATCTTCCCTTTATAAATACTGATACAGTACTGTCGAACTTAATGTCATTGAAAAACTCATTTAGTTGTGGTCCTGATGGCATACCAAGATGTATCCTTAGAAATTGTGATGCCTCACTATCTGCGCTTCTTACTTCAATATTCAATATATCTATTGAATTATGTTATTTACCACTAGTATGGAAGGAATCACTGGCTGAGAGCAGGCCGGAAGCATTGCTTCCGGTACATAATGCTTGTTTGAGCGAGGGCGTCTTCCCAGGTCGTCTGGAGGAGACAGCGGCTTATGCTTATTGGCAAGGGCAGGGGCGATCCGACCCAAGGATGGCTGGGGGGCTGTCGGATTGACAGCATGGCTTCAGACAGGGCAGATCGACGTTCGGGACGATTGCGGATGTGGATGTGCGGGGCCCACTCTGACGGGAACCAGGGGATACGGGCCGGGGCCATGGTGGCGGCTGCAAACTTGGCGGACCCAGACGTAGGTGAGTAAGAGCGGTTCAGATTGGAACGTCGCTCTGGGCCTTCCCGAATTAATGCGGAAAGCGGTCCCGGGAAAGAATCTACCCAGAGGAGGAGGATGGAATTTTTTAGTGGTAACACCACTCGACGCAGATGACGACGGTCTCTGTAAGTCCGAAGGCATTTTCCACCCTACCTCACACGCAAAAAAAAAATCCCCCACAAAAGATTACAATTGTGTAGGTATTGTGTAGCATCGGCGATGTAAAATAATTACTAAAAATGGCTACTAAAACGGAGCTTAAAAACTTACTACGTCTCCTTGACATTAGAGGTGCTTCAACACTGTTACAAAAGAAAGAACGTGCAAAAGCAAAGGTGTGAGATAGTGAAGGTTCGCCTCCTCTCATACCACTAACCATCTATTTCCTTTAGTTCCAGCATAATATATCGCATGTGCAGAGATCATCTCCTGAGTGCTGTTTCAAGATAAGGAAAAAAAAAACACCAGACCCTAAACAATGCTCAGATTCCTTGGAAGACTTAGGATGGGGATCTAATATGATGTGCTTTGGCCAATAGATCTTGGGTCTCGATGCTTTCTGGCCCCAGTAATAATAACAATAATATTCTTTAATATTAATTTTAAACTATTTACAGCAAAAATAACACTGTCGCTCAGAAGAACAATCTGGTTTGAAATTTTCCAAACACATCCAAAGACTTGAGTTACGAGTAAACTGTAACCGTTTTTACGTACCCGTATGCACTCACCAGTCTGTAACTTCGTTGAATATTCAGCGATTTGAACTGCATGAACTGCATAAAAATGTAGAAAGAATAGGACTAAGCATTTATTTTTCAAAAGAAGAAACAACCAGCCAATGATTGCTTACTACTACACAATACCGACGAAGGATGTCGCCCTGATGTTACTTGTGGATTAGTATCGGCTGGAGCCGGTACTATTCAATGACCACTGACTATGCGTTCGCCATTGAAACCTTTCGACGCTGGGCTTGGCATACTAGGCTCGGACCAAGGCCCTTTTTGTTTTGAGGTCGACGTGCTAACTACCGCAGCCATCGCCACCCTTATATACATATTTTTTTTATTATATCGACAAATATTTGTTTAAGTAAACTTTAGATATCGACCCTTGTGCGGGAAATGCTCGTATGTTACACTTTTTTAGGTTCTAAATCCTTTAATTCATCTGCTGATAAATTATTTTAGCGATAATTGTTATAGTCATGGAGATAACGCTATGGACATTTTATCGTATGTGACAGCTAATAAAATAAAAAATAAAAAAAAAGGAATAAAAGCGCTCTCCTGTAAAGTTTAGTTTTTGTAACATACGATAATTTCGCGCACAGGGGTCGATGTTCTTCAGTTTTTTTTTAAATTTTTCTACTTTCGAGACGTTCTAGCACGGTCTTCTCATACGGTCGTTTTATATATAAAATTGATTACGAATAAAAGTGGATTTGTGTTTAAAAATCCGTTCGAAATTGACTAACTGCCGTATTCTTCAGCACAACCGTATTGACGAAAATATCAGTGATTGAAAAATATAGAGATGCATCATATTCACAAGTATCATGTTGTTTTAAAGTCAGTTTAAAAACAGCATTAAATACATTTTTTGTTGATTTGCTCCTCCTCTTATTTACTAAAATTTTCTCCATTGCGCTTTATTAGAAAATTTGAACAAAACACATTTTGCTTTTGCGGAAATTAGTAATAAATCAATTAGTAATTTCCCCAAAACGTACAAATGTACTGGTCGAAAAGCAACTTGAAATAATAAAGAAAATTCGGCTGAATTGCAAATTATTAGAAATAAATTAATCCTAATGTGTTAATTTTAAGCGAAATATAAATATAAAAAGTGGAATGCAATTCACTGTTTGAAATATGTAAAAATAAAATTGGCCAACAATTGAATGTAGCAACCTACAACAGACAAACAAACGTCTTTCAGTTCGGATTAAAAATGAGAAAAAAAAACACTTTGCCTATTCCGACTTCACTAAAATCAAATCGATGAGCAGTTTTTAATAAATGTTTTTTTTTTTTTATTACAAAATTATTTCAATTTTTTATTTCTTTCATGCGTAGCATCTCTGACACCATCCTGATGCAGATGTTTTTAATTGCTGTCGGAGCAGAAGCAATACAGGCATATTTATTTGTTTTTAATCTATTAAAAATATTGCTGTTTCTTATAATTTTTACTTTATTTTTTTTTCGTATTTGTATTTGTTTCTTATTGTTGTTGAAATATTTCACATATCACTTCTCCAGCATATTTGGTTTATCAAATTCTTAATATTAAGAAAACAATAAAAATACTAATAAGTAATACACACTAGCAAGAAGAAAATAATTATGTATATTGTATATTATTAATTACTAAAACAAAAACAATAATACTGTTTAACGATTTGTTTTGTTTTTAATCACGAAATTTATTGCAATTGTATTAAAGAAATTGAAAAACTTCAGTTTTACGTCCACTCATAGCGAATTGAAAACGTGAACTGAAAACTGTGGAGCCACATGAAGACACAACCAACTGAAATTCTAAAGTGGAAATTGTTATCAAACGAAATAAAAAATGTTAATGAAATATATTCGTTTGTGCTCTCTGTAACATGGCTGTGTTGAGTTTGTGAGGGATTCGTTGGTAACAGTGGGATTGTAAAAAGTTTTCGTGTAAGAGGAGGTTGTTGGATTTAAAGGAAAAGAAAGGAAATTCTCCAAAATTTCTATCTATTCGTATTAACCAAAAGGAAATAAAATACTTGCATATTAAACTAACCCCTCTTGCGGTTCCTGTTGGAAATAGTAGCTGAAGAACAGCTTTCCTAACGTGTTCCAAGTCTGATCTCTGAACGTCATTCAAGATTTGCTAAAGCCAAATCCCTATGGCAACGTACACTTGCGAGTTTCGCCTCTTTATTGTGCAGTGCATCCAGCGTTTAAAAAGCTTTCTCGCAAACAGATATATATCTGATTACATTTTTGCATTCAGAGCTCATCTTCAGCAATTTGAATGGAAATATTACAGCTTTTCTGAACACTGAGTGCTTCGCAGAATATAGTACTTGATAGCCCGAGTTCTAAAGATTAACATTTTTAACGACTTTTAGTCCTGCTACGAGTGCTGTTCGCCAAAGTTATCTAGTCCCCGACACCACTTATATTTATTATTTACGCAATTCGCGCTAAGAGAACTTATTTTGAGATTGAAAAGCGATATAAGTGAACTGGATTGGTATATCCTTATTCATTTATTTATACTTCAAGTATAAAATTTATATTCTATCAACGTTTGTGCTAAAAAAGATTTGTTGACCATTACCAATAAATAAGACGGTTTTTGACTTTTTCTAAGGTACTCTTTGAACTCTTTATAAGGTACACTAAAGTAAAGTTTTATAATTGATGAACATGGATTTATGGGCATCTCATAGAAAAGTAATCAGGGCAGTCAGGTACAAACAAATTTGCAAATATCCCCAAAGATCCACACATACTAAAAAAGCCGTTTCTGATAAAATTAGACATAAACTTTTTATTGACTTCTATTCATATTTATACTTAAACATATTTTGAACTAAATATCAAATATTTATAAACTACCCGGCAATTCTTATCGCCCACTTGCGTTTTAGCAAATACGCATCTCGGTGTTGATTGCGTCACGCTGAGAAAACATGATCAAATGTTCCGCTAAAATTTTTCACACATACTATTTGCGAAGTTGACGGTTTTGACGTAGCTTGACATGTGTTAGTGAAAAAGTATGGGTGGGTTAAATTTTAAAGGCACAACACCCAACCAAGCAAGTTAAAAACAAACAAAAAACAAAAACAACAACAACGAGGACATAGAGATGCATATTTGGTGATCGCAAACAAGTTTTTAAATTCATTAGCCAACAATTCGTAAACTCTACTGTCGTGGCGATGGCACGATGGACGGTAGTCTGCACGTTGACTACAAAACCGAAAACAGACCTGGGTTCAACCCCAGTTTCACATTAAAATATTAAAATAAAAATAAACATCTCGCATTTTTCTGATGTGCATTAGTGTGTCAGTTGTTGTCGGAAGGTTTCAGTGGCGAAGGGATAGTCACTGGTCACTGAACAATACCGGCTTCAGCTGAGAGCAATCCACAAACGCATCAGAATGCCCTCCTTCTTCCGTATTGTGTAGCACCGGCGAAGTAAAATAATAATAAAAATAACTACTAAACCGAAGCTTCAGTTCTGCTATAAACAAAGAACGTGCAAAAGCAGAGCTGCAAAATAATTAATTAAGCTTCACCTCCTGTCGTCTCTTCTACTATCCCTTTCCTATAGTTCCAGCACAATGCTTCGCATGTGTAGCAGTCATCTCCTGAGTGCTGGTCCCAGATTAAAAAAAAACAAAATTATCCAACATATTTTTGGTTTTTGTATTAAATTTGTTTGCCATTTCAGCGGAGGGCTCAAATGACTGACAGCAAATGTCATTTATACTAAGATGCGTATAACTAGCAAGAATACGTAAATTTGTTTTTGTTAAGTTCATTATAGAAAATATTCTTTCTATATATATATTACTTGTTAGCATAATACGAGTATTGAGTATGCTTCAGAAAATTCTTTGTAATGAAATGTTCCGGCAGCATGAGGGAAATATAGAACTTCGACCAAAAGTCAAATATATTTCTCGGAAACCCGTTGCCAACGAAATTATGCCAATTGGTAAAGGGGAAATTTATTCCACTACGCTTCATAACTAATAACTTCAACACAAATTTAACAATTTTTGATCGAACTTAATTTTATAAAATTATGGATAATAAATGTAATTCTCAACAATTTCATCCCCAAAAAATCCCAATAACATTTATTGAATATCCCCAAGAAAATCCGCTATCCGCTAACGAAATTTTTCGTCTCAAACTTTGGGGATAAATCTCCAATACTGGCAGCATTGAAAGTAATAATCCACAGTAATTCTATTCTGCTTTATAAATTGTAAGAAGCAGCAAATATCCTTCTGATCCCTTCACCACCTGTCTCTTCTCGACACTGTCAATTTCTAGTTGCTAGTTGCATCGCAATTCATTGCATACATAGGAAACATGCCCTGAGCTCTTGACAAAAAAATGGTCGTCGAGTCGAGCGAAATCTTCTTCAAGAGATATATTTGAGATATTTAGTTACCGCATACCGAATTACAACTTTACTCACATAATCTACCGAAGTATTTTCAGTCTACAACTTAATGGCGATGATCCTCTCATATAAGCCAGAGTCATAAGAGTAATGTCATCAGTTCCCTGTTGTTGAAGGAAATATTTTCACCGGATTATTATTATGATCCATGACGAATTTTCAGCATTCTGAGTGTTTTTTTTTGTATTAACATTAACAACGAGCTTCTTTTACCAACACCTCTTCTGCAATTGATTGCAGCTTTGTTTTTTTATATTTAATATAGGACAATAGACAACACATTTTATTAATCCCTGTGTCCAGGTAGCTCTACTTTCTGTGATATTGGTGGTAACTATGGAATGGTTCTAAATCAACGCATGCATTTCAATTACAATTCTTCACATCTGGAATTTTTTTTTGAAAGAGTATGTCATCCAGATGTCTTCCGTCGAGTTGAACACACTGTTCAAAACGGAGTCGTGTGTTCTGCGCCACACGCTGCAGTAAAGTTGGTTCAATTGAGCTGCTTTACACGACCGTGGCCGTTTAAGTGAAAATGAGCCTCGTCGGTCCAAAAAAAGGGATTTACAGTGCGAAAACACTTCAACATCGTTTCACAAAAATTTTTGCGTAAATCAAAGTCACTTTCTTTCAGTTCTTGAACGATTTGAATTTTAAAAGGATGGAACTTCAGATCCCTTTTTAAAATTTCATGAATAATCGCTCTTGGAAGTCCCAGTGAGTCTGCTCTTTTCCGTATTGAAAGTCGCGGATTTTCACGTAAACTACTTTCAACCAGTTCAATGTTTTCGGGAGTCCTTGCAGATCGACTGGGTCCTGGCCGTGGGGCATTCATAGCCGAAGCAGTTGCGCAGAATCTCTGCACCCACAAACGAATTAAATTTACACTCGGTTCATCACTTATTCGCCAAATACCGAACTTTGAACAAAATAGTTGACGAGCAATTACGTAACAATCATTACTCTTGAAAAATGTCTCCACAGCAAAAACGCGGTGCTCACTCGACCACTGCCACATCGTGACCGACAAATCCGCACAATTGATAATTCCAACGGCGCCACCCTCCCTCCGCACCGCTTATTATTTTTGAAATAATCGTATTTAAAAATATAAATTTCCCACCAGGGCTGACCACAAACTATTAGAAAGAATGCGGAAAATGGCCTTTATGTTGTTGAATAGTAAATTTTTTTTGTATCAATTAGCCGATCGCAGTTAACGGATTGAGACCCGAAATATTTTTGTCTGATTATTCCCTCACTAATATTCCGTTGCCTGTAAATTGAATGATGAACAACAGCATACATGAGTTTACTCATCTGGTAATAATAAGGCAAGCAGACCATAAATGTATGCTTCCAAAAGAAATTTAATTACAAAGTCCAACTTCAATTGCACATATTAGTAACATCCTTCCTTAGTTATTTTTTAAGGATTGCAAATGTTGTAATTTCTTTGTGATGAGTACCTTTGAGGTGTACATCATATGAAAACTTCTTCTCATATGATGTACCGAAGAGCAATTAAGTTCGGTTAAGGTTATTCGACGATTGTGCGTCCAGTTCCCATAATTAACAATTTTCGATTATAAGATTTGAAAAGCAAAAAGGTACTTTTATCGTACTATAGTACGACAAGTACATTCCACAAATTACACTGACGTCTCCGACACTTTGTTTACTCGTATTACCAATCTCCGAAATGTACAGATGATACAGACTCTCTTTTTGTTCTGTACAAGAAAGTGTTTTTCTTCTTCATTTTTCCAATCGTGTCACATTGTTTACGATAATCTCTGGAATTTTATGTTTACTTGGAAATGTTACCCGGCCAATATTGAAAACTTGGTTTTATTTATTTTTGCTTGCAACTTGTAAGTATTTTGTTGTCATGTTGCTGTGCTTTGAACAATAAGAATCGTGTTGTACGTTTTGTTTTCATTAAGACAGTTGAAGATGGCTTTGCCGTTGATGTTATTGTGTTTCTTATTGTGGTTTTTTCTTTTTTTTTTTTGATACATGGATGGCAATATCCAGCCAGTCAACCACCCATCCATTCCATCCTCAAGTTATATTTATTAATAAATTTTGTATGCATTTTGCAATGGTACATATATTTACGTACAGTGAGTTCATGTTCCTTATTTCATGGTACTACACTGACAGAAATTATACCTTTTTATATGCGTGTTTTTTAATAATGCAACAAACGATTTGTTTATTTTTTTCTAAGAAAATTGTGTTGTTTTTCATTGAATGTATTGAAATGTTTCTGGTTTAGTTCAATTTCAATAATACCCAGCCAAAAAAGGAGGACTTCCAAAGAAGTGAAGAAGATCTTAATAATGTGATTCGAAAGTAGTGCAAATGTGGATCATTTATGGGCTTTGATTCTGATGAAGCTTCTTTTAGTGAGTTTCACTGCTTCCGTGAAGGTATACGCACAACGCATTCATCATTAAGAGCGCATCCATTTGTGGTCTATTTGGCACCGAATCGCAATATGTAATGAGTATTGCGAAAATATTGAGAAATTTCGTTTTTCTGCCGAACAGCACATATATAATTAAATAGGATAGACTACCAGTAGAGGCCCTTTCTGTTACTTTTGGCGTGGCAAAAATCAAATCGAATGTCCATAAACACTACTTTCTCTACCCTCTCTCCTAAAACCTTATTTTCTTCTAGTCCAAGAAAAAAATGAATAATATTTAATTTTATTATTAATTGACATTTTTTATTATATTTTTTTAAATATATTTATTAAGCTTGAGGTCTTTTTTTATTTTATTTTGTTTTATTATTCGATATTTCGTTAACAGCTTGTTAACATCATCAGGAATAATTGGAAATTATAAAATAATAAAAAAAAAAAAAATATATAATTTTATTATATTACCAAAATGCTTGTTTTATATTAAATTGCAAGTTTTTTATAAAAATTTTGAAACACAAAATAAATAAAAATAGTGAAAGCATAAAATTTAATTAATTTTTTTTGTCAGTTCGTAAGTGAAATCCAAAACTCGGGACGACGTTTTGGGATGCTTTCAGAAATTCGTATTCAGAAACTTTCAGAAATTCTTTACTTTACTGACCGATTTTGTCCCAAACTTTAAAACTTCTATACATTAAAAAATTTACCTATTTTTATATGAGTACAATTTGTAGTTGCGATTTTTACCGAAAAATATATAAAATGTATTATGAATGCTTTATGATATTCTCATTAATATGATGTCCTTATAAAGTATAAAAACAATAAACTTAAGAAAATCCATTATTGAGGATATGCATCCATATAACGGGTGTCCCAACAAGAACGCAAGCATTTTCATGTTGTCTCTCCAATACCGAATTAACGAACTCCCTTCGCTGTCCATGGTCAGCTGGCTTCAGTTCCTGAGTCAATTGAAGAATGAAGATGCAAATCTTTCGTCAAAATTCGCTGCATAGTGGATTTGGAGACACCAATTTGCTGAGCTCGGTGTCGAATTGAGGTGGATGGAGTTTGAGCGACATCATCACGTACAGCTGCGACATTTTCGGTCGATTGACCTGGTCGAAGGCGCGTTGTTGTCTTTACATCACTGACAGACCCAGTTTCGGCAAATTTATCCATTAATCTCTTTACAGTTGACTCTTTTGGAGCATTATTGTGACCCCAAATTGATCGCAATTTGCGAACTGTAGCCGCAAAACTTTCACCATTTTGGTAAAACAATTTCACAATGAGAATGCGCTCCATTTTTACTAACCTCGTACCTTCTACTAGCAAACAATAACAATTGTTCACATGTCAAACAATGACACTTCGAATGTCGCCAAATTTAAATCTTGCGTTCTTGTTCGGACACCCTTTAGTACTATTTTTTCAATAATCAATTCTGTTGATTTATTTTTTAAAAATACTTTAAGAGAATATCATAAAGTATTAAGGATACATTTCATATATTTTTCGTCAAAAAGCACAAGTTGAAATTAAAGTAATTGAATTCTGCTATTTAGGAATAAACTACGTACATCAAACGTTGAAAATAAGGAAATTTTTTTCGAATGTGAACATTTTGTCAGGTACACGGAAATCCTTTTGACAGAAAAGTCATTCACGATAGTGAAAATGGAAAACATTTCGAGAGAAATAACAATCACAATGTGGGTGCTTGCATTGCTGTAAAAGAAATATCTTCCACTTTATCACACCCAAATGCAACTTCAATAAAACACAGACTTACAAAAATACCAAAAGGTCAAAAATATAAACAGAGAAATGTCAATTTGGAGTTTGTGCTCTATATTTACTTACATACTGCCGCATGACGTTCATTTCAAGGGCAAAATCCTCAATGTAAAAATTATATTGTATTTAGAAGAATATGCCGCCATTGTTAAATAGTACTCCCTGGTTATATTATATTGGGGCAGAAAAAATATTACACACATTGTTGTATATTAAAACAACGATCACGAGTTTTCGAAAATCTTAAGTGAATCTTTTTTTTTATATTGGAGAAGTGTTCAGGCGAATTCCTCAACATATGCAATAAATACATTGCACTGGAACTGGAAAGAGATGGAGAGAGAGAGAGAGAGAGATAGGAGGTAAAAGTGGTAGGAAGATAGAGATTAATTCCTGCACAACTCTGCATTTTCATGTGAATTATAAGCAAAGTTGCGGCGTCTCTAATCTTAATTTTGATGCATTATTTTTAAGCTAACGGGAATTTTTTTTGACATATTAGGAGAGTGCTGTAGCACGCTAACTACACAGACATCAGTGATTACAGACAGCATATTTAATAGCAAACATATCCAAGAAATATAATCAATTGCGCAAAAATATTCTCACTTAAAATTATTTTCCCTCTTAAACATGTTTGATTATAAATAAACAGTTCATTGATTTTATAACACTTTAACAACTATGACCGTCCACTGTAGGTCTTCAAAAACTGCTTTAAAAAAATCAACATATTTCACGTTTCTACAGCCAAACATTGTTTCCAAATTTACAATCAAAGGCGAAAACTTCATTTAAGCTTGAGGAAATAGCGCGATGACGTAATTGGACTTTTAGAAAGAAAGCGTTCCGAGAAAATGTGAATACCCAGTTTATGGCCAATTATATTAAATATATTGCAGTCCTATTATTTATGTTAACATTCCATTATCCAAATATTCAGTATTATGATATCATTTTACCCCATACCCCAGCCATTGTCATAACAGGAATTGTTGTAATAAGGAAAATATTTCGTTTGAAAATAGATTTCCCTTTACTTAGACTCCCTTATTGCCTTTTGTTCCACATTATTTGTAGTAAATTCCAAGAACTATATGTTATAATTCGATAACTTTTACATGTCGCTCCACTTTATGGTATAACTTAGAACAAGTGAAATTTATAGTGCTGCAAGCAAGCTACCAATGAACTGCAGACAGGGTCACGAGAATTTCAACGGGATTCGTTAGGTCAGCTTAAGCCCGTATTAGAAGATATGTTTCTTACATCTGACTTGTCAACTTTGTGACTCATGTGCAATTCTGCTTACTTGTCAAAACGGATGACTGATTTCTAAGAAAATATTTTATTATGATAAAAACAGCTGGTGTCAGTTGGTTTGTCAGACCAAAATAGAACACGCTCTAATTGAAAGTTTGTCATCTGACTTTTACAGAAGCAATATTTTAAAATTCTCATACGATATGTACGTATTTTTCGGTGGGAAATTTGACTAGTCAGATGTAATAAACATGTTGTCTAAAGGTGACTCTACGGATAATGACTGTAACATCCAGTTGTGATTTTCTACTTTTTAAAATTGCTGGCAACTTACAAGACAGTTTACCACACTAAAGTCCTCACAAATATTTAATCTTCTTAGATGTAGATACCACATTTATCAACTTGGAAACATTGATAAAAGCCTGTCGTACTCTGTTATCATTTTTCCGATAACATTTATCATATTTCAAATAATATAGTTTTTAGCGATTGTCCACAATAAGCATTATTTGTTTATATTAAAAGATTGCGACAGTGTAATATGAAAATAACAACCAAATAAGGAACAGTGGCGTGAAACAAATTTTAAAATGGGCAGTAAATGGAAAACTTCTATCCTTCTAAAAGCAGTTACGTTGAACACATCAAGTTTCATATTGAAGTTGCGTATCGATTTTGTCTCATTTAAATCTAAAAATCTTGTTTTGCATGACAATTCGCTTCTTAGCCCATAGAATAGGCATTAGATAGACCGACTGTAAAATTATGCGTTTCATATGCATGTGAACAAGCAAAGTATCGTTATTTGATCGTATTTGTATTTTTGTTTTCATTTAGAATTTTCTTAAAAAAATTCTACATTCATTTCATTTTATACCATGAAATTAAACCGGGTATGGAAATTTCTTGAAGATTTTCACGATAAGCAATTTTGGTTCAAATAATTTTAAATGTAAATTCAATTGAATTAAATATATTTTTATCATTAGGACACGCATATTTGAAAGATTTTTACAAAATTAATCAAAAAATTTTACTTTTCCATGCCCAGCCTCAATACTACTATTTCAAAAACAGTATATAATCAGAATTCACTTTAAATGCAAAATTACCCTCAACAAAATTACAATACTGTATAGTAAAACGATCACACAATACATACGACGTTAACACGTGCTTGTGGATTGAACAATAGTCTTATATGAAAGTAATTATTTTAACGCCAACACGGCTACACTGTAACTTAAGCAAGAAACACATTAGCCACAGTAGACTACAAGCTGCAAAGACTACATATCGTCAGCTTATTATTGGTTTGACACACGTTTGCACGAAACAACACGGCTCAAACGACCGGAATTGTGGAAAAAAATGTCATGAATTCTGCATCACGATAATGCACCAGCTCAAACATCAATGCTTGTTCGTGATGAGATTGAGGAGACAAAGTCAAAATCGAAGAACGAAGTGATGGCCAAACCGAAAAGCGCATTTCCGGAATGCTTCGGCGATTTTAAGAAGCGTTGGCAGAAGTGCATTATATCTGAGGTGGAGGACAAAATGAATATTGATGAATAAATAAATACTTTTAAAAAAATTCTAAATTCAGCTTTTCTTTGGAACACACTATGTATATACTAAAGTGTTGCACAAACACAACAAAAATGTCTTACAAGCATTTCATGAAATTGCAATTAGTGTGTATGTATTACTTGCTCATTGCAAAACACATACTTCCGAAAATATTTCTTTTGTTCCACGATCAAAACATTGAAGAAGAGAACACAAGTACAACAAAACAATGTTAAAATAGAACAAGGCTGAAGTAAAGGGTGGTTAAATTTCAAGGGCCGATGTTGATTTTGAATAAAACACAAACTATTTAGGAAATTATTGTAATTTTATTTTATTATGATATATTGGTATTACTCAATTATGTATGGAACAAAATATCGGCCAAATGGGCGCCGCCACCACGGCGGCACACCTCCATCCGATGGTCCAAATTTTCGATGACCCTGAGGCATAATGGAGGTTCTATGCCGTTAATGTGCCGAATTATCTCATCCTTTAGCTCTTGAATTGTTGCATCTCACGATAGCGAACACCATTCACAGTAACTGCCTGACCGGCCTCATTTTGGAAAAAATACGGCCCGATGATGCCGCCAGCCCATAAACCGCACCAAACAGTCACTCTTTGTGGGTGCATTGGTTTTTGGACAATCACTCTTGGATTCTCATTCGCCCAAATGCGGCAATTCTATTTATTGACGAATCCACTGAGGTGAAAATGTGCCTCATCACTGAAGATGATTTTCTGCGAAAATTGATCATCTACTGTTGCCGAGGTCGCGGCTCCCATTTGGCCGATATTTTGTTCCATACATAATTGAGTAATACCAATATATCATAATAAAATAAAATTACAATAATTTCCTAAATAGTTTGTGTTTTATTCAAAATCAACATCAGCCCTTGAAATTTAACCACCCTTTAGAAGAGAAATGAAGTAGAACATCAAAACTATTTTGGAACATTCAAAACATGTTTGAATAACTCGTAGACAATCTTGCAAAGAAACTTTTGCATATTTTATGAACGTAAAAAAATCGAATGTATGTCCCCGTCCATACTGTTGAGTTTTTGCTGCAAAAGTTTCCATACATGCCGTGTCCATACATGAATCATTTGCTTCATGTTTAGTATTTTTTATTCCACCCTTCTATCTTCTTTTTTTAATTTTTTTTGACATTTCTCAATACCGAATATAAATATAAAATAACTACCCTGTGATAGAAGGTGTGAATATTTTTTTTTGGATAGACATTTGAAGCACAAGGTATAATTTGAAGCAAAATGGACGCTAAGGAGAAAAATTTTATAATAATTTTTATATAATTTTATATTTTTTTTTTTTTAATTTTTGATTATATTTCACAAAAAATTAACATACGTAACACGTGTAAACTAAAACAGGGTAGCTATTATTATGAGAGATGTTAACAGTATACGAAAGGAAAAGAAATAAAATGAAACGTCAAATACACCTCCTGTCAAAAGATGCAAATAAGAAATTCAACAAAAACTGCATGTACATGAAACAGAGTACCTACTTCCACTCCTCTTCCCCTTCTCATCAACAAACTCAAAAGTTTTGCAGCAAATGTTTCACAGTATGGACGGGGACTATGTATGCAAAAATAAAATTTTTTTAATTCACATTTGAAAAAACAAATAAAATAAAAATATTACAATTCATATTAGGTTTGAGGTTCGTTTGTAAGGTTCTTTAAAGAAATATATTTAAAATTTCGCAAAAAATTTTAAAAATTTATAATTTCACCTACATTTAATGCATCCATTTCAATATATATTTAAGGTTACTAAAATTTAGAAAAATCACGAAAATCAGAAAGTTGAAATTATGAAAAAAAATTATATACCTGCAAGGTGTTTTCCCTCCTAAATGATATTATTTAATAACACTCATGTTTACATTTTTACGCTTTTTTGTGTTTATTCTTGTGTACTCGATCCTTTTGGTGTAATTTACCGTTTTTTTATTTCATTGGCTGTTTTTGTTTTGATGTTCTGCTTCATTTGAACACACAAGCACAAACAAAACTATAGAGAGAAACTTTTCGAATGGTGCTTGTTTTGTTTCAGTGAGAGCCATGTTATGCTTGTTTTGTTGATAAAGTTTACACTGGAATACACGACTTGGAAGTAGTGTGCTTTAGAATACAGAACTTTCAATACATTTTGTACAGCTCTTTAGTATATACTGTAAATTAAAAATTGATAAACAAAACTTGGAAATTTTAATGAATTTCAAAAAAACTAGTTTTGAAGATAAAAACTTAAAAACTTTTTGGGTTTTGAAAAACCTTGACAAATAAGGAAAAACTTGAAAAATGGTAACGCTGCTACAACGCCAAAATCACCATGGACAACAACCTGCAGCCGTG
Source organism: Dexiosoma caninum (assembly GCA_963924685.1). Taxonomy (NCBI): domain Eukaryota; kingdom Metazoa; phylum Arthropoda; class Insecta; order Diptera; family Tachinidae; genus Dexiosoma; species Dexiosoma caninum. The sequence continues at coordinate 62,582,903 of OZ004729.1, forward strand.
TTGCCTGGTTGTCGTCAAAATAATCTCTCGCATATAAACGTGTATTTTATTTTTGACATCTTGAAGTCGGTAACTTACAGCCCTACCTAAACAAGAGCGGAAAGCGTTTTCTAGCTGTCAAAAATTCTCATGCCCATACAATTTGTATGTAGCATACCGAAATAACGAGGCTACAACGCAACGGCAACGCTTTGCAATTGGAAAATCCGATTTTTACAGTGCGTTTAATAGTGAAGTAAGTTGCAAATAAAGAAGGTGAAAGAAATAAACATAAAAAAAATATTTATTATTATCATTGTTTAAAATTTTTTTATTTAATGCTTATTTAAAAATCGCAAACACCAATAAACTTTATTGTTAAAATAATCAGGGTTGTTATATTTATTTTTTTGATAACCCTGATTTTACCGTTTTGACCTAGCGCTGCCGCTTTTATTTAGGTATAGCATTTCAGCGTAAAAGCTAAGCGGAAAAAACGTTCCGGATTCCGCTCTTGTTTAGGTATGGCTGTTACTGTGGCGAACGTGATTTTGCATTAAGTGATATTAATACATTTTGAGTATTTTTATAAAAGTAGAATATAACAACAGTTTTATTATTTGTTTTTTAAATAAAAGTAAATGTGTTAATAGCGAAATGTACACACACTTCCACTTAAAATAATTGGTGGTGCTGATGGCGAGTAGTTAGCGTGTGGGCTCTACCACCAGAAGAAGCCGTGTTCGATTCCCAGTCAGCCCGGTCAACTCAAATTGCGATACTACTCTCTTACTAGTTCACGGAGAAAATTGCAGTTCGAATTTGGAAATTTCCACAACGAATACTTCTTATCCATTTCAACTTTGATTAAATAACTCTGAGTTATTCTAGTTGGAACAGGTACTTCTCTCTGTCATTTAAAAAAATATTTTCGTCAAAGATGCAAAGTACTTTTTCTATTTCTTTAAGTGTAGAAAAAGATTATTCCTAATGAATCATATTTCAGTTGAATAAAAACAATAATAACATTCTTAAATAATATAAATTTAAACCATACATACACACTTACAGCAAGACATGCAGATACATCTGTCCGACATATTAGTACATACATATGTGGAAAGTTAAGAAGTTCATCATGAGCAGAGTTTTTGAACGAACTTTAATGGAATTTTATGACTAAAAATTAACACAAAACTTTCAATTTTAATAATGACTGACCACTTCATTTGGTAAACCATCAAACAAAACTTTCAACACCAAGTCGAAGCAATTGAAAATGATCCTTGAAATTTAAAGCACATGCAGCCAAGAAATCAGTCCGCATTTTATAGTTGAAAAAAAAAGTAAACAAACTAATTTTGATTTAAGATTTTTGAAAGTCGTCATATTTTAAATTATTTTATTACAGTTTGTGCGGTTTCAGTTCATTTAAATTTTCTTTAAATTTCATTAATGCCCAGACACAATGCATATCAGTTTGCATATTTTCAAAAACTCTGCCAAATAATTACTTAAGAAACGTTTAAACGATTTAATTGAAAATTTAAATTAAATTGTAATTACGATCAAGTTGATTATTCTATTAATCATCTTAAATGCTTAGACCCATTAAAAAATGGCTACATGTTGCAACTAGGAAAAAATATATAAAACTAATCTTTGCTTTTAAAACTCTCAGCCATGTTTTACACACGATATTTTTTATTTCTTTTTTTCTTTTACGAAGTAATTCATACTTATATGTAGTACATCTTTGAAATTTGTTAGTCATCAGAATAACATTTCGCTAAAACGAAATAACACTGTTTATCGCTCTTGAAACAGCAGGAGAAATTTAATGGGAATTTTATCGTTTAAATGAAAAACATGAAGAATTACGCATTACTTTAGTTGAAAAATAAGTAGAAATTTTTGTTTTCATAATTTAAATTATATTTATTATTAGTATAATAATATCACACTTCACACACTAAAAAAAAACGTTACTGCAATAAATTCTTCAAATTATGAAACAAATACAAGTTTGTCAATTAAAAAATATGCGAATGCATACGCGAGTGGTACTCGCAGCACCGTGTTGTAGCCAAATATCAATGGAAACGCGAAGTACAGTTATAATTCTAAATAATTATGGATTGTCTTCAGAAGCCTTGTCCTTCAGATTGTTAGACCAATACATTTCCTGCTAATCTACAGAATGAGATATTAAAATATTTGTTCAGTTTTTACCGATGGTTTTTTATTTTAATTTCATAGAATTCCCCGTGCGTTTCTTACGAAATTGCGATGCCTCCCAACAATGATGACGTAGTGCCTTACCTACTTTTCTGAAAAACGATATTCTAGTGAAGAGGCAGGCGGTGTTGCGCGTTTTGTTAATTTCCAAAGCCTACTGGCTGCATTTCTGATGTTGTGTTGACCCATTAATTTTTAAGCTAAAGTAGACGTTATTTTGTTTGAAAGTGAAATCACTTTGTCGTTGACGGTTTTCGTTGCTGAATACACACAACGTGATGTTAATACAGATGATGTGGAGACAGATACAAATTCTTGAGGAATTGATGCAAATATTGGGCGCGTTCATAAGACGTGTAGCTGTTGTTCAAATGTTGATTGTTTGCATAGTTGCATATTCTGCTCAGCTCAACAATTGTTTCATTTATGATATTTAATCCATCATGAAATTTTTTCACTACGTGAACTCATCATGATGTGTCCAACCTAAACAGTTTTATCAAATGAAATTGAAAATTAAAATTGTTCATAAAATAGTTTTTACTACGATTTTTACTGTCTTGTACGCTATTTTAACGATTTAAATTGTGGCCAGCCGGTTCGCATTTAATAGTTGTGCACGTATTTTTTACCGCCAATTAATCTGAGAATGAATCAGGAACTGGAAAAATAGCACATCCCATACATTAAAAAGTTGGTCTAATTTACATACATCAGTACATTAGAGTGCTACACCTTACTGGCAAAAAACAGTGACCAGAACACCCCCTAATACGAAGTATTTTTGAACGGCAAGTTGGAAAAAAAAATTTTTTTTTGGCCGATGAAGAGCGACCCCTACTTTTGAACTTTTCTCTATATCTTTGGCAGTTTGTCTCGAGAAGACCAATGTTTTGCACTAATGGCCATCGACTTCAAGTAGCCCGTTCTATTATTTATTCACGAGATTTCTGTTTTTAAGACTCTACAAATTTCTTTATAATATACTAGCTGACCCGGTCCGCGTTGCTGGCCTTAAGCAAACATTAGTGTTGTATTACCACACGATTTATTTATTTAAAATGAAAAAAAGCAAAAAAAATAAATATTTTGGTGGTGCAATATGAAAATTGGATTTTGACACGCCCCTCCGCCCGCAAACCGAAAATCAAAAATCAGACTTCACACTGTCACCCGCCTGAATATTCTGAGGATTCCCTGAAAATTTCATCAAAATCGACCCAGCCGTTTTGGAGTCCATACGTTACATACATACACACATCCTGTTTTATATATATATATATATTATATTATATTATATTATATTATATATATTATATATATATATATATAATATTATTAAAGGTTACATTACGGTGTAATGTACATCTACATATTTTTCTATATTGTGCTCTCTGTCAGAATACGTTGAAATAACACTAACAAGAAAAATGTATAGTGAAGCAAGCCATACCACGAGAAACTAGGATTAATTAACATACAGTCGAACTTCTCTATAGCGAACTTCTCTATAACGAAATCTTCTCTATAACAAATAAAATTCGTGAACACAACATTTTTGTGAGTATTTTCATACATTTTGATCTCCCTATAACGAACTTCCCTATAGCGAAGTTCTCTCTGTAACGTACAATTTTTTAAGACCTAAATAGAATTTTTCACACTAAATAATCTCTCTATTGCAAAGTTTTTAGCAATCGATTTTTTGCATCAATTTAGTCACATATGTATGTATTAATAGAAAAAAAAAATAATGTGTTCATGTACAAACAATTTTTTTTTTGTCTTAATAAATATATTTTCTACATAAAAAAAATGTAGTCAAAATTTTCTGCAGTTTCTCTATAACGTAGAAATTTGACGGTCCCCAACTGCTACGTTATAGAGAAGTTCGACTGTATATTTAAATAAAAAATTGTAATACGACAAAAGCATTTAATTTCCAAAGGAGGATATACGAAGTGTGTTCACCTTGCGCACAAAAATGTGTATTCATTGTACATATTAATTTTATTTTGAAATATGATCATTCACTTATTCAATTATAAATCTAAATATATAGTGGAGTTCGGTTATAACGAACTCTTTCTTAAGTCCAATTAAAAAAAATAGATAAATATTTATACGGTTACACGAACAAAAAATCGCAAATTTGTGCCCGGCGTATTTTAAATCTTTAAATTATTTATCACAATTAGGTGACACTAACAGTTGTTCGCTTATGTACAAAAATAATAATAAATTTAAACTCACAACAAGTACAAATGTCAGAGACACAAAAATATAAAAGAAATTCTTTGAAACAAAGAGCAATAAATGGAATTTTAGTCTATATCACAGCCAAAAAAGACAAGTTCAAGTACAAGTTCAAGTTAGCTGAAGAACGCATGATTTTAACTAGGGACGTCCTTGGTCATTTAAGTGAGTGGTTAGAAGAGCAATGAATGTTCCATGATTTGGTTACGTTTCAGCATATGCTAAATAGTTACTGTAACACATTTAAAAATTTATTTAAATTATAATTACTACTGCAACTTCGGTGCGTTATAACCGAACTACACTCCATCTTCTACCCGCCTCTTATACTTTACAATAATATTAAGTATTTTATTGTCAATACTATAGCAGATTTGCTCTAAAAAAGTATTCAATAACTGGAGCAAGTTTTCCTTCAATAAAATAAGCATAACCTATAAACAAAACAAAAAAATTACTATTAAACAATTTGCGTGGTTGCATTTATTGAAAATATATATGGTTTGCTAAAAAGTTGTATTCATTTAATTGATTAAAATTAGATTTTCAAACAAAATGTCCTCCAAAAAAAATCTCTAAATCCTTATTGCTACCATTCGCTACTATTCGCTGTCAAAAATAGTTGTTGGCTTGTACAATATTTTGGGCAGATAATAATAGGTCTGTTCATTTACTTTACTAGTAAAAATTAGCAACGAGAAAGTAACAAGAAATTTTTCAAAATTACTCTCAAAAATGTGAAAAAGTAAATGAACGCTTTACTAGCTAAAATTTTCAAGTTAAAGTAGTGTTGTAATGTATAGGTATATATGAGTACTTAATAACTACAACCTATATTTTTTGGACAAACTATACATATATGTATATTATTATAAAAATATTGTGATTATATTCATTTATATTCAGCATGTAGCGACTGGCGTTTTTCGAGTACGGCTTGTAATAGAATAATGAAAAGTTTTGCAACTTTATTTATTCTAATACTAGGCGTAGTCGAATTACGCTAAACACGATAAGGGTGATTAGCTACTTTTGAATAAAAGGAATGAATAAAATAACTATTTTTAATTAGTTTATCCGTTATAACAGCCTGCCTACACATAGCATTTGTATTTCAAACATCGGAAATAACGGCCGAAAGAGGTCGCAAAAATGTTTTATTTTCCAAACGATTTTCATAAAAGGTTGTTTTAATGCGCGTTAGAATAAGCATCCGTTAATAGACATTATTATTTTGGCACCTTATTGCTTTATTATTATAATAATTATATAATATTAAATATTTTTTAATGTGATTTTATGAAGAACTATTTATGTAAATAAACACTATTAAGAAACTACATTAACGCGCCAGCAAATGTGAGTTGAAAAGGAGAATTTTTATTAGTTATTGTCTAACATTAATGCTCTGCCTTTGCAATCGTTTCCAAACACTTGAACACTAAAGCATATAGTCTACACAGTAAACAGTAATGAAATATTTTCAAAAGGGTTTACATTTATAGACAAATAATATAAAAGATTTTTACACACGAATTTGTAAGATATTTCACTTTTTGCAAATAAAATTGCCCTTTACTTTTTGTAGCATATTCACAAATTTATAGCAATTTGCTCCTAAAGTATTTAAAGCGAATATTCAATAAGTTTAAGCCTCCTATTAATTGATTTAATAAATAAAATAATAAGCAGCCGCCGAAAAACGGAAAAAAGGAAATAAATTTAAGAAATTTTCATTTTCATTGTAATAAAAAGCTTTATCCGAAATAAAATATCATTAAACCCCAAAAGAAATAAAAAAAAGTAATTTATGGCCTATTTCTGAGCTAAGAAAGATAACTTAAGCGAACGAAAAGCACTCGCTCGAATTCGAATCAATTTGGATTTCTCATTGGCACTCACTTTCTTTCGCACTAAGTTACGTATGTCAATTTTGGTATCTTACGTTTTAATAAGTAGAAGCAATGCCATATCATAAATTATTATATTTCTGTTAAAAGTATTAAAAAATACTACGAAGTTATTCTAAAGCTAATACAACTGCGTGTAAGTGTGATCAGCTGGTGGAAAGTATCAATAAATAAAAGGGTGAGAAAATTTAAAAAAATATTTGTAAATTTTGTGTTTTTTGTTTTAATTTTATAAAAGTGTTTCAGTTGCTGCATTGTTGACTTCTTTAAACTGAAAAAACAATTGTTAAATACATACATTCATATGTATATCATATGAATAGTTTATACTTACCACTTGTTATCCATTTGTAAATACTTTTTTATTGTACTTAGATTTTTTATTCATCTTTTTTTATTTACAAGTATGTATACTCATATGTAAATTCTCTTACGAAAGCAAAACCAAAAGTGAGTGATTTTGACATTTCATTCTCACACGTTCTTAACAGAGAAATCGGATTTTATATGAAAACACTTACGTTTTCATTCGAGTTCTAGATCGAGTCACTGTTCGCATAGAAAGTGTGTAGAGAAATCGAAATAAATGTTCTTTCTCATAGAATGCGAATGAAAGCGTTCTTTCTTAAATCAGAAATAAGCCCTTAATAAATTGTGTGTTAATTTAAATTTATTTGCAAATATATAACTGAATTAATTCAATTATTTACCTGCTTAGTGTAAAGTACCGAGTAGCTAGGTACTCATAATATTTACAATACTAAAAATAACAGCTGGTCTGTTTGCCGGAACATCCTTTGCCATTGATGTACCAGATACTGTGTTGTACCAGATACTGTGTTGCTTAGTTCAATTCCATTAGACATCTTATTTGTCTTCTGTAGTTCCTAAGTTACACAAAAATAAATTTGTTATCTTTTTAATACTTTTTATCGTTTTAAAAGTATACATTTACTTACAATTTCTTAAATTTTCCAAAATATTTTTATTTTTAACTTAATTTAGAAATATTGTTTTGTAAACAAAAACGCAAAACAGCTGTTTGAATAATTATTGCAAGTAAAAATTTTACTAGTAAAAACTTGCAAGAATTTTTCTGCCTCTCAATTTTTTACGCTCTTTTGACGCTCTCTCGTAGCAAATTTTTTGGGTTAATGAACGCTTTCTAGAAACAATTGTTACAAATTTTGTAAAAATTTTTAGTAAATGAACACAACTAATATTCAACAATGTTACCAATACACATGACAAATGTTTGTGTAATAAAAGTCAAATGTTTCGATTTTTGTAAACAAGAAATATTACGCAATAAAATTGCAAGTGTATGGGCTACTTTATACAAAATTTGTAATGCACTAATATTATTTACACTATATTTCTTTTGAACAAATAAAATTCCACATTTAACGTTTGCAGCTGACTCAACATGTCATTATTAGCTTCAGTAATATACAAACCAAACCCTGATTTTAAATGAAGTAAATTATTTTTTTTCTTAACACGAATGGAAACTGACTTAAATCTGTTTAAATGCTTTTGCCATAATCATTTTATTAGAAATCATTTATTAGATTGCTGCGATTAGTTGAAATTTCGAAAGAAATTAAATTAACTCAGTACAATAAGTTCAAGTGCATAAAAATATCAATTAGTCCAATGCACTCTCCGCAACTACAGTTTATGGCAATTTCATTTCACATCTTTGTTTTTTTTTCTCCAACACAATCAGTTTCATGAATGGAAATGTGTGTGAGTTTGCATGTTTAATTTGATTGTTTATCTATTTTCACAAAAACGTTTGACGTAGTTGTGCTTTAAATGAATAATAGATATTCAAAACACCCGCCAATCTTGGCAGACTGACAGAGAGAAAGAGCGTCCCATGAAAGCGTCACTTCTACATATGAATAGTCGTTGTGATTTGGGCGGAAGATTTTGAAATCTCATTGCTATTGTAATGATCACAGTATTGCTGCAAGCTTAACTGCCTGTTTATCGAAGACGAGTGCAAATACTCGGTCGCGCATTTATATGGAAAACTACAATAAATAAAATTTAAATTTATTTTTGTTTTCAATATAAATGGCGGAACGAGTATTTGCATTCGTCTTTGATAAACAGGCAGTAAATCATTTTTGTAGGCAACTTATGGGAAAAAATATGAAGTAATATACAGTTGGGAGTGTCATATGGGACGGGACATAAATTAGTTTTGCAGTTAATTTTCTGTGTTAAGTTTATGAAATTAAGGTATGGGTGTGGTTTGTAAAACTGAAGAAGTCCAGCCCCAGCATATAGTATTGTCATATTGTTTACTCAATTCAGAATTGTTTCAGGCCTTTATGAAGTACATTTCACATTCCGAATTTTTGTTAGAGATATAATGAAATGCTGAAACAAGCCATGAAATTATGAGGTATTACAGGTTAATTATTATTGCACATTAATAACTAGACAGAGATGCCCAGGAAAACCTTTGCTGACAAAATAAAGATTTAAAATACTAATTATCCAATTATCACTCCTCACTACTTCTACTTTGGCTTTTTAACAAATGACTTTAGCATGGCGATGTCATTGGAGGCAAGTACTTGCCACTATCGCTGGCGATTAACATTGCAGCTTGTTTGACATGTAGCAATGTTGTTTTTGCAAAAGCTGTTATTGTAATAATATTGACCTTGGTACCTTGGTATCTGCAATTAAAAGTGTTCAAAAATAATTAATTAATGTTTTTAAGTTAGTCATATTATTTAGGTATGGTGGTTCTCAATTCTTTTTTGTATCTTGGACCAGCACTCAGGAGATGACTCCTACACATGCGAAGCATTGTGCTGGAACTATAGGAAAGGGATAGTAAGAGAAACGACAAGAGGTGAAGCTTAATTAATTATTTTGCAGATGTGCTTTTGCACGTTCTTTGTTTATACTCGTTGCAGTGCTGAAGCTTCGGTTTAGTAACCATTTTTATTATTATTTTACTTCGCCGGTGCTACACAATACCGACGAAGGAGGCGTTCTGATGCGATTGTGGATTGCTATCAGCTGAAGCCGGTATTGTTCAGTGACCAGTGACTATGGCTTCGCCACTGAAACCTTCCGACAACAACTGACACACAAAGACACACTTTTGCACATCAGAAAAATGCGAGATGTTTATTTTTATTTTAAAATTTTAGTCTGAAACTGGGATTGAACCCAGGTCTGTTTTTGAATTTTTAGTCAACATGCAGACTACCATCCATTTGGCTGTATTTGTTTTTATGAGTGTTCTTTCAGAACTTTTTACTGAGTGAACCCATTCGATAATTCTGTTCTCTTAGGAAAACTCGTGCCTCCCTTCCCAGCAGTCCGGTTACTCATTACAAACTGAAAGCCATCCGATTGTATAATATTATGTCAATAGGGAAAATAAAACGAAAATAGTTAAGCTCTTACAACTCGCATCTGATTCGGATTTGTCTTTTTCCCATCCAATTGTAAAGTTAAATGTTTATTAGAAATGAAGATCAAAACAAACACAAATAAAAATTTTGCATCGCATTACCATCTGATTTGGATGGCTTTGTAATGTATCATATTGTCATTTCGTTTTAATTATGAGTTTTGTTCTTTTTTCTGAAGTAATTTTTCCGTTATTCTTTCTTTTTCATTTTTATTATTATTCCAAAGTGAAATTTGTATCAAGTTCATAAGTGTTTTTAAAAGTGAAGTGTTAGCGGCATTTTTTGTGGTAATATTGTTATAAATTATTAAATAAAAATAATTAAAAAAGGTAAGTGACTGTTTTATTTTTATTTATGTGTTAATTTATATACATATGTATGTATGTATGTTTTGTATTTTTATTTGTTGTAAAGAATAAAATGATTGGATTTGGATAGTAAAAGAAATTTAAGAAGACTAAAGAAAATAGAAAGTGAACGTTTGAAACAAAATTCCGAAATTACAAAATATTGAAAAAAATGAAGTTCCTAATTTAATTATGCAATAGTTAAAATTCATTCCAAGATCAATGGCATTCAGATACATCTTATTGCACTCCGAATTCACCATAATAGTTGGACCCATACAACATTCGTTTACAATGTATATTGTGTTGGACCCATCCAACCTTCGCTTACAATGTATATTGTGTTGGATAAATCTTACAGCCTAGGCCATCGCTGTGTAAATGTAAATAGAAGTTGTATACAGACATTGGATGGATCTTGCTTACATTGTCATTGGTCTCAAATCGAAGATGTATGTAGCAAAAATTTCACTGGGTTGTGGTATAAAGAGAATAAAAAGTGTAAAATAAAAATTTTTGAAATAAAAATTTTGCATGCTTATGGTGATTTCCTTTCTGAGCAAAAATGTTGTCCTTTCGATGGATAAGATTTGCTACAGTTTGCCCATACCATTAAAAAGTGATACATTTTTTACTGCCACAATGGTACAAAATATTTGAGATTTAACATTAATGTATACTTAGCGTTTCACTGTTTCTACGGTTTTTAGCACCATTTTATCAATAAAAATCGTCAGCAACATTGTTTTCTAATCACCTGCTATTACCTAGAACAAACTGCAAAAACTTTAAACCAAAAATTTTTCACAAAAGTTTACATTAAAATATTTAATAAATTAAACAGAATCTTCCTCTAACAAAAGTTTGGTGGAAACTAGTCAAAGTGAAGAGTATATTGATTTTCATAATTCTTATTTGTATAAAAAAGTACTTAACAAAGATGTAAAAAAGGTTAGTATATCGCCCCGACTGGGGAGTAGAGTGTCAAATATGTTTGCAACATATTTAGAAAGGAACGAAATAGCTTTTTTTAATGTTACATATTTTTTAGAATGGAACAGAAATAGTAACGAAATGTAGCATATATGTAACATTTTTGTCAGAAAAGAAAACACCATTAAATTGACTTAAATAAGTACAGTATACTCCAGCTATAGGGAACTAATTCATGCAAGTGATATTTCCTCAAACCAGATTGTCGTTCTCTATCGAGATTAATGCCCCTACTCAACTAATTTTTTGTATTATGGCCCACAACCAATTTTAGTTGTCTTCGTTAAGCTTTTATAATGTAAATCATAATACCAATAACAAAATAAGTCTAATATAATATGTATAGTCTAACTTCTTATAACGAACTTGACAATAACGATTTTTTGAGATTTTTTATGATTGGGGCGGGCATAAAAAAAATAATATTTATAATGAAAAAAAATCCCTTATATCGAGGAGTTCTCTCAATTCTGCGTTCCCTCCTCAAAACCCCAAGTCTACTGTATAATGTTATGTAAAATATAATAAATTTTTTATTTACCTTTTGAATAGTAAATTGCGTAAAAAAATTATAGTTATAACGAGTTTATTCGTATTCCTTCAAATATCGTTAAACAGTGAGACATAGTATGTACAACGAATCAATAGCTATAACGAAGTAGTTTTCAATCCCTGACATATAATTTGTAAGAGAATTTATTTATCGTATCTTCAAGGGAATGAAACAATTTCTAAGTGTTCAGTTATTAAATTATATTAAGAGGTATAAAATATCAATAAAAATTTAACGTACAAGATAGTACTCGCGCAAATAAAAATAAGTCTAATAAAATATGTACAGTCTAACTTCTTATAACGAACTTGACTATAACGATTTTTTTGAGAACACTATATTTTTTTTGTTTTTCTCACAAATCTATCTCCCTTATAGGGATATAAATAGAATTTCTCTATTGGGTGTTTTACTAGAAACATAAATTCCTTTTGATATGCTAAATAATCTACATTATTGTTATTATTATTAAAATATTAATTTAAATAAAAAGCAAATATTTACATGAAATACAATGTTCATATTTAAAGATGACAGCTTCTCTATAACATATTTTCTCTATAACGTAGAATTACCTCGGTCCGCAGCTACTACGTTATAGAGAAGTTCCACTCCATTTCTAAAATTCATATTTTTAAACATTTCCAGCAAATCTATTTATTAAATTTTTTTTGATTTTACCGGCGATTAGCAATTTTTGTGACTATGACTTATTTTGGCGATTTGTAAATAATTTCAACAAATTTGTTTAAACATACATACCTAAAGTCAAGACTTATATTTAAAAAATAAAAAAAAAATTAAATTAAGTATTAACATTAATTGACTCTACGGCCCTACTACTATTATCATAATTTTTTTGATGTGCATTAGTGTCTATGCATATCGAGCTTTTAATGCAATACCGTCGTAATTCAAAAAATCGTGAACTGAGAAAAATGCATTTGAAGTTTTAAGCCATCTTTTTGATAGTATTTTCGTTTACTAAAGTTATTTTTTTACTAGTTTTTAAATAAGGAGGCATGTTTTGTAATGTTTTCTGTTTGTAAATTTCTTGTCATAAAGGAAATATTTCATTATTGCAAATAAATATTGTTGGAAATAGCCGGAGGCAATAAAGACATTTGTAGCTGTAGAATCTGAAGAGTTAGAGAGTTAGAACCATAATCTTTTTTCCTTTATATATATATTTCCCCAAATATCATTTCTGCATACCCAGCTCAAAAAATTCAAATTTTGAGTTACTGCGGTATTGCACCAAAGGCTCGATATGTAGATCACAGCGACCACTTTGGTCGGTATTTGAGCAAAAAAAACCCGTTGACGAAGTGAAATAATAAACAAACGGCTGTCCTTTAGCTTAGAAATTGATGTGTCGTTTCAACACCAGATATGCTGCAACTCTGCTTTATAAATTAACAAAACGCACAACAGCCAAATTGCGTAATAATAAAGCCTTGATATCACTATCTATTACTTCACAACCAGCCGTCTCTCTACATTATTCTCCTTCAAAAAAGAAGGTAACACACAAATTTGAGAGGCATTTAAACTGTCTGAGTGTTATTTCTCTTAGAGTCCGTTTCCGGATATTGTTCAACCATTTCTATAATTTAAATTTGAAATGCTGTTCATTTTGGTCTTATCTTAAACTTTACTTAGAGCAGTTAAAATATACACAAATTAAAGAAATGTTTATTTTTTTCTTATTGCTTGTTTTCTTTGTGATATTTGAAATTTTTATTACTAATTTGTTGCCATATCTTTTTCGTCGTACAAAATATGGTAATATCGCCTAATTAAACTAGAATTAAATTATCAGCTGTTTTTGGTTTAAATTTATGTAAATAAAAGAAGAAAGTTTTTATTTAAAATTGATTAAAAAAGCAAAATTAACGATTTTTGAAATAAACTTGAAGTTGTAAGTACATATATTTGTGCCTATTTATCACTTTCTTTAATAAAAAAAAGCATTTTACTTTTTTCAGTTTATTTCCATTCACTTTTTACAGCTGTTGCCAATGATGCAAATGTTTTGCTTTTAAAATATTATGCCGTTTAAACGTCTAAGATTACTAAAAAAAAATTTTTTTGAGAAAGTAAGCAACATTAGTATTTCAACTTTTTCCCATTCAGAGATTAATTTTCTTTTTACTCTCAATAGACCGGACTATTTTGTTATGCACCTGGAACAGACCTATTGCTATCTGACATTGTATAAACTGGCCCTTAAAAAGAAAAATTATATAAATTCACCAAGTACAAATACTGAGTTCATCTTCTCTAAAGATTTTAACATGCTTTAAATATTTATTGTTGTATTTCTCAATTCCGGTTCTAGTTCTATAACAGTCATTTACAAATTGAAAATAAATACAAAGAGAAAAAAAACTCGTACTGAATTTAAGTTTTTTTTCTACTTAACATTAGTACGAGTCGTACCCAAGTACGAAAATTAGATTACTTGAGAAATCCAATCCAAAGGAAATTCTTAAAATGATTACAAAATGCGTAAAATAAAAGAAAAGATTTTTTTGGGAGTTTTTGTATAAACATGAAAAATTTTTTATCTTTTTAAGAAATTTGCTTGAAGGTCTACTGATGAGTTCGTTGGTGTAACCACAAGGGAAATATACATATAGACTATAGCCAGCAACAATTATACGAGTATATGTACATATGGATGTGTAAAAAATTAAATAAAGTCCCTTTATCAAGTACACAAATGAGACATTTTTAAATCAAGCACATTTTAGGAGGCTTGATTCGATCTTAGACTTGATTGCTTAAATAAATCCCGTTTTCGGCGTATTTCCAGTACAGATTGGGGACTAAATATGGCTAAAAGTAAATATTTACCGCTTGAAGAATGCGTACTCGAATCAAGTATTCTGTACAGGATTTCAGAAAATTGGAAAAAGAGAAAAAGGCTGTTTAAATAACTAAATTGGTAGCACAAGTTTTGCTCTAAAAAAATACTTTTTGTTAATTAAAAGAGTGAAACTGTTGCTTAAAATAAATGTGCTCCTTTACAATGGCGTTAAGCTGATAATAAGAATTGTCCGCCCTCAAACCGATAATTATGTTTTTTTTTATTTTTTCTTAGAACCGAAAATTAATATGCATGTTCGTTTGTATATACATACATACATATAAGAAATAAACAAGATTTCCTAAGAGCATATAATTTAGAAAAAATTGTAAAAAAGAACTCCAAAGTGATAAACACAAATTTCAACTGTAAAAGACGTCAGAGACTCTGATTAAGAAATTCAAGATTTAGAAACACTAAAAGCTGCGACGAAGACTATAATCTTTCGAAAACTCAACTTTTGTTGAATGTCATCGCCAAGACAATCAGCACTCATTCAAGAGCTAAAATTTAAGAGTATCGTTGAAATATTTAAAAACGTCGAATATTTGAATACTGATAAATTTATTATTTAAAATAAATATAATTAGAAATTAATTTCCATTGCAGAACATAAGAAAGTTATAAAATGCCGCAAACTTGCAATTTCTCAAACTCAAAGCTCTGCTGTGTTTGACTACAACTTTTGCGTTAAAACTAAAATAAGTTTTTGAAGGTACATGCTAAAATGTTTTCCTTATCATTAAATTCAATTTAAAACTTAAATTTAATGCTTGATTTAAAATTGATTTCGAGCCATTTTCAGAAACATGTTTTGGAAATTATTGATACAGAACACTGAATGTGTATGTTTATTTCTTCCACAACTACAGACACTTTAAATTGTCGCTATCAAAAATGTCATTGAAAATCCCTTATTTGGCTGCAATATAAAACCCACTCGTTGCTTTTCATTTAAAGTTAACAAACTAAACGTTGAGTCACAAAAAAAAAGTCCTTAAAGAGTATTGTATAAAAAAGCAGTCATCAACCTGTTGAAAAACTTTATTTTCAAACAAAAGAATCAAATAACTTTAAGCAGTCATCAGTTCTGACCATGACCTGAAATCCAGTCACTATAGTGACAAATCATCAGGAAAGAAAAATTTGCAAGAATACAAAAATCGTATTCAATGTTCCCGGACATAATCCTATCAAAGGCAAATTGATCTTTGTAATTCCCTCAATAAATAATTGAAACAATTTTGATGGTATTAAAACCAAGCCATTTGACATGCATAAATGAAACAATTGGCACATTTAAGTAATTCAACTGAAATTGTATTTGATGAATGACGATTTTTAAGGTTAATGCAACTGCAATCAGTGTCAATCAGTGTGTGTTTCTCTACAACTAGAGGGACAGAATTATGAATGATAGGAAGTCGGAAATTACCACTCGACTACCAGAGGTCAATACAATATAGAGCAAACGCTAAGGTTGGCGCAGATCGCAGGGTGGCGATGGTCGAATTTGTCTGCACGTTGACTACAAAACGAAAAATTTTCCTGGCTTCAACCCCAGTTTCTGACTCCTAAAAAGATCTCGCATTTTTTCTGATGTGCATTTGTGTGTCTTTGTCTCAGTTGTTGTCGGAGACTTTCAGTGGCGAAGGCATATTCATTGGTCACTAAACAGTAACGGCTTCAGCTGTATCCAATCTACAGGCACATCAGAACGGTATTGTGTAGTCCCGGCGAAGTAAAATATTTACTAAAAAAGGCTACTAAAAACGAAGCTTTAAAATTCAATACGTCTCCTTGACATCAGAGACGGGACAACACTGCTGTAAAAACAAATAACGTGCAAAAATCCATGTTTGAAGATACTGTAGCTTCACCTCCTATCATTTCTCCACTATCCCTTCCCACTAGTTTCAGCACAATGCACCTCATATGTAGGGGTCATCTCTTGAGTGCTGGTTCAAGATAACAAAAAAAAAATAAATAAAGATCTCAATGGTTAATGCGTATGACATTTGTTGGATGGGAGATGAAGGAGGTCGAAAAGGACCGAATTTAGAGGTGGTACCCTGGTGGTCGATTGCCGCCTACTAATAAGTCTTAAAAACTTCATTCTAAAGTTGTTAAATACATGTGTAAATAAATGTATCTGAGGAGCGTTTGCCATCTTAGATTTTACTATAAACCATTTTCATATCGTTTACTTTTCAGAAAATCTCTTCATTTGATACACATCAGTGATGGAAAATGAAGCACAATTGTGGCATTTTAGAAACTTTTTCATGTTCTGTAGCAGTATGGCACCCCCTTCCGATTTTTAGAACCTCATCAGTATTTTAAATTCTTTTTTCTAAAACTTTTCTCTTTTCATGGTTGGTTGATCTATAATTCGAAAATACTAATTATTATGATATTTTAAATGAATTAATGAATAAAATGAAAAAAAAAAAACACATGTAGCAGAACACAATTTATAATTTTCTATTGTAGACAAATGCTCCAAAATGGTATTACTAACTGCAACAATGTACAAAAAACTTCTATAAATCGCTAAAAGTTTATAAAAATAATTAAAGATGGTACAGTCCTTCAGTACACAAGAAGTTGCTGAATTACCAAAAGTGGTAGGTAAATAATGCAAAATGGCTTGTACTCGCACTTACATATGTCGATTTGACGGATCGTTATGCAACTAACAAATTTTTCTCTCACAGTTTTTATTAAAATTTGAAATTTTAGTAAAATAGTCTTTTTAGAGGAAATTAGTCAATTTAAATACTTTCAATCGCTAGTTTTCATGTTGTTAATTGCCGTAAATTTAGTCAAATAAAATAAAAACTGTGTCATAATAACGATTAACAATTTTCATATGTAAGAATATTTCTTCTTTTCAACTACTCCTTTTTTTAAACAAAACATCCTTAATTTCCAAAGCGCTTCAAAACCACAGTAGAAAATTATTAAAAAGTGTATTATGTATTATTTAATACAATTTTATAAATAGTATAAAAGTAACGTATTAAAAATTCTTTATGACCTTGTAGAAAAATATCATGAAATAAAACTAAAGAAAAATAGATTTAAAACTAATAATAAAATGTATGATTCTAATTTTAAAATTGTGCTTTTTCCCGAAAAAAATATGTGAAATGTATTATTACATATTTTACGATATTCTCATAAAGTATTTTTTATAAAAGCAAACTCAATAACTGAGGAGGAAAGCATATCCATATAGTACTTGTTCGCTAATGAGTACTTAGCTCATCAGTGGATTTTTCCTAATTTCTGAATACAAATCGAAGATTCTTATGTTTAAAATTCAACTAATCAATCGAGAATTGAAGTTGAATACCGAAAAAAAAGCCAAAAATTTATAAACAAAAACATAACAATCCATGGGTTTACTTTCTGTTAACAAAAAGAAGTTATTTTTCTTTTAAGGTTTAAGTTTTAATAACGAACAATTTTAATTGTGCTTAATAAATATTTAAAAGAGTGGAAATAGAAATTTTAAAAATCATACATTAAAATACAGCTCTGCAGAATGAACAATTGTGAATGATAAATTTAAAATTTAATATAATTGTATAATAATTTTAACAATGCAATTATATACATACGTACATTATAACTTGACTACACATAGCATAACTAACGTTATTATTTTATTGGACTGTTTTAAATAAGTTTCTTTATTTTGTTTATCGACTCTGCTTTAAAAATCTAAAACCAGTGCCGTCCTTGCTTACAGCACACAGTTGTAAATATGTTCCACACGTACTATTTTAACTTTATACAAACGTCTATTCAAATTTATTTGCAGACTTTAGTAACAAGTAAAACTCAGCCCCATACACTCATGTGCAAGGCTGTCAGTAGTCGTTCAGTAATTGTCGATTATTTTTTTAGTGGGACGCAAGCAGTTAATAAAATATATATTTATGTATTTTGCTTGGAAAAACGAATTAAAAATCGTAATAATTAAAAATCAAATTTATTAATTAAAGTGCGATTGAAATTTAATTTTATAAATAAATCTAAAAATATTGAAAGAAAAACTCAAAGAAGTGTAACACAAATAGAGAAAAAATTTTGGCAAAGAAAATTTGTGTAAAGAAAGAAGAGCAAATAGATTTTTTCCATACAAAACAAATAGGTAATGCGAAAAAGAAAATCTTTTGATAGCAGTAAATTCGTGGTGCTTGTAAAATAAAATATCTCAGTAAAAAAATAAAATTGCTGTATGCATTTTGTTTCAAGTAAAAATAATAATAAATAAACAAAAGAAATAAGAAATATACTAAAACATATCATACACACTCAGCAATAACAAAAACACAAAGAGGGGAAAATTTGTTTAGCTGGTTTTGCGTTCGACTAAAAAAGAAAAATTCGAGAATTTGGATAATATAACAAAACACAAAAAACAAGAAACAGCAGTATAAGACAAAACCAAAATCGGTATTTAGTACCCTCTAAAACCATTCATCGTACCAAAAAGACCAGCGTAGATAAACAAACCATTATTATAAAAACACATAGCCGCGTCCAAGAGTATAGCTGCAGTTCTACAGTTGTTTGCACAAAAATACTCGTATAAATAAGTAGTTTGTCCATCCGTCCGTCTGCCGTTTTAATTGACAAAGCGGATAATTAAAAAGTAGCATCAGAAGAAATTTATTAGCACTTCAAAAAGTTTAGAAGCGCACACAGACATACGGTTGTAGTTGCAATTAATTAAAATGCACAACAACAACAGTAATAATTACTCAACGAGCCGTCAGGGCAAAGAGAAACGGTTCTCAATACACGATGCTTTCGAAGAGGAGACCGATGAAGCTATACGCGTCTATGGCTCAACAGTGATATCGACACCAATGCGTTCAAAGCAACGTTCCACAGATGATGTTGCCATACGTATACAAGATTCAAAGTAAGTTGTTTTTATAAAATAGTTTTTGGGTTTCCTTTAATTTCCGATTACGTATCTTCATGAAGAAGATATGAATATATTCTTTCGTTTCAATTATTCTCTATAAATATGTATGAAATTTTTTATAAATCGTTGAATTAATGTGTGTAAAGAGTTAAATATTTAAGTAAGAACTGTCACATGCGATATTTCTTTTTTTATGTTAATTTTGTACTTACTTTGTTTTTTTTTTATAAATTAATTCTTACTCGTCAGGGAATAAAACTTTTTGTGAACTGAATAGAATATGTATATGGGGCTATAAACCTGTGTCTACAGAATATCTGAAATGTATTAGATTCTGAATACAATGTTTGCGGTGCGGTTGCGGGAGAGAAAAATAAACATAATACAACGGAAGACGGCGACGGTAATACTTGTCATTGTTTGTTTAGAGTTTTATTAATTTATTTGTGCATACATTTTTATAAAAGTTTCTAAAAAATATTACTGTTTGTGTTAAATATTTTGCAATGACAGTAAATAAAAAAGTTGAAGCTATTAAAAAAATTGTTAATTTGATAGAAGCCACATTTAATTTATGTGTGGAATTAGAAACCACGACTTCAAAAACATGTTTTTTGTTTACAATAATGTCGTGAACATCGCTAATTGTTCAAAAACTATGGCAACATCAGAAAGAGAAAGAGTATAAAAAATTTACTGAATAAGAAAGTCCGCAATAAAATAAAATAGATTTTAATTTTATGCCGTTCCGCACTGCGGTTTTTGACTTCAAAATCGTTTGAAAAACCACACCGCAATAAATTATCGTTACATTGTTTTCGGACTCTTAAACTTCGTGAGTAATTCTCATATAAAAGTGGCCTCTCTGAGGGATATGGTCAATACGGCGAAACGCTTCTCCCTTAGCGAATCAAACTTATAGTGAAATGAAGAGGATATTTGGATATTCTGTAAACGCAGAATATATATATATTCTTTTCAGTTCATAATAAGTTTGATTCCCTGGTCATTTCACATAAATAACTCAATAAATTTGAACAGTCAAAGTTAAATTATACTTTAAGTATTATTTTGTTTTTCATTTGCTTATTCATAAAAATAGTTTTGATTTATAAAGCTTTGTAAAATTAGTTTTAAAAACCCTTTTGTAAATTGAAACAGTTCTGAATAAGAATGTAAACCAACTTTTAATTCAAAATGCGATTTAATAGTTTCGACAACACTTCATCAAATCAAATTGGATAAAAACATGGACGGAATCCCATTATTTAAAAGTACGTCAATCTACTCTCTAGAAACTCTCTTATATTATCTACATATGTAAGGCCCCAAGTAGAGTACCTAGTTAGTATTTCTTATAGAACTAGTGCTCTCTCAATGAAACGCACATGTACAATGTCTATAGAAATTTACATTGCCTGGGTACTGGCAGCAATGCAAGTAGTGAATCAATGACATTTCCTACAGGGTACATACTTACATACATATGTATGTATGTACTACGTCACTCGGTAGTTAATCGCGTAAGTTGTTTATCTTTTCATAGCTACTAAATACATGTAATTATTGTTGTTGCTATTTATAACGCATAACAAAGATATTTTTCAGCGCTTTTTATTTGGCTTTTTTTTTGTTTTCTTCTTAGAAAAGCGATTATCACAACAATAAAAAAATAGATGTTTTTTGGAAAAAATGCGTTACTTAACTAAAAACAAAAAAAAACGTGTAAAATATTTTTATTTGTCTTAATCGAGTATGTTCTGTTTACAATAGAAGCATAAAAACTATCAGTTACTCAAATACAAATTTATTAAAATTGATTCATATATGCTCGGAGTAACTGATGTTATTATCGAAAAATTATAGGACACAAAGAAGTAAATTTAAGAGGTCGAATTTAAAAGATGTCGCGAATAATTTTACAGTCTGTAGAAAAATTATTGCCATGAAAATTTTTCCTTTCTCTTACACCGGAATTAGTTGGAAGGGGGGATAGTGTAGAGTGGAGCGAAATATTTAATTCTTGCACAACTCTGAGAACGTGTATTTTACTCATTTGTAAAGCAAACTTCCTTTAATTACTTAGTTAACAGCATCTTTTTGGAAAAGATACAAAAAGTGGAGTTTTTACTAGCGATTATAACGCATTTTAATGTTACTTATTCGTATAACACTGCAGCCACACGTTAAATTTTTGCTTTCAAACTTTAAACACAGCTACTGTTCAAAATGCATGTGTATTTAAAGCAAATTCTCATAAAATTTTAAAAGTATGAGTGTATTACACAGTACGACACATGATTTTCGGACACAATTCCGAGAATTGCACTTGAAAGTAGCCCCAAAAATAAGAACTTCTGCATCATTCGTTTTGTCAAGTTGGATGCATCAACAAGAATTTATTGGCCTGAGTTTTCTTAGTCAATTGGAATATATATGGTATTCCGATTCAATGCCTATAAATTACTTTTTTCGGATTGATCTTGGTTGTCGAGATTTACCGATTTGTATATCATTCTTTAAGATCTGACTGCAAATGCCAAAGATATAAAGTAAAGTTTAAAAAGGCGACCCCTACCTTCGTCAGAAAAAAAAAACGCGTTATATTTGGGGGTGTGCGGAGCACTATTTTTTTGCTCCGTAATGTCTTACGGTCTAAAGTACAGTTGCAATGCTTGACTGAATAAAATAAATTCAAATTTGTTACTACACATTAATTAATGTTAAGTTAATTAAGTTTAGTTTAATAAATATAATTTAGATTTAAAGAAGCTATTATAGTTCACATTAAGGAATCTGAAAATAGTTTAAAAATAAACTCTTAATGACATGCTGAGTACGTTACCTACGACAATGTAAAATCCAGTATACCCACTAACTGCTCGATATACCAGTACTTTCAATACAATTTAAAATTGCATGTGGTTTATAATCTTCTGCTTTGTTTGAGTTTTTTTTTTACAATTTGATTTTATTTGCCAAGAAAATGTGTGTGAGTACTTTGATAAAGTTTTAGTAGTTCAAGTGTACTTTTAATTTCAATTTGTGTTTTCGTTCAGATTAGCTACGCTGTGGTGGGCAATTACAAATTATTAAAAAAAAATTAATACTCAATGTTGTGTGCAGCACAGTGGAGAGTGTTTACACTTTTTAATATCAAAATATTCATATATGTGACAGCGCATAGAGAAAGGGACCTAAGGTTAAAAAAAGCAATTTTCACTTTTTTTTTTTTTTGATGTGGACAACATCTGAGCATCGAATGAGACCGATGCCATGCCCCAAAAGTGTTCCCTCCCAGAGATATGCGCGTTTTATGAAAGTGATGGTACACCAAAGATACACGTATTTAAATCTTTAAAATGGCTCTCCTGAACAAAACCGGTTTTCACCCTTAGGTCCCTTTCTATTTTGCGCGTCACATATACGATTGTGAGTTAATACTCATGTGTTCCGTTCCGATCTATTGCTACTTTGACAAAAAACGCAAGTCTAACTTTAAAATTTTTCAGAAGAGCAAAAATACATCTTAAAAAAAATACAAACTGTATTAACTCGCTAAATTATTCAATAAACAGAATTTTAATACTTTTCTAAAATCGGTATCTTTATTGAATTCGTCTTCTTTTCTTATTACATTTTCTTTTTTCAACTAGTGTTTACAACCAGCCGATATCAAGTAGCGTTGCCGAAGTAGTCGCAAATATCAGCGTTGCCACACAAACTATTAAAGATAAATTGTTTAGCCAAACGCAAATCAGCTACGATAGAACTCAAGAAAAGATAATTCTTCATATTTATATAGATAGTATTTCTGGAACTACATATGCATGTCGTAAGAACATACCAATTAGATTAAAAGATGCGCCTTATATATATACCTTTATGTTCAAAACATCTGCGAAGTTTACTTAACCCTGTTAAATTAAGCCCATTTGGTACAAAACTTTTGAACAATGTAATATATTGCATTGAGGTTTCGACTCACGTGTTTTATTTTTGCAATTAAAAAAAAAAAAAAAAAAAAAAAAAAAAAAAAAAAACTATTTCCATAATTTAAACTATATAACGTAGAGCTGGGAGTTGGGAAAAAATTAAAGATTTACTTATCTTGTATCAGAGATCATTTGGTCCACTGAATATTTCAATAACATACAAAATACGAAGCTTTTTTTTTGTTGTTAACAGACAAAAAAATAGAATTTTTTTGAATTTGTTTTTCATTAAATGATTTTTCGGTTTATTTTGCAAACAAAATTTTTTCAAGTGGAGCATTTCATGTCCGATTTAGCCTTACAGCAACTGCAAATTAAAAACTATCTTTGTATTTCAGCCAATAACTCCGCTGAAAACTGTTATTGTGTTAATCTGCTTCCTTTCACCATATGCGCATTAGCCAAAGAATGTGCTAGTTTTCGTCAAAACTCTGATCTCCTACGATTACGATGAGCCGGTGCCCACAAAGCATTGATCGCAGATAATAGTATATATGCATTCAAAGCGGATATACGAGATTTGTTCAAAAGGAAAGGTGAATTTTGAATTTTTTTTGAAGAGTATTTATTTATTCTTCAATATTCATTTTGTCCCCTTCAAAGTAATCCCCTCAGATATAATGCACACATGCCAGCGCTTCTTCAAATCCTCGAAACACTTCTGAAATGCGATTTTTGGTATGGCTATCAGCTCGTTCTTCGATTTTGACTTTATCTAATCAATTTGAGGGTGGCGATGGCACGATGACTAGACAACCAAAAAGAGACCTGGGTTCAACTCCAGTTTCAGACTAAAATTTTAAAATAAAAATAAACATCTCGCATTTTTCTGATGTGCATTAGTTCGCCACTGAAACCTTCCAACAACAACTGACACAAAGATGCACTAATATACATATCAGAAAAAATGCGAAATTTTTTTTTACTTAATCTGAAACTGGGTTTATAATTTGTTTTAAACCATTAAATCAAATTACATACGAATATAAGATTAAGTTAATATATATGTAGTTTGGACCGAATGGTCTGCTAATGCAGGATTCATATAACTTTTTTTATCTAACAGCAGCCTTAAGTCGTCTTAAATTATTTTTCAAAGGTCCACTGATATATAGTTTTGCATATTTTTTCATAAAAACAAAAACATAACATACAATTGTGTCAAGAAACTTACAAATTATCGGAACACTTAAGACATACATACATATCAGGGATCAGCAATCAGTGATGTTTTCGGTACCCATAGTGATTCATGGAATTATAAGTACTCACAATAACTTTGATTTATGAGTATAAGCTGAAATATGTATGAATCACACATCTACATCGTACCCTTACCATCTCTCTATCTGCATTACTCATAAAGCACCTAGTACGTATAAGTTAAAAAAATACTCATAAATGATTCGAGTCATTCAAGTCATCAATGTAAATAAGTACTTAATTGACGGAGAATAGTGTGACAACAACTGCGCATTCACTACTCATTGCTGATCTCTGATAAATATACATATGCACCAAAAACAATCACAAATACATATCTAACCACAAGCTTAGGCAAATTTATAAGAGTTTAAATTTCATACCAGAAATTTGTGGCTTATTTTTATAAACTTAAATTCATATTTCGTTTGTATTTCACATTTCGTAAATAAATAATTGAAAGTAATACGTTTCATTTTTTGTTGTTTGTATGTTTAAATTTTTAATTGTAGGCTCAAAAACGGCACAGCACAAAACAATACAAAAAAATTTTAATAAAACTCAGTTTTTCCGTTACAAATCAGTAAAATTTAATTTCCAATTAAAAAATAATAAAAAGTTTTATGCAGTTAGGTTTGTATTCATAAAAAAATAAAATTTATTTCATAATTTAGCATTACATATAATAAAGGAAAAATGGGATAAGTTAGAAAGACATACAAATATAAATATGAATCTTTTTCTACGTATTGTCAAGTTTTGTATACAGGATAACAGATATTTTCAATATGGAAATAAAATATATATTCAGTGTAAAGGACTTCCTATGGAATCACCAGCATCACCATTCTATTTTTTTATTTATTCTATTTATTTTATTTCTTATTTTTTATTCTTCTATTGTTTTCAGTTCATTTGATGCATTTTTGTTAGTTTATTGTAAAAAAACATTATATTTTTGGATAAAAAAAGTGGAAAAAGTAAGAAATAGAAAATTTTTATGATTTTGCGCTATGAACAACTGAAAATGGTAATTTATCAATATTTTCACGAAAAATTTGCACTTTCACAAGGCCAAAACTGCCTGAAGGCGCGTTCCAATGCTTTTGCGATGTACTAGAGAGTTCTTAACTATTGTCTTGGCTACAATTTTTGTCTTAGTATTGGATCAAAAATCTCAATGGTTTGGCTGTTATAGGCCAAAATATCCAAAAAAACGTGACAAAAGTCTGATCAAGTCAAAATGGGGAAGCTCGATTTTCACCGTAGACGTATGGTCTAGTGGACTTTTTTGCTTATTACAATCCCAAGAATCAGAAACGCGAAGCGTCCATTAAGATTTTCAAATCGCCCCACCCTAATGTACACACATTTATACATGCGTGTAAAAAATATTTCTAATATTAATGACAAAAAAATTTTTATTTCCTTTCAAAAATATTTTCTTTTCCTTATTTTAAAAAAATATTTTTGTTAATACAAATTATTATTTCCTGACGATGCTACCTATTTGGTAGTGAAATATTGAGAAATAAATAATAATTGAAAAACTTTTCATAAAAAAGACCATCGCTCAAAAATAAATATAATTAAAATATATATATATGTATATATTAAATATATTTGAAACTCGTTTTAAAGTTTATGAATATGAGTGTAAAAGTTTACTGCCGTATTCAGAAAAAAAATATTTTTTATATATAAAAGTTTTTATACGGAAATTTTCATACAAAATTCAATCAAATACCTTTTATAAAACAGTATAACTATCGTATTCATAAAAAAATATTTATGATTTATAGATTTATTATTTTATTTACACCATATAACAAACATAGATAAATAATCGTAATTAATTTTGCGTAACGTTGAATAATTAAAAGAATAGTTACATAATTAATAATAAAAAATCTTCTAGTTTTTTAACCTCGTCAAATAACTACAAAAATATTCATTATTTCAAATTCAATGGTAATGTTGTTGTAAAAAAAATTTTTTTTCTAAAATTTGATTACTTAATGTTAAAGGTGAATGTAATAGAAATAACATAAACTTTATTTCATGAAAATCCATGGATAAATGCACGTTTTATGGTCGATTAAGTCAGAGTACCTAATTTTTTTTTTTGGACCGTCACTCAGGAACTAGAGAAAAGTTATAGTACGAGAAATGATAGGAGGTGAATCTTCACTATCTTAGAACGGTATTTTTATAGCAGTGTTGTAGCGTCTCTGATGTCCAGGAGACGTATTAAATTTTGAAACTTCGTTTTTAGTAGTTATTTTTAGTAATTATTTTATTTCGCCGGTACTACACGATACCGCCGAAGGAGAGCGTTCTGATGTCCCTGTGGAATGGATACAGCTGAAGCCGGAAACCTTGCGACAACAACTGACACAAATGCACATCAGAAAAAATGCAAGATGTTTTTATGAGTCGGAAACTGGGGATGAACCCAGGAAAATTTTTCGTTTCGTAGTCAACGTGCAGACTACTTCGACCATGGCCACCCTTAATTTTGACTGAAAAGCGATTTTTTTACTAGCACTATGATAAATTTAAAGAACAGTTCATTTTTTTAGCATTTAATAGTTATTCTTTAACAAGCAAATATATTTTATATTTATATTTTAATCAAACAGATGAACAAAGCATAATCAAAAAATAATTTCCCCATCATATTTTCATTTCATATTCTCTGATAACGCTGATCAATGGTCAACCAGCGTCAATCCAAAAAAAGTAATTTATAGGGATTGAATCGGATGCCAAATTAACTATGAAATCGTAGACCGCACAAATAAATTTGATTTTGTTGACCTGTGTAATTTTGATCAAAAATAAACAATAAAAATCTCTTCAAATCTACGAAATTTATAACAATTAACCAAAATATAAACATACAAATATCGTCACTACAACAGTTAATAATATAGGTTCTCCCGGTCTGGCAAGGCTGTCAGCAGTCAAATATCTGTCATCTGAAGTGTTATTTATTTAGCAAAGGATTAGCCATTAACCGAATGCTACACGATCAAGAATTTTGAAGAACTTAATATTTCAATGCAGAAGTTCTTGTAGTTCTAAAATATACCCCAAATGGTTCGTTGCCCCGAGAAATTGTAATAGATAGTGCGCTTGAACAGTGGGTGGGAGTATTTAAAATATTTAATTATATTCATACTATTGTGATAAATTAACTATGAACTTAAACACAACAAAATTTTCATTCATTTATTGACGATTCGATTTTTACTATTAAAGTCTAGTTATTTTATTCAGCATTTGACGGATTAAAATATATAAGAATTTTTAAGGTTTTTAGAAAGACGAATACGTAAGATTTGTAGATTAATATTTGTTCGGTTAAACGTTCTTTATGTTACAATTTCACTTTTAATTAAATTTAAATTTTACCAATATTTGGCAAAAAAATTTTTTTTCCTATACTTCGGATATTTGGAAGACACTCGGGCAAATAAATAATAAAATATTTTGATATAAACTTTCTTTGATATAAGAAGATATATTATATTATTATACTTTAAAAATGTGTAATTCTGGAAGGAAATTAAAACTGCTACTTTTTGCTTTTTTTTTTAGTATTATAATAACTAAATAAAGTATATTTTAAATGTTAAATAAAGTAAAAATTACACTGATAACTTTTTTTGTGTATAATTGGTTCGGTTAAAACTTCACAATCCAATCACTGATACGCATATCCGTGGACAAAAAATTTTTTTCAATCATTTGGAGACTTCGCCTTCTTGAAACTACAACGTAACATTATTTTGTTGAGATTGAGAAGGAACTTAATTTTACCCTTGTTCGCCATTTTGGATTTATAGTGACGTCTATTATGTTTTTTAATGAACAAACAAAGTTGTTAAACAGTAGGTTATGTACCGTACAACGGACGAAAATTGTTTTAAACAATTTCAAGAATAGCTGACTTCCAAAACGTTTCTGCACTAATGTGGAAATGCAAAGTTGCGACACATTGCAACGATTTTCTGTATTTATAACGATAATAGTTTTCTAATTATATTTTTCATAATTTCAAACAATTAAGAATCCGTTTAACCTTGAAAACGATACGTTAATTGATATTTTAATGCGTATTCAAAATAAGTTGAAAAAACTTTTAATAAGCGCAAAGGTACCAAACTCATTCAGCTGTTACTTTAAGTATTAGAGAAATAGAAATATTCAACAAGATTTAACATAAATTCAAATTTCAACAATATATTTTTGTGTTTTATTTTACTATTTGCTTTATTTAGACGTTATTCACATTTAAATTAACAAAAAGAAGTTATTTTTCTTTTAAGGTTTAAGTTTTAATAACGAACATTTTTAATTGTGCGTAATTAATATTTAAAAGTGTGTATATTGAAATTTAAAAAATGATACATTGAAATACAGCTCTGAACTGTGGACTATTGTGAATGATAAATTTAAAATTTAATATAATTGTATAATCATTTAAACATAGCAATTATATACATACGTACATTACAACTTGACTACACATAGCATAACTAACGTTATTATTTTATTGGACTGTTTTAAATGAGATTTATATTTTGTTTATCGACTCTGCTTTAAAAATCTAAAACCACTGCCGTCCTTGCTTACAGCACACAGTTGTAAATATGTTCCACACGTACTATTTTAACTTTATACAAACGTCTATACAAATTTATTTGCAGACTTTAGTAGCAAGTAAAACTCAGCCCCATACACTCATGTGCAAGGCTGTCAGTAGTCGTTCAGTAATTGTCGATTATTTTTTTAGTGGGACGGAAGCAATTAATAAAATATTTATATATGTATTTTTCTTGGAAAAACGATTTAAAAATCAAAATGAAATTTATTAATTAAAGTGCGATTGAAATTTAATTTTATAAATAAATCTAAAAATATTGAAAGAAAAACTCAAAGAAGTGTAACACAAATAGAGAAAAAATTTTGGCAAAGAAAATTTGTGTAAAGAAAGAAGAGCAAATAGATTTTTTCCATACAAAACAAATAGGTAATGCGAAAAAGAAAATCTTTTGATAGCAGTAAATTCGTGGTGCTTGTAAAATAAAATATCTCAGTAAAAAAATAAAATTGCTGTATGCATTTTGTTTCAAGTAAAAATAATAATAAATAAACAAAAGAAATAAGAAATATACTAAAACATATCATACACACTCAGCAATAACAAAAACACAAAGAGGGGAAAATTTGTTTAGCTGGTTTTGCGTTCGACTAAAAAAGAAAAATTCGAGAATTTAGATAATATAATAAAACACAAAAAACAAGAAACAGCAGTATAAGACAAAACCAAAATCGGTATTTAGTACCCTCTAAAACCATTCATCGAACCAAAAAGACCAGCGTAGATAAACAAACCATTATTATAAAAAACACATAGCCGCGTCCAAGAGTATAGCTGCAGTTCTACAGTTATTTCCACAAAAATACTCGTATAAATAAGTAGTTTGTCCATCCGTCCGTCTGCCGTTTTAATTGACAAAGCGGATAATTAAAAAGTAGCATCAGAAGAAATTTATTAGCACTTCAAAAAGTTTAGAAGCGCACACAGACATACGGTTGTAGTTGCAATTAATTAAAATGCACAACAACAACAGTAATAATAATTACTCAACGAGCCGTCAGGGCAAAGAGAAACGGTTCTCAATACACGATGCTTTCGAAGAGGAGACCGATGAAGCTATACGCGTCTATGGCTCAACGGTGATATCGACACCAATGCGTTCAAAGCAACGTTCCACAGATGATGTTGACATACGCATACAAGATTCAAAGTAAGTTGTTTTTATAAAATAGTTTTTGGGTTTCCTTTAATTTCCGATTACGTATCTTCATGAAGAAGATATGAATATATTCTTTCGTTTCAATTATTCTCTATAAATATGTATGAAATTTTTTATAAATCGTAAAGTTAATGTGTGTATAGATAAATTTATCGAGTTAAATATTTAAGTAAGAATTGTCACATGCGATATTTCTTTTTCTGTGTTAATTTTGTACTCGTCGTATGAAAATCCACACCGCAATAAATTATCGTTACATTGTTTACGGACTCTTAGACTTCGTGAGAAATTCTCATATAAAAGTGGGCTCTCTGAGGGATGTGGTCAATATGGCGAAACGCTTCTCCCTTAGCGAATCAAACTTATAGTGAAATGAAGAGGATATTTGGATATTCTGTAAACGCAGAATATATATATATTCTTTTCAGTTCATAATAAGTTTGATTCCCTGGTCATTTCACATAAATAACTCAATAAATTTGAACAGTCAAAGACAAATTATACTTTAAGTATTATTTTGTTTTTCATTTGCTTATTCATAAAAATAGTTTTGATTTATAAAGCTTTGTAAAATTAGTTTTAGAAACCCTTTTGTAAATTGAAACAGTTCTGAGTAAGGCTTTAAGAATGTAAACCAACTTTTAATTCAAAATTAGCTAAACTGCGTTTTAATAGTTTCGACAACACTTCACAAATACTTCAATAAATTAATTACTGTTCCATTGAAACCGTTTTTGAATTTCCTATCTATCAGCTGATTAAGGACGTCACCTTCCGATGCCTTATAGGGGCATGTTTATCTTTTTCGCAGTTAAAATCGGTTGGAATTGAAATATAATTAATTTTTAGTTTTGGAACAAAATATTAAAAGACAGGTTTACAAAAATCAGACGTGTGTAAATTTCAAATTAAATCTTCTAAACAAAATAACACAAATTTTTATATAAAAATTTTGAATTAATAGTGATTAGTTTTCTCACAATCTCATTTTAGTTTATTCAATCCACACCAATACGAATTCGTGTTACGATTATTAACTATTTAAAGTTACATAATATAAAATTAATAAGTTACAATAATTTCACAATATTTTGCTCAATCAGTATGTCGTTACTTTTAAATAAAATAAAAATGTTTTAAAATACAATAACACGAAATTATTTATTAAATTTAACAATCTATGAATTTATGCTCAGCCTTTAACTTTATAAGAGCGTCCGAACTTTTATTTTTATCTTTTAATTATTTCTTTTCGATTTCCCATACAAAAGACTTAAGTCTTATATTGCAGTATGGAACTGAGCATAAGCAAATATTTATCAAATATAATCAGTAACAACAACGAAATTTTCTAAGAACTAATAACGAATTTTGATATAAATTGTAGACAATTTTAATAAAATGTATACTATATACATAACAAAATTTCAAATGTAATTTTAAAGATGTATAGGCTGATGATCAGCGATCAACACCCAACGGCCAATGTTTGTAAATGCATAATCTTCTCATTTAATTGCTTTCAGGCTGTAAACAGCATTTTACCTATTATGACCTAATCAGTGAACAAGAAGTTCTGATTTCTGTCGGTCGAGTGAAACAATGATTTTTTAAATAAATTTGTACATTTTACAAGCTTATCAGTATCGTGATTCGGAAATCTTTGTGAAAATAAAATTAAAAACAAATTACTTCTTTTACAAATACATATGTATATATATATATATATGTATATATTAAATATATCTGAAACTCGTTTTAAAGTTTATGAATATGAGTGTAAAAGTTTACTCCCGTCCGTATTCAAAAAAAAATATTTCTTATATATAATATAATATATAATATGCACGTTTTGGCGACGTCAATTGTCCACCAAATTCATGCGATTTGACGTCGTTATACGTGTCTACACGGATAATACCTTAATTTTGGAGCATTTGAAAAACAACATTTATAAATTTCTAAACGAGTTCTAAGTCGTAAACATCTGCTTAAAGCCTAATATAATAATGTCGGGTGGAAAGGAAAAGTATAAATGGTACTCATAAATAATATTCGTGAACTGCTGTAAATAACCCTTCATAATTTTTTGTGCTATTTGATAAAAATCCGTTCTGATGAAAAGAAAAAAACACTTCCAAATATTTCATATACAAATGCTATACACAAATGAAGAAATTAAAATAATTCGACTTTTTAATATAGTAAATAAGAACTTGTAAATAATAATAAGTGCAATTTCAGTTAAAATCATAAAAATGTTCTTTTGGCGCAAAAAGTTGTGAAATAAATATATTGGACGGCGGCCAGTAGATAAACAACTGGATGTCAGCCGGATAATTTACACTAACAAAATTTATTCACTTGTAATTATTAGATGTCGCGTTTTTTTCTTTCTTGCTTACTTTTAAGTTAGAAAAATGGAAATTAATGTAAAGGTATTAAAGCGTAAATAATTTTTTAGCATTTTTTTATTCTTCAATCTGCTTACATATGTATGTATAGGCGGCTCGACTAAAGATTTTCAACATACGGCTTAGATCTCTACTGTTATTTTATGACAAAACAATAAGCAAAGCTGAAAAAGCCTTGTTAATTTATGACTTTTTTGTTTGAAGCACAATAAATTTTTTTTAACTATTTTAAAATATTAGAACATTATGGCAATATGCCTTAATAGCACACCGTGTAAGTCCCCAAAATATTTGTATAGCGCAGCAAAAATAAATGGAAGTCATTCTTAGAGAATGGCATATCTAAACCTTCTAATGAATCCATATGTGTAAATTTTGCATATTAAAAATTCTGAGGCTCAACAGAGAAACTAATAACAATCCATTTATTCATTTTAAAGAAGAGTGAAAGCTTTAGCTTAAATGGACTCTAAAAAAGAACGCGAGAAAACTGGAAAATAAGAACAATTAAATAAAAAAAATCCGGCCACCTTATATTCGGAGTAATGCGCCTCTGAACACCATATGAAACTAAGAGGAAATAAAAATTAATAAAATTTAATTTACTTCCACAGCTGCAACGAAACTCACTAAAGAGAGCTTCATCAGAAAGGAATTTTTTCAGATATTGAACACTGCTTCCGATTCAATGAATGGGCGTGAGAAAAGTGAACATGCCGCAAGGAAAAGCCTATATAAAATTCTTTTCACATTATTACGATCTTCGTCACTTCTTCGGAAGTTTTCTTCTTGCTGGGAATACAACACATGTCACGATAAATACAAAAAATATAACGCTACAGAACATCTTGTGAATTGGCTAATTGAAAGTGCAATCACGCATTTAAATATGTATAAAATTTATTTTGTTGTATGTAAATTGAAGGAATATTTTTGAAAACGACTTCATGTCTTCCAATCCATTAAATAACTTTCAAAATATATCTACTTGTGTACAAAGTAACATAGTTACAAAAGTATTAAGACAATTTTGTTGCAAATAATCCCTGTTATTAAATATGCCACTTAATACTTAAACAAATATTTATAGTTTCAGTTAAGTGAAAACATGCAATCACAATAAAATTGCATGTTCCATATCACGTGAAACAAGGTCTTGCAAAATGTTTTAGAACTTTGCTCGCAAATGAATTTTATTATAAATTATTATGAAGCAACCTTTTTATAGACTTATTTTAATGAAACTTTTATTGTTGTTATCAAATCGGAAAAAAGCTTTATTTTTATAACAAACTATTAATCATTTCACAACATGTAAATATTATCTGATTGCTATTATATTTATTATTAAAGATCGAGATATTTTTGCAGACACTTTTTTAATGCCAACAAATGAGTGTAAAATAAATTTTGTTCACTTGTGCGTAACTGAACATCAAGGTGGTTGATTTTATTTTAATTTTAGTTTTGTTTTTTGTCATTGTATTATTTTTTCCAGTATTCTAACATTTTATGTCAGTATGATAATGTTGTATTCATTATATTTTTTCATACAAACTTATAAATTATAAAGTTCACTCACATTCAACGCTTAGCAAACAAAGAGTTCCTTTAGTTTTTTAATCAAATCAAGTAACAGTGGACAGCAAAAATATTGGCACTTTGCAAAACTATAACTTCTTCTAAAATCGTATCATTTAAATTTAAATGTGTGTAATTAACAAATTACCTAAACTTTTTTCATATTTTTACCGTGTTTAGCGTTCCGTCATCAAAAGGTGCCAATAATATATTGTTCTGAGTACAACACAGGGTTTTATTTTTTCTAAACGAATGGTTAGGTTATGTTTCCAGTTACTCTGTTAATTCACAATTTGGGTAGTGGCATTTAGTGCCTGAAAATAAATCTGTAATTAAACTTAACTGGATTTTCTTTTATTACAAGTCAACTTACTAGTTTTGTACTCCACTGTTAATATACATAGATTCGTACTAACTGATGTAAATCACAATGAATCCGTAACACACAAAATTTTCAAGTGTTTTATATTTGCCGACCGACCGCATTGGGTGTTTTTTTTTTTATTTATTTTGTCAGAGAATATGAAATTGAAATTAAATGATCTGACTAATGGTAATTTTGCCGAACGTGGAAGTTTCATATCATATTCCCAATAAATTAGATCGATAAATAGGCCGTGTCAATTTAAAAATAAATCGCTAAAAACAAATTCATTACAAAAGAACAATGGTCTGTAAAATTATCTATCAAAATGTTGAGAAATAAGCTCTACGGGGAGTTCAATTAATGGTTTTGTTAAGAATAAAGTTTTCCGAATCCAAATAAAGAACACCCTTTACTTGGTATTTGTTTTAGTATTTGGTTTCAATTTATTTGTATCCAAACAAACAATGAAAAAAATAACAAAGTGTAATGCAACAACAACGAATACAAAAACAGCAATTGTGTCAATGATTTATTTGAAATCGCCACAAATTTTTAATTGAAATTATTTTTCATATTTTTTTTTGCATTTTAGTTTTGTAGTTGTTTCTTTGTGATTTCATGCGATCGTTGCTCTTGGTTAAACAAGTAATTGTACGTATGTAAATATGTACTGTTTGTTGTGTTCGCATTCATTTGTTTGAATTTAAGAAAATGCCCTTAATTGTTGGTTTTTTGCGTTCACATTTAAAAAAAAAAAAATTTCTCTTTATAAATTTTGTTTCCGTTCTGCTTTCAACATGAAATACAAATGAGACAATTATGCTTGACTTTTGACATCTGCTTGAAAGTGTGGGAAATTTCATTACATTTTATAATATTGGAAAAATACGTTCTTGCTTTATTTTTATACATTTAACTTTTGCTCTTGTAGTCTCTTTTCTAAAATCATCTTAACGAATAAGATTCATATTTATTAGCCTTGACAATAGCCCTTAAAATTTATAAAACATCATAACTTGTTTCTGTGACCCTGTCTTTTAACAGCAGCAACAAAATACTTATTAGGTGTGTTCGTTTACTTTTCTGGTAAAGTTCGGTGAAATGAGAGTAAGCTATATTTATCTCAATAAGAGACAAAAATTTACAAATTTTCTGAATAATTTCTTAGTATCATATATAAATAAAAAAAACAACCTATAATTAAATTCTAGACCGAACTTACCCAAAGAAAAAGTTCGTGGAACTTTGTACAGAAAATTAAAAATTTTACTCTCTAATTTTATTTCAAAATTGTACAAATATTGTTAATAATTGCTGGCACGCTTTTGGGTAAATATAGAGGATTCCATCTTACACGTAGTTCACTTGTTGATAAGCATTTCTCGTAATTGAACTGATCTAGATTCTGAATATATGTATGTATATAGTCAAATTCATGCGCAATATAACTTCCAATTTATACAGTAGCGCTCTAATAATATTATAACTATTATTTTTTCATAAACATTATTTCTAGCTTATTTATTGCCTACATATTTAATAATTCTTATGTTACTCTTGTAGTCCACCAACTATATATGGCCCTATGGGCTCGGTTGTTTATTGTTATAAATAAATAAAATAGAATATCTCTTTTTATATGATTCTAATTTTTTGTGCATTTCCCGAGAAAAATATGTGAAATGTATTTGTCCATTCTTTATGATATTCTCATAAAGTATTTTTTTCTAAAAGCAAACTCAACAACTGAGAAGGAAAGCATATATATATATATATATACAGATATATATAGATGAGAAGAAAAATTTAAAAATAGAAATATGTATGTGTTATAAAAAAAAGTAAACTAATGTTATTGTTTATAAATTTTTGGTTTTTTGTTCGGTATTCAACTTCAATTCTCGATTGATTAGTAGAATTTTGAACATACGAATCTTGAATTTGTAGTCAGAAATTACATAAAATCCACTGATGAGCTAAGTAAGCATTAGCGAAATAGTACTATATGGATATGCTTTCCTCCTAAATTTTTGAGTTTGCTTTTATATAAAAAAAATAATTTATGAGAATACCATAAAGTATGTAGTAATACATTCACATTGTTTTTCAGGAAAAAGCACAATTTTAAAATTAGAATCATATATAAATAAAATAAATTTGTGCGAGTTCGGGCAATTTTGTTATGTACCTGGAACAGAACTAATATATATGACCATGTACAATTACAAATCTACATACATCCATAAAAACACAATAATTTGGCTTATACATGTTATTTAAAGAAACCTCAAATAATTTTTAACTAAACCATGAAATTAAATTAACTATTATTTGTTCATTGCATTTTTGGGAAACTTTTAATTTTACTTCCGTAATTTTGCTTTGTTATTTTCAATGTTTATTATAAACCAGCTGATTGCTTGTTCTTCACGTCCAAACTAGCCCGAAGAAAAAGTACGGGCGTTCACGTGAGTGAAGAACAAGAATATTACTCTCTCAAAACCTCTCATTTATACAATTTTTGCGTAAGAAAACGCTTTTTGGTAAGATTCAACGCCTGCGGGCGCCCAATTTAGAGTAATCGAACACATCTATTAGAACAATAATGACTTGTCTTTATTGTTTTCGTTTTATCGTTAAACTGAAGAATCAGTTTCTTTTTATTCGTACAAAATTTTAAAGCAATTACTTGCTGTATAAAACTTTTTATACGGACATGAAAAACTAAAAAAAATAAATATACTCGTATTTCTGTTATTCCTCATTAATAATATTTTGTTTACAGTGACGAAAATGGTTGGAGAATGAAAAACCAAAATTCGGAAAAATTAGCTAATAAATGGATTCGATGACTTATAAAATAGTAACAAGTTCCAAAGGAGATATTTAAGTGCCATTAACTCGTGGCGATGGCACGTTGACTACACAACCAAAAAACAGACCTGGGTTCAACCCCAGTTTCAGACAAAAAAATTTTAAAATAATTAGTGTGTCTTTGTGTGTCATTTGTTGTCGAAAGGTTTCAGTGGCGAAGGCATAGTCACTGGTCACTGAACAATACCGGCTTCGTCGGTATTGTGTAGCACCGGCGAAGTAAAATAATAATAAAAAATAAATGGCTACTAAACCGAAGCTTCAGCACTGCTACGAGTATAAAAACAAAAAGAACGTGCGAAACCAGAGCTGCAAAATAATTAATTAAGCTTCACCTCCTGTCGTTTCTCCTGCTATCCCTTTCCTATAGTGCCCAGCACAATGCAACGCTGCACGTTCTTCAATGCAACGTAATATTTCGCGACACTATTCCATATAATAAGCAACTGAAATCCTGTCCATTTGACCTTAGCGTAACAGGACAGCCAAATTGATTAAATTTTAGTAATTTTTTTTCAATGTACATACATTCATACAAAAATGTATGTGGATGTATTGTATGTTTAAAATAGTGTTTGCAATGAGTTTTTTTGTTTTATTTCGTTTTTTTTTTTGGTTTTCTTCTCTTAAATAAAAAAAAACATTAAAAAAGCGTGCGACTTTTATTTTCTTAAACGACTTTTTTGTGCGATTTTATTTTCACACAATGTGCAACTTTTCAAAAGTTTGTAATGGTCACCCTGGTTACACTGGTTGTGAGGATGCAGTGTATGTGTTTATTTTAAAAATCTTGTTTTACAAATATTAATTAAAATTAATAATTTGTATGTTAACTTGATTATGATTCACCAAGATTCACGTCATATATTTCGTAATTAACAATAGAAAACAATTAAAGTTTTTTTTAAACACACGAGTACATAAAAACTGGTAGAAGAATTAAAATTTATAATTGAAGTCTTGCAGTGGCTAATACACTCGAATGGTTTCTGCATGCAACTATGGTATTTTCTTAAAAAAAAAATGTATCATAAGTGTTACAAATGATTTGGCACTATTTGAAAATCCTCACAAGATTTTTATGAAGTTTACGTTTACAAAAGACCACATTGTCGCCACAAAGTTTTTGTTGGGAAATCGAGTCTAAAGTTCCATCTTTATGTGCATTTAAAAAAATATGTTAAAAAAGTGGTCTAATATTGTACTCAGATATTAAGTGTGGAGTTCGGCTGCCTACCTAAACATCTGTATGCAATGTCAAAGCATTGTTAAAGTAAAGCAGTAATACTTTAACAACCTGGCAAATTGACGTTTACAAACATCAGTTTGCTTTGCATTATAAAGAACAATGTTTGCGAAAAACTTAATTTTGGAAAGGAATTAATAAGAATAATAATTATTATTTAATAAAATAATTAAATCTTTAATTAAAATTAAGTATTAATTTTATTGAAATTTTTTACCTTTCTTCTTTAGTCGCCATTGTTTATAAAAAGCATTGTCAATATAAATGATGCTTTTGTTGCGTTTATTTGCGCATGAACTGTGCATCTGACGACTTTAGGAATGCCAAGCTTCGTCAACATTTGCATGGTTCTGTTTAGGAACACGAAACATTGTCACACTGCAAAGCAGCTGACGTTTAGGAAGGCAACCTTCTTTTTTCGATTTACATATATAAAAACATCTAAATTGCAAACATTCCAAATTTTTTCTTTTCATTTTATTGCATATGCCAGTTTTTTTTGGAAAGATTTTATAATTTACGGTCCATATGGATATGAAAATAGACTAATACAAACGGCAAAAAAAAAAAATTTCCAAAATTTGTAGATTATTCAAAACAGCTTATGATATGCTGATGTCTTGACTATTCAGTAAATACAAGTTTTTTGCATTTAATACAATCCATTTTTGTAATCATAAATTCGTAGAGAAGTGTATTTAAATAGAACTGCTGCATAAGGTTTTACACTTGTTTATTTGTTATATAATTTTTTAATTTGTTTCATGCGAAAATACATCAATAAGAAATTTTTGGTATTCAGAACCCTAAATAATATGCTGAAATAACTTCTTAAAAATATATGAGTTAGTTTAGTCTCTAAAAAATTAAATAATAAATCAATTCTAAGAAAAGCTTTGTCATGGGTGCTAAAAAAGAAAATTGGATATTGTAGGCTCATTTTTAATTTGTTTCACGTTGAAAACTTTTTTTTTGTTTTTGTTAGATTTAATTCAGCTATTCCATATTTTAAATATTTTTATGAAAAATTGGAAACTTTTATTTACTTAATTTTGTTTGTTTATTTTTGAACCGTAGTATGTTTTTCTTTTCCAGTGGATTCTACTGGCAAAAATTCGTTCAGTAAAAATTTGGAGACTCTCAAAAAAGAACTGTCATATTACTCTCTCAAATGGTGCTCATTTTTGTTAATTTTTGTGTAAACGAATTGTTTTCAGTAGAATCCAGTGCAATTTTACGCAAATTTGCAAAAATGTTGGTGTAAACGAATGGAGCTAATCTCAAATATGCCAAAACCTTACTTTTCGATAATGCAAAGTGTTTTAAAATTCGCCAGAGCGAAAAAGTTCATCAAATCGTTCAACAACGTCTGTATAAGTTAAAAAAAATTATAAAATTTTTCATGGTTCAAGAATTAAGAAATATTTATGAACATGTACATACTTTAATTCATTCAAAGCATTATAATTTTCCTTTTGCTATCGCTCTGTATTCATTATATTTATCGGTTCAAGAAACACCTACGCGCCATTTATTTATTTTAATTTTTAAAGCTTTTTTTCTTCTTTTAAACAAGTTTTATTAACAATGAATTTTAACTGAAATATGTACATACATATATACAAATGTATGTATGTATTTATTTATACATGCATGTATGAAAATAATAAAAGGCATGTTGTACATTAAAATGTAAATATTTACAAACTTATATTTATTATTATTTATGAGTTCAGACTAGTTAAAAAATAAATTTCAAAGAGTGGGTACAAACGAAGGGAAAAAAAATCATGCAAAATCAATGTGCAAACCAACTTGTTAATGTACTTAAGAATAAAACAATACAAATTAAACCACCCAACCATTGAGCGAACAAAGGCACTAGTGACTGACTGACTAGTCACATCTCTGGCTTTATGTGCAACTAATGCCAGTACTTGGCACACGTTAACAGTGTGTTGACACT
Source organism: Dexiosoma caninum (assembly GCA_963924685.1). Taxonomy (NCBI): domain Eukaryota; kingdom Metazoa; phylum Arthropoda; class Insecta; order Diptera; family Tachinidae; genus Dexiosoma; species Dexiosoma caninum. Next base: position 62,623,916 of record OZ004729.1, read on the forward strand.
TGCTTTGAAATTACATACATACATATGTATACATAAATATATATATATATATATTGAGTATAAGCAACAACAAGAATAGTATTCTGTGATATTGAGTGACAGTTTTTCCAATAAAGCCATAGATAGGCATTTAGCGCATTTAATTAATAAGGAAACCCATAATGTTCCACAGCTAGTGTGAACTGAGTTTGCAAGTGAGAAAATAAAATAAAGAAGCAATTTATATACTATGTACTTTTATTCTTGTTGTTATTATTCTTATTACAATGAAAGCCAGCGGCAGGCAGGCAGTTGTTTTGGTATCAACTTGCAGCTGCTATTCAGAGATACACACATACATATGTATTTAGATGGACGAACAGGCAGAAAAACATACAAATGACTGGTAAAAATGTAGCATGAGTGCATTGTAAATAGCATGCTATACTTAAGTACTATATAACGAAAGAAAAAAAAATTTGTTTTAATTTCATCATCATCCTGGAAATTATCCAAACGGGTCTGTCCTTTTAGTAAAGATGTTGCAGTAACTGCTAATAGAAGTAGTCGGATGTATTTCTTGCAGTTAATTTCACTGCACATTTTTTTGTATTGCAAATGACATGCATCTTCTTTGTTAATTTCCATTTCAATTGGTTACATTTCACTGGCGTCCAAATACTGGCAATCCTTACTTACTTACTTACACTCTGAGTCGAACACACATTTGCATCCATACATCCATATATGGATATGTACGTACTTATGTACATATTCGTTTCCCAGCAAACAGGGGCATTCGAGATTTCAACTAAACCGAATCGAAATTTTTCAATTAATTTAAGTACCGCGTCGTTCAATACTTTTTGCTAGTTATGCTCAAACGTTTTACTTAAATGTTTTGAATATATAAGAAATTTTTTAACGTGGAATTCAAAATTATGTTTAATTTTTTTTTCAAATGTGGATTTTTTTTTTATCTGGGACCAGCACTCAGGAAAAGACTCCTACACATGCGAAGCATTGTGCTGGAACTATAGGAAAGGGATAGTAGGAGAAACGACAGGAGGTGAAGCTTAATTAATTATTTTGCAGCTCTGCTTTTTCACGTTCTTTGTTTATAATCGTAGCAGTGCTGAAGCTTCGGTTCAGTAGCCATATTTATTATTATTTTACTTCGCCGGTGCTACACAATACCTACGAAGGAGGGCGTTCTAATGTGATTGTGGATTGCTATCAGCTGAAGCCGGTATTGTTCAGTAACCAGTGACTATGCCTTCGCCAGTGAAACCTTCCGACAACAACTGACACACAAAGCCACACTAATGCACATCAGAAAAATGCGAGATGTTTATTTTTATTTTAAAATTTTAATCTGAAACTGGGGTTGAACCCAGGTCTGTTTGTGGTTTTGTAGTCTACTTGCAGACTACCATCCATCGTGCCATCGCCATCGTAATTAAATGCGGAAAAAATAAATTCTGTTCATTAAAAAAAGAGAGCACATTTGAAAAACAGAACTATTTTCCACTCACTGTAAATGTTTATAAATTTCAAATATCCCCAGTTCCAAAACCCGTCCGACCAAGAAATGTTTTTCTATGTCTTTAGAAAGAAGCTAATTTTATTGAAAGAGAAAGAACAGTCGGGCAATTAAAATGCCAACCTACTGAGTAGGGTGTAAACTGTGAGGTTTACTCAGCTGTTGAACATTTTGTTAATTTGTTAAGCACTGTGAAACATTTCCAATGTGAAGTCGACCTATTAAGTTCTAAATGACAGCAGAGCGATGTTGTTATTATTTTACTTTGCGCCGTTTTTCATTTCATTTCATCGCATCTGCACAGTCAACAACACATAAAACGTTTTTCTGAAAAGTATGGTAACGGATATAGGTTTAGCTTAGGTGGCGGACCCTCCACAAAGGAGCACGCTCCACTTATGCCTGAGCTTAGGCCTATTGTTATATCACAAGAAACACCCAGGGTATCGGCAGGAGTCGAACACGCACCTCTAGATTGATAAGACTAATGCTCATGCACTAGGCTACGTAGGCAACCATGGTAACAGTTCACCTATTTCACCCAATGTCTTCTAAACTTTTCAAACCTGGAATCCATAAATCTAAATCGGTTATGGCTTATGATATGGGCGTAAATATTACACTAACGTGGAGATTATGGCCAAAACTAGAAAAACAAAAAAAAGATTTGGTAGTTATGACAAGTTTTTTACATTGGCATCTGCGCCAAACGGAGTACTTATTACTTAGTAGGTAATTCGCCAACCTCATCACTGAGTTTCTATAAAGTTGTATTCAAATATACCATCATCCCGCTAGGAATAGAACCTAGAACCGCCACACTGAAAAACTACTGCACTAATCACTAGATTCCTATGCACTTAGAATAATACATTACTCACATTAACATATGTCGTGTTAAGCTCATGCTCCATATTTTCACAAATTTATTGAATCAAAACACTGTAAATTAAACGGGAAGAATGTTGCTTAACGCATCTTAATTACGAGTGTTGCCGATTTTCAAGCTTAAATAATTACAAAATGAAACCACAAATAAATAATTAATAAATGATACTTATCTTATTTGAAATTGCTCGTTGGTTTGTTTTCATTCGTGTTATTCATGGTTTTTATTTAATACTGAAATCTTTGCGTTTTTATTGCCCCTCTTCTGTATTTTCTACTTCATGCTTTATGAATTTTGCACATAATATTCGTACAACGCAATATTGTATTTTACTTGGAATGATGGTGCATAATAATTTATGGATATGGAAATCCACTAAAGGAAGCTGGTGGTAAACAATTTTTGCTATGGATGAACTCTTAATGTCTGATTCATACATTGTGGCTGTCCAATTTCGATTGTTGAAAATTTAGTGGCGCCCAGGAGTCCTTCTGGAAAGTAAAAGTTTTGTCTAGGACTTGAAATTATTTTAATAAACACTAAAAATGATTTGAAGCTTAAAATGTTTTCGTGCGTAGAGCAAGAAAATGCTTGATAAATCGATAAAAAGACTTTGGCCACAAATCATAACCAGTTTATTCTTATTCATAAGAAGTGACATATTTTTACGATTATAACGAGGGACTCACAATGTGTATTAAAATCATATGTTTGAAAATAATACAATAATGTGTCGGCTATGAGCCACCCTTATAATTTACTGTATCTACTATTTAAAATTTGTGTAGGATAATAAAAGATACAATTAAAAACTAAATACATCTTTGTTTTCAAAATATCACAAAGAAACTGGAATAAGAACCAGTTTATGCGAAAAGTACACAGAAAAAAATTAAATTCGTATTCAATTACTAAATTTATAAATACATATTTTTTGTTATTGAAATAAGTCCTACCACATGATTTTTGAAACGAAATATTACAATTTGTAAATATTTATAATTATATAATAAAAAATAATAAATTTTGTTATTAAAATAATATGCAATTGATGAATTAAAGTAATTGATATATATAAAAATTTCAAAAAATTTATTTGTTAAAAAAAAAAAAAAATTGTTGAGAAATTTAAATAAATGTAGGTATTGAAACAATGAAATGTTTTATGAAATTAAAAATTAAAAAATAATAAAAGTTCACGAAATGAAATGTGAAAAGTATTTTATGGTAAACGATGCTTTTCAAAACATTCAATGCCTTTTATGTTACAAAACATTAAAAGCGGGTAGTGTTCAACACGTTTCAATCAGAGCTAATAATACTTAGATTTGAGGTAAAAGATTTCGATAAAATTAGAACTCTAGTGTTTTGGAAAAATTTAGATTTTGCGATATGTCCCCAGCTCAAAAAAATGTATTTTTCCACTACTTACTTATGCGAACAAATATTTTCAGACATGAAAAACGTTTGTTCCAAGCAGCGAAATAAAATGACCTCGTTGAATTTAAAAAATATTTTACTAATTCGCAATTGCCATGCAAGTATTAACATGGAATGTTTAATTTAAAATTTTCAAAGCGATTTTAAAAATTATAATGAGAAGTGACAGATGGTTAAACTTTTTAGTCTAATATTTAATCCCAAAAAACTGTTTTATATGAATTTATTTTTGTTTTTTTTTCCCCAAATAAGTGTTCTAAAATGATTTATTGAAATTGATAACTGCTATTTATGGTCCCTGATGCTCTTATCTTTTTCTTAAAATTTTAATTACATTAATTTAATAGGTTCTATATAGCTGGCATTTTCTTTCTTATTTTAAACGTTTGACAGTATGTTTGCTGGGCAAATTCTCTCACCAATATATCTTCATTTTATTTTTGAACACCACTGCTCTAATGTTACTTGTGGTTTAGTATCAGCTGACGCCGGTACTGTTCATTGGCCAGCGATTATGCATTCGCACTGAAATTACACTAACTGAGAGGTGTTTTTATGACTTAGTTCGACACTGGCATCGAATTACTTAAGCTGTCTCCACCTCACTTACTAAAAAAATATTTTCTTGGTCTACCCCTTAAGTGTATTTTTTTTTTTTTGGCGTGTGAGGTAGGCTTCGCACTTACAGAGACCGTCGTCATCTGCGTCGAGTGGTGTTGCCACTAAAAAATTGCCTCCTCCTCCTCTCAGTAGATTCCTCCCCGGGACCGCTTTCCGCATTACTTCGGGAAGGCCCAAAGCCACGTCTCAATCAGGACCACTCTCACTCACCCACGTCTGGGTCCTCAGCCTGCCCCATGGCCCCGGCCAGTATCGCCTGGTCCCCGTCAGAGGGGGCCCCGCTATGCAGCAGCGCATCGAGGTCCCTCTTCTTCCTCCGCAGAACGTATCCCACGTACTGCGCCACAGCGTCCCAATTGTCCTCGCAATCGAGCATCCTCCCTATCACGGTGGCAGGAGCGAACCCGCCAACCCACTGCGCCATTGCACCTCTCTCAGCATGCCACCTGGTGCTGTCGAAGAAAGTGTGTACTGCATCATCATCCGTAATACCACAGTAAATGCAGTCGGAACCATCTGCCCTGCCCATCCGGTACAGGTACTTTCGGAAGTATCCGTGGCCCGAGAGGAATTGTGTCAGGAAGTAGTTAACTTCCCCAAATTTCCTCCGAATCCATACTTCCACGCAGGGAATGAGCCTCGCCGTCCACCTGCCGACCACATATCACCTGGACCGCAGCCCCCCGAGACCGTGCGGTAAGCCGAAGCAACCCTAAGGGCCGCCGACGCTGTACCGCCTCGAGCACCTTGAGTTTGGTTCTCTCACCCAGTACATTTCCCGTTAAGTGTATTTACATACATACATATATGTATGTATATTTAATTAATTTTATTTTGTACACAATGTGTTATTTACACTTTTCTATTAATATTTAAAAATCTTTGCGCTTAAATAAATATTATTTACTTGTTTATTTTCATAAACAAATATTTACATATGTATGTGGAAGTTAAAAATAAACAAAAATATTTATTAATTTTGTTTTTATTGAATAAATTATCATATTTTTGACGTATGCAGATCTCTGTGATTGATTATAGTATAGACCATATACAAAATAGCTTTCTTACAAATAAAAATATTTGCTACGCAAAATTAAGCAAAATTTAGCACACAAAAATATAAAAATGTTTCTGGTTTAAAATCACACAGTGCAACAGTGCGAAAAACACACGGACTGGACAGTATACGAGTAGGTACGACCAAAGGGTAGTGAAACTCTATACTCAGTTTGGCGATTTGGACACCCTTTTTTGTTGCCTCCAAAAATTCTGAAAATCAGTGGGCCCTCAAACAAAATTGTCAATATATGATTATATTATATATACAGTACGAGCTCGGTATGCGCAACCGAAAGGAAATCGGGGTTGTTGCCTTTACCGAAAAGTTGCAATAACCGCCCACTAAAAATTTAATATAAAAACACACCATTATATAACTTAAATTCATTCATTTTTATTACTTTAACATAAATTAAGCATAAAATTAATGTTTTATACATAAGTACATACTTAAATAAAAAGCAAAACAAAAAATAAAAATTAACTTCATATTTTATACGTTTATATATGAACGTATGTGAGTTCTATTATAAATAGAACTTAGTTTGAGGAAAAGAATGTTGAAATTTTGGTTTGAGTTTTAGACTTTTTAACCTTTTGGGAAATCGCAGCTTCCTTAATTTCTTGAAGAGCAATTAATTTTTCATAAGGAATATCATTTTCTGTTGCCCATTCCATACAAATGTCAAGGGCTTTAATGGCATCATCTAATTTAACTTTTTGTGTTTTTTCAATTTGTACATTCTCTGCAATTTCTTCGTCTGAAAGATCTATAGCTTCGGGCTCATCTGTATAGTCTTCTCTGATCCATTCACCGATTTCACCATCTGTCAAGTTCATATCCGGTAAAATATCCTGTAACAAATTCGAAATACATGGTGTAATTGAAGTCAGTTCGTATCGCAAGCTCATTTTTTTTGATTCTGCTGACTGTGGACTTGTTAACTTTGTAATCAATACAACTCTTTTTAACAGATTCACCATTTTGCAATTTGCTCAAAATTTCTAATTTTTGTTTAATTGTTAGCTTAATCACTTTTTTTACTACTCCCATATTTTTTAAATGATGTGTACTTAACAATGATCTTCACTTAACTCATGTAAAACTTTAAACGTGCAACGCATTGCAAAGATTGAGATTATGAAAACTGTTTAAGCGCCGCTCCTGCGTGAGCACAAAAAAGTAAAGAGCATAAAATAAATAAAAAAAAAGTACCACCACTGACATGTGGAAAACATTTTTAAGAAGGGTTCTTTGCTGATATCTTAAGTACTTGTTAAAACTACGTTTCTGAAGAAATAAATTCAGAGAGAAAAACGCTTAAAATTTAATAAAACAGAAAAAGTTGCACTTATCGAGACTGTTTTTTGAAAAAAGTTGCACAAATCGAGCTCGCACTGTATATACATAATATATATTATTATATATATTGGAATATATGATGTTATAGCCAACAGCCGTATACCGTAACCACGAATTATGTAGTATTCAGCAATTTCAGTATTCACTGAAGAGCGAAAGACGGTTTTTTAGAGTATAGGGAGATGAATGTAGAGTTTGTATGTGATAAGTGAGGAATTATTTTTAAATTAATTTTCGTGGAAATTTATAAACTTTAGTTTGCCAGCACTCAGGAGATGACCTCTACATATGCGATGCATTGTGCTGGAACTAGAGGAAAGGGATTGTAGGAGAAATGATAGCAGGTGAAGCTTCACTTCCTTACAACACTGCTTTTTGCACGTTATTTGTGTTTACAGCAGGGTTGTAGCGCCTCTGATGTCAAGGAAACGTATTAAATTTTGGAGCTGTTTTAAGTAGCCATTTTTAGTAATTATTTTACTTCGCCGGTGCTACACAATACCGACGAAAAAAACTGACAGAAATACAGATGGCGCTAGTTTTCCAAATTATTAGGCATAGTTAAATTATAAATTATTTTTGCAACTTACGGCCATAAATCAGCTTTTACAGACTAAGCAAGCATAAAAGTGTTCCAGATCACTTGTGGTCAACAATATGAGACTTTGAGAAAACTAGATCTAAGTTTTTGTAAGAATTGAAACGGCAAACGTAAAAAGGATATGCTGAATTATATAAAGGGATTATAATATACATATGTATTTACTATTTAGAATACGAAAATCACTTTAATCACGACATCACTTTAATAATACATGTATGGCCTTGCAAATTATAGCAAAAATATTTTTCTAGCGCAAAATATACCAAAAACAAAAAGCTGCAATTATTAAAACCAGCTCATACACAAAATATCTAATCGTCTTTAATTACAATTATTGTATAAAATAATTCATATCATCAAAAGTAAACGAGTATAAATTGTTCTAATAAATTTTTCTACACGACAATTTGCAAAACGCAAAAAATTTTGAACAATTATACCCGTAACATTTAAGCTCACAAATCCGTACAACTGTTGTGCAAAGAAACAAACAAAAAAGGTTTCTAACTACGGCATAATTATTCTCAGCACCACCGTTTCCACATTCCCACTCCCTTCTTCCACAACAGCTTTAAACACCGTCATGATAATACTTGGACATGTTTCTTGTCAAGAGTGAAGAGTGTGTATTAGAGATGGGCATCGGCAACATGATTGGCGTAAATCACGCGCAATCATTCTTCATCGAAATTAATTACATAATTTTGTAATAACGCGAGCGTGTATAAACAAAATAATAGTTTTCTTCCCATTCACCAAATTAAGGTTTCTATTGAGTAAGAAGAAATAAATAACAGGTACCATATAAAATATATATACTAACTGCCGTATTCATAATTTGTTTTTAGTTATAAAATGTTTCATAGACAAAATTCAACCAATATTCCTTTCATATATCAAAAAAAAAATTTTATGAATACGGCAGTATGTCTGTAATTTTAATTAAAGAGGTGCTGTTTGTTAGTGCGTTGACTCTACAAGTAGAAGATCTTGTGGTCAATCCTATGTTCAGCCAAAATTTGTTAATGTTTATGTACATATATGAGGGTTTCGGAAACGGGAATTCCCTGGTGGCAACTCCCAGGAAACAGGAAATTTCACATTGACAGTATTTATTGCATTTTATAAATAAATAATAATACCAGTAATTCTTTAATTTAAAAATGAAAATTTGGTGAAAAATGAAGATTATATAAACATTTTAGTTTTTCAGAGAGTTTAAATCTGAATATAAAGAATATTTTATATACATTTATATGTATGTATATTAGAACGTACCACCTTACCGGCGAAAAATAACAATACGCCATACGTAATTTTTGTGAGCTTTAATTTTCAGATATTAGGTCAGCACAGAAAGAGATATGATGGATCAATACTAGAATTAAACCCCTCAGCTCAGCAGAAGATTTTTCTTCGTTTGGCGGAAGAATATACTTTTATCATAAACTTCGCGGGAATAGGATTTTTTAATTTCCGTGTGCTGGGAAGTCCAAAAGTTTGGGAAATCCCAAATTCTAATCTAAATGCTAACAGCGTAAAAGTAGAATAGAGTAATAAATAAAACGACCCTCCTTTAGCTTAAAACCTTTCCAATTATTTCCCTTATAATACATTGAACACTGGTCCAAGAAAACTAATTTTAATCTTTAGTGCACGTCTCCACGCGCAATATTTATTTCCGAACAGAGGAAATAACGTGCGCAGAATTACGGTATAATTATGTTCATGTACAAGTTTAAGATTTGAGGTAGAGAACACGTATTGTGTACTGAACATAATTCTAAAAAATTTGGCTGTGAATTGTATGTTTATTATGAATAAATATACTTTTCATACATTTATTCGTATTCCCTTTTTGTTTATTAATTTCATATATGTAGCTTCTTAAATATTTATTTAAATATTTCTATTTTCCTTCGCAGCACAGGTTTTTCTTAACTATGTAATTCGCGGAAAGAACACATGGCCGAAAAATGATAGCCATATTTGACTTGTTATGTTCAACATAATTTCTTGGATATAAGTTGAACATTTATTTCGCAATATACATATGTATGTCCATATGTGCAATAGATTTTGAGAGTTGCGAACATAATTATTTCCAAGTTTATTTCAAAAATATATGTAGTATAATATTTAATGGTGGGAAATACAAAAATAATAAGTCCTAAATTTTTCATAACCAGTGTTTACCAAACACATACATAGGCATTTTCTTTTTTTTATAAAATTAAAGAAACAAGCGGCGTACACCCTCCTTTGGCAACTGCTTGTTTATGACTGAATAAAACAAGTAAAGTTGATATATTCAGTTTTGCCGATTACTAAAACTATAATCGTAACCCTATATGTACATCACTAGCTCTTTTTAAAACTTCTTATTAAATTGCTAACGGTATTTATTGTATTACTTTTTGTGTATTACTTTGTCCTTTTATTAATATTGAAGTTGTAACTTAATTATTATCGATTGAATTGTTAGCCGAAATAGAAGTGCTAAAGAATAAAACAAAGCTTGTCAAATAATAAAAACAGTGAAATTAACTTTTTATTTAATGTGTTGCCTAATAAATATATAATTGAGGGTGGCGATGGCACGATGGATGGTAGTCTGCACGTTGACTACACAACCAAAAAACAGACCAGGGTTCAACCCCAGTTTCAGACAAAAAAATTTTTAAAATACAAATAAACATCTCGCATTTTTCTGATGTGCATTAGTGTGTCTTTGTGTGTTAGTTGTTGTCGGAAGGTTTCAGTGGCGAAGGCATAGTCACTGGTTACTGAACAATACCGGCTTCAGCTGATAGCAATCCACAATCACATCAGAACGCCCTCCTTCGTCGGTATTGTGTAGCACCGGCGAAGTAAAATAATAATAAAAATGGCTACTAAACCGAAGCTTCAGCACTGCTACGAGTATAAAAAAAAACTAAAGAACGTGCGAAAGCAGAGCTGCAAAATAATAATTAAGCTTCACCTCCTGTCGTTTCTCCTACTTTCCCTTTCCTATAGTTCCCAGCACAATGCTTCGCATGTGTAAGAGTCATCTCCTGAGTACTGGTCCTAGATAAAAAAAAAAAAAAAAAAAAAAAAATTAATATTGAATGGGAAAAAAAATATTTTTTTGCAGAAAATATTTCTGGAAAATCGGAATGTCTAATATGTGGGCGTGTAGTTACCATGAAAAAATATAATATTGAGAGACATTATAGAAGTATCCATAAGGACTACGAAAAAGGTGTTAAAAGTGATAAAAGAAATGAAATCCTCATGACATTAAAAAAACGTTTTTACGAAAATATGGCAGCTGAATATCAGGGAGAAAATAGCGTGACAACTATTGATAGTACTTCAACCGGGCAGAATGCAGAGAAAACCAAATCCACTTATTTAATTGCGTTAGAATTGGCAAAACAATGCCGCCCATTCTCCGATGGAGTTTTTTTAATATTTCTTCAAATGCGTAGTTTGAATGCCATTGGTGCGAAATTCTTCACTGGCAACACTTGTAATATTGCTCTTTCTCACTTCAGCTCACACGTATGAGACACTAACACATAAACAATGCCCGCGGGCGTTCTAGTGGTAAACACTGTTCATAACCATTACAAACGTGTAATCATGATCGTGAGTGTATCTAATATTGAATCAAGAAGGCAAGTATTTTATTAGAAACATCTCATGAGTACATCTCCATTATTTATATTTAAATTCAAATAACTGTCCAGACGTTGATAATGCCCGTTATAAAATTATAGTCAGGCTGACGGGAGGAATGGCATAAATTGTCTTCTTCCATTCCCATTATCTTATGCAACACATAAGTAGATACATACCCAGGCAAATAAAGCTGATATTTATTGAAGATTTTTCATTAATTTCAAACTGCCGTCACACTCTGTTGCCGAGTTGTATTTATCAATCTTTTAAGGTGGCTGCCTTATAAAGCGTTAAGTCTACAAACATTGATATGACTTTATGAAGCAGACTTTTTTTCTTTCTTTAACGTTTGCCGGAAATAATTCATTGACGTCCATTTTTACTTTATTATTATTCTGTACATACATACATATGTATATTAAGTACAAGATTACTTCTGCATACATACATGTATACATATTAATTTTTCATACAGACAACGCATATTTTTTATATACTCGTACATACATTTTTCTATTTCTGATTTCCTTTCTCAATTTCTATTTGAAATTAACAATTTGTTAACCCTTTGTCTCACTTTTAGTAAAAGGAATAAATAATACTGATTAACTTTATTTAAAATTATTTAGTCTTGTAAAGAATTTTAATCAATTTAAATTGAAATTTTTAATTAAAAATTACCATATCGTTACTTTAATATAGAAAATTTGGTGTGTTTCAACTGAGGACAGACCTGTCGCATAAGTTGCAATCTGATTTACGCTTTTCAGACCTAGAACAATGAACAGTCCTTGCTGAGGGCTCCAGAGCTGCCTGATCTCTGATACAGATCAAATGTGGGCCGTGTTTCAATATCTAGTTCTGCTTTATTGTATAGATCAGTTTTTTTTTGCCGTTGCCAACAGCATATAGATCAGAATCGATTCCATTCTAGGCTATATCACTCCACAAATATAGGGTGTCTGAAAACTTGGTAATTTTTTTCTATCTAAGTAATCTGGAGTTTTTTGTTTTGGTTTTTGTAGATTGATCCTTAGATTTAATGAAAATGAAAAGTGGGACACTGGAAAAAGAATGCCACTATCACGCATTGGAGTCTGTAGTTTTGGTTCAACTAACTAACAGGCTCATTTCAAGAAAATCAACCTTCCGTTGTGCCCCTAGATCGCCTGACCTAACTCCACCGGACTTTTTCTTGTATGGTTATTGTAAACAGGAAGTGTAGAAATCGCAACAGATAAATTTGGAGGAACTAAGACAATCAATTCGAGCGACAATAGCTACAGTTCCAGCGTTAACTTTGCGGGCAGTAATGAACAATTTTTTGCCAAGATGCCGCACCTGCATACATGAGCAGGGCTGTCATTTAAATTCGATTGTCTTTAAGACTAATTCGATGTGCTTTCAAATAAAAAGAGATTGAAAATATTCCATGCATTACAAAAGAAGTCGTTCCAGTTGCTTAATGTAGCAAAATTCATCAGCCACCCTGTATGTATTAGGTACCAACCTTCGTAACACCAAAGTTACATTGTTCCTCGGTTTGGCCGCAGAAGCGAATCTTACAAAGCAGTTAACGCAAGAAAGCTGTCTTCATATACGAATCAGGGTAATGCTAAACCTTTTAGTTGGAAAACTGCGCGATGTCATAACCGATATCCTCCCATGTATAACACAACATGACAAAAAGACAATTAATTTTAAAGTGCCTGGGATTTCTTGTCCGATTTTGACTTATTTGTCAAAATAAATTGTATTGTCCGCTATGAAGCGATTTTACAGCACTTTGACAATACGACCCTTAGTACAAATTGTTCGTAAGAACCAATACAAAAATTTTACAGGAAATGTTTTTCCTTGTTATTTTTTTACGATATCATCAAACCTCGAACCTCTTATACATATGGATATGTATGTATTAAAAGTTATAAAGTTAATCATAAAATATTTTTTTACAAAATGTTGCTTAGGCTCTAAGGGGTCCAATAAATTGTAAACGTTTCAAATAAATAAAAAAGAGAACGTAAATCACTATTAAAGTGCTGGTGGATTATTGGGTTAATATACTTTTCTCAATATGCATTCTTCAAATACTTTTTGCATATTTGCGTAAAACTTAATAAGGGCGCACAATAGCAATACTTGTTAGTATAAACGTTTTAGTTTAAAAAAAAAAAAAACTTCATTATTTATTCACTGCCAGTACATAAATATGCACGAGCCATAAAAAACGGATTGACAGCACGATTGGCTAGTCAAAGTGATTAATATGACTATGTATTTATTTTTAACAAAATATTCATTGTTTGTATTCTTTATTTTCTATTCGTACTGATTACTTATCATTATCACTTTGTTGTAGCGTTTTAATATGCCAGAGTCATTTTCTTATTGTATTATTTCATTGCATTGTTTGTTTTATGCATTTTGAAAGCAGAGATGAGCCCGGGAATACCTTTTTCTCTGTAGTAAAAGAAAAAATGCTCATGTGTTTTTTTATTACGACCAGACATATTGAAACTTTTTTGCGCCTCTAGGGACTTTACGCAACACAACGTGTGTAATCTCATTGGCTAACAATTTCCACTTATTTTTTTGATGATTCTTTGTTTGCATTTTCCAACGGCATTTTTCTGTCCTCTTCTATTTTTTTGTGTGTTTTTCTTGTATTATTTTTCTGATCTTTGTAGATTGTACAAGGATCGCAATGGAAGACATTGCCTGTCACAGCCCTGGGTTGCAGCGAAGTAGACTGAGGTGGCTGGGCAGCGGATTTCTGGTTGGGGTATCATAGGCCTCTTTGTGGGGATAGACTAGCTGTAAGACGGGTTGTGGTTTGTGAATGCGAAATCTGGCTTCTTCTTATTCTCTCATTCTTCTTCCACTCTACACTGAACCAAAAATCCTTCAGTAATATAATAAATCGGTGTCATTGAATGTTCTTCATTATAATAATGAAAGTTATCATTAATACGATGAACAAAGACATTAGATACATGCAACATTGTAATCTCTGATCTTCATAAGTTTTTCATAGTTCATTATCTCAATAAATATATGTATTTTCATAACCCAAACAAATTTTATTTGAAAATATACGTAAAGTACATGATTTTTTCCAACTTAATGTATACGTATTGCGAAAGTACCTTTAGCAGTTGCTTTGCTTAAAAATGTTTTTTATTTGTCATTTTCTTTCTGATCTTTTAAAAATACTTATTAAAGTGTCGTAAATACAATGCAAGTATGTTTTTTTTTATCTAAGACCAGCACTCAGGAGATGACTCCTACACATGCGAAGCATTGTGCTGGGAACTATAGGAAAGGGATAGTAGGAGAAACGACAGGAGGTGAAGCTTAATTAATTATTTTAAAGCTCTGATTTCGCACGTTCTTGGTTTATACTCGTAGCAGTGCTGAAGCTTCGGTTTAGTAGCCATTTTTATTATTATTTGACTTTGCCGGTGCTACACAATACCGACGAAGGAGGACATTCTGTTGTGATTGTGGATTGCTATCAGTTGAAGCCGGTATTGTTCAGTGACCAGTGACTATGCCTTCGCCACTGAAACCTTCCGACAACAACTGACACATAATGTATATACATACATACATATCTACATAGATATTTATCATATATCACACTCGTGAAATAATATAATATATTGGCTTATTTGTTTTCGTTTTTACGAGAACTCGATATTTAGTATTAATATGTATCCATTGTAAGAATTTGGCTTAATCCAATTTAAAATCATATTATTTTCTTACTTTTATATTCATATCTTTTAAAATTTAAATTAATAAATTGTATGTTTATATTGATATCCGTGTAAATTATTACCCTGTATGTATGTATGTATGTATTGTTATGAACCATTAATGGTTGTTATTTTTTGATTGCTTCTTAATATATATAAAAAAATGTGAGTCCGATCACAGGGGAGATGTGTAAACATCTAGTAATGAAATCTTTTTAAAAGTTATTAAAATTAAATGTTTTTGTATTCATTTTATTTATTTGTTTTTATTTGCCTACGATAACATAATGTACGACAATTAGTGAAAATTAGTAGCTACTACTCCTACTACTATTGCGCACTAGATGGTGTTAGTGTATTTCTATGCAGCTGTTAAGTTTCTCTGTACTTCTTGTTGTCCGCATGATTACACTATTCCACTCACACACAGCTCACACCGCGTTATTACAATCTTACTCAAAATTTGTGATTGTATTGTGAAAAAGATTTTTACCCCCTAGCGTATAGATGTTTACACATCAATAAAATTATTTATTAAAAAATTATGTTCTTATATGTATTTACATATATAACTTAATAGAGAAACAAAAGCAAACAAAAAGTTCTTCAACTAAAAATGATCCTAAAACCATAAAAAATAACAGCTTTTCAAAACTACATTAGGTTTACACATATAAAGGGTGGTTAAATTTCAAGGGCCGATGTTGGTTTTGAATAAAACACAAACTATTTAGGAAATTATTGTAATTTTATTTTATTATGATATATTGGTATTACTCAATTATGTATGGAACAAAATATCGGCCAAATGGGCGCCGCGACCACGGCAACAGTGGATGATCAATTTTCGAAGAAAATCATCTTCAGTGATGAGACACATTTTCACCTCAGTGGATTCGTCAATAAACAGAATTGCCGCATTTGGGCGAATGAGAATCCAAGAGTGATTGTCGAAAAACCAATGCACCCACAAAGAGTGACTGTTTGGTGCGGTTTATGGGCTGGCGGCATCATCGGGCCGTATTTTTTCCAAAATGAGGCCGGTCAGGCAGTTACTGTGAATGGTGTTCGCTATCGTGAGATGATAACGAACTTTTTATGGCCCGAATTGGAAGATATGGATGTGGACGATATGTGGTTTCAGCAGGACGGTGCCACTTGCCACACAGCTAACGAAACAATGGGTCTTTTGCGCAACAAATTCAATGGCCGTGTTATCTCACGTAATGGCGATGTCAATTGGCCGCCAAGATCATGTGATTTGACACCGTTGGACTTTTTTCTTTGGGGTTATTTGAAAGAAAAGGTGTACGTCGATAAGCCAGCAACAATTCAAGAGCTAAAGGATGAGATAATTCGGCACATTAACGGCATAGAACCTCCATTATGCCTCAGGGTCATCGAAAATTTGGACCATCGGATGGAGGTGTGCCGCCGTGGTCGCGGCGCCCATTTGGCCGATATTTTGTTTCATACATAATTGAGTAATACCAATATATCATAATAAAATAAAATTACAATAATTTCCTAAATAGTTTGTGTTTTATTCAAAATCAACATCGGCCCTTGAAATTTAACCACCCTTTATATGTATATGAAATAAAAATACATATAATATATAATATAATAATACATATATATATATATATATATATATATATATATAATATAATATAATACATAAAATAAAAGCCTTTCAAAAGCATATTTTATTAATATAAATAAAATGTTTGGCTAAATGTCAAATATGTCAACATTATCTACTTCTGAACCAGACGAAAAATAATTGTCAGTTGTATAATTATCCTTATCCTAAGTTATGTTGCTACGCTTATTTAACCTTTAACGCAAATCTGATGTATAGAAGCGAATTCATGGTGTTTACCTGCCATACATGCAGATCCAAAGGTTTTTATTAAATAAAATTACAGCAAAAAGACATCGGGAGATTACTTATGGCCCTGGTGATTACTTTTGGCCCATCGTGTAGTTTTTATTGTCATGACAGCATTGCCTAATCTAATTATTATTAATTTTTTAAATACTTTATATAGTAGAGCGCATAACATACATGTTTTGGGAATAGGTAAGACGACCAGATTTTGGAAAAGAAAAAAGAAGACACTACCAAAAGTATTAAAAAGAATTATTTGAATTCAAAGTCTGTTTATTAAAAATTTATATACTTATATACATATATGGATATGTAAAATTAGTTAAGAATAATAACTAATATATATATATATATATGTATTTAAAATTTTAATATGTATCTACATATGTTTGTTACATGGTTTAGCTGGTCTATATGCAGCATTTCATTTGGTGCTCAAATCAAAATTTTCAGTAGACCCTTAACCAAATTCTTGAAAAAAGCTAAGAAATTTCACATGTTTATACAAGAACTCCCAAAAAATATTTGAGAAGTATGGAATGTACAAACAAAACAAACCAAATAGCTTCTTTAAAAATTTTCCGTATAAAATGTTTGTTGTATTTGAAAATTAAAGATGGCAGATAATAAAAAAGATGACAGAAAGAGTACACAAACTTTATACAATAAATTGAAAGATGACGTATGGCCACCTTGGCATAGGTGTAATTCCGTATGGGATTGGGATGACGTGGTTGCCCCCGCTTTCAACCTAACTTAATTAATATATATGGTTACTACATACACATTTATTCCGATAAACTGTTTCATTTATTTTGAAATAAAAAATTATTAAAACGAAATTGAAATTTAAGAAAACGCAAAAAAAAAGCTAAATGAAATATTACAAGCTCAACATTAAAAAACAAAGCTAAATTTCGTTCGAAAAAAAGCTAATATGGCCACACTGGCAATTGTAAACAATTTGTGATTTTCACTGAACAGACTTCCCAATAAACATACTTGAGAGCAATGTTGCATTTCGAATTTTAGTCAATAAGAGCCTATTTCACCAATTCTATTTAAATATCAATTCATATTTAAATGTCGATTTTCATTTTCATCTAGATATACTCATTGAATATTTAAATACGGTTTAAGTAGCCAGCACTCTGCATTTAAATATTGATTTTGCAACAACATGAAACAGCTTTTCAACAGCTTTTTAAAAAGCTGTAAGTTGACGCTATCATATTAAATATCAGAGCGTTACCATACTTTCTTGTGTTTCATTATTTCAGTTGGTGAAAATAAAATTTTTTTAAACATACTTTAAATAAAGATCATTAATTAAATTAAATTGTGTTTAAATATGTTTGGTGAAAGAGACCTTAGTGAAGCAATTAAATACTAATTGCTCAATTTAGTAATGGAATTATTATATGGTAAATTAGATCAAAAAATTACTTAATTGTGCAAATTTCCTAATTGTACATGTCTGAACACAGTAAATCCGAAATCGACAAAAAACTTCCGAACATTATTTTTTTTTTACACAAAAGTCTTCAGTTGTTAATTTAATTTAAAAAAACTAACCCTAGTTTTCAAGTTAAAGTTGCTTTTTATGTTAATAATATATTGTAATTTTACTCGTTTATAGTTGACTAAAAGTGTGTTTTTAAAAAACGTATAGTTTAGAGTCTGTAAACTATACTTTATTGTTTTACAAAACACAAAGTTCTTAATAATTTCGAAAGTTGTTGATTAATATTTTTTCATTGTACAAATTTGTGTTTCAGTGAACGAACTGCACACAAATGTTTGTAGTTTGTTTGTACATACAAATGTATTTAAAAAATAAATTTTATTTTATATTTATTTTAATATTTTCGCCAAATAAACCACATTAACATTTTTATGAAATCGATTTCTCATTTATCAGTAGTGTTCGTTACTACGATTTTTGTCCGTTGAATGTTGGATAAACGAACACTTGAGAAATAATTACAAGCAAACGCTTATAATAACTACGAAGTTTTCAAGAAGCGATTTGGCTCACTCATCAATCGCACTTAATCACGCTTGATTGTTGCCAATCACTGCTGTGCCAGCCATCTCTGCTTTAAGAACATTAACAATTACTAATTATATGTTAAACATTATATTTGTAATTCGTTCTTATGTACATATTATTTCTAATAATCTAGATATACGAGTGGCTACAAAAGTGAATTACGTATAATGAGATTTTAAAACAATAGAATTACTAGAGATGTATGTACGTACTCGTATTTGATAACCTTCACCAAAAGAACTTTATTTAATTTTCATAAATTAAATAAAACCTTCTAATTCAATTATAATTGGCTCCTTTCCTTTTTCTGCGGATGTACTTTTAAATTTGAAATTCACAATTTGGTGAATCGCACACGCACTCCTCTGTATTTCTTTTGATCTTTTATTATTATTATCAAGAAAAATGTTACAAATGACATCGTTAAAACTTATTCTTTTAAAATTGAGCACAATTTCACTGAGTAGAATCTTTTCATATAATCAAAATATAACAAAAATATTGTTTGTAAATTTTTGGTTAAAAATTATTAAAAATAATGCAATTTTTTCTTTTTTAATCAAAAAAAACCAAATTAAGTTGGCAACAATTTTGTATGTTGGAATCGAAAACTCCCGTATTCATTTGCATCAAAGAATTTACTTACATGCTAAGGCGCTTGCCATGTGGTGAAATGTATATATAAGAACTACACAAAGACCACTGATAATGGAAGTTTGCCGACTAATAACCAAAATCAAAATGTTCCAAACAAATACCACATTACCAAAAAAAAAAAAAACTGTGTAAACTTTCTTCCATTTCATGCAAAAACATACATATAAAAATTACTACGTTTAGTGTAGCATGAAATAAGACATTAACGACCGTTGAAGTTAAACTTTGCTTTAAAATCGATTTTCGCATACAAAATTCGTACTTCAAAGACACACGAAGTTTAATGATTGTTTTTGCATAAATTCGAACTGTGGAATTTTTTTTGCCAATAACATTTTAACAAAGTGAATCTATATCATATATAAAGGGTGGCGATGGTCGAAGTAGTCTGCACGTTGACTACAAAACGAAAAAATTCCTGGGTTCAACCCCAGTTTCAGACTCATAAGGTTTCAGTGGCGGTAGTCACTGGTTACTGAACAGTACCGGCTTCAGCTGTATCCATTCCACAGGTACATCAGAACGCCCTCTTTCGTCGATATTGTGTAGCACCGGCGAAGTAAAATAATTACTAAAAAAGGCTACTAAATACGAAGCTTCAATAATACTTCTCCTTGGCATCAGAGGCGCTTCAACCCTGCTATAAAAACAAATAACGTGCAAAAGCAGTGTTGTAAGATAATGAAGCTTCACCTCCTATCATTTCTCCTAAAAGAAATGTCATTGGATGCGTACTTTTTTGTAGCTCTAAGTGATGAATCCACACAATTATCATTTGCATTCAGTGTGCAATTTTATTAAGAGAAGGACTACTCATATAAATAATGTATGTAAAGTAACTACACTGTGTTACTGGCGGAGGTCAGTTTAAGGCTCAGCGATCGGTGCAGCGTGGTGCAGGCTGAGATTGCAGCGATTAGGAGAGCGGTTAACTGCATGTGGTACTACGGGATGAGAAGTCAGCTCCGCAAGACGGTGGCTGTGCACGCTGGGAAATTGAATCTTCCGTACAACAACTTGTTGAATACGAGTACTTGCTCTGTCACTATCCGGCTCTCGCTATCAAAAGATCATCTCCGACGGGCTTCTGCAGTATGGAGATACAGTCTCAGTTGGATTAGTATGGTTCGGCACCGATAAGATAGAACCGCCCATGTAAAACAACGGTACCGAGAAAGAACCAAGTAAGTTGATTCTTTGGAATTGACTGGTTGCTAACCTACCCTATCTTATTGAATACAATTTAACTACCATTTGAATAGACAAACGCCCCACACGTCGTCCAGTATAAAAACTTCGAGAGGAGACAAACTTTTTAAACAAGTTTCGTCCCGAAAGCAAGCCATGCTTTACTGTGTCTAATAAAATAATGAATAGCCCAAGGAGATGTTATTTACTTGCCATTAAAAGTCGAAAATCTCGTAATTTTTCGGAATTAAGGAAAACCAATACTTTATTATTAACACTAGAAGTGATAGTCCCGAGAAGTGATGACTGTGAATGTCGCTTTTCATCGCCTATATATAGAGGCAACAAGCAAAGAACAATTTCTTATGAAAATCTTAAGCAATTAAGCTCAATTTGCACAAACGCATGAAAATCCAAAAAATGGAAGATGAAACTGACGCAGACTGCAATAATCAGCACCAGCTCATAGTTCGCGGTTATATACATCCCGCAACATCTAAGAACACTATGATTATAGTGGGGATTATACTCGCCATACTGGCGAAACCCCTAGCATCCTAAGTCCCCGTCCATACTGTGAAGCATATGCTGCAAAACTTTTGAGTTTGGTGATGAGAAGGGGAAGAGGAGTGGAAGTATGTACGCTGTTTCATGTACATGCAGTTTTTGTTGAATTTCTTATTTGCATCTTTTGAGATGAGGTGTATTTGACGTTTCATTTTATTTCTTTTCGTTTGGTATACTGTTAACTTCTATCATAATAATAGCTACCCTGTTTTATTGTTAATTTTTTGTGAAATATAATCAAAAATTTAAAAAAAAAATATAAAATTATATAAAAATTATTATATAATTTTTCTTCTTAGCGTCCATTTTGCTTCAAATTATACCTTGTGCTTCAAATGTGTATCCAAAAAAAAATATTCACACCTTCTATTACAGGGTAGTTATTTTATAGTTACATTCGGTATTGAGAAATGTCAAAAAAAATTAAAAAAAGAAGATAGAAGGGAGGAATAAAAAATACTAAACATGAAGTAAAAGATTCATGTATGGACACTGCTGCACTTTCAAAAGAGAATTCAAAAAACTTTTGCAGCATATGCTTCCCAATATGGACGGGGACTAAGGCTGCCGCTACGCTTGCTCGGTTATTTGCACAACGTCCATAACGTGCTGCTATTTATTCCATTAAGTGGTTCGCGTCATTACCTAAGGGCCACTGTCCAGTGCAAATTGCCTTGACGCGGGAATCATGAACTTTGACAGTCTTCTCAGTTTGCCGGTTCTCTGCCTGCTGTAGGCTGGCCAAGCCTGCCTTGAAATGCCTGCTACTGCATGCAAGTACTATATGCAACAAACAATGCCAGTGAAATAAGTATAGAAATAAAATAAAAAAACTATGCATTATGACAACCCAAAAGTAACCACATCATTATGCTTGTAAGTCAGAAAATCAAGCCATAAATACATAGCCAGACCAACCGACCTACAAATTAGTTTAACAAAAACCAAACAAGTTTATTTTATTCAGTTTAATTAAAATTTAAAGCATTTAAGCGAAAATAATTCACATGAAAGAAAATAAAGCTGAATGAAACAAGAGCATTATTAAGGTTCAAATATGTATTACGTCAATTATGTGCACATACATATTCATAAGTTTACCACTATTATTATGGAATATATTTTTTTCTCTTTTTAAAACTGAAATCTTACAAGTACTCGAATCACAAGTACTTGCGTAAATATTTTCTGGTTTAGCTTTTGTAAGGTTATACAAATATGTAGCAGGTAATGAGAACGAAAATCAACATGAAAAAGAAACTCAGTTTAATAAACCATTCAAAAATGCTTATCAGAGAGCTGCAATCAGTAGAACTTTTGTAGATGTCCGCTCAAAGCGAATTGAGTACCAGGTGGCCTTATTAGCGCAGGTGAATATCATCTGTTACTAAAACTAAACTGTCAAAATTTGTTTAAATCGAACTAAAATTCCTGTGGATTAGTGTCTCTTCACTGAACAGGAACGACTTCAGCTTAACCAATCCACATGCACATCAGAACGCCCTCCTTCGTCGGTATTGTGTAGCACTGCTATAAACAAAGAACGTCCAAAAGCAGAGTTGTAAGAGTTGTCGTTTCTCCTACTATGCCTTTCCTCTAGTTCCACAACAATGCATCGCATGTGTAGTGGTCATCTCCAGAATGCTGTCCAAGATAAAAAAGATAAAAATGCTACTTTATCAGCCTCGTTTATTTTATCTTAAATAAGCTTCTCTACTTCCCACCCACGAAAGAATTTTCTAAGAAAATTGACGTAGTGGAATTTGTCTTTATTATTTATTTCAAAGAACGTGCAAAAGCAGAGTTGTAAGATAGTGATAGTGTCATTTCTCTAACTATCCATTTCGTCTAGTTCCTGCACAATGCATCGCATGAGTGCTGAGCCAAGATTAAAATTCTAAAATTTTTTTTTATTTTCATCAATTTTTATCTATAATAATGATAACATAATTATATTATAATATATAATATAATTTTTAATATAATAATAAAATGTAATTAATATGCAAACTCTTTTTTTGTAATCCCTTTTACAGCCATACGATTGCGCCGATTTTGAAAAGATATATACGGTTTTTCGGCACAGATGTGCACAATCTTCATTTTATTCACATCGGTTCAGTACTTTAGTAGTTATACGAAATTTAAAGTTTAATCTAAACTCTTCTCTGTTTATTAAATGCAATTAAAAACAAAAACAAATATACCTTTGATGTACGTGTACGTGTTTTTACAGAAACAAACCCAAGGAAAAAATTGAGTGAATTAAATACAAAGAGTTTTTTTTCTCTCTTTAACTAAATAAAAAAATTATATCATTCATGAGTACTTAAATATGTAGGAACGCATATTAATGCGGGAGTGCCTAATAAAAGTTTTTAAATATTTATAGTAAAAAGAAAATAATTTTTCTGAAACAATTTTTGTGAGCAACGAAGTGCACAATTTAATCTAGTATTGATTAAAACCCATCCAACATTTTTCGACAGATTGGTTTGCACAGTACAGTACTATTGTAGGCATAAGGCCAGCTGATTGCGACCGTAGCGGGTCGAAATGGATAAGGCTTGGGCATAAACATTAGAAAAACGAATGTCTGCTTGAAGTACGTTTTTTTTTTATTTTTAAGAAGTTTCAAGTCACTTAATCGAGCATGATAGTTTTCGAAAATGTTTGGTATTGTCACCTCATAGGACTTGTACAACTCCGCAGTTGTAAGTTTTTTGTAAAGTAAAGTTGCTGCGCCTCACCAGTTAGTTATGTTAATGCATTTTATTTATTATTGTACTTCGGCGACGTTGTTATTGCTCAAATACCGATAAAGTGCGATGGAACAGTTTTTATCTGGACGGAAGCTTGATCGTTTCGTAGAGTTTTTAGGTTCATACGTACATACAACTCGAATGAAGTCAATTTCACATAAAGCAGCACTGGCTTGCAGTGCCGACGAATTAGAGCAGTGTTAGCACAGGCACAATTTAAGGAGTTTTGATTTGAACGGTGATTCGAACCGAGAATTTTCTGGTTGCAGAGTCAATACACTAACTAGTCAGTCAACCACGCAAGCTAGTCCTTTTGAAACGCAACTGGGAATTTCAGAATATATTTGTAACAATTTTCATTCCTTTTTACCGTTTAGTCACTCTTAATAAAATGTTACACCAAAATGAGTGTAAAAGACACTTTATTTCGGAACATTCGAATTGTACTTTAAACCAAAAATTTAAAATTATGATATAAAACAAAGATTTGTTTTTTTTTAATATGGGTGGAGTGTGGTTGAAGGTAACAATTATATTCTAAGGTTATACTTTTTTGGATTCAAGAGATAACGGAGGAGTTATTCCAACTATTTCCTTTCAATTCGAACTGCAGAGTAACACTAGTGATTTTTTTTATCTCTTTAATTGAATGAATTATTTTTATTTTGAAAAGACTGAACTTAGGAAACCATTAAATTCCTTCAACAAAAATCAGTAAAAATAGTTCAAGTTTAATTACAATTAAAAGTTGTGAGAAATTATTTAAATTGAACACAATCACGCGTTCTTCACGCTAATCAGGTGAGTGGTGCACATCTCTTCAAAAAGAAATTAAAACATTTTGAATAAATTTTTAGCTTGAACTCGCAGTCAAACGCATACAGGAGTTTCTAGTAATTTTTTATTATTCTTTTTTTTTTTTTGTTATTTTTTGCGTTCGTCAATTTCCTTTCGAACCCACAATGAAAATCGTAATGTTTGGTTTTTTACCCCCTTCAAATTTTTTGTTATGTTCTTATTGCGACTATTTGTCAGTCGTTTTATTGTTTTTATGTTTATTTGTTTAATTTAACGGTTATTTGAAGGTGTGATTTCCCTTTGGACGGAAAAACAAACGCAATTGAAATAATAATTTGTTGTAACTTCCGTTTATTAAAAAGTAAAAAAGTGCTGTGAGTACAACTGAAATACGAATGTAGTTACAACTGTAGACCCAGTGAGCTGTTATTAAATTTTGTTATTTTAAATCCACATAGTTTCTATTAATAGTTTATATAATGTTAACTTAATCAGGTCGCCGGAGAAGTAAGAAATCATAGCGTCCGTTCCATAGGTCGTTATGTTACTCGTTATAGATATGTATGTACATATGTAGAGATAGCGAAGAGGAGTATAGCAATAATATATGTAAGGGAAAATAAGAGACTGGAGCTTAATTAATAATAGCAACTCTGCTGTTATAAAATAGAGTTGCTGGGTTTCTGGCGTTACGTGAATGTAGTAATTTTTAAGCGCAAGCGAGATCCATTATATATAATAATTTACTTCGTCGCCGTTGTCGTTCCTGAATTACCGATAAAGAAGTGCGCACTAACGTATAAGATAATTTTTTTTTTCTACACAAGGTATCGTCTGGCTATAAAGTCAACGTCAACTACTAGTCAACAGCACGCTTTGCAAACAGAATACCCGTAGTTCAAATGCCCAATCAGACCAAAAGTTGTTCTATGTTTACGCATGCACAACTCACTTTGTCGATATTTAAGCAATAAATCGTTGGTGACCTTTTATCGGTCACAGTAGGGTAGCCCACTCTATTGACTCGCTGTACCATCCTCGCAATATGGGTTAAGTCTCGTTGTTTTATCGCTACTTCAATGAAATGTCCTCGTTCCCGAAAGTCGTCCGTTTTTACGCGCGCAAAGATTGTCCTCGAGAGCGCATTAATTTCTAGCCAATTCACCAGCGAATAGCGCTACGCATTAGTCGTATTTCCGCAAACACTATTCCCTCTATCCTCGTACCCCATTTTCTAGTAGGGACATCCTCTGACCACGGTCTCAAAAAAATAAATAATAAAATAAAAATCGGTCTTTTCCATTAGCATTTTTCGGCGGAAAAACAAATAAATGAAATCTTATACCTTTTACAAATCGATAACAACTTTTCTCTCGAATAACTTTTCTTAAAATGCGTCACAGTGAGACATAAGTTTTTTCACTGTTGCGCATATTAATTAATTACTAATTCATAAACACGATATTTGAAGCCGCTCGAATAAATTAAAATTCCAAAAGTTTGTTATTTTAATGAAATTTTAATTTCGCTTCTATTTCGATTGATTTCGCGATTTTACAGATACAAATATTTGTATTGTTGCTATTATTTAAATAGTAATAGTAATAAAACGAAATACCGTAAGTTTTATTTATAATTCCTTCGAAATTCATAAAATTGTTGGTCATACCAGTATTTTTATACACAAAATGTTCAGTATATAGCAAACACTGTTTTGCTCATTTCTATAATAAATTTGTATAAATTAATAAATACAGGGTGGCGCAAAAGAAGCGAAGGTGTTTGTATAACTTTGATGTCACCACTAATTGCGAAAAAAGGTCGACCGATTTCAACCAGATTTCAGAGAACGATGGTCTGTAGATGGTTTATGCGAAGATTGCACTAACCCACTAACCCAGTGGTTTCGGAGATATGGCATTTAGATTTTCCTGTATATTCCCATACAAATATCAAAAAAATGTCCTCCATTTTCCATATTATGAGTTTTTATTGTCACTTGGGAGCTGTAGGAGCTATCGCGCAGAAATTTTCAACACAGGTTCGGGTCAATTCACATTAGGTTTTGAGGTGGACAGCAATGTTGCCAGATGTGCAGAAAAATTTTATTTTTACCGGATTCTTTTGAAATTTTGCATACAAATTGGATCCCGTATCTGGATATATAAAAATTTTGTCAGTAAGTGCACAACACTATTGCCAGGTGCGGGCAATTTTTTGTAATGATTGTTTAGAATATCAAACCGATTTGAATAAAATTTAAAACGTAGTTAGATCAGAGTATAAAACAACACGTAGGTTATACATTTTTAAAAAGACAGTACCACGAAGGGTCGTAGGGGTAATATCTGCCTCTCCCAAGCTATCTAAACGATTTTTATGAAAATTTAAAACATGGATATATCTGAGTCGAAAATAACTCATAGGATATACATAAAAAAAATGGGACCAGAAGACTACGTAGGGGAAATATATTATTCACCAAAACTATACAACTATCTATATAATTCAAACTTAAATGATGTTCGTTGATAAGCGCATCATGGCAGAACTGCTGAATCGATTTCCATAATTTTTTCTGGATATTGTTTAAAATATTTTGAGAATGGGATGGGAATATTTTGAGATGGGCGTGAGCGAAGCCGCGGGTAGTTCATTATAAATTGTTTTTTTTTTCAGTGCACCGTTTGGTGCGCTGTTTCGTCGGAAAGGATAATTGTCCAATATTTTTTTTTTTGAAAATGGTGTTAGATATCGGACAATGTTGGAAAATTTTTTAAGGCCAGCCGTGGAAAACCATCCCCAAGTGTGGTTCTAACAGGATGGAGCCATTGTGAGGGACACAATTTCTCTTTGAACTCAAACCCCTTCGGTCATTTTGGGGCACTCTGTATAATCGTATGGATTACTTAAAATTTTTTTTTGATTAATGAGAAACATATTCAAATATTGCAGGAACGAGAGAATTACGAATTATCAAAAGTAATACAACCCCTGTTGTTGCTTTCACCGAAAACTTGCAATAATCCATAAAAATAAAAATTAAAAAATGTAAAATCGACAAAAATGTATGTCTATTACGCTCAATGGGTTTTTCCGTGAAAATTATTCCCACGTACAGATAAATATCCTTATAAAAATCATCAATAATCATGTAAATTTAACGTTTTCCGGTATCGATTATTCTTCATAGGTGCATCATGTTAAATCAACATCATTCCTAACCACATACAAACAACATAATTTAACTGTAGAACATCTTTAAATCCTGCGTATGTGTAGGGGATGACTCCTACACATACGATGCATTATACCGCAACTAGGAAATTATGTTATGAGAAGGAGGATAGGGGAAGTACTGTCTATGGACACTTGGTTTGAATTTTCCCAGGGGAAAGATCCTTGCGGGTATTTTATTCCACATACGCGCTGTTCGGGTGAAAAATAATTCCTCTCTTTAATGCCTAGTGCAATTCCCTGCCAAATCGACCGCAAATGGATGCAATCTTAATGTTGAATGCATTGTGCGTAGGAAGGAACAGGTTTCGGGTACACGTTCGCTGATTTCATTCGAACACATTCCATTATAGTAACGATAGAACAGCGAAACTCACCCCATATTGCGATGATGGTCAAGAGATTCAATAGAGTTGGCTACACTACCATCCCCAATGAGTTTCTTCGCTCTCTCTTGTATCTTCAAAACAGTATTTCGAGTTCTATTCCTGCTTCGGTCGAATGTAAGCGGTATAAATAATAATGAGATCAGATGAGGTGAAATATGTATTCCACCGTCTTAATAAACCGAGGCACTTGAATGCTTCTTTTGAGACCTGAAAGATGTGCTCAGTCCATCGGACATCACACTGAATCTTCATGCCAGCACATCAAGAGCTTCTGAGCCAATATGTGCACCACCCACAATTACAGGTGAAACAGGGTAATCGTGCATGCGTAAATGCAGGAAATTTTTGTGAGGTCACTCTTCAATGAATCATTCATATTCTGCTTCATCACCGCCATCATAGTCGATGTCAGCCTAGGATTAAATGAATATGACTGAAAAACGCCGCTATCATCTGCAAGAGTTTGGATAGGTTTGGAAGTTTGTCATAGAAGGTCATTAAGAAAGATAAGACATAGAGTAGGAGAAAGAATGGAGCTTTGCGATATCCCTGCATTTATCTTAAACTTTTTAGATGTGATCCCATCTCATAGCGCGATCCCTGAGAAAGGTTTTCATCACTTAGGAAATCGCGGAACATTCCGCTACTTTTACCACAAACTCTCTACACTATCCCTTTCCTACAAGATGTGGTGCAATGCATAGCATGCGTAGGGGACATTCCCTGAGGAAAAAATAAAAAGTATCAGAAGAAATAAATTAAAAAAAATATATTAGGCAAACAGAAAGAAAAGAAAAAATTGAAAAAATGTGCATGTAAAGAAACTGTGAGGTGGGAGGGGTGTTGTGCAAATCGATCTCGTAATGTAGTAAGAATTTGGTTACTACTAACTTCTTTCACTTCTTTTTACTCAACTATTTTAGTTGTCCCTTTATTTTATATCTTGTTAGAGTTCAAAGATTGTGTACCCACTTATTATAAAATGAATGTGAAATTAAAAGTATGCATGCACTTGCATTTAAAATCTCTTACCTACTTTTCAAAAAATCTTTTTTTTTCCTTTTTCAATTATGATGCAATAATATGGCATTAATTATTAACATACAAAAAGTTTGGCAAACATACTGCGACTGCTGTTGTACACGTACACGTAGCATTATTATCTGCATGTTGCCTAATGTACATATAAAACGAATCTGTGTTGTATGCGGTAAATGAATATCTACATTCATTTAAAATGTGGATTCACCGTAAAGAAATACATTATAATAACAACAGCAAATACAACAAAAATAACACCGCAAGCCATAACCACTGCTCTCATTTAGATATATTGAAAAAAAAATATTTCCTTTTTTTTCTTTTAATGTTTTCGACATCATATCATTAACCTGCTGTTTATATTTCATAAATTTGACCCAAAAAAGTCAATAGAGTGAATTTTACAGTGTTGCCAGGAGTTGGAGATAAAATCAAAATCGGCTTTTGAAAAAGGCTAGAAAAAGCTAAATTGCTTTATAAATGCATAATTTCCTCACATCCCGCAAAATCGGAACTTTCATTTGCATAAATATCAGCAGAGTGTAATAATTTTATTAAATCATCGGTAATTACGAAATTATTGTAAGATTTCTGTAGTCTTTTTAAAGAGCATCGAATGTATAATGAAAAAATAAGCATTTTAATTCTAGTACGATTCCTTGGTTTTTTTTTTATCTTGGACCAGCACTCAGGAGATGACCCCTACACATGTGATGCATTGTGCTGGAACTATAGGAAAGGGATAGTAGGAGAAATGATAGGAGGTGAAGCTTCACTATCTTACAACACTGCTTTTTGCACGTTATTTAGTTTTACAGCAGTGTTGTTGGGTCTGTGATGTGAAGGAGACGTATAAAATTTTACAGCTTCGTTTTCAGTAGCCATTTTTATTAATTATTTTAATTCGCCGGTGCTACACAATACCGACCAAGGAGGGCGTGCCTGTGGATTGGATACAGCTGATGCCATCACTGTTCAGTGACCAGTGTCTATGCCTTCGGCACTGAAACCTTCCGACAACAACTGACACAAAGACACAGAAATGCACATCAGAAAAAAATGCGAGATGTTTTTATGAGTCCGAAACTGGGGTTGAACGCAGGGAAATGGTTCGTTTTGTACTCAACGTGCAGACTACTTCGGCCATCGCCACCCTTTTATTATTTTAATTTAATTATTTTAATGACAAGGGCGTTACTGAAAGCTAAATACTACGAGTAGATTAACCGAATTCGGAAATTAATTTTTTTGTAGCGCATCCTTAAATTGTCGCACTTCCAACTAGAACTCAACTGTTGACGCAACATTTGTCCAGTTATAACTTGAAAGCTTTCGTCTTTGCATTCCCATCAATGTAATTTTGCCTTCAGTGTACTTAAATTAAAAATGCATTGTCAATGTGACAATTTTTAATATGTTTCAAAATAATTGTATGAGTTCAGCAGAAAATTTGGCTAAACAAACAAGGGCAACGAAAAAGCCATGAAGTACATTGCGAGTCTAAAAGAAAAAAACTCTTAACTGGCATCAGTGTCAAAATTATTATTTTTATTAAATTTATGCAAAAATAATGATCTAATTTAAAATTAACATTTTTTTAATTCCGCTCTTGTTTAGGAATGGCTGTAAGAAAATCTTGTCCGCCATCTTGAATTTATAATAACTTAATATTATTTTAATATTTATCTCACCAAAAACCTTTCATTTGATACCCATAAGATAAGTGAATAAGGCAATTGTGTGCGCCATCTTGGGGCGTAATTTTGTTTTTTGAATTCTTCTCAAAAAACATTTCATTTTATGTCCGTCCATACCATATCCTGGCGTCCGTCATCTTGAATTTATAGTATAGTATTTTTTTTTATTCTTTTGAGCAAAATCATTCACTTGGTTATCATATCATGGAGGATGAATGAGGAAGTTTTTTATAACCACCTTGCAATTATGGGAACTTTTCATTAGAAAGAAACTAAAAAAAAAAATTAAAAAATGGAATCGCAATTAGAACCACAACCATGTACGGACGTTATAATTTATGCATTCGCATCAATTGCAGAAATTATTGAATAAATAATTGACATATGAGCATTTTAAGTTTTTCTGCTGTATTGTTTTAATAAATAAAATCTACAACACACTTATCAAATGCATAATTTTTATTAATTCCACACTCTGCGAACATGTTTTTGTCGCAGAGCCAGCCAGCCCACCATAACTTTTTGAAGATTTAACAAAGCGGCGCTGCTAGAAACATAATTTATTGGTTAAATAAATTTGAAATACCCACACAATTTATTTAAAATTTTATTTACATTTTTTTTATAAAAGTTTTTGCCTTCAGCAATAAAAATAGTGCAAACAGTGATTAATAAATGGTATTCGTATTTTATTTAACTTTAAAGTCTATCAAAAATAATTTATTAAAAACTTGAACACCAATCGATTTGTTAAGCTGAATAAATTGCCTTTTTAATTTTTTTTTTGTTTCTTCAGTTTTCCATTGAAGAAAATGCCTTCTGATTTTAGTTTTCTGCATGAACATATTCAAATGGATTACAAAGTGCTGAGTGTTTGGCCTAATTTCTGTGCCTTGAAAGAATAAACAGGCATTCAAAAATCAATTTTTTGGGAGGGCAAAACAAATTCAAATTGAAACTGTATACTTGTGTGTTTTGTATCGTCATGATGCATCACGTGGATATAAATCATAATATTTTTATAAATATTTTAGAGAAAAATTACGTAATGTCATGGATGTTTCTCATAACTTATAGTCCTTATTATGCGTGTCGTTGTCGCGAGGTGGCAACACCTTCCAAATGTTTTATATTGGCTTATACGACAACGCTACTCATAATAAAGTCCTATAAAAATAATCAAAACTATTTTTAAGGGTGGCGATGGTCGAAGTAGTCTGCACTTTAACTACAAAACGAAAAATTTGTCTTGAGTTCAACCCCAGTTTCAGACTCATAAAAATATAAAAACATCTCGCATTTTTTCTTATGTCTTATGTTTTCTGTGTCCTTATGTCAGTTGTTGTCGGGAGGTTTCAGTGGCGAAGGCATAAGCACTGGTCACTGAACAGTAACGGATTCAGCTGTAACCAATCCATAGGCACATCAGAACGCCCTCCTTCGTCGGTATTGTGTCGCACCGGCGAAGTAAAATAATTACTGAAAAAGATTACGAAAACGAAGCATCAATATATAATACGTTTCCTTGACATCAGAGGCGTTATAACACTGCTATAAAACAAAGAACGTACAAAATCAGACTTGTAAGATAGTGAAGTTTCACCTCCTGCCATTTTTTTTACTATCCATTTCCGCTAGGTCTAGCACAATGCACTGCAATTGTTAGGGTCATCTCCTGAATGCTGATTCAAGGTAAAAAAATTACAAATTACGGGCTGCAGCAATTTTTGCTACAACATTATTTTTCGCCAACTTGCGGCAATCAAACTTGATTAACATGGGGCAATATGACTACATAGTATTTGATTGAAATAATTTTGTTATTGTGCACCAATTTGGCACAATAAAAATTGGGTCAGATTGGTGCATTTGGGGCAATCGTGCGATCCTACCTTAAGGCTGGCCTGCCCCGGAGCAGCCGTTCTGCTAAAAGTATCGTTATTGCCCAAGATGTCGAATAGGAGTCTGGAACATCGACTAGACAACATGCCACGCAATTCGGCATTAACCGGCGGCCCCTACGCCGAATTTTGGTGAAGGATTTTAAGATGTTCCCTTGCACAGTGCAAAAAAAAATACAGGAAAAGAACATCGGGTAATTATTGTTGCCCCACCTTGTATTAGAACGGTATACTTGAAGTCCATGGCCGTTGGTCTTTTCGTGCCAAAGATATACAGAAAAGATTAGAAAAAAGTTCAGCAAAAAAAAAATTTATTTGGTATAATATACATACATGCATGCGATTTTTAAGCAAATTTTTAAACTTGTTTGAACAATTGAGAAAAAATATTTAAAACGGGATTTTTGACAATTTAAAAAAAAATATTTATTATGTACAATCTAAACACAAATACCTTTTAAAAGTTATATGTTTTAATCAATATTGGTGAAAGACAAGACGCTTTAAAATGTACGACAAAAAATTTGTGCCGCATTTATGTATATATAAGATAATAAATTAAATAAAATTGGTAAATGCAGGCCCTGCATGAAAGTAGAGTAAATGATATTAATAGTTTTTTAGCGCAAATGAATGAAAAAACCACTTTTTGATTGATTATGAAACACGCTCGTGTATTCAAAATTTTATAATTTTACTATTAAAAGCAACGTTCTTATTAAAAAAAAAGTTATAGTGTTTTCCTTCTCACATAAAATTTTTCTGGTGTTTGTTTTGTCCTTTTTAATTTCATATGACGATATGTAAATACATATGTATTTATTATACCATTCACTTTAAGTGTAAAGGGTATATATACATTAGTTTGTAATTCCGTGTCAAATTTCTTTAATATTCTTCTCTGAAGAAAAGTTTATATATTTTCAGAAATGTTATGAACAGAGAAGTTTATAGAGCCCTGTCCGTCTGACAGTCTGTCGGCGTGTCCGTTGAAATGCCGTTTTTGGCCAAATTAATCATCACATACAATTCGTTCTGTGTCAATCGGTCAGTAGTAGACCTGAATCTCTTGGTATTTAAATTCAGGCAAATCGGTTCAATAGTTTCCGAGCTACAGCCGAAGAACCACGAACACCTCTTTTTTTTACTTGACATTTTAGTACAAAAACTTCCATATCCTCGAAACGACTGCAACGATTGGAATGAAATTTAGTCCGTGTATGTAACTAGGTGGACTGCTTACTTTGAATACCATTTAGACTCGCTAGAAAGCTTGAGATATGTTAAAATTATACAAAAAAAAAAAAAAAAGACTAAAAAACACTTGATTTCCTTATGAAATATGCATTATAATATTATAAATTAGATTAATAAGAACAACATTTAAATTAAAACATACTTTTTTCTTACATACATAACTTGATTCGACCCATCATCGAAATTCTACCAAAACGCCATCCAGATACTCTGTGACCTCATCCATCGACAACGCTGAGTTAGTTATAACTTATCAAGACTATCTGCCTGTTCATAGAAGCCGAATGTAAATAATCGTTCGGCATATATATTGAAAACAACAAAAAAAAAACTCAAATTATTTTTGTTTTCAATATAAATTTGCAATAACGTCGGCAAGTATATAACATACAATAATTAATCGAAGCCCTAATTTTGAAATTTTTGTCACATGCGGTCTTACGTTTCATGTGACAATATGTAAATATTTCCATTTAATTTTTCTGAAATAATTTGCCTATATATATACATATACATAAGCGTTAGATGAAATTTGATTTGCACGTCGAATTGAAGTTATATAGTGGTTGGAAAGATCGAACAAATCGCCACTGCTAAACGACTTTCCGGTAATTCAGACGAATACGGGAAATAAAGTGAGCCAGTGAAGGGTATCTAAGATTCGGCACAGCCGAATAAATGTAGCCCTCTTACTTGTTTTTTTAGTAACTTTGTTTTAAATAATAATAACAATGAAGTAAAATCTAAAATTAAAAAATCAAACACATAAAATGGAGTTAAGAATTTATAAATCACCTGGTTGAATTTCATTACTCCAGCGTAAACTATGCGTTAAAAAAGGTATACAATACGATGTTAAATCACGACATCTTGCAGCAACGGAATTATAGCAGATCGCATATCGTTGCACAAGAGGTGACTCTGTAATTCAAATCATACGAACAAGTTTTATAATCCCGAATAACATGCAAATTCGAATATTTTCTATCCGCTTGAATTACAGATTTGTCCTCCACTTGAGCAGAAAAAAACCGCCTTTTGTTGTGTTGTTCCTGTTCACAATGTGAAATCGAAAGAAATTTTTCAATCTGTGAAATTCGTTTTCATTTTCAATGTATTTATGCGAAAGAAAAAATTATTTCGCCATCGTGGGAAAAAGTACTTCAAATATAATTTTAGAATCACTTTTCTTTTTCGGTATGTGCGGGATGAACAGCCAAAAAAAAAATAGAAAATTTTTCTTACTTTTATTCATAAACAATTGTCTGGAATAAAAGTGTCTTAAAAGTGTCACCCTATGATCTAGAATTAAAAGTTTCACATACAAAAAAAAAAAAAAGAAAACTATTGAACTGTAAACTTGACAATGATGAGGAACACGTACATAATTTGCAACAAGGAATGAAAGAATAATTTTGCATTAAACAGCGTTAGAGGCAAAACATTTGCTTCGGACTTTGTTTTCATTCGTTTTACAGTGGCGATCATTGGCAAGTTGCTGCCACAACCGAAAGATATCCTAAAAAAAATTTCATAATTATTCAGAGAAGTTAATTTAATACTTTTTTTCTGTTTGTATAACAAAAACAATTAAATATTTTAAAATTTTTTTTAATAAAATGTAACTTAAAAAGATAAAAAAAAAATGTCCAGATAATTAATTACTACGTTCAATTTGTGAACTAAGGAGATCAGAAGACTTGAGTGGAAATATTTGTTTTACAAGTGCAAATGCATACTCGTACGTCTGTCTGTCCCTTTGTCGTAGTCGTATTTAGTATGCCCGTCCTTACGTGTATAAATTCTCTAGCGAATTTCAATATGTAAAATAAGTTGCTGTTAATGTTACTGGAATTTTGAATTTGCGACGAGAAAAGCGTTTTAAACAAAAAATAAATAATTTTTTTTATTTATTATTCATGTTATAGATGTGCGATATAAATATTTAAAAAATGTAGTTGTTATATGTTTAATTTATAGCAACACTACAAATTCATTTATATTAAACAAAAACACACGTGCACATACACACAATATACAATTTATGTAGGACCTTGTAAAAATTTCAACTGGTATGACGATATAATGCAGAGCCTTAAATATATGCTAATTGGATACAGAACACATATTTTATAAATGCAATTTTTGAATTGACACGACAGTTTGTAATAGATTAATAATAAGTAATAAGGCTGAATTGTTTGGTAATCTATTACAATATATATAAATTGCGATTCAATACATATCGCATGAGACGATTTGCCCACTCGATACGTATCGAAATATTATACGATACGATAGTGTACTAGTATCGAATGCGGTTGATTAGACCCCTGGCAGTCATAGCCAAGTCTCGATATCGTCTAGACATCGATAAAGACCTAATCGCAGACATGGTGAGTAACATATATGGATATACTCACCGTATACTCCGTAGTACTTCTTCAAGCCGCCTGCCCATCTATGGCCGATATGTCCGCCTGTAATACGCTGTACCACTCATGCAGTCTGAACAGTGGAACTAAGAACCAGATGAATTGTATTTTGAATTATGTATATCTGAAGCTAAACTACCAACCAGAAATTTGGAGTTGCAAGAAAAGAACTGAAATTCAATTGAAATTTCCAATTCGGTTGCCATCCATAATCGCGCCAATTTTTTTTCATTGGACCGTCATCCCACGTCAAAAGATTGGAAAGACCAATGCGGGTAGTCTATTCCACATACGTGCTGTTCGGCCAAAAAACGAATTTTCTTTGTAATGCGTAATGCGAGTCGCTGCCAAATCGACTACAAATGGATGTGCTCTTAATGATGATCGCGTCGTGAGCGCGAATCGAGCCATAACTTTTATGCGCCTGTTTTTGAAGTCGTAAAATGTTTTAAGAATATTTTTTTTTCACCTTGTGAGCGATGGCTGTCTGTCCGAACTTCTCTATTTCTTTATGATATTACAATAAATTTTACACGATTTATAAAGAAATTAAAAAGGCTTTCTTAACTAATTAATTAGCACCTTTAAACTTCTGAACGAACAAGAAAGCAAAATATGACAGAAAACTGGTGGGCGATTGGGTAGGACAGTATTTAAAATATAAAAATATATTCACAATGTCCTTGTAAATAATATCCTACAGAAAAATAAGGCCTCTGAAATAAGTTATAGATTATTTGCAAATATTAAACAAACACGTAGGCAAAGAAAAAAATATTAACGAAATTTATTTTGTTATTTTATTTTCAGGGGTTACAATAAATATGCCGAAGACACAACTTCACGTGATAGTGATTCCTTAATACAAGAATATGGCAATATATCAACAGATGAAGTGAACACATATTGTTGGCGACATCCCAAAGTACGAGAAAATTGGCGCACCGTTTTGGCAGCCGTTACCTTGTTAATTGTCGGTACTGGACTTTTTGTCATGGGTACCTTTGCCGTTGCCGATCCTGCGAACACTTCACAAGGTGTAGTTTTTTTTGTAGCCGGTCTAATTTGTTTTATACCAGGAGCTTATCACGTTGTCTACATATGGCTGGCTGCCAAGGGCTATCGAGGGTTTGATTTTTACCATTTGCCACTGTTTACATAAAAAAAAATTTTTCTTTATTTTATTTGAAATTAATTTTAAGTTTAAAGGAACAAAAAACCAACCGCGTAATCTCTTTATTTGATAACTGAAACGAATGCAATCGAATTTTAAATTGGTTTATATTTTCTATATGTGAAGACAAAGTGTAATAAAAATAAGTTCTTTTAGTTAAATTAATTTTTTTATTGCTTATATTGTTTATTCAACACATTCTCACCACCGTTTCAACTTATGAAAACAAATTTAAATTAAATTAAAAAAAAAATTAAATCTGTGCCTTGTTTCTGTAGTTTGGCAGAAATATTTCACATGGACAAAAATTAAATTTAACAATTTATGTCGATTGTCCTGTATTTCGCAGGGTAATTAATGTAAAAAGTAAAATCAAGTTAAAACCTGCTTATAGACCCCGTCGTGTTTTATAAACAGGCGTTTACGAAAGACAAAACAAAGTTTGATTTTTTTTTCTCACTCATTAGGTGTTTCACAGAATGATAATAATTTTTTCGATTTGAAAATTGTCTCACATACGTTACAGAAACGGGTCGATGTGCTTTAATAATTGACACTGTTATTCAGAAACATTTCTTTTTGATTTATAAAGAATATACAAATCTAATTTTTATGAAATATTGTATCATAAACCCATTTATAAATCAAATGTATTTTTTTAAATGTTTTGTTCAAATTTGAAAACTGAAGGAAACGCACTAATTTTTAATTTTATAATTGATACGAAACCATACAAATAATTGTTTATTTTTAATATAATTAAAAGTATCCATATAGAAAAGCAAACAAATATACATACACACATCCAATTTACATTTCACATAAAAACAACATTTAACTTTTCTTACACTCATTTAAAGAGCAATAGCTGCATTAATTTAAATTAAATTTTTCTTATTTGATTCAAATCGATATCTGTGTGTACATACGAGTATAAAAACTGTACTGAAAGAAGTCTGTACATTACGGCAGGCCGCCGTACACTTGCATTCTCCATGTAAAAGATAATATCAGAACGTTAATGGCTGCGTTATTTGTGGTTTATTGTTAAATAAATGAAACTTCCTAAAAAAAGCTGATTCGGCAGACAAATAAACTCTAAAAAAGTGTTCAGGAGATAGATATGAAGTCCAAAGAAAACAGAAATTTTTCTACTTAACATTGTAAAGCTCCTTTCTGATCTCTTTCATTCAGGCATTAACCACTGTAGAGGGCAAAGCATAAAACTGGCAGTCAATACCACGCATTCTACATATTCTCGCAATTGTCAGAAAAGTTGAATTAGAATTCAAAGGTCCTGTGTTCGAGCTCAGTATCCGACTAAAAGCATAAAATAACTTTGCATTTTTCTGAATTGCATTTGCGTCAGTTGTTGCAAGAAGAGTTCAGTGGCGAAAGAATAGTAACTATTCACTGAGCAGTACTGACTTCAGCTGATAAAAATCCTAAAAGTAACATCAGAGCCCCTCTTTCATCGGCATTATGTAGCATCATCTACGAAGTAAAAAAAATTAATTAAAAATCCAGCTTCAAAATTTAATACGTGCTATAAAAACAAAATCGTTCAAAAGCAAAGTTTTAAAGAAGTCAAATTCATTACCACGTAAACGCATTAGCAAATTCGCCCATCAGCTGATACAAGAATTAGTAACGTATTTTTTGAGCCGAACTTCAAAGTTTGTTTACTTTTGTGAGAAAATTAAGAAAACTGGTTGTAAATAATTTAATAATTATAATAATATAATACTATAATAATGAGAATGCAAAATATATTACTTTTTGTAATAATTAATTTAATTTGAACTCATATTGCACCAATTCAACACGTTCTTTTTAGGTTATGTTATATTTAACAACACATGTATAACAAAAAATTTGACGTTTGACAAAAAGCGAATTGACGAATTCGCCTTACGACAATCTTGTATTAATAAACCTTGGTTTTAGAGATGATGAACCTTTACTCTGTCATCCCTTCACCATCTGTCATATCTATCGCTATGGGCGAATTTCTAAACGAAAAGTTTGCAACGTGCGTATGGTCTTAAATCAGTGATGCCCAAAACCGAAAAAAACGAAAACTTGCTCTGTTGGAGAGGGAGGGGGTTACCCAGCATACATAACGTCTAACATTTGAAAAATTATAGCGTATTATAAATATTTTCCTATGCAATATTTTAGACTTTCAAACAAATGATTATATTTTTTAATTTCATTTTTTAATATAATTATTAAAAAATTGTTTTCCAAAATATTTATTTACTACATAAAATTTTTTCGGATTTATAGAAGAATATGTATATATATTGAATTTTGTATGGAAATACATATGTCTATTAAACCTTTTGTAGATAAAAAAATAAATTTTGAAATACCGCAGTTAAACTCTGTGTGAAGTGGCAGTATAATTTTAATCCCAGTTTAACAAATGAATAAACAATTAATTTACATTTTTTTTAAATTCAATTGACACAAACCTCAGGACAACAATTTTTGGATCTGTCTCCGATAGTAGCACCCTCCTCCGTCCTCCCTAAGCAATAAAACGTCAGCAAAATGGTTCTCCATTAGTTTAAAAATTAATACACTATCTCTGCATTGCATACGTTGGAAACAGATTTTTTTCTTGGACCACTGCTCATCTTCCTTTTCTATAACTATATATGCATATATTTCGATAAAACAGTATCATTTCCCAATAAATGTGAAAAAGTTGTCGATACCGGAAAACTTTGAATGTTGTGAGATTTCCAATTAATAAAATTTAAAAAAAATGGCGGAGAATACAATTTGCTTCTAAAAGCGCATACGACTTTTATTTTATAATCTTTTTTAGTAATTAATAATTAGAAAATATTAAGTTATGTATTTAAATATAAAAAAAATATTTAAAAAAGCATGGTTGTAAAAATAAGATTATTATGCAAACATATTCATTAACTTAAAATTGTTTATAACTAAGAGTTTGCATTTTTTTAATGGTTTATTGTAAATTTCCACAAAATTCCAGGAACTGGTTCATAAATATAACTGAGCCATGTTGCTTCGACTTTTTCCACATGTGCAGTTGTTCGAAATTCAGAACTCATAAAAATTCGCATGTTGTAATTCCTGATGGTCTATAAATGATTAAACATTTATTTTTATAAAAAATTTAATTTATTATATTCAATATTGACATTTAAAAAGTTTTGAAAAGAATAATTATTGTATCTTTTATATTAAAATCTCGAAATGATGCGTTTTGCTTTTTAATCCATTTATTTCTCTATATCTCTAAAAACATATAAAACTAACAACTAACTAATTTTCCGTCAAGAATAACGAGATACCAGATCATTCGTCATAAATCACGATAGTTCTCCCACGCTATTGATCTGGATCTAGAACATATTCTCTCAAGTAAGCCGGTTCACGACGTATTCGAGTGGATGTACGTATAGGCATATGTTGCGGTGGTTGTACGACAGTAGCAAGAGGCTCTTCCCTGTTCAATTCAGGAATTGTTTCAGTAGTATTTGGTAGTTGAATCACGTCCTGTAAATCTAAACATGGTATGACATC
Source organism: Dexiosoma caninum (assembly GCA_963924685.1). Taxonomy (NCBI): domain Eukaryota; kingdom Metazoa; phylum Arthropoda; class Insecta; order Diptera; family Tachinidae; genus Dexiosoma; species Dexiosoma caninum. Next base: position 62,665,458 of record OZ004729.1, read on the forward strand.
CTGCTGAATATCATCCGTGGCAGGTTTTTCACGTGAGTAAGTTGTCTGCTTCCCAATTCTTGTTAATTTCAATTGGTTAATGTGTCGCTTTAAGGTATAGCCGTCATCCAGTTCAACGAGGTAATGAAGATGTCCATACTTTTTGATGACGGAACCCAGTTTCTACAAGTTTTTTTTTTTTTTTTTTTTTTTTATCTAGGACCAGCACTCAGGAGATGACTCCTACACATGCGAATCATTGTGCTGGGAACTATAGGAAAGGGATAGTAGAAGAAACGACAGGAGGTGAAGCTTAATTACTTATTTTGCAGCTCTGCTTTCGCACGTTCTTTTGTTTTTTTTAGGTGGTTTCAAAGCATCCAGTTGTATCCGAATTTGCCTATTGAGGTATTGCTCCGAGGGTGTCTTCCCATTGCTAAGAGGCGTTCTCGGTATCGAAACAATATGTCCCTTGCTTTTTCACGAATGCTACGAGGGTCGTGTGTCATTGCTTTCAATTTGTTTTTGATCGTTTGAACATTGCGTTCGGCTAGGCCATTTGTAGCCGGGTGCCCTGGTGCTATTAGCTTTTGAAATATACCCGCATTTACACAAAACGCTTGGAATTCATCGCTTGTGAATATTCTTGCATTATCTGACACGATTACGTCTGGATATCCACAGCTCAAGAAGCATCGCTATTGTAGAGATTGACGTAGGGCAGAACGCGTTATGCCGATCTCGAGCCATTTCGATTTTGCATCGATAACGATAAGGTAGTAATGGTCTTGAAAGATACCAGCGTAATCAATATGAATACGCTGCCAGTTATTCTCTGGTTGCTCCCATGTATGTAATTTAGCCTTAGGGGGAGTTGAGGTGACATAGCCACAGGGTAAACATTCTCGTACTAGACGTTCGATATCTTTATCGATAAATGGCCAATAGACATATTTGCGTGCCAATTGCTTCATTTTCGTCATTCCCAAATGTGTTTGGTGCAATTCCTTTAACACGGCCTATTGTAATGTAGACGGTATTACCACACGCTGACCCCTGAATATAATACCATCATTAATTGTGAACAATGTATTTTCGATACGATTGTTTTTTAGGTTTCGTAACAGCGTTGAAAGATTTTTATCTTTGTTCGTTTCGACTCGAAGAGTTTTGAAATTTAGATTGACTGATGAAATGTGTTGTATGGATGCTTCGCAGATTTGCTTTACTTCTTCATTAATTGATTTGTCTGTTAAAGATTGTGATTTGACAGGAGCTCTGGATAAACAGTCGGCATTGACGTTGTCAATGTCCTTTTTATAAACAACACGATAGTTGAACCCTGCCAAGAACGCGTCGTATCGCTGTAAGCGTGAAAACGTTATTCGGTGTAATTTTACATTCTCATAAAAAATTCGTACGAGTGGCTGAGTGTAAAGAATCTCCCAAACAAATATTGATAGAAATGGTCAACTGAAAACACAATCGGTAGCGCTTCCCGATGAATTTGTGAATAGTTTCTGGGATTGTATGGAACAAGTACACGCTCGCTAGCAATTTCTATTTTAATTTTTTCGAAGGCTTTGTCGCATTCTGTTGTCCATTTGAATTTTGCATTCTTTTTTAGAAGGCTACGCAAGGGGGCCATCATTGTGGAACAATTCGGAATAAACCGAGAATAATAGGTCACCATGCCTAACAAACGTCTTACGTCATCAGATGATTCCGGTTTTGGAAGCTCCGTTATAGCAGCCATTTTGGTCCTTGATTTTAAAATCTTATTATGTTCAATGTTATGGCCCAAAAATTCGATCTCCTCTTGAAAAAAACAACACTTATCCTTATTTAATTGCAAATCGTATTCCTGTAATTTGGTTAAACATTCATGTAAGTTTTGTTTGCACTCTCCTTTTGTTGATCCATGCACAATAATGTCGTCGAAGTATACTTCGGTTTTGGGAACGTTTTGCAAAATTTGATTTATTATAAGATTGAACTCCGATGGCGCCGTCTTAATCCCAAATGATAAACGGTTCATCTACCGGTATGTGCAAATAAGCTTTGTATAGATCAAGTTTACAAAAGTATTTCGAATTACGCAGGCAATTGAATATGTCTTCGATTTTCCTTATTGGACTATGTGCATCAGCAAGGCGTTTGTTTACTCCGACTTTATAGTCAACGCATAAGTGTAAACTGCCGTCAGCCTTCGGTATAACGACCAAGGGGGAACCCCAATCACTAATTTCAGTTTTTGATATTATTCCTGCTGATTCCAATTGATCAAGTTCATCGTTTACCTTCGTGACTAATGCATAAGGTATTTCGCGGCTTTAGTAAATATAGGAGTAACATTGTCTCATAGTTTTAAGGATATGGTAAACTGTTTTACACAACCAATCTTCGGCTTAAATATTTCCGAAAATTCTCTTTCCAAATTTTCAACTTCGCTGCACTCTTCCCTATTTTGTTGATGCACAGAGTTGATTTTATTTAAATTAATTTTTAATTTCTGGATCCAATCCCGACCCAGAAGAGCCGTAAACTCCTCTGGAACAATAAAGATTTCACCCACAATAATAATTTCATAATTCTTTATTTATTCGTTTATACAGCTACTCGAATGTTACATACAAGAAAAGCAAAAATTAATACAGAAAAAGCCGCGTGCTCAGTGATGTTGAAATATGTATCTAGCAACGAGTCGTTGTATTATGGTTATTCAGTATCTTCAAACATATCAATTATAAAAAATGCTATCTATATTTTAAATAATTTAAAAATGTAAAGTGTTTTTCTATAAAGTAGTGTCTTGTGCCTACAAGTACTCCCCGTTCAATGTGACGCAAAAGCGTTCAGGAAACTTATCAATCCTACCAGATCTTGACTTAAAAGATTGTTGCATATTTTTCTCATTATTGGATACAGAAATATTTTCTTTTAAAGTTGATTTTACAAAATTTGCAGGTTTTAAGCGATCTATTGATACAGATTCTTTTTTGTTACCAACAAACACTTTGAAAGTTTTGACATTTCGTTGTAAAATAGGAAGCGGGCCATCGTACTTTGGTTGTAGTGGTTTTTTATAACAATCATGACGTATCCAGACATAAGAGCATTTACTCAATTCTTTATATATAAAAATTTTTTCCGAGTTGCTTTTACAATGCGAAATTTCTATGGGTTTAAGATTGTGAATTATTTTTCGAATTGTTGCTAAATAAGTAGTGGGATCATTTATATCAGCAATATTGAAAAATTTTTCTGGAAGTTGTACTGTTTCACCATAAAGCATTTCTGTTGGAGAAGTTTTCAGATTCTCTTTAAGGCTTGCTCTCAAACCAAGCAACACTGCATTCAAGGAAACAGTCCATTGTACATTATTGGCCGGCTTTTAGCGTTCCGTGAAAGCGTTCTACTAAACCATTCGCTTGCGGATGATATGATGTAGTGAAGTTGTATAATATTCCTAAATTCTTACATATTTCAGTACAGTAATTCGATGTAAATTGACTTCCTCTATCTGTTACGATAGTACTTGGAATACCAAAACGGCATATCGAACCATCATAAAAAGCTCGGAAAACAGTTTCAGCTTTAATATCCTTAAGAGGAACTACCTCTGGCCAACGGCTAAAACGATCAACACAAGTTAATAAATATGTACAGTAAAACCCGCATAAGTGCCTTGCCTAAAATTGAGGTACTTAAGCGAGTTGTGTACTTATAAGAACCCGCTTTAGTATCTCAGGTTGGGTACTTAAACAACCCCGTTTCAGTACCTTCTGTTGGGTAGTTAAACATTTAATAATTTTAAGAATATTGAAAACCCACACCTTTTGAAAGCAGTTTTTGATGGATTCACCTTTGGCAAGCCACCAGGCTCGTTTTGAAAAATTCAACGCATCCAAAATCGAAATGGTTTTCAAAAAATCCTTGGTTGTTAATCCTTTTTCAATTGCAAGCAACTGTTTTCTAACCATTATTTGTCGAAAGTAAAGATGTGTATGATTCCTTGAGCGGAAGGCTGCAATATCGACGTGGTATTCGCTGGAAGAAATTCAACTTTCTCATTTTCGAGGTTCAAATCGGCCATCTTATGGCAAGGAGCATTATCGACAAAGAGCAAAACTTTTCTATTTTCCTTTTCCATTTCGCGATCAAATTCTTTTAAAATAGTTGACCACAGAGAGCCTACCATCCAAGCCTTATTTTGGAAGTAGTAAAGCTGTGGTGGAAGACACTTTATAATAAATTAAACTTGAGTTGTCTGATGTTGCAACAAGAGTGCTTTATTCTTTCTCATTTATTTATTCCTTAACCTACTTAACATATGTATATAGTTGTGCCTATTGGTAGTGTTACCATACCATTACAAGGCAAAGGAATAGATTTTCCGCTAAAGCATCTGGGATTCTTCAATTTTCCGGTAGCAAACAATTTTTTGTAACTCCCGTCAACATTGCACAAGAATAGAAGAGTCAGCCGTGCTTTTTGACCTTTTCCTCCTGTTATTGTTGTACTTTTTCTTGCCAAAGTTCCATTCGGCAATGCCTTATAAAGTAATCCACTTTCGTCAGCATTGAAGATATCGCGAAGATCATAAGTTTTCATTAAATCCTGCAATTTTTGTTGGCGATACCTATTCGCCTCTTCGGTATCAGCATCAGCCGCTTCTTCTGTTATTTTTATGAACTTAATACTTTCCCGACGTTTCCATCGCTATAGCCAGCATAAAATCGGAATGCAATTTTGCTGCGAAGTCTCTGGCTTTTTGGAGGATTTGAGTATCGGTTAACACAGTATTAAGAGCTCTCATCTGGTCAAACCATTTAGCAAGAGCTTTTTCAATGCCATTGTGCGGACTCGTACGTTAACGTTTACGTCGCAAACAAGTTGCGTTTGCGGCCTCCTCCACTTGTTGCCGGTTTCTCCTAATTCTATTTATTCTATTCAAATTCTATTAATTTGAAGAATTTGTATTTTTTGCTTAATTGTCAAACTTGTAAGTTTTCGCCCTTTGCCAGGCATTTTTACGAATCTTTATTTTATATCTTGATTACATATGTATTTTTTTATTTATTTATTTATTTAATATTAATAATTATAATTGAATTATAATAACTAATAACAAAAAAAAGAGTACTAGCATCTGAGGCTTTCGACTCTATGGTTGGTATATACATTTAAATTAAGTTTTGTAAACAATTTGCAGTTATGAATTTGTATATTAATTTAATATTTTTATCACACATGTGTATAAGGAGATCACTTGGCGTATTGCATCCGAAAATGCGTGTTCTAGATGAATTGTAATTAGCACACTCATCAAGTATATGAGCTACATTGAGGTGAGTGGTACAGGTGGGACAAACAGGTGCGTGAGTTCTATCAAGAAGATGTTGATGAGTTAGTTTACAGTGACCGATTCTAAGGCAAACAAATATATTAATTTCACTCCTGGAACAGTTTATTGGGTATAATGGTGCGTCTCCCATTGAGTTGATGCGTTTGTAACTGTGCTGGTAATCGGACCATTTTTGGATTTTTGTGGACGTGAGAGAGATATCAATAATATTGAGGATATCACGAGCTTCCCATGTCGAATATTTTTTCAGGGGTCGCCGTTTCGCTTCTGCAGCTGAGTCCGCGTATTCATTACCTATAATGCCAACATGAGAGGGTACCCACATAAGTTTGATATTGTTTAAATTTTGGTTACAGAAGTTTCTTAGTTGATTAATTATTGGCGATTCGTAATGTGAGTTTTTGATGGCAAGAATATCGATGTGATGAGAGAATATCGGAGCAGATTACATACTTCGCAGTTTGCTTTTTCGCGTATTGTACTGCAGTGAGAATGGCCAATGCTTCAGCTGTGAAATTTGAACAGTAATCATCGATAAATCCGGCATTTATTAGGCTGCCATTATGAGTGGCAGTTGCAAAAGTAGTATGGTCCTTGGATTTGGATCCATCGGTGTAGAGGAACTCCCAGCTATTTGCAATAAAACTCTCGGTGATAGCGTTAAACATAGTTTTATATATATTTGAAGAGGTAGTGGCCTTAGGCAGATCTGCCAACGATAGGATAAACGAATCTTCGTTTATTATCCAAAGTTTTTTTGAAAAGTCTATGCACCTTCTGATGGAAGATTGTAGTCTAGGTATTCTAGTTCGCTTGATAGTTTTTTAACTTCTTGAAATAATATTTTGTTGCGACAAATGAATAGTTTGGGTATAAGTTTGTAGGTTACATGTAAAGTTCTATCCATGATTGAGGGCATACCAGCTTCTGTCAAAAAATTTTTGGTGGGACTAGTTGGAAACGCTCCGATGCTTCGGCGTACTGCGGCATGATATGGTGCTTGTATTAATTTGATATGTGAATATGCGCACCATCCGTATATGGGAAGACCGTAATCAATTTTTGATAGCATGATCGACCTAGTTATGGTTAACATAGTGGAAGTATGAATTCTGAAGTTTTTTGATGTAAGATATTTAACAATATTTAATCTTGAATTTAATGCTTTTCGCAGTTGTAGACAGTGTTCCTTAAAAGTAAAACTTTTATCGAAAACTACACCAAGGATGCGTAAGTTTTTTACTCGTTCAATTTTTATATTGTTGTATTCAACGTCAGGCATAGTGCAATTGTGTTTTTTGCAAATGTGAACTATATTGCATTTATCTACAGAGAGTTTAGCTCCGGACTTTACACCCCATTCATCTATTTTTTTTTAAATATCTTCGAATATATTCTTAACTTTATTGTTGTCGTTCAGTTTTGTAAAAATAACAGCGTCATAAGCATAAATTGCATGTTCTATATGTTTTTGCGCAGATATGATTTTACTAAATTCATTGAACGATATAATAAATAATACGACAGACAATGGTGATCCTTGAGGGATGCCATTATTTAGTGGAGAAGCCTCAGAAAGAGGCTTCTTCTAACTTTGAATTTGCGGTTGCGTAAAAAATTTTTGATTATAAAAAACATGATTTTTTCCAATTTTCCAATCATCTAGTTGTTTCAGAATAATGTGAATGCCAATTCTATCAAATGCTTTTTCAAAGTCAGTCGATAAAATACTGACATGGTTTTTTTCTGACACAGCCTTTAGCTATGAAATGTTGAAGGTAAAGGGGAACATCGTCTGTTCCTTGTTTTTTCATGAATGCAGCCTGATTGTGGGTTAAGAAATTATTTGATTTAATGAACCACATTAATCGTCTAGCATTAATTTTTTCAAAGATTTTGCTGACACAAGAAAGCAGAGAAATTGGTCTGTATCCAGAAACCGTAAGGTGGTCTTTATTAGGTTTTGGGATGGGGATAACTACGGCAGTTTTCCTTGCTTGCGGGAAAATACTGGATTTGAATATATTATTGTATACCGATAGTATATGCCTTTTCGATGTAAGGCATAGGCTTTTTAGCATTGCATATGAGACACGGTCTATACCAGGTGTTTTACCTTTTGCTGAATGTATAGCGTCTTCTAATGTTAATTGGGTTTTAAATTTTTTTGGCATGTTTATTGTAGTTTTGTTGGTTGTAACAATGATATGTATGACTTGCCTTGTTATCACGAAAGACCGACGAGAAATTCCTGTCATCTGATTGTGTAGACCAATGCGTTGCAAAACAGTTTGAAATTCCGGCTGAATCTGTGGTGTAATTTGATCCAGCTTGTATATTGTTAATTATGCTAGTATTTTTTGCACCTGATAAACGTTTAATATCACTCCAAATTCGTTGTGAAGAGGAGTTGGGAGTAATGTTGGCGGTCAGTTTTTGTATACATGCTGCTTTGCTTTCTTTAACAGCTCTTCTAAATAAGGCATTATGCTTTTTGTACTGGAGAAGATTATAGTCGTTTCTGATGCGTTTGAATTTGTGCCAAAGTTTTTCTTTTTCTTTGCGTAATGCTTCCAGATTTGAGTTCCACCAAATTATTTGGCGTTTAAAGAATTTCTGTCGTGTTTGGGGAATACTAACATTGGCTGCCGATCTAATGCATTTGATTAATACCGCAGCTTGTTGATTGATATTATTACTGATTTTAGTTTTAGAAAAATTTTCTTTGCATTTTTTTTTAAATAATGGCCAGTTGGCGCAATCGGTTTTAAATTTGGGTGAAAAGTTTGCTTTTCTGTGATCTACGCTTTTTTCCACTGTTATTAAGATAGGGTAGTGATCACTGCTATAAAGATTTGACAGGGTTTTCCAGGAACACAGAGGCGCCAGTTGGGAGGAACATAATGATGAAACAGCTGTTGTACATTATTCTTTCATAGTTTTCCTGTTTATGGAATAATAAGATACAGTTCGAGAAAAAAGAATATTCATCGTACACTTTGTAACGAGCTCGATTTTATGACACAAGTAGCCAGGAATATTGGATGTCACAGTAGAAACAGGATGAGAAACAGTAACATCCATTTGATGTTCAAAATCTGGAGGAGGTTTTAATCCACCCAGGGAGCAATGTAGGTGTTCCTTATTTACCTTGCTCCATGTGTTATTGAAGCGAAGGGGTATAACTGTGTGAGAGAAAACAGTTCCAGAAACTAAGAGAAGAATAATGATTGGATATCTTTTCCAAGTGTCGTTGGAGATCTGAGTCATTCTGTTTGTCATGCTTGGATTGCGGGATGGGGTTCGATGGTTGATTAATGATTTTTTGTTGACATATGTATTTATTTTGACAGATATGTATGTGAGTTCTTCGATAAATTAGTAATGGTAAATGTTGAAAGAGGTACATAATTGCCTTGCTAATGGCTTTCACTTGGATTTTGAATAAAGAAAACACTTGTTATGTACACAACAATAGTAAAAAAACAACAAAACAGAGTTTTATAGGGATTGTTTTGAAGACAAACAAGAGGTACAGAGAGAGTAAAAAGTGATCAGTCAGAGGATAGACGGTTGTATTACGGAGTGTTGAAATCAATTATATTTTTGCGCTAACAAAATAGTGATTGTGGGTTGAGGTGTTGAAATAATCTTAAAATTGTGAAATCAGAGCTTAACTTAGCTAAAATAGTTAAACTTAACTTAAAATAACTAAACTTAATTTCTACCTTATACTATTTTGTGAATTATGAATTAATCTAAACTTAAAACCTATAGTTAAACTATATACTATTATACTATTGTATCTATACTATTGTGAATTCATAAAATAAAACAAATGAAAAACTTATCGGAAAAGCGTCAACTTTCTCCAAATCCTACAAACCAAACAAATCAATTAATTAAACAAACAGACTTAAATCCTGTAAATACCTAAAGTGAAAATAAACTATGCAGAGCATTAAATTTTCGTAAACACAATAGATATTAATAAATCTAAATAAGAAAACATTGATTTTGACGACGTAAGGGAACAAGTGGCAAACAAATTAAAATCAAACTGTACGTATATTATAAAAATCAAAAGTTCCGTTAAGAAATATAAAAGAAAGAAACTGGAATAATATATTTAGCGATTAATGTTAACAGAAGCAATGCCTTTATTAAATCAAGTTCGTATTGCTAAAGTTAAACAAAACTTAAATATAAATTACTTTAAAGAAAAAACAAAAGGATTGTATTGATTGCTTAGAAGTGAACGAAGGAATGAATAATCGTTTTTCTATTTAATAATCTGACGTCTCGTGGCTAATTAAAAAAGGGGTGCCAGACCTTTATGTTACAGAGCTGGTTGATCCGCCACAGTGGCCCCACATAGGGATCTAGCACCTACTCTCGGAATCTTGATGGGAGTTGAATGGTTCGACCAGTTCTGGTGCGTTGAGACCTATGAATATTTTGTGGCGGTTTTTCGTTTTCAGTGCTTCTATTATCCTCATCGTTAGTCACTTCCTCGGGATAATTTTGTTGCTGTGACCTCGATTGCTGCTCCATATCAGATGATTCCATGTATGCTGGTTTAAGCCTATCGACAGATATTTTTACGTATCATATTTCCGCTCGTCTTGAAAAATGCCCACTGCCCGAAAGTAAAAATCTAACAAATAAAACCAATTTTCCACATTAGCCTCAATGAATTGTGGCATTTGTAAACGGGCAAAACAATTTGCGGCAATCTCCGCAGAACGTTCAGCTTCTACCTCTATCTCTGGGTTCATCGTGCTTATTCAATACAATCACGTCGGGGTCACCAATTTAGCGATTAATGTCAACAGAAGCAATGCCTTTATTAAATCAAGTTTGTATTGCTAAAGTTAAACAAAACTTAAATATCATTCTCAGTATTTTGTTTTGACACCTTTGAATTTTTTCTATATTGGAAGCTGAGGCAGTGCCCCATAGCTGGATACCATAGCTCCATATTGGTTTTAAAATTGCTTTGTAAAGCAAAAGCTTACAGTCCAGTTTTAGCACAGAATTTCGACCAATAAGCCAATTTAGTTGAGTTGCTTTTAATTTCATTTGAGTTAATTTTGCATCGATGTGCTGTTTCCATGTTAGCCGTCTATCAATGTTCATCCCTAGATACTTGACCTCCAAACGTTGAGGTATTAACTGGTTGTTGATCAGAATAGGAGGACATGTGTCTCTGCGCAGGGTGAAGGTTATATGTACGCACTTATTCTCATTAACTTTGATTCGCCATTTTTTTAGCCAGCTTTCCAGCTGCGAAGTTTGGTGCTGTAGGCGACGAGATGCTTCGTCAGCACTTTCGTGAATGCTTAAGAAAGCAGTATCATCGGCAAAAGTTGAGGTATGGATGTTAGCGACTGTTGGCAAATCTGCGGTGTATATCAAGTACAGCAATGGACCTAATATGCTGCCTTGGGGAACTCCAGCTTCAATCGGCTGCGGCGATGACAGCCAATCACCTTGTTTTAATATAAATTTGCGACAAAGCAGGTAACTTTCCAGTAGCTTACAAATATTTTCAGGAAGGTACTGGGTCAGTTTATATATTAATCCCTTATGCCACACTTTATCAAAAGCTTGGGAAACATCGATAAAGAGGGCTGAGCAGTACTTTTTTTCTTCTAGGGTATGCTTTATAACATTTACAAGTCTATGTGTTTGCTCAGTTGTGCTGTGTTTACTTCGAAAGCCAAACTGATGGTCTGGAATGCACCGCTTTTCGCTAATGATTTTATTTAACTTGATAGCTAATAATTTTTCAAAAAGCTTAGATAAATTTGGCAAATTTTTTTAATTTGATATGATTAACTAATTGTACCCTTATAATTGAAATTATTTCATAAAACACAAAGGAGCAATTTGTGTTAGCTTTTATGATTTTATAGCAAAATAATTTAATTATTTTATTTCAATATTATTTTGTGTGAATATTTCAATTACATAATAACAATACAGTATAATTACTTGATATTTTAGACAGTAAACATTGTAACCCCACATGAACTTTATTTGTTGGTGATCTTGCTTTATAGACAATAGATTCTCATGTCCCCCAGAGTTACTTTGTGGTACATCTGAGGAATCAGCACAGTTCGTAGTGCGTGCAATCTTTGTTGAGGTTTTAATGGCGCTTTGGTTAAGCGTTCTAGTTTAGACACTATATCTGGATTTATATTCAATCGGCAACGACCAGCCGCTGAATAGGAAATACCGAGGTATTTCCATTCATCTGTTCTCCTGAGGCTGGGTACCGTGCTACCCCCTAACTTAAATTCGCTTTGTATCACCACCGTGTTCTTCTGCTTGGGCTGACCCTTAATGCTTATGCTCAGACACTTGGATGTATTTAATACTACTCCACATTCCTTTAAATATTTATTTGTAGTGTCGAGCAGTGTTTGAAGACCGGTTGGTGTACTAGCCATCAGGACTATGTCGTCGGCAAAAGCCAACGCATTTATGATCGAATGGCCGAGCCTGTACCCAATTTCTTTGGGTAGACTTTCCAGCAGTGTATCTATCACCATATTAAATAATATGGGTGATAGAGGGTCTCCTTGCTTAACACCTTGCCTAGGTCTCAGAGATTCTGATACCCATGACTTGGTTGTTAAGGCTGTGGTTGACCCTCTGTATGATTCCGTAATGTATTGTATAAAGCCCCTGTGAAAGCCATATGATTTTAAAACTTCGAAAACCGTCTCATGAGAGACTGAGTCGAAGGCCTTGCTAACGTCGAGAGACGCCATATATAAAGAATCATATTTAACTCGGGTGTTCCTCATTATCAGATCCAATATTATGACATTGTCTCCCACTCCGTCAGTAGGTTGGAACGCCCTTTGCCTTGGGTCCATTATCAACGATTTTGATATTCGTTTCGCCAGGATGCTGTGCAACTGGCGTACTATTACTGACGAGATCGTTATAGGCCTGAAGTCCCCCGGTTCGTTCGAATTTTGTTTCTTTGGAAGGAATATGGTTTTCGGTTGTGATAGAAAGGACGGAACTCTCCCACACCAAAGTAATATATTAAGGATCTTTGCAAGGATACCGCTTGGGATATCCTTTAATTGTTTGCTTGTGATCCCGTCTGGGCCTGGAGAGGTATTGACAATCAATCGACATGCGTCAATTTCCTCGGGTGTTACAATGGTCCAGACCCCATTTAGTTCTTGGTGATTCGGTTTGAGTTTCGGTCTGACTATGCATTCCCTCTCTATCACAGTCCGCCAATAAGGTTCCATAATCCTTCTCGGGGGTACTTCAGAGTTGTTTGTACCTTCGAGAATTACCTTTATGCATCTATTTTGATGCTTTGCCCAATGGGCTTGTGTTTCGGCATATTCTCTTCTTCTTTGTCTTCTTCGACTCATTTGTCCGCCATTGTTGACGGTTCTTGAATTTCGGGCACCATCACCCTCATCAGCTGTGGCTGTCCTTTCTTGGTTTCGATTTGTCGCAATAATATTTTGCAAGCGTTCAATTTGATACATGCCGTTATTTGATGCGGGTATCATACCTACAATTCCCTCCAGGAAGTGACTATCTGTTTCAGTGGGCGGTTCATTTAGGACTTGTGCCACTTGCTGATTCTCGTTACTTGATTCTGACATTAGTATATATTCTCTGACTTGTGCTTTATAGGCTTCCTTTTGTCGGGCCTTCTTAATTGCTTCGGTGGATCTGCTGGGAAAGTATTTACTTAGCTCTTTATTCATGAATCTGACTCCTTGGAGTTCAGCTTCCTTCCTAGCGAGTAGTAAAACCTCCTCATCAGTCCATCTAGCTTTTAAGTCAGTTCTTGTATTTATCTGATCAAGTTCGTTTGGATGTTTGCGCCTCATATGGGCGCATAGACCAGTCTTAGTAGAGAATCTACGGTCACAGCATGAACATGCGTGACTTTGTTCGGGCGGATTTGGATTTTGGTTAGGATTGGAAATTTGTTGGTTTTCACCGTCTGTGGACGGTGGATTTCTATTTAATTCATTTCTTGTATTTGGGCCAACAGTATTAAGATCATTGGGCAGGCAACCCAATGACCCTTAAGCCTACCTACTTAGCCGTTAGATTAAATTACTAACGTTTCTAGCGGGCACCAGCGGGTGTAGGAATAGGCACTTCCAATGACCTCTCTTTTAATAGAGAGAGTCATAGTTACTCCCGCCCTAACTAAAATCCGATGGAATGCCACCAGTAGCATACACCACATAAATATCGTAAAGTGCCTTGTTAAACTTTTTCCCAACATTTATGTACTGTTTCATCGTTTTGCCGATGATGTCATACTTGAGCAGCCGCTTGTCTTTCAGATTTTGAGTAACACAGACAGCAGCAGCAACAGCAACTGCACAGTTTGAAAAGTCAAGGTACTGCCCACCACTTTGACAGCTCTGTAGGATGCATTTGGTGATCTGTGGCTCGGTAACATTAGTTCCAAATGCACTGTTTTGGTCTGCCACTATCTTCGGTATATCGGACAGGACTCGACTGGCTCTAAAACGGACTTACAGGAACGTCTCATACGATATTTGGGTTTCCTGAAGACTGGTGAGGACTCGGAGCCCGACGATGCTGTATCGGGTGTAAACGTACCGGTGACAGCGTATCCACATTTCACGTTACGAGATGTTGAAGAGTCAATATCGAAATTTTCGGGAGAGAACAGTCACGATATAGCAAGGTGGATTCAAGAATTTGATGACTGTGCACACGTACTGAATTGGGGCCCATTACAATGTTTTATATACGCAAAGCAATCTTTGAGGGGCGCAGCCAAGACTTTCATCAGAAGTCAATCGGGTATTAGGGATTGGAGTGCTCTAAAAATGATTCTTTGCAGAGAATTCGGAACAAAACCATCTCGTCCGAAAGGGCGTGGGCCATTTGTAGGATTTGGAGAAAGTTGACGCTTTTCCGATAAGTTTTTCATGTGTTTTATTTTATGAATTCACAATAGTATAGATACAATAGTATAATAGTATATAGTTTAAATATAGGTTTTAAGTTTAGATTAATTCATAATTCACAAAATAGTATAAGGTAGAAGTTAAGTTTAGTTATTTTAAGTTAAGTTTAACTATTTTAGCTAAGTTAAGCTCTGATTTCACAGTTTTAAGATTATTTAAACACCTCAACCCACAATCACTATTTTGTTATCGCAAAAATATAATTGATTTCAACACTCCGTAGCACAACCGTCTGTCCTCTGACTGATCACTTTTTACTCTCTCTGTACCTCTTGTTTGTCTTCAAAACAATCCCTATAAAACTCTTCATTCTGTTCTCTATGTAAAAGAAATACCGAAAGTCTGTTTATGTACTTCGCCGCACAGTGGAGTCGAAGTGCCGTCACGTACAGTGGTCCGAGTGTCTCATCCCACATTTGGAGGCTCCTCACTAGATAAGTACTGAACATTCTTCACTCTAGTTATTGGAGACTTAAACTAATTATTCTATTAATGAGTTAAGCCATGTGAGTTCACCACTTAAAATCTCATCCTTGTATCCTAAACATCTACCACCTTCATTACAGTTTATAATAAAATATATTAAAAATATAGTGACAGACTTTGACTTAAAAATAAAATTACTAACTTTACTACTTGCTATTTTATCATGAATAATACTATATTTTGGGCTAAGTGTTAAATGTAAAGTACCATTGTGAGCTAGGAACAATTCATAGTCAGTATCTATAACATGCATACATTCTAATATCAATATAGTAAATCCTTCTATATCCTTGGTATCATACAACAATATAGCCATCAACTTAAAAACTAAAGAAATGACATAAGAATAAATCTCACCTCTTTCTTCTACTGTCTTATCTACTAATTTTTCATTTATAATATTGCTAATCTTGTCCCTATAGTCTTCAGACTCTATGGCACAACGAAGTAAATCTACATAATCCGTCTCTCTGACCCTACCCACAATCCTCCTAACGTCCTCCAACCTACTCTTAAAATCAGTATTTAAATTAGCTATACTGTCTTTAAAATCTTCCTCAACCTCTAATGAACTATCACTACTGCCTTCTATCTTCTCTCCCCCTCCAAGTAATGGTGCGAAGGAACCACCATCACTATAAATTAGTTTGAGTGGTTCTTGAAACCATCCAACCCCGACTTGTCAACCTTTGATGGTCTTGGGTCCCTCTGAGACATTGTTGTCCCAGCAAGTGCCTGCCTCTCCCTCATTGTGTACCTCCTGCCTGTGTCCTCATACTCTTCCTGTAACTTCTCTGGTTTAAAATCCGATGGAATGCCACCAGTAGCATACACCACATAAATATCGTAAAGTGCCTTGTTAAACTTTTTCCCAACATTTATGTACTGTTTCATCGTTTTGCCGATGATGTCATACTTAAGCCGCTTGTCTTTCAGATTTTGAGTGGCACAGACAGCAGCAGCAACAGCAACTGCACAGTTTGAAAAGTCAAGGTACTGCCCACCACTTTGACAGCTCTGTAGGATGCATTTGGTGATCTGTGGCTCGGTAACATTAGTTCCAAATGCACTGTTTTGGTCTGCCACTATCTTCGGTATATCGGACAGGACTCGAGTTAAAGAGTAATTCTTCTTTAAATATTAAAAATATGTGTCTAACGAATGAAAATTCGTTAGACATTTCTTTATTATATTTTTCACTTAAATTTTACAACACTAATTTTATTTTAACAATATGTCAGTGCGGAGTGCAATTCTAGATTATACTGGCGCTCAATTTCATAGCCGGGCTATTTATACATAATTTGTTATTCGTATTCTTTTACAAACTAGAATTAAGATAAACCGAAATACGATAACTTCTTTGTTATGTGTTTGGGTTTTTAAATATGGTGATAAAAGAAAATATGATATTGATAATTATTTATGGTGTAGGTTATTGTTTACTGTCTGAGAATTGGTAATTGTTTACTGTCTGAGAAATAATGATATTGATTATGGTAATTGTTTATCTTATGTATAACCACATGTTATATCTTAACTCTCCCCTTCCTTAAATAAATTGTCCCAATTTTAAGCGGTTAATGGCAGGTTTCTTTCTATACTTTATCTGTGTAATTCTCTTTCGTAGTGTATTTGGAAATTTTCTCGAACTTTTGCTTGTTTATAAATGGTTATGTATTTGAATAGTTTGAAGCTAAAATATATTATAATCATTACTGAAAAAACGGCTGTTAAGATACTAAAAAATGTTTTTATCGGGTGTTGCTCTAATGGGATTACAAATCTTTTTAAAGAATCTAGTTTGTCGAAGGCATTCTCTGTCGTGGATGTTAATACTCTGAGTATTTCTAAATCTCCTTCGTGTTTGTGATGTATTGCTTCTGTAATTCTTTTATGTAAATTTCTGTAATTGGTATTGTCTATATTTACTTCATCGGTAAATATAATTAAATTTGTTCCTGAAACAGTTTTGTTGTTGACAATGTGAAGTCCGTTACTGAGAATAAAACCTTCATCTATGATTTCTAGCTGTTTGTTATACTCCTGTATGATATCACACTTAGCATTTCTCTTATTTAGTACTGACAACGTACAGTCATCTGTGTTGTTGTTGGTTTGGCATATATTTTTGCTAAGAAAGGACTTACACTTGGTTACTCGTTTATAATTGTTGTTACATAGAGCAATGTTGTCGTCTAGAATTAATTTACCGTGTTTTGAACTTAACGGGGTAATTTTATATAATTCACAGTAGTTCTTAAGTACAGGGTATTTGTTAATATTAACGATTAGTTCGAACAATGAATACGTCTGCGTATTCTAAAACATTAATAATTGGTACGGAAGATAATTCATGTCTTATTATCTCTTTTAAGTCATCCATGTTTAGAGCTTCGGCCAAATATTCGTTATGTTTAGCGGCGTTAATGGTTCTTACTATTAGGAGTAACTGGTCAAGGACTTCTTTAATAATTAAATGACTCTTTAGATGAGTTGTACCTAAGGAATCAATGATCCGTTCAAGACGTGAATTAATAAGTTTCTGTTTTTCATTGTTGTTAATTAGTGTGTTGATAGCTGATTCTATTTGAATAGGTTCATCGCGGTCTGGTGTCCCAATGATGTATTTGAGGTATAATCCCAAGAAGTTAATAGATCTTTTCGAGCGATGTTCATCCAGTTGGTCTGCTAAGATTTCAATCTTTCTTATCCAGATGAATTCCTCAGTTGTTGGTAGGAAGTTATGACTAACCATTTGCTTATATGGTTGAAAAATCTTTGTGAGATTAGATACGTGGAATACAAATGAATAATTGTCAAACAGAAACGTGTCGTCTGTTCGAGTCAGAATTTACTTCTGTCCATCAAGGTTTTTTATATTTATTTCTGCTTTTATCAACAGTAAATACATTACCGGTACGGCTAACATTTGGAAAATTAGTTTCATTATTAATAACGATATTTTTTATTGTGTCCTTGTGTACAATGGCACGTTGAGTTTCTATTTTATCTCCAAGATCTTGTTTCACTGTGGCTTTTCTCTAATGTACGTCGCTCTTCTTTTTCGTTCCTTTCCTGAGTATTAATATTTGTTCGCCAGGATGGTATACTTTATTTTCTGTGCCTTTGTTCAATCTTTTCAATACGTTTTCGGATGCCTTTTTTAGTTTATTTATTATCCTCTCCTTGTCGTATCCTTGCGTATTAAAATAAATGCCTCTTGGTCGGAGACCTGTAACTGAATGAATGCTGTTGTTTAACTCTTTGACAGCCTTAAAGATTTCTTCGTGCACTGAACTATTATTATGTATTTTCAGCACTCGTGTCAATTCGGTTATTGTGTTGTTCACGCGTTCTACTTGCCCGTTTGACGTAGAGTGGTATATTGGTGTTTCGATTTTTCTTATATTATGTCTTTTACATAATTGATCTATGGTTGTTGCTGTAAAACATGCTTCGTTATCGGTTACGAGTCTTTTACATTCAGGGAAGTGTGATGTGATTATTTGTTCTAGTTTCTCTGCTGCTTCGGGTTTATTAACTAATTCTTGGACTACTATGTATTTTGAAAATTTATCAGTGACTACTAAGTATTTTTTGTTATCATTAAAATAAATATCTGCGTGAATGTACTCTCTTGGTTCGGTCGGTATGTCAGACTCATTAAGCGGTTGTTTGTTTGGGTGACGATCGTATTTTCCGTACAAACAAGCTGTGCATGCATTATAGAAGTTTTTTGCATGTTTTTTTTATTTCTGGCCAATAATACTGCGTTAGAATTTCTTGCATATTGTTTTTGTAACCTCTATGAGCTCGTTCATGTGTACTATTTATTATTTCCTGTTGTTTTGTTATTTCAGTAACATCAGTTAATTTTATTTGTGGGAATGTGATTTTGTATGATAAGAACGTATCCTTTATAATTTCTTTAAGTAGAAACAATGTGGTCGGTTCTGCGTAAATGGCTGTAACTATACTAGGATTGAGTAGTTTTTTTAAACTTTCCCTTGCGTTATCTTTCGTAGTAAAATTAATTATATGTCGTGTTTTGTTTGGAAATAAATTCTTAGTTTCTATGGTATCAGTTGAACCTTTAATTATTTCAACTTGTTGTGAATATGTGTTTAAAGGGCGAGCAGTTATTTTAAAATATTCTGTTGGAGATTCATCACTTGAGTGTACAGTGTTCAATGTTGATGTATTAGTGCTGAATCTCGACAAGGCGTCGGCAACAATATTGGTTTTTCCTGATTTGTATATTATCTTTGCTCCATAATCTTCGATTATCATTTTCCAACGTTTTAATTTTGGATTAGGGTTTCTTTCAGCGATAGAGTATATTAGTGATTGCTGATCTGTTACTATTGTTAGATCGTTAACACCATAAATATAATTTCTTAATTTGTGTAGAGCCCATATGATGGCTAATAATTCTCTCTCGTTTGTACTATAATTTTGCTCGGTCTTCGAAAGATTTCGTGAAATAAAGTGTATAGGTTTACCTTCTTGTTGTAACACTGCACCAATTGCATAATTAGAAGCGTCGGTACAGATCTCAAATGGTTTGGTTTGATCTGGCTGATACAAGGTGGTTTGAGTAGCTAACGCATTTTTTAATTTATCAAGAGCTTCGAGTGCTAATTGATCTAATGTAATTTTTTGTTTTTTACTTTGATTTTTATTCACCTTGCTATTTTCACCCTGTAAGTAGTTGGTGAAAGGCTTGGCAATTTTTGCATATCCTTCTATGAATTTTCTATAATAACTAGCTATTCCAAGGAAACCTCGTAATGATTTTAAATTAGTGGGTACTGGATAATCTTTAATAACAGACACTTTTTCTAGATTTGGATGTATTCTATTATGTGATATGAAATGACCCAAATATTCTACTTCAGACATGAAGAATTTTGATTTTTCGCTTGATACTTTTAGAGTGTGTTCCTTTAGAGCTTTGAATATGACGTCAATATGCTTCATATGCTCTTCTGGTGAAGAAGAAAAGATGAGCACGTCATCGATGTACACATAGGCAAATTTTGCAATATAGGGTCTTAGGATGTAGTCTACGCAACGTTGGAATATAGCTGATGCGTTCTTGAGGCCGAATGGCATACGGTTGAATTCGTATTTACCCCCATTAAAACTAAATGCGGTTTTTTCACGATCTTCTTCCTTAAGTAATATCTGGTGGAAACCAGATTCAAGATCTAAAGTCGTAAAATATTTTGACTTAACTAAATTTTGTATGAGGTGCTGGCGTCTGGCATTTGGTATCGATCAGGTATGGTTTGATCATTTAGTTTTTTATAATCAAAAACTATCCTTCTTTTTGGATTGCCATCCTCATTGAACCCCTTTTTTGCTACGGTAATCAATGGAGTATTATAGGGGCTGTAACTTGGTCTTATAATATCCATCTCTAACATTTTCTGTATTGTTTTATTTATGAATTCTCGGTCATTTAGTTTGCTAGAATATTGTTTTGTATATATCGGTTCATCGGTTTTCAACCTAATTGTGGCTTCTAAAGCATCAGTAAATGGTAAAGCACCCATTTGTTCATTTTCTTTCATTAACTTTTTAATGCAACTATCATAACTATGGTTAATGTCATTAATTATATAATTGGTTATTAGTGGAACATACCTATGGAAAATGTATAATTTATTATTAAGTACATCAGGTATTGCTTTTAATTTAACTAATCCTTTTACACCAAGCAAAATATCGTAATCTGATAAGGTGGTTTCAAAAAAATCTATTTCTACTCCACAGTTTTAATCGTATTTACTTCAGCCGTACCCGTTAATGTGGACATTTTTTCAGGAGGTAAGAAGGTTCTTTTCCCTAACATAAACCCTTTTTTACATAATTATGAGTGGTTTATGTTGATGATTATGATGCGGGTATTGTTTCACCCGTTGTTCTGGCTGTGTCTGGGAGTCAGTTCTGGTGTATGATAATTCTAATTTTCCATAATTATCATCATGTTCAATCATTTGTGCCACTGCATAAGCGTGCTCGAGATCTCGTATCGGATTTCCGTAGAGAGTGGAACGGATGAAACTGTTGATTCCGTTTTGTTCTGACAGCTTCCTCCATTGCCAGAGAAGTTAAACTTTTAATGGTGGCAGCTGTGTCATTAGACATTGATATCTTTGCAGTAATTGTAGTTAAGGCCTTACTAATTTCATCGTGATATTCAGACAGGTTCATGCGTCCTTGTTTAATTTTCCTCATTTCTTCTTGGAGCATATATAGTGGTCTCTGATCACTGTATGTGTAATCAATACGGTTAATGATGGCTTGAAAGTTGAAAGGAGTGTCGTGGTTTTCTAATATGTCTGCAGCTGGTCTAGTGATTTTTGTTTTTATGATCATCAATGCTTCAGCATATTTGTTAGTTTCAATACTGTTCATTGCTCGTGTAACGTCTTTACGCCATATGCGGTATTTGTTTTGTGTTCCATCGAATGTGGAAAGTGTTTTAAAGACATCTAAATTTACCTCGTTTGCAGTTCTATATGATAGGGTACTGGGCGTCAGTGGTGTGGCAGTAGGTTGTGCTATTGCGGAATTGACTGGAATTTGTTCCATTCGTCCTTGCAGTTCTTGGACTGTTAGTTGTAAACTGGCAATTTGTTGTAGTAGTAGATTAACATCAATTTCCTGGGCCATTTCGTTGATTCCTTGTAGTGATCTCCGAGAATTAAAAATTTTATCTCTTAGATTGGCTCTGTATTTTTTCATTGGTCACAACACCTTATTTTTTTAAAAAGAAATTTGTTACTGGCCAAGTTCTTTAATATACTTGGTTGTAGGTCAGCTTGTTTAAACTTGAAATGTTAGTGTGTCCCGAGATTTTCTTTCTCCTTTGTGGGGAAAAATTTATTTTGCCTCTTTGCTGCGACAAGGAGGTTGGTCCGCCAGTTGGAGTAACAAAGTATATGTTACTCCTGGCAGGATCGCCAGTTAAAGAGTAATTCTTCTTTAAATATTAAAAATATGTGTCTAACGAATAAAAATTCGTTAGACATTTCTTTATTATATGTTTCACTTAAATTTTACAACACTGGTTATATTTTAGCAATATGTCAGCGCGGAGTGCAATTCTATATTAGACTCTTGCTCAATTTCATAGCCGGGCTATTCATACATAATTTGTTATTAGTATTCTTTTACAAACTAGAATTAAGATAAACAGAAATACGATAACTTCTTTGTTATGTGTTTGGGTTTTTACATATGGTGATAAAAGAAAATATGATATTGATAATTATTTATGGTGTAGGTTATTGTTTACTGTCTGAGAATTGGTAATTGTTTACTGTCTGAGAAATAATGATATTGATTATGGTAATTGTTTATCTTATGAACTAAGGTAAATGTATAGCTAATGTATGTGTATAACCACATGTTATACCTTAACTCGAGTCCTGTACATCCCTCAACGTAAATGCACCATCATAAGGTATCGTCGCAACAGCACCGGCAACTACCGAAGAGGCTTCTCCATAGTCGGAATTATCATCAACCACCCTTTCCAAACTAAAATGTGTCAGAAGTCTTTTCCTCAAAACGTCCTTGTTCCCGGTTCTACTAAGTCCTAATTCCCCCAATTTAGTCCTCAAGCCCTTTAATGTCAAATTCAAAATCTCGTCTCGGTCCATTTTCCTACCAACGGCTCACAAAATTATATCAAAATCAAATATTATAACTACTTATTAGATATTACAAAATATTAGGGATATAATATATAAAATATGATAAACATTGTATTATTATAGTATAGTAATAGCTTCAATATAATTCATTTAATCAAATTAATTCCTCATTTATTTCCAGTACCGTTTATCCCGGTAAATCAAAATTTTGTTTCTTTTCCTATTCTTTTAATATTTTCAAAATGATACAGTTAGCACAAAATTAACACAAAAATATCCTCATATGTGTTTCTATTTAAGCTTGCCTCTTTTTTCTTTTATTTTACGTCTCAAATATATATTTCCATCCCGTATATACTCTGTATACCTATATATTCATTCAAACATCTCTTTTTTTCTCTTATTCTTACTTCAACATCTCATATACATCATTTCCTCTGTATTTCCATTTAAGCTCTTTTTTTTCCTTCCTTATATTTTACTTCCCAAGTATATATATTTCCATCCCGTATATAATACTCTGTATATAATCATTCAAACATCTCCTCTTTTTTTCTATTTACTTCAACGGCCCCTATATGTTATTCTGTATTCAATCATCAAAGAAAAACAAATGTAACGTCCAAAAATTATCCTCACTGTCAAAATTAAACATGAAGTAAATGAATACCGAACTTTTAAATATATGCTATGTTTCTATATACTACAAAACTTCTTATTATTTATCACTCAACTGTGCCGCTATTTTTCTTCACTTGCCAATCATTTCATCGTCTGCTGATTGTTCGCTGCTAACGTTGATTTTATATACCTATTTCACTGCTGCTATCTTCGTTACTGCTAGATCACTTTGTCTGCTGATGTTTTGCTGCTAACGTTGATTTTTTGTTTCTCACTGAATCAATGGCTTCTTTCTGTTCGTCACTTATTATACAACCTCTCAGTTTTTATTTTAGGTTTCCCAATTGTTCATTTGATCTTTCGTTTCGTTTTATTAAACGCAAATCCTCCTGTTCGAATTGCTGCCATTTGCGCCTGTTTATCAATTTCCTGGTTCTTTTTGCTTGCAATTTTTTTATATGCAAAACAGTTTCTTTCAATATGTCCAGCTTTTCCACCCTTTGAACCTTTGTATCTTTACTGACGCTTCTTAATTTGAACTCATGATCGAGCAATCGATTCTTGACAAAAGCTGAAGTCAAATTATGTTCCGACAAAGTTTCAATGGCAGTTATAACTCCATCATAATTCGATGGCAAAGACAGCAACAAATGAGATACTTTGTCCATTTCATCTATTTTTGCCCCCGCAGCCAGTAATTCAGTCATCAAAAACATTGAAATGGCTTAAAAATGAACATTCGCTCTTCAATTTTATACTTAATAACTGTTTTCGAATTGACAACTGTGACGCCAAACTCTTTCTCTCATATTTTGCATCCAGTTTCTCAAATATTTGTTTTGCACTACATTCATTATTTGCAAAGCCGAGAAATTAATCACTTAAATATTCAATAATTATATTTTTTGCACTTCTTTCCATTTTCTGACAGTCTTCGATAATCTTGTCCGGAACATTGCCATCAATAGCGCCTGTTGTTACTTGTTGAAGCGGAGATTCGGCTTGAAAACTTTGCAAACACAAGGGTGTTGTGTATGACAATTTAACGTTTATTTCTAAATACAAATTTACATTATTAAATGGAAAACAATATTTCTTGCACAAGTACATACCGCAGTTTGCACCTCCTTCGTTTTACAGAAACGCTTGTGCCCATAAATCCAAATGAACTTATGAGCAGGAGACAAAAGTCAATATTGCAATGACTACAAAAACAAAAGGCTGAGAGCAGGGCCCACACCACCATTTACTTCCCAACCTCTCTGCATGCTATAAAGTAAACAAGCGTTTGCCAACGAAGCAAAACAGAGATGAAAACAATATTTCTTGCACAAGTACATACCGCAGTTTGCACCTCCTTCGTTTTACAGAAACGCTTGTGCCCATAAATCCAAATGAACTTATGAGCAGGAGACAAAAGTCAATATTGCAATGACTACAAAAAACAAAAGGCTGAGAGCAGGGCCCACACCACCATTTACTTCCCAACCGTTGTAGCGTTCCACTCGATGTTTTGACAACCGCTCTCCGGGTAACACCATCTGATCCCGCATACAAACGAGTGACCAAACCCCGCCGCCATTGATTTCGTGGAATATTTTGTCCACAAAGAAACACAAGATCACCTTCTTTCATTGGCCTTATAGGCTTACACCATTTAACTCTTCTAGTTAGTGTCGGCAAATATTCCAACACCCACCGTTTTCAAAATCTGTCTCTTAAGCACCTTACAATACGCCATTGCTTCTTCAGTTTAAATATTTTCTCATCAGGGTCGCTGACAGCAGGAGTCTGCGTAATATTAGCCATGCCTAACAGAAAATGATTTGGTGTAAGTGGTTCTTCTTCATACGGACAGATAGGCAGATGGGTTAATGGCCTTGAATTGATTATGTTTTCAGCCTCAACTAGTAGGCTCTGCAGTACATGTTCTTTCGGGGATTCACTTTCCGGTGAATGTAGGAATTAAAATTTTGGTTTAATGAGCTAATACTGTCATTCAGTCTATTTTCCAGATCAAGGTGACAGGTGGCTATGTTGTCATCAGTCTTATGTACAATAGGGTTATCAATACACCTCGCACAGTAGTAGCTAATACTCTTATTCAGTCCCAAAAATGAATAAAACTCAGCTGGAATTCCTACGCAACCGATGTGAAACCACTTTCGGCAAGATTCACATTCCACACCAGAGTCAGTTTATTCCTTTTACAAGAGCCACATTTAGGCGCCATTTTTATGGTATTAAAGTATGTATGTATAACTGTGTTCAAATTAGGTTGAGTATGTACCGTATGCACAACTGCAATCCGAGTCACAATAAAATAATATTTAACGCTAGGCCACTGCAAACAGATCACTTATATTTTTCTTTTTAGGAGAAAAACCAATAGCACTTTAAATAGACAAATTGTCGCACTAGTATATCCTTTTTATAAATAAAAACTATTAATCAGTCGCAGCTGCTGAGAAACACGTTTACCAAATCATAGCGTTACCAGAAGTTTTGATTAGTAGTGGTCTTTGGGCAGAATAATTGGTCGTCGGGAGGTATATGGTAAACTACTGGCGGCATCGATTCTCCCGTATACTCTAAGTAAACCATCCTCATCAATATACGGCATTAAATTAGATAAATTATTAGCTTTCGTGACCAGCTGCTTCCTTTCAATGCATTTTATATCCTCACAGAACGACTCATTTTGTACTTGTCGACATATAACCTTTCAGCATTTTCCAGGTCTTTAGCTGTTATTCCATGGCGGTTTAAAATGCCTACGCCTACGGCATAAGTTCACGAAACGAAGGACTTGTGCAGTTGCCCTTTTTAATCGGTTGTAAGCGGAGAATCGATCAATATTTATGAATTCGTTTTTCAAAACTAGGAGTAAAATTTTCGGTAGGATTTCTTCTTCATCTCGATCCTCATGAAGGTGGATGGCACTTTGATTGAGCCAATAGTCTTCACATTGTTTCAGAAATGGAGGTCCACTTAACCATCTGCTCTACTCGGAGAAATCTATATTGTTGTAGCATCTAGTGGCGTCGTCGGCTACATTGTCTTTAGTAGAGACGCACCTCCAATCTTTCGCATTAGTCGTCGCCAGTATATCCGCAATCCTATGGGCTACATATGACTTGTAATTTCTATGCTTGCTTAAAATCCATTTTAGAACTGTTCTTGAATCGGTCCATATAATAGTTACGCTCGGCACTATTTTGTGTTCATTCAATACAACTTGTTTTATTCTGGTCCCGAGAACGGCTGCTTGTAGCTCCAAGCGTGGTATTGATATTTTATTTAAAGGAGCGCATTTAGTTTTCGAGCTTACGAAACTAATACCAATACTGCCATTTCATAAAATAAATCTCCAGTAAGCGACTGCCGCAAATGCTCCCTCACTAGCGTAAAAAAAAATGTGTAATTGGATTTGTGCAATCTTTTCCGGCGAAAAATAAAATCGGTGCATACGAACATCCGAAATATTCTTCAATTGCTTACGCCATTGTTCCCATAACGTGTTGATATCATCTGGAATCGGATCGTCCCATCGCACTGCACGCCTCCACACCTTTCGTAATATTACTTTCCCACCGACAATGTAATGACTCAGAAATCCTAATGGATCAAACGTGGATATGATGACGCTTAGCAGCTGACGTGTTGTGGGTTTCTTGTTACCAGAGATGACGTCTGAATCTACTTTTTGGAATTTTATATTAAACGTAATGACTCCGAGACTGGGTTCCAGTAAAGGCCTAATACTTTCCCGATGCCGTCATCGGCTGAGATCAACTTTGACGAAAAAGTGCCGTGCGCCAAAAAATAACAGCGTTCGAATTCGAAATAAATCCTCTTAAGTCGTTCCTCCGTTTTGATGTATTTTTCTCACTTGTCGCGATATTTCAATGGCTTTTCCAATCGTATCAAAGCTATCTATAAAATCGTCCATGTAATGGACCGTGGGATGACAATCCGTATGTTCTTTCGCATTCACCTTCATAACAAAGAGCGCCGAACAAATGTCAAGTAGCAAGTAGCTCCAAATGTCATCACTGTCATTTCATATTCATCGGGTGCTGCTTTCTGATTGCAGTTCCTCCATAAATATCGTTGAGATACTCTATCGCTCGGTTGTATGATGATTTGGTGAAACATTTCACTAATATCTGCGGTAACAGCAATTTTGCCACTTCGGAAGCCGTAAATCATGGTTGTCAATGACGAAATATACTGAGGCCCCTTTAACAATTTGTCATTTAAAGAAATACCATTTACTTTAGCAGAGGCGTCGAAAACTAATCTCAGCTTACTTTTCTCGTTGCTCGAGTTTATTACGCCAAAATGTGGCAAGTACCATTGTTTAGTTAACTTCAAGTTGACATCTTCTGGCGGTACCTTGGGAATATACCCTTTTTCTATATATAGCTGTTTATTTCTGCACTGTAGTCTGTATAAAGATTTTCGTCACGTAACATCTTCCTTTCTATCCCCTCAAGGCGGCTAAGCGCCATCGGGTAACTGTCTGGCACCTCTACTACATCTGTTATCCATAGTAGCCCAGTTTGAAAATGTTGTCCAACACGCTTTGTTGACTCGTGTAGAATTTGCTTTGCCCTGATATCGTCGTCGCTTTCAATAGGAGGAGCTGACCGTACACCTATATTTTCTATGTTAAAATAGTTTTCTACCATTTTATGAACATCCTGTTCTTCCTCCACTGTTGCAAAAAGGCACGAGCTTGGTTGTATTAACAGTGATCTACATGGGCCGAACACAACCCAACCTAATTCTGTATTATATGCAAACGGTCCACTTGAGTTATCTATATTAACATTGGACGGCAATCCTAGACTCGCATGGTCCAGGCCAATTAATAATTTTGGTACGATGTTCGTATATGGTTTTATTACGTCTCGGGAAGGATTCTTGAACATTTCCTTTATCTCATAGTCGCTCAAGCTTTGCATTGGTAAATTTAAATACGATACGGCATAGACGTTTTTTAATAAATGATTCTTTTTCTTATTGATGCAACTTACCTTTACATTGAAAGTTGACGACGGCTCTTTAGCCGACCTTCCGTCAAACCACTGAACGTTTAGATTATAGCTTCTTCCCCGTACGCCAACATAATCAGCAATCTCTTTATCTAGCATAGTTATAGAGGAACTATCGTCAAATCAGGCATAAATGTCCATGCACCGGTTTTCACCATATAGTGTGACTGGCAGTACTCGAAATAGCAGCTTTTTGTCACCTTTGGAATAGCTCAAGACATTATGATTAACTTCACTTTGCTCACTGCCATTCACTTTTGTTGGGACTGTCTCGTTGCGCATGTTCTCGTGTAAGAATTTATGATGCTTACGTTGGCAACCGTCCACGGAACATAATCTTTTATTGCGGCAATTTCGACTTGAATGTCCAATGTTGAGACACGAAAAACATGCACGGACCTTTTTTATTATAACCCAACGTTCCTCCACTTTAAAATTTAAAAATTTGCGACAATCATATATTTTGTGGTTTCCTCTACATACGTGACATTGCTGAATTTGTTCTGTGGCGTGTAATACCCATCGCTTTGGCTCTATATTAACGTCTTGTACTATGCATATTAAATTTGCCACTCCACTTAACCACGCACTAAAATGTGCTATTGTCGGATACGGATTTATATCTATCGCAACTTTGGCCCACTCTAGCCTTTTACTCATTGGAAGCTTTAAGACAAGTTCTTCTAACAGCATAGGGTTAGCTATGTGTTGCTCGCTGTTAACGAATTTAAGAAATACAGACAAATTTTTCACTTTAGTTGAAAACGGCACTAATTTTGTTAAGTTCACAATGCGGTTCACAATAAAATGTCAAAATACAAAATTACTATTCACAATTGCAATTACTTAACAGAGTTGTTTATTAGGTATGTATATTAAGGCGCTTCGTTAACAGCGCCCAAAACATTAATTTCACCTAAAAAGGCCCGAAGACGAAATTTCCATATAGAGTACTTCTCTCCATGAAATGGTTTAATATTTCTTTTTGTTTTATCCATTATTATCCTTTTGATTTATTAAAAAGAAACAATTTTAATTTTCACCACACAATCTTCCGTAAACTGGGCCCATAACCTGTTAAAATTACTCCAAGTTATAAAACACACAAATAAAATAAAACAACTTTTTGATTCAATTTACGGAAAGTTTATTATTTAAAATCTATGCTGTGGCCTGTCACTCAAAACGTTTAAAAAGGAACGAATGTTAAGAGAACAGAAAAATGTTAAGTAAAACCAAAGAAGCAAACACATAATATATTATATTGGAATGTTGTTCAAATAGTTGTGTAAAGAATAATATTTTTTATTAACTAAAATTTAAATAAAATAAGATGTAGTTTTTGGATCTGGTTATATATTTGGGATGTTGTGTACTCCTTCGTTGCTGACCGGAAAAGAGAACGAAAAGCGTTGCCTTTTTTACAGCATGTGGTTTTGTTGAGTATATACCGATTACCACTAGTAATTGGTTTTAGTGTAGTTGATAATTACACATCACTCCCCTCGCTGGAAGAAGGCTATCGAAATCTAACTGGGAGCTTTATACGTCTTCCACATGTTGTTGCTTTGGAAAAGGGTTTCGATAACTTGGTAGATGATGTACTAGACGTACCTTTGGCATAGGTGGGACCATCTGTAGTTGTCGGACCAGGAGCTGTACTGCGACTGGAAACAGGTGCAAAATCATTAGCGGTAGGAAAATTTATTGTCTGTTCAGGCAAGCAAGACGCTGATGCTGGAAGAAAACAGGGCTTTAACCGATCGATGCTAATATTTGTTTTTCGTCTACGCATCAGTACAGTAAAAAATTTTGGAAAACTTTTTACAACCAAGTACGGGCCATCGTAGGGATGAGTGAGCGAGGGTCGAATCGAGTCGTTTCTGACAAATACGTGCGTTGCGGACTGCAGGTCTTTAGAAATAAATATTGGCTTTGTAGAGTAATGCGAAGTTTGTGTGGGATGAAATTTTCTCATTGAATTTCGAAATTCTGCTACGAAGTCGCTGGAAGATGTTGTAGAGGTGTTGTTAAAGAAAAATTCACCTGGGACACTTAAAGTGGTACCATACACAAGTTCTGCAGGTGATGCATTTATGTCCGGTTTGAAAACAACGCAAAGGCCAAGTTGAATCGTTGGAAGGTGGTAAACCCACTTCGATGGTTTGTGACATAAGATGGCAGATTTAAATGTTCTGTTCCACCTTTCTATTATGCCATTCGCTTGAGGGTGATACGATGTTGTTCGCAAATGTGTAGCTCCAATCGTTTGTATTAATTCAGCGAAAACTGATGATTCGAACTGTCTGGCTCTATCGGAGGTGATTCGATGTGGGACGCCAAATCTGGAAATCCAGTGGGTAACCAGTGCTTTTGCTACTGTTTCAGCAGACGAGTCAGGCATCGGGACAGCTTCTGGCCATCGTGTGAATCTGTCGATAATAGTTAGGCAGTATCGTTGCCCCTCACACTAAGGAAAAGGCCCGACTATATCGATATTAATATGCAAAAAGCGTTCGGTAGGAGGCACGTATTTGTCGGGTGTTGAAACAGTATGGCGCTGCGTTCAGCATAAAATCTTGGCCCACTGACAGCTGATAGCTTCCTAAAAAATAAGATAATTTAGAATGTTGTTTAATTTTTCCAAAATTGTACCTTACCCTGTGCAAAAAAACGCAATGCAATTAAAATTCTTAGCGTTTTCGGTACTCTAGTATTTCGCAGCTTCGAAGTCATGTGCGGGGAAACTTCTTTAATTAACTGTCTGCAAATCTCCTTCGGAAGTCTAAATAATGACCGGAATTGTTGGCATGGGATATCAAATAGATCCGTGGAGCTGCGCAAACGTTTCCTCTTCACTATGAGTTTATTACGCTCATTTATTCTTATCATTCGCGCAATTGCAAAACGCCGGTAAAATCCACTCATATTCTTTTCACAATAATTTTTATTATTTGCCAAATATACAAATACTATAAACAAAAAGTGTTGCCATCTTCAAATATGTTCCCATACTTTCGGGGGTTGATGATCTCATTGGTAAACACGACATTTAATTTATAAATTTTTTTTATTCAAATACATACGTATGTAAGTCTGTATATTAGGAAAATTAAAAAAATTTGGTATTCTTTTCAAAATAACTTTTATAAATACATACTTCATTATACATTTTAAAAGTCTTTTGTGGGTAAACGCCAATCATTTACAAGGAATTCAAATCATAAAGTGCGGTAACACTAATATGAAGTGTCAAGAACTATAACAATATGTTTGTCTCTTTTCAACAGCAATTTATAAAGGCAGTGGGAAAGGATAAGTATAGTGATAGCAAATTAGCTACGGCGAAAATGTAAAAATTTAGCTAAGCGATTGATATTACAGAATACTAATTTAGAGATATAGCTAAAATATTTGCCGTAATATATTTTTAGCTTTTTAGCGATCGAGATTTAGCTTTAGCTACGAGAATTAGAGAATAAGGCTGCTGATGTCCTAACTCTAAAAGCTCAGCCTTTATATCATTTATCGGGGTTGAATGATGAATGCCTTTAATAACTACCCTGTATGCTCGTTCCTGCTTAAGTTTATAAGTGTGATAGCTAATATTATTAGTTTCAAAATATTTAACAAATTTTTCTAAAAGAGTCTACACTTTTAATCATAAGCCTAATAGTATTGTAGTAATAGATTTGTAATTATAATCCTTTATCTCTTTGTGATACACTTAATGATTTTATTTATATCTAAAACATCTGGAACAAAAATAGGTGGAGGCTTTGGAGTTTGATCATCTTCTTTATCCTCGTCTTCAGTACCCTTATCCAGTAATTGAAATTGACTTGCTCTTGAAATGCTAGGGCCATCAAAACCAAACTTTTTATGTTGGTGCATATGTGGAGACTTATTTAACCGTCGTTTGTTTGTTGTTGTACCTAGAACTTGCTGCCAAATACCATTATCATTTACTTCACCATCACTTTCTTCACTTAAGTTTATCATACAGAAAGCTGTATAGCGGTACAGCAGTACCGTATAATTGTTTATTAAATATTCAGCTTTATTGCGAATGTCAACGCCGACATAAGTGATGTCGACGGCACTCTCATGGCATTGCCGTTGACAACATTGCCAACTTTCGATAAAAACCGTTAACATTTTGGCATTATAGAAGGCAACAAAACGGCGACATTGCCTTAGATTGGCTTTGGTTTTGTCGACAAAAATTTTGTTAACGACTCAATCCAAATTTTCAACTGTCTCGGTTAAGTGTTTAAAAAAATATTTTAAATGGAAAAAAAAATTAAAATTACTACCAATAAACAATTTGAATTGCTAATACAACAGCTTGAAAGTAACCCAAGTTTAGCCAAAGGATTTCATAGGGGCCCAAGTGGTAATAATTTTAAAGAAGAATGGGAAGAAATCAAGATGAAGCTAAATTCTATTGTACCGCCAATTAGAGACAGCGATGGTTGGCAAAAGGTAAGGATAAAAAGTTCTTCAAAGTATTAATTTTAAATGTGTCATATGTTCAGGTTTGGAGAGATTTTAAATGTAAATTAAAAAAAAAGTTAACGAACAACAAAGCTGAGCTCAATGCAACAGGTGGAGGCCTGTGCAAATTATTACCACTCTCACCTTTGGAAGAAGCTGCTTCTAACTTGCTTCAATTTGAGAAGCAGTTTAATCCTGAAGGTGTTGCCCAAGGTATACAACAATCAAATGATGAAACTTCACATGAAAATATAGCTACCATAGAACAAATAATCTGCGAGGATTTTTCGGAAGTGCCATCAACTTCCGCATGTGCCATTGAAATGTTAGAACAGCCTACTTCAACAAAAAGAAAATCAAATGACCAACGAAAGGAATTTTTTGAAAAGCACAATTCTATGCAAAAGGAGGTTTTTAATGCAATTTCTAAAACAATCAGCGAAGTAAAAGACTGTTTAATAGAAATAAGTCGGCATCAGAAAAAAATATGTGATGATAAAAAAAAAACTTTAGAAGAAATAAAGACAGTTTTAAAGGAAACAAGCCGGTACCAGAGAAAACTATATGAAGTAGAAGAAAAAAAAAATGAAAATGATGAAGAGACAGGAACAAAGACATGAAGAACTCCATGAAAGAGAAATGCAAATAAAAAATATAAAGTTGGAAATAAAGAAAAAAGAATTGCAAGCTCTTGAGAACAAATATTAGTAGAGTAAATAAAATTTTTAATTTACTTGTGCCTTTACTGTTAATTAACTTAAACAAATTAATTTAATTTTGTTATATAAATGTACATACATATGTATATACATAAAATACATGTGTATTTCAATGAATATGAATATATAAAACAATGAATTGGAACTACAAAAAACTTCTTTTTATTTGTTCTCTTATTTGTACAGCTTCACCACTTTGCAAAATATGTGAGTTGGTATTGGTATCAAAATTTTCATTGCTATTTTCCTCACTATTTATTGGTATGTCCTCCTCTACATTGAAACTCTGATATTCAATGCAAATGTTGTGTAAAGCAGCACAAACATTTACAATTTTAGTTGCTTTGGCAGGCTTATAATGAAGTTGACGGGCACCTAGGAGGCAACGGAAACGATTTTTAAGCACGCCAATCGTTCTCTCAACGATATTTCTTGCTTTTGCGTGCCTGCTATTGAATATTGATTCAGGGCTTCTCTCTACAGCGGACCTGTAAGGCGTCATTAAAAAAGGCTCAAGGGGATAACCAGCATCACCTATACGAATATACTTTTTTAATTTTTCACAAGAATTTTAATATTTTGCTATATTACCTAAAAGCCAACAATTACGTTCATCAGCATTGTAGCGTTCTCGCAACACTTGTCTTGCTGTACTTACGTTCCATACAAGAGAATCGTGGCATGAACCTGCATACCTGGCGTCCAAATATCTTATTTTCATTTTGTTATCGCAAACCTAAAATTAAATTAAGAAATGTAAGCTTTTACTCAGATACGAATGAATAGAAAACAAACATATTTTTCAAAGTGCACTTACAACCATTGCATTAAGACTAAAAAATCCTTTTCGGTTGTAATAAAGGTTTTGCTCTTCTTTACTAGGGGCCAAAATCTTAATGTGTGTGCCGTCCACACAACCAATAACACCCGGAAACCCAGTTTTTTCAAAAAAATGCAGCTTACACTCGGCCTTTTCCTCTTCGGTCAATTCAAATTTGATATAAAGCGGACAGATCGCAGATTGCAACACATCGAGTGTCTCCTCCAGAATTAAAGATACTGTGGGTTGTGATAAGCCCAGATTAAAGTCATTCCCGACACTTAATTGATAAGAACCTTGTGCCAAAAATCGTAGTGTTGTCGCTAGCTTTAATTCAGTAGAAATAAAAGTTGACCTTACTCCAGACTTCATGAAAGGCCGAATTATTTCCAAAACACGTTTAAATGCCTTTTTGTTTAATCGAAAAAAATCCACAAATCTATAATTAAGCAAAATATTGCAATTAAACTGCTTTCAATTTCTCAAAAGCTAACTTATTTTTCTTCACTTACTTGGCATCTGGCAAACTAAAAATGTCCGACCTTTGTCTCATAACTTTTCTTCGAAGTTTTAGTTTTTCATTATATTCTTCATCAGAACTCTCACTTGACCACATTAGAAACATATTTATCTTCTAAATTGCAATAAAATTTTTTAAATAAACAAGAGAAATAAATCAAGCAAACGTCAAAATGTATAGTGATGATATTTATGTTCTTCACATTATCGATAACAGGACGGCGTTAACACAATACTTTTAATTAATACCGATATGGCGTTGGGGTGACGGCGAGTACATGTACATGTGACGACGACTATAGTATTGTGTTGACGTCGATGTCGGCATTCATAATAAAGGCGATTGTTTTTGTAAATTCTTTGAATTTTTGCTTCAATTTTTGTTTTTTTCCTCTTTTTTTTTCCTTTTTAAATAATCGTTTCTTTCTTGTTGATTTATAAATTACAAGTCAATTTGCGAGAAATACGTCTGCATATAACCGCACTTATGAGAGTAATGCATACATAAATATGTATTGAAATTCCAACAGTTGTAATGTAAGTTTTTATGGATGTGTCGTGCTCTATGGTTTGGGCAACTGCATAGGCATGCTTCAAATCCTTGATTGGGTTCCCATAGAGCGTTGATAGAATAAAATCATTATTGATTCCGTTTTTAAATGTACGCACCGCGTCTTCCATGGCGTGTGCTGTCATGCATTTTATTGTGTCTGGTGGATCCCCAGACATCGATATTTTAGAAGGGATCACTGTTAGGGCTCTACTAACCTGTTCATGAAATTCGGATAATGATGATTCGCCTTGTGTGAGTTTGGATAACTCGTCCTTTAGGACATAGAGTGGCCGTTGATCACAATAGGTGCAATCCAACCTATTTAATATTGCTTGAAGTTGAAAATCGTATTATGATTTAGAAGTATATCTACTGCTGGCCCAGTTATTTTTGATTTGACGATGGTTAATGCTTCCACGTATTTATTTGAATTTACATGTCGGCTGATGCTGTTCATTAAACGTATTGCGTCTTCTCGCCAATGTCGATTATTATTTGTCTTTCCATCAAATGTGGATAGCGATTTATATATCTCCAGATTAATTTCACCGGGATTCACATATGAAGCTACTCTTGGCTCCAGAACTTCAGGTTGTTGTTGAATCATAGCTGGGCTTATCGGTATCTGGTCCAGTCTGTTTTTTAATACTGCATTTTCTTGTTGGATGACTTGCAAAGTTATTTGTAGAGTAGCCAATTGTTGAATTATTTGATTCATGTTCACTTGCTCCATCGTATTTAGATTTCTATTGCTGTCCAATATTTTTGCTCTACATGATTTCCTCATGAATATCCTGTTCTATGCAGGATTTTTTGTTCCCTTGCTACGACAAGGGGTATTGTTCCGCTCACTTGGAGGATATAAATATAATATCCCCCTGGCAGGATCGCCAGTTAAATTGCTCAGTTCTTTCGTTTTAAAAAAAATAAAATTACTTCAAGGTACCAATTGTATCTTGAAGAGTTCTTTATTTAAACTTTTATTTTACTTAATGAACTAAACACTTTATTTAATTTTCTTATGAAACTATTAGAGATTTATCTCTGTCTTATGAGTTTACTTATGAACTAACCAGCAAAAGTATTTACAATGCTATTTATACTTTTGCCATACTTCTAATCTATTACAATCTTTAACAATGTTTTCCTTAAAAACTGTACTGTATTCTGCATATAATATTTGATGATAAAAAATGTAATATTTTCTTCTTAGGTGATATGAAATTTCATTTGTAAAAGGTGATAAGCGAGCTCTTTGTTTTCTTAGTTTTGTGGCAGCAACCAATGAAAAAACATATATAAAACTTAATAACTACATAAATAATGGAATATAAAAGCTGGATGTAATGTAGCATGTGGTATGCTACATTAAAAGCCAATCACCATGCAGCATGTGGCATGCCACGTTACTCCCCTTCCCAAGGAATTTTAAATTTAACTCCTCTTCCGGAGGAGGTGGTATACGGCTTCTTAACTTCGTCTGCGGTAGTTACCACTGTCTGACTATTATCCTCACACACGAAAGCGGCTTTGAGTCTGTCAATGCTGATGTTTACATTTTTACCTTTGATATTGACTTTGAAATACTTGTCGCATCGCTTGATAACTGAGAAGGGCCCCTCATATGGCGGTTGCAACGGTCGCCGAACTGCATCAGTGCGAACAAAAACAGCAGGAGCCGTTTCCAAACTGGTTTCTATGTAAGGTGTCCTCTTGGCGTGGTTAGATGTTTGTTGCGGTTTTAACTCTTGCATTTTCGCACGCAGGTCGTTCACAAAATCACTTTCTGATATTTCTTTCTGTGAAGAGTCGACCAAAAACTCGCCGGGGTACGAAGTGTGCAACCGTAAACTAGTTCTGCAGGACAGTTCGAATGCCTTCTTTGCTAATAAGAAATCCTAAGAATGTAACTTCTTTTTCACCAAAATAACATTTCGAGGGACTAATTATCATGCCGTATTCGCTTAGTTTACCAAAAACTTTACGTAGATGTGCGAGATGTTCGTTCATATTTTTGGAAGCCACCAGGATATCGTCCAAATAAGGCCATGCGAAATCGAATGCACGCAACATGTTGTCCATAAATCGTTGGAAGGTTTGACCGGCATTACGCAAACCGAAGCACATGTGCGTAAATTCAAATAATCCGAAAGGTGTCGTAATAGCCGTTTTTGGTACGTCTGCTGGCTCCATCGGTATTTGGTGATATGCCCTTCGGAGGTCTATCGTGGAAAAAACTGTGCCTCCATATAAAAAGTGCGTAAAATCTTGAATATGTGGAATGGGATAACGATCAGGCTCAGTGATGCTCTTAAGTCGCCTGAAATCCCCACAAGGCCTCCACTCCCCATTTTTCTTGCGAACCATATGCAGTGGGCTGGCCCATGGGCTTCGTGATGGTCGACATTTGCCTTGGTCCATTAAAATCTGTATAGCGTCTCGAGCTGCTTTTAATTTTTCGGGACATAACCGACGGCGTTTACCAAATACTGGTGGCCCTTTTGTTATGATATGGTGTGTGACGTCATGTTTTGCAGCATCGAACATTTTATTGGACTGTGTAATTTCCTTGAACTCCCATAACAGGTCCTTTAAAGAATGATTTTCGTTAATAAAAGAAAGATTTTCAAAAGACTCACCACCCTTGTTGATTAAACAAATCGTGTGGCAGGTTGTGACGTTGTCATGTAATTTACGGTGGCGGATGTTTACTGACAAATTGTAAAATGACAAAAAATCGGCTCAGGGTATTGGCGTGGTGACGTCGGCTATTATAAATTTCCATTTGAAATCCCGATGGAGTCCCAAATTCATATTTAAAATCTTTTCGCC
Source organism: Dexiosoma caninum (assembly GCA_963924685.1). Classification (NCBI taxonomy): domain Eukaryota; kingdom Metazoa; phylum Arthropoda; class Insecta; order Diptera; family Tachinidae; genus Dexiosoma; species Dexiosoma caninum. The sequence continues at coordinate 62,703,587 of OZ004729.1, forward strand.
ATAAGTTTTAATTGAAGAATGATTAGCTGCATAAAGTGATGTATTTACTTCCGGATACTTCTTCTGTTTAGACGTGGGTGGTATTACGCTGACTTCGGCTCCGGTGTCAATTAAAAATTTAAGTCGTGAATTTTTATCATATATTATGAGGCGGCTTTTCCTGTAAACATGTCTGTCTTCAGCCGTCGTATTGGACAGACTTCCTAGTTTTTTGAGTTTTTGCAAAGCGCGCGACACTTTGTAGCTTTATCGCCAAATTAGCGATGATACCAGCAAATTTCACTCTCATCAAAGCGATTTCGGCTGCGACTGCGAGATCGGCTACGTGGAAATTTACTGAATTCTGTCTTTAATTTAGCAACTTCTTTTGTCAGCATATTTATTTGACATTCCAAAGACGTTTGATTTGACTGGTCGTTGTTGTTTGTGCTGACTGCGTTGATACGCGGTGCGTCGTTGACCTCTACTATCCTGTCAGGTAATATAGCCAATTTGTCCAATGCGGCGTTGCTAATTGAAATAATTGATCGGACGTTCGCTGGTATTTTAACATATTATCCTTCATTTCGTTACCGGCCAAATCTCGCATTTCGCGGAGTAACTGTGTTGGGCGCATGTCTCCCAATTCTAGATCTTCTATGAGTTTCTTGACACGCTTCTGTTCAGAGTCGGCGTATTGTTTCAATAGTCTAGCTTTCAGCGTCTCATACATTTGCTGTTCCGGTGGTTTGAGTACTATGTCGCTTATTTGCGCTAGCACGCTGCTTTCGGTGGCTGCAACTACGGTGGGGTACTTTGTTTTTATTTATTTATTTATTTTATTTATTTATTTATTTACATACATCTATGGATTCATGATCCTTACAAATGATATAATGATATACAGTACATAATTAAGAGTTTAAAAATACAATTAAACTAGATTTGACACTATCAACATTAAGCGAATAATCAATATGGTTATACAATTTATTAAATTGCTTACAAATTCTTAACAATGGTTCCGAATTAGCATAATTTACTCTGAAAACTTTAACTGCAAGCGGATAGTAATGACGTGTAAATCGTGAAGGAACATTAATAAAGATATTGCTAATCAAAAATTCAGAACAAACATTTCCTTTTAGCAAATTTAAAACAAAAGTAACATTAAGCATAGTCCTGCGACTCTTAAGGGTCGGCAGCTTTATCAAGGCAAGTCTGCTAGTATAAGGTGGGAGATCCAACGGATTCCAACGAAGCCCACGTAGACCAAATAAAAGAAACTGCTTTTGAACGGATTCAATACTATTGATATGAACCATATACGTTGGATCCCAAATTATTGAGCCGTATTCAAGAACAGGTCTTACCAGAGATGTGTACAATTGCTTTGTAATGTACGGGTCGGAGAACTCCTTTGCCCATCGTTTTATAAATCCAAGAAGACCGCGTGCTTTAGCAACAGTAGAAGAGATATGTTGTATAAAATTTAACTTGGAATCAAGTAGAATGCCAAGGTCGGAAATAATATTTAAATTGTCTAGCGAGTAACCATTTAAAATATATTTTACGCTTAAGTTACGTCCACGGAAGAAGCTCATACATTTACACTTTTTATGATTTAATTCCATCAAATTACGATTACACCAAGAGCTAAATGCATCTAAGTCCTCCTGTAGGTAGTGATGATCAGCATATTTTCTATAGCTTAAGAAAATTTTGACGTCGTCAGCATACATTAAGACATGACAAAACTTCAATATTTTCGGTAGATCATTTATAAATAAAGAAAACAAGAGCGGCCCTAAATGGCTACCCTGCGGCACACCAGACAATACAGCAATCGGCTTAGAATAACAGTTTTTAAAATGAACATTTTGAGTTCTATCAGTCAAGTACGATTTTATCCACTTAAGACAGTTTAATGTAAATCCCATTGAGTCAAGCTTTTTCAAAAGTATTTCGTGATTAACCTTATCGAACGCCTTGCTAAAGTCGGTATAAATAACATCAGTTTGCTCTTGTTGTCTAAAACCACGATGAACAAGTGATGTTAACTGCATAAGATTTGTAACAGTTGAACAACCTTTACGAAACCCATGTTGGAAAGGAGACAATACAGATGATACTTGATGAGAAAGAATGTCAGTACTAATTTTTTCAAAAAGCTTCGGTAGAGTGCTCAGTTTAGCAATGCCTCTGTAGTTTTCGATATTATTTTTACTACCATTTTTGTATAATGGAATTATGAAAGAGGTTTTCCAAACCTGCGGAAAACATCCAGTCCTTATTGATTCATTGAAAATAAGAGTTAGTGGGGTCGATAAAGCTTCAGCACATCTAACTAACAGACAACTCGGTATTCGGTCAGGACCACAGTTAAATGAAAATTTCAGTTTTTTTAAGGTATTAACTACGGTAAGTTCATCAAGAAGTGGTATTGAAACAGGTGGATATGGTAATTCAGATAGTGGATGAGAATCTGAATCAGCAATCTTGACATCAGAATATGTGGACGAGAAGAAATCCGCAAACAAATCACAGATTGCAACATCATTATCGGATTCAATATCATGGTAATTCATCACAGAAGGAAACGAACTCGATCTTCTTTTGGAATTTACGAATTTATAGAATGTTTTAGGATCACATTTTAAATTTTGTTTGACTTTAATTAAATAACTGTAATAGCAGGAGCGATTAGCTGAGATGTATTGAGCACGAGCTACAGAATACTTGGCGTAATCAGCAAAAAGTCCAGAGGATTTATATTTCTTGTAGAACTTATTCTTTTTATTTTTTATAGCAGAAAGAACTTTGGAATTCCATGGCGGGCCAGAACGATTAGAATCAAAACATTTAGGAATACATTGATTCATGTACAGATACATTCTTTTGTAAAACGTGTCAACCATTTTGTTAATATGTATTGAATTAGTATTTAAAGCAGCATTCGTAAAAAGGTTCAACCAGTTTGTATTAGACAGAAGCTCATCAAGCCTATTATAGTTTGTTTTCTTGAAGCAAAACGATTCTCTTCTCTCTGTTTGAAATGATGACACAGAAACACGACTAGATGCAACAGAAATTTCAATTCCAATTGTAGGATGATGTAAGTCCTCAGGCAAAGAGATCGGATAACAGCGATCAATGGAGATGTCACTCAGTACATTTAGGAATATTAAATCAAGTAGTCTCGAATTTGCGTTGTATAAGCCATTTAATTGGCAAAGATTCAAGTCTAGAAGAGAATTAACAAAATCCATATGGTAAGCATTACCTCCAACCATTCTCGGAATGAAATAATTAACTTCAGAAGAGAAGTCCCATGATAATAAAGGCATATTAAAATCGCCAAGAGCAATAACGTAATCGTATTGATTTGCGGCCTTAACAACATTCCCAATAGCTGTTACATGTTTCATGTAAACCACTTCAGGTGAAATTGGAGGAATATATGAACAGGTAATAAACATTTTCATATGTTTTAACTTAACTGCAACACCAATAAACTCGATGTCATACAGACCTTCACTATAAAGAACATCAGAAGATAGACGATTAGAAACTGCAATCAGAACACCGCCACCTTTGATAAGATTACCACGATCGCGTCTATAAATTTGATAATTTCCGCAGAAAATTTCAGTATTGAGTACATTATCGACAAGCCAGGTTTCAGTAAAAATAATAACATCATATAAAAAATCAAAGCTTTGGTTGTAAATTGAAGGTAATTTTGTATTTAAACCACGAACATTTTGGTAAACTATAGACAATTTATCAGGTAAAATATTTAGTTTTTTGAAATTGTCCGATTAGACGATGGAGCATTAATTTCTGGTAGGTGGACTATATCAGAAGGGACGTTTTCACTATACACGTATTCACGTATAAGTGCGTTCTTCGGCCAAAAATCTGGATTAACAACTGAATCAAAATTTTCTTCATTAACAATAATTTTGAAAGAGGATTTACGTCTCTGATTAGAGTACTTAAATTTGTAGACGGATAAGTCAATATCATTACCAATTTTGAAACAAATATAACGTTTAACAGCATCGGTACTTGTATTAGAATCAAAACGAGCGGCAAAAATAATCCTTTTTGGTGGAATAACCTTTAAAGTTGGAGCAGTAGAGGTATTATAAGCAGGAACTGATGGGTTTAAATTAGTAGGAATACAGCTGTTTTGCAATGGTTGTGGTGAAACTAAAATTGTTCCCGAAGATATTTCACGAGTTTTAGTTGAGCTCGCGGTGCCACATACGGAAGGAACTGATTCAACAAAATCATATGATGGAGTTAATACTGGAGTGGTTACAAGAGATGCTCCAGAAATATCGCTTATTTCAATAGAATTAGGTTTAGATACCAGTGAACTTGTTAATGTTTTCTTCTTTCCTTTGGGTGAGCACGGTGCCTTATCAAACAGGTTCCTGTAATTCAAAAATTTAGTGTTTAAATTTTTCAAATCATTACCCAATTCATCCAATGTACTTTTAGTGGATTTAAAAAATTTATAAAATTCCACATCAAACAACACTCACGATTCCGGCGGCTGCGAATTGGGATTCGATTTGTGCAATCCACAATGCTGGTTTTGCATGCCAGAATGGAGGAACCTTGACGGAGACTCTTGCGACTCGGGCGGAATCCTATTCGTTATTTCGGGGTTGATTGTTTAATTCCCCAGCGTTTCCTTCTACGTTAAACATATTTTCGTTTGTTTTTTTTTTGTTATTTTCTATTTAAAAATATCGGGGTCACCATTTGTGGCAGCAACCAAAGAAAAAGCATATATAAAACTTAATAACTAAATAATGGAATATAAAAGCTGGATGTTATTTATATATGGAGATAAGGATAAACGTATTTTTTCTTAATGATAAAAATAGAAAGTCTTTGTTGTATAAAAATAACCACCCTAACTCTTAACTCATATGTGCATGTTCCTGGTATGTAATGTAATATTTTATTTGGAACATTTTTTTTGGTTATTTTCAACCCAAATCAGTCTAAAGTTCGTAACGGAAGTCGCCAAACTTCCTTCATCTTTATGTATTTTTCTACATTTCATTACTTGTCATTTTTTTTGTGGAACAACTGACAGAAATGTTTCTGTCTAATTTAAATGCCTGAACTTTTCTATATTTTATTCATAATTTTTGTAAATTATTTAAACAGTTTTTTAAATGCAAACTTTTAGTTCTATATAATTTATTGATATTTTATAACTTGGAAATAATTTAATTTTGACTCTCTTATATACTCATATTATGTATAGTTAGTATTCATAGAGTAAAGTAAAATTTTTTAATGATATTAAAGTAACTTACAAATTGTTTAGTTTTATAAAAAAGATATAACAATGTGAAACATTAAACAAATCGCAAATAAAAGTACTATAGTTAATGTATTAAAATAAAATGTCTGCTTTAGCATAAAAAACTTGTACGCAAATATTATTTTAAAACTTTTATTAAGTTTAAACTAATGAAACTGGATTGTGAAAACTAATAAAATGAAATCTGTGCACTTCTGACAAAATAACTTTTAAGTTCACTTTTGAGGAGAGCAAAAATTGTGAACAAAAGTTTTTGTACATGGTAGCCCAAAAGGAGCGAAGGTGTTGGAAATCCTTATAATTTTTTTAATTTAATTTTTTTTTTGTTTTCAGTATTTTATAAAGAGGACTGGGGAATTTAAAATGGAACAGCACACAATTGAACAACGTGCCAAAATCTTTGAACTTTATTTCAGAAGAAAATCATGATTTTATTCATAATTTAATTACGAGCGACGAAGCCCATTTTCAATTGAAAGGGTTCGTTAATAGGTTAAAATGGCTACGGAAAATCCAAGTGTAGTTCAACAGCGAGAATTACACCCACTTAAGTGTAGCGTTTGTTGCGGTGTTTCGTCGGAAAGGATAATTGGCCCATGTTTTCTTGTGGTGTTAGATAAGAGACAATGTTGGAAAATGTTGTAAGGCCAGACGTGGAAAAATATCTGGAACTGTGGACAGGATGGAGCCACAGTGCACACTGCGAGAGACACAATGGATCTTTGAACTCAAACCCCTTCGGTCATTTTGGGCATATACATGTTGAAGAAACAAAAAAAAAGTATTTAAATTCAGTTCTTTCGACAAATGCAAATCAACTAAAACTCGAGATAAGTTCATATGTCATATGTTCCGTCACTATATATTGTAAAAACATACCGACGAGAGCAAAATGTGCAATTAGAATATTTATATTTGTGATAAAAATTTGGAAATTTTTTTTAGTCGACTTAAGTTCTTCTGTCAAAGGTTCATAGTAATGTTTATCGAGTTTTAGTACCTCCCTTTAAAGTGAACACCATGTAGATCTTTGCAAAACTGATACCCAATTTTTTTTAAGTTACGAAACGAATTTAAAAAAATACACCAATTTAAAAACAGAAAAAATATATAAAATTTTTGTTTTAAATTATTTTTTTTTAGTTTTCTTTCTATTTAAGCAAATATATTTCTGTAAGTATTTTTTTTTATCTGGGACCAGCACTCAGGAGATGACTCCTACACATGCGAAGCATTGTGCTGGAACTATAGGAAAAGGATAGTAGGACAAATGACAGGAGGTGAAGCTTAATTAATCATTTTACAGCTCTGCTTTCGCACGTTCTTTGTTTTTTTATACTCGTAGCAGTGCTGAAACTTCAGTTTAGTAGCCATTTTTATTATTATTTTACTTCGCCGGTGCTACACAATAATGCCTTTCCACATTATTTTAAGAGTACAAAACCTTAAAAAGCTGTGTGACAATGAGCAAATTATATAACAACTAGTAATTAGCTAAAATACATCATAATCAACCAAAAAGGCGATTTTGAATTTTTTGTCGCTTACGGCCCACTTCTCCAATCCCTCCCAGTTTTTGACTGAAGATTTTTTGAAATTACAAAGTCATTTCTACACATTTTTTAAGAGAATTTCTTTTAACAGTTTTCAAGATACTCGTATACAGAAATCAATATTTATGTCGTCAAATATCTGCCATTTTTTAACTGATGATTTGTTTGAACTACAAAGTCATTTGGACCGTATGCAGAAACTTCACTTCAACCGTCCCCAAGATAAATAAATATTTACTTTGTATGGGCGTGGTAACGCTTAGTAAGAATTTTTTAAATTTATATAGTTATTTATTTAGCTCCTTCCAGATATACAGAAAGATACTGTGAAAGCTTCAAGAAAATCGGTGCACGGAAATTTAGTAAAAAAAAATGTGAACAACAAGTTTTCTTCTTGATTGTATGTGTTTTGCATGAAAATAATAAGGAATTTCTTCCGAAAAATATTCGCTTCTTTGTGCTCGAATACCCTTTAGCCTAAAAACGTTTCATAGAGAAAATCTTCTTGATTCTATATCTGCGTAAGTCAAAGCTATATGTGTAAAAAAACTTGATCGTGTGATTGCAACGTTAATAAAGATATATCTTTGTATTAAATTTCATTAAATTCTCCTCGTGGTTTTATTTGTTACATATATAGGTACGAACCACCGTATTGACATCTACTATCCCACACAAAAAAAAATTTGGCAAAAGATTGAACACTCGTGACACAGAAAATGTGAAAAATGTGTTTTTTACGTGGTTGATTCTGAGATAACCGGCTAATTTGCTGGTCTCGTGTATAGGGACAAATAAAATATGTATATGCCACTTTATTATTATTATTATATTATATTATTATTTAAATTTTGTAAATTTCCAGCAAAAATAGTATATACATTTTTTAATAAAATTAGTGCAAACATGAGGTACACGTCATTTCCCTGTAAACTCTTATATTTTCAAAGAATTTTTTATTTGCGGTTGCATACCGAAGTTCGTTATTCGCCTGAATAAATTAAAAAAAAAAGTTTAATATATTTTGTAACTTTAAAATTTTTTTTAAGTTCATTTTAAATATCAAATTCGAATTCATGCCAATTTTTAAGGTGAGTACTTAAATTGTCATTTAAGAGAGAAATTAGTAGATATTCCTCATTCCCCTGTCAAAAAAATATTATAAAAATTATTACATTTCGTTAAATCAAGTTCTGGATATATTGCCAACACCAACCGTTACTGTGCACGTTGTTTTCCCCGGTAGTCTAGTGAGTAGTGTGCTAGTTTATGAGTTGGGAGTTCTAGATTCGATTCCTAGCAGAGACTCTGGTCTGCATCACTACAACACGTGAAATTTTTTTCTCAATGGGACCATAATAAATTGGACCCAAGTGGGCTGGGACTTTTCGCTACCTTTACCAGCAACCTGCCGACCGAAAAAAAAACAAATGGCAGAACGATTATTTTCACTCAGATTCTATGAACAGGCAGTGAGAAAAAAAAATTTATCAATGCATGCATACTTAAATATGTGAGTACGTACGCATTATATTAGTTTTTATAAAAATACGCCTAAATTTTTCTTAAAGAATTTTTTAGGACAGCGAAGCGCACTAATTTAATCTAGTTAATATAAAATGCAAAAACTATATAATTATCACGAGGCAAACTAAAAAAATAATTAATTTTTTCAGAAACAAAACCAGCTATTATACGGGGTGTCCGCCGGGAAGGTATACTACTTTGTTTGTAATTTTTGATTAATAAAAGAGGATGGATCTTATATTGATAAGTGTTTTATTGAATGTCAGCAATTATGTATGGAATACAATATCAGATAAATGTCCGCTTCTGTTAGCCTCACAAATACGAGCCCTTTTGAGCACATTTTTCATTACATTCTCACACATTTCACGCGGTATTTCACTAATTTCATCACGAATATTTGGTTTGAGTTGCTCAAGCGGTTCTGGTTTGTTTGCATAAACTTTGCTTTTCACATATCCGCACAAAAAGAGTCCGGAGCAGTCAAATCAGGCGACCGTGGAGGCCAATTAACATAACCATTTCTTGAAATGACTTGTTGTGGAAAGAGGTCTCGCAGTAATTCCATTGTAATCCTGGCTATATGCGATGTGGCAGCAGCAATGTTTTCAGCCGATCTTGCAGTACGTTGTGGTCCATGCTTGGGCCTATCACCTACAGACCCTCTTTCTTCGAATTCATTCACTACACGATATATAGTGCGTTTTGGTAGCACGTTGTTTCTCCCAAAAATTTCACGTAACTTTCCCATCGTCACAGTAATCGATGATTGATTTTGATAAAATGTTTTAACGATTAAAACACGTTGGTTTATCGAATATTTTTCAATAATAAATTTGCCAAGTGTCTACTTCGCGACTGCCAAATGTGAACTGTCAAGACTAATGTTACCAAAATGGCGGCAAAACAAAGTAGTATACCTTCCTGGCGGATACCCTGTATAATCATGCACTCATTTCCCTTTAATTAAAATGAGTTTTGTGCATTTTTTTCCTTTTTAAGGTGAACATCATGAGAAAAGAATGTGTTACACTTTTAGAGTAACATATATTTTCCAGAAAAAAAAATAAAAAATATAAAAGGCAGAATAAATGCTGCATATTACTCAAACAAGGAAACGCCATAAGTTAAGGGTCAAATATTTTGTACCATTGTGGAGTAAAAAATTTTGCACTTCTAAAGGTATTGCCACAATATATAAAATGTTACCCATCGAAAAGGAAACATTTTTGTTTAGAAAGGAATCTAAGTGTGTAATGAATAATAGACCTAATGTTTATCCCAAAATTTAAAAAATATGAATCTCAGCGGGCACAATATGGTGAACGGCCCAAAATCGCGGACAACTACTTCGTATACCGTCATATACAAATGCGTATACGATATGCATATCAAATTAAAGGGATTTTTAAGAAGGGAAGTCCAAATCAAATGGAATTACTATAAACACAATATTGCAGACGCCCCAAAAATGATGGACAACTGCATAAGTGGGAATGGGAATAAGGAAATGCACCGGATTAATCTAGTATTATATATAATCAGAACAGACTTTCGTGCGAGAATTACCAACAATATAATAAAACGATTCTACAATTCATATGACGTTAATACGAACTTGTCAATTGAACACATGATTTACTTTGTTAAAACAACCATTTATGATATAAAAATATGGGAATCGGTTAACCTTGCAGGCCATCTCTGAAGTTTAACCCATTCAAAGCCAATTTGCGGCAATCGACACAGTTTTGAAATCCAGAATAATTAATACCTATCGAAAATAGAATCGGTTTGACAAAAAAATACTGAGTAATTAAAAACATTTAAAATTTCTCGACATCAATATCTTTCCAACCATTTCACAGATTTTCCGCAAACATTGTTTAACTGCGTTTTCATAGAAAACGAGTGAATATACTCGTTCGACCATTTATATTGTAAACAACAATTAAAAAAACTCAAAATGTTTTTGTTTTCAATATAAAAGGGCGAACCGTTATTTTCATTCGGCTTCTATGATGATTAGATTTTGAACTCGATCGGCTTAGGAGTTTAAAAATTATTTGAAAAAAACCCGATTTTTTAATATTTCTGCAACTTATCGAATCGGTTCATTATCTCACACCATCTGAGTAAGTTCAATATCTTTCGAACGCGACAAAATTGAATCCGATCCGTGGACGCGTCAAATATAAAAAAATATGCATAAGTTTAGTTAAGGGCATGGCGATCGCTGAAACAGTTAGCCCGTTGACTACGGAAACAAAAGGTCTGGCTTCGAGCACAGTGTCCGACATTGCATTTTTCTGATGTGCTTTAGTTATACTTTGTGTCAGTTGGTGGCATAATTTTTGTTTTGAGTGTATCAATCGAACAAGGAAAAGCGAATGTTAATGCAAATGGTCATTATGAGAAGCTCAGTTTTGTAATTTTTTGCGTATACGAATATACGATATTTTTATATCTACGTGCGATCGTTCCAAGCATAAAAATTTAATTGCTTATTTTAAATTATTTTTTAATAAACTGCTGCTTTCTGTTGACTAACAATACAATATCAATATTTACCAGTTTAAATCCCCACTGCAAAACCGATTGTTAAAGTTAAAGTGTACGTTGAAACCAGGTTTTCCATACAAAACTCTTCAAAATACTTCAAGCCAACATTAAATTTCTTTTTGAGGCCGGGGGGGGGGGGGATAGGAATGACCCGGAGTTTGTGCGGCGTCTGAGGGGCACTGTGCGCGAGACGGCATCGATCGCGGAACTAAGACCGAGCGCGACCGTGGAGATGCAGGATCTTGACTCCTTGACGGTCGTGGAGGAAGCAGAGATGGCGGTCCGTGGTCTTCTCGCCGGGCGCGAGGAGCAGCTACGCGTGAGGATGACGGCTCCGGTGCGAACAGGTTTGGGCGTATGTGACCTTGTCGGTGGAGGGCGCCGCGAAACTCGTCGATATTGGCTACGTGCTTATCGGATGGGTAAGGGCTAGGATACGGACGTGCGGAAGTGTCGGTAGGTGTTATCGATGCTTTGAGGCGGGACACACCCAGGCAAATTGTACTGGGACGGACAGATGCGGGGAAACAGGACACAAGATGAGGAAGTGCAGAGCGGTCCCCAAGTGTGTCCTGTTCTCGGGGGCGTGGCGCGGTCGGACTGAGCACCTGCCGGGCTTGAAGGGCTGCCCGCTATCTCGCAGATGATGAGGGTGCTCCAGGCGAATATGCACAGAAGCAGGACAGCAGATGCTTGACTATGGCAGATGGTTGCCGAAAGGGGCGCCGACGTGGTTGTTATCAGCGAGCAGTACGGGCGGATGCACCGAGGATTCTGGCTCGGGGACGAGACGGGTACGGCGGCGCTCTGGTTACCGGGCGGTAGTGGACCCGCGCCTGCGAGGTACGGTATCGGCTGCGGTTACGCGTGGGCTCGGATCGGCGGTTTTGTGCTGGTGAGCTGTTACCTCACTCCTAGAGATAGTGTGGGGCGGTTTAGGGCAAAGATGGACGCTATCGAGGACACTCTGGCTGGTATGGCCGCATCCTTTGTGGTGGCCGGTGATTTCAACGGCAGGGCTGTGGAGTGGGTAATCCGACGACGAGCACGAGGGGAGGTGCGTTCTGGACATGGCGGCCAGGTCGGGCCTGGTGGTCATGAATACCGGTGGCGCCACGACCTTCAGGAGGCCACGGTGTGAGTTCACCAATCCTGTCATCACTTTGGTAACTGAGAATCTGTCTGGGATGATCGAAGGATGGCGGTGCTCGAGGAGTATACTGGGAGTGATCACCAGTATATTGAACTTAGGGTAGTATCGGAGGTGGGCGCCCGGGAGGAGCGGCGCGCGTGTTTGGAACGTCGCGATGTTGGACCGCGGGGCGTTCTTGGCCGGTTTCAACGGTGCTACGATTTTGGACGGTGGGGGTGACGCTGACTCCCTGGCGGGTGCTATGTTGCGGAGCATTGTCCGCGGATGTGATGCATCGATGACCCTTTTGTCGCGGCGAGCGGGCAGGCGACATGTGTACTGGTGGACACCGGAGATTGCAGGGCTCAGGCGGGACTGCCTCCGCAATAGGAGGGTCTCCACTAGGGGTAGGCGGGCCGGCGAGGCTCAGGAGTACAAGCGGTCTCGCGGGGCATTACGTCGCGCGATTATGGCGAGCAAGATGGCGCGGATGGTTTCGTATTCCCGGATACTTGTTGAGGATTCTCCGTAGTTAGCTGGATGATCTGGTGCTGCAGTACGATACGCCGGCGGGGCGGAGGAGCAGGACGATCACGTCCGGCGCGGTCCAGAGATCTGTGCTGGACCCGGACCTATGGGAACTTTGGTGTGGAAATGCCCGAGGATGCTCAACTCGTGGGATACGCGGACGATATAGCGTCGGTGATCTTGGCACGGGATCTCGGCGTCAGCATGCGGATAGGGCATGTGTCTCTGGTTACCCAGAGTGCGATAAGGTTCTTGGGCGTGAGACTCGACTGCAGGCTGACTTACTGGGCCCAGATACGGCATGTGGTCTTAGTCGCCATATTGTCATGTTGTGCAGACTCATGGCGAATGTCGGCGGCCCGACACAGAGCAAGAGGAGGCTGATTATGGCAGTCACGAATTCCAAACGCAGGGTGCTCGAGGCGGTATAGCGGACGGCGGCCCTTAAGGTTGCTTCCTTGTTAACAAAGTATGTTGGGTGAATGAAATCTGTAAACTTCTTGGTGTCAAAAAAAGGAAAACGGTTTTCGATATATAGAGAGTGGCCCAAATACGGCTATATGTATACTAGGTTTCTTATGGCTCTTACTGTTGATTTTGTGTAAAATTCAAAACCATGAAAAGGAAGAGAAAATATATAAAAAGTATTGATTTTAGTAAATTAAATTAAAACGTTGGTGGTAGCCGTTTTTTTCAGTGCAGCCATCTTTAATTTGCATTGCAAAAATATTTCATGTTGCCATATCTTTACTGAGAACAAATTAAGAAGAAACAAAATACACTGAAATTATTGTAAAAAAATATAAACAATTTTTTAAGAAATTTATAGATATAAAGCAAAATAATGGGATATTTTGCATTAAGCACTAAGCGATTTTAAGTATTCAAATATTGCGCCTTTACACAAAGTTCATGCGGAAACCCTTTCTTCGTGGTAGGGCGTTTCGCGTTTCAATTAACGATATACTTTTTAGTAAATTTCATTTGTTTGGCTTTAATATATACAGTTTTTATTTGTTTACTTGATATTAATTTTTTTTGTAAAATTAGTTAATTTAAATTTTTATTTTATATACATTGCCGATGAACATGCCCAGTATTGCTGAAGAAAAATTACCACTCCACTGCCCTATGAGGATACTTAAAAAAAAACAATATTTTTAATTTAAAATTTTATTTAATTTTTTTTTTGTATTTACTTTCAGGTATATTTAATTATAAAACAAACAACAATTTCTTTCATTAATATTCTTAAAAAGAAAAAATGCAAACTAGAATAAAATTATTGATATTAAACAAGCATAAATATATAACATTGCAAATGTTGTTTTACATTATGAGCAAAGCGCATGTTAAATGTATTGGGATACTATAGCAAACTATATTCCTTGTTTGTTTAGTCCCCGTCCATATTGTGAAGCATATGCTGCAAAAGTTTTTTGAATTCTCTTTTGAAAGTGCAGCAGTGTCCATACATGAATCTTTTGCTTCATGTTTAGTATTTTTTATTCCTCCCTTCTATCTTCTTTCTTTAATTTTTTTTGACATTTCTCAATACCGAATGTAAATATAAAATAACTACCCTGTGATAGAAGGTGTGAATATTTTTTTTGGAAGCACATTTGAAGCACAAGGTATAATTTGAAGCAAAATGAACGCTAAGAAGAAAAATTATATAATAATTTTTATATAATTTTATATTTTTTTTTTAAATTTTTGATTATATTTCACAAAAAATTAAAAATAAAACAGGGTAGCTATTATTATGATAGAAGTTAACAGTATACCAAACGAAAAGAAATAAAATGAAACGTCAAATACACCTCATCTCAAAAGATGCAAATAAGAAATTCAACAAAAACTGCATGTACATGAAACAGCGTACATACTTCCACTCCTCTTCCCCTTCTCATCAACAAACTCAAAAGTTTTGCAGCATATGCTTCACAGTATGGACGGGGACTTAGAAAACACAAAAACATTCATATATCGAAACCAGTTTTCTGTTTCTCAGTTCAATAATCCTTAATAGGAATGCACAGGACAACTCTGAAAAATTTTTATGGAATAATAAAACAAGATTTATTGTTTAACTCACGACCCATTATAGGATGTAGATCTGTATAAGTTGTTAATAATTTCAATATAAACATTTGTTTAGAAACATTTTTATACATAGAACTTATAACAAAATAAAAGATTGTGAAATGCACAAATATGTTCAGAAAAAAATCTGTAATTTACCTGTAATTTAACCTTTAACTACTGTGGTGGTGGTAAATTTTACCCTCTCTTATTTATTTTTTAATTTACTCTCTTCAGTTGAGCGCTATCAATTTTATTCTCTTTGTATCTTCTCATAACCCCATTACTATTATTCAGTTGTGTTTTGATCGTCGCGGACATTTACACGTGCTGGTGTAAAAATTACCACTCGTCCGGGCATACGGTTTTTTTTATTGGAAATACTTCTACCCCCACATCAAAACAAGCGTAAGTATTTAATGTAAAATAAAATACCACTCCTCAGGTTTAGCGTTAGTTTTTCATGGAATCATTTTGACCACTCCTGCAGTTTATCGCAATTTATTTTTACAGACTATGTCAAATTCCAGGAAAATAAATGATTTAGAGATAGCCAGATTGCTGGAAGACGATGACGAAATCTAGGCCGACAATTGGTTTTAGCACACTTGCAAAGACAAGAGCATAACCAACGACTACCTAAGTTACTTCGAGATAACATAAGTAGCATTTTAGGACTAGACTCCGTAACTCCCCCTCCAGTAGAGCCGACTATAGTTGCCAGGAAGCTATGCTACATCTGCCCTAGTAGGTTAAAGCGAAAGACTACACATGTTTGTCTGTTTTGTTGCAAGCCTATGTGTATGGGATGTAGTAAACGCGTATGCGTGAATTGTGCAAATAACGAATTAGATTAGTAAAATTCCTAAAAATGAAGTGATCTCAATTTTTTTTTACAATATTGTTTTTCTTTGTTTTCTTTTTTATTTTAAATGTTATAAAAAAAAACCTTTTTTTTGGCAAAATTTTCTAAAAATTAAAAATTTACCACCACCACAGCATATATGCCAAAATATTTCACCTCAGTAGTTAAAGGTTAAGAAAATGTGTAAAAAAAAGTAACAATTCAGAGAAAGAGTAATTTTTTTCTTTTTTACTTAATGAAAAGGTAATCCTATGAAACTAAATGAATTAGTTCTTTGTTCTTGGCTCTTTCCTGACTATTTTTCTTGTCTAACAGCTGTGTTTGCCACCACGTATCAACGTGGCCTGTACATGTGTAGTATATGTATGGACTACAGAGTTAAATCCGTTTACGACAACGACCGGCTCACATCGCTAAGCAACTCTATTGAAAAAATGTCGGCAAATAAAACGGAAACTGATGATATATACTTAACAGGTAAAATTCTTTTTGGGTGATAATTTGCATTTTTAATTTTATTTTATTTATTGTTTTGGTCCAGAATTGCTTTCCCTCGAAATGGGTCAACTTTGCATACAGGAGGACTTTTCTGATGTAACATTTATTGTGGAAAACCAAAGGATTCCGGCACACCGTGTTATATTGGCTACCAGAAGTGAATACTTTCGTGCCCTCTTGTTTGGCGGCTTATCAGAATCCAAGCAGTCTGTAATAAATCTTAATGTTCCAGTGGATGCTTTTAAAGCATTATTGCGATATATATATTCTGGACATTTACTAGTGACACAAATGGATGAACATTTCATAATAGAAACATTTATTTTGGCCGCTCAATTGTGTGTTTCAGAATTAGCGTTATCTATATCGGATTATCTAGCAAAGCATTTAGCATTAACTAATGTTTGTGTCTATTTGGAGGAAGCACGATTTTATAATTTGGATAAATTGAAAAAAGATTGTTTGCAATTCATGGATCGCAATGCTAAAGATATATTGCAGCATGAGTCTTTTACAAATTTATCAAAGGTAGAAAAAATGCATTTTTATTTTTTGAAAGTGATATTACATTATGTACACATACATACATACGTATATAATTTAGGAATCGCTGGAAGACGTCTTGAGACGTGACTCTTTTTTCGCTCCTGAAGTTCAGATTTTTTTAACCGTCCAGAAATTGTGTAACCAGAATAAAAATATTGATATTCAAGTAAGTGAAAAAACATGAATTTATATTGTATGCAGACATACTTGCGTTTTTAACAAGGTATAGGTATAGTTATAAAGCGTTATTTTTAAAATATATGGACTAATTAGGAAAAATTATAATCTAAGGTACCTAGGTAAATTAAATATTTAAATGTGAAGACAATCGTGGTTTTTGACAAAAGTACAATAAACGGCCGGCAACCCCGAGCTATCCTAAGTTTTCAGTGCTATTGGGTTATTGAAAGGCCTTTTTCGTTATCTGCGCAATATGGTTTTAATGTTTTTTTTGTTTTACAAGTTTTATAGTTTAAATTTTTTAAATGGGAGGCATTTTTTTGCTTAAAATAATTTTAATGCAAATGGAGAACACTTTTGTCAACAAACTATTTTATTTTGTTAATTATATTTCTTTTATATATATATATTATTTAAAATATACGTAGATATATGTTACTGAAACTATGAAAAACATCGCAATGTGACCAAAAAACTAGTAAAAAAAATTAACTTAATTTTCTGGTTTTTTGAAACGTGATTTAGAATCTGGTCACACTGTCTGCAAGGGCCCAAACGTAAGCTGTGTTAAATTCGGCGTATAGTTTATGGTCAGTTCTGGTAATTCTACTGTGAAAAATGAAGCTCGGTCTGGATTGGAAATGATCGGAAATGTCGATAAAAGATTGTTAATCGATGAGCTCGATCAACTGTTTTTCAATTCGAGTAACATTTTTCGATTCTTAATAACTCGCAAGTATAAAAGAATAATAATAATATTAATACTCGTCAAGATTGTATGGACATCTGAAAAGTAATTTATACAAAGAAAGTGACTGTAATTTTTCTATATTTTTACCTGTTTTCGGTGCGCCCATATCTCTTTGTTTCTTGAAAACTAAAAATTATTTTTGTTAGACGAATTATGTTGAATTCAAAAACATATTTTTCTTTCTTTTCTTTTGTGTAGTTGAGAATGCAAATTTTTGAATTTGAAACGAATTATCAAAAAAGATAATTCCTTGTATTTTTCTAGAAATAGGCACTATGCACATTCGAATGCATTAATTGTGTTTGAACATACAGTGACAGAAAAAATTATACCACCGTTTTGTAGGTCAACATACAAATTAAAACGATGTATAGATGAATAAAAGAGTAATTGTATTGTACAATATATTTACTAAACCATAACTATATACTATGTCACTAAACCATAAGTTCTTCTTGTTATTATCGATGTTTGTATGCATAAGCGTAGTTAGATTGTTACTCTGCAGTGGGCAAGTGCTCCACCCTCCAAAAGAGAAAATAAATCACAAAAATTCAGTATGTAATTAATGTAACAAAAGCAAAGTATTTAAAAA
Organism: Dexiosoma caninum; assembly: GCA_963924685.1. Classification (NCBI taxonomy): domain Eukaryota; kingdom Metazoa; phylum Arthropoda; class Insecta; order Diptera; family Tachinidae; genus Dexiosoma; species Dexiosoma caninum. Next base: position 62,721,738 of record OZ004729.1, read on the forward strand.
ATTATAGGTAACTACAGCTGTCAAGTAAAAAATAAATATATATGTACATATGTATATATTAGCGGAATTCACGGTTTGACAACAAAAAAATTTCAAATATCAATCCACTTATAAAAAGGGGAAAAAGAGCAGGAGTCGGCAGAATCGGGTATGGGTCCGTTTTGTCTACCTCAGCCCTGCGGAAATTCCACTATTCACAAGAAGAAATCTAACGATAAATACATCACAGATCATAGAGATTTATCATGCTTTGAAGTAACAAATAAATAAGAGCAATAATATCAAAAGAAACAAAACTGAAGGTCCTATAACAATTCAACATTTAACAGTGCAGAGACAATATTTTACATAGTTGAATTTTTATCTTTTTGCAAAAGTTTTCAAGTTTTTCTAGTTTCTATACGAAGTATGTAATTGTTAGTTTGCATTAGAAACAAATAATGCGATCTGTATACATATATAAAAAATAGCATAACTTAACGAGGGTGGCGATGGCACGATGGATGGTAGTCTGCACGTTAACTACGAATCCAAAAACAGACCTGGGTTCAACCCCAGTTTCAGACCAAAAATTTTAAAATAAAAATAAACATCTCGCATTTTTCTGATGTTGCATTAGTGTGTCTTTGTGTGTCAGTTGTTGTCGGAAGGTTTCAGTGGCGAAGGCATAGTCACTGGTCACTGAACAATACCGGCTTCAGCTGATAGCAATCCACAATCACATCAGAACGCCCTCCTTCGTCGGTATTGTGTACCACCGGCGAAGTAAAATAATAATAAAAATGGCTACTAAAGAAGCTTCAGCACTGCTACGAGTATAAACAAAGGACGTGCGAAAGCAGAGCTGCAAAAATAATTAATTAAGCTTCACCTCCTGTCGTTTCTCCTACTATCCCTTTCCTATAGTTCCAGCACAATGCTTCGCATGTGTAGGAGTCATCTCCTGAGTGCTGGTCCTAGATAAAAAAAAAAAAAAAAAAAAAAAAAAAAAAAAAAACTTTCGACCGATTTTAACAAATGAAGTCTCTCAGAAAATCTCTTTTTTTAAGAATATTGCATTTTTTGAATGGTGTGATAGTATTTTTTCATACAGCTGTACAGTTTATAGAATAATGGGAGCAGAAAATCTTTGGCTCGATTTGTACAGGATATTATTTGATCAAAGACCCGTGGTTTCTGGGGATACGATTTTTGACGAAAAAAATTTATCCACCATAATGTACACACATACATACATATGTATATACACACAGAAAAAAATTCCAATATAAAGTTAGCATGACTAAATGTTCATTAAAATCATGTTAAATTTCTGTAAAAATGATTTGAAATTTAAGATTGATTTCAAAATTAACTTAAAACAAATGCTCAATATTTTTCGTAATAAAAATAACGTTGCACAATGTTAAATACAAAAAATACTTTTTGATATTGAAATTAAAGTTTTGTCAACGTTGCAATCTACTAAATCCCTTTACCCTATCTCCCAAAACCTTATTTCCTAGTTCCGGCGCAATGCACCGCATGTATAGGTATCATACCCAGAGTGCCGATCCAAGAAAAAAAATCAATACTTCAAGATTCAAAATTTTCGTACAAAGACAGACTAATATAAAACTAACTGTTCATGTAGTTAGAATTATACAATACAATTAGCTTATTGTCCATTACCATGTGTCCATATTTTATAAAAAAATGACAAGAATTCCAAGTATATATACTTATGTATACATATATGTATGTATATTAATGTATATGGTTGCACAATGCTGTTTATTAAGTAAATTATAAAATAGATCTTATAAGTTTCACAGTCGCAAAAGAAGTAAAGTTTAACAAGAATTTTAATATAATGAAAATTACAAAACTAAAGAGAAAAATAACAAAAAATATTAATTCGAAATGAGAATAACACCGTTAGGTATACACGTATTACTCTATCGATTTATTGGTACACGTCATTAAAGTTTATAAGTTTAGTTGGTAATAAAATGTACAAAAAAAAATGAGTAGTTTAAAATACGAGATCAATCATTAATACGTACATATTGCAATTGGAAGATAATTATCATTAAATATAAATTGTGTTAATTAGTGATTATTACAATTAAGGTACACTGTATATAATACTAATAGTACCGATAATAAACTTTATATGAATTTATATTAAAGAGAGTTTAAATTAAGAAACGGTTAAAGAAATACTGTTTATTTCAGCAACACTAACATTGAATCAGGTTAAATGAAGTTTGAGCAATGTCAAATAAACAGATGAGAATTATAAATCATACTTAAGGCAGCTTGAAACAGGCAAATATTTTGGTACGTTCGTTTATGAGTTTAGAATTCTCATTCTTAATAAATCTCATAAATGTACATACATGATAATTTTCAAACCCTGACAAGATGCCACTGTAAAATAGGAACAAAAATAAAACGTAGCGAGAAAAAAAACATAGATACATATGAACATATTTGAATAAAAACTCAATGATTAATATTTCAAAACTTTTTAGCACTTCCTTACACAATTAATTTCTTTACTTACAGTCTATCCTTTCGCTTGTGCGCTTTCCTCTAATAAATCCTGAACAACTATTGCAAATAGTTCGCTCATCGAGTATAGTAGAACCCAACGAACTGCTAGACGCAATACATGAACAAATTATATCTAAATATTTACCATTCCGGGCTGAATTTTGGCCTGAGAAAAATGTGGCTACTTCAAAATTTGGTTCGCATACCATACAGGGTAGCTGTCCTGCTGAGCTCTTAAATGGCAATGTTACCAATTACGACATGGAAAAGGGCTATACGTGTCACTGTATTACCGATGACAGCGATAATGGTATAACTGTAGAGTTGGGCACTCCTTGCATTATAAATCATATAAAAGTCTTATTGTGGGACCGTGATTATCGCTCCTATTCATATTTTATTGAAGTCTCTGTGAATCAAATACAATGGCACCGTGTGATTGACTATTCTCAGTATTTCTGTCGCTCATGGCAATTTTTATATTTTCAACCTCGTCCTGTGCGTTACATCAAATTGGTAGGCACTCGTAATACAAATAATAACGTATTCCACGTAGTTACTTTGCAAGCAATGTACGCTACAAATTTTCCAAAGGTTATCGAAGGCCTTGTGGTACCCACATATAATGTTTTCACTACTGAAATGGGTGCGGTAGTATTAAAAGCCGACAGGCGCACAAGAAATGCTTTAATAAATGGTCAAAATAAAAAATATTGTTATTATAAGCATTGGCGTCATACTTTGACATTTTTGGATACTACTGGAATTTTAGTACGTTTGGGTGAGTAAACCACTTTATAAGATATTCCAAATTAAGAACTTTATCATTTCTTTAAAGCACAACCGTACATAATTGGGTCAATGCGTTTATTGTTGCGGGATTTAGATGATAGTCAGTACAGTTTCTATATTGAAACGTCAGTTAATGAACAAGATTGGGTTATGGTAGTTGACAAGCGGAATGAAACAGTCAGATCTTGGCAAAACGTTGCTTTCATTCCATTACCAGTGTTGTTTATACGCATTTTTGGTAATGTGTATGGTACGCGTAATACACACAATGAAACCTTTCACTGCGTCCATTTAGAATGTCCGTCGCAGGATCCTCATTTTAAACAACGTGATGGTGCAGAAGAAAAGCAAGAGTGCCGATAATGGATCGGGTTTCAGCGGGCGAAACCCATACCAGAAATCAACCGATCCAAGTAGAAACATCTGTACTCCTTCAAATCGACACTAATTGTTTAGAATATAATAAATCAAATAATATCCCAATAGATTTAATTTTATAAATAGTTTGTTAGTTGAAGTTAAGTTTCAAACGGACACAATTGAAACGATCTTTCAGTTGAAGTTTAGTTTCAAACGGAAACAATCTTTCAGCAATAAGAAAATGAAGCAAATTGGTGATTAATTATTATATGTCTCTCTGTTATAAAATATAAATAAAAATAATGTATATAATATGATTTGTAATATGTTAACTGAAAAATTTTATTGTGCTGCCAACGGAACAACAACCGTTCTGTAGAGTAGAATTAATGTAAAAGCGGTAAGATGAAACTGAAGTCAGAAAATGCAGAAAATAACAATAGTAAAACTGTACTGATTTGCAATTGACGTAGTCACCACTATTATCACAGAATATCTTCCTACTTCTATCTATCCTACTTCTTATAGCTGATTTCATTACATAAATCCTTTCTCTGCCGTCGATGTCATGTATTGCCTGAAACACAAATTTTTTATAAGGGCCTAAAATTGCAATTTGATAACATGTACATATATCACTTACCTGTCTAGACTTTTCCGGAACATGTGGAGCTTGTATGCTTCTGTGAACCATAACACGCAATGTTGGCTCCTAAAAAATTGAAATATAATATAGTAAAAGCATTTAAATAATTACTTTTTAATTAAATACATATGTACTTACCTTTTGGTTTTTGTTCTCCGGCTTCTACATCCGCTTTTGCGTTGTATTGCTTTTTTCACTTTTGGTAATATGTAGACAAAATAATCTATAATATTTATGTCTACATATTACCAACTTTGGTCATGATATTGGAGGAAAATGGAAAATTATTTCCAATTTGCTTCAATATCTTACACAAAAATTTATTTTCTGTCAACCAAAAGAAAATTGCACAAGCTTCGTACGACAAAGAAAGCAACATTTTTAAAAACTATTTGTTGTCCCTCTCGCACGAAGTATGTGACCTGGCAGCACTAAAATTTTTGTGTCGAGTCTAGTTGTAGTTTATGGTATTATTGTCTTATTATACCGCAGGCATTTACAGTAGACATTTAACATGTGTCTGTCTTTCAAAATCTAGCACTAGTTATTGTGGGACCATGTTGAAACTAATACTGGATGCAGGATAAAACAATTAATTACATTTTTAATGAAATATTTTATTTTGCGTGCTGTAGCATCTACATACGAATGTATGCATTTTTAACACAACAAAATGAGGCAGCTGTCAAAAACGTCTCTACCCATCAAAGGCGAAAAAAATGTAGGCTATTCATTGACAATGTCACCAAAATATCCCCAAATCAGTCGACGAAAGTGATGATTTGGAAACACTGGGACTTTTCTTCTTAAAGGGAGTAAATGCGATAACGGTGTACCTACTATGGCACAGCTTTTGTGCTACTGGATGCTAGAATTATTGCACAGTAAATACCCCATAAGCATTCGACATTCATATATTAGAAAAAAATAACTCGTTTTATTAGGGGACCATTGCGTATTCAGTAGATTTGACGATTTAATGCCCTTTTGACGATTTTTCGTATGTTTTTCTTTTTTCTATTCTTGTGTATGCAGACATATTGAAAACATACCATAAATTGTAAAAACATATAAACAATAGTGAAAATACTAAAAATTATTAACAATACACAGAAGCGGTAAGCATTTTTTAAATAAATTATCTTTTAAGATATAGGGTCGAATAGGACAAAATTGCAGCAGTTATATACTTCTGTAAATAAAAATATAGAACACAGTTTTTCTAGTTATTTCAAAAACGTTTTACATTAAAAATTTTGTATATTTTAGTATTAATAAGAATTTTGGATTAATAAGAATTTTGCTTATTTTATGTAAAAATTATGTTTATGTTTTGTTTTTGTTAAATAAAGCAACTATTTTAAGACATTTAATATCTTTAGATATAAGAATTATTTTACTTAAATGTGAATTGAGTATACATACCTTGTATGTTGAGTAAGCTATAAATACTCTCAATAAGAGAGCAAAATGTACAAAAGTAAGAAAACGAAAAAAACCATAAAATTTACCAGAATAAAAGAAATGTCAATTTTTTACAGCTCTGTTTATATCGGAGATGATATTTGACAATTTTAAAATTGTACTTTTTTGACCCCAAATGTACTAAAAACATAAAAGTTGTGTTAAGTTTTACTATTATTAACTGTTAGTAGCAGAAAGATAAAATGAGTTCTTGTATATTGAGAATTTGTTTCAAAATCAATCAAATTAAAGTAATACTGAAGGAGTTCCTATTACTCGAGAGACCACCTCGTTGCGAGACAACCAACGTGTTGTTGAATAGTTAAAAATTAATGCAGTTCATTACAAAAGTATTCTTGAATTTTCGCAAATTCATCAATTTTACAGAAAGGGTAATTTTACTCGTTTGTAAACTTATAATTCAAACTATAGTTTTTGAAGCTCCGTACGACTGAGTTTAGACGAGAAAACATTTAGTTTTGTAGCATGTTACAGGTGTGGAAGAGAGCATCGTTTTTGTGTTCGGTACTCGGCGACACGTTTTAACAACGACATATGTTGTCTTTGCCGATGGATAGAATTAATTTTTATGCGAATCCCTGAATAATTTGTTTTAATATTTGTATATTTTAAATAATTGTGGGCAATTATGTTAAGAAAAAATTCACAGATGATGGCCCACTCCAAGGTTCTGATGGATATTTCTATTTTATATTATATTACATTTCTTTTTTTTATATACATATGTACATATAAGAATATTGAAATAAAATCAACGTAAAGAATTTAAATAAATAGTGTTTCATTTCAATTGGGATATCCGGCTACAGTGAGCGATATATATGCATCAACGCTGACTATCACATGCACACAGAAGTTTCGGTAATTTTTCTCATATTGCCCTTAAGAAAATTATATAAACTTTGTTCTACGCAATGACCGATAATTCTTTCAGCAATGACGGTCATATCACCGGTAAAATGAAATTTCGCTGGTCACTTCATTCAACAGGCCAAACGTCAAAGTTTGTGAAAAAGTTGTGAAAAGTGGTTGTGAATAATTTAATAATTAAATATTATATTAAGAAAAATCGAAAATATATATTTGCTATAATTAATTTAAATTACTGAACAACGTATAATCATATGAATATACTTTGGTACTTAATATTTAGTGGAGTAATGTAGTACTTTTGCAATGCAAAGTGTACTGAAAAAAGTACAATTGTACGAGCTTGATTATCCCTGATTTTCATTGAAAGTTTAATGTGATTGATGACAGTTTACCGAAAAAAAACTATTTTTGAAAGAATATATTTAAAAAAACAAGTATGGAAAGAATTAAATAATTATATTTATTTTTCAGCGATGGCCTTTTTTATGAAAAGTTTTTAACAATTATTTATTTTTCAATATTTCGCTACCAAATAGGTAGCATCGTTAGGAAATAATAATTTCTATTAACAAATGTTTATTTAAAAAAATGGTATTTTTTATGAAGTTTTTAACAGTTTTTCAGTTAAACGATTTTATTAATTGAAAGATATTTTCATTCCTCTCAGCCTTGTTCAACAAAAAATAGATTTTAATAAAAATGATAAAATTATGATTTCGATCTTTAATATTTTATCCAAAATTCAATAATTTTAACAAATATGTTGTTAAAATCTGCTTTTTATTTATAAAAAGGAAAAAAATTCTAAAAATATGGCACTCCATATTCTTGAGCTTTCGTATATAACTAAATTTTCCATTTACTTTGTCGCCCCTTTTTGTGATGCCATCGTAACATCAACATCACCCAATTGACAATTGAGTTAAATTCCACCATTTTGAAAATAAAAGCGTGCTTTTAGTTTTTATATTTAAAATATTTTTAATTAAGTATGTATGTGGTATATATTTATTATTTTCAGCATTGAAGAATAAAATTATTTTTTAAGGCGAGATATATTTTCTTCGAAACCGATTTCATGATTTTTTTTTATTATGTCAGTTTCGGTATTCTTTGGCCAATTTAGAGAAGTCCAATTTTCTTGGAAACGGCTCTAAGAATTTTTAGCACGGTTCCAATAAGCTAAGAAATATTGAACACAATGACATTTTTATTCTAAAACTTCCGAGGCCCATAACTCGGAAAATATACGTTGCCGAAGGTTTTTGCACTAAACTTTTTTTTCTTAAAATTAAATTTTCTATCAGATAAGTTACCTTTTTTTAAATTCGGAGCGGCTTCACTAAACTAGATTTAAGCCGAAAAAAATTTATTAACTATTTAAAATTTTAGTTTATTATTTTATTATGTTTCTTGCAATAATTTTGCATTTTATTTGAATTTTATTCATATTGGTTGCAAATGTTCGTACACACTGTTTTCTCGACTACTTTTTTCTTTAAAATAACTTACTACTATGTTACTAACATATACAACTCTGCTGGACGGTATGTTCACATAGATCATGCGAGAATTATACACTGCAGTATAGAACATATGTTGAAAAATTTTGTTGTTTATTTGTTGTCATGTAATGTAAATATCAAAATTTGTTTACATTTTATGTGCTTCAATATCATTTTTACTTATTTGTTTCATTTGAGGGTGCGTGCAATTAACAGTTTTATCCATTTCTTTTGAGAGATGGTTGCAAAAGAAATGCTGGCATACATAAATGAAATTAAGGGTTTTCGTCTTACTGTAGCCTGTGTCTTCTTACTTTTGAGAGAATAGTGAAAAAAATTAATTCTTACATAAACAAAATTTATGTTTTTTTGCTATTGTAGCCATCTGTCATTGACAACATCACTCCAGGTGTCTTCTACTAGGTGAACTCGTTACGCCAGGTGACTATTTTTTGCTTGTAAAAATGTTTAGTTATTTGTTGAGAGTGTCAAAGAATACTTTTGTTTTTGTGTCTTTGCATGGATACCCTATTTCAATACATTTTTTTGACATAGATTGTAGTACAACAACACCAAACGCTACTACCTACTTGAATCTGCCTTGTGCTCAATAGTTGTTTTTGGTATTGTTGTAAAGTTGCGGCTCCTTGATAAATATACCATAGGCTAAAAAAATATACTTTGGAACATAGAATAATATTTTGTGCTTTGGAATAAGCGCAATTTTAACAAAAAGAAAAAGAGTATCTATTAAGCAATGGGTAAGTACATAATTAACTTATTTTCAGTATGCTGTTTTTAATAGCATACATTTTCTTTCTAGCCACCACTTAATGGAAAGCTTATAATGCTAAAATATGTGTAGCAATTGCGAAAGTTTTCAAGGAGCCGGCAGCCCAAGTAATCGTTTCTTTCTGTAATAAGAGCTCTGCGATACCTTATAATCATGCTTACATTGTTGTAAATGATGATATACAGATATTTCCCAGTCGGCCCGGCAACTGGACAGCACGTGAAGGTTAAAGAAAAATTTGTAAATGCATTTGTTGTACAAAAATTGCAATTTCCGAAATCTTCAAAAAGAAGTCTACAAAACTTACGTTATGATGTGGTAGCTAAATAAACACAGGCTGTAAAGGCGACAGTATGTAAGTATGATGATACTTAATAAAATTATATAGGATTTAAACGCTTTCTTTTGCAGCTAGAGTAGAGTACATGATAGGATAGAATATGTCAGGTATAGAGATGCATCACTGGAATGAGACAACCACCGTGGCCCCCGATGAATACGCTGAGCTCCCTGAGCCTCATCTCCGATAGGCTGCCAAAAGATGCAGTGAAGTAAAAGAGGCGCACGGAAGTAGTGAGCGACACTCCTTTTCATCGTTGCCCAGAGCAGAAGTTATTGTACGGCAGACGCATGCGTCTGGCATGAATCTCAATAGGCCAGTCTGCAGTTATCGTACCTGTAAGACTCCGAAGCCGCCGCCTCGGTAAGCGTTAATCTAAGCGTCTCCAGCACGACGAGCGATGTATTCCAAAGAATTTCGATAAATTTTGGTAGTACCACCAAATGAAATGTACATCTATGAAGATTTCGTGGCTATATGGTACATCATATAATTTTAATTCTATAGTAAAAAAAATTAATGCTGGCGACAGACGATGCAATATGTTTATGCAACTAGAGCAATTTTAATTTTTGGTTATGTGGCAAAATATCAACATAAAAGTTTACGTGTTACATCGTCTGTAGCCGGCATTAAGTAGTTCTAAAAAAAAATATGAAAACTGGTCGTTGTCCCATATAGTAACTGACATTGATCGATAAAGGACAAAAATGCATTTCAGAAAAGGCAACTATTATTTCCTGATTGACTTTCGAGCAAGTAAAGGTTTATTAATACAAGGTTGTCGCAAGCCAAATTCGCTTTGCAGTCGAACGTCAAATTTTTTGTACCATGTGCATTGTTAATTATAACATGACAAAAAGAACGTGTTAAATTAGTGTAATGTAAGTAAAATTTTAATTAATTGTTACAAAAAGCAATTTATTATGCATTCTTATTATAATAATAAATTATTATAACTATTGAATTATTTACAACCACTTTTATTAACTTATTCACAAAAGTAATAAAACTTTGACGTTCGGCTTTAAAATACGTTACAAATCGCTGAATCAGCTTACGGGCGAATTAGCTAGTGAGTTTACATGACAATGAATTGCCTTGGAGCAAGTGCTGTGTAAAATTTTATCCAAACGGTAATTAGCCTGTTGACTCTGAAGCAGAGTAATGGATTTTTCGTTAGACGACAGCAATTAAAGCTGACCAGTATAAGTCGTATGTTATTCCATAAATCGTTCGCAAATGTTCAGCAGTGATACCCAGCCGGTATTTTATTATATTATTACAATTTTTGTTGAATGAAGTTCGAACTTATCTACCTACTGATTTTGTGTGCACAGATGTAAAATTATGTAAAAACTATAAGCGTTGAGAATAGAAAGATATTGCTAAAACCTTTCAAATGTAACTAATATTAGCCATATGCGTTCAAAAAAGAGGAGATTCTCATTATTTTTGATTTTTTATCGCTCTATTTAATTTTTTTTTCCATTGGATAAAGCGTTCGTAAACTAGATTTAAGTCTTTATAATAACCCTTTGTACCCAGCAAAAAAGACATGGAAGAGAAATAGTTCAGGCATGAATCCTATTTTTTTATTTTTTTTAATCTTGGGCCAGCACTCAGGTATGACCCCTACACATGCGAAAAGATTAATTATTTTTACAACTCCGCCTTTTGCACGTAATCGTAATTATATTTAGACTCACATTGAATAAATGAAAAAATAGTTATATAATAAACCTGATTAATACACTTGTTTCATTACTCATTGGAAAGTATCTAGGAGACGCACGGCATGGATAATAAAATTAATTTTAATTGCAGCGAAACTAGAGATCGCTTTTACTGTTAATTATTACAATGTGTTCTTAATTTTTTAAAAATTGGCAATTCCAGTCGACGATATTCTACAAAATGTAGACAAGTTTGTGGTTTAATTAATTTTGCTATACTTGCTCTAAAATCGGTATTGTTAGTACCTTGGGAAGTTCGAACATAAACATGATTTTGGTAAAAACTAGTAAAATCATCAATACTAGTAAAATCATCAAATATGTGCTCTTAAGAACAAGTGATATTTTCAGCTTTCATTTTAACTATTTTTCTAATTCATTCTATTATTTATATGTATCTCAAACACACTTTTGTTATTTAATGTCCATTGATATGTTTTTCTTTTTTTCTTTCAGGTGAATAAAACTATTTTTTATGTAAATTGTTGCTATAAAGCCGGTAAGTGGGAAAAAACAAACTCTAAAATAAAATTATCACATATCTGAAACAAATTTATTTTGAAATGAAACACTGAAAACTTCTAATATTTACACTTTAGAACAAGATTAAACTTCTTACAAAGTAACTTGTTTCCGGCAATGGTTTTGAGCAGCAGATGAAAAGTTATATTTTAGTTATAATCTACTGAACATAGCCGCATATATTTCAGATGTACAATTGAACCTCGGTTATCCGGCAGTCTATTAACCGGCATGCTACTATTTTACAACTTCGTTGTAAAATTTAATTTAAAAAAAAATATATCCTATCCTATTCAGACCTTGAAATACCTTCAAAATAACAAAAAATTTAAAATTATTTTTTAAACTGCAACTTGCAATGGGTAATTATCATTGTTTTATGACTCAAAGTTCTCTAGTTCTGCTCTAGTGTTCTCTCTATACAATTAATTTCTTTTAATAAATAATCGATCTCCTTAGGTAAATATTCGGAAGCGTGTTGCACAGCCATATTTAATTATACCTATAAATATAATTATACAAGCATATACAACCACTAACAAATTATTTTTCCCATTATTACCGAACAGTTATCAACTCCAAAACCAACAAAGTTTTTAATGATAATAATGTTGCTTTAAAAGCAATTGCAATGACAATCTTTTTTTAAAGTTAAAAATGATCAGCGCTTGCTTCATTAAATAGTCGAAAAAATATTGCTAATTTTTCTATATTGTACGGATCCATGATAACTGAAAAGTGTTGTTTGTTGCATTAGTCAACAACTTGTTGTATATTTGAAAGACTAGTACAATCTTTAATAATATTTTAGCCTTTTTGCGGTTTATAAGAATTTTCTTTACGGTGTTGGAATAAGTAATTCAATATTTGAGCAACATTTTATATTTCAAATCTGTAATTCCAAATTATGTATAAAACAAATAGGGATCAATTTCCGCGTCTGCGAAACTAACTAGCCGATTTTAATGAAATTCAAAACTTAGACAGGTCATCACCTAGAAGGCGAATTAGAGCAGGCCAATTGAGGGTGGCGAAGGTCGAAGTAGTCTGCACGTTGACTACAAAACGAAAAATGTTCCTGCGTTCAACACGTTTCAGACTCGTAAAAAAAAATAAGAAAAAAACATCTCGCATTTTAGTCATTCATAGTCACTGGTCACTGAACAGTAACGGCTTCAGCTGTATCCAATCCAAAGGCACATCAGAACACAGTCTTTCGTCGGTATTGTGTAGAACCGGCGAAGTAAAATAATTTCTAAAAATTGCTATTAAAAACGAAGCTTCAAAAGTTTAATACGTCTCCTTGACATCAGAGACCCAAAAAACTACTATAAAAACAAATAACGTGCCATAAGCAGTGTTGTAAGATAGTGAAGCTTCACCTTCTGTCATTTCTCCTACTATCCCTTTCCTCTAGTTCCAGCACAATGCACCGCATATGTAGGGGTCATATCCTGAGTGCTGTTCCAAAATAAAAAAAAATGGCGGACAACTACATGTCCTACAGTAGTGTTTGTTAGTTCGACCGGTATGCACGTGTCTTCTTTTGGTCCCCTGTTCGGTCTTCGGTTAAATTAAAACAGAACAGAAATAAATTAAAAAAAGAAAAATACAAGTGGAAAAAAAAATTTAAAATAAAAACAAAAACAATCAACTTAGTGACAAACAACAAAACAAAATAAACTCAAAGAAAGGAAAAATTTTTTTGCTCAACTTTCATTAACAAATAAAAAAAGCAATAAACTGCAATAATCAAATATAATACAAAAAACAACAATAAATTAGACGGTGGAATCTGAGAAGAAAAAAAAAAAAAAAAAACCGCTATACCAGTGACGGGCGAGAAAAACAAAAATCAGTGCTGACACTACCAACCAGTGCTGTCACTTCGGGTCACGGTGACCGGATGAGGTCTTTCATGGCCTTTTTCGTGGCATTGTGCTAATTCCCTCTACCATACCCGACTAAATCTTTTGCATTGTTGTTGCCATTGTGTTGGTTACTGCTAGACTGTTTGGTGATGAAGGAGTAACACTGATCACCGGCAGTCGTTCAAGCAGTGATTAGCTCAGTGGCAGCTACAATACAAAAGATAGACATTTTATTTGGGTTTTCTCGCGTTAATCATGACAGGCCGATTTAGAATTGACTTCTGCAACATACGTGGTCTAAGGGCAAATTTCTTCTCTGTCTATGCTCACGTTTGTCTCCATCGGCCGGATGTTTTCGCCTTAAGTGAAACCCAGGTGTCTGAGGATGCTGACCCACAGGATTTTCACATACCTGGGTATCACCTCCTATCTCTTTTCTATATACACAGGGGCCTTGCAATTTATATACGCAATGAAGTTGTGTACCAGTGCCAGCAATCTTTAGACACACATGATCCCGAATTTAGCTGTCTTTGGGTTAAATTCAAAATCAGGGCACATCTTCTACATTTCGGGTTTCTTTACAGAAGCCCAAACACGGAAAGGGAGAAGACTATACAGAACTTCGATGCCCTTTCCGACAATATATCGGGGATCCTCGAAAATTACCCGAACAGTGAAATCGTTATTGCTGGTGATTTCAATGTCCATAATTTATCGTGACTCCGCCATTCGAGCAATACAACTCCAGAAGGCCAATATGCTGAGCTATTCGCAGCGCACAATCACCTTGCGCAATTAGTGAATGAACCAACACATATTTCATGTGTTGACGGGCACCAACACAACACCCTCGACCTTTTTCTCACTTCACACCCTGAAAAGTATGAAATGAATATTAGCGCACCTCTCGGTAATTCGGATCATTGCACCATTTCTGCCTCCTTTTCGTTTGCGGAACTTCGAGGCGTTTCACCGCCAGCTATGAAACGTTTGAAATATATTTACGAAAAGGCACGTTGGGCTGAGCTCAACGATTTCTTTCGGCATTTCAATTGGAGGCTCTGCTTCCTCGACAATGATGTCAATGCCATGGCTAAAATGGTCCAAAATATAATAATGCTTGGTATGAAAACGTTCATACCATCAAAGCAAATTTCGATTAGGCCTAGACCAAAGTCTTGGTTTAATCAGACGTGCAGACTTGCAGTCAGATCCAGAGAGGAAGCATTTAGTGTCTGGCGGAATAATAAAAACGCAGATACTGATATGATGCGCAAAAGGGAGAGAACTTCGTGTGCCAAAGTGCTAAGACGTGCAAAAGCTTTGTACGAGCAGAGTCTTCGCGCTAAAGTTCTTACTGCCCCACGGGGAAGTAAAAGCTTTTGGTCATTCGTTAAAAGAGTTAAGGGAAACGCTAGTTCTTCTATTCCGTCTCTTTTAAAGGCTGATCAAATATTCACTGACCCGGTTGAAAAAGCTAACCTCCTAGCTGAAATGTTTGCAGGTAATTCTCACCTGCCGGAAAGCAATCAACCACTGCCCGCATCCGAGCGTGTATCCGTAACTATGCCAAAGATATACTTTCGGGCTCGTGCAGTTAAAAGGGTTTTATCGGACCTTAACATAAATAAGTCTCCTGGCCCGGATGGAATTCCGGCACTGGTCTTGAAGCAGTGCTCTTCGACGTTATCACGTCCTCTGGCAATCCTTTTCAGCACCCTCTATCATGCAGGCGAATTTCCGTCGTGCTGGAAAGTTGCAAATGTTACGCCGATCCCCAAGAAGGGAGAGGCAAGCAACCCTGAAAATTACCGCCCAATCGCAATATGCTCTACCATTTCTAAAGTAATGGAGAGTATGCTAAATTTCCATCTTATGAAATATCTGGAGTCCAATAGCTTACTTAGCGACCGACAATATGGCTTCCGTGGAGGACGTTCCACGGGTGATTTATTAGCCTTCCTGTCGGAAAAATGGTGTCGATCCATCCACCATTTTGGCGAAAGTAGGGTAGTGGCTCTAGATATTTCAAAAGCATTCGACAGAGTGTGGCATGGAGCACTCTTGTCCAAACTTATTGCTTTTGGTGTCGGTGATATCTTCTCTCGATTTATATCGAGCTTTCTCAGGGATCGCGCTATAAGAGTTGTTATAGACGGGATCTCATCAAACGAGTTCAATATCAATTCAGGGGTACCACAAGGCTCTATTCTTTCTCCTACCCTATTTCTTATTTTTCTTAATGACCTCCTATGTCATACTTCAAACCCTATCCACTCTTTCGCAGATGACAGCAGTATCTGCCATTCATATTCATTCGATCGTAGGCCGACATCAACTATGATCGCGGCGACGCGGCAGAATATGAATGATTCGCTAACAGGTGACCTCACGAGAATATTGGAATGGGGTCACGCGAACAGGGTCGAATTCAATTCCCAAAAGACCCAATGCTGCATGCTAACACACCGCCGTATGCATGATCACGCTGCCTCATCTGTAAAAATGGGTGGCATAAACATTGAGGAATCAGAAGCTCTTGATGTTCTTGGCATGAAAATCCAGTGTGATGTCCGATGGACTGAGCACATTTTTCAGGTCTCAAAGGAAGCATTCAAGTGCCTAGGCTTTTTAAGGCGGTGTAAGACATACTTCACCCCATCTGATCTCCTCACTATTTATACCGCCTACATCCGACCGAAAATGGAATACAACTCTCATGTGTGGGCCGGTGCTTCAAAGACTATTTTGAAGTTACTCGACCGTGTACAGGAAAGGGCGAAGAAACTCATAGGAGACGGTAGGGTAGCCAACTCTATTGACTCTCTTGAGCATCGTCGCAACGTGGGGTGCGTTTCGTTGTTCTATCGTTACTATAATGGGATGTGTTCTAATGAAATCAGGGAACTTGTTCCCGAAACCCGGTTATTCGCGCGCACGACGCGATCATCATTAAGAGCGCATCCATTTGTGGTCGATTTGACGGCGACTCGCACTACGCATTACAGGGAAAATTCGTTTTTTGGCCGAACGGCACGTATGTGGAATAGACTACCCGCAGAGGTGTTTCCTGTCACTTTTAGCATGGGAAAGTTTAAATCAAATGTCAATAAACACTACTCCCTCTATCCTCCTCCCCATAACCTATTTTCCTAGTTCCAGCACAATGCATCGCATGTGTAGGGGTCATCCCCTGAGTGCCGGTCCAAGTTAAAAAAAAAAAAAAAAAATATATAAGGAGCTAAGGGGGCAGCGAAGCACGGTCTATGCCGAACGAACTTCTTGTATAACGCGAATTTTTTCTAAAGTTGCATGATTTTTCGTAAATTGCTGGCAAATGAAATGGTCTTGCAAAACCCAACATTGCTCCAGGATTATACTTGCTACTGATGTATATAAGTATATATATATATATACACTGTGTGCTCTGTGAAGTGAAATCGGTGTAAAATTTGTGTCTTTTTACAAAAGTGGTGCAACAAGTGGCAAGGCAGTCAAAAAATATCAATTTGATACTCTAGTAACACAAACGGTACGCTGATTACAATGAGGAACTTGATATTGTCATCATTTTGCAAACATCTGCTGTTTTTGTTCTTATTATTTTCTTTCTTTTCCTTTCCCCATTGTCGCTGATTTTATTATGGCGTTCGTCTGTCTTAATGTCTGGAAGATACCATCGCATTTGCGCTTTTGTGGTCAGCAAGAAAATTTGACCATTAGCTTATAGGATCGTACATACAAATTAAACATTTGGTTTTATTGTTTCATGTTGCAAGGATCTTAATTTGCCAACAATGGATTTTGCTTGCTTGATTTTTCAGTCTGCCAAAGATTAATCAGTGTTTAGAAATAAATTCCATTATTTAATTTTGCGGTGAACAAAGGTTTCTATTAAAAGGAAAAATTATAATACAAATTTTCTAAAGGATTTTTATAAAGACCGCCTGTTTTATTTTGAAATATTTTCACAATTTTTAAAAGCAATTTGAACAAATTGACTGAAGCGTAATTTAATTTTGTAATATAATAGCTGTATTATGACCAAATGAGATATATGTACATATATTGTTCATTATTTCCTTTCTTTATTAAGAAATTTAATCCTTTTGTCCCTTTATTTTTTTTTGTATCGTTTTTTTATGCGGAACTAAATAATTGTTCATTTACAGTGAAAATAAAATACACTCTTACCTCCGTTCAATTTAGAGTCTTAGATCAACTCACAACTATTAGACGCCATTATGTTTTCCCATACATACGCACAACGTATTGTCGCTTGTCGTGATCGGACGTATTTTTTAAATCGCCTAATAATAGTTTTTTTATCTCGGAATAAATCGGAATAACTTAATTAAAAACATAACTTTAGTCACGATAATTTAAAATATTGAATTGCCTAAATTTTAAAACTGTACATTATGTTGCTTTAATGATTTGTAGTTAAAAGTTAACTATTTTACTGTTATCACTGAGCCACGAAATAATTCTTCTGACAGTTGTAGTAAATCCTTCTGCTTCAGTTATTCAATGATTTACAAAATTTACAGTTGCCGAAGAAGTTTTTAACAATTGTCTTATTTTTTTTTATCCTGTTCGCTGTTTTTTTTTTTTTTTATCTGGGACCAGCACTCAGGAGATGACTCCTACACATGCGAAGCATTGTGCTAGAACTATAGGAAAGGGATAGTAGGAGAAACGGCAGGAGGTTAAGCTTAATTATTTTACAGCTCTGCTTTCGCACGTTCTTCGTTTGTTTATACTCGTAGCATTGCTGAAGCTTCGGTTTAGTAGCCATTTTTATTATTATTTTACTTCGCCGGTGCTACACAATACCGGCGAAGGAGGGCGTTCTGATGTGATTGTGGATTGCTATCAGCTGAACCTGGTATTGTTCAGTGACCAGTGACTATGCCTTCGCCACTGAAACCTTCCGACAACAACTGACACACAAAGACACACTAATGCACATCAGAAAAATGCGTGGTGTTTCTTTTAATTTTAAAATTTTTAGTCTGGAGGTGGGGTTGAACCCAGGTCTGTTTTTGGTTTTGTAGTCAACGTGCATCGCCACCCTGTTTATGAAGCACTTTCCGTTGTCTTTTTTACATTTTGATATCTTTAAGTACGCCACGTCATCAAGTGATGTTTTATACATGTTACTAATAAAAGGAATACTAATTAATCTAGCGTTAATAATTCATTGGATACACACGGCTGTTATCGATACGTTAATAAACAATAAAATATTTAAAGCATAAAAAAAGACAAGTAAAAAAAATTAAACATTGTCTGCAGAATAAGGTACGATGTAATAAAAAAGACATTTACAAATTTATAGAATATGAAATATTAAAGCACTTGAGGAAGTGGGTTTTTTGCATTGTCTTATTGCCAATGGTTTCAAAAATATCAATTACAAGCATATTGATAAAATGTTAAATATCCTATTCATTTCAATCAATATATTATATATAGATGATTCATACATTATCCTGGAGTTACTCAAGAGTGAAAATATAAGAATTTATACAATATTTTATTAAAAACTGAATCGACGATATCTTTATATTTAAGCTGTTGTCTAATTTTTGAGAAATTTTTCATGGTCATTACTTTTTTGATACAGCCAATCAAAAAATTAATTCTTACTTCATCACAAGTATTCGTAAAATAATTATCATCTGCTAAGTTTCCATGAAAAAATCTTTTCCAACACCTTTCTTTACAAATTTCTTCATTAGTTTCGCTGTTGGAATTGTCATAAATTTTAACAAAATACTAGTCGCCAAGAGCACGCTACTGATTATTTTGTTTGCAGTGCAAAATTAGCAGTTATGTAGTAGAATTCGTCGTAGTGGTAATATGTTCAACACCAGGTCACTTCGGAAAAGTACTATTTTGCAAACGTTTTTATTAAAGAAAAAACATTTTATTTAACCTTTAAATAGTTCATCAATGTTAACAATCCCATCATTAACAAAACTCAAATATGCAGCTGATAATTTCACAATTGTAATTTTTTCCATTTTAATATATTTTTAATTTTCTCAAACTTGTATACAATTGTTTACGAAACCATAAACAGCTGATAAAACGTCATGCTTAACCATCTCAAATATAGTGTAAACGGTTGTGTTTAGTTATTAAAACACTTTGCTTAAACGCATTTAAAAACATTAGTGTGAACGTGGTATAATACGTAGTCAAATGTGCTTACTTCGTTTATACTTAAGTTGTTGCTACATCTTCAAAAGTTTACACATTTTTGTTTGTTAATAAAATCATGATTTCGCAAATCGGGAAACTTTTGCAATTGATAAACAGAATAACTATTTTTCTATAGAATAGTAGGTCGATTAAGGCAACCGAATGTCAGTTGGCAACTGAGAATTGTAAGTTTTAATTGCCTTTTGTGCTTTTCAAAAATTGTTGGTTAGCCGCTGGCAACGCAATTAAAATTTAGGTGGTATTCATAATTGAGTCATTAATCGGATTATTTCATGAACCGTCTTACAAATGTAATTATTTTTTTTTTGATTACACCTTACATATTACCGCTTAATCAATTGAATAGAACTTATTGGAGTTCGTTCTGAAATAATTCCAGTACTTATATGCCTTAGTTATACAGGGTGGCCCAAATGAGACCTAGTGATGTTAAACACGTGTAACTCTTGTAATAACGGTTTTTTTTAAATGGATTATTTTTATATGTGAAATGCATTTTATGGAAATTTAACGTGACTATGTGTGAAATATGACATCAGACAAATGACCACCATTTTGCTCGATACAGGCATTTGCTCTTTTTAGCGCATTTTGCATTACACTACGTAATGTTTCTGGTTGCAGGCGCCGTATTTCGTCGCTAATATTCTGCTTGAGCTGTCCAAGTGTCTGTGGTTTGTTAACATACACTTTGTCTTTTAAATATCTCAATAAAAAAAATAGGGCGCAGTTAAATCTGGTGAACGAGGAGGCCAAGGGAAATCTGAATTTCTTGAAATTATGCGTTCACCAAAAATTTCACGCAGCATGTCCATAGTTTGCCTAGCAGTATGCGCAGCGCCTCCATCTTGTTGAAACCACAAATTACAATGTTGCTCCACCATTGGCCGCAAAAAGTTGTCGATCATTGTTCTGTAAGAAGCCCCGGAGACCGTTTCTGGCGTTTCATCCTCATTCTCAAAGAAATATGGGCCGATGATTTTTGTGGCCATAACACCGCACCAAACAGTGCATCTGATTGGGTGTGACTGATGCTGATGTATTGCCCTTGGATTTTCGGAGCCCCACAACCTACAGTTTTGTTTATTCACATAACGTTAAAAAAACGGCGATAATTTCGCTGCGTCAGAATAATTGATCGATGTGAAGAATACTAAAAATTGATAATTTTAATGCGTTGTTGTGGACTGTACGTATTCATTTTAAATTTCCAAGAGTTCAGTTATAATCTGCAAAAAGAAAAAAATTATGTTAAAAAATAAAAAAGTTATTTGTGTTTCACATCAGCTGGTCTTATTTGAGCCACCCTGTAGATAAGATCAAGACTTTGGCTCTCATCGTTTATGTTAAAAAGTTTAGAGATGTAGGATTTATGCTCAAAATAAACTGATAGATATCAACAACATTTATCTCATCGCGTCAAACTATATAATAAAGCGTGTCAATAAAGTCTTCGGTTAATAACCTCTGTTTTGTCTTTCGAGCCATATTATAATTAATATTCGAAACGGCATCCTGTGCCTTTAAAAATGTGTCCACTGCAAAGCTCTATATTCAACTCAGACGAATCCTATAACAGATGAAAGGAAGCTAGCTATGTTAGGTTAAGTGGCGGACCCTCCTCGCAATGGTACGCCCCACTTAGGCCAGAGCTTAGTTAGGCCCATTGTGAGAACATAAGAAACACCCATGGTCTAGACGGGTAACGAACCCCCCGCACTTCCAGATTCATAAGACTCATGCACTAGGCTATGGAGGCACCCAAAGAAGCAAACTAACGAAGTCTATAAAAATATCAGACTAAGCAAGTATTAGAAATTTAGGTTTTCTTAGAGAAAGAACGCATTGGTCATTTTCCAAGAGTTGTAAATGAATGAAAGTTGTGATACACTAATTTTTAATTTTCCTTTTATAAATGGAAGTTAAATTTCCGGACAAATTCTTTATTATTTTTTTATCTTGAAGTCAATCCAGTTCGTAATACTAACAGTATTTGCGATATTTTATTTATATACGTATACATATGTATGTTGTATTTATTTTTTTTTTATAAAAAATACAGTTAAACGCTTTACTAACATCTGCAGTTTATTATCGGTCAAATTTTGTTTTTAATGACAAAAGAGTCCGTTCATATCAATATGGCAATATGTGCGAACTTAAAAAAATTTAAATGTAAATTAAGGGATAAAATCGGCCTTAAAAATGTAAAGAGGAAAATTAAACTAAAGAAAAAAGATAATATCATTATGACATCAATTACAACAATATAAAACAACAAACAAACCAAAAAGAGAAGAGACGTTCTAACAGATGTAGTTAATCTTAGAGACAAAAAGGAAAAGAAATTTCGGATCGTTCAACACAAAAAGGACAATCAAGCATGATTATGGCAAATTTTATGGCAGTTATTCACTTTAAGGTGTGGGGTTGGCCATAATTGCACTCTTTGTTGGCAAAGGATCAGTTGTTGTTTAAAGACGTTGACAAGAAGACATATTTCTCTTGATAAAAGAATGTTTTTTTTTTTGTTTTCGTTTGTATAGAAATTCTCTGAAATCTTGTTTAAAGAAATTTCAAATGATTTGTCATGTTTTTTGTTGTTTAATGTTAACAAGGGTGTATGTGCCCAAGTAACAAATCAATTATGAGGAGGATTTGCAATAACAAAAACGATAAAATATTTAAAAAGATAAATGTCTGTAGCATTCTTTTTTAAAGATCGTACTACTTAGAAATATCAACGTCATGCTGTTCATAGTTTTTTTCTATTTTGTCCTCAAATGTTTATAAAAAGAAAAAAATTTCATGCTCTTGTCATTTTTGGATGTTGAAAACGTTGTCGTTGTTCTATTAAATGGTAAGCATGTCCTGCTGTTAGCGCTAATGCCTGAGGCCTAAATGCTTATTTTAGTCGCAGATCACATTGCGTAAAATGTTTGCTACGCATCCAAAAGTCACTGCCACAGTTGGCGGCTAACATACTCTTTTGTTTGTCGGCTTGATTTTTTGGTACTAGGAGGTCTTGTGTTATTGTTGTTTGGCGTTCTGTTGTGTGTAGTTGTTTGAAAAATTTCAAATTTAAAAACATTAAGTTATTTAAAAACGCTGCAATATTACTACGAGTCTTTCTTAAATAAAAATCATTAGCAGCTGTTTTTCATTTTGCAATGCTCAGTATTCTTCATTGGAATTTCTCTCATTTCTATTTAATTTTTTTTTTTTATTTCATCAGAGACTCCTGTTTTGATAACTCAATTTGATGCAGGCAACAATTAACTACTGTAAAATTCTATTATGTTGTCATGGTCTTGTTTTGTGTTCAAAGATCATTTATCTTTAAGTTTATTATCCAATTTTTTTTAACTGGTAGTTTTAGATTTGTGAAAGACTGACCATATCTAAAGACAGCAAGGTGGCCTACTAATTAGCTGGACATTTCGTTAGAAGAATTAGAAAACATCTGCTGAAAAAACACAATTGTTTAACTAGAGAAAAAAAATGTTTGCTATGCTTTAAAGTTTAATCACATTTTTTATCTTGAGCAAGTCAAGGGTAAAAATTGCTTAATTTTCTTCATTCTAAAAACCTTGAAGACACTTTCACAGTCATCTAAAAAATATAAATAAATATTTGGTAACAAATTTTCAATACATAAAACAATAACGAGGTCTTTATTTCTAGCAACTATTATTTTGCGCATCTTTAGTTAATTTCCCACTTTTATTTTCGTGTACCATTGCTCCGGCGGTATTTCTGAGTTAAACCAGAACTGGATGGAAAGATATAGAGTGAGATAGAAAAAATAGAGTTTAGTTGACACGGGTATTGAACACACGCTTTTCTGGGTGTATAGTCAACGCACTAACTACTCAGCTTCTACTTATAATCTGAGGCTTTCGTAGTTATGCTTCTTCAGGTTGACTGGCACTCGAAAATTCACAATGCCGAAGTAGAGGCCACATTCTTTGCTATTGCTTAGAGTTTTGTGGTGAGGGTAATAATTTTTCAAACTCCCTTTATGCTCTTCCAAATACAAAGCTTAAAATCTAAAGTGATTCATTTTTCCTTGTAGTTCTTGTATAAACATGTGAAATATCTTAGCTTTTTTCAAGCATTTGGTTAAAGGAAATTTACATATAGACCAGCTAAATCATGTAACAAACATAGATAATCTTAATCTCATTTAATTTTGACTAACGTTGAATAAATGAAAGAATAGCTACATAGAGTGTTTTTGCAACTAAACTCTGTTTTGGTCCTTTGAACACGATGATTATCTGCGAAGAGGTTTGTTGTGCTGTTCAGAATATATCCACTGCAAGGCTGTATGAGTATATAAAGTTAGGAATGGGCCACTACTTTAAATATTAGGAAGAAAAACTGAGTTTTTTGTTATTGTTAGCAATATAATACTCCAAAATTTATACCTGTTTTTGGAAAATTTCACTTCCATATTTGTTATAAAACCTCAAAGCTGGTATCTGTGCATAGAGACTATCAGAAATCAACATACATACATACATACATTAAACCAAAAAAGCAAAATTTTAATGAAGTAGTCGTATAATTTTGTATAACAGCCAATGGAGTTTAATAGAAATTATAAAAACCTGATGCCATTACGTTGTTATGAATAATTGTTATAATCATATCAAAATGGCTGTTTCAAATTGTTGGTAATAAAATAAAATTTTATACTTTTCTTTGGGTCATTATTACCCATATAAGAGCCAACTAATCGTGGAATAGTTAGCAACACTTGAATTTGTTATTGTTCTCTATTCATTCTTTTTGAAGCTATAGCGTCAGTTTCAATGGAAGTTGTGTCCCCTTGACGTCAAACAACATAACATGTATTTTTTAAATATAAAATATTTATGAAATTTAAGATATTTTGCTCATATGACTTTTATATCTGTAATAATATTTTTTTTTATAATTTCTAGGAATTAAAATTAGAAAAGGGTTCTTTTCAATACGTATTTTTATTACATTTGGAAAAATAGAGGTAATAAGTGAATGTGTGTTACCCATGTTAAATAATACAAAGTTGATGTTTAACTATAAACATTTCAAATGCCTACAGTCAGCATAATTTGTATGGAGTCAGGTGAAAGTGTTAACGTTTAGATTACTCCATTAACTATTTCTACATTTTAATTTCACAACCGCTAAATTGTTGTAGGCAATCGAGATGGACGGCATCCTGAACACCTTTTCTTTGGGCGTTATAAGTCACTGTCCGTGGTTACGCGCACTATAAAAAATAATGTAACTTTCTAATTTGTTTTACATCGGTTACATATCATAATCAGGCCTGTTCTATAGTCGGGTGATTTTGAATCACGTGATTTATAGAAATCAATTCTGTAGCTCGTTTCTGTATTTTTCGCATCGTAAAATTACTCACATGAAGTGTGAAACAAAAAATTTCATCGTTTCTCTATTTGTGAGAAAAAAGTGTTTCTGTATTAGAATCCGAAAACAGACAATACTGATTCTGTTGTTACTGGAATATTTCCAGTAATTAAGTGTCAAATTCAAGTCAAACATCAACAAAAGAAATAAATAAAAGAAAAACAAGTAAACAGTGAAAAGTTAAAAAAATTTGAATTAAATATAATTAAAAAAAAAATATATAGTAAAAATCCGAACAAAATGTATAGTGCAGCAATAAAACAGCTGCACATACACTTTTAGTTCCTCCCATTGCTCCTTGAAATTACAATTTGCGTTTACTTTATCAAAATGACCTCAAACTGACATGTAGTCCACTAACTTTTGTTGTTGTTGTTTAGATATTCTTTCTATTTTCTAAATTAAAGAAATAATTTACAAACACATTTTATTACTCACCTTTTCAGCTGATTTGAACTCCATATTACGTTATTTATTTAATTATTTAATAAAGTACGCACGAAATATTTCTATAAATTTCTAAACTTTGCTGTTCTCGCACCAATTTGAAATGTGACTTGTTTTAACAGTTCTCATGAGAAACTTTTCACAAAACGTTGGTACAGAAACACTTTTTCTCACATCCTTCCAATAATTGATGGAAAATTATTTAAATGACAGTTAATTATCGCAATGTAAAGATACAGAAACACTTGTGTGAGAAAAACCATGTTTTGTTTCAATTTACACTCTTTTTGTTACAATTCCCTCGTTACATGCGAGAAATTTTGCGATGCGAGAAATACAGAAACGAGCTACTGGTTATAGTTGTCTTTATGCAGTTGTTTTTATTGTTCGAATATAAATTCCTTTTTGGAAGATATGTGGGTTGAAATTTCCCGGGTTCAGTTCGTTTTGAATCGAAATTTCAAGCGAAGTTCTATTAAAATGTGCAGAAATTTCGATCGATATCGAATACCGTAACTTGGGCTCTGATCTGATTATCTTTTAATTTCATTTATTAAGATGCCTTTAATCAATTTTCCTAAAATGGAAATTCTCTTGCGTGTATTGTAGTTATATGTTTAAACGCTTGCTTCATCTGTTGCATATTAAAGTCTTGTGTCTTGTTTTTGAATTCAATTTATTTATATGTATTTTATCTCATAATTCTTTGAATGTTTTCATTCTACATATACCTGTCGCTTCATTGTTCTTCCTGTTGTTGTTGCTTATCTTGCAGCGTAATAAAAAATTTGTTCTTTTTCAAAATTTATGATAAAGTTTCATGTTAATTAACAAGATTTTACCAATTTAATGAAAAGAGAAAATTAAATTCATAATCTTTTTGTGAAAAAAATTAAACAATATTGAAATTCTTCGTTAAAGTTAGCTGTGACGTGTAGGCTACACGCAAGTTTTGAGCAATTTAAAAGCAAGTGAAAGTTGGTTATTGCAAAAAGCTATTTATTTTCCATTCTTATTATTATAATAATAATCAATTACGAGTATTTCAATTATTAAATTATTGACAAGCACTTTTCTTAACTTTTTCGTCATCAAGTTTTGTTTAAATTTTTGGCAAGAACACAGCTGATTATTATTCTTTTGAACAGAGAAGCTTTCTCGATAAATGAACTTGCTTAACAAATAGTTTCAAGAATCAAGCAATGTAAAAACAGTAAAATAGCTAAAATTTTTAATACATGCTATCTTTTTTTATCTCAACCATGTTGCGGCATTTTGAAGTTATTTTTTTTGTAATTTTATCTCTTAGATATTTATCTTTTTTTTTTTAAATACTGCTTCTCATGAGCACCTTCCACTAAAACAGATGACTGGTGAATAATTGGCCCCTAATATTAAAACTTAAATTTTTGGCATGTATGTACAATAGACAGTACCTAAAAAAAAAACCCTTTATACCGAATTTTTGGACAGAGACAAAAACCTTGATATATCATTATTTCAGATCCGACTGCAAATGCCAAAGATATAAAGAAAATTTAAAAAAAAAACTCTACCTTCGTCACAAAAAAATTTTTTTTTTTTTTTTGACTGGGACCAGCACTGAGGAGATGACCCCTACACATAAGATGCATTGCGCTGGAACTATAGGAAAGGCATAGTTAGAGAAACGATAGGAGGTGAAGCTTAATTAATTATTCTCCTTCTTTGTTTATACTCGTAGCAGTGCTGAAGCTTCGGTTTAGTAGCCATTTTTTTTATTATTATTTTACTTCGCCGGTGCTGCACAATACCGACGAAGGAGGGCGTTCTGATGTGATTGTGGATTGCTGTTAGCTGAAGCCGGTATTGTTCAGTGACCAGTGACTATGACTTCGCCACTGAAACCTTCCCACAACAACTGACATACAAAGACACACTAATGCACATCAGAAAAATGCGAGATGTTTTTTTTTTGTAATTTTAGTCTGAAACTGATGTTGAACCCAATTCTGTTTTTGTTTTGTAGTCAACGTGCAGACTACTTCAGCCATCGCCACCATCACTTGTCACCACTTGTCGTTCTATTAGGGGCTGTAAGGTGGATTTTGTTTTGCCTTTAAGATGTTACAGTCTAATGTACATATATCGGCGTCATATATTTTTTTATGTTTGCAGTCAGCATTGCTTAAAATACGATGAAACTAAATAAACTCAGTTATAAATTTCAATAAATTATCACAATTATGACATTTTTATGAGATTCTCGAAATTTCTACGATACACGTGCTTCCACTAATAACATCATAAAACTCACACAAATTGTGAATAATTTCTCCCTAATAGAAAGTTTAAAAAAATTAATGAATTCTGTAAAAAATAAAAACATCAGCATTATGAAAATCTAAACATATTTAGACATTCTTTAAAAAAAAGAACATTAGTGTACGGATAGACGGTTAAACGGATGGAGAAACAGACACATCTTGTTCTTCTGTTAGGCTCTGATTTAGAGTTTTCTGGGAAATCGAATAAATACCTACAAATTAATGAAAGGAAATCATTGGCGACACATTTATGTACACAAGCAGTAAATACAATATGATTTTGGAGTCTATACCTCCACTTCTATTGTCGATTGAAAAGTTCTTGTGATTAGAATTTTGAATATTCTTAACCAACTCAGTTCTTGTAAAAAAGAGAACAATTTTAAAACAAAATTTAAGAGTATTATATTTATTATGGCCACAAGAAACAGTTGATAGAGTTTTATAGTCAGCATATCCAATAACTTTAAGTGAAGCGAGTTCTTTTACGTTTTATTTTAAAATAATTAATCATAAAAGTAGAGTAGGCAATAGTGCCTTTTTGTTTAAAATTAATGATGTTAAGAAATATCTTCTTTAACAAAATATAATTCACATTTTAAGGAATGGAAAAAAAAATTTCAAGTTTTCTGATTTGAATCAGTTTGCTATAGCGCTAGTCCACTGTATGCAATGCTTAATACTTAATTCTTCGCTTCGAAGTTGTTCTCCATTGACATTATTTATATTTAAAATTTTTTTAATTATCTGCTGTCAAAACTTCAAAAAGTAGAGCCAACAAAACATAAAAAACAAAAAGTTTAAAAGGAAACAAACAAAAAATGGGGTATTCATATGGGGTCATATGTTTTAAAATAATAACACAAAAAAATATGACTGCCGTGAAGAACCCCTCATAATATAGTGTGCTATTTAAAAGTATTCATTAAGCTGATATTTGATATCAAAATGCGAAAAACAAATGGAGAAACTTGAATAATTCTAAATAATTTACACAAGAAAATTCGCTCACTATTATATCATTAGATATTGTGTGTTTTTCTGTCTTTCTTTTTATAAAAATGTAATTTATTGTAAAGGTATAAAAATGTGAACAATTTTTTATTTTTATATCATTTATACGTAGCTGCTTGTACATATTACCGCCGGCTCGACTGAAGAGTGTCAGGGTACGACTCAGATTTCTACTGTTATTTTATGACAAAACAATAAACATAACTCGAATAGTTCTATTATTTTATGACCTTTTTTGTTTGCATTGTGAATCCTCTAAATAAATAAACCAATAAAACCACTTCTTAACCAAACAATTTAAAATCAGTTGAACTTTCGACTCACTAACGAGAATAGAGACATGGGACATGATAACCACTTGTATTTGAGGCTTTATAAACTACTCGTTAATGTACGAATTTTTTGTAGTTTCTGGTTCAATTACGGTTTCGTAAGATTCAATTGCATTTTTAAATTCCTAAAAATGTACTCGACTAGAAAGTAATTTAAAGGCTACTCGTTCTAAATGAAGCGAAAGAAAAAAGAAAGTAATTCGTGTAATTTTCGAATTTTTAAAGCAGATTTACAACAATACTTGTGCTAGTAGTTAGCCGTATTAATTTTCCTAATAAAACATTTCGCTAGCTAAATGTAACTACTAGAGAAACTTATCATAATCAATTCTGACAAAAATTTAATAAGCATATTTACTATACGCTTTCCATAGCAACAGTTTTTTAATTACATAAGCTAAACGTTTCGTCTGAATAAATGTATGTATGTTTTAAGTTGTTAGTTCATTCTTTTTTGTTTTGTTTGAAGGCTGGTGTTGGCTCAGTAGTTAGCGCACTGACTCTACAACCAGAAAATCATTGTTCAATCCCCGTCAGACCAAAAAAAGGTTTTTTAATTAAAGTTTTATTAACGTAAGCTTGTTTTACATTTAGATTTCTAAGCTTGTTGTAAACTATAGACAAGAAATATTATCGCGCAAGGGATAAATTTTCTTAATTATATTATTATTTACAAGCTTTTCGCAATAGTTTTCACAAGAAATTTATAATCTTGAGACTAACAGTAGTAAACTTGTTTTAACCCTTTGGGTACGGATTTTTTTTACCGCAACAGATATATAAATTTATTACTGTCATCGTTAATATTTTGATATTATCAATAGCTTGAAATGTCGATTCTGTTCTGACACTAGGGAATGTTTTCTTTACACTTCTTCTTCAACGAAGTACACTTTAGAACATTGATCTGTCTTTCTAGAATTATTGAAATACATTTTGGACATTATAAGCTGAAATCGATCCCTAGAAATTGAATTCTTAATTGTTGAATTTCAAAGAGATGCATTTATGATCCAGTAACTTCGATTCCTCGGAACTTTGTTATAGGGAAAAAACTTAGCACAATTAATATTTCATACTCATCAGTTTTTGTGATTTTATTTTTTTTTTCACCCTTTCTAATATTTCAAGTCTTCTATTAGTATTTTCAGCAATAAATATTAATAAAGATTTTGGGAAAACTTTTTTGAAAATGTCTAGTTCTTTGGAAGAACGATTAATATCAGTCAAAATTACAGGTTCTTTTTCTTTAGAAATCTGCATTCTAGGTTGAAACTCAGAATCTGATAGTGACCATAAGAATAAGTTGGGAATAATTTCGTTACAACAAATTTTGCTCTCTTGTTTCATCGAGTTCTTCGCCACTTGAATCTGATGATTCGTTTTCTGATTCGATGCCACTAGATTCATTAAAATCAGAATTATCGGCTTCTAAAAGCTCTTGAAGCTTCTTACGAAGTTATGACATTTTACCTGAAAATAATACGAATGGGACACATAAGCCCAGTCAAAAACACGAATGGGACTATATATCCCCAGCGAACAAAAACGTCAACAAATTTTGTTTCTTACCAAGAAATATTGTTTTTCCACAATCAAACGGTAAAGCTCATTGCAAAAAACAAATACACAAAATTTTATTTCAAAACAGCTACAATTATTATTTTTATTTCAATTATAAGCAGTAAATGATGTTGTCTTTATGAGAAGTTCACATCAACTAATGATAATATCTCGCAAGAAACTCGTGCAAAATTGGGTACCGTAATTTATTTTATACGTTAATACTCAAAAGTGCGACTGGGCCATTTTAAAACACAATTTAAATGCTATATATAGGACTTTAAAGTTTCTCTGGGATGCATTATCCCAATAGGACCGAAAGGGTTAAATTATTTCTATATAGTTTTGGATTATTGAGTTTAAAGCGATAGTACAGGGTGGGCCAAAAGTCACGGCTGTATGTAAAAATTTAATAACTTTTTCGTTTATTATTATTTTTTCTTTTAATTTTTTATATTATAATATTAGCTTTGTACGATCTAAATTTTAATATGAAAAATAATATCAGAGAGATGACCAATATTTTCAGCGATGCTCAATTAGGCTCTTAAACAGGCGTTTTGCATAACTGCACGCAAAGTTACAGGCTCTATTGCCCTGATCTAAGCTTCAATGTTGTGCTTTAGTTGCTCTATAGTTTGGGGCGTGTTAACATACACTCATTCTTTGAGATAACCCCTTTGAAAATAATCAGGGGCAGTTAAGGCTGCTGAATTTCTTGAGATAATTCGGTCTTCAAAAATTGAAAAAGTAAAATTCTGCCACTTTGGTACGTTGCTCGGTCGTTAAATTTTGCATGGTGGTGTAACACGGTTCGATGAATAAAATCTAAAAAAAAACAATAAAAAATCATAATAAACAAAAAAATTATCAAATTTTTACACGCAGGCGTGACTTTTGGCCCACCTTGTATAAGACTTTTTATCTGCGTGTAACGGGGTGACAAAGAAAACAACTAGCAATTTTTGCATCAATTATAAAATTATCAAGAGAATTTTTATTATTATTTTTATTTTCCTCTTGTCTTGACTATAATTTCGGGCTTCGTGAAGTGGAATTAATGCCAGCGAAAAGAGTAAAGAAGGAATTATATGAATGCAACCAACAGTAGCGACAATAAATGTAAAAAACACCAAAAGCTTTAAAATTGTGCGTTTGTATGTACGCGCTGTACCTGATCCAGATAATTGCTACCAGCAAATACTTTGAACAAAATACAAATACAAATTTTTATTATTAGTACATTAAATAAACGAAATTATTTTTAAATTTTTAATTTAATTATTTTTCTAAAGTTATATTTTCTTTGAAAATTATTTGTATTCTTATTTTTAAACATTTAATCCTTATCCTGTATTTGTGGGTCAAAATTGCTCAAACTGTTTTTGAAGCGTATTATTTTTGCAAACGCCCAATGAATTTTTTTTTTAACTTTTGTACAATTATTTATTTTGCGTATAATATTTAAATTCAAAGTAAAAAACTTCTAGCTCTTTTCGTTTTACCTGTGTAAAAAAAATGACGCATGTGGTATATGTGGGTCACATTTGCCCAATACAAATAACACATTGCAGTAACAGAATTTCATTTTAATGTCCCGTTAAAAAATAACAACAATATAAGTAAAACGAATGAAAATATTTGTGTATAGCAGGTTTTTCTGTGTTTAGCATATTTTGTTACTATTCGTGAATGATTTTTCGACTGTACACTTGTGCTTTGACCGTGAATATTCATATATACATAGTATATACAATTATGAAACCAGAAAAGATTGGAGCGCTGCTTATACAATCTGATTTGGAAGATGAAATACCAAACGATACATCAAGTGAGGAAGAGGAAGATTTCGTTTCTGAAGCTGGATCTATACATGATTCCAATTTTTTTTCAGACTCAGATGAAGAAAGCTACGGAACTATTGATGAAAGCGAAGCAGAATCAGCAGCATATGCTTCCAAAAATGGTCGGAAACATCCGCAATAAAGAATATTGGTAGGTGTACAAGAGAAAACATTATGAACCTTGCACCTGGTCCTACACGTTTTGCTATTTCTAGAGCAGACAGTGTAAAATCAGCGTTTATGCTATTTTTACCGCAAGAAATTATGAAAATAGTTATAGATATGACTAATTTAGAGGGTAATTAACATTTGTTGCAAGTTATTATGGGAATTTTATTTATCAAACACTGCTATTAGGTCAATCTGTTTTCGTAAGTAATTGGATTCCCGTGGATGAAATAACTATCGAAGCATACTTTGGACTTCTTCTATTTGCCGGTGTATATCGTTCGCATTGTGAAGCTCTGGAATCTTTATGGGACGATCATAGAGAACGGCCGTTATTCAAATCAACAATGGGCTTGAGAAGATTTCAAAATATATCGCGAGTGATACGCATTGATAAGAAAAAAAATCTGGAGTCGATACATTGGATCAGGTCATAAGAACATACACTTGTAAAAGGCATTCTAATCGATGGCCTCAGGCACTACTCTATAATATTTTAGATATATCGAGCTACAACGCACACGTAATTTTTTCAGCACCGCATTTAATTAGAGGAATTAGGTATGAGCCTTATACGCGAGGAAATATCCCGAAGAAAGACTTTACCATACATCAGTCCTGCTAAGTCGTATTCAAAAAGCCTTCGAAATACCAGAGTAACTGATCCAACGCCAAAAAGCTTAAAAAGAGGGCGTTGCTTCTTTTGCCCAAATCGGTCAAATAGTACAAAATACTCAATCAAATGTTCGAATTGCGAAAAATTTGTTTGTAAAAATCATTCTGAGACCCATATTACATGTCATGCGTGCAAAAAAAACTTAATAATAAATAAATATTCTTTATATTGAGCAAAATTGACCCATTAATGTCATATGCGTTTCATTTTCGAAATACAGGATAAGGGTTAAAAAAGTTCCGTTTTATTCGATGTGTAAGCGCTACTTCAAAAGGAAGAAGTTGTTCAACAGAGAAATATTATTTATTATATTGACTACTACAATGGAAAATATTTGCTATGATGCTCCTACCAAAAAGTATGTGTGCACGTATTTGTTTGTAGTTATAAGTCAGAAGTTAAACATTTTTTATGTGTTATGATGCAAGTGTTGAACAAGGATATAGAAATATAAGATGAAGCATATTTTTAACTCGGGACATATATTGTTTGATCGTACAGAAATGCGACTCTGGCATTTCTTCCCTTTTCCTATTACCCATTCCGTTGCATAACAACAATATGCGCTGCTGTTTTTGTGTGGGTTATGAGCGGCCAGTCGACTTAAATAAAATTCTTATTCAGTTGAACGAAATGTAGATCTTCACAAATTCAGATTGTTAGTATCTTGTAATTCTTGTGGTCTTATAGGGTTGTGTAGTGAAATGGAACTCATTTTAATAAAACTTACACTTTCTATATATAATGTGTGGCAAAAAGAGTAAACTTTATAAAGAAAGTCAAACACTGTCGTTGCTTAATATTCGGAATGTGTTTTAAGAAGACTTTAAATATCAGTGGATATTCTGGAAGGCGTAGGTTCGTTAAAACATTTGGTTTCGTTTCCTTACTTGCTCGATGATGGATGACAACCGAACTTCGGGTGAGTTGCGAACAGCTTAATATGCTAGTACAGATACCCACTGACAATTGAGAGTTGCCGTTGAGAGTAGGCTTTCCTGCGTACTAAAAATTGGTGGTTGCTGCCTGCCAACGTAACTGCAGTTTCGCTCGAACTTTCCAATCGCCAACGGATTTGCTATGAGATTAGATTGGATGAATTTAACTGATAAAATGATTAGGAAACTTCCATAGAAACTTTTGGTTGCAGGTATTTGTGCCATGACTGTCGTATAAGTTGTACATATGATGTTTTCTTATAATTTTTAATCCAAAGTCTCTGTATGAAAATTAGTCAAAAGAAGAGATAAATGTGACCTTCAGTTCATGGTCTAATGTTTTTTTTTTTATCAATAATATCCCTTTTTTAGACTCGTATGTGTTTTAATTATTCTTTCCAAATGTCAATTTCCTTATATGGATGCTTTTCCCTATAACCATAGAGTTGTGTATACTATGTTCTAAAAAAAAAAACAATAATAACTTACGGCAAACTTTAATTGAAATCCATATCGAAATCAAAGTGAGTGTTTACATACGAGTCTTAAGGATCAAACTAAATATTTACCAAAGATTTTAATTAAACAACCACACACTAGTTATCCTGCCGGCCTTAGAAACCAAAAGCAATGAAGAAACAACAACTTCAGTTGCTAGAGAATGTGAATATTTATTTACGGATTTTCTCAAATCAATCCAAATATAAGAAAATATTAATGAATTTGAAAAAGGGTTGAATATTTATAGTAATTTAAAAAAAAAAAAATAATGAAAATAATAAATAGAAGGAAAATCTTTTGCTGTTGTATAGACATTATCGTGTATGAAAAAAATATGAAAGTGTGTGTTTATTTAAAATGTTTGCATTTGTTGGTGTGTGCTGTAATTGAGTAAGTGCATGAATATGATCAAATGTATAAAGGACATTTTGTGTTTTCTTTCTGAGCTGAAAAAAGAAAAAAGATATTACGAAGGGTGCTCCTTCATTTAAATCCTTAGGTACTTAGTACTTGTTCGGGTATGCAGACACACACAATTTTTACTGATTTCAGTAAGGCCTTCGATAAAGTAAATCAAAAACTATTCCTATACAAGCTGGACAAAATTGGATTTTCTGCAGCTTTTCAGAGTTGGATATCTACTTATCTTACGAACAGAGTTCAGTGCGTATTATTTAAAAATATGAAGTCCAAATATATTTCTTTTCCATCTGGAGTTCCTCAAGGTAGCCACCTAGGTCCGCTTTTATTTTTACTATTCATCAATGATTTACCATCTTGTATCTAATATTCTAAATTATTTATGTACGCCGACGATGTAAAACTTTTTCTAAATTTGAATAATCCTCACCTGTGTTCATTACTGCAATCTGACCTAAATAATTTCAGTCAATGGTGTGATATCAATTTAATAGACCTCAACTTAAAAAAATGCAAATTTATGCTGTTCTATAGAGTAAGCCATCTATCCTATAATTATTATATTAATGATTATACTCTTGAGGAAGTCGAAACATTCCTTGATCTTGGTGTCCTACTCGACAGAAAATTAAGTTTTAATTTACACATTTCACAATCAGTGAATAAAGCCAAAGGAGTTTTGGGATTCATAAAACGTTGTGGTAAGGAATTTAATGATCCCTACGTTATAAAGCTTTTGTTTACGTCGCTGGTGAGACCAATTCTTGAATACGCCTGTATTATTGGGGATCCGCAGTATGATATCCATATAAAGAAAATTGAATCAGTTCAAAAACAATTTCTTTTATTTTGTCTGCGTGGACTTCCTTGGAATCGGGATCTTAATCTCCCATCATATGAAAGTCGCCTTGCACTTATTAAGCTTCCTACTTTGAAAAGTAGGAGAATATACATGAATGTATCATTTGTAATGAATCTAATAAATGGCGTTATTGACTCAGCGTTCTTACTCCGTCACATTGAATTTACAATACCAAATCGTCCAACAAGATATTATGTTCCTATAAAACTTCAATATTTCCGCTCCAACTATGCCAATTTTGATGCATTCCGTAGAATGTGCGCTGAATTTAATGATCTATATTCTTCCATTGATTTTTCGATTGATTCTAATACTCTAAAAAAAACAATATTTTAAGGCACTTAAATGCATTTTATTAATAATTGCATACGTACCTTTTATTTTAATGTTATATTTTTTATTTATATTTGTAATTTAATATTTATACTATTGTTATATTTATTATTAATATTTTGGAATTTAATTTATGCTTAAGCCTGTTAGAAATTAGTTCATAGGCTAAAAATTGAATAAAGAAATAAGGACTACGCCGGTCTCACAGGTTCGATACTGAATATTATGGTACAAAAATTCGATAGGAATTGAGTAAGTTTTTGTTTAGTTCACAGCCGGTTTGCCGATATCGCCCCGTCCGATTAATTATGCTGTATAATTGAGTTCCGATGTAATGCATTGCATACGTGGGGGACATTTCCTGGGCACTGGAACCAAGGAAAGAAAATATAACTGCTTTTTGCTCATAAGCTTTGAGTTTCAGTCATATTTGCCTGTTACCGGTCGAAAAGGAAGCTACGGAATATATTCTTTATTTTTATTTATTTAATTCATTAGAACAACTGCGCAGTTGTAATTTGAATTTTGTACTTTGCGTTACATTAAGAGCTGTTTTGTTAAATGTGCAAACATGCAAATACGTAACCAAATCATAAAACATTCATGGGTTCTATGCACCCATTTAAATGACTAGTTGTTTCGTTGAACGTGCTCGCCAATAACACTCCTATGTTAAAATCATGCGTTCTTCAGCTAAGTGGAAGCAATTCATTTGCAATGAGCACAAGCATTAACTATTTCTTTTGCATGTCTTCTTTTACTGGGAATGTTACCAAACGTGACAACGTCTTCGTCGGGTCACGTACTCGTATTCGCAACGTGGATAAATTCCAATTTGAGTACACTTTTTTGATCTTCATTATATTAGGCAACCCTCGTACCTTTCATCTACATATATGCATCTCTTCCCAGATTTGAAGCAATAAAATACCTTAAGTCATATTCCTATCTTGTTTATTCTACTGCATTTCAATTTGTTGTACTATTTACAACTCTTGGCCACACTGTAATTTTATGCCACATTTTGTCTTTCCGCATGTCAATCTCTTTTTTCTCTTTTATTATTCCGACTAAATGTTATATTTCTTATTTCTTGTCAATATTTTCATTTTAAAATATGTGAAAACCAAATCGATCTATCTTTTATGGTTGATACTGGTGTACTCAGTAAGTTTATCAAACCAAGCCTTCCATTTTAGGGTTTCTGCATATATTTTCCTTTTCTGGTTTGATTTTCATTTATTTATTTTTATTCGAATTCCGATTTTAGACATTTTGTGGTAGAAATAAAAAAATATGTAATAAAAAAAAATTTTGTTTCGATAAATTTGAATAGTGCTGGGGGTAGTGTATTCGTTTCTATTGACCTAGCAAATGCTTTTGATCATGTTAAACACTCTCTTCTGGTCACCAAATTGAACAATAGATTTGGATTTTCATCGTCGGCATGTAGGTTGATATGGTCATACTTGTCTGGTCGGATGCAATTTGTGTCTCTTAATGGTCTAGTGTCCGGCCTACAATGTGCGAGGTCGGGTGTTCCACAAGGTTAAGTTTTAGGTCCCACCTTGTTTACACTATTGCTTAATGATTTGTTTCCCAATATGTGTAGTAACTATTGCAGGCCGTTATCATGTGCAGATGACGTTCAATTGGTCGGCTGCTATAAACTGGGATTTAAATAAGTTAAGTGATTGGATGGATGCTAAGTTACTGCATATAAATCCTAGTAAGTCTAAGGGGATGGTTTTTGGATTAACTATATACATGATATGACTGTCGACTGGAATTTTCGTATTTGTGGTTCTGTAGTTGATACTGTAAGTAGAATGAAGTGTCTGAGTGTGGTAATAGATGAGAAACTGTCCTTTCGATCACACATTGGTAGCATATGCTCTAAGGTTTGCTTTGTACTGAGGAGACTATACCATTTGAAACTATTTCTCCCTTTACATGTTAGGTGCACTGTTGCACATGCACTTTTGATGTCACATATTAGTTATTGTATTGAAGTTTATTCGGGGTGTAACATTGGTGACAGGAATAGAATTATGGGTGTGGTGCACAGGATTGTAAGATTCGTATATAGACTAAGACCGAGAGCGCATGTTTCACACCTCTTGAGAAGTTTCTTGAGTTTTTCGTTTGAGGATTATCTTAAATTTCGTCTTTTGATTTATATATTCAGAATTATTAAATATCAAAATCCTTTAAGTATTGTACAAATGATTGCTTTTACAAGAACTTTAAGAAATCCTCAAATGGTTATTCCAAGAATCAATAATTCCACGTATGAACGATCCTTGATAGTTCGTACTGCCAGATTATGGAATGTTTTGCCTAGAGAGTTTCGCGTCTTCTCGTTTTCAATCTCGGCCTTTAAGACGGAGGATTGTAGGTTTTTTTTTAACATGGATACCATGTAAATTCTAATATACTGGGTTCATATTGTACTTCTTATTTATTTATTATATTCATTTTTAATTGGAGATGTAGGAGTCGCTAGGATGTCTGGTGTATTGTTATAATTGTTAAATACTAATATGTACATAATATAATAACATGTAATACGAATTAAAATGGCCTAAGGCTATATGTATTACGAATGGAATAAATAAAAATTATATTATAATTTTTATTTACTATATATAAAAATAAATTCAGTTAATATAAAATAAATAAATAACTAAAGCATATTTCAGCCAACGATATGTAATCGTTAGCTGAAATGCACAACCACGTAACTAACAAAAGTTTCGAAATTGATTTTTGGATTGATTATGATGCACATAAGAAAAATACATGTCCTCACAAAGTTTTAGATTACTGTAATAAAACTTTGCTATTTTATAAGCGAAAATCAAAGGAATGTAACTACTAATAAGTGTATTTATTATATTAAAAAGTTTTTTGTTCCTCCTGTAAATAAGTAAATATGTTACGTAGTTTTGTATTTTACCAACGATATATACCATGTTTTTAGAGTACGAATTTGTTTTTGAATCTTTTTCGTCCGAATTTGCAACATTTTCGAGAACACAACTTGTGTGTACGTATAAAAATAAAATGTAAAGAAGCTCTACCATCTTAATGAGGCGGCAAACTCTTAGAAACACGTGTGACAGTTCAACAATTGCCTATTTTCAATAAACTGCTTTTCTCGAGATATTTCGTCTGACTTCTTTTCCATTAAATTGAGAACAATAATCATTGTTTATTCATACGTTTTCCTTAAGAATTTAAATTCGTTTATTTGCCATTTTTCTGTTAAAACAGTGAACACAAATAACGTCTCAGCTGTTAAAAACAATTTAATTTCTTTACTTTTAATTTCCATGGAAATAATATTATTTTCCGACAGCAACCAGCAACCAGCAACATTTAAAATTTATATCCTTTACTCTTTGTTTGTGTTTTTGCTTACTTTTCCATCCTGTTGCAGCATTAAAAATTTAAGTCCAATTGTTGCAACACATACTTCCTGTGCCTCGACCTTTGCTTGTGCAATCATAATAAAGTACAATATAAAAATAAATTTTACCTTTTATTATTGAAATGAACAAAATAAGTAAAAAAGAAGAACAATAGGTTTCTCTAAATAAAATTTGCTACTATAAAATTTTTAAATGGTTTCCTTTTCATCTAATTTTTTTACTGCTAACATACTGGTGTATTATTGATGTTTTTCCTATAAGTGCAATTTTTACAATTTCAGGAAATAAACAATAAAAACATTTTACAATTCAATTATGTATTATAGTCGGTTAGTTTTTTTTCTGGTAGTACTGGTCACTGGAGACAATGGTGTCTTTTGAAGCTCTCATTTTATTGACTTTTTCATTTATTTTATTTCAAAAAAAACAAAGAAAAAGAAAACATCCTGTGTGAGTCTTTTTCTTCTTGGCATTTATAATTTAATTGACTTTTAAAAATAAACTATTTTATGACTTCTAAATAGATTTACTAAATCAAATTTGAAAGTATTTCGATTTTTAGAGTGATTGCAAAAAAAGGAAGTGCTAAATGCGAAATGTTTTGGAAAATATTGAATTGAATAATAATCGCAGAAGAATCTTAAATTTCAAAGTTTGTCTCAAGACATTTTTACTCATTTTTAGTCTCTCAGATTTAATAATTTCCCTAAAGGCATAGAAAGTTAATACAAACATTGTTTATGTTTAAAACCATTACGATTGCTTATCTCAATTTTTGTTAAATCAGCAACTAACTTTCAGTTGAAATTCAATTAGCTTTGCGCAACTAAAGAACATAATCAGGAAAAATAAAATGCCATTAGAGTTCTTAAACAGTGATAATGATAATTTTTATTAACTTAAATAATGTTTAGTCTTATTTACGACTATTGTGCGAAATCATAGAAAGAAAATCTCTTAAACTTGAACATTTCGAATTGAAATGTTTGTTTTACTGCCTTCTCCGTTCGCTTACAAAAACTCAAAATATTTTCAAATAAATAATAAAAGAAAAAGCTTCTTTTGAATTTAATGCTGATGTAGTATATTTTTATTTACCAGCTTCTCTACCACCCCAGCTTATAATATTTTCTTATATGTTCTTAAGTTGTTTTTCTTTCTCAGGGCGTGCGGAAAATTTCTTTAGTGGTACAACAATGTATTTTTCCTTTTACGACATGCGAGTACGGAGGGAGAAAGATATTTGTGTGGTTATTTTTTACGTTCTTCAAGGGTGATGCTTTGTTTTTCGAAGCAGATGTGTAAACTTTGCTTGGGTACCCTACATTTGTGTTTAAAATTATGGAAGGAAAACTAATTGTGGAAAATATGAAGCAGTTATGGGAAACGGGGATTTTTAGTTCGGTAATAAAATAATTTTTTTTGTGAATATATCTTTGCCGCCTACCAGATATTAAAATTTGTTAAGGAATTTTTATTAACAAAACATTTCATAAATAAATTCATTTGTATATAGACACATCTTGCTTATTTTTTTTTTTTTTTTTTATCTTGGACCAGTGCTCAGGGGCTATCCCCTACATATGCAATGCATTGCACTGGAACTAGAGAGAAGGATAGGGAAGAAATAGACAGGTGTATAAAGTGGTAGGAAGATAGACCTTAATTCTTGCACAACTCTGCAGTTGCGTGTAAATTATAAAGCAAAGTTGCGGCGTCTTTGATGTTTTTTGACGCATTATTTTTAAGTTAATGGAGCCATTCATTTTATTTATTATTTTACTTCGCCGACGTTTTATTGCTCAAATACCAACGATTTTTGGAGTACGGTATATGAAATCTGAAACGCAATTTTATATGGAAAATACCAGCATCGTACTAGACTTTTGCTTCGTTCGTTCCAATTGCGTTCCCAGCGTTAGCCAACCGTAATGTTGAGCATCAAACTTATGGTCCTTAACCTCAGCTTCCTCTTATCCTTACATATTCTACGGAAGTCAGTGGAGGTAGTCTGTCTCCCATATGCTTGCCCTTAGTCTAATTTCGCAAGTTAGTGCAAGTTCTTGTCGTGTAGTTTCTCTAACAACCCCAACCAATTATTCCTACTCATTTTCTGCACTCAATGTACACCTCCTTTTTTCCTGTTCTTTTATGTTCATTGTCAGTTTTGGTTGCACAAATTTCTTTACTCTTATGTTCGATAGCTGTTGTTTTATGCCTGGGGAGGAAGTTCCAACCTACGTCGGAACACACATTCAGACAACATCATAAGAGCTTTTAGTCGTTAATGTATTTATGTAAATATTTGTTATTGTTGTTGTGTTTACGTTGTTATTATATTTCTTTTATGTAATATGTTAATTTTATTTTCTCGTTTTTTTTTTGGCATAAAAAATTACTTTCCCTTTTGGCTTTGCTTAAAGAAACGTTTAGGTTTCCCTTAAATTTCGTTCCTAGTCATGCATTTTTCAAGTTTTAAATTTTATAGAAGTTGCTCGCTTATAAAAGGAAGTATAATTCTTCTATATATTTCTCTTGTTTTCGTTCGCTAAATGTTTCATAATAGAGTAATTTGATGTGATTATTATGTTTAGCGTGGGAGTAATGGAGTTCGCTAAATTTAATGAAATTTAAAGAATTTTACTTGCAATTTAGCAGGAAAAGACCATGTGTTAACCATGTTGTCTCGTCATAGTTTATAATTTCTATTCTATTTAATTACCATATGATTTCGACTACTTGTTTTTCTTTTGCACAAACATCATGTGGTCAGGTAAAAATTATTTTTGTTTTATTTCATATAAACTAAACGCACATAAAAGCGTACATTTGTTACAATAGAATAATTCTATT
Organism: Dexiosoma caninum; assembly: GCA_963924685.1. Lineage (NCBI taxonomy): Eukaryota > Metazoa > Arthropoda > Insecta > Diptera > Tachinidae > Dexiosoma > Dexiosoma caninum. Next base: position 62,764,545 of record OZ004729.1, read on the forward strand.
ACCAATGAAATGGGTCTTTCTTCATTTTTTCACTTAAAAAAGTTTGATTTTCATTACTTTTATAATTTTCGTGTAGCACACATGATGCCATTGCCAGCAGAGCTGCGTTTGAAAATGACCTATAATTTCATGGTGCCATCATACTTTTATCGCATATAAGTACGAAGAGTTATTTAGCAATGCAAACTGAAGCTGTATTTAAATACAATTTAAATACAAATTTAAATGAAAATTAACTAAATTGGTATTTAAATTCCAAGTCAAAAAGTGGGCATTAGTGTTAGTCAGAGTACAGTTTGCGTTAAAATTTCATCTTTAATATAATTAAATTAAGCCAACGACTTGCAGGATTCGTTATAACTATTCTTAACCTAGATATGCCGACCGTACTACATGTAGTACACGTGTTATGTTCAGGTTTCTGCGTTTACTGTGCTTTAAATTTTCTAATCTTGTTGTTGTTGTGCAACATAAAATAACGGTCAACTAATCATGCCTTGGTAAGTTTTGTCTAGGGTAATTGCTGATGTGTATTTTTTTGGATCAGAGATTTCAGTTTTGTGAAATTGGCAAAAGTGTGAAGATGGCCCGTAATCGGTGAGAAAAAGTTTTATATGCATATTGTATTGTTGTTGCGTTTCTATTTTTTTTTAATTATAATAGTTGTAAAAGCGAATACGTAGCAAAAGTATATGTGAAAAAACGTATTATATGTGATTTTAGTAGATGTATTTGCTGGCGTACTACATGTAGTACGTTCGGCATTAGTGAGCAAAAATAGGAAAACAAAAACTTATTTTCTTTCCATGTGTTTAACATTAAATGAGATAAAAAATGCCTTAGAGGAAAGTGATGAAGAGTTTTGTCAAAATTCTTACGACATTTCAATTGTGCCCACTCAAGGTACGAACAACTACGTCACAGATGAAGATTCTGGAGAAGAAGATGAAGTGAAGTTTGAAAACTTACCACCCCTATTATTAATGCTGAGGCTGAGCTTTTTCAAAATTCGTATTCTACTTATTCGAATAGTGAAGACGACATTCCACTTGCAACAGGCTAGGAAACGTAAATGTATTAAGTCGTCAGTAAAATGGGTAAAGCACGATCTGAAAGAAACGGAACCTATTGTTACAGTATGTGATCGGGAAATTTTACCTACACTATTGAATTGTTCGAAAAATATTTTGATAGTGACTTTCTGCAAGTTATTACTCAATACTCCAATGACTATGCGTCCAAACAAAATGCAACTCCAAATATAACTCCAGACCAAATCAGATGAAAATATCAGCTAATACCATGTATCTATTCAGAGTAAAAAATGGTAATTCCCAATATTCACACACCTCATTGATCTTGCAGAGCACAATGCGTGGCAGCTGCATAGACATATGGGAGGTAAAATGGACCAGTTATCTTTTCGTCGGCGCATTGCCACATTGTAATGTAACAGCAATCAAACAACTATAAAAGCCCTCTGAAGAAATAATAAAAATTATTTTGTTCCTTTAGAATATTTCCTATTTCGCTACAAAAGTGCTCTTTTATATTTTGTTCGAAAAACGCAAAATTTAAATTTCCTACCCTTTAATCTCGTTAGAAAAAGATATTTTCAAACGACAATTAATCAAATTATTGAAAAAGAAAACAATATAGAGAAGAGAAGTTTCGCATAAAATTAGATTATCCACACACCCACCAACTAAATATATAAAAGACACAAGAGTAAATGGCTGTTAATGGTATTCAACACTCACTGACGACCAACAGCTGCTAAAGTGTTAAACCTCCTTGTAAAAATAACCCCGGACTCCTACAAACGAGTTAAGCCAAGCAACCAGCACATGATCCCTATTTTAACTTACACACTTTCATACTCTTATTCAGCCGCATACATACATCTCTGTATAAAACAATTATGCAGACGATTAAACACGCCAAACAAGATTGGAAAAAAAATCCTAGAACAGTCATTTTTTTTTGTTTCACAAAATTTCAGGACAATATAGGAAAAAGTAATAATAATGGAAAGGATTCGAAAAAACATTTTTGTATTCAATGGAGCTAAAAACCATTTGACACAAAAACCGCATAAAAATAAAGTAAAATAAAGCAAAACATTTAAAAAGGATAAGGCAGAAAAAAGGCAAAAACAGTTATGAAAAATAAAGGATTTGAAAGGATAACGAGCAGTCCGAACAAAACAACAGAGAGTAAGAAAAAGAAACTAATGTTTTGAAAACTTTTATCAGCTGCAAACCAGTTAACACGACAATTGTTAACTGACTATTGAAGTGTATCAACTACTGGCTAGAAAAAACGAAATACTCAGCAACAATATAAAGGATATAACAGAGGAATATGTTGAAGTTAAATAGCGTTACAGCTATAAATTTTCAACATTGTCAGAGTGTCAATAGGGAAAAGTGAATATAAAAAAAAAGCGTGTGGGCTTGTTGCTGTAACTTTTGGGGAAATTTAAGTTGCCATGGGACAGTTTAAAATAGGAAACTGGTAGATGAGGATGAGCGACATGATTTACTTACTCTTAGAGTTTTAAGATGAATTAATAAAAAAAAGGTTAGTTTTTTATTTCGTAACTGTATTATACCCCTTTATTTATTTATACTTGATTAAGAAGAACTGCTTTCACAAAAGGGAAAATCGTGATGCAAGTGAAAAGTGCTTGTTGCTTTATTTTTATGTAATGGGTGATGCAAGTAGAGACTCTTTTTTCAATAGTCTTTTGAGTCGTGTCATGCTGTCATGTTATTTTTGTTTAGTATTGTTTGGCATTTCATAATGGAAAGACTTACGCCTGAACAACGTTTACAAATCGTTCAACTTTATTAGGAAAATTCACGTTCTGTGAGGAATGTGTTTCGTGCACTTCGCTCAACTTATGGTCAACATAATCGGCCTACTGAGCGTACTATGCGCAACACCATCAACCATTTTGAGACCCAGCATTCATTATTGGATAATGTTCGACCGGTTTGGTGTGGTTTGTGGGCCGGTGGAATCATCGGTGTCATTCGCCAGTTACCAGTCGAAATGCTCGAACGAGTCATCAAAAATTGGACTCGACGGATGGACCATCTGCGACGTAGCAACGGCCAACATTTGATAGACATAATCTTCAAAAAATTAATGCCAAAAAATGTTCTTTCAAATGGTAATAAACATTCTCCATTAAATTTGAATTGTCTGTGTTTTTTTCTTTAAAAAAGTAGGGAACCTCGAAATGGATCACACATTGCATAATAACTTTGATAAATGTGCATGGCTCGTCAAAACGTACATATTTAAATTGTAAATTATGTAAATGCGTTTAATAAGAACATCCAATAAATCTTTTTATATTTTCCTCATCAAAATCCTACAGTAAAGAGAACAACAAAGTATTGATAACTGACATAATACTGCAGTAGGGAAATAGAAATAGGCAAATATATGCAGTCGTATGCATATCAAAAATGAGCAAACAAAACAATTGTGTTAAAATTCACACAACTGCTGACTTAGTATGCTGTGGTACTTAAATCTACAAACATCCATATATTCACACATATAACTATATCACACACACACACACACACACACACACATCCTTGTTCGCAGTGAAGCTAGGATATCCTGCCGCATCATGTCGCTCCTGCAGCAATATTAGACTAACAACCTCCCATTTTCCTGATTAATAAAGGAAATGATGATGACAACGAATACACATCAGAACAAACAGGAAGATATCTCTTTTGTACATGAGTTACATGGTAAAACACGCATCATGCGTTTATATAAACACTTTTATACAAACCAATTTGCACCCGTAGAGTGCAGCATTTTAAAGCCAACATGTATGTCCTTCTTCTCTTTCCTTATTTCCCCCTTTTTTTTGCACCCAAAGTAGGTCAGTGTGTTTTGCCTGTTATCATTCGTTCTCCGATAATGATTAAACAGCAAACAAGCATTATCTTGTATGCATGTGTTGCAATATTTGAGTGTGTGCGTGTGTGTCGTTGCTTTGTGAAATCAGGATGCAATTGACATCTGGTACAAGTGCAATTAATAGGGTAAACGCACACCCAAACGCAATACACTTTTCTACAAAGAGATTTTTCCAAAGTCTTTTGGCTGTTGATGACAATGACAACTAAAACAAATATAAATGCACACACACTCTCATAAACGTATTAACAAGGTGCATTTTTTAAATTGCTACAAAAATTTGTATTGTTGCCTTAAGGCTTAAACACTTTCTTACATACAGGATGCAAAATGCACCACAGTGTTTAATTGTGCATGCTTCAGGATATTCAAAATTTAAAAATGCACCATTTGTGCAATTTAATGACTTTTATTGAACTTTAAGCATTAAAGAAAATGAAATTAAAATGAAATACACATAAAGAAAATATTTACATACTAAAAATGAATTCAAGCTACACATTGGCAAAAAGAACGTAAAAATTTTGATATTTGTTGGCTGATAACAGAAATAGTTTTTTTATAAAATAAAAAAAAAAATACAAAGTTAAAAAGAATTGAAACGAATAAACAAAAAAAGTACTAAAAGGCTTAAAATAATAAAATTTCACTTCGAATCCGAGAGATAAATATGCTGTCATTCTTCTGTGTATTAAGACTTAATTGGCGAGGGTCAAAGTAGTCTGCACGTTGACTACAAAACGAAAAATTTTCCTGGGTTCAACCGCAGTTTCAAACTCATAAAGCATTTCGCATTTTTTCTGATGTGTATTTGTATGACTTTGTGTAAGTTTTTGTGAAAAGATTTCATTGGCGAAGGCATAGTCACTGGTCTCTGAACAGTATCCAGTCCACAAGCACATCAACACGCCCTCCTTCGTCCGTATTGTGTAGCACCGGCGAAGTAAAATAATTACTAAAAATGGCTACTAAAAACGAAGTTTAAAAAATTAATACGTCTCCTTGACATCAGAGAGGCTATAAAAACAAATAACGTGCAAAAAGCAGTGTTGTAAGTTAGTGAAGCTTTACCTCCTATCATTTCTCCTACTATCCCTTCCTTTAGTTCCAGGACAATGCACCGCATGTGTAGGGGTCATCTACTGAGTGCTGGTTCAAGTTAAAAAAAAATCGGTTGGACTTTCATTGCCTTTTGTAATATGAGACTGTGGTTGGTAACATTTTATACCTACAGTAGATGCCAGCAATGCTGGAAATATTTCCAGCTATTAACATTAACAACAGCTAATAGCATTATTCTGATTTACATTTTTTATGTCCATATTATCCAGACCTAAACCTTAGAGACTGTTTTTATGAATAATACAAATAATTTCTCTCAGTGCAAATTTTTTCATTTATTTTTCTACTCAATTAGAATTTTATTGTTGTCAAAGTATTCCCTTTATAGTGATCAAACCATATTCTACCTCAACTTTCAGTTTCCCTTTTCCCATTAAATTGCTCAATTCGTTTATAACTGGCCTAGTTATTTGTTTTAATGCTTTAGAAAATATGCTTAGATTTTCTAATTTTCCCTGAAACAGAACATCATTAACAGCGTCAACATAAAATATCCTTTAAGTTTCTTAAATGCTTGAAAAACCTTTTTCTGCAACAGTTACAACTCCTATTTTTGCTACTGCTGCTGCATCTTCTTTATCTAAATTGTTAACCTGATTTTACTTTTAAAGGGGCTTTTCCCTGCAAACAGCAACAACAAGAGTCATAAATATTTTTTAGATTTGGTTTGGTTTAAATGAGGCAACATGTGTTTAACATGTTCGCCTTTAAGTACTAAGGATTTCTTGTTTTATGCCCCTGTCGTTTATGTTTGCTTTTCTTTTGTTGTTCTATATGCATGTGCATATGTATGTATAGGAGTGTGTATACATGTGCTGTGTGTCGCTGTATTATGTGTTGGTTTGTATATTTGCAAATTCCTTGTGTGACGTTAACATCCTTATCGTTTTAGTTTTTTTTTGTTTTTGGTAGGGATTTGTGTCAATTGCTCTCAACGTTGTTGTCGTTGTTGTTTTTTGCTATTATTTCTGCTTATGCTATTAGTTGTTGTTGTAACTACGTATATAAATATTGGCGTTTTGTACTACGACACTTCCTACGACAAGATCCCTAACAATTTAATTGAGCTTCAATTATTGCTTCAGAATAAATTACAATCCACAGCGAAATTTAGAACAACAAACATATTTAGTTTTTCAATTTCCAATTGAAAGTAAGTGGATAAAATAAGAATTGAGAAGCAATAAAATTAAAACAGTTTTTTTTTTGCCATATGTCAGGAATTTTAAATCATACATTCTTTCTGTACTTGTAACCTCCGAATTTTCAAAGTTTTTAAACGCTTATTTGCGTCCCTTGTTGGGTATATAGGCTGTAACAGGTACAATCCAATTTAAAATTACTACTCAATTTTGCACACACACACACTAGCCTGTGATGTATTAACTGGACGGGGTCTCACCCATACCAATCGGATATTATATTTAATGTGGTTGCATATGCGAGGGGTTTTAGCAGAACTCAACATAAACAAGTCACATGGGGCGGATAGAATTCCGACACTGATGTCGGAGCTGTGTTTTTCGACGTTATCATGTCCTTTAGCAAACCTTTTCAGCACCCTATACCATGCAGGCGAATTTCCAACGTGCTGGAAAGTTGCAAATCTAACGCCGATCCCCAAAACGGCAGAGGCAAGCAACCCTAAAAATTACCGTCTAATCGCAATATGTTCTACCATTTCCAAGGCCAGGGAAGATTTGGATGCTGGCTCTAGATGTTTCTAAAGAATTTGACAGGAGAAGCGAAGAAACTCATTGCTACGGTGGGGTAGCCAACTCAATTGACTCTCTTGAGCATCGTCGCAACGTTGGCTGCGTTTCGTTGTTCTATCGTTCAAATCTAATGTCCATAAATGTTACTCCATCTGCACCTCCTTCCATAATCTAATTTCCTACTTTCAACACAATGTATCGCATCTGCAGTAGTCATCCCCTGAGTGCCGGTGCAAGAAAAAAATACCCTACATAAGGAAAGCATTGCACTGGAACTATATATGTATGTAGGTATAGAGAGAGGGATGGTGTAGAGAATAGAAGTATTAGGAATATAGAGCTTAATTGACAGCTCTGCAGTTGCGTGTTAATTATAAAGGAAAGTTGCGGTATCTCTGATGTTAATTTTGAGGCATTATTTTTTAAGCAAAGGGAGCCATTTTATATATTATTTTGCTTCGCCGAGGTTTTATTGCTCAAATACCGACGAAGGAGGGTGCTGTAGCATAAAAAACTACACACCTCCAATTTTTTAAGTCTTATAAATTAGTTAAAGAAAATTTTTATTAAAAGCTAATTTTCACATTAAAATAATGGGTCATTCAAGTAGAGATACTTTTTTCAATAGCCTTTTTTTGACAGATCACATGTGAGTCGTGTCATGCTGTCATGTTATTTCTGTTTAGTATTGTTTGGCATTTCATAATGGAAAGACTTACGCCTGAACAACGTTTACAAATCGTTCAACTTTATTAGGAAAATTCACGTTCTGTGAGGAATGTGTTTCGTGCACTTCGCTCAACTTATGGTCAACATAATCGGCCTACTGAGCGCACTATTCGCAACACCATCAACCATTTTGAGACCCATTCATTATTGGATAATATTTGACCGAATAGACCACGTCCAATACGCTGTGAAGAAAATATAGCGGCCGTAGCTGAGAGTGTACACGAAGATCGTGGAGAGTCGATTCGGCGCCGTTCGCAGCAACTCGGACTGACGTATGGAACGACTTGGCGCATTTTACGACATTTGGCTTCAGCAAGACGGCGCCACTTCCCATACATCGCATCAATCAATGGATTTATTGAGAGAACATTTCGGTGAGCACATAATTTCACGTTTTGGACCGGTCGATTGGCCACCGAGATCGTGTGATATCACACCGTTATACTTTTTCCTGTGGGGATATGTAAAGTCTAAAGTTTATGCGGATAAACCCGCTTCGATTCAGGCCTTGGAGGAAAAGATCACGCGTGTCATTCGCCAGTTACCAGTCGAAATGCTCGAACGAGTCATCGAAAATTGGACTCAACGGATGGACCATCTGCGACGTAGCAACGGCCAACATTTGATAGACATAATCTTCAAAAATAAATGCCAAAGAATGTTCTTTCAAATGATAAGAAACTGTCTCTATTAAATTTGAATTTTCTGTGTTTTTTCTTTAAAAAAGTAGGGAACCTCGAAATGGATCACGCATTATAATGTGAATGTACAGAGTTTAACGCTGCAATTGCAAAACACGTTGCTCGAAAATTTAATTTGTGTGACTTGAACGCCAAATTAAAAGAAACCTTTATCTGCACTATTGACAAGTATTTATGAATTTATATCTTATTACTCAAACAGAATTTTGCCAAAGAAAAGAAGAAACATTGTGCAGCGCATGCGTATCAACATTATCGTATCCGCATCATATGCGGTGCACAGGACTGGCCAACCTTTAGAACTTCATATTGTTTTTTATTTGATGGGTTTTTTTTTTTATATATTTTCCTTAAAAACTAAAATCTATTTAAAAAATTGCAACCTTCTTCATTAAAATCTACCTACCCTTCCTTCTAGTCCTCACGTTTAGCAGCGTGGGACTGTTAATTTTTCAGTTAAACTGTAAAATTTCAAGCCTTTTATTTAACAAAGGAAAACTAATCAAATTTCAGTTATTAATCTCATTTTACTAATTTTCTCTGTATTCATGAAATGACAATATGATTTTGTTTCCAATTATGCACTCATAGAGGCATTAAAATTTACACATGCAAACAAATGAAAGTATTGAAGACTGGATAGAGAAAAGAATTCTTTATGATTATTTGCACTTAATTGTAATCGTTTTGGTAATACAATTAGATAAATCACTAGAGTTTTGTTTGAGATATTTTCACTTGATAAAAGAATAAATCAGTTCCCTGCTACACACAAGAATTATTAATCCTTGTTACTTTAAAATTGGCATTAATTAAACGAAATGAAGAATTTCTAAAAAAAAAATATACTTAAATTAAAGAGTACGTCACACAGCTTGACACTTGTACGTGAACAGAAAGGAACGATTTTAACAAAAAGGACATGTGTCACTGGTATTTAACTGCTGATGTTTTTTTTTTGTTGGGCAGCCAACCATAGAAGATGTTTTGTTTTAACAAAGTACATTGATTTTAAAATTATTGAGTATGTATCCTTTATTTCATAGAAAATTCTTCGTCGTCCCCTTCCATTATAGATTTATTTATTTTCTTTTTTGGGTTGCACAGGCATGTTGACTGATTTAGATATTGGTAGCTCATTGATTTGCACGACGTTTTTGTTGTGCTGTTTGCTCTTTTACAATTCATCACCTTTGATAACCAGTTTTGCTGTGTTTAATTCCTTTTGCCGGACATATTGTATACATATGTGCAGATTTTCCTGGGTACATGCGAATATAGTACGTGGGTAATAGTGAGTTCTAAAGATACCCTACATTTGATATTGTCTTGCTTATTGGAGCAAAACGTTGACTTCATATGATAGACCGTAAACAAGGATAGAATTGTATGTGCCACCTGTTGTAACAGAGATGTTTAATGTAGCAAAAAATACAGCTTCAACCGAATAATGCCAAGCACTTGGTGCAAGCAAATTCAACCTCTGTAGGGTATTTTCTACCACATTGAAAAGCCATTTCATGGCAACATGATGTATTATTTTCATCCTATTGCAATAGTGTAAAATCGTTAAAATTTGTTTTCCACAAATTGTTTGTTTACTTGTATTTTTGAAAGGCTCAACTGCATTTAAGTCATAAAATAAATTCAACAACAAGCTGTTTTTGAAATATGCAATTTGGTTTTTATTTAGACTGAAAATTAAACAAAAAAGAAAACGAAATCTATAGTTTATAGTGAGTGCATTTGCCTGCAATATTGTTATTGCACATTTTTCTTTTTAGCCAGCAAATTTCCTGTCAAATTGTGCACAATTTGGTTTAATGTTGCAACGTTACTGCTCGTGCAACAAACTGAATGTTTGTAACCGGCAATTTGTTATAAAAATTTTATACATAAATAAAACAATTTTATTGACATGCTATCGTGGAAAAAATATAATTTATTTGGAATTTTAAGTTGTGTAAAGTTATTGACAAAAACGTTTCAGTGGTGGTAACCACTTGGTGCCGGATCAAGATTATGAGATGAATGCAGCAGCAAATGGCCACCAAGCGCCCTCACTCCTTGCGAGGCGATATACATATGGGGTATTGTCAGATTCAATAACGTGTTTTAACGATTCGACAATGTTAGATTTGTGGACTTGTTTCAGCTTGCTTGTACTAGCCATAGTAGACGACAAACATGGAAATCAAGTGGCACCTTTTTGAAAATACAAGTATACGAAAAACACTAAAAGGAACATGTTTAATTAAAACAAACAATTGCTACAATTAACTGATAAAAAACAATAAAATTAAAAAATTAGATATAATTTTCCGTATAAAACTTGGTATTTTATACAAATTGCATTATTGATGGTATGAAATTACTTGCTACTAGTGCAAAAATGAATATGATAGTTTTCTTTAGATCATTTTTGAGACTGCATTTCAAAATGAAGACTTTATGCATAAGAAGGCAACTCATAATAGATGTCCTACCAATAATATCACAGTTTACTCCTGCTCATCACGTTGTTGTAAGTCACCCGCTCATGATCTTTCGTTGTCGCTTCCAATTTCCACGGCCCACTTGTCACAATATTAAATTATGTTGCTACTATGGCAACGAGCTCAAGGTAAGCATAATTACTAGAACTTTGTAGTTGAACATAAGAGGGAAAAGAAATTAAGATTTTCAGGCAGATTTTGGCAGAAAGTCATTAAACGTTCTCGCGGGGGTTATAATGAGAAATATCGTTTTGGGACCGGGGGGCTACTCTCTATTGCGTTGCGAAAGCGTTTGCGATGCGATAGCTAAATGGGTTCAGATGCCAATGTGGTACCCTCTACTACTTTCGCAAAACCTTTCGCAAATCTTTTTGAAAAAGTGACAACTTTGACATTGCAAAAGAAAATATGGCATAGATTGATAATAATAAAATGTCAAAACATTTAGAATACAACGTTAAAAAAAGCAAAGTTAAGCAAAAGGGAAGTGTAACAGTTTTAAATTAAGAATAAAGTGATGGATTCTGGGCGTTATGGTTTGATGTGGAAAACGACCGTGTAGAACAAGTTGCAAGACGAGTCTTAAGAGATAGGACCGATATACTCTCTTTAAATGACCGTATGTAAGAAAAAAAATATGTAGCGGAAGATGTTTTCAAATGCATATTGCTTTATTTTAGCTTTGTACAAAACGGCGGTTTGTATAAGGAGGTTTTGTGTCTAAGTTGTTTATCATCACATGCCTGAATAAAAACTACATTTTAATAAACTCATAATCCACTTTTAAAACTTATTGCATTTTCTATAATGCCGAAAGAATTCTTTGTTTCGTACAATTCCATATAAAACTTTGTAAAATTTTGTTTGAACTGTAAATACACGAAAAAGAATTATTTTGATATCATGAAATAGGCATTTTGTCCACAAATTATTTGCGACTTTTTTAGTATTTGCTAACCGCAACTGTCCCTTGGACAAGTGACGATGTTGCATTATGAAATCCACTAATATTTCAACTGCCGTTGTTTTGTTTGTAATAATTTAGCTTCTTCCCTAAAAGTAACAATTTAAATATCAAGCATAAATGTATTTTTAGAGTGCTTATATGTTTTTCTCCATTTGCGTTTGATATTTACCTAACGCAAGATATTTGCGCTTATCGAACGATTTTGACAGACACTCTCGCATTACAGAGTGCGGTGATACCAGACTTGCGAAAGGGGCAATAATAGAAGCGTAAGGCAAATGCGCAAACGGATTAGAGAGTACCAATCGTAATTTTTCTTTCGCATCGCAATAGAGAGTAACCCTCCGGTAGTCGTGCACATGGGTGTTCCAAATCGTTACTGTGAAAAGTTCATATTACAAACTTTTGCAGTTTGTAGAGTGTATGATCTTCATTCTTTTATCTTTATCGACTTTTTAAATTGGTGCTGCATTAATTTATTATGCGCTATTTCATTATTAATTAACGACAAGTTAATTTTTGTATATACAGTTACTGTCAAAATAATAGCACCACTATAAGTATAAAATTTCATTATGCAATTCTGTTCCAATGCTAGTATATTTTTCTTCATAACTTTACAGTCCCGTTACTACAATTATACGCTTTTTATAAATAGAAATGTTTTTGTGGAAATCGCACTTGTTTATTTAAAAACATGTTCAAAAGCGTAAATTCATTCAATGAGAGCTGTCAAAATAATAGCACCGGCATTAATACTAATTAAAAAAAGTCGCAAATTTAAAAATAATTTTTTTAAAATAATTAAAAACGTTAATTAGCTATTGGCATACGGATTATTCAAAATAATTTTTAAAAATTTTGTCACTCAAGTGTTCGCAATGGGACGAGCTAAACATTGTACAAGTGAAAAATGAAAATGAATTAAAAAACTAATTTCGGAGGGAAAAACGTACTCCCAATTTCGAAATATTTTAAGTTTCTCAAATAATATGATAAGAAATGCAATTAATTTTCAATTTAAAGCCGAAACGCGGGAACGAAAAACTGTAACACTACCCGCAATAGTACGCCGCATAGTACGGTAAATAAAAAAAAATCCGTTTATGTCAGTTGCGGAAGTGAAAAAGGAATTGTAACTGCCAATAAGCACATAGCCAATATCCAGGAGACTTCGAGCACATAATCTAAAAGCTCACAGTCCAAGAAAAGTCCCTCTTTTAACAAACAAGCATATGTCCAAACGGTTGCAGTTTGCTAAAAATCACCTAGAGTGGCCAATTGAGAAGTGGCGTAATATTCTGTGAACAGATGAGTCCAAAATAGTTTTATTTGGTGGAAAGGGTTCACGATCCTATGTTAGAAGGCCACCAAATTCAGAATATAACCCAAAATTTACCGCAAAGACTGTCAAACACGGAGGTTCCAGTATTATGGTATGGGTATGTTTTTCGTACTACGGTGTTGGGCCTATTCACCGTATAACTACCATGCAACAAGGCAATGACCCAAAACATACTAGCATAAAAGCTAAAAAGTGGTTTCAGGAGAATAATGATTTAAACCCCATCGAAAATTTGTGGGCTGATGTTAAGAAGAAGGTATCCGAAGTCAAACCGACTAACAATAATGATCTTTGGGTGACAGTGCAACAGATCTGCTACTCTATTTCATTAGAGAGGTGCCAGAACTTGGTCAATTCTATAGAAAGACGCTGCACAGCAGTTATTTCTAACAAGGGTAACGCAACTAAATATTAAAAACTGTACGTAAGAAAAGCTAAGGGATAGATAATCACATTACAATGGCAGCAAACCATATTATTATAATTGTATTATTTTTTCTTTCAGGTCAAGATGAGTGAGTAGTGCTATTATTTTTACAGATGATTTTTTCAGATTTTTGGGAAAAGTTCGTTTTTATATATTATTTTGAATTCAAATGAAATTATTTTTCTTATTATCGTTCTTTGTACATATTTTTTTACATTTTGAAAAAAATCAGAAAAACTTTTTTAGAATACATAAGATTTAAAATCAGGTGTGCTAGTGGTGCTTTTATATTGAGAACAGCTGTAAATATGTACATATACTATATGCGTATATATTTGAGAAATTTTATTTCATTAGCATTCAGGAAAAGAAATTATTTAACAAAATTTAATAATTCCGTCATAGACTTTTACTTCTTCAGGGAATTTTGCTGGTTACAATTGAACCGCAAAAAAATAGAAGAAAAGGACGAGAACTCATTAATTATATTTTTACAGTTTGGTTTTCAAGGAAAGTGTCTCAAGTTAAAATGTCACTTGCCGTAATGACAATTATAACAAGAAAAAAAAAATCGAAAAATTAATTTATGTCAATTTAGGAGATGAAAACTAAAAAGTTCGCCCCTCCATCTCCACCCGTTCATTATTGAGAAGTAAAAAAGGAAACCTTAAAAAGTTATCAAGTGTGGCGGCCTGACACACATGTTTTAATCATAAATAAAATATTAAAGTTTTTGGCTCTCCGTCTGCCACTTGTAAAACACTTAACACATTAAAAAAACTTCAGCAGAAATTATGAGGTTCTGTCAAATGCTTACAAAACATATTCCAAATAGCTTTTGCAGGTTTAAAAAAATGTTCTATTTATATGTATTTCGTGAATGCCTGCTGAAATTATAAAGAGTAAAAGTGTGAGCGCTGAATGTAAGTGTTGGTAGACTGTGCGTTTTTATTTGCTTTATGTGTTAAACTCATTAGCACAAGTCAGAAGCTGTCAAAGTGACATTTGATATGTCATGCTTTACTGCATATTAAATGACACTTACGCAATTCAACCATGTCGGGTAAATGCAACACAAGCAAAAATAATCTTAGACATTTTTTCGATTAAAAAAAACAAATAATATTATATATTTTAATAAGAAATTTAAAACCTTTGAAAGAAGAAAGGGAAACGAAACGAAATAATTTACATACACACATGTTTCAATAGTTGTATGGTTTCTTAAGGATAAACAAGGATTGTGCAACATTTTACAAAAGATCATAAATTATTTGAAAAAATCAAGGCGTGTTTATGTCTTTTAAAAAACTCCATGTAAAATTATGCTTGAAACAAAATTGTATTCTTCTACTGCATTATAAATATTGAATCTAAAGTCAACACCCTAAATGTGAAGAAAAAAGTCATATTAATATTTCATAGTGGAGGATAACTTTGTCCGAACATTTTTTTATGTGTGTCTTCATAAACATGTCTTTCATCTGGCAGCCATAAAAATGTTTAGAAATTACTACTGAAGTGACCGCACAGTTTAAACAACATTTGATGGCATGTTGAAAATTATTAAATAATATTGAATTTAAAAGAGTTAATTCTTAATAATATACGAGTATGTATACTGTCACCAAACCACATTTACGCATTTCATTTACATTCACGACTGCAAAGCCGATGAGATTGCCTGGCTACAAGGTGAGTAACTTGTGTAAAGTGTAGAGAAGTTATAAAGTGAAGTTTACAGAATCCGATGCGAGTTACACCAAGATAAATTTCATAACCGCTTTATCGGTTTGATGAGAATATTGCATCACAATATGAGTTTTATTTTTTCAATCTTAAAATTTCAATTTTTCGAAATTTCGCAAGGGTGGCGATGGCACGATGGAAGGTAGTCTGCACGTTGACTACTAAACCAAAAACAGACCTGGGTTCAACCCAGTTTCAGACTAAAATTTTAAAAATAAAAATAAACATCTCGCATTTTTCTGATGTGCATTTGTGTGTCCTTGTGTGTCAGTTGTTGTCGGAAGGTTTCAGTGGCGAAGGCATAGTCACTAGTCACTGGACAATACCAGCTTCAGCTTATAGCAATCCACAATCACATCAGAACGCCCTCCTTCGTCGGTATTGTGTAGCACCGGCGCAGTAAATTAATAATAAAAATTGCTACTAAACCGAAGCTTCAGTACTGCTACGAGTATAAACAAAACAAAGAACGTGCGAAAGCAGAGCTGTAAAATAATTAATTAAGCTTCACCTGCTGTCGTTTCTCGTAAGAGCTGGTCTCAGATAAAAAAAAGCAATTACGACTAGGAACATGTTGTTCGAAGGACCATAAGCAAACTTCATTCGTAAGTTGAAAAAACAATACTTTTTATTGTGAAATATATAGAAGTGGCTTGAAATCGTTTCATTCGCCGGCGAGGAGCACTCCTCGTATTTAGCAAAAAAGGGTGTACTGAACCAATCTTTCATCGCCACATGATACGCACATCATGCTTTTGTGTTACAATATACTCAACATATAAAAATACGGTATTCATTGGAAAATAAACAAAACTCTTATAGTTCCTGCTTTTCGAAGTCTAAAATTATTTTATTTGTGTGTATACAATTTCATTCTTTCAGATCTCACTTCGAAACCACATACGAATGTAGAAGACAATATAAAATAATGAAATCGTCCAACCCCATTCACCCACATCAGCAGCATTTTGGTTTTCATAACATTTGTATAGAGTTACGACATGCAATCCTTAGTCTCCTAATTGCAAATGTTTCCCTTTAAGCATTGAAAGTACAAAATTCAAATTTCCGGCGAACTAAATATTCCAAATGAAAGCCAAACCACTAAGAAATGTTCGAGACAAGTAAAATCTTTGCATTTTCGTCCAGTAAAGAGAAAACCGATAAAAAGAACAACAAGAAAATAAGAAAGAAATGTAAATTGCAATTTCTATTCGTGTCCTCAGAGACTTTGTTAACATGTTGGTATTTATTGAAATCAAACCGAAAATGGGTGTCGCTGTGTTAAAATTCGTTTTTTGGGTCTTTAAGTTTAAAATTTAGTTTCATATTTTTCAGTTCTTGGAACTGCTTTCCTCATTTCCATAGATATTGTTACAGCTATAATTTTGACAACGCCTTTAATTTGTGCGGCAAGGATTAGCATACGCAGCCAGGCCATGTCATACTTCCTGTCATGCATTCATTTACATGCATATGTTGCGGTTTAATTTCTTTAGACAATTCTTTCTATATTGTTGTAGGTGTTACCGCAAGTTGTGTTTGGGTTTAAAGTCATTTCAAATTGTTTAAAATTTTTAATTTTCGTATCAGATTCTAGTTGCTTTATCCGATTACGAAGGAATTTTTGAGGCTGGTATGGCAACGCAACAAAAAATATAAACAATGTTCACGGACACGCTTTTCTATAACTTTGAAATATAGTGAGAAATTTTAAAACTTATTTATGTACGGAAATTCCACTAAGTTAGGAAAATTTTCTACAAATCAATTACCTGATTTCATTTTTTCTGATGTGCGAAGACATAGTCACTGAACAGTAACGGCTTCAGCTGTATCCAATCCACAGGCACATCAGAACGTCCTCCTTCGTCGGCATTGTGTAGCACCGGCGAAGTAAAATAATTACTACAAATGGCTAATAAAACGAAGCTTAAAAGTTTAATACGTCTCCTTGACATCAGATGCGCTTCAACACTGCTATAAAACAATGAACGTGTAAAAAGCAGAGTTTTGAGATAGTGATGTCATTTCTCCTATACCTGTCCTCCAGTTCCAGCACGATGCATCGCATGTGTAGAGGTCATCTCCTGATGCTGGTCCAAGATAAAAAAAAATAACGTTCCGTGGTCGAGCACGTGAAATATTTAAATGATTCACACAACACGAACGGAAAGTTCGCATTTTATAACAAATGCCAGCTTCGCCATTTGCCATACCTACGAGAAATCATTTTTATGTGACATGGCCCATTGTGGCCTGCTAAAATTATTCTTTACATTCTGTGGCTTTCTCACGCAATCTTCACATTTTTTTAAGTGATAGTACACCTGTATTTTCGTCTTTTGTTATTCGAAACTATTCAAATGTATTAAAAGAAATCCTTCAAATGCAAGTACGTGTTGTAGTCCTATTCCCGGGATTGCTCTTATTGTTCCTTTTCACATTAAAAGCATTTTAATACAGCAAACAATAAAAAGACAAAGCAATAGCACGAATTTGGTATGTTGAAATTTTTCTTATCTCATTTTCTCGTGAAGGATGTCATGCAGAGTTGCAATGTACACGCATTATTACGAACAATAGAAAAGAAAGGGGAAGAAAACCTTTGAACATTTTTTTATTTATTAATTTCACCAATAAACAATAGTTGTGGCCGCTATAAATTCTATAACGTTTTTACATTTCAAAGCATTTCTTTCGGAGTGTTTTCCCTTTCAGTTTATTTCCATTAAGAATTCAATAGAAAAAGGAGTTCTACATTGTTCCAACTTCTAAATTACAATATTGATATTTTCGGGGGTATGAGATCATAACAAGTAATAATTTTTAAAATTTCTTTTATTTAAACGGTTTGTTTTCACTAAAAAGAAACTTAAATGACGACATATGGATGTATATATTTATTAAATTAAAAGATAACATAAAACACAATCGTTTGTTTGTCTCAATAAACCAGTGCAATTCAACAATTATTTTGATCAAATTGCAAATAGTTTATGTACATATCGAGCCCTGTACGCAAAGTTGTCGTATGTTACAAAAACTAAATTTTACAGGAGAGCCTTTATATTCCTTTTTTATTTGCCTGACAGCATTAGGTGTCACATATGATAAAATGTACATACCCGGTGGCGTGTTTTGAGCTACTTTATTATATTGATTTTTTCATTTATGATTCCTTTTTACAAACTAGATATCAAGTTGTAGTTTCTATGACATATTCGCTATAGATTCGCCGTATAAAAGGAAGTTGAAAGTAATCGACATTGTCTGTTATTATTCGATATAAAGATGAACTCTGGTGGAATTTGTCTGCTACAAGTGTTCGTCAATGGTTGAAGAAATATAAATGACGCATTATTAAACATTTTTTTTGTTTCTTACATTGAAGAATATTGAAACTTAGTTAGCAACATTGTCTGTTATGTGTGGATTTAAAGATGAGTTTGTCTGCTGCTCGTAACCGTTTGAAAAAAAATATAACTGCAATTTTTTCTTCTTAAATTGTTTTTTGTGCTTTTTTTAATTTCAATTCAAGATTAAATGTTTCATTTCTTTAGTTTAAGAAAGTTCTTAGTGAAAAAGTTTATTGAAGAAATATATGTAATTAAATTTAAAAGCATTTTATAAGTTTAAAAAATAATTAATAGTAAGTAAAAATGTCATCAAAAAGAACATTAAAAAGGGCAATTAAAAAAAAGGAGAATCAGTATTTACAACGTTTGAACCAGGTTAGCCCAAATAAACACATTCAAAGGTTAGTGCCATTAAATGTTAAATTAAAAACTTTTGTTAGATATCAAGTTCTGTATGTAGCGTAATTATTTTTTTGCTATTTCTATTTACATAGAATGCACAAGCTTCCAGTCTTTTGAAAAGTTCCTTTGCTACTTTCGCACGGCTAAATTTAAAAGTGAAAAATAGAGACGCTAAACGCCACTCTAGAAGAGATGAATCCAAGACATACTATATGGACAGCCAAGAAACTCAAATGAATTAAAAAATTAACAATTCTTAAATTACTTTTTTAACACTCTTTTAAAACTTATTAATGTCATTATAATTGAAAATGAAATTTTAATGTATGATTTTATTTAAGTTACTTTTTTTTATTTTATTTCTTATAATATTTTTAACAATATTGAAATTTACAGAATTAATGAGTGCCTTAATTTTTTAATAAAAATTTGTAATGTTTTTAATAAAATATTTTTGTAATGAAAAAATTCAGAATGCATAAAAGTGGTTTCTCCGCTACGGTTCCCTGGGATTAAGATCCGTAGCATAAAAATTCAGTTATGAAACGTTAGTAAGAAATTCCTCTAACAGTCTCTGTTATAGCGACATATAAAAGAAAATTTCACAGAGGAGACAAAGTGATTTTGTCCGCTATGAATCTGTGGAAAGGCGACATAAAAAACTCATATCTGAATATCGATGATATTATCTGATAGGACTCGTTGATACTCGGACGCTTACCGAAGAAAATCAATTCGGGTCATATATGATGTTTTGGACAATTGCTTAAAAAATTCATGTATGACGCCAAAGAAAATTCAGCATCTGTCATGGATGATTTAACATTGTCAGCATTTTTCACAGTGAATCATCATGACATTCGCCACTGGGTAGTGTTAACTCCATAACTATAATAATTATCGCTATAATACTTTATAAGCAGATGAATTAATGGATTTAAAACCAATTTGCTTCAAAAAGTCGATTCGAAAAAAGTGTAGCATACGATAATTTCGCGCACAGCGGTCGATATGTTACGTATGCCGAATAAAGAGACTAAAGGCTTAAACTTTTGATAAAAGTCCTGGCATAAATTTTCACTGAAGCCTGATTGCTGCCAATCGCAATGAAAAATATGATTCAGTAAATTGTAATCGTTTTACTAAATCAACTGCTAAAGTTTGCCTCACCTTTAAATGGAACTTTTATTTTAAAAAATTTCTCTTGGAAGTGTATTTATGGATGAAAATCTTTTTTTATGGTTCCACCCACTAACACTAAAACTTAACTTCATGTAGACTTTCTTTTATACAATTAGAGTAACAAGGGAAACAACAGCAAAATGCACTAAAAAAATTAAATAATTTACCATCAAGCATTTACAGTAAAACTCATAAATTTTAGTATTTCCTGTTTAATCATTGTGGCCTATATTTTTCTTTATTTCCTTATATTTTCTGGCAGTTGTTATGTTCAGTTCTGAGTGGCAGTGAGTGAGTGAGTGAGTGGCTCGTAAAAAGGATTAGCAAGTGTAGGTTTGATAATGTGAGCATTTTCGTGTTGCCTATATGAAATCATGCATTAGACCAATAATTTTTGGTTAGGGAATTAAGGACATGCATATATTTTTCCTTTTTTGTTTGTTTGTTAAGCACAAATACAGTTTATAATTCATATTTTTTTTTTGAATCGTTAAATATCTTCTGATTTTGCCTTTTGGCAAATGGAAGTTCCTCCATTTTAGCGTAAAATATTTTGATTAGGGTGGACTTATAATTTGTAGTTTCCGTCTGTTCGAGTATCTAATCAATACTTCGTGCTCAGAACAAATTTGCGGTATTCGATGCCGATCCAAATTTAAATATATTCGCGAAGAAACTTTCATTTGTAACAACTAACATAATAAGCCACATCATATGTTCAACAATTTGGAAAATTAAAATGTTGTCGCTTACACTTCTTCCAAAAAAAGGAACCACCCTAATACGAAAATTTGTGCATGTTTGCAAGAATTTGAACAGAAAAAATAGAACTTGTAACGACTGTAATGGAGATTAACTTGCAAATTGCATATATTGCCTGGTTGTTTTCTTAAGCTGCTACTTTCCAACATTTTATTTCATTCGTTTTCCTGAATTTAATCTTTTGTTTCCACATAATTTTGATAACGAATGAATTTATTTCGATATGAGTAGTTTTCATGTACTATTTTACATTTCGGTTCGCTTTCTTTTTTTGTTTTATTGTGTTTGTTAGTTGGAATTTGGAACAGATGCCAAAGTCATTCCTGTTAATAGAAATCTTACATATAATGGCTTAAAGCATGTTTTTTTAGGGGGTTTTGCGAATCAAAATGTTATGTTATGTGGTGGTATGTTGCGGATAGGATGTGCTTAAGTAGTTGACAAATTTTACGTACAAAGTAACAATTTATTGTTGCTCGAACAGAGATTAAGGTCGTTGGATGGCTTTTTCTGGCATATGTTACAAGAAAATTCGGATAGTATTATTTCAATTCTTATTGAGAAATTTAATTTCGATCAGATTGGATGTTTAGAATTGCTGGAATTGCACCGAAAATATTTCTCTCTGCTGTGTACTGTATATCGCACAAATTCAACTGGATCCATGAGGAACAATTAAAGAAAAATCAATTTTGAATTCAGTATATATTGTATAGCGGTTGCCTTATTTTATGTCGATGTGATAATATTGAATAACAGTTTGAATTGAAAATCAATGGCAAGGGTACAAAATTTCCCATAACATTTTCGAAGCAAAAAGTTGTAACCGTCCCCAATATTTCCATTGCGTCTTTTCGCCGAGGACGGTATTCAATATTCACCGATATGGTTTACCTTTCTCCCATTTATTGAAATATATTGTTCGTTAATTAATGCCCTGTTTGCGATATCACATTGTCCCGTGCTTAACATAATTCAACATTAAACGACATATTGCTTTCAGCTGAACTACTATTTTCAATATTTAGTGCCGTTAAATGCACAAACAGTACTGCACTGAATTGTCGTTTGGCACATGTCAGAGTTATAAAAGATGGAATACCCTGCTCATTTACAGTAATAAATTTTGTATTTCTGTAGTATTTTATTTCTCTATGCCCTCATAAGAGTATCGAACTCGTCTTAAAATATACATTTATTTCAAAAAGCATTAAAACGTTTATTAACTTAATTATCTATGAACTGCAATCGTTAATGAAATACAAACAAAACCTCTGCTTCCCGATGTCCCCTTGAGGAGTTAAACCAATAAGCGCAATTGTCCAAATATACCTCTATAATTTCTCTTCTTATTTTTCTCCAAATTATTTTTATTGTCTTCGAAAAGAGATGTTTCAAAAACCAGATCTTGGAGGAACCAATTGATTTATTGCTAAATCATGTAAATTTGTAAATGAATTAATTACGTTCAACAGATGCAGTTGCAGTTGAATGAGTTGAATTTGGCGTTTATTGTACGGACAAGAATGTAGGCAGTCAGTATTCTTCACTTGTGTGTGAAAATTTTTTGTGCACAATGGCAACGAGTCTCTGTTGCCATCGTCGTCATATTGAATAGAAGTTGGTGTCTCTGTTGTTTAATTATTTGGCTGCAAGAACGAGTATAATTTTTTTGTGGTGATTAATTGAAAGTTAATTTAGGTTGAGATTTTCATTCATTTTCATTTGTTTTGTTCGCTAGTTTCTGTAAGGCTGCATGAAATTGTTATTCATACTGTCTGTCATTCAGTCACTGTTAATGAACGGGTGATTAAGGGTTTTCATGTGGAATGTGTGGAACGGCTAGTCTACACAGTACAACTAAAAGTATTAATTAAACCCGATGAACATTTATCAGGGCTCATTTGTGAGATTATGTATGTTCCATTTTTTTTATAGAATTGTTTTTTTTTACGAATATGTAACATTAGTTTGATTTTCTTTTCGAAACATAATTGTTGAATTATTTGAAAAATTGTTGGTTAAATTTGTCGTCCGTAATTGGCTGGTTCTATGCCTCTTTGTGCTGCACTTAAAGGCATCATTGGCAGTCAGTGTCAGTTTGTTGATTGCATGAGTGAGCAGACAATTTGTCTTGTGAAGTGATTAAAATTTATTATGGCAGATTTTAATCATAAAATATTTTAATATTGATTTCTTTTACCAGTAAAAAGAGTAGTGTATCGTGGAGCATAAATGGATGGATATATTTGAAAACGAAATGACAAAAATGTTGTGCCTTTATTTATGGAATAGTTGAAGAGAAGGCTTTACTTATTGTGGTGAAATAGATTGAGGTATTGGGCGACCTTTGAGGAAGCTTGATTTAGCAGATACTTAAAAAAATCTCAAAAACACAGCCCCATGTTAATGACCTGTTTTTTTTTTTTTTTTTTTTTTTTTTTTTTGGAAAAAAGGACTTTTTTCTTTTTAATATGTTAAGAAGAAGAATTAATTGTTATTTGAAAAAGAATTTATTAATTTTATACGACTGCTTTATTCAGAAGGTATTTATATCAAAAAAGTTTTTTTTTTAAACAACACATTCTGTGAATCTCTGAGCTTGTCTGCAGAAGATTTAAGCCCTCTATGCTTCTATCACTCCACCACCTCACTCTTCTCTACACTATACCTTTCCAAATAGTTCCGCTGTAATGCATTGCATACGTGGGACCCAAGAAAAAAACCTTTAAAAACAAAAAACTATTAGGAAAAGTAATTTTCAAATCAGTACATTTTAGAAATACTAACTTTTGGCAAAAGTTCCTCATGGGAAAGGTTAATTTAAAAAAAAATCTTTAAAAATAGTACCTTATGCCTTTGAAAGAAATAAGTGCTTGCTGAAAAATTGCTTCTTATTATTTACGTTTTATTATTTTCCCGTAAATATGTTGCACACGCTACACTGTGCTTGGTAATGTCGGTAATTGAGGGATTATAAATAATTAGCACAAGCGTTCCTACAACTTTAAGTTGAGAGGAAGTGTATTAGACTGCTCCTTATTTTATCACACCAAAATTTGTAATGGCGGAACCTCTTAAATTGTTATTGTTAGTAAAATATTCAAATAAAAATTTAAATTTTAACTCGTGCCGATTTGAGATTCTACTTTATGTACTGAAAAGTGCAATGTAGAAGGGCTGGTCAATAAGTCCGTGGCTTTTTGAATTTTCCTCCTCTTAACTGAAATAGCAACACTGCTCCTATCATCAGGCATCTGTCAGTTCACTCGTGTTGAAATGTGATGAAGCTACTTCTTGCAGTTCGCGTTTGACAGCCATTGATAGCAGACTATCTCCTGATTAGAAGACGAATTGGACAAAAGTGAATTTCGCGTAATCAAGCATTATTTTTTGCGTATAAGAACCACCACTCGGACCAAGGCTCTAAGCTCGATAAAAGCACCCTGCACCATAAATGTCAATGGTAGCGGATTTTAAACCGGAAGCAATAAAAAACTCACGATCAAAGCAATTCATATCAAGGTGGGTTTATCAGTCAATAAAGTAAATTTCCATGCCAAACATCCACTCTGTTCCGCGAATGTAGCTTAGAGTGACTATTTCATGTTCCCGAACCTTAAATAAAATCTTCACACTTTCATTTTTCTTTGGCAGTTTTACTAAAATATGTATGCTAATTGTACACTACTTTTCCAAAATTATTTTACTTATTCAGTAAAATATATTTACTAAAAAAAATACATGGCATTTGATAACATTATATCAACCTTTTATAATATTCTGCATTATATTATTAGTATTACTGTTCCAAAAATTAAAATATACAACAATAAAGGGCCACCTTGGAACAATCAATGCTTACGTAATGCTAAAAATAAGAAAAATAAATTTTTCGTTAAATATAATAGAACTGGTTCAGCTGATGATTTTCGGAAATATGCTATAGCAAGATCTGAATACAACACTGCTAACAAACTTGCATACAATAACTACATACATAAATCGTATTAAACGCAATATAAGAACAAATCCAAAATCTTTTTACAAATTCATAAATTCCAAGCGCCGCTCTTCAGGTTATCCAAAGCATTTGAAATATGGTTCCTTATCAGCTGACGACGAGGTCTCAATTAGCAATATATTTGCAGACTTTTTTTCAACAACTTATTCTACCAAGTCTTATGATAACTCAACATCCTATCCTTACGCTACAACTCATTCTTGTGGGAATTACTTTCCATTTATAAATATTGACACTGTGTTTTCGGAATTAAATTTGCTGAAAAACACGTTTTGTCCTGGTCCTGATGGTATACCAAGCTGTATTCTTAGAAACTGCGCTGCATCACTATCCGCACCTCTTACTGTATTATATAACAAATCTATTGAATCATGTTATTTGCCATCAGTGTGGAAAAAATCGTATATAATTCCTTTATTCAAAAATGGCAGTAAAGCGGATGTATCTAACTACCGTGGTATCGCTAAAATTAATGCAATTCCAAAACTCCTTGAAAAGATTCTTACCGACTACCTATATCATCAAATTTCATCCCTTCTATCACCCTGTCAACATGGCTTTCGTAAGCTCCGTTCAACTACAACGAATGTTCTGGAACTTACCACTATTGTCAATGAAGGTTTCACAAATAAAATGCAAACTGATGTGATATACACTGATTTTAGTAAGGCGTTCGATAAAATTAACCACAATCTTTTATTGCACAAATTATCACTTATGGGCTTTAGTTACTCTGCTTTAGAATGGTTAAGCTCTTATCTATCACAAAGAACTCAACAAGTAAAATTTGGAAATGTTACATCAAAAACCATACAAGTTTATTCTGGTGTCCCTCAAGGCAGTCACTTGGGTCCAATTCTGTTCACTTTATTCATCAATGATCTCCCTACTGTTGTTTTGCATTCTAAAGTACTGATGTATGCCGATGAAGTCAAAATTTTTAATTCTTTTAGTGCTATTAATGGACATAATTCACTGAGTGCTGATTTTCAGAATTTTTATCAATGGTGCAGATTTAATTTATTGGAACTAAATATAAAGAAATGCAAACACATGTCATTTTTCAGACACAATCCGATTGAAACTTCCCATTATATTGATGTTGATATTTTAACTAAAGTTGAAACCATTTTAGATCTTGGCATATTATTGGATCATAAGCTTAACTTTCGTGATCACATCTCTACAATGGTCAATAAAGCCTATGGGGTTCTTGGATTCATGAAACGGTGATCTAAGGAATTTCTAGACCCTTATATTACAAAACTTTTATACACATTCCTCGTCCGGCCAATTCTTGAGTATGGTTCAACTGTTTGGGATCCCTGTTACTCTATTCATATTAATAGTATTGAATCGGTTTTTAATTTTCTGTCTGCGTGGTCTTGGCTGGAATTCGTATGTCTTGCCGCCGTATCATAGCAGACTTGCTTTAATAACATTGCCAACGCTAAACGCGTCGACGGACGATGCTGAGCGCACTATTTGTCATGGGTCTGATTCGTGGAGATGTTGACTCGGAGTTCCTTCTAGGTCTGTTAAACTACAATGTTCCTGTAAGACCTACTCGCAATTTCGAACTCTTGGCATTGAAATATCACCGCACTATGCTATATGCTACTAATGATTCTTTTCGCCGTGCATGTGTCAACTTCAATAAATGCTACCACGTTATGGACATATCTGAGAGTAATGACGTTCTAAAAAGAAGTCTTACTTTATTTCTAAATTGCTAAATTAACTATTTTTATACTGTTTTACTTATTCGCATTTAGTCAGTAAGGATGTAAAAACTATTGACCTAATAAATAAATAAATAAAATATTCACAGTTTCTTAAGCATTTTTATCTCCATGAGGTACGTGTTATATTTTTAAATGCGCCTTTTTTGTTGGAAACAACAATTGAAGATGTTCCGCATTTAAAATAAAAAAAAAAATTGTTGCCGATAAGGACCACTCTAGTGTGTATGCAAGTGCCTGACAAATGATGACAATAACATTGCTGATGATTGAATATTAATAAATTTTTGTCAACGTCACTGAATACTGTTAATTATAATGATGATGATGATGATGATGATGGCGATGATTTCTATTAAGTAATAAAGTCATTTTATGGACAATTTATTTATTAAATCAATTATTAAACAATAAATAAGCTTTTTAACAATAAACAAATAAATTATATTCACTTTGAAACAAAGTTCTGACAATTACTTTACAAATTGAAACGAATCTTGTGTGTGTGCATTTGAAAATTTAAAAGTAAAGAGAAAACATACTTATTTATATAGATGTAATAAATTGAGGTTTTCAGAATGGCACTTTAATTACTAGAAAAAGTATTCCAAGTTTTGTTATTTCATTATTTTTAATGTTTTCATTAAGTTTGGAATATTTTATGTGGTTTGTCAGAAAATTACACGTGCCTCAATATATTTTACATTAATACTGTTAACAATTTCCCCCGATAGTTACAAATCATGTCACGCTACTTTTCTGGGCATCACAACATGTTTTAGTTTCCTATTAACAATTCCTGTAGCATGAACAATTTTCTGCTGGAATAAAAAAAAGGTGATAAAAGTGTCAGGATTTTGCAATTACAGTCGAACTTCCCTATAGTGAATCTCCCCGCGACAGACAATTATATTTCACTATACAGAAACTTCAATATACAGAAATATTTTTTTTTTGTTTTTTATTTATTTAAAATAATCAGGTATTTTTGTTTGAACTACATTTTTTCCATTTTTCTTTATCAATAAAAGCTTCAATTACATTAAGACATTTAAATACATTTGTCGGAACGTTGCTCTCCATCTCCAAAAAAGTTCGTAGTACATCAAGTGAGGAGGAAACGTGTTCTAATGTAGGTGACGTTTTATCAATATTTGCCATTACTTCACCGCCCAGTTCTTTGGCTTTTTGCTTCAATAATACACCAGATACGGGAAGATTTTATAGAACGAGTGGGCGTAATACATTTGAGCATTGCTTCGTCAATGTCTTCAAAAAGACAAGTTCGAAGTCTCTTACGCTTAATGCTTAAATGGTCGTCTTCTATATTCTTTCGAATAACTGACTTGTTTTTTAAAATGAATTTCAAACTCTTTAGCTATATCTTTTTTCTTTGATGTCACTTCTTCAACTTTATTAATTACTAATAACTTTTTTTCCAGAGAAATACTACTCCGGTGCATCATTTTCATTCAATGAACTCGATCATCTGATGTTAAAAGTCAAATCATTAACTTTTTTGTTTTCATTTTCATATATTGGGAATCCCAAAAATATTACTTATTTTCTTTATAAATAGTATTGCTAACAAATGTAAAATAAAGCTGCTAAAAATAGTTCACTATATGGAAACAAAAACACACGTACAATGTATTTTCGTTTCCAAAATTTTGTTCATTGTAAAGAAAAATTTACTGTATGGAAATTCATTATACGGAGATCAAAATACATTGAAAGTGGAACGAAAAAGCGTGTGTTATTGATTTTAGTTCATAATAGGGATAACTTCATTGTATAGAAGTTCACTATAAGGAAGTTCGACTGTATTAATACTATATATATACATACATATAAAGGGTGGTTAAATTTCAAGGGCCGATGTTGATTTTGAATAAAACACAAACTATTTAGGAAATTATTGTAATTTTATTTTATTTTGATATATTGGTATTACTCAATTATGTATGGAACAAAATATCGGCCAAATGGGCGCCGCGACCACGGCAACAGTGGATGATCAATTTTCGAAGAAAATCATCTTCAGTGATGAGGCACATTTTCACCTCAGTGGATTCGTCAATAAACAGAATTGCCGCATTTGGACGAATGAGAATCCAAGAGTGATTGTCGAAAAACCAATGCACCCACAAAGAGTGACTGTTTGGTGCGGTTTATGGGCTGGCGGCATCATCGGCCCGTATTTTTTCCAAAATGAGGCCGGTCAGGCAGTTACTGTGAATGGTGTTCGCTATCGTGAGATGATAACGAACTTTTTATGGCCCGAATTGGAAGATATGGATGTGGACGATATGTGGTTTCAGCAGGACGGTGCCACTTGCCACACAGCTAACGAAACAATGGCTCTTTTGCGCAACAAATTCAATGGCCGTGTTATCTCACGTAATGGCGATGTCAATTGGCCGCCAAGATCATGTGATTTGACACCGTTGGACTTTTTTCTTTGGGGTTATTTGAAAGAAATGGTGTACGTCGATAAGCCAGCAACAATTCAAGAGCTAAAGGATGAGATAATTCGGCACATTAACGGCATAGAACCTCCATTATGCCTCAGGGTCATCGAAAATTTGGACCATCGGATGGAGGTGTGCCGCCGTGGTCGCGGCGCCCATTTGGCCGATATTTTGTATCATACATAATTGAGTAATACCAGTATATCATAATAAAATAAAATTACAATAATTTCCTAAATAGTTTGTGTTTTATTCAAAATCAACATCGGCCCTTGAAATTTAACCACCCTTTATAAAATGACAGTGCGATTCTAATAAAAAATTCAAAACATGTTTAATAATATAAACATTACATTGGACGCTAAGTTCGGCGTCATATTGCTTTTATTAAAATATATCCAGTATAAAGGTAGTGGTTGGGTGCCCCGGTAGTCTAGCGAGTACTGCTCTTGTTAATCATTTGCCGGTTCTAGGTTCAAATCCTAGCAAACACAACAACTTGCACAATGGGGCCATAATAATTTAGAGCTAAGTGGGCTGGGACCTTTTCTTACATTCACATCCAGCAACCTGCCGACCTAACCTAACCTGGCGCATAGAAAAATTGTACAAATTGAATTATATATCAGCACAGGTGAAAGAGAAAACTTACAATATGAAAACATTCATAATTTTTCTTCTCGTATTCTATTTCGTTCCTTTTATTGTTCGCGGCGGTAGCAAAAGCTCGTCTTGACAGTTTTTAATTTGCATGCTTTTTAATCAGATGTGCATGCCACATATAGGGTATTCAAAATGAAAATATTTCTTTCGGAGAACATCGACAATACACCAAATTAAGGCAAGTTAATCAACTAAAACGGGTATGCGTGCGACGTGTATGGTATCCCAGAAGTGTCTGTTAATACAAAAAAATGAGAACATTACAGACTGAAAAAATTTATTTATTACTTTAGCAGATAAATTAGGCAAAAGTTACTATTGAGAGCGTTTTAGTATTTCTTTTCTTTTTTTTTTTTTTGGGTAATGAATCACTTTTTAAGTGATTGACGTTTGTCTATATTCAAAGTTAGTCACGTTTTGTCTTATATTCCAGGGAAAACTTTTAGATTTCATGTCAATCAACTGTGTAGCAGTTTGTGGCAAGTTGAAGCAAACATTTTTAATTTTTTCCATCATTGAGTTTTAATGTGAATTCAGTTATTAATCTCTATCTTGAAACCTCAACGGTCAAGTTTTTCTCTCCTCTTTCGTAGGATGAAATGAGGGAGTGCTAGTTGCTGTTAGTTTAAGGCTTAACTGACCATTGTGCCCTCATTTTAAGTTGTGTGTTGTATTCCATTTGTTATCTATAAAAATTGCTTTTAAGCAAGAGAGGAAAGTATAAACGGTTTTATGGGGGTTTGCAACCAATTTCATTCGAATTTTGTTTTGTTTCTTTAGTTGGTCTAATTTTGCAATTAAGAGATTAATTGAGAAGAAGTTTGTTCAAAATTATTTATCTGTTTTTGTTCAGCTGTTAAAGATGTTCTTGCTGCAGAATAAAGAAATAAAATAATTGATATTTAAAGCGTTTACACATATCAAATATTGAATATAATAAGCGCAACCAATAACTTTGGCGATTTGGTTTTATTATTTTGGCGGGTTGTAAATTAAAATTAAATTATAATTTCATATTCTATTTTATGCAAATCTACTTGTATTTTTCATAAATATTTCGCATAATTCGATCAAAACGTGGGAAAATTTAAAATTTAAATTAAATGTCAATAAACACTACTCCCTCTATCCTCCTTCCCATAACCTAATTTCCCAGTTCCAGCACAATGCATCGCATATGTAGGGGTCATCCCCTGAGTGCCGGTCCAAGAAAAAAAAAAAATTGATGCCTACAAAACTATCAATATGTACGTCTTAAGAACGAGTAGTCAGCGTGTTGGCTCTGCAACCAGAAAGACCCAGGTTCGATTCCCAGCCGGGTCAAATCAGAAAAAATATTTTGTGTTTTCTGTGCTACAGCACCCTCTTTCGTCGGTATTTGAACAATAAAACGTCGGCGAAGTTAAATAATAAATAAAATGGCTCCATTAGCTTAAAAATAATGCGTCAAAAACATCAGAGACGCCGCAACTTTGCTTTATAATTTACACGCAACTGCAGAGTTGTGCAAGAATTAAGCTCTATCTTCCTACCACTTTCACCACCTGTCTATTTCTTCCCTATCCTTCTCTCTAGTTCCAGTGCAATGCATTGCATATGTAGGGGATAGCCCCTGAGCACTGGTCCAAGATAAAAAAAAAAAAAAAAAATCACTCTCCTCTTAAACCGAATTTTACACAATTTTACAAACGAAGAATAAGTGAATTTCTCACAAAAACATAAATATGGAAAATGTCACAACTTGCAACTCTGCTAATTAATAAACATGCACCGGCCAAATTGAGCAAGAATTAAACCTTATGGTAATTTCCTTTCTGAACAAAAATGTTGCCCTTTCGCTGGATAACATTTTCTACAGTTTGCCCATACCTTTAAAAAGTGATACATTTTTTACTGCCACAATGGTAAAAAATATTTGAGATTTAACATTAATGTATACTTATCGTTTCACTGTCTCTACGGTTTTTAGCACCATTTTATCAATAAAAATCGTCAGCAATATTGTTTTCTAATCAGCTGCTATTACCTAGAACAAACTGCAAAAAGTCTAAACCAAAAATGTATCAAAAAAGTTTACATTAAAATAAATAATAAATTAAACAGAATCTTCCTCTAACAAAAGTTTGGTGAAGTCTAGTCAAAGTGAAGAGTATAATGATTTTCATAATTCTTATTTGTATAAAAATGTACTTAACAAAGATGTAAAAAAGGTTAGTACATCACCCCGACTTGAGAGTAGAGGGTCGAATATGTTGCATATTTTGCCAGTTATTTGTGCAACATATTTAGAAAGGAACGAAATAGCTTTTTTTAATGTTACATATTTTTTAGAATGGAACAGAAATAGTAACGAAATGTAGCATATATGTAACATTTTTATCAGAAAAGAAAACACCACTACCTATTTCTTCTTCAAAAAGATCGTACTACACAAAGTCAGCATGCTGCTAAGAATCTACAGTGCCTTAGTTCTATTCCATTTCTAGCTGGTTCTTACTAACTGAAGGAAAAAAAACCAGTGTAACATTCTTTGCATTGCAGGTTGTAATTATCAGAAAGTTAAAGATTATTAGTAGAGATTAGTCAAAGCAATTTCTTCAACATGACCATTAAAATCAGCTATCAACTTATCTGCGGGAATACTTCCGAATCGAACGAACTATTCTTATACATAAGTACATCTTGTCTACTGAACCAGGAAGGCTTTTAAGCATATTTCTAAATATACAATTTTAAGAAACTGAACTAGTCTCTAAGTAATTATTGAATTTTTTTTCGCATCTTTAGCTCCAGATGTAACTAGAAATTCTTTTTATAATGAGCATATCATTCTGCTTTTTAAACAACTTGCTGCTGATGATAAATTTTGACGAAAACTATAATGAATGTTTTCTCTATAGCTGTGCTCAAGACCAGAATCAATACCTTATTTGAGGTAATTACAGTTAAAAGAAAGGGATGTAAAATGCTCGTTACTTATTTATTTTCCAATACTCCTCGACTTCAAACAAAGTTACACGATTCTTCGAAGAGCGAAAAAGTAATAACTATTTGCTGTTGTGTGTGTTTACTTTTAATTATTTTCAATTAAAATAATTGCATTTTTATCATTTTGTAATATACCACATACCATTTGCAGAAGATAAAATGAAAAAAAAAAAACCCGCATTGTAAAATCTTCAAGTTGAATATTTCATTAGTCGGCCTGCTGTATGTTCAATCTTTAATTTTTTCAAAATTTCTCACGTCGCAAAATTATTTTAAATGTGTAAATATTTGTACATACTGCGTGGTTGGTGCTCTATCTGTCTGTTTGTATATACAAATTTATGATCATATTGCCGGCAAAATTGATAAAAATCCTTTATAGTTTTCATTTTAACCAACCACCACCACAATGACTACCAACAATAACTCGCAGAAAAATTGAAATGCAGTTGAGTGTATTTACGTCAGCAACATTGGGTTTTAAGAGCAATAGTACAGTCGAGGATGGAAATTTGTACTATTGTCATTACTAGCGTACAGGGAAAGCAGCAGCGAGCTCATGATGGCTCGAAGAATCAAATAAATTAACAGAATCATACACCGGCAAAAATACAGCTGTCGTCTTTTTTTTGAAGCCTGAAAATCAGAAGACGGCAAAGTGGTTTTAAAACCCAACATCATATACCAGCACAATAAAAATATCTTCGTGTGATTTCAAAAAAACGGCCCAAGTTACAAAAAATTCCAAATGGACTTTTTGCAACCATAAAATGTAGTTGGGAAGTGTTTTCCTTCCCCTGTAAAATTATTTGAATGTAACTTTTATGTACTCGTAACTTATATCCAGTCATTGGTGCAATACCGTAGTAATTCAAAAAATCGTGAACTGAGAAAAATGCATTTGATGGTTTGAGCCATCTTTTTGATAGTATTTTCATTTACTAAAGTTAATTTTTTACAAGTTTTTAAATAAAGAGGCATGTTTTTTAATGTTTTCTGTTTGTAAGTTTCTTGTCAGAAAGGAAATATTTCATTGTTGCAAATAAATATTGTTGGAAATAGCTGGAGCCAATACAGACATTTGTAGCTGTAGAATCTGAACAGTTAGAGATAGAACTATAATCTTTTTTCCTTTAGATATATATTTCCCCAAAGATTATTTCTGCATGCCCAGCTCAAAAAATTCAAATTTTGAGTTACTACGGTATTGCACCAAAGGCTCGATATGTAGTTGTCAAAAATGAACTGAGCTCTGTTATTGGTAATTTAAGCAAAGTATAAAAGGTAAATTTATTTAATTTGATGGCTAAAATCATTCCTTAAAATATGATGCGAACAACACAGGTGCAGCGAGATATATTATGATGTTTTTAACTACATATAGTTGAAAGAATCATTTTAGTTGCAATAAGGAAATTTGTGGAATAGTTTTAAATTCATAGCACCCTTCGTATAAATAAAAACGTAGTGTATGTATGTTTTGCAATACATATGTACATATGTGCTATGCAATATGGTATGTTTTACAATGAACATATAAAACTATGAGTAATGAGAGTCATTCATAAGCTTTTATTTATATTCAAGAACATATTTTTAAATATTTAACACAGTTTTAAATGTTTCATTACTATTTAAATATTTTAATGAAGTGTGTTTTTTGCTTTTTCCAGCCCACTGTGCAGATAACAGTCATCAATGTGTGCGAAATATGGTAAGTTTTGTATTTACCTATTATATTATATATTTCACCAGTATTTTTATTGGCAAACTTGTTAGAAACAAAAAATTATCAAATGTGTAAGTAAAGAGCCTTCCATATAAAAATTGGTACCACTTTTCCTCTTTACTGTGCAATATTTCTACAAGCACTTAATTATTTTATAGGAATCCTTAATAATGGTTATTTGTTGTTGCCGTTGTTGTTACTATTGTTTGATATAAAAATATATGCAATGCAAAAGGATGAATTCTGCTGTCTTTAGGAAAAATAAATTGTATAATGAAAATGAAAAAAATAATTGTTGAAAATTGTTCATAATAATTCGATTTAAGCTTAAAGTACTTACCGCTCATACGCATATGAATAAGTGCATTCAATGGTACTTTATAATAATGAAGATGAAAAAAATCTATAAGTGCATTACCCTTCTAAAAGTTTCAAACAGATCCATACATACAAGGTGGGCCAAAAGAAGTCATCCGATGTTGTTTGGCTCTCATTTTATTTTTTCAAAATGAAAAACTTCGATTCTGTTTTTTGATTATGGGTATCTGAACCTTTACAATTTTATTGGCCGTCACAATTGATTGCTATACGGGCTAGTTTTATGGCATTTTTCATCACTTCGGCGAGAACTTCGGGCGACAGATTCTCGCACTCGTATCGAATGTTGTCCTTGAGGGCTTCCAGGGTCTCGCGCTTGTTCTCTTAAACACGGAACTTCAAAAAACCCCACAAAAAAGTCTGGAACTGTTAAATCGGGCGATCTTGCGGGCCAGTGCAAATCGCTAAAACGAGAGATGAGGCGAGCCGGGAACGCCGCCTTCAGAATATCGGTTGTGGCTCGCGCAGTGTGTACCGTTGCACCGTCCTGTTGGAACCACATGTCCTCCAGTCCTAATTCGTTCAATTGCGGCAGAAAAAACTCGGTTAACATGGCCCTATTGCGCGCACCGTCCACTGTTGTCGTTTGACCAGCGCGTCCTCGAAAAAAATGGCCCGATGACTCCTCCAGCGTGAACAGCGCACCATGCAGTCACTTTGAGCGGGTGTAATGGCTCCTCGTGCATCACTCGTGGATTTTCGGTGCCCCAGAAGCGATAGGTTTGCTTGTTCACGTTCCCGCTGAGATGGAAATGAGCCTCATCGCTCATTATGATTTTGGTCGAAAAATCGTCCACTTCATCCTCGAGATTGAGGATGGCTTGGGCGTAGGTTACGCGCTTGTTCTCTTGTATTCTACATCTGTCTAGTTCACAAATGTCAAAACAGATTTGATATTGGCCGCCATTTGCAAAAATAACAGCATCTTCGAATAGTGTGATTTCTTTTGGCCCACCTTGTGCATACAAAACAAACAGTTATTTGTATTACTTGAGCTACTAGATAGAAGGTCCTTAAGGGTTGCAAGTATGAGTATGTTGTACACGTTTTAAACAGCGGAATATTTATAATACTTTTCTTCCTGTAACTCATCTCCAAGCAGCATTTTATTGTTGCCTCATATGAGATCTAATAACGATTTGATTTTGTTTTCTAAGAATATAACAATTTCCTTTATTAAGCTGGGAATTTGTTTTACGTAACGTTGCCTTAATTGAATTTGAAAATATTTACTCAAACAGTTTATTAAATACTTTCATTGCCGGTTGAATAAATCCTTTTATTTGAAGCATTTTTATTTATTTGTTGTGACGCTGCTTGTTGGGCAGCCTCTTCTAGAGGTGGTTTGTTGCGTAATTTGATCTCATATTTCGTTGCCGATGCGTCGACAGACCCTTATGAATTGAAAGCGAACTATAAATATTGAAGCATCATATTACAATTAAAAAAAAATAAATATTTAGAGATTTATTGAAGGTCGTATAATTGAGTCATAAATATTTCATAATAAAGGGTAGTCAGATATGTTTAAATTACGTGTTCGTTCATTTATAATTGAAAGCAGTTCAACGGTAATAACTCAAGTAAAAATTAAAATAATCCAAGGGAAACAAACAAAGATTTAATAATAGTAAAAAATAACAATACAATATCAAACTCAAAATAAGAAAACAGTACCGGCATAATGCCCTTTTTTGGGAAAATGGCGTTGTGGTCTGGGCCACATTTTATCCATCTGCGAAATTTCGTGCAAATCCATTAAGCGGTTATCTCGTGATTGTAGATCAAACATACAAAGTTTCGTCGGTATTGGAGCGATAAAACTTCGGCGAAGTAAAATAAGAAATTAAAAATAATGCGTCAAAATTAACATCATTTAAAACCCTGATGATAAAACGTTAAGCCGTAGAGGAATTCCCTAATTTGGTACTCAAGAGCGATGTTCCTGAACAGTGATGTTGGACTTATCTTCTCTTTTTGTGGAAGACGACTGTATATTATTTCAGAAATATATTGCTTTTGCTTCACTGTTTTTGTTCAGTTGATAAACTCTTTACTTGGGGGGTTTTTTTCTTCATTTATAAACTAAAGAGCTCTACAATAATTCTGCGATTATTACTGCATTGCGAAGCAGATAACAAAAATTCCTAAATTTCCTTAAATTTTTATAAACACATTTTTCAGAAATTTTTGGAATTTATCAGAATTCTAAAACGACTTTAATAACTAAATAAATATTTGAACAAAACTACAAATTGTCAGCTTGTCTAATAGAGACAACACATTAGATGTGTGTGAAAAACCCTAAAGACATTCTTTGTATATTAGAAATTTCACATAGAAATTCAATAGCACTTGAGGTTCAAATACGTAAAATAAGGAAAAATAATAATAATTTTATTTTACTGCAGTGATTTGGTTTCCCCTCCAGTCCTCCACCTCTTCAATGTTGTATCACTTTCATAAGTCATATGAAATCCCAATCATACCACTCAAATGTTGCAATATTTCATATTCGATGTCTTTGAATAAATTGTTTGAATTCTCTTTAACGATGCGATGATGTAGTACGAGGACTATTGCAGAAGTGGACTACAGAAGCAATCAATTTCGCAATAGCTTTAAATTAAAATGTATTTATTTAATAATTTAGTGCCTGTTGAGCTCATTTAGTAGATGCATTGATTTTGCGAGTTCAGTTCCCACCAATTTTTTTGTTTTGCTTGCTTGGACTAAGAAGGTGAAGCAATAAAAGAGTTTTTAATTGTGAGATTTTTTTTTTGTTGTTATCTGGGACCAGCACTCAGGAGATGACTCCTACACATGCGAAGCATTGTGCTGGGAACTATAGGAAAGGGATAGTAGGAGAAACGACAGGAGGTGAAGCTTAGTTAATTATTTTACAGCTCTGCTTTCGCACGTTCTTTGTTTTGTTTATGCTCGTAGCAGTGCTGAAGCTTCTGTTTAGTAGCCATTTTTATTATTATTTTACTTCGCCGGTGCTACACAATACGGACGAATGAGGGCGTTTTTAATTGTAAGATTTAACGGGTCATATAATAATTATTGATGAGTGTTCTCTCACGGAGTCTAGTTCAAATGTTGCCGAGTTTGCATATCTTTATATAAAATTTTTTTTGACATTTCAGCAAATAATTTTGTATTTTCCATTTAAATATTTAAATTCGAAGAAATATTGAATAGTTTTGGTGTTTTTATTTTCATTTGCTTTTTTGTATTGTAACAATAATTATTGAACGGCTGTCGTATATTCTTTACAAATATCGATACTTGGTGTGTCGTTGTAGTTTTCCTTTATCTTTACTGTATTCGAAGTTCGTACATTTGCTGTCCCTTTGGAGTTTATTTCTCAGACATTTTGAAATTTTCACTGTTTTATTTTCGGTTTTGTTGCTCTACACCCTACTTAAGTGAATAGGGGATTAGTCATGCAGTGTATAGTTGAAATTATTGAAAGAACATATTTCAGTTATTCAGAGGCAAAATTCGACATTTGATATGCATCCGAAATTTTTATTGAATTCTATAAATAATTTTTTCCGAATTTAAGTTAGTTTTTTACTAGTGAAAATTGTTCATACTGCTGTAAGGAAACAGAAGTTTAAACCTCACATGGTACACCGAGACATGGCAGTGATGGAAACTGAAGAAAAGCCTTTAAAAAAAAAACACATTATTTTTTTTTACAAGATTTTCTCAATTGATTGGAATAACAAAAATCAATCTAAAAGAGGTAATTTATAAATTGAATTAAGAATTTAATGAACAAATTATTTAAAAATATAAATTAGAACTTTAAACAGGAACATTATTTGTTATCTTGGTAGTTTTTAGTTTTTGGACTATTCCATTTGTTTAAATAATTCGAAGTTGGCAAACACTAACAGAATGAAGCGCCATGTTTCCGTTGGCCGCTACTCCTTCAACATTAGCGTTCTTATGTTTGCTCCTCTGTGTAGTTATCAGTTGGATATGCATCAAACTTTGCAAAACATGTTAAAATACATAAAATAAATACATTGTTCATTGCTGGCATTCGCCGATGTCCTGCAAGAGCAAAAATATTACGGGTGCTAATACCAATCAAAAAATTTTTATTATGTTCTGTTTGAGATTGACAGGGTATTTAAGTTTCGTTGCGACCTAATGAAGCTCGTTTCTACGTTTTTTTCCACATAAAATATCGCTGCATTAAAAAGTAAAGTGTTAAGAATTTATTTTCTAAGCATTGCAAGAACTTTCATGGCATAACTACAATGGACGAGCACTGCAAGCATGTTCTATGTGTTTTTGCGACACAGCACACTTCTCCTATGCCCAATATTAAGTCGTGGAAGAAATATTACAAATTCTCTTACAAATTTTTTTTGGTTTCTACTATTTTTTTTTTAGTATTTCTGTGTAGAAGTTGTCCATAATTTACTTTGCATTATCTTTTTTCATACAATTGAATGCAGCAAATTTAAGTTTTCAGTTCTTAGATTCATTCGAGTTTCATTGCAAACTGTGTGAATTTTTTTTATATTTAAATTTCTTTTGTTTTAAAGAGCATACAACTGTTATTGCTTGTATAGGAAGTGACAGGAGAATCTTTCATGAAAGCGTTAACAGGAGCGGCAGTTAATGAAAAAAGATGTGTAATTTAATACGTTAGTGAATAAAATATCGCAGCAGAAATGTGTGTTGTTTTAAAAAAAATTTCGGCAGAGAGATATTGACGTCGTCATACTGATGAGAAATCAGCATCTGAAAACTCTCACACAGTGAGGAGATTCCCTTATCAGTGTTCGTTAGCTGGCAGTCGCGATATTTCTTGCAAGGCCTGAGTAAGATGTTTGATGTTGAAGCCTCAGAGGAGTCAATATTTGAAAAAAAAAAAAAAAAACACAATAACTAAATAAAAGTTGTAAGGAATCGTGTGCCACTTACTTCCATAAAATTTTAATAATTGTCACAACTCCCACTTAAAACTCTGACTAAAAAAATTTAAAAAAAGACTATGTCGGTGAAAATATTGCCAATATTTTTGTAAAAATCTACGTAGTCCACAGCACCGAATTTCTTACCCTGTTTGCAGGCTTTATAATTTCGAAAATATACTGTATTTCACTTTTTTTTTACTGAAAATAAAATAAAGAAACATTTTTCGTTAAATTTTATGTACATTTTCTTTGCTTACTTTTAAAATTATTAATTAAACGACTTTCAATTCAATCGTTTTCGTTAAGTTTTGCATTTAAAATGCACCAGTAAAATTTCTTTTGGGCGAAAGTATAACTGATGTTTTAATGCATTAAAAATTTAAAAAGTAAAATTAATTGTTTTTGCAGCCAACTTGTATTTACCATAAATAATTAAAACAAATCATTAACAACCTAAACAACATTCTTTTGATTGACTGCTGTCTTCAAATTCGGCCTACTTTTTTCAACTTCTAATAAAAGTTTCTGTAGAAATTTCTCAAGAAGAAATGACCTCAGCTAAAAGTGAAACAAAAGAAAATGACAGACCTCTCAAAATTATTGCAACATTTTATACTTGCTATTTACTTAACAATTTTAAGAAAAAAAAAAAAACAAAAGGAATTGACGCCGGAAAACACAAAATCGTTATTTTATTCTCTGAAAAGGTAGAGAACCCATCATGTGTAAAATGATCCTCATCACCATTCCTGGCAACAACAGAAGGTTCATGAGAAGGTTGATGAGAATGATTTTTCTAGGAAGGCAGAACAAATTGACTACATTTTCTTTATAGACTGGTTCTAAGATTATTTTTGCCACAAACTCTTGTATTCGTATTTTCATATGTGTGTTTGTGTATGACGAAGATCATAATTATAAAATCCACCTTTCATGTTGTAGACCTTCAAAGGATCGTTTTAACTTTTCTTTTTGTTTTAACTCGTCAGAAGCAGAAGTGCTTAGAATTCTTTTGGTTTTCTTATTTGTTTGCCTTCTAGTGGAACCACCAAAGTTGATTTTGATTATAACGGCTGGCAAATCAGATTCTACGCTTCATTTGAAAGAAGTTTCTTACAAGGTTGGAAATTACTAAAAGTGATTCTCAGTAAGTTGTGTAACAAACGAGAAAGATTGTTCGATGCTACTAATCCTCTTGATCTAAAGAAAAAAATTGTAGAAAAGAGTGTTAAACAGAATAATTTACGCAAAATGTTCAACAGCATTTACTTATTGAAAAAATACCGGCATAAAATTTACAAAAATCTTAAAAAAATAAATTTGTGATTAGAAAACTAAATGAAGAAA
The DNA here is from genome assembly GCA_963924685.1 of Dexiosoma caninum. Lineage (NCBI taxonomy): Eukaryota > Metazoa > Arthropoda > Insecta > Diptera > Tachinidae > Dexiosoma > Dexiosoma caninum. The sequence goes on from OZ004729.1 coordinate 62,805,739, forward strand.
TTGGGCTTAGAAATAATAATTTATATGTTTATATGGGAAGGAAAAAAATTTTGCTATAAATTACTATCTATCGGGTTAATCTTAACCCGGTGCGCTTCGCTAGCCGCACACCAGCTTATGTAGTTGTCCGCTATATTGTGTTTATTTTGATTCCATTTGATGTTAAGTTCCATTCATAAAAATAAATTTCATTTGATACCCATATCGCCAAATTGCCCCCTTCTCTCTTTCGCCTACCGCTTTTACTCCTGAAAAAAAGTATCCTAATTTGGACCATAAGCTTTCCAAATTTCATCCAAATCCATTAAGCGGTTTTTGCATGATTGTGGAACAAACAACCAAACATACAAACTTTCAGATTTATAATATTAGTAGGATAATGAACATCTTATTAACTTTTCATAATCATGTATGCATTTTCTTCTGCTTTTTTCTTTTTTTAATATTAAATCCTTTTGCTAATTTCTAATAAATTTTTTAACGGCCATACACACATACTACATGTCTGTATGTGTATAATATAGTTTATTAACTTTACTTTATATTTCATGTTTTCCAGTAGTCATTCTGAACAACATCTGTCTGTCACATTTTTCTTCATTTATTTCTCTTTTGTTTTTATTTTGTGCTGCAATTTGTGGTCAGTTTTATTTAATTTATGTCCCTACTAAAACACATTTTTCTCCCATTTGGTGGCACATTTTTGAAATATGACCAGAAAAATTAAAATAAGTGCATAAGCCTGCAGTCATGTAACTACTCGCAAGCAAATAAATGTTTTTGACGTTTTTAATGATGGTCCAAGCAATTCGTAATGTTGATGTTCATGACGCGGGATTTTTCTTCATTTTTTTTTTGTTGATAAAAAAGGTCAAAGTGTTATTAATGACTTGTTATAATGAAATTTATGGCTTTATTTTTTTGTTTTTGTTTTTCGAGTTAATTTTTGTGCGTTTGAAATTTTTATTTATTAATGAATTACAAATAGTTTAATGAGTTAAACATGAAAATTGTAAAATCCGTTGGAGCATTTAAAGGGGAAAAATTAATTAAAATTAAAACAGCTTTAAGAAAACAGGAAAAAAGAGTTTAATTATTTTATATCTGCAATCGAATTATATTTTGATTATAAAACTTGATTTATTGATTGATGATTTTGATAAAAAAAAATCGGCATTATTATTGCAATTTAAAAAATCAACAAAAGTCGGCAAATTCAAATACCCATTTTATAGACAAGAAAACATATTTTTATTAGCAGAAGAATTCAGCATTAAATATTATTTATAACATATAATATGAAGTACAAATTAACGTTTTAAAAATAAATTGTTGTTAATTTATAAAAATAAAAATTTTATACTTTATGCGTTTAAAGTTCAAAAGACTTATTTTAAACAAAATATCATCATGAAATGCTTTCTTTGAATGATAAAATTTTTAAAAAATCTTTAGAAAAAGCTTTTCCTTGCCAGAATTCATGGAAATTTTATTTTAGTTAGGCAGAATGTGTAAGGACCATAATTTGTTGTACAGTACTGAATTCACCTACATTTTAAATCAGAAACTGGTTTTTCCAAAATTTTCAAATTTACTTTCCATCCTTCAAAAATTCGTCAAGTTTTAACTCCCTGAAATCGTTTTTTCTTATTCAGAAATAATGTCTCATGGACGCTGAGGCACAAACCACTGTAAAAAGTAATAATAATAAAAGTAAAAGTGCTAAAAGAAGCAAATTTACCGTGTTTTAAGTGTTTATCGGCACTTTTTGACCAGAAATCGGAAAATCGGCACATTCATAATTTTGAGGAAAAAATCAGCAAAATATGGCACGCCTGGTTACGATTTCCTTGTGAATAAAAGTGATGCTGTTCTAGATTTTTACTAATTATTTTCGCCTTGTAATAGTGTGAAGGTATGGCCCTACGTATGCAATGCATTCCACTTTAATTACTTGGAAACGGATAGTATAGAGAAGAGAAAGATGGTGAAGTTTCAGGAATATGGGTGAATTGTTTGTACAACTCTACAGTTGCGCGTTTTCTTAATTTCTAAATTATTTAAAAGTTGTTCTACCCTTAGGAAAACGCCCCACTTAGGCCAGACCTTAGGCCCATTGTGATGATATAACTTAAAATAGAAGTTAAAAACATTATTTTCGATATTTTCTCTAGGTATCTGCGTTATGCAGAAGAATGTTTCTTTTTACCAATCTCAACAATTAGTCAACCAGTTAAAGAGGCGAAAGGTAAATATTTTCGTTTAATCCCTTCATTCTACAACAGAAGTATTTTTTAAAGCTGGAAGAACAAATCAATTTAATTCCTTAATGGACGGCTGTTGTATTTAGTTGTTGCTTTTCTAATTAAAAACAAAGTGCTTTGAACTGAAACATTTTCCATTTTTCTCTTATTTCAGACACATATTTTTAAAGCAATTATGAAATTATAGGTTGGACCTTTCTGTTCTTTTGACTTATTTATTACCTTCATTTGTAATGAAGGCTTCATACTTTTTTTCATTGGTAGCAGTTGTTTTTTTCTGCTGCTCTTTAAATTTGTTACATATTTTAAAAATTCCAGTTGTTTAACAAATTGCTTGATTCTATCTGGTAAATACAAATTATTATGTTAAATAACACATCCTTTATATTTTTTTTTAGTTTTTTTAATTAGAAAAGGAAATATATTTTTTTTTTGATAAAATTCCTTTAAAGGGAGTTACTAAAGGGATATGATTTATTAGTTAATTGGTTGATTAAAAGTGATATTTTCCATTGAATAAATATAATTTACTGGATGATCTTGTTTATAACTCATTCAAATAATGATTATTGTTCATATGGTATTATAATGAAGGAAAGCCCTTATTTGCTGAGCTTTAAGACGGCCTTAGTAATACATTTTTCAATGTTTTGTTTCTTCAATTTTTCTTTTAAATTTTGCTAATTTAAATAGATATATTTCGTGAATTATTTCTATACATTTTTCTTCTTGAAATATTAATAGATTGTCTCCTTATTGGACATACATACACATGCATGTATGCAGGAGACAGTACGGTATTGTCGGTTCAATTCGTATCAAACAGTAATTTGTTTTCCTGATTTTTTTCTTTGGTTTAGTTTGTTTTTTAGTAACTATCACATGTAATTTGAATGCCTGTATGTTATCGATCACTAACCTATTTAAATTAGAAACATTTTAACTAATTCATATTTAACAATTAATATACAAACGAAGAATAGTTGGGCAACACAGCATGGCCATGGTCAAGTAAGAGTCTACCAAAACGCTCACTGAACGATAAAGATGCAAAAAATTTCGGTGGGATGACTCAAAGTTTTAACATATTTGATCATAAGTATTCTTATGGAACGTTTTTATTGCTGTTTGCGTATGGCAGCTTATTCTCACGTTCAGTTACATTTAGCTTGTGAGATTGTTGTTTGATGAGTTGGCAATACGTCCCGAACTGTTATGAATAGAGTGACACCTTAAAACCGAAGTTGTTTTCTTTTACAAATGTTTACCACTTCAATGGAAGTGTTTTAGCTTAATAAGTCTAACACGGTGAAGAAATGTGTTTCTTGTCGACAACTCTGCGGCCACATCTTTTTAGACATCAAAGTAATTATTCTTAAATAAGTTATTGAATTACTCCCCTTAAATATTAAAAGCGGCACCTTCCAAATAACAAAAATTTTATTAATAATTTCTGTTTGTCGAAGGTCTTACAATAAATAAAAATATTTTAACTTGTGCCAGTAATAATTATGGTTACAATTAAATATAATCTTTTTTAAATCAACAACGGAAAAGCGTGCATTTCCTGTTTTCCTTCTGTATTCATTCGAAATTAAAAATTTAAAGAATTTATTCCATGGCGCTGATAAAGATAACACACGTACTTTAACTTCGGAATTAAAAATAATTGAGTGACTTAAACACATTCTCCTTATAAAAAGTGAAAAATTTATCGATCAAAAAAAAAAAAAGAAATAAGAAGAAAAAATCTTTATTTTAAAAACAGTTTTCCTCTTTCTGAATTTCGGATAAAAAAAAGAAAAATATTTCCACAGAAAAATGCTTAAGTGCGTGTTCGAGGGCCCTTAATGAATAGAGCTGGTATCGTTCAACTGAATTCTGCCCAACAAACCTGACAAGTGCAGTAAGACAATTTGGTGCACCTGTGGTAGTGAGGCCAGCTATCCTTTATATGGTATACCATATCTTGGAATGGGAGAAAGATTAGAGAAGAAAATTTGTCAGCCAATGTAGTTAACCAACTATGTGCTTTCAAAACAAAAGAAACGTTACCTTTGACATTTGAAAAAATAAAATTTTTTATAATAATAAAAATAAAAAAAATAAAAAAATTGAAGTTAATAAAATTTTAATTGAAAAAGAAAATATTTCATTTGAAGCTAATGAAGTTACATAAATAAATAATACAAGTATTCCCCCTAAAAATACTAAAAAAATTTTACAAGTCTTGATGTTGAAATGGACCCGAACATTAAAAATACATCCGAAATAAATTTATACTACAATTCAAGGAAGGTGGCGGCGTTGATACACTATACCAAATGGGTTATGACGTTGTCAAAAATATTCAGAGCTTCTAAGCAGTGCTGCCAGATATACAATCGTAATGCCTGTTCCGAGCACTCTAAAAAAGATATTATCTCTAATGAATGTATGAAAACTAAATGAAAAAATTAAATAAATAAATAATAAACTCTTTCTTAATTAATTTGTCTTTGTTTTCTTTCGAATGTCATTAATGAGTCCTTTGGACACTACTGGTCAGTTATGATACAAAAGCATACTGGGTGGTTATCACTCAACAAGATAGCAACAGGGTACACACGTACATATGGTTGTTGTCTTGACGTAATAAAGTCATGTCATTTGAGCAGTACAATTTTTCATTGAACATTTCAAAGTCGATATTGTTCTCGTGTAAAATGTATGAAGTTTGTCTAGTACAGAAGACAATATATGAGTGTGTGTCTGTATACGGGAATGCGTGATGAATATCTGTCCGAATTACGTAAGTACATGTTATCACAGTTCTGTGTGTTAACAATACGAGGGCTGATTGACAAGCCAATTTTCAATAGTGTTAGCAAAAAGGTACTATATCAAAATCTATGACACATAGAATGCTAGTGAAATATTTCACGAAATGTTGAATTGAATTTTCGATTTAAGTTTCGATTTTTTTTTGATTCTTTTTTTTAAAGATTATGCTAGTGTTCGTAAAGGAATAAAGTGTTGATACAGCAGAAGATGAGATAATATGAAAAGGAAGAAAGTAAAAGAAAAAAAAATAGACTTAAATTTTTTTTTTAATTATTTTCATTTAAAATTTTTCAAGAACTTTTACGGTCCACTCTCGCATTAAATTAAACACTCACGACTCTAAAGAGTTTAAGTAACCTGCTAGAAGGACACGAGCACTATCATTTTAGGTTTGCGTGTATATTTATGTTTGTGTTCGACGATGGCCTTTTAAAGGTGCCTTAACACGCACTTCCGTCTTTGAGCATAAAAATATTTCTCCGCAGCCAGCTGAGAGTATGCCAGGCGGCAGCAAAAAATAAATTAATTTTATATATTTTTCACAATTATGACATTATTTTTAATGTTCGTTGTGGGAAAAATTTTAATTTGTATTGCAACTGTAACATTAATGTATTAATAAGGGGGGCGCGCCGTGACGCATATACATATATATATTTAGTTTTAGATAATCATCATATATTCTGTAGAAAATGGTAAAAAATTGGAAAATGTAAAAGAATTTTTTGCATTGAATAAAATTTTATAATAGTTTTTTCTTCCAATTAGTATTTTTTAAAATGTAATTAAAATCCTAATGTAAGCATTTACATATTTAAAACAGATTTCCTTTACTGCATACAATAAGTAATTTCTTGCGGGAACGGTACGTGACGGTATTCGTAAACAGTGGCGAGAATACCTCGCGGCGAATTCTGATATTTCTAGTCAAAGCACGTGATTTCCATTTATATACGAGTCAAAATTAATATTTTTAAATACGTAGTTAATTTAATAATATAATTTCAACAAGTATAAATACCGTCAAAATTTTTAAAATTATTTCCGTCGCCCTCTTCGTTTGCCTTTTGAAGCATAAAAGCAAGAAAATTAATTAATGAACAATACAAAGCAATAAACATTCATTAAAACGAGAATAATAAACTTTTAAAATTAAGAATTAGTTAAATTTCTCATTAATAGTCACAGGCATTACATTTTAAATCGTAAATAAAAATTAAATTCAATGATAATTTAAAATTTGTTCAAATCAAAATCAATTCTATAAAATAAAACACTTTAAAATGAATGATCAGCGGGGGAAGACCATTCAAATCGTGTGTAGAATAACAAATAAAATTTTAATTTTCAATTACTTCAAATGAAAATAAACAATTTGAAAAATAAAAGTCTTCTGCAGACTCTGAAGATGCGGGCTTGTCAGCCAAAGTGTGCCATTTATGTTCAAATAAAATCGAATCTATTGAATTCATTGAGCCAACAACCCAGCAAAATGTTAAGAATAGAAAAAAACCATTCTCCCAAGTTTGAAATTACTGGCCATTTTGTGACAAATTTTAATATATCCAAGAGAATTTTCTTGACAACATTGAGACAACGGACGTCAGAATTTTTTAAAGCAAAAATACACTTGGCGCGCTGATTTAGGTTTGGTCGTATTACTTTTGAAAGACCTCGTAGTTTTGGTCTCAGCTGAGGGATCAACAGTAGTTTAAATTCTGTTTGTTGCTCAGTCAGTAAGGAAATGCTATAGCGTGGACATAAAAATAATTCAATGCGTTGCTTTATTCTTTCTAAAATTTTGCTGGGTTACGTTTTCACCATTCATTTAACACGCATCCATACATACAAAAACACGCTTGCTCGTACATGTCGGTTTCTAAACTTTTCGTAGTATAATAAATATAGAAATTAATTCTCTCATAAAATCCCAACTAAATGCCATGGCATAGTTTTTTCCAGTCTTTGGAATTACATTCGGTCATAAAAAAGTTGAAAATATTTTCAGTGTCTGGAAGAACTGGAAAATTCTCAAATTCTTATCGGCATTTTTTAAGCAGCAAAAACGTTTCTTATAAAAGTGACGGTTCGCCATAATTATAATCAGAATGATCCGACAATTGGTTACTATTTACCGAATTATTTTTTTTCTGTGAATAATACGAGACATTTCATTCGAATCGGTGCAAGAACATGCTATCCTTATTATATGCTTTATTTAATATTATATTTTCAATTTAATTGTCATCACATTCGAAGTCTTTTTTACAGTGGGAAATTTAATTGCAATGAGTGCAAAGACTTGCTTAAGGGCCGTTCAGAATATTATACAAGTATTAAGACTTTCATCACATTTTACCATACAGAAATCTAAATACATTTATTGCGACTGTCAAAAAATCTAACGTAAACTGACATTTTGTATTCACACCATCACACTTGAAATAGAGATTAAAATTTTAAAATCTCTATTGGGCCTTTATATGAAGAAAAAAATAACAAAAAAATGGACGGCACGCCACCGGCGGCGGAACAGTTGGCTTGTGAATTTTAATCAGATAAAAAGTATTATCGTTTAGAAAATTTTCAAAAAATGAGAATGTATTATGGGGATGTCAATTTTTTATCGTAATACTTGTGGTTTTCATAACATTTTGCGTTCACACTATCACACTTGCACGTATTATTTGAATTTTTGACAAGTATTAATACAAAGTATTATAGTCTGAACGGGCCTTTAGCTCCCATATATCCGGAATTTAAAAAATTCAATTTCTGCTACAAAAATTGCTAACTATTTGTGAAATTATTCCTTTAAACGCTGTGCGTAGTTTTGTTTCAATTGCTGCAAAGATATGTCTTAATCCCATATATCCTTTATTTCAAAAGCTATAATTTAAGTACATTTTTAATATTAAAAATATTCGCAGACGAACAGCAACAACATCGAACACAGTTTATCAGCTGCAAACTGCAGCATAATGACTGTCACTGCGCCGTTTTTATTGAGCTGTTATAACGTTTACTGGCACAGCGAATACGTTGTTTCTGGACTATACTATTTCAATTCTAAATTATATATTTTAGAAATGCTGTTTGAAAAGTATCTGGTAAACGTTTCCTTATTCATGAAGGTACGATGGCATTGTCGTCGTATTCGAAATATCGTGGTATTCACTAAGTATTTCTTTTTGTCATTATGCGAATGAAGCCGAGCGATTAACGTGATATTATTATCTTACCATATTTTTCAATAAAAACGAATTAATAAAATACTGATTTTGAAATATTATCTGTTCTGTCATGCAATTATATGACTGCATTTTTCCAAACCTGTCATTTTATTTACAAAGTAAATCCAATTGATAGTTTTATTTTGTTGCACTTTATTTTCATTTTTTATTTAAAATTTTTTTTGTCGTATAAAACGCTTCATGCTTTTTTTTTTTTCATTATTTCCTATATTGTTTTTAAACGTTTTATATACGTATTTGTTTATACACATTTAAGTTTTTTATTAAAAGCAATGAATAAAATTTAATAGGCCTGTTAACTACCTCTGAAAAAATTAAAACAAAAACCATGAATAAAAAACTTACAGTGAGAATAAAAAGTTCAAGTACCATTTTGAAAACAGTGGGGTGGCTGCTTAAACCATGTTCATGTTACAATTTAAAAAACCCCAATTTTAAAAAACCAAAGAAAATGCAAATTATACTTCAAATTTTTCAATATGAGCGAATCCCTCTAAACGCCAGCCTTTTTCAACATGTTATTTTAAACTATAATATTAAATGCAGTTACACAAATTCTGCATTCGATTATAAATATTGTTGAAATAAAGAAAAAAGTAGAAAAAACGAAACACGGCAGGTGATTTACATGCATTTAAAATAACACAAAATGCCAGAGTTTTGTAAACAAAACATTAATGATAAAAAAAGAAAACAACTTTAATTCCTATAAATCTTCTTTACATCACTTTAACTCTAAATTGTTCTTCAACAACACCATAAAAAATTTTATGTTGTGAAAAAAAGTATACAGTTTTTGGAAACACCTACAGAAAATGCACATGGCTTCCCTTAAGAGAAGTAAAAAAAGCAAAAATCCACATCATCTTCCATTCAGACACACTCGTACAGCTCTTAGACATTCAACATATGTGGTGTGTGTTGCACATTTTTGCTTTTTTTGTGGCTGCACTCATCGTTGTGCAACTTGAACCCGCTGGGCTGTGTGAGAGGCATTTAAATCATTTAAATGAAATTTTTCAAATATTCGCATGCAAAAGACTTCGAAAAATCGATTCGAAAATAAGCATCCCACAAAAAAGTTCAGTGAATTTTAAAGAAACTATTCACACTGGCATCAATATGCCCAAAACCTGTTTTCTATTGTTAAACCTATCTAAGGAGTTACTGCTGATCATCTTCTTTCCATTGCCAAATTAAATTCATTTCTTTTGCAATTAAAGTCTCAAACCTTCAAACCTATAGATTTCCAGTATTTGGTAGAGTGAATCGGCAGGAATGTAAAATAATTCAATAAAAGATACCATATTTCAACACCATTGGCTTTTGTTCTGCATCAGTAGCTCGACTTGCAAAAGTTATAACAAGTTCTAAATGCAGCGGAATATTAATTAAAGCCAACTATAAACGCACGTTAATGAAATGCTTATTTAATTCTACTTTTTACTCACATCAACGTGCATAAGCGTCAGTAAAAACTAACCAACAATTTCTAAATGTTTTTATTGCCAATAGAGCGATGTCAACTCAACAAAAAAATAATTTTGGTAAATCTAAATCGGGTGATGTTCGCTGAGCAGATAGCGCGTGATTCTACATATAAAAAAGATCGGGTATTCAATCCCCGTCAGGCCAAAGATTTTTCTGATGTATCTGTGCTAACAGCGACTTTCTTCGTCGGTATTTGGGCAACAAAATGCCTTGATGCGTTAAGACAACGCTTGAGACTCAGCAGCTCTGATTTACAAGTTCACAACAGCAGATTTGTGCTCAATTAAGCTGTCTATCCATTTATTTTTTTCGCCTTGCCAATTAGTTCCTTATTTTCCGCGTTAGTTAATTTTTGGTTTTACGTGAGTACACATGGTCGCAAGTTAAGTTTCTAAATAAAATATATTTTCACTACGTTTTTAGTTTTCTGAGTGGAGGTGTTTGGATACGGTTTAACTTACGACTGGAGTCATGCAATCACTTAAACACTTTAAATAGTGAATCATGAAAATTCATCTCTGAACTGACTTTCGGCAGATTGTAGTCAGTAGATTTCAGCAGCTCTCAATATTTGGTCAGTCGTTTGTTCCTGTTGTTGTCATGATCACGGGAACTATTAAAGGAATTACTGAAGGAGTTCGGTCCCATACCTACTTTTGAACAACCGGCATTAATAACCAGTTGGGTTTTGCAAAATCTTCAAAATGATCATCAGCAGTCATAATTTTTACTACTATTCTGAAAATAGAAATAGTCCAAATACTCGATGAGTGATCTCTGTTTAGGTGCGCTCAGACTTTTTAACATAACCATCTAATAGAAAAGAAATTCAGAGAAGAAATCTCACCTTTTAAAATTTCGATTTCTGTAATTCACAGCCAGTGTAAACAGTTTAACGCCAGTGGAAAAAGTGATCCCACTGATTCCGATTTCAAACAGTAAAATAAAAAAAATTAAAACAACGAACATATCACAACAGTCAAGATTTTATATTGAAAACTTAAATGCCCCATAATAACACATAAATCTTGCTTCAAATTAAAAACAAAAATATCTACCGTCAACTTGAGCCAGAAATTTTTCATAAAAATTTTCATCTCCATCATGTTTATTTTGAAGCCCTTAAGTTTCCTTAAAATATTGTCACACATAAAGAAAAGTGTTTCAAATAAAAAATATAAGTTATAACGACATTGAAATCTGTCCCGTGCGTTTAATTAAAGGGAGAAAAAAAGAATGGACGGACAGTATCTTTCGAAGCAATTTCGTCAAAATAAGTTCCCCCATTTCTGGTGGTGCAGCATCATACTAAACCATTATGTTTATGATGTGAGACATGTTACCAGTTTAGTTTTTGGATGAAATGTGGAAATTTGTGTGTGTGTTTTAGTTTATGAAATTAAATGATGCCCTCGAGATCGGGTTACATTTAAAATTACTAGTGAAAAGGGGCATTCGTTTGATTTGTTTAAAATTTTCCTTAATGAAATAATTTAGTGAGGAATTTATAATTTTTCTTTCATTTAATTTGTGTTTTCTTTCCATCTTGTTAGAAATATTAATTTTTTATGATATTCTTGACTTTTATGGCAGCGTCTTGATGAAATTAACAGAACCCTCTCCACAAAAAATAATATTACGTTTTTACAACAATTTATTTTAATAACAGATCATTAAATTAGAAAATAATTGAATAGAAAAAACAAAAACAATATCAGATGGATTACCATGTGGTGAAGATACAAGGGAAAACTAAAAATAAGATTCCCATATTTAAAAAAAAATTACCTGTTTATGTTCTTAATAATATTCCTAAATATATGTGACTGCAAATTATTAACACCGCGACGGAATTTTCAAGTCATAATATTCTAGAGTAGATAACTGATTAAGTCTATCCGGTGGCTCGTTTCTTTAACTTCTCATCGCTAAAAATAAAGCAATTATAATGACTGTCGTTTGTTTCATGGGACAATCAATGCATATAAAAACTAAAATAAAGTTACCCAGGCCATGTAAACATAAGCTTTTTTCTAATCCTGTATTTCACAAAATGATAATGATTTCTTCGATTTGAAATTTTGGCATTGAACTAAACGAAAATTTAATTTTCTGTGGACACAGATATGGCAGATATTAATTTAATATATTTTAGGTAACGTGTTATACATTTTCTCTTAATTTTCTGTGGACTCAGATATGGAAAATATTAATTTAAAGAATTATAGGTAACGTGTTACACATTTTGTCTTAAAAATTATATATAGTTTGTCCCATGTAGAAAGGCTAACATAATTGTAACTTTACAGGAGAAGGAAAAAACATGAGAAAGTGTTATTATCGATTTGAAATCACTTTTTTAATTTAGGACTGCTTTTTTTTAGCTCATTAAAAATGCATCAAGTGAATAAGTTAATAAGTTTTTTATTTATTTTAATAGTAAAATTGGTGATTGTGCAAAAAAATTTATGAAAATATAAAAAAATTGGAGACACTTTCTATTGTAACAAATGTTGTTGTTTAGTTTTGTGGTTTAGCATTCACTTTTGTGATTTACATTCACTTTTTGTTCTTCGAAAATACATCGATGCTTGCCAGAGTAGTAAAATATTACTATCAAATAGAAATATATTTTATAAATATAATTTTATAAAAAAATAACTATTTTAAATAAAAGTTATTAATTTATTAATTAATTAATTTATTAAGTCGTATTGGAAAATAATAACTCGTAAAGAAAAAGGAAATGGCAATAATAAGTAATTAGTACCTGTGGCAACTTCTTGTTTGATTTGTTAAATTTATAGTTTCTTAATTCTTTTCTCTTTAACTCAACAATCGATAACAATATAGCTCCATGCAATTGAATGCTTTCAATTATATTTAAAAAAATTAAATTTTGTTTTATTTTCACTAATTATTTTGTTAAAAATACTAATTATTTTTCAATGCATAAAAAAAGGCGCCACATCAAAACAAAAGTCATTTGTTTTCTTGTGTTTTCGAAAGTCATCGAAAAGTAAAAATGATTGCGAAACAAAGAACACGAAGTGATTTGAAATCTTCTGATTTTCAGAGCATGCCTGAATGGAATTTTCGAAATGTAAATGCTTATAAAACCATTATTTTTTGGACTATTGCACTAAATTATCTTGTTTAGTTAATGTGAATCACTAAAAAAGTAAATTTTTAAAAAAATTGTAGTCAGGGCCATTCTACATGATGCCGACAATATTTACCTACACGGTCCCTATAAAAAAATTGACAGAAACCAGCCAATTACATAATTTTCGATGAGCTAAAAAAATTAAATTTCAGATTGATTAAAAAAACTTGGGTAACGTTCAATACCATATTGCATGAATTTTCTATATTTGAAAACTAAATGTTGTTTAAAAATTTTGTAATATCAAGGGATAGCTATCGAAGTAACACCAATCTTTGCCTGAGTGTTACTTCTCTTTAGAAAAAAAAAGAAAAGTAATTAAGATTCTTGGTTAACAATATGTGACCCTACTGTTTTCTGCAATCTACCTACTGTCTAAAAGTTCTATATAAATTTTTATAATCAAAAACAGCTTCTGCTTTCACAATTAAAATAAAAACTAACAAGTTGAAAATTTAAGTCAAGGTCCAGTCCATTATTTGCAAAAGCCACTTAAAAAAACAGGAGAAATTAAAAAAGGCGACTGACTACTTACTTCTTTTACCAGCTCTCTTGAAATTAATTACTGTATTTTGTAGAAACTCTTAATGGGAGTTTGTAATTTTTTTATTACAAAAACAAAGAATATATTTCTGTTATTTTATACCACCTGCAGTGTTAATAATATCTGCAATGATGTGTTTAAAGGAAAGTTAACTAAACGAAATAACAACAACAAAATTATATATATAAAATAACAACAAATGTTTTATAAAGTTCAACATGATGCCCTGCTGATTTACAAGAAACCAAAAAAAAGAGTACTACAACCACTTGTTAAAATAAAATAAAAATGCTACAAACTGAAGAGATACAAAACGAAAGAAACTTACATGCAAATTTGTCATTATTTTTTTTGGCAGAACAAATATTCAAGTTAAATGTTTTAGTGAAAAATAATGTTTATGATTTAAGTTTTAGCAAATTATTTTTTAAATACTAAAAACAATGCAAAGAAGATTAAATGTGTTTTACAATGAACACCAACAAAGGCAATCACAGTAACGACCCAATAATGTGTGAGTGTGCACTGAGAAAAAAAGTTGCTAAAAAACTTGTTATTTATTTCGTTTGAATGGCTCAATATTTGGTCTTTCATTATTTTTCTTCTTGAAACTCTCTGAAAAATGTAAAAAACATAGTGGTATTCATAAAAAAAAATATGCTGATTTCAAATAACCAATATCCTTTACAAAACCAAAATTTCGTAGTTTATATTTTTTTTTTAAATTTAGTGCATAGTTGTATTTATTGCCAAAAAATTAATAAGTTTCAAGCTAAATGTATGATTATTAAATTATTTATTTAATTCAATCTCATGCTATAGATTGTGTTATATGTTATATAGATTGTATATATGAGCAATCCAGCCTAATAGCAAAACAATTCTTATAATAATTCTCAATATTTTTCATATTATATTAAAAGTAATTAAAATAGACAATATTAATTGCGTTTTTATTAAAAAATAATCCGTCTACATAACAATCTGTCGTCTACATAACATACAGAAATGAATCATATTTAAACTGTGTTTGGACAATCGTCATTTTGCTATTTTCGGGACCTAAAATCGTCAAATCTGGCAGGCATGTTTACGAGAGCTTCTGTGGCAAATTATTATTTTTCCGACTGTAATAAGTATCAAGGAAATGAAACTCAGTATAAAATTTTCTTCCTAAGTAATGTGGCCATTTAATGTCACTCTTGAAATGTTTGTGCTGACAAAAAAACCACTTATGCTGTATGTATTATTATCCCTTCTTGTTCTTCCTATAGACTACAAGTCTCGTGGTTATTTTTTAATAGCTTTTTTGTGGCCAAGAGAAAATCCTAAAACTCAACCTCAAATTAAAATATTTATCTGTACAACAAGCACAACTCTATTTAATTTGGGTACTCGTTTGTCCTTAAAGGCATTTTGTTAGTTCTTTTGCTTTAAATAAGCCAAATAATATTCGTATAAAACACACCTCTTCATGAGTGGCTCTAAAAAGTTTGTCAATTTTTTGTTTTATTTTAGTTTTATTTCTTTCATGTGAAGAGATATGCGATTTTTACGATATTGTGACAGTTTTATGATGGTAACATTAAAAACACGCAAATTGTCAGTTTATTTTATTTTTTCTTCAAAACAATTTAAATTTGTTTTGGGAGGGAGAAAAAAGGAGAAAACACTCCTTAAAGTTTCGTCTCGACTTAGTTTTGATTTAAGTTCAGTTAACACTACATTAAATGATCTGTGATGGGGTTTACTAAGGCAAAATGAGAACTAAAACGAGAACTTCGAAAATATCAAATGAATTTGTTGCAGGCGGCCAGAACTGAAATGCCTTCATATCTCCAAAATAGCAAAGGTATTAATTAAAAAAATAAACTTTTGCGATGAATGTCACAGTTCTCTAAACGCACACTTCAAACTACATTAACAATACTTAAAATAAAATAAATAATCTTCATTGAATTTTAACAAAATGTTTAAAAATTCCTTGTAAAACACTTTAAGTAAATCTCATTGTGAGTTCTAACGAAAAAATTCTTAAGTTCTTCCAACTAAATGAAGAAACTGTTTTCGCATAAATTTTGTGTTTTTCCGAAAGCGTTCTATAAAGTGCAACATTTGAAATAGATAAAATCCTATTAATTATAATAAAGAAATTATTAAATTAAAAACCTATGGGTAGTGTTCAAAGCATTTTTGAATTAAAACAATACTTTTTAGTCAATTAAATCAAATAAGTTCTATTGTTGAGTTTATCTTTTTGCCTTAAAACATTTATCCATTCAATACACAATGTCTTGCGTAATTTATTTATTTATTTTTTAATATATTCCCAAAATTTAGTCGTGCAGGTTTAAATCAAGTATTATTTAGTTGTACAACAATTACCCTCCAACCGCCCAATCACTAAATCACCACAATCAATAAAAACTTTAAAACACACATACGAGTGAACACACTGGCATTTAATGACAACAGTCGTCTACGGATGTGAACCATGTTTAACAAACATAAATTGTTGATGTTTGAACGTCAACCATATTTATTGAATGTAATGCATGCATAATGCATTCTTCATGCAAGCACACGCTAACCATACAACAAAACAGCACTCGGAGGAAAATGGAGACACTGATGGTCCTTTTACTTAAATGTATCGTGGGCGTATAGTGGGTAAGTGGGTGGCTGGTGGGTTGATTATGTTGATTGCCTGATTACGTAAATGGAAATAAAACCAAATTGTATCGGCAACAGAGTTGTAATCACGTTTAAAGCTCATTGGATGTTTTAACACGTTCACGAGAACGCGATGCGGCGGCACACAAACTGTTTGCTGAAGTGTAAAATCGATAAATTGCATTTAATATTTGCAATAATAAAAAAATAGAGACAATCAAATTAATGCTGTTACAGGTTGAAAATGTAAAATATAAAATACTTTACGTAGTAGTACGACAAACAAATGCACAATGGGTAGCAGGCCTTTAAATCGAGACTGAAATTTTTTACTAAATTTCACAATTGGTTTTTAATTTAACTAACATTTTTTTTGTAAACAAATTTCTAAAAACTTAAGGAACAATTCTCCAAATGTCGCGTAAAAGCTTCTTGAAAATAAATATTATACCAATTAAAAAGCACCTCCGCCGTTATTCATAAAATTTACTTTGGATTTGTAGAATATTTACTAAATTAATTTTTGAAATTTTGTTTATTAATGATATTCTGAAATATCTAATACTAAATTTTAATTGAGAAAAACTTTTTTGAAAAATATTTTTTACAGTTTTTCTTTTCTCATCCCACAGTGCCCCCCTATTCAATATCTGTAGAAGTGTACCTTTTCTCGCCACTCAACTAATTAAAACATAAAGGCCTAAAAGCCAAATCGTGTGAATTGTCAAGATAATTATAATAATTTTTGTTGTTTGATATACAAAAAATAAAAAAACCCAATTTCTAATAATTACAAAATAATGGAACAGGTTAGAGGGAACTTCGACAATTTACAATTAAATTTCATGTTCCATACATATATAAAAATATGTTTTAGAAAAACACATTTTGAAATTTTACACAAAAAGCAGCCAACTGAAGACTTCAATTAGAAGTGAAATAATTGTTGATAAAACACGTGACGAGAGCTTGAAAAGTAATACTCAACTTGTATGGCCTGACACGTGCAATCACATAATTGCTTATAAACGACAAATTAATGAATTTTTTTTTTTTTTTTTAACTTGGACCGGCACTCAGGGGATGACCCCTACACATGCGATGCATTGTGCTGGAACTAGGAAAATAGGTTATGGGGAGGAGGATAGAGGGAGTAGTGTCTTAATGATGATCGCGTCGTGCGCGCGAATAACCGGGTTTCATTAGAACACATCCCATTATAGTAACGATAGAACAACGAAACGCACCCCACGTTGCGACGATGCTCAAGAGAGTCAATAGAGTTGTCTACCCTACTGTCTCCTATGAGTTTCTTCGCCCTTTCCTGTACACGGTCGAGTAACTTCAAAATAGTCTTTGAAGCACCGGCCCACACATGAGAGTTGTATTCCATTTTCGGTCGGATGTAGGCGGTATAAATAGTGAAGAGATCAGATGGGGTGAAGTATGTCTTACACCGCCTTAAAAAGCCTAGGCACTTGAATGCTTCCTTTGAGACCTGAAAAATGTGCTCAGTCCATCGGACATCACACTGGATTTTCATGCCAAGAACATCAAGAGCTTCTGATTCCTCAATGTTTATGCCACCCATTTTTACAGATGAGGCAGCGTGATCATGCATACGGCGGTGTGTTAGCATGCAGCATTGGGTCTTTTGGGAATTGAATTCGACCCTGTTCGCGTGACCCCATTCCAATATTCTCGTGAGGTCACCTGTTAGCGAATCATTCATATTCTGCCGCGTCGCCGCGATCATAGTTGATGTCGGCCTACGATCGAATGAATATGAATGGCAGATACTGCTGTCATCTGCGATGATGGCCACAATATGAGACTAAGTACTATAGGTACATAATTATACATAAATACAATTATACAATATTACAATTCGGATTTGAATTCACTTTGAATGGTAATACGAGTAGATTTATTGATGGATTTTCGAAAACATAATTAAGTGAAGCATTGTTCTCTTAATACAAAACCTTCGCAAGTTATACATGTATGTAGTTATTTTTTTTTAATTTATTCATAATGAAATGCAGTTACTAAAGTCACTCTATTAATTAGAACAGAATTATTTACAAATCTCATAATGTGAAAAATATATCCCGAACTATTTTTCCACTTCAGCAAATGTCTTGCTGAGAATAATGCTCGAAATGTTTAAAATATATTCCGAATTTAGCGCGAATTCTGAACATATTGTTAGTTCAATGTTGTGTGCGGAATTAAAAGTGTCATTAAATCACTAATAAATTTCAGACAAAATTTATGAATATTATTTGCATTTTCTCGAAACATTTCCAAAATCCAAATTATTAAAATATTTTGGCATAAACAGACATTTACCACAAATTAAGTTCCCTATTTAGTTTTCATTTATGTAATAATTATGACACATTATATCTCATTTTAGTTTGACAGCAGGGAGCATAAACCACAATGATTTACTGTACAACACACATAACAAACACCATCACTGACAGCTTGTCTATGTTCGAAGTTCAAACTGCAATTTGTGGACGGCTCTTTCCGCCATTATTTTTGCAAAGTGATTGCTCATATTTTTTGACAGTTTTAATGCTGAAACTAAAATACAAATTTGTGTGACAATTGAATAGGGAAGGAGTTGCCATCATGACAATGCCATAAAATTAATAAATGCACCCTTTGTGGCTAAAAATACTTCTGCATCACATAAAGCTGTGAAAAATTCTGTTGTTGATTTCGAAAAATGAACATTCGAATGCTTTTAAGAAAAGTTTTGCGAAAATGTTTCGCTGCTGGTATTAGTTAGTGCATGTATGTATGTATATGTATGCGTGTTAAAATTTACATAGAAGAGTGTTTATATTTTTTTTTCAATGAAGTCATTGGCTGGCAATAAAAACAATTGTTAAACTAAATGATAGATAGACTGGTTGACTGACACATACACTTGTCATGGAAATAAACATGTTGACGTTCTTCCACTTGTCTTGCTACATGAAGTGGTGAAAAACAAAAACTCAATCTTGCGCTCTTTAAAAATTTAGTCGGCATTTTTCAGCAAATACAATTATTTAATTAAAATACAACCTTATCGGACATAAATATACGAAAAGTGTTATATGTACTTTGCGTACATACGAATTTTGATAAAAATATTTCGTAGAAATATGTATATAGGAAAATTTATTCTGAATTTATTACAAATAACATTTCCTTTATGACAACTTGAAAATTTTTTCTTCTGCATTTCTTTCGATTTCTGTAAATTTAACTTGCTCCACTTTAAATAGAAAATGTTTTCAAGCCTTTATTTCATGATTTCATTGATAAAACTGTCAGCTATGAAAATATTAACAATACGTAAAAATACACAAATAATTGGGGAATTCAAATGGTAGTCTTATCAAGTGATAATGTCATAATGTCTTAACATTTTACAATAGTTTAAAAAAATTGTTGTTGGGCTGTGAATAAAAACAGTCATAAAATAATAAGACTTTTAGAGCTGTGTTTATTGCTTTGTCATAAATTAGCAGTAGAAATCTGAGTTGAATGTCTAAAGCTGTTTAGTTAATCCGTCGGCAATAAACACAAGCCGCCGCCAAAATATACAAAGAATATAAGGACGATTAATAATTATTTACACTTTTATATATATTTATTACATCACATTTTTATATTTAAAAAAAAAATTAAAAAAAAATTATTTCTAAAAATATACAAGTGAGAATAATTTGCTTTCACAACCTAATTGGCTGGGGCCACTGAACAAGTTTCCACCAGTCACCGCCCAAAAAATTTGTCAGCTCGTATTACGGCAACAGTTGTTTCTGTTTATCATTAATTTTTTATTTATTATACAAAGTGTGCTCAAGAAATATTTATTATTATTATATTTCTCGTCTTCATCACCTTGAAAAATATGCATTCAAATTTAAATAGTTAAATTTCTTTTATTACTTACTTGAATCAGCCATTATGACATCCAATATGTAATTTTTGCACAAATCTGTTATTATTTTAGTTCTTTCGCTTGCTTTTGGCATTTTCATAAATTTATTACTTTTTCTGATCAGCTGATTAGAATTGAAAATAGTACACTAAATTATGACGGGTTGTTCACAGCGATCATATTTTTTCGTGTTATTATTTTAGTACATATGACTTTATGACTACCATTTGAATTCCCCAAATGTTTTTAACATTGTGCATCTTAGACGTGTAATAATGACATGTAAAACAAGCACTACAATAAGTGCAGCTGTAAATTTGTAACTGACAGCTGTTTAACATAAAATTGATTTCATATAGGGAAATATTAACATGAAATATATTATAAAACTTTTTTTAAACAAATGAGTGTATGATGGAGTGCGGTAAAAATTGAAAATTAAAAAAAAATGATAAAATTTCTTTGGCAGGTCAAAAGATAAATATGATCAAAGTTAACTGGCGGATTAAGCGATAGAGGCGTTTCAGAAACGCGAAACACGGTATTTATGCAGTTTTTCTTCGCACAAAATATGCTCGGTTGCAAAAATAAAGCCACTGTATCTTACGAAACAATAATTTTATTTGGCTCCGTTAATGTTTTCCCATACAGTGGCGATGTTAATAGTTCAACGATTTTTATGTATTTTACAGAACCATCTGATTAAAGCTTTTCACAACTTTTATAAGCCAAATAAGGATGGATGGTTATAACGACCAACAATATTTTGCGAAATTTCGCTTCTGCAGACTCAGTAGAAATAAGACTTTCATTCATTTTATACGTTTTGCTAGTGGAACAAAATTAAGTTTGAAAATTATTGCATTTCTATATAATTTCTCTGCGACACCTGCCTAAAAAGGAGAAAAAAAGCAAAAATAATAAAATATATTAAAATTCACATAATTCCTTTAATAGGTTTATGCATTCAATTTAATTTTTCAAGTTCTCCATTTACACATTAATTTCCTTATTCGAGTCCTACATTTCTTTTAATACCCAATTATATTTAACCACTTAATGTAAAATTCATCATAAATTATAAAACGTAGTCATAAAAATTCAAATTTAAATTTTTAAAATCTTTAGGATTTATGGTTTTCAGTAGATACTATTCTGTTGCAAGTACGAGCGTATAGTGCTCCCCGGTTTGCCAAACTATGTATCATTCATAAAATCTGCATGTAAAGATGATGATCATCAGCATAAAAATGGAAATATTGTTTTTGATTAATGGAAAGGCCAGTCATAGAAAAACTGAAGTGCATGATGCACATCACCAACAGTTGCATATACATTTTCACATTTTTCATATTCGTGCAGAATGCTGTTCTCCATAAATATTATCCATATAAATCCATATAAATGACGTTACAAACAAATAGAATTTTGAGTGCAAATAAAAGTAAATCATTTTAAAGGAACACATGCATTGCAGTTAAACTATGAATTATATGCAGAAAAATGCAAAAATTATTAAAAGGAATTGTTAGTTCCTTATTTTGCAGTGAAAGAAAAAGTTTATCAAAAAAAGATTACGAGAATTCTAATTAAGCATTTTTTTTATCTTTCTGTGGGTTGTATGGTAAATAATTAAAAATTTTAAATAAGAAATTAAACGACTTTGCAAATTACTTACCAGATCAGCAACTCATATAAGAATTTTGCTAAGAACCTTAATATGTCTTATTGTAAATTATGTCAATCTTTAATTTTTCTTTCATTTTATGAAACTTGGTTTCTGCATGGCTATTGAAATTAATTGATTTGGCATCCAAGATAAGTGACACATGTGGGCAATTTTATAAAAAAAAAAATAATGTGAGTACGATCACAGGGGAGATGTGTAAACATCTAGTAATGAAATATTTTTTTTTTAGTTGGAAGTACTTATTTTTTTAAGTTGGAAGTATTTATGCTTTTAGTATACTTTTTTTTAATTAATCAATTAAAAGTATCAAAACTTTCAATATTGTAAATACATAGGAATTTGCTGGTAGCTACTACTACTACTATTGCGCAGTAGATGGTGTTAGTGTATTTCTATGCAGCTGTTAAGTTTCTCTGTACTTCTTGTTGTCCGTATGATTACACTAATACACTCATACACAGCTCACACCGCGTTATCGTTATTACAATCTTACTCAAAATTTCATAACTATCTGCTTAATTGTCTGAAATTCTGTCTGATCTTATGGTTGTGATTTATAAATTGTTTATATTACCAGTAACTCACCTGAGGAAATCAAATATGGAGTTTCTTGAAAAATGTTAATTTTAAGACATTTCGACGTTAATTACCATAACGGGACTGGCTATACGGAAAGGACTTGTACAATTTTCTCATTAAATTTAGTTTCAGTTTACTGATCTGTACACATATTTATATATCAATTTGCTGAATTATTTTCTTTAAAAATATTATTGATTTTTTCGCCTTAAATTTTTCTTCTGAGAAATACAAATGCGTTTTTTATTTTTAATAAAAAATTAAACACAGTGTTGACAAAAGTTGTGCAGATTCGTTGTGATATTGTCATGTGACAAGAGAACTGCATATTGATTTACTTTATATCCGCCGCTAAATTAA
This sequence comes from Dexiosoma caninum, assembly GCA_963924685.1. Classification (NCBI taxonomy): domain Eukaryota; kingdom Metazoa; phylum Arthropoda; class Insecta; order Diptera; family Tachinidae; genus Dexiosoma; species Dexiosoma caninum. The sequence goes on from OZ004729.1 coordinate 62,828,529, forward strand.
TTTACGGTCTGCGTTCAAAAGCACTAAAATATTCGTTTCTCTTTCGTTTCGCTTAAAAGCAGTGAATTTTCTACTCTGTTTTCAAGACTTTAACATCACTGCCTTAGATATTGACTTTCAAAGAAGATTAGCGGACTGTACCAACTGATTTAAGCGGAAGAACCTCGCCTAACAATTCGATATAAATCGTGAATCAAATAGTTCTCGAACATTTTCAGAAACTGACAGAATAATTGGATTCAATTTACGGCATGTGTTCAAGATTTATTAAGTATCCTCGTAAACTTAACTTCAAACTGAACTTTGAATAAAATTTTCAAATGAATTTTTTTCAATGAATATAAAGGATATAAATATTTGAAGTGAAGAGCAACGGATTTGTTTCGATTCGAAATTCTACGCAATTAATTCCTTCTAACTGTATATAGAACTAAACTAAAATTTCCTAAGATAATTTTGAAATTACAATTTAATTTCTTTCAGTGTTTATTTCATCAAAAAAATAATATATATGTATTATTAGAGATAGACCCAATATTTTACATTTTCTTTATTGTTATATAAAGTTTTATTGTTCATGAAGAAATTATGTATTAAAAAAGTTTCCTTTGCCACAATGAAATCCATAAAAATTCATACAAATGAAAAGGACATACATATTTAACGTTGGAAACATAAATTTATGAGCGACCACAAAAAGTAAATGGTCATATTGAAATTTGTTTTCAAGTAAAACGAAATTTTAAAAGTAAAGAATAAGCAACAAAAAAGCGACTACCTTCCAAAAAGCAAAACTTATAAAATAGTTTTTTATATTTTTTATAGCGAACTTTTAGTTTCCAAAGCGATTTCCTTAAGGACATTAAAATATAAATCAAATTTAAATTACAAATACTTAGCAAATAATTTTCAAGGGAGAAACAAAACGTTAAGTTGTTAATTCGACATTAACTTTTATTATACGCAGCGTTGTTTAATACCCCTGTCAAAGGCCGTGACTGACTATACTAGAAAACCGTGTGATGTGAAAAATTATACAATTCTATCCTACTTGAGAAAATCGCAATAAAATATGTGTGACTGGCAAATGTGATGCTCAGCTGATTCACAAAAAGCAACTCGGATCGTACACATAATCAGGTATGTGATGAAAATCGTTTTCGGCGTTAAAACGTTTTGAAATTGACAAATAGTGTGATGAATTTGTATGTGACGATTTGTTGTGACGATTTCATATTCCATTTTGTTTCATTGAAAAAAAATACGTTTTTAACATGTGACGCATTTCGATAATGCCAGTTTAAATTCGTTTTCAAATCATTTAATTTTACTTGAACAAAAAGTTACGAAATATACAAAAAAAATAAATAAAAAAATGATTACAAATCCGTCCTTATTTAAACGAAAATATTCAACAAATCGATTTAAATAAATACTAGTTAATATAGAAGTAAAATTTAAAAATTTAAATACCCACATTTGATCTGGCAAATTTAAGGATCCGATTTATCTCTTAAACGTTTTCTTAGAATATTTTCGCTATTCAAGCTATTATTTTCTTCCAAGACAATTAGCGAAACCGCAGCAAAAAAAGGCATTTTATAAATAAAAATGATAAAATATCTTGATACCAATTTTATTTTGTTCAAATATTTTTCAAACGTCACTCACATACACATATGTTTACATATTTTACAGTTGTATTTAGAGAAGATATGTGGAAACGAAACAAATATGGAATATGAAATCGTTCGAAATTCATCACACTACTGTCGATTTCAAAAGACGATTTTCTTTTTAAATCGATCGATTTCCATTACATACCTGAATATATAGTTTCCGAAAATGGTCAAAAGATTTGAAAACCGGACAGACCTCTCACCAAATCTGACATGCAGAAGCAATAAAGTATTAAATACAAACGACCTACTTTTTGAACACATGTGAGGTGTGTTCAGTTTTTGTATTCACTAAACATGCTTTTTTATGGCGGCACGTCATAACTTTTATTCGATTAGTTTGCATTTGTAGAGCCAAAAAATGTTTATTTTTTTCATTTTTATTATTAACGATGTTATTAAAAATTTAGCAATACAATGTTAATTTGCTTTTCAGTTTTGTGGTCAAAAGTTGTTCTATTTTGAATATAAAATCTTTAAGAATTTTGTTGTATAATGTTTTTTTTAAACTGCCCCAAAAAAAAGGGCCAACAAAATTTCTGGAAAATGTTTTTACTGCTTTTATTTATCGTGAAGTTGCATTGCACTTTAGTTATGGATTTCATTTATTATAGATTTTATTTGTTAATAATGTTTTATTTTTATAAAAGTCATGGAAAAAAATCATCTTGTGTACCAGAGTTTGTCGCTTACACGTTTATAATTGCAATTGCTGTTTAAGGAGAGGGGTTGCTTCTGGCCAGGAGTGTTAAAATCTAATCATCATCATTTATAATTTTTCGTAATTAAAAATATCAAGACAAGGTGGGACAAATTAAGAATGACTGCCGTAAAGCAGTAGCACGACTTTGTGTCGCGTGAGTTGTTATTATTTTTTTTAAGCTGTATGAGAAAATTTTAACTAACTCTGGATTATCAAGCTTACTCTTTTATAAAAACAAAAACGTTGGCGATGGCAAGATGGATGGTAGTCTGCACGTTGACTACGAATCCAAAAACAGACCTGTGTTCAACCCCAGTTTCAGACTAAAATTTTAAAATAAAAATAAACATCTCGCATTTTTCTGCATTAGTGTGTCTTTGTGTGTCATTTATTGTCGGAAGGTTTCAGTGGCGAAAGCATAGTCACTGGTCACTGAACAATACCGGCTTCAGCTGATAGCAATCCACTGCTGCAAAAATAAATAATTAAGCTTCACCTCCTGTCATTTCTCCTACTATCACTTTCCTATAGTTCCAGCACAATGCTTCGCATGTGTAGGAGTCATCTCCTGAGTGCTGGTCCCAGATGCAAAAAAAAAAAAAAAAAAAAAAAACAGTTCCAAACTTTTACGCGTTTAAAAATTGTAAATTTTATTTTAATTAAAAACAAAAAATTTTGCTTCATTTGTTAATTATTTGTTAAAAATGACTCCCACCTTTTATTCCTCTGATTAAAGCCTTTGCTCATCATTTCATAGTTTTATTTTAACTTTCTGAAATCAAATCCACCTTGATTTTATTACGCGTACATCATTCGATAAGTGCTTCTTAAACGATTTGCTTCACAATCCCAATGACTGCCAGTATATTCGCTGTAAAAAAGCTCAACGGCATTTATTATTCGCAAACGGTGTAACATGCTTTCGAGACTTCCCAACCATCTTAATGTCTTGCATCAAGTATTTGTTAATAAATTCTGTTGCTCAAACCGATTTAAAATATAATAAAATAAAAATTTTTTAAATCCCTGCAGCCAATAGAGTTTTTCTCATGTTGAAATACGTTTTTTTTTATTTTAATGTATTTTAAATGTTGAACATTGTGGTATTTTTGTATTATTTAAAGTTCAAACAGAGAAATTTAAAGATTTATTTAACAAAAATATACAAATAAGTTGGAGCATATTTTAGTGAAAGAAAGAGTACCGTGTAAACGATGCACAGAGGGTTGTAATGTACCAAAAGTGAGGATTAATTCAAAAGTTGAAGTTTATCTTGCACAGACATGTTTGGTATTGGGTGAAAGTGAATAAAATTCTACATCACTAATTGCTAAAATTACTGCTTTGAGTAACTTACTTTATTGCCAGTGAGCGGTCAAAGTTAAACAATTTTTGCAAATTTTGCGTGACGTGGCTAAAATAGAAAATTGAGATACTTCGATTACGTCTTCTAAAAGTAAATATATTATAATGGAACCATCAACATCAGGTATTTGGCTATATAATTAAATATATTTTGTTTAGATAAATGTTTTGCAAATATTTTTAATGTTTTTTTTTTAAAGTGATCCATAGATGTGGTATTTTCGATATATAAAGGGTGGTTAAATTTCAAGGGCCGATGTTGATTTTGAATAAAACACAAACTATTTAGGAAATTATTGTAATTTTATTTTATTATGATATATTGGTATTACTCAATTATGTATGGAACAAAATATCGGCCAAATGGGCGCCGCGACCACGGCAACAGTGGATGATCAATTTTCGAAGAAAATCATCTTCAGTGATGAGGCACATTTTCACCTCAGTGGATTCGCCAGCAACAATTCAAGAGCTAAAGGATGAGATAATTCGGCACATTAACGGCATAGAACCTCCATTATGCCTCAGGGTCATCGAAAATTTGGACCATCGGATGGAGGTGTGCCGCCGCTGGGCTCTTATAATATGAGCTTATATATCCAAAAAAAAAAATGTTGCGGAGTTACTGCGTTTTTTTTTACTAATTTAAGTTATTGTGAAAGAACTCCAGTTCCTAAAAACATGCTGAAAAAAAACAAACAAAAATTCAACTTGTTTGTTTCTTACTCTCTTTTGTGTTTATTTTCGGTATTAAAGTTATTGTTGTTAATGAGCTTCGTTTCTATTAGAGATAGGTGCGTGAGTCAGTTTTTTCTCATGCTCACTTACGAAAAAGCTCACGGAATTATCACCGCAATGGTAATGCTATTACCGAAACAACATCCACACAAAAATGTTACATTTGTGGTGCTACGAGCAACAAAGATTTCAACTGTATTGATCAAATGATTACCAGAAGTGTAAACAAGGATACGTATCAGTTCGGTTTATCTATTCTCCATAGCTGGGTAAGGTTTTTTGAGTGTCTTCTCCATGTGGCATATAAATTACCACTTAAAAAGTGGCAAGCTAGCTCAGATCATGACAAAACAAGTTTTTGAAGACACAAAAACGAGAATTCAAAAAGATTTCAGAGAAAGAACTGGATTGATCATTGACCAACCAAAACCAGGCTTTGGCAATGGTAAATGGTGAAAAGTCTCTACGACTTTGCTCACAATAGTGTCAGGCATTTTGTTAAAAAATATCCATGGTATAAAATGTCAACTACCCTTCATAAATTTTTAATTCATGGGCCGGAAATAATATCCAATGCCCTTTTGCCGATTGGTAAGCTTTCAGAGGAAGCACAAGGGGCTGGAAACAAAGATTTTTAAAAACTATAGGGAATAATTTGCTCGTAAATGCAGCCGGGAAAAAACTAATGAAGACATATTTAATAGATTTCTGCTCACTTCAGATCCATTCATTACCAGCTTGAGTAAAACTATTAAAAAAAAATACACACAAAATACCACAGTTAGCATTGGAATTATTAAAATTATACCGGAAGAAGGTGACAATGTTGATGATGATGAAGAAGAAGAAGAAGATGATGATGATAATGTTGACTTTTACACAATAATACCTAAAATAAGTTCAAATGCATATATATGTACATATGTATAATTTTTCTCTTCTTTTTTAAATAACCGAAGGTTAACGAATTATCGAAAATAAATATAAAAATAATAAATAAAAAGAGAAAAAACCTTAAAGCTTAAAAAAATAGATTGTTAAAAAAATATTTTCTATCAATTTTATTTTCGAAAACCATTTTTTTTTACTAAATAATCTATACTTATTTCAAAAATATATAAACATCAATAATAATAGGCTTCCCTAAATTAATCCCCAGTTTACCTATGTTTCAACCCACTGTGCGATGGTTAACTTAACTACATGCCACAGATAAGGAAAACATATTTAACTTTTATTTTATGTATAACAAACGAAAAATAGTGGACTCTACTTAAAGATTTTGTGCTGAAATTTAAGAACTGAACTACAAATGCAATAAGAGAAAATGTATGCAGTTAATTCATTTCATTTTACGGGTTAAAATAGGATAGGCAATGGCATCGCTGAGTACCCAAACCTATAATTGCGCTGGGTTGTCTAAAGGTGACCAACACAAGTGGCCGTATTTCCCCACTGATTGAAGCCCACAAACTTGGGCCTTAAGCATAGGCCATACAACACCTACATATGTAAAGGGTGGTTAAATTTCAAGGGCCGATGTTGATTTTGAATAAAACACAAACTATTTAGGAAATTATTGTAATTTTATTTTATTATGATATATTGGTATTACTCAATTATATATGGAACAAAATATCGGCCAAATGGGCGCCGCGACCACGGCAACAGTGGATGATCAATTTTCGAAGAAAATCATCTTCAGTGATGAGGCACATTTTCACCTCAGTGGATTCGTCAATAAACAGAATTGCCGCATTTGGGCGAATGAGAATCCAAGAGTGATTGTCGAAAAACCAATGCACCCACAAAGAGTGACTGTTTGGTGCGGTTTATGGGCTGGCGGCATCATCGGGCCGTATTTTTTCCAAAATGAGGCCGGTCAGGCAGTTACTGTGAATGGTGTTCGCTATCGTGAGATGATAACGAACTTTTTATGGCCCGAATTGGAAGATATGGATGTGGACGATATGTGGTTGCAGCAGGACGGTGCCACACTAACGAAACAATGGCTCTTTTGCGCAACAAATTCAATGGCCGTGTTATCTCACGTAATGGCGATGTCAATTGGCCGCCAAGATCATGTGATTTGACACCGTTGGACTTTTTTTCTTTGGGGTTATTTGAAAGAAAAGGTGTACGTCGATAAGCCAGCAACAATTCAAGAGCTAAAGGATGAGATAATTCGGCACATTAACGGCATAGAACCTCCATTATGCCTCAGGGTCATCGAAAATTTGGACCATCGGATGGAGGTGTGCCGCCGTGGTCGCGGCGCCCATTTGGCCGATATTTTGTTCCATACATAATTGAGTAATACCAATATATGATAATAAAATAAAATTACAATAATTTCATAAATAGTTTGTGTTTTATTCAAAATCAACATCGGCCCTTGAAATTTAACCACCCTTTATATATATTGTGCTCCCTTAACCTTGGTTCTTTCACAAACGCCACACTTTCAATTAGTACCACATCTTGGAATTTGGAACATCTGAAAGGAAATAATTGTCACTTTTTGTCGGTGTTTAAAATCAACAATTTCTTCTTTTCCTTCGCTGTCAACTGGTATTCTTAAATTCTACAATTCTCTGTGCAACATTTTTTCCATCTAGTCTGTGTTTGCATTAGAAAACCTTGTTAAAAATAAGAATTAAAAAAATATATGCCTGTCTTTTATTTAAAACCACACAATTAATGTTTCGTGGTTTGTGTTTAAATAATACAGAATTCGAGAATACAATTTTAAAATGAAAAACAACGAAATCAAATAAAAATTCTCTTTGGAATTGTAACATTTATTTACATTTCAAACAAAACTCTTAATTGTGTGTTTTTCGTCGTTTCATTACATTTTGGATTATTTGTATTTCAAGTGTTTTCGAGATACTAAATTTATTTAGTTGTTGTGGAAAGCGTGTTGACAAGTCTTGCTACAACGCCTCTTTCTTGCATTGTAAAAGGGTGTTCCACAATGTAGGCAACATTTTAAATGAAAATTCTGAAAGAAATTTTCAAATAAAATATCGACTGCAAAATCAATATTTCTGTAGCCTAAAATTTCAAAAAATGAAAACACCTTGGCCGTGTGAAACTCGTTTATTTATTAACAATCTCTAGTGTGCTGGTATGAATTTTGTGAAACCTTTTATTAGACCTGTACCAGTACAACACAATAGATTGCAATTGCTAAGGCTTCATGTATTAACTAGACTATTTGTTTATAGGAATATTTTTTCTTCTTCGTTTTTCAGTGTAACGACCAAAAGTTACACAAGTTCATGAACTTGAACATTGAACTTGTGCGCTTAAACGGACACAAAAATGTAAATCTTTGAAAGCCTTTTGAAGAAGGTCGCAATGTGGTTTCAGTAAAGACTGATCACGAATTAAAGTGTTCAGTTTAAAAAATAAATATTTTCGAAATTCGTTTATATTTCGTTTGTATTTCTGATATCCACCGTAAAGAAACAAAACTCACTAACGTAAACAAAAGCTCACTAACGTAAAAAAAGTGCTGTGCCAACGATATAAATACATAAATATGTACATATAAATTTTTCTTTTTACCATCTGCAACCAACTTCACTTGTTGACGTGCTGTCATACGTCAACGTTTGCCTCTTTCGTTTATGTAAGATGTACGCTAGAAAACACCATTATGTTGAGTTTTCATAATTTGATATCAGTGGCGGAATAATAAAAAAAAATTTTACAAAAGATATGAAAACTTACGACGGCATAAACCCTCACCACCGATATTCTTTTTATTGTAAAAATTTTTATGATTAACGCAAATCTCAGTGCATTCCACGTTTAGTATAAATTAACACCAAACTGAGTAGTGAATACTAAATCAAGCCTAATTGTGAGCTTTTGTTCTGATCTGTGTCTAGATTTAACTCTAGACGAAGAAGTAAGTCCAAGGACTTCTAGACCAAATCTAAGCCAAGCCCAAGACGACTGTAGTCAGGTCTAAATTAAATCTATGTCAAGTCAAAGACAGGGGTTCGGTCTAGTTTTAGATTTAGATCACCTCTAAGTCGAGGTTGAGTTCTATATAATAAGTCTAAAACGTGAACTATATCGTGTTCATTCCGTAAAAAGAAAAATAAAAACTTATTCTTTGTTGGAGAATTCTTGATAATTTTTTTTTCTTTGTTAATTTGAATTTACTCGTATCTTTTTCTTTCATTGTATGGTTTTTTGATATTCCCCAAGCAGTGGCATCTGTTTACACTGTAGTTACTGATTACATATTGTAGCATTATTATTAATTTTTTTATCTCTTAAATAGCTCTTTAGTCATGCTGTAACAACAATTTCTTGTTCAAGTATTTAGCTTCTGAATACTTACAATTCAACGTTTTCTTTTTTTTTTTTTTTTTTGGTATAAAGTTTCTGGAAGAATCTTCTTTGTCGTAATTATACTGTTAAATTTCAATTGTCAGTCTATAATTTGTAATTAATAAACTTCTCTAATTGACTGTTGAAATTTCGACTTTCAGTCAGATGATTTTTATTTGTTAGAAGTAGAGAAAGTTTAAAACTTTTATCGTACTGTAAACCATTTCATACTGTTTCGAACTAAACGAAAGCAATGAATTTTCATACAAAGGAAATGTTACTGACTCACAAATAAGGGAAATATAAAATCATATTTCTGTGGATGTTTTTTTGTTTTTGTTTGAAAAACAAGTGACCTTAAGCTGAAATAATTAGTTAAATTAATATTATGAAAAAGAGATAAACAGAACTAGGAGAATGAATATAATTGATTATTATCAGTGGAACAAAGTAAGGTTTTGCTTCTCTTTTAACAGACTGTTGTCGTGTCGGTTTAGAAGAAATTTCTAAAGCACATTTCAAATAAGGAAAAATTGCACTGAGTTATTTTTATATAATAAAAACTCATATACAAGTATAGTTAATTAAAATTAAAATTGAGGGTGTGCTGGTGGTCAAGTAGTTATCGTGTTGGCTCTGCAACCAGAAGAACGCGTGTTCGATTCCCAATTGTATTGTTTTTTTCGTACAAACCTGCTGAAAAATTCAAACCTACGAAAGGAAATTTCAGCCGCTCGCAAGTGATGCGATTACATAGCTGGACCATTTCTTTTATATACAGATTTTACTTCGCCGATGCTCCACAATACCGACGAATTTTAACATTAAAAGCACACATTTTAAAAACTGCATCAAATAAATGAAATGATGATGAATTAGAAATCTCCACTTTGGCGGTGATTTGGAAAACCTAAAAAGCCGGTGGCTTTTGTCAGACAAATGTTGTAATCTTTTTGAAGAAATTTAAACTTGTAATAAAAATAACATTAAAGTGTTTTTGTTTTAATAACAAAAAGAAAAACTTATTTGAATTTCAAATACCAACAGATGTTTGACATCAGCCGTCAAATTGATTATTTGAAACAAAGATAAAAATCGGAACGAGAACGAGAAAGACTACAGCAGTTTTTTTTTACAATATAATTTGTGTATAAACTATTATCTTTCGATCTTACAAAGAAAATATTACACTTCTTAAGAAAATGTTTATTTTCTGTAAATTCTGTAAGTCTAAAATCTGAACAGAAAAACATTTTTTACGTCCACAAGAAACTGACTTTTCTAGAAAAACAAAAAAAAAAATTATTAAAATTTATAAATACATTTTTTAAGTTTCTAAAGAGTTTCTCATATTTCCAGGAGAAAATGACAAGTGTCAGTACCTATTAATTACCCTTGTCATCAAATTTATTGGTGATGTCCAGGGAAACCGCAAAATATGCAACAACATTTTATTCTTGTGCAACGTTTGATTTTTGACCGCGATTTTATGTCGCATGTTTTTGAAGATTTGACCTCTAAAGGCATATTTTGGTTTTAAGAGCATATTTAATACATTTTTTAAATAAATAGGACCTATTCAACTTCTTTAGAGCATTTTATTTATGCTTGAAATTTTCGCTTTTTATTTTCTAGTAATTCTGTTCTTTAAAATTGACGTGAAATTTGTACACTTTTTTGTCGGTTTTTTTTTACTTTCATCTCATTTTCAATGCAAAAGCGTAAATTATTTTCAACATGCCACTTTAAGAGCACATAATTTTTAAATTTTTAGTGCATATTGTTTTAAGATACTCTCGGTTTCCCTGGTTATGATGTCATAATTGTTTGGTCTTCTTTTGAATCTTCATCAAGTATATTTTGTTTTTATTTTTAAATGGCCTCTGATATAGTTCGTTTTATTTTTTCACACCTTCTTGGCTGAATTCTTATTCTGTTGTAATTCTGCCTTCTCTTATTTAATTTAATTTAAGGCAATGATTTTTATGGCTTCATTGTGTGTATTAAGTTATAGCTCAAAGTTGCCACAAATTCATTGAGTCGCATGAAATAAATAGATTACGATCTTTTGTTAAGGTTTTCGGGTTTCATTTTTATGCCATACAAGAGTTGGTTTGATAGAAATTTTTGTGATTTATGCACGTTTCAATATCTGGCTGGCATCATGTGTCATTTATTGTTGACATTTTTCATATCAGTTTTGACGGTTTTGTGTTTTAATATTTTTTTTTTTTCGGATTAAATGTGAAATAAAAATTTGTTTTACCACATCTGAACCAAGCGATCGTCTGTATAGGAATTTTAGAACTTTTAGATTGTCTTAAAAGATAATGAAAATTTCTTAAGAATAGATTGCAAATAATTGCTATTAAGAAATAATTCGAAAGGCTATAAGTCCACGTGTTAAGTTTTATTTCTATAATTATAATGCAGAAATTGTAAACGTCACTTTTGTCACGTCTAATTTTTTAAGCCATCCAATTAATTTATATTTTAAAATTTTCAGTGAAATTAATTTATTAAAAATTTTCTTTAAATTTAAGAACACATATCATGTATATTTTTGCATTCGCCTTTAGATTTGGTTTATTATGTTTGTTAAACATTCCTTTAAATACATTTTTTTATAGGCTCTAAAATAATAATGCAATATCAGAAACTATGCTTTGCGGCCACCGTTGTCAACTTTTAAATTTTAGAACGCGATTTCGGAAAAAACACTAAATTTAAATTATTTAGTTCTATTGGAAATTTACAAGAAATTTATTTACTAATTATTTTTAATCTTAAATATTTATTATTTAATATTATTTACTAATATTTTCACAAAAAAATGCCATATCATAATTTCTAAAATGGAATAAAATATTTATAATATTTATTTTCCTAAAATTTTAAAATTGGACGACAATTTGGCTCGTATCTCTTTATTATTATTTTATTGTAAATTGGTAGCAATTTTTTGATGCCCCCCTTTTTGTTTGACCGCCAATGTTTTTAACTTACAAGTTTCTTCAAATCTGTTATCCAAAAAAACTTAAATTTTTCAAGTGATTTGTCAGTATCAGCTGTTGGCATGGTGTAGAGAATAGACAGGTTGTGAAAGTAAAAGGAAAATAGAGCTTGATTTTTTTTTTATCTAAGACCAGCACCCATGAGATGACTCCTACACATGCGAAGCATTGTGCTGGAACTATAGGAAAGTGATAGTAGGAGAAATGACAGGAGGTGAAGCTTAATTATTTATTTTTGCAGCAGTGGATTGCTATCAGCTGAAGCCGGTATTGTTCAGTGACCAGTGACTATGCTTTCGACACTGAAACCTTCCGACAACAACTGACACCAAAGACACACTAATTAACATCAGAAAAATGCGAGATGTTTATTTTTTTTTTTAATTTTAGTCTGAAACTGGTGTTGAACCCAGGTCTGTTTTTGGATTCGTAGTCAACGTGCAGACTACCATCCATCGTGCCATTGTGCAAAAGTCTGCAGTTACATGTTAATTATAAAGCAAAGTTGTGGCGTTTCTTGTAAAAAAATGTTAATTGGACGCATTATTTTTAAGCTGAGCGGAGCCATTTTATTTAGTATTTTATTTCGCCGAAGATTTATTGCTCAAATACCGACGAAAGAGAATTCTGCAGCGCAGAAAATTTCGAACAAACTTTTTTTGACTTTACCGGGAATCGAACCCGGCTCCTTATGTATTTTGATAAAAAGTGAACTTTTCTATGACAGTGGCAGTATGTTCTGTTCTACATTTATTAAATGTTACAAAAAAAATTATTTTGAAACATGTGTCCTTTATTTTGATTAGTGCGCCTATACATCCATAATTTGTACATAAATTAGACGGAAAAAGCAAAAATTATATCTCATTGTCAAATAAATATTAATATGTAATGTATGACATTTCCTCTTAATTAAAATTCTATAAATTATTAAATAAACAGCAAAAATATTAACAATAAAACATTTTATAACAAGAGGTATGTTAATTAGAAATAATCGTCACTAAATAAATAAAACATCTACCATTTACGAAATGAGAAAATGACAGAGAGTTTGTAACATTTTTTACACATGTTTTCAATAAAAACCATTGAAATTCTAATTAAGAAAGTGGTGTTACCCAAAGCAGAAAAACATTTAAAAATGTTTTAGAAAAAGGTGAGCAGCGATCTGGCGCTGTTGCATCAGCAAGGAAGTAGCAACAGCAAAATGTTCTTCAAAATGGTCATGAGTTATAAAAACATAAAACATAAATTATGAGACTCTAATAAACATAATATATGATCATGGTGATGATCTATAGTGGCGCTTCTAAGTGCCAGGTTATTCATATCTGTTCGAAGAACATGTTCAAAAAATGATTTACAGTATTTGGCGTTTTAATTATCTACAACTCTATTTTGCCGTATTGAAAGTTTGAAAAAAGAAAATAAAATAAAACGTACATCGTACACCTGTCTACCACCAAATAAACCAAATAAATAAATTCCAAATGCGCTTAATTTACTGACAGATTGGGCCAATATTTAACGAAATGAGCACAACGACTATACATTGAATTAAATTTGTTTTTAAATATTTATTTTAAATTTTTATTTTATTTTTATATCGTCAAATACTGAATAAGTCCTTTCCAACAATAGGACACAGTAAATATTTGCCCCACTATAACCGTACCTTTGCCTACGATTTTGTTGACATGAGAATACTGCTGGAAAGCTCCTATAAGTGGACATCTCTCATTGGCGGGACGATATTTTCAGGTTGGTTTAAAATGTCCATAGAAGATTATTTTATTACATTTTTTAAAGCTTTCACTGAAATATGAAATAGAAAATTTTTGAAAATATTCCCTTTTTATAACAAATAGGTGTGACATTGTCTTAAAGTATTTTCCTAACATGATATGTGACGCAATTGGAAGAATATGTATTTATTATTATTATTTATTTATGTATTTGAGGTCTTTCCAAGCACAACGAGTGCAGTTGTTCGCGTAAAACTTTATTAACCGTATCTAATGGTCTTCGGAATAAAACAAAATAATTAAAGAATTTCTAAAACACCTTTTTCAATTTCTATTTCGTTAAACGCATTGAAACAAGCTGCCAAAAAGTACAAGTTCTGAACAAAAAAAATCATTTGCCGTTTTTTGTTTATAGCAGTGTTGCAGCGCCTCTGATGTCAAGCAAGCAGACGTATTCAATTTTGAAGCTTCCTTTTTTTTGTAGTCATTTTTTTAATTATTTTACTGCGCTGCTGCTGCACACTACCGACGAAGGAGAAGAAATTGCGGCGTAATTAAAAACAAAATAAAATATGTATATGAAAATTTTCGACATACATAAATATATTTCGAACGACGTTACAGATTCCTGTAAAAATATATAAACCCTATTTCAATAAGAGTTATTAGAAAAAAACATATTTTTTTCGAAAATTTTCGTCAACGATATCTCTCGAAAGAATAATTCGATTTTAGTCCAAATAGCAGCACTCGATGCCGCTTTCTGAGATTAAGAGCTGATAAATTGGCTTAGTAGTTTAAAATTTATTTGGAAAACATTATTTCTCGAAAACTTTATTTGCGAAATCTACCACATCGAATCGGTTCATTATCTCACAACATGTAAGTGAGCTCAATGTCTTTCGAATGCGACACAGTTCGTTTCGATCCGCGGGCGGCTAGAGGGGGACATATGTAAAACCTGTTGTCTCCAATATATCGCAGCCCAATTGACTGTATGTACGTCTGTCCGAAATTTATTGTATTTCCCTTCCTAATGGTGTCAATTCTGCTTGTTTTGTTTTTTTGTTGTAGTTTTTTTTTGTTGTTTTTAAAGGAAATAGAAATTTTATTGTCAATCCCTCCTCCGGAAGTCACGGGTCTTACATCCCCTGACGTCCCTGAGTTAGTCGGCCAATTAGGGAATGGTGGCTTGTTGGATGACACATGGGGATGAATGTGACAATATGGCACAAACATTCTATATTTTGGGAGTTTTTCATTCCACAACTCTGCAGGTATTAAGAAGAAAATTGTACGCAATTTTCGGTGATATGTTTCAAATAGCGTCTTCGGGGATGACAAATTCCTTTACATCAGGATGTGACCGTTGTTGTATGTGTCCATATGTCTCTTAATTTCTTGATATGTGTCAATTTCTTCTTAATATACATATGTACATATCTGGTAGTGCTTGTTAGAGGCATAATGTTTATTCATTTTAAAATAATTCCTCATTTATTTTCTTTATTTTATTTTTATTACAATTAAAATTTCATGGTAAATTCATGTTGATTTTCTTTTTACAACTGCCTCTGCTTAATGATCTGAATTAAAAATTATTACTGCCACCCTTTTCCCGGAGTGTTATATGCTGTGAACTTGGGTAAATGTTAAAATGGGGTGGTGGCAATGTGTACCAATTTCTCTGATTATTCCAAAACCAAGACAATAATTTGTTTTGACATTGAATATCAAATTGTTTGTTTCTAAGTCAACCATTACAGGAATCTGCCGTCACTTTCCAATAAGCAAGAACATGAAATGGGAAACTAAAATGAAATAATTATATACGAGAAGATAAAAAAAACGAATAGAATACACAATAAGTAAAATTTTTTTTTGAAAATACTGGCATATGATTTATCAACAACATTTTAAAAACCACATACACTTTATCGAGAAAATAAACAGCACATAAATTATTGTCGTAAACTTAACATTAATATTTTTTTTTAATTTTTTGATTGAATATATTTAATATTTTATTGATTGATTAACTTTTTAATTTGAATAGAAGCTTCTTACAATCAAATTTAAAGAATTGAATTCAATTTGAAGAACAAAAATGTATCTGAGTATATACTCGTATACTCTTTCTTTAGCACTCAAAAAATATTTTATGAAAAAAAAAAACTGAATTTTGTGAAAAATAAAACATTTCCATAAACAAATTGCTTTGAAATTTATAAAATTTCTCAAATATACCACCAGCCATACAGGAACCATATCCTGCCTTCACTATAAAACCCAATTATCCATGAAAAACAAAACGAGCAACGGTGAAAAAAGGCATCTTGTTAGACAATTCAAGCTTGCCTGATGGCAATACAATAGAGACAACAGTGGAACAATAGCAAAAATTATTCATTATACCTTTCCAATTATTACACATAGTCCGCCAATATTTTTGCTAGTAGAAGGAACAAATTTGAAAATTTTTAAGCATTGAGTTACTTCTCCTACTATATTAATACAGCAATTCTGGAGACAAGTTCGGTTTCTTCGCATCGGCAGCTTAATGTATTTTGCTAAACGACCCCACTGTGCCATGTAACAATCCTTGTAACCTATGTCCTACTAATTTGTTATTTACTTCAAAATGATAATCGCCGCTAATTCAATTTCACATTGTTACCAAAACAATTGTATGAAATTTAAAATTCTTCACACTTGAGCGAACATCAAAAGATCACCAATGCAACAATTAGGGGTTAATCAATTAGTAAATCTTCGTGGCTTTCCATCGTCCTGCTTTAGTATTTATTCACGCATATCATATAAAATATCAATAAAATTGCTGCTAATATTTGTCCAAAGACACATATCATTTAGTTATTTTATGTCGAAGGAAAAAAATATAAAAATATTGCACAATTTACTGCATTTAAATTTTCAACCGTCACGTTTTATTTGGTGCTTTTCACTTACTGGGTCGCAAATATTAGAAAGTGGGAATTATTTTCACACGCAATTAATTCGTTTATAAATTTCGCTGATATTCACTTTAATTTGATTTTTATTATTGTTTTTTTTTTCTCACTAAATTGTTGAAAATTTCATACGGTTTACGCTTCAAAATTCTACTTATTTATTTTTTTTTTTGTTATTTTGGAAATTCTCACATTCTAGATTCCTTTCTAATTTATGGTTAATTTTCAATATATTGTGGTTTTCTTTCGAATATAAACTACATGCCAAATAGATAATCAACCCTAAATAATCCTCATAAAAATTGCCAATTGAATTTTTTTTTGTTAATTGGCTCTGATATAGTTTGTAACTATCACATGTAATTTTCATTGCCTGTAAAGGTACCCCTTATCAGCATATTTAAAAGTTGATAAATTTTTTTTTATTACAAGATTTATTACCTTACAGAACAATTTGTTTGCGTGTTAATTTAGACTAACGCGTGGAGAAGCAAAATTTTTTAAAAGTTCATGCAACCGTGTGATTTTACTTAACAGGTTTCATATTCCCCTTAATATTTATTACATATCGAATCAAATGATTGATTTTGTTTATAATACTGATATGCAATAATACTTGTAAGTGGGACATTCGACAAATTCTTTAACAAATAAAATGGTTACCGAAATGGCATCTCATTAACTCTTCAATCACTGAAACAAGCAATCAATTAACCCTTGTTAGTTCCCATCAGTTATTTATTATTTGAGCAATTAACAAACAAACACAAATTATTTTCAATCATATGAAAATAATATTTTAAATAAATAAAAAATATACATACATTTATTAGCTAGAGACGTGTAGACAATAAGTTCACGAAATTTGTTCAACTCATTAATACCTTCCTTTTAAATAATTTGGTGCCCTCTGAACATGAGTACACACGAGTACGCATTGGCCGAGCAAAATGTCTGTGCATGTCTGCCACAGAAAATCAAGTTTTATTTTAAAGCAAACTACCATGTCATTGCTACTGTTTTACAATATTCTGACAAAATGCATATGTGCTTATGCATTAATTCATTCATTTATTTACACAATTATTTATTTTGTTTGCCAAGTACGAGTATGTAGCCAAAACAAGTATCAAGTTGTATGCCTGCGTGTTGTTTGAGCAACGAAAAAGTGCACCTTCATTATGATTATCCAACAGAAAGGGCTACTGTTTTGTTCATTATAGCCAGTTTTTGTTCTGTATTTGCTGATCAACATAGTGAAACACACCAGACATTTGTTTTTGTTTATTTTACATAATTAACTTTTTATGAGTATTACAGGATTCTACGTTAGGTTCTTTGGAAATATCATGTGTTTGTTAAAATTGTATTAAAAAAAAAAACGCAACTGTTTCGAAAAAAAAATACAATAGATCTATTTGTCCTGTAGCACTAGAGTTAGTGAGAGTGCAACATGTCGCAACTGAAGTCTGCTGTAAGCAAAAGATAGCTTTAGCCGATATCAAAACAAATATGTAGTACAGTAGAGGCTCGTAAAAGTTAAGTAGTTTGTTTTGGGGGTGCTTAACATTTTGGAATTCTTAACTTTTCCGTGATATGAAAAATCCATGTGATTGTATGGCTATTTATGCATTGTATACCCGATTATATCTTTTAATGTATATTTAAGTACATATTATACTTATAATTAATTATAATTATATTAATTTTTTAAATGTATTAACATTTATATGTGTTATCCAGTACATTTTATTACACATGTATGTAGTAAAATTAATTAGAAGATAATCCATTCATACTATGTATTAAGTTTATAAGCTGTTTGTTACGGTGAAGTAATCAGTAACCTTATTCTGATGGAGCCTTTTATCCGAATGCGATTATACGATGTCCGATCGTAGTTCGAGGAGTCGTGAAATATGCTTGTTGGAGTAGTTCGTATTGTACTCATTCCATTTGATCAGGGTATTCACCGCGCATATTGCATCATTGTAAGGTACAAACTCTACTCTGGAGCTTCGGATTATATTGTCATCATCGTCATCAGTACATGTATCCGTTTCATTCTCATCAAACGAATCGGCATTCCATGCAGTAATCTCTTCACCTGAGAGTGTACAATCAGGTTTGAGTCTTCTCAACAACTGTTGTGTCTCTTCGAATAGTCGATTGTAGAAAGGATCCGGTGGAAACAGCACCGATAAAGGGATATCGTCTTCGTCGTCATACTGATGACTGTTCTCTTAAAACAAGCAACTGATGTGTGCAAACATATTATGTATGTTATAACGGTACATGCCGATTGCCGATTGGACATATAAGAAGAGGACAGTAGAATGATGTTAGGAATATAAAAATAAAACAAAAACGAAAATGACTCAAAAAATTCAAGAAGCACTTAACTTTTTAAGAGTCCCTGCTTAACTTTTCCGTATATTTAACTTTTGCGAGTCCTAACTTTTACGAGCCTCTACTGTATTACTATTGCTTACAACATGACATATTTCTAATCATTTAAAATATTCATGGCACAAACGATAAAACTTTGTTATCGGCATTTTTTTAAATCTCATTAATAATTATATGGATTCTTCATTAAGAATATCCGTATGATGTAGCTATATTAAGGTTAGGTTCGGTCGGGTTAACCAGCTCTCCGGCAAGAAGGAGATCGCAGCGTTCGACACATTTCGGTCCTCTTGTTAGATATAGACACAGTAAAAGTTCGATACTCCAGATAACTGATTGCAGGCTCTAATCCGGATTATCGAATGATCCGGCTTACCAAACAAAAAATTAAACACGTTGTGTTAGCATTAAAAATGTATATTTAAAACATATATCGAATGATATGTTCGTAATAAATACCTTTGAGATCTTCCAGCTGTACTATACAAAGTCTAAAAATTCCAGTATGTTTGTTTTATAAAAAATTAATAACATACATATTTAATTTTTACAAGCCATCTTAAAGCAAATTACTTTGACTGGTGAAATTGTCATTCACTTTTGTTTGTCGAGAACTGTGCAAACTTTTTTCCAAAGCTAAATCCCGCAATTCGTGAAGGATTAAAATTTTTTCATGTCTACAGGAGTTTCTACTGCCTATTTTATTGATGTATCCAAACAAAAAAAAAACATGGAATTGCATAACAAAATAATTTGATTTTGCTGCAAAAAAAGAGAATAACCTACGTTTTTGGAGTAACAATTAATAGAGATTAACATTACACAATAGTTTGCACGCAATCTGAATTATAAACTTGCCATCAATCCGGATTATAGTGTACTCAATATAATGAAAAATGCTGTGCGGATTAATGAATAATTCGGATTAGCGAGGTCCGGATTTTCAAGGCTTTACTGTATAGAGATGAAGATTAAAGTTGTAGTATCGTCCAAAGAAGCGATTCCTATGTTGACTTGCCGACAGTTGAATACCTGCGCTCAGGAAAAAAATGTATGAAAACTATAACATTGTTTCCAGACTAAAAACCGAAATTCGCAAAAATATGAATTTTTACCAAGTTATGCAGAATTATTTATTATATTACATACACATATATGTAGGTATAAATGGGAACTGGTTAAAAAATATGCGAAAATATGTATTTATAAGAAAGCATGCAAAAAAAAGAATTTTTACAAAAAAAAAATCCAAAAATTTTTTATTCCAAAATATTCAAATATTAATGAAATATGCAATTCTTATATAAAAAAATTCTGATATTATTCAAGTATGCAAAATAATAGCGGAGTTCGATGTTTGGTGCAAATGGTCTTGCAACATTGCAAATGCAAAACTTTGTAGCTTTTGTTTGCAATCCAACAAGAAAATGTACAAGTTTGCTTTTTCTACACCATTGCGCTTTTGCCATACTGAAAATGGTATAGCTCTTTTTGCAACTGTGTTGCGTTTGCATCTCTGGCATATAACAGCTGACATATGTAAACAAAAAAATTAATTTCAATTTAAAATAATGGCGTCGGTAGTTCAAGGAAAGAAAAGAGGTAATACAAATAAAAAGTGGACCCTGGAGGAAATCTAAAGGATTTTAAATTATTTGGAGCAAGAAAATGATATAGAGGTATGTTATTTTGGCCAATTGTATTGAATTTGAAAAACAAATAACAAACACTTAATTTTTTTGTTTATCACAGACATTTAGTTTGCAAATAGTGTTGCAAATTAAAGAAGAAATGAAGCCGCTCGCAATTAATGAGGAAAGTGTTGCAAGTGTAAGAAGTTGCAATCTAAAACGCACTAAACATCGAATACCGCTAATGCACTCAACAATCCGGGCAAATTTGCCAATTCAGATAAATACTTTATTTAATATCGTGTACTTTGTGTTAGTAACTACAAACTTACATTAAATCCTTAGTTATTACAATAAGCAAAATAACTTCTAAATTAGCTAAAGATACATAAATACATACATATGTAAGTTAAAACTCATTGGAATTACGTGAAGAAGCAACAGTAAATTTTCAGCACGAAATTTCCGTTCCAATGCTAACGGCAGATAGAACTATTGTATTTCTATAAATCTTGCAAAATACGAGTTTCGAAACCCAGAAAACACACTGAAGATATTTTCAGCCAACCGTGCAGACAGAACTAACTAAAATCTGCATTTATTTTGAATTTTTATTTAACACCCCATTTGGGCAGCCGCCAGGTCGCAAAGATTACAGCACTTCATTTTGTTGAATGTTGTTCGCAGCCCACATAACGATATCATTAAACTACTGAGAAGTATGCTTCCTGTTAAATAGCTTAGCAATGCTGTGCAAGTAGCAGATACTTTATTGTGACAGTAGCCAGATAGTAGCCATTCTCATTCTCATTTATTATCACACTACAGGGAGCCCCTCAAGGCAACAAAAATGAAGCTGATAGGAAAGCAAACCGAATATGAAACAAATGCCATCAGAAACGATTCCAACCAACTGTTGACCAACCCACCACAGAACACAGAATACAGAAAACCCAATGGTCGGTCTGTCAGCCCAGTTAACAAGTAAACAAGGAAGTGGTCTTGTTTATAGAGAAACAGCAAAGGAAGATTAAAGAAAAGTAGTACGAATGAAACGGAGATAAACTGTAACAATAACAACTTTAACCAAAAAAAAAAAAATTCAACAAAATCTGAATGCATATAAAAACCACAAACAAATGTTAAGATAATGACAGATAAACAGACATGATACAACAGCGGTTTTATTACATACACACATACTGTTGTTTAACTTCAGAACTTCCATGTACTACACATACATACATACATACACAGTACTTACTCCCGTGCATATGGAATGAACTGTAAACTCCTTAGCAGCAAGCGCTGGCAACTTTCTTATTGAAATTTATTAAATAAAAGAAAAATAATTATATTTGAGTTAATTTATTTATACATACATACATATGTTTCTTCAATGGTTCAGCTAGCTTTTATGTACATTTACAAAAGTTTTTAAAAAGCTAAGAAAACTCAAAAAAGTTTTTTGAGAATTACCGAATATACAAACAGAAAAAACTAAGTAGTTTTTGGAAAAAATTTTATACAACAAAAATGTTTTCATTGAACTTTAAATCTATTTAATTTTTATAATTAATCAACACATTGTTTAGCAATGATTGCATTTAAGCCATACCTAAACAAGAGCGGAAAGCGTTTTCTAGCTGTAAAAAATTCTCATGCCCATACAATTTGTATGTAGCATACCGAAATAACGCGGGGTCAACGCAACGGCAACGCTTTGCAATTGGAAAATCCGATTTTGACAGTGCGTTTAATAGTGAAGTAAGTTGCAAATAAAGAAGGTTAAACATAAAAAAATATTTGTTATTAGAAAATGGAGGTACGTAAATCTTTAAAATTGTAAACAGTATATAAATTTTTGTTTTATATTTTATTTTTAATTTAGAATTTTAACGAACAAATTATATTTAAAGCTGGTTCATCTGAATCCTTGCCTATACGACAAAAGAGATGACAAGTATAAAGCAGTTAAATACAAAGAAAATATTTGGGAGGATATTGTAAAGCAGACAAGTTTGTCAGGTAATAAATGTCAATATTTGGTATCTTGAAAATAATGCATGTGGTATATTCTAAACTTATTTAGTTAAAGAATGCAAAGGAAAAGCTTACGCAATAGATACAGAAAGCAAAAAATGGCCGAAGATCTTCCGTCTGGTTCTTCACAAAAACTTGGAGCTCCATGAAAGCACATGCAGTCTCTCATTGTTTATACTTTTTTTTTATAAAATGCTTATTTAAAAATCGCAAATACTAATAAACTTTATTGTTAAAATAATCAGGGTTGTTATATTTATTTTGTTTAGGTATGGCTGTTACGATTAATCATACATGTTAAGCTTGCCTATACATATGTATGTATGTATGTATGGACATTTCGTTGATGGTAAAGGTCATCAACCAAATTTTTGAAGAAGTTAAGAAATCTCACACACGAACTCGTGAGTTTTTCTATTTTTTACGATTTTTACACATATTTAATCACGATTTGGGCAGGCCTGGTTCGAAACCTTTCCTAATTTTCTTTTCCTTAAGATTTTCTTTCTTTTTAATCATTATAAATTTGTATTATTGCATCATTGTGTTAATTTACTTAAACACACAAACTAAAACAAAGCCTATTTAAAGTTGTTAAAAAACGAAATTATAATAATTAAATTAAATATAATAATTTTCAAATACCTTCTTTCTATATTAATAAAATTTGTATTTCTTTTAGAGTAAAAAAAAAGCAGAGCTGCACTCTGCTCAGTTGTTGTGAACTGTAATATATGTAGCTGTCCATATAAGCAGAAGCTGACTGCATGCTCAAGTGCGTTTTCAAATCAATAAAACATTTGTAAGCAAAATAGAAAAGTGTTACCGAATGAAAAAATTTTGCCTAATTAAAGGTTTGTTTACTTATTGAAGCAAAAAAGTTTACAAAATAGTGACGATGGAAAAAAGTTCGGTAGTAAATTAAAATAAAAATAATCTTTTGAGAAGAAAAAAAAATCATTTGGTTTTGAGCAAAAAATAATAGTAAACTGATAAGATGGTATTAACCACAAATATGGCCTGTTGTGTTATTGAATATGTGAAAGTGCTGCAATTATATAAAACTAATAAAACAAAGTGTCTAATGAAAATGCATGAAATGTAAAGTTTCAAATTAAATATACATACATACATACATACATATATAATACGTACATACATGTGTATTCCGGAGGTGATTGGAGTTAATTTGAAGGTAATTTTTTAAGCGACTAACAACTCATTGAAATTTAATATTTCTAATAAATATATACAGTGGCCAAAAAAACTATTCGACATAGGCCATAAACTTTATATATTTATCAAGAAAAAAATATGGAATGTTGTTTTTAACAAAATAAACTTATAAAAGTCTTTATTAAGGAACACAAAGTTATATTCAGTAAAAAAAAATGAGATCTCAAAGTAAAAAAAGCAAAAAACATATGAATTAAAATATTAATAACAAAAAACAAGCAAAAAAAAGTATTCGACATTGGTAACATTTTTAAAATATATGAATTGAAATACAAGCTTATTTCTACTTCAGTAGCGAGTTGCTTTTCCTTGCCTACGTATATCCTCTTTTAAACGATCTGGCATAGATTTTACCAACGTTTTGGTATATTTTGGATCAATTTGGCTCCATTCCTCCTGCAGGATAACTTTCATCTGGTATTTGTTCGTAAATTCACGTTTTCTGATTTTTTTTTCCAAGTGACCCCAAAGATGTTCAATAGGGTTAAGGTCTGGGGACTGTGGCGGCGTTTTTTATTAATTTTGGACAATTATATAAAAGCCAAAGCTTTGTATTAGTGGCACAATGTTTGGGATCATTATCTTGATAAAACTGAAATCTATTTGCCAGACCCAATTTTTCAGCACTTGACCTCAAATTTTGCTTTAGGAGGTCAATGTACTTTCGGTGATCCATAATCCCATCAATAAACGCAATATTACCCACGCCTGATGCCGCCATACATCCCCATACCATAACACCACCGCCACCATGTTTAACAGTTGGTACCATATTCCTTTCATCCAATTCTGTGTTCGGCTTGCGATGTACCAGAACTTTTCCATCGCATCGAAAAAGGTTATATTTACTTTCGTCAGCAAAAATAAAATCCATCCAGAATTCCATTGACGTATTTACATGCTCTTTCGCAAAATCTAATCTCAACTTTCTATTTTTCTTAGTAATGTGTGGCTTCTTCCTGGCTGATCGTGCATGGAAATCGTCCTTTTTTAAGACGTTTCTTATTGTTTGAGGTGTAACGGATATACCTAAGTGTTCCTCAGTGTTTTTAGCTAAAGTGTTAGCAGTAATTTTTGGATTTTTTTCTTACTTCACGCACGATTCGCCGTTCATCTGAATCTGTAAGTTTGCAAGGTCGCCCAATCCTTACCTTGTTTATCACAGTTTTACTTGATTTGTACTTTTTTATAATGTAATATACAGTAGTTCTTGACCTTTAAACGATTTCTGATATAGTCTTTTTCATTTTTCCTAATTTAAAATTATGTATTATTAAATTTTTTACATCAACAGAAGTTTCTTTCCCTTTACGTCCCATAATCGCGATCAATTGCACAGAAATAAGAAAAAAGTTCTTCTAATTAATAATAAATGATAAACAAGAAACATAGAGATATTTTTACCAACAATGACATGAAGTAATAAGAAATACACAATCAGAATACGGGAAAAACAATGCCAGTCGAATACTTTTTTTGCTTTGCAATTTTTGTTTTTTCGTTCAAACAGATAAGTAGATGAGTTAAAAAATGTGCAATTTTTATTATTTTTAGGACCATAAATTATTAAATACATATAATACAATGTGATCTCACGTTTATACATATAAAAAACAAAAGGATACTAGCGTTTTCAATGAAATTTAAGAAAATAATTGCAATGTCGAATAGTTTTTTTGGCCACTGTATACACGTCTTATGGCGTTTTCCTTTCGAGACCAAAGTGCTACATACATACATATATGTAACATTTCGTTACTACTCCTGTTCCATTCTAAAAAGTAGATACTCGTATGTAACATTCTGTAAAGTGAACACGTTCCTTTCTGAATATGTGGAACTAAAAGCGTCAAAAAGAGCACCATAATGGACCCTCTAAAAATTTTTTTATACAAATAAGAACTTTTATTCTTGTGGTTTTATTTACTAAAGCTGGAGATTTATAAACAAAAATTATTATTATTATTGATAAAATTATGCCACAAACTGCAGAAACAGTGAAACGCTCAGTCTCAAATACATACATACTTATGTACTTTGTTCCATTGTGTTAATAAAAAATGTATAATCTTTTAAAGTGTTTGCAAACTGTAGAAAGTGTTATTCATCGCAAAGGCAACATTTGTGTTCAGAAAATAAATCACGATTAAAGTCAGAACAAGCACCTCGTTTTGAAAAAAGCATCTTTTGTTGTTGTTTTCTCCCCTACAGTTTCCTCATTCGTTATTACGCTCCTGGCAACTATTGTGGACATGCAGCAAATTATTTCCGTTTTGTTTACAATTTCAGGACAGAATTTTTAAAATATTTCACGACTATTTTGAAAATGGACCACACGAATACAAAAGTTTTTAAGTGAAACTACATATTTAAATATTTATTTATTTAAAATATACATTAAAAGTAATAGTTTTGGATTAACGGCGCGCCATAATTCAAAGAATTCTTGGCCACTATTACGAACAGTGTCTACTTGAAGTGCAGCCAAAATAGAAGAGTGTTGATTTAAGCTGCTCAAATTGTTTTAGTTTTCAAATATTTCTAGACACATAAAAGAAAAACATCCACTTGTCACCTTTCTGGTGTTAAAAAGCAGTTCGTTACAGTCTGTCAGGAAAAGTGTCATATTACTCCTGCGTTGAGCAGACTTTTTTTTCTGCTTTCATTTCATGCGTGTGGGCAAAACAAACATAGCACAGTTCACTTGTGGTATTTTCCCTAAATATGTAAATAATAAAAAATTATCTTTTATTTAATTTATTTTACAGACCAAAATTGTTTGCCATAGATATATTCTGTTATCATAACCTCAAAAATGTCTGGTAATAAAAACTGAATTTAATGACCTTTACAACATATTGTGTCACCAAATTTATGTTAAAACTGTTTGAGAAATATAAAAAAAACTAAACTTGAAGTTTGATATTCTGAAAGGTTAAAAATATTTTATGACCAATTTCGTTTGTTGGATTTTTTAATTTTTCAATACAATTTGTCTGATAAAGTGAGTTGATTGAGCGG
This sequence comes from Dexiosoma caninum, assembly GCA_963924685.1. Lineage (NCBI taxonomy): Eukaryota > Metazoa > Arthropoda > Insecta > Diptera > Tachinidae > Dexiosoma > Dexiosoma caninum. Next base: position 62,855,438 of record OZ004729.1, read on the forward strand.
TTTACAACGTGATAGAGGCAATAACTACTAGAATTTGAATCGTATACAACCAATTAGCTGTCATAAGTATAGTGATTTTAAAATATTTTATATGTACGTAGATACTGTTTTACCATCGTGTTATAGAAATTTCATAATATCATATCGCATATGCAGTGACTCTTAAACATGTTTGAACTCCTTCTGTAACATAAAATATTTATCAAACTCAACAATTCTGTTTCGTAACAAGAAGTTTGTGAATTAAAATGTTATTTCAATATTCTGATACCTTCAATAAAAAGAAAATATACCCATGGAACACTCTCTCATTATCGACGAAAAACTAAAGAAAGTCAAAGTTTGCTTTCGTATGTATATGAAAGTTAAAGTTCTTGGAAATTTAATTAGGATTATCAATGTTTAAATACTAAATACAAAATATATACATACGCAGACATATAAATACACACAATCGTGTATTTTTACTTCTTAGATAAGCGAGTTAATTGAATATGAGAAATGTCTAAGGAGGCTGTTAATACGGCCTGAAGCAACAAGGTCTTCTGCATTTTGCTGCCGGAAACTTGTACACTGGCACAAGCATCCAGCGGACATTTTTCTGATTCAATTACCATTCTCATCTAACAGCCAGCTAATGCCTTATAAAATGCATTGCCTCTTCCGTTTAAAAGATAGGACACACACATTCCATACCTCCTTCTTTGAGAAGTGAAAAGAGAAAAAATTAAAACTTTGGCCGGAGCAAAAGCAATTTAGTTTAAATTTTTTCTCCTATTGTAACAACTTGTTAGGTTTTTTTCCGGCTACATAGCTACATAGATATATAGACATACATATATACAAGGTGGGCCAAAAGAAATCATCCGGGGCAAAAGTCATCACCCGATGTTCTTTTGCTGTAATTTTTATTTTTAAATGAAAAACTTTGGTTCTGCTGGGATAGTCTTCATATCTAGCGGCAGCCACTTGGCCGATATCACAAGCTGAACCACAGTTTTTCAATAAAATAAAAAATTACAGCAAAAGAACATCGGCTGATGATGACTTTTGCCCCGGATGATTTCTTTTGGCCCACCTTGTATATGTAAGTGTATATTTAATTAAAACAAAAGCAAACCTTTTTATATTTTGCAGTTACAACAAAAACGAATTTATTTAAAAGCATGTTAAAACACGTGTTTTGCCATCATCGTTGAAAAGAAACGTGACACAAACTACACAAAAAGGATTAAATCGCATATAAGAGACCGTAATGGAAGTGTAAAACCTCAAACACCCAAACAGCACAATTCCACTGAACTGAACTGAAACGAACTAGAAAGTAAAATGATTTGGACAGAAATTTAATGAGAAGTAAAAACGAAATAATGAATGCAATATTTTTGTGTTTTAGGATTTCTTCTACTCTTGTGCTGTGTGCACAACTCGAGCAGTGAATTCATCTGGGAAATTTGTACATATAGAAATAATTTAAACAATTTAGTGGTTCTCATATAAATTTTGAAGGTGTATTTGCGGATTTAGCTGTTGGGATTGTGTAAACAGTATTCAAGAAGTAAAAATTGTAGAATTTTTTAAAGTTGCAGTTTGCCGGTGGTACCTCATTTACGTATAAAATATTGCCTCCTTTCTATAAGAACTTTTATATACCTTTTGTACATTAAAAAAGCTACCAATGGTGAATCTTTTTTTTAAGAACGGGAAAAGCTCTCTTTGGTTGCATAAACTGAGACATTATATAAATTTTTCATATGCAGCGATAATGTGAATCCAAATAACTTTTCAAGACCAACAAACAGTATTAATGCGAACATTCCTTTTTGAATTTCAATGTTCCATATTGGCCACTTGCATCGTAGTCACTGTTGACAATCTGCGTCCAAAGGCGGAATAAATGAACACTGTTGGTATTTCTTTTAGAATTTATTTATTTATGAAACAATAAGTGTTTAAAAATTAAAGTTTGAGATTATTAATTCAATTATTGTATAATTTATTTTTACAGAAACAATAGCAAAACCAGCTTTTAATACAGTCCTGCACTCATGGCACTTTAATTAAAATGGGTGTAGCATATTTTTTTCTTCTTTTTAATGGAACGCATTGCACTTTTAAAATAATACCTATTTTTCAGAAAAGAACTTAAAGAAATCCAAAAGGCGGAATAAATCCAAAATATTCCGCAAACAAAAACACCATTAAAGTTTTGTTTTGAAAATACGCGTTTTTCCCGATTTTGGTGGGTCGTAAAATTTAAAAGTTGAAAACGCTGTGTTTAAGTTAAGACATCATTTTCACACACAAGGTAGACTTAATTAAATTAAAAAACAAAATTATTTATTTTCCATTTCATTGGTAAACAAAATAAATGTGAATTTGTATGCTGCAGATAAAATAATACTTCATTCTAGAAATTATTTAAAGAGCAGAAGTTCAGTTGAATGTTAATAAATGTTTGTTCTTGATGTCTGTCTGTCCGTCGCCTGTCTATATCTGCCTTTCCGTTTTTGTCCGACCTTCCATCTCTATATGCAAATCCCTTTAAAAGCCTGTTTAGTTTTGCTTTCGCAAAAGAGACAAAAACGATTTTTTTCTTGAAGTTTCAAGTTTATTTTTTGGTTTGACTAGAATGAAGATTATGAAAGATAAAGGGTTGGTTTTATGGTTTTCTACTTTATTGGATTATGGTGATACTGATTTTCCTTCGAACACATTAGCATTCACACACACACAGAAACGAACAGAAAAAACTTTTGACAACTGTTGGTTGAAGTGTTTGTTTGTTTGTTTGGCTGTGTGTGGCTTTGTTTTGTTTGCAAACTCCAGTCATTGTCTTTTTTTCTGAATTTAAATTAAAAATTAATCTTATCAAAACTTAAGCAAAGCAAAGAACTTTTTTAGCTGGAGAGCAAAATAAATAAATAATTAAAGTTTGTTAAGTGGAGTGAAGGAAGGGTGATAAATTAGAGAATATACTCAATAATTAACTAACGATGATCTAATTACGTTAAAGAGATTTACAAGAAATGCTCTTCCGAGTGAAAGAAAGCAAAAAGCAGGCGCTTTTCTTACAATTTTTGTAAATAGTTTCGCAGGACTCCTTTGATATGCAGGACATAAAATATGATCACAAAATCATTAAGAACTTCATACCTGAATGAGCGCGCTTCCATCTGTCAAAACTCCTCATGCCCATACAAATTGTTTTTATTCAATTCTCATGCGCATTCAAATTGTTTTTGTTAGAGAGCAAAAATACGCTTAGCGCGCTGATTTGGGTATCGCTGTTAAAGGCCACTTTAAACGATAAGATTTGTCGTACGTAAAATGTGAGGGAAAATAAAATGAAATTCCATCCGTATGTCAAAAAAGAGAGTAAAAATCGGACGGTTGTTTTCTGGCGTTTCCACCATTGGTATGGATAAAATCAAGTAAGACGAAAACATTTTCATTTAATTTAACTACAGCTGTTTGCTTGTTTTCCACAGGGATGGCGTTCTTGTGCAATTGAATTTTTTTTTAATAACCTTGAGAAATATTTTTAATACTGCTCAAAATTTTTAGTGTACTATTGGAAAATATACGTATATTTTTATAAAATGTGCTGTCGTGGTCTAAAATATACATTTTGATTTTATAATTGGTATAAATTTATGAAAGCAGTTTTCACTCCCTGGCTTTCTCACATTTGTTTACATAAAAAAGCATCCCTGATCTAATGGTGTGCGTTGGTTTTTGAAAAATTTTTAAAAATCAAGAGAGCCATACGACTGTCAAATTTTCATCCGTATTTTCTCTCAAAATCTTATAGTTTCATTACATATTACGTTTAGACGATCCGACTTGTGCTCTTCTACACAAAAATTTGGCATGTCGTACGACTTGTGGGACAATGTAAAGCATCCTTAAGTTGAAAGTCCACAGTGACTCACTCAAAATTTTAATTTGTCAGAAATCGGAAAAACCGGTTTTTGGCCAAAATGAAAAAAAAAAAATAGTTAAAAACAAAGTAGAAAATCCATACAGATTATGATCTAAAAAGTTATTTTTCTTATAGATAAACAAGTGCATTGTGCATAGTTTAACACGAAATATGACTCTTTAGAGTTGAGTCCCTTTTGAACTAGGGTGCGATATATCGTTTAAAATGTAATTTATTAATTCGTACTGAAGATAATCAATTAACGAAGAAATTGAATCCTTTGTAAACGACCGACCACCGAGTGAGTGAGTTTTTCTTACATACTTTAAGTTTTTATCACAAAATCTTTTTTTCCAATTTAATCGCTCAAATGTTGCCTAATATTCCTCTATTAGTTAGAAGAAGTTCCATTGTTATCTATGGATATGTATGGATATGTCATGTATGTAGTATATACATATGTCTAGAGTTACTCCTGCATAACTACACGGTTTTTTTTTTTTAATCAATCATTAACTATTAAAACAAAATATGTAAATTTTCTGCTTTCGTATCCAAATCAATAAAACTTGAAGTATAAAGTCTTAAATTTCCAACCATCGCACATTAGGTCAAATGACTACTTTTTCTGTGTTAAATTAATTACGACTACATTATAAGAGTAATCGAAACAGTTATTATATGGATTATATAATTATGGATGGTTACAATAAAAAAATGGAATTTAACCCATAACTGACCAAAAATTAACCCTCTAGCACCCATTAATTTAAACACAGTGTATAGAATTAGTTAATTTGTTTTTTAATAATAAAATATTTATTAATTGTTTATATCCAATTCATTTTGTAAAATTAATTCTAAGGAGGCTTCTTCAATTTCATTAATTTCGTCGTCTTGTTCGTTATGGTGAAGTTCTTCTGTTGGTTCGCAGCAACATAATAGTTCAATTGCTTCAGGTGGTAACGTGGAACGTGTTCTTTTTTGAATGCGTCTGTTTTGCATTTGTATAATTCTTTCTGCTGTATGCGATAGAATAGATTGAAGAGGAACATTCACAAGGTTCTCTGCTGCTTTTGTACCCTCCGGACGGCATTTCATTTTCGCGGCAGTTATTTTACTATAATGAGGATATATATCACAATTCCTTAATTTGCTTTCCTGGCGTATTGCATTATACTGCTCATTAGACAAATTATGTTCAAGGAGGAAGGCTAAAGCCTCATCCGCAGTAAATGGAATTGGCTTCTTAGGATGCTCGTCACAAATTTTACGCATTTTTGATGGTCTTGTTGGACTTTGAATACTTTCTTTTAGTATTGCAGCCAAATCGGTATCACCTTCTTTACGTGCTGATGTTGCTGCTGCACGAACGAGAAGACTTGTATCAGCTTTCACATTTGAAAGCTCTGCCGCTTCTTTTCTTTTCCAAATTCCGATTTTTCGCTGAATGGTACACGAGGACGTCCAACAGCGCCACTTGTTGCCTTTTCTAAAATGCCATCTACCACAATGTTTAATTCAGCATTTAGCCATGCCTGGTTTTGGCTTTTGAATACATTTGTCTTTCTATGACACTTTTTCCACTTTTGTTCTAGTTTTACGCAGAACAAATTAATTTTTTTTGTAATTTGTTTCACCATTTCATCAGAAATCGACGAGCTTTCAAGTTTGTCATATACGTGTTTCAAAACGGCATCAACTTTTTGTTTTTTTGTACTTTCCTTTCGCCATACTTCAAAAAGATCAATCTTTTTTATACAGAGGTTACCTAACAAAAAGAGGCATTACTCGCAAAACGCAAAAAATCGCAATTTTTGATAAATACAAAATAACTCACTAGATAATATTCTAATTATTTTGTGCTATTTGAGAGTGGAGAAATGGGGTATATTTTTTTAAAAGCTTTCAGAATATAAACATTTTATAAAAATTTAACTATTTATAGATGTTTACGCTAATGAGTTATTTATTAAGTATAGCGACATATATATAAAACAGTTAAAATTAAAAATATATCTACTTACTTGGCTCTTTCTTTTCCATTTTACTCTAATAAATTACCACAAACACAGTCCGAGATATACGCACTTAAAGTTGACACAATTATAGAAAAAATTTAATCAGTTGACTTCGACACGCTGCTGTATAACGGTTATTTATATTTACTCAAAGCAAAAATCACTTTTTTTTATTCTGAAGTCTTTAGAATTAAAAAACAACAACAACAATAGTAAAACTGCAATAGTAAAAATGGACTTTCGCACAGAAAAATGTGTCGTTTGACCTAAAGTGCATCGATATGGGCCATTTCAATTTTTTTTTTCAATCAACTACTGGCAACAATTTGATATTTCTTTGTTGGTATCATTTTCAGTTAAATTTTTTTTAGGATGCTGTTTACAACATCTAAAATGGTTTTTTAGTGAAAATAAAACAAAAAGCAGAAACGACAAACTTTTTAATTATATTTTTTTTGTTGCTTGTGTTTTTCTTAATTCTTTCCCCTTTATATGACTGTTAAAGAATTTCTCGATGAAATTTGAAGGAAAATTTCTCGAAAACCCTGACAGATTACACAAATAGACTTATTATTTATTTAAAGTATTTATTTATTTATTTAAAAGTAAATTCAATAAACCTACACCAAGCCAAACATTTTCGAAATTGAGAAGCAGTAAAAGTTGTCGGAGGAACTCCATGAGCGTCTTGTTTTTAGATGGCTACAATGTAGACTATCCAGTGCAGGTGTTATGGGTTGAAGTTCTGCAGTTTTAACGAAATGATGAGAAATCAAAAACATGTTTAATTATATATACGAGTATGTATGTATATGCTTATTAAACCCTTTTGATTGCAATTGTAGGCTACCTCTCTCCCAACAACCAACAATTGTTAGCTGTTAATTAACCATTGTAATACTATTTATTTGCTTAATGATGGGTTTATGTGTCATCATCTCATTAAAAAGGCTACTAGAAACACCTCATTAAAGTCACATTAATAAACAAGTTTTCAAATATACAGTCATCTGGCAGCGGGAAAAATAAATGCCTAATGAAATATTAGGTTTGCATGTTCTCGCATTTGAACTAGATATTCCATTATGAACTGTTATAAACTTGCTTTTTAACCCTTTTGCTGCTCGTTTGCTGCTCCAACATTTTTAGATTTTATGTAGATTTTAGTAGTATTCACAGTAGTTTCATAGTCTGTGTCTAAATGCCTGCCATAACTTCCACTAAACTAATTTTATCTTGATCGTAAAGTCGTTTAAAACTATATTCGCCCATAAGTGAAGCAGAAGCAGCGATTATTAAAAATGTAAATTTTTAAGAGTTGAGAATTACAAAAGACTTAATTAACATAAAACTTTAATTTAGTTTTTTTCCCTTGCAACTGCATTCTTTAATAAAGGTCGACTGTGGTTCAAGTTTTGTAACTGCAACGGCAGGGAAGGAGTACATTCATTTTAACCCCTTCTTTATCATATGGTAGATATGTATGTATGTGTGGAGTAGTTTAAACAGGTTTTAACTGAACATTTCGTTGCTCTCACTTTTGTCGTACATTTGATTATTTACGCTTTGCCGGCCACCTAGGAGTGGACTTTTTATTTATTACAAAAATGTTTTCTTTTCTTGTAATAAATGCGTTGACATCGAGTGCTTTTGTTGAAGTTGTTAATTTGTTTTTATTCAGTTGACTTTTTAAACATTAGGAAAGAAACAAATGTAATGCATTTTAATTATTGTTCACATATTTACATAAATTGATTAAATACATAGATAATTCGATAAAACTGGCTTCAACTACCCAATATTCACAGAAATATATTTTAAGTGGTTTAACATATTCGTATATCATATATCAATAATTAAACTTAAATATTTGTCGAAAAATTGCCTACAAATAAGAACCAAACGATTCGTAAAAAACGATTTTATGTTCCTCTTACTTTGTCTTCGATTCATATGAATCAGTTGAAAACACAAAGTGGACGATGCCATTTTTTTTATTATATTTTTTATTATATATTTCTATCCCACCGATTCCTACGAAAATCTGAACATATAGTGGATTTTTGCTATTTGCATATTTATGTACTTCAACCCTGCAGAAACATTAGTGTTTGGTTTTACGGCAATAAAATGTGAGTTATGTAACTTATGGACAACCTAGTTCAATGGTATGATTCGCACCGTTGAACGAAGTGGTCTTACTCTGTATTTAATATCTTCGATTCGTACAAATCTGCAATTCTTTTCCGTCAAACACAACATTTCTCAGGAAATAAAATTTGTTGCCCGCTGCTGGTACTGCTGTATTTTTAAGAATCCACTTCGGACCCGAGTCCCTCTCCTTGCATAGTCAACACGTCATAAGCACCCCCTAAAAAAAACCGATTCATCAGAAAAAAATTCAGTATAACAAAAATTAGAAATAATCCCCATTATGAATTGTAGTGGTAAAATCAGCAAAAAGCAAATCGACACGGTTTTAGAGGACTTAGGAGGACTTTGCACTATTCATCCTCTTACGTATGAATCGTAACAACTTTTTTATGTACTTAATTGCCCTGTATAAAGTGCATGTTCACATTTCCATACCAGTTTAAAACGTGCAAATACTTGATTTCTATTTATTTGTCATTAATAGCATTTTGCTAAAGAGGATTAAACTATTAAGCCAACAGTTGGCATCTGCTTTACTTAACACTTGCAAATAAAAACAGAAGAACAAACCAGTTCTAATTTCGAAAAGGACATACTTCATACATTTGCCATTTGCTCTTTTATGTAGTCGTCATTGATTTTATTAAAACCACCGTATTCAAAGGAAAGCGCAGTTGCAGTATTTGAAAAATACATACTCCACTTAGAAAAGACGAAAACGTTACAATGCCGTAAGTCTAGGGATTTGTCGAAGGTCACGTTTTGTTGAGTTTTTCTATGATGAACATTTTTTACTGGTGATTGGTTTTTGCCAGAAATTTGCTTTACAACTCCTTAAAGAACAGAACTGTTGAAAAACTAAGAACCGTTCTGATTTTTTGAATATTTTTTTTTTCTGGCTGTGTGTGTATATAGAGATTAAAGAAAATAGCAACTGATATCCAAATATGCGATATTTTTATTAATTTTGGTCCCTCAGTAATTTGAATGTAATATCAATGAAATTAATGCTCCTTTCACACCCAAAAGAAGATCACATTTTGCTACATGTTCCGTAATATTTTCGACCATTTCCGCCGAGGATATCTTTACGAGCAAATTTTTCTAGCAATTTATAAATGCAATTTATTTCTCGACAACAGCCTCTCTTACCGTTTCAATCAGTTAATTGCAACGTATTGACCATTAATGATATTCCATCCTCCTTGCTCAACGAAACCTATATTTTCTACGATTTGCATGCACGTTGAGTTGGAACAACCTCATTACGATTTTAATGTACAGCGTCACTATTTCGGCAAGTTGTTTTACTGTAAAAAACTAAACTCGTTAAATCTTGCTATACCGAGAGAACAGGGTAGCCGCTATATCGATAATTGAACTTTGTGTAGGAATCACGCATAAGTTTTATATACCACAGGTTGCCTGCTGTTGACTGAGTATTTACCGCGAAGATTATGGCGTGCAAGTGATTCTGTTAGAAAAAATGTTCAGATCTGAATTAGTGCCTATGCTAATGTATATCATATAATATATAATAATATACAGGGTGGCTGATGAATATTGCTACACCAAGAAACTCAAATAAGTTTTTTTCAGTGTATGGAATTAATTTTTCTTTTATTCATGTCAAAGCTCATTCAATTTTATTAAATATGCTTAATTAGTTTTAAAAATAATGGAATTTAAATGCCGCCCCCGCTCGTTGATGCATGTGCGGCATCTTACCAAAAAGTTGTTCATTACTGCTTGGAGAGTTGAGACAGGAATAGCCGCAATTGTTTCTCGAATGGATTGCTTTAGTTCATTCAAATTTGTTGCTTTTGCTTTGTAGACTTCCTGTTTGGCCAACGGAATGTGGAGTTTCTGGATATCAACTTATTTGGAAATTTTCGTCGCAATTCTGTCATAACAGGCCGGGTTATGTGAGGAGTTGCACCATCTTGTTGAAACCACACAGAGTTGAAAGGAATTCTCATTCGGCGCAATTCTGGATAAAAAAACTCTCAACATGCTCAAGTAATGGTCTCTAGTAACTGTAACGGTGTGACCATTTTCTTCAAAGAAGTAGGGCCCGACAATGCAGCGTGCTGAAACTGCACACCACACTGTGACACGAAGTGGATGCAATTCCGTCGCATAGAGTATCTGTTGGTTGGAAGCACTCCATATTCGACAATTTTGTTTGTTTATGTTGCCGTTTAAATCGAAATGGGCCTCGTCAGACATAAAAAGACAGTTCAACATGTTTTCGTCCTCTTCCACCATTTGAAGCATCTCCTGGCAAAATTCCAAGCGAATCGGTAAGTCTGCTATGTTCAGTTTGTTGACCATTTGAATTTTATATGGGAATAAGTCCAAATCATTGTGCAAAATTGACTGCAATGACTGTCTGCTTATACCCATTTGAGCAGATAAGATTCTTTTCGAATCTCTTGGTTTTCTTTTGTATGGCAGCAGCTACAGCAGCGATTGTTTCCTCCGTCCGAACAGAAGGGTTTCGATGGTAAGGTCTTCTTTAGACTGTTCCATACTCGGCAAAATTGTTCACAAGTCTCATTATGGTCCATCTGCTCGGAGGATTGCCGCCAAACGTGCGCCTATACTCTCTTTGAACCGAAACTACGGACTGCAGTGCGTGATAGCGGCGGACAATCCAAATTCTTTTTTCAGAGTCCCAGTTATCCATTTTTGTTAAATCTAAAAATCAATCTGCAAAATAAAAAAAAAAATTAATCATTCATTAAACAGAAAAATAGTTATTAAATTTCTTTTTGGTAGCGGCTTTCATCAGCCACCCTGTATATAAAATATAATATATAATATGTATTCATAACACGTAATAATAGTTCTGAAACCGACATCTGAGTAGTTGTGAAATTCTTTTCTCAACGCATAAGATGTTCCAAATTATTATCAGTGTAAAATCCAATGTTCTAATTTAAACCAATAATTTGTCATTAAAAATGTTACAGTTTTATTTTTCCGCATGATAATATTTTTACATTTAAAAAATACAAGAAACCACAAATTCTCATTAAAATTTTATTTTCAAACTTTAGCATCTAAATTTATAGTATTTGCGGTTTTTTATCCAACTAAATGTTCACAGAGAAATACATTTCGTATATGAAATGCTCGGTCAGGCATGCTCTGTCATTTTTATAAAATACAAATATATAAACACTTGTGTCCAATGTGACCAGTAAACTTTAGATTTAATTCAATCTATCTACTCTTTGCAATACTGCAACCATATTCAGTAGACAATCGTTTGTCGGCTGATAGATTGTGGTTAAGAAACCACTAAACTGTACACAGATGCATATATACATCCATATACACATGCATACATATATAAACACTCATGCACTCTTATTTGCTCATAGATGTGCTTGTACGTAATTGTTATGAGCGGAGAGTAAAACTAATGACAGCTGTCATTCTACGTCTGAAAAAGCAAAACACATAAACGATATTCCTTTTTATTATATTATTTCGTTATTCGTATTTAAATTTTGGGTTACAAAATATAAGTTTAATTCTAAAGGGAAGAATATTGGAAATAAATTTTTTTATTATTCATATTCAAACAGGCAACCAAATTAAAAAGCTTATCAAAGCTTTCTACTTTATTAATTTAAACATTGAAATATTACATTTTCCGTAATTATGCTTCCGTGGAGGACGTTCCACGGGAGACATTAGCCTTCCTCTCGGAAAAATGGTGGCGATCCATCCACCATTTTGGCGAAAGTAAGGTAGTGGCTCTAGATATTTCAAAAGCATTTGACAGAGTGTGGCATGGAGCACTCTTGTCCAAACTTATTGCTTTTGGTGTCGGCGATATCTTCTCTCGATTTATATCGAGCTTTCTCAGGGATCGCGCTATAAGAGTTGTTATAGACGGGATCTCATCTAACGAGTTCAAGATAAATTCAGGGGTACCACAAGGCTCCATTCTTTCTCCTACCCTATTTCTTATTTTTCTTAATGACCTCCTATGTCATACTTCAAACCCTATCTGCCATTCATATTCATTTGATCGTAGACCGACATCAACTATGATCGCGGCGATGCGGCAGAATATGAATGATTCGCTAACAGGCGACCTCACGAGAATATTGGAATGGGATCACGCGAACAGGGTCGATTTCATTTCCCAAAAGACCCAATGCTGCATGCTAACCCATCGCCGTATGCACGATCACGATCTGTAATAATAGGTGGCATAAATCAGAAACCGACCAAAAATGGAATACAACTCTCATGTGTGGGCCGGTGCTTCAAAGACTATTTTTAAGTTACTCGACCGTGTACAAGAAAGGGCGAAAAAACTCATAGGAGACAGTAGAAAATTCGTTTTTTGGCCGAACGGCAGGCACGTATGTGGAATAGACTACCCGCAGAGGTGTTTCCTGTCACTTTTAGCATGGGAAGATTTAAATCAAATGTCAATAAACACTACTCCCTCTATCCTCCTTCCCATAACCTAATTTCCTAGTTCCAGCACAATGCATCGCATGTGTAGGGGTCATCTCCTGAGTGCCGGTCCAAAAAAAAAAACACTTAAATCGTTACATCATGCCGCAGCTCCCCACCTGAGGGTATCAGGAATTCGCTGAAATCCCGTGAAATAATGACCGGTTTTATAATAAAAACTTTAAAATGTTTCATTGAATTAGCGGAAAATGTTATCAAATTTATACACAGACTTTTTTAATTTTCCTTAACTTTTCTACACTCAAATTAGCAATAACTTTTTTTATTGCTCTCAATAACTTTGCTGTTGTATAAGTACCACCACACAATTTCACTTTTCCAATCGTAATATTTTATTAAAATCTTGACTTTAATCTCATTAATATTTATAATTGCAAAGCAGGAAAACTTTTTGACACTTTATTAAACGCTGCCGTCGTTGCTCCATTTTATAAAAAAAAAAATATAACTTCTGCTGAATTTACAATATGAAAATGGGATTATGTTAATAAATACGAAAACAGTTTTATATAAGAGCCATCATAATTCCACTATTTAAAAACATCATGTCCTGCGGAGTTCTTCTTTCCTTTCTTGACATTCTTGCTGAGTTGTATTTTATTTTTCAACTGTTTTAAGTGGTACATTTTTAATTAGTTAAAGTTTTAGCCATTAACGCCATATCCAATTCCACTGACATTTTTTAAATATTATTCAAGCATTTGCCTTTAAAGGACAATCATAATATAGACAATAATTCTGCTATTTCCACAGCAACAGTTTGTGTTATGCTAATCGAGCCAATGTTCGACGGTGTAATTAACTGTTCACTACAAATTCTACCACTCTTCAATACTCAATATTTCATTTCGGTACTCGATACTTTTAACGAATTTTTTTAAATTTGTAACAATTAGTTTTTATCTGCATGTTAAAGCAGTTTCACCTTTAAAATTTATAAAAAAGAATCTGCTTCTAGTGCTTTTATATATTTTTCTTTTATTATATTCAAAAAGTAAACAAAAAAAAATAAATTCGACGTTAACAACAAATTAATTTGTGAAGAACTTAGACATACGTACTCGTACATAAACACTTACATATGTATGTCTGGACATAGTACGCATTGGTTTTTTTGGTATTTTTAAATGTTTTTTCTTTTATTTTAAGTTTTTTTTTTTTTTTTTTTTTTTTAACAACACAATCTCTACGAAGCTCTTATGCTTGTCTGTAGAAACACCCAGCGTCTAGGCGGGAATCGAACCCGCACCTCCATATTGATAAGACTAATGCTCATACACTAGACTACCGAGGCAAGTTTTCCGGTATTTGTTTAATTTTGTAACTTCAACTCATTTGTATTTTATGCAGAGCTAGTTGTATTTTAGCCGCTAAATTTTTCATTTAACTTGCTTAAAAAATATACTTCTGAAAGTATCAAGTTGGATGTTGAGTATCCAAAAAAAAAAGAGTGCAAATACTCGATACTCAGTACCCACTACTCAAACTTTGCCAGCACTACTCTTCTTTGCCAACAATTTCGCGTTTTATTTGCTAATAGGGTGTCCCAAAAATATGTGAAGGTTTTTCATGTCGCCGTAGGAAGTAGTATTATATATTTATGTATGTATGTACATACATACATATATACATTAAATATAGACGCTTACAAAATATTATTAATTAATTTAAAGGGCAACTTCCGGAAAACTAAAACAACAGCTTGAAGTATTGTATGGCAAGTGCTAAGGAATTTCGCGGTGGAGCAAAATCTTCAGTTTTTATTAAGAATAATTAAGAATTTTTCCCATTAATTTCATTCAACTAGAAAAATTCTCAAATTATTACAGCCGTATAGATAAAAATTTTAAAACGCATTTTAAAGCTTTTTTAAGCAATATTCAATCAAATGGTATTAATAAACGAGTTTTAGCTTAAAATGCACATTTTAAACCTTGAGTAAATATGGAAATTTTAAAATTGATTCGACCCTGTTTTAAAGCTATTTTACGATGTCATATTGTGCAGTGTTTGTTTTCATTGTGATTGTTATTTGTGAAAAAAAAATTCGACCCAATTTTCGGAACGTTTGCGTTTGCAGTGCTGCTTTTTTTCCATTTCTATTGCTTTTTTATATTATTATTAATATTACACAAATTTCAAATAAAACTAATGTTGACTAAGTAGTGATGTGTAAACAATCAAAACAAATAGTATGAAACTCGTTATTCAAATACTCTTTTAACTGCAATTAAATAAGTCACTAAAATTGCAATCTTACCAAGCAATATTTTTACTGTTATTAGTTTTTTGATTAATATACAACTTATCATACATTTCTTATTCTATAAACAACAATATTCTTATTAAACACGACAATAAAACTATTTAGATACGATTACTGCGCGAATTAATAATCACGGTTTTGCATCATTAGGAGTCAAGTGGTAAATAAAAAACCTAGGGCTGTCACCCTCATTTTAAAACGCATGTTAGTTAAAATACTGATTATTAATATGAATTTTTAAAAAACGTGTTTTAGGATTAAAAAGCGTTTTAACTAATATGTATTTTAAAGCTTATCTACAGGCATGTTCCACAAAAGTAGTGGAATGAAAGTAAAATACGTTTTGAAAAGTAAACTTTTCATTTTTGGTGTTCTGCAAAAGAAGTGGTTTGGTGTTACATTTTCTCATTTGAAATGAAGTTCGAAAACAGAAATAGTAACAGCTGATTTTAAAAATAAAATTTTACTTTATACATAATTAAATTATTGAATGTTTTTTCGCATAAAAGTTAAAGAATTCGTAAAAAAATATTCAGGAATAATTAATAATTAAACAGTGAATGTGATATTAGTGTCCATGTTGCTTCAAAACAATGAATTCGCGGCAGCAAAAGTGCAGAGGAGGATTCTGCGAGACCACTCAAATCCTTTGGATATAAATGGCGCCATGTAAGTACACATGCATACATGATGTGTATATTTTCAATGAAAATTTTAAATTATAATTATATATGTATTTAGGTTTTTACAGTATTACCGCATTAACAAGGATGCTTTTCATCTTCTTTTAAATTCTATAAAATGTAGGCTGCCTGTTTCTTCCATACCGGCACAAATACAGCTTGCTGCTACATTAAGATTTTTAGCAGAAGGCGGATTTCAACGAGGTGTTGGAAAAGACAGCGATGTGGCTTTAGCCCGAAGTACCACGTGCAAAATTTTAAATCGCGTGCTTATCATTTTAGAAAGGCACATTTTGTGCTAGATGGATCACATTGATCATGAGCGACGATGAGCTTAATTTGTCCAAGCGTCATTTTATGCAAAAGTTTGGTATATACATATATTAAGAAATGAAATTCATGACAATGATTGGAATGAATTAATAACTGATTCCGTAGCCACTTCAATAAGAGATGATATCGCCAACCGACTTTAGTTAATAAGATATACATCTTTGATTTTTTTGTATGAATTTTATTATTTAATAAATCTTAAAGTATGTTTTTTATAAAAAAAAAATAAAAATTTAAACTAAAAATATAGCGAGATCAATGAAAATTCAGTGCTGATATTAAAAAAGGAACCGTCTCAAAAAAATATTTTTAAACCACTTCTTTTCAAATTTTTTCAAATTTTTTTATTAATACGGCTGTTACTGTTTGTTTTTGTCTTTTTAAATGCAGTTATATGTACATAAAAAAAATTACATTTCTGCGGCATATTTGTGCAAGTTTTTGCATATTTGCTATAAATAATCACTAAATATCGCATCACAGTGCAAGCGTTTTCAAATTTAGTTTAATTGCTGAAATATATTTAAAATTACTGCACCATTTATAAAAAAAGAGAACTGTGTTCGTTTTCCCAAATGTACGGAAAGACATTTTTGGAGTTTCGACGGTAACCTCCTATACGAGTGATATTTTTGAAATTTTGTTTTGTATTTTCACGAATTTTCTGATAGACAAACTAACCATTCATTATTAATATTTTTTTTATTTCTCTCATTTATTTGTCGTCAATGTTTAATTTTGACAAATTTGTCATCATTATATTGAATCTGAGATTGTTATTTATTGCCATCTCCTAAAGCAACAAACACTATGTAGATAAAATAAAAAAGTAAAGAAAATAGAAAAAAGAAAAAAGCAAAAAGCATAAAATTAAATCAAAATTCTAATGACTGCTTCCAGCCAGGATACGTCACTAAACTACAAAATAAAGATAAACAAACACGGTCCCATCTTATCTGGTCGAGGCTATTGTTAGCTTTATGAAGAAAAGAACATACTCGTACGCATCACAAACAAGCACACACATATCCATATGTATGTATATGCAGACACAACAGCAAGGATATACTTAGCCTTAGGCAAAAAGGATCAATATATTTGACAATAAAAGAAACTGAAACACAACCAAGATAAGGAAAACAAACAATTGCACAATTTGAAAAGAAATAAAAATAAAATCTGGGCAAAAGAAGAACAAAAAAGGAAGAAATGAAATAAAAATGATACTGATACTGAAACTGAAATAATACCAAGACGAAGAAAAAGAACTGCAATAATGGCACGACTCCATCCTTAAACATGCCGCACAAGACTGTGTGTTGCGTAGCATGTGTTAATTTGAAACGTACAAGTATATATGCATATGTAGATATGCATGTACACACATACTCTTATACATATGTATGTATGTATGTATGTATGTATGTATATTGATTAGAAGTCCTTAATATCAATTTATAACATACACATATGCAGGCCACATTTAACTGCTTTAATAGTCGGTTAGTATAATGGAGTATATTACCAGTTCTTCTAAGATGGCATCTTAATCATGTTGAGGTTTTTTCTAGTGTATTTCCTTTACTCATTTCCCAGATTATTTTGTTAATTTGGCTGCTGATGATTGCGTGTGTGTTGATTGTCTGTTTGGCATTTTCACATACAAATATAAGCGAAACATCTTCATTTGATGTGCAATATACATACGGGTTGATTATGTATGGATGGCTGTTAGTGATATGTGATGTCCTTTTGGAAAAAGTACATATTTGGTAATAATAATGAATATATGAAATTACCTTTTTTTAGACGAAGCCTTGTATAGAAACACATTACGAGTCCTATGGGCAGGGAATCCGCTGGTCTCAGGCTAATGTCTACCAAATTATACCGTGCAACTCTCCCCGAATGAGAACGCCCCACTTAAGTCAAAGCTTAAGCCTACAAGTGGAAATACCCGCAGACTAATGCTCATATTCAGGTATGTGATGAAAATCGTTTTCGGCGTTAAAACGTTTTAAAATCGACAAATAGTGTGATGAATTTGTATGTGACGATTTGTTGTGACGATTTCATATTTCATTTTGTTTCATTGAAAAAAAGACTTTTTTACCATTTCGATAATGCCAGTTTAAATTCGTTTTCAAATCATTTAATTTTACTTGAACAAAAAGTTACGAAATATACAAAAAAAGTAAAAAAATTGATTATAAATCCGTCCTTATTTTTTTTTTTTTTTTTTTTTGTCTTGGACCGGCACTCAGGGGATGACCCCTACACATGCGATGCATTGTGCTGGAACTAGGAAATTAGGTTATGGGAAGGAGGATAGAGGGAGTAGTGTTTATTGACATTTGATTTAAATCTTCCCATGCTAAAAGTGACAGGAAACACCTCTGCGGGTAGTATATTCCACATACGTGCCGTTCGGCCAAAAAACAAATTTTTCCTGTAATGCGTAGTGCGAGTCGCCGTCAAATCAACCACAAATGGATGCACTCTTAATGATGATCGCGTCGTGCGCGCGAATGACCGGGTTTCGGGAACAAGTTCCCTGATTTCATCAGAACACATCGCATTATAGTAACGATAGAACAACGAAACGCACCCCACGTTGCGACGATGCTCAAGAGAGTCAATAGAGTTGGCTACCCTACTATCTCCTATGAGTTTCTTCGCCCTTTCTTGTACACGGTCGAGTAACTTCAAAATAGTCTTTGAAGCACCGGCCCATACATGAGAGTTGTATTCCATTTTCGGTCGGATGTAGGCGGTATAAGGAGATCAGATGGGGTGAAGTATGTCTTACACCGCCTTAAAAAGCCTAGGCACTTGAATGCTTCCTTTGAGACCTGAAAAATATGCTCAGTCATCAAGAGCTTCTGATTCCTCAATACTTATGCCACCCAATTTTGCAGATGAGGCTGCGTGATCGTGCATACGGCGATGGGTTAGCATGCAGCAATGGGTCTTTTGGGAATTGAAATCGGCACTGTTCGCTTGACCCAATTCCAATATTCTCGTGAGGTCACCTGTTAGCGAGTCATTCATATTCTGCCGCGTCGCCGCGATCATAGTTGATGTCGGCCTACGATCAAATGAATATGAATGGCAGATACTGCTGTCATCTGCGAAAGAGTGGATAGAGTTTGAAGTATGACATAGGAAGTCATTAAGAAAAATAAGAAATAGGGTAGGAGAAAGAATGGAGCCTTGTGGTACCCCTGAATTTATCTTGAACTCGTTAGATGAGATCCCGTCTATAACAACTCTTATAGCGCGATCCCTGAGAAAGCTCGATATAAATCGAGAGAAGATATCGCCGACACCAAAAGCAATAAGTTTGGACAAGAGTGCTTCATGCCACACTCTGTCAAATGCTTTTGAAATATCTAGAGCCACTACCTTACTTTCGCCAAAATGGTGGATGGATCGAGACCATTTTTCCGAGAGGAAGGCTAATAAATCTCCCGTGGAACGCACTCCACGGAAGCCATATTGCCGGTCGTTAAGTAAGCTATTGGACTCCAGATATATCATAAGATGGAAATTTAGCATACTCTCCATTACTTTAGAAATGGTAGAGCCGGGTCAGTGAATATTTATCCTTTAAAAGAGACGGAATTGGAGAACTAGCATTTCCCTTAACTCTTTTAACGAATGACCAAACGAAAATATTCAACAAAGCTATTTAAATAAATCCTAGTTAATATAGAAGTGAAATTTAAAAATTTAAATACCCACATTTCATCTGGCAAATTTAAGGGATCCGATTTCTTAGAATATTTTCGCTATTCATCCTATTAGTTTTCTTCCAAGAGAATTAGCGAAACCGCAGCAAAAAAAGGCATTTTATAAATAAAAATTATAAAATAAGTTGATACAAATTTTATTTTGTTTAAATATTTTACAAACATCACTCACATACACATACATATGTTTACATATTTCACAATTGTATTATTAGATTTTATACAGTTGTATTTAGAGAAGATATGTGGAAACGAAACAAATATGGAATATGAAATCGATCGAAATTCATCTCACACTACTGTCGATTTCAAAAGACGATTTTCTTTTTAAATCGATCGATTTCCATCACATACCTGATTATCTTATCATACCTGATTATCTGGTGCACGCGAGTGTCGCACAAGGTAGACTAACAAATTTATTGGTTTTACCATCCAAAAATATCCGGTATACTATGTGGATTGGTTTCACTATGAGTATTCGTGGCAAGTTTCTGCAGACAACTTTCAGAAATTACCAAATGTTCAATTTCGTTGAGATTTATTGAATAAATTGTTAAGGGTAGAGATTGTAACTGCAATTGCCTGCTGCATGATTAACACTACCGAAACGCAACTGTGTTCGAAGGGCTATGAACATGCGTACTTCTTTAGTATTATTTATATTAACAGTTTTGTTCAGAAAGTACGCAGGACTTCTGCTGGAATGGGTATAAATTAATAAATGTTGGGACCAAATTTATTTTCGATTGTCATTGTCAATAAAATTCGACAACTTCTCTCGAAGTATTCAAACGTAACACTTGCACGCATGGCCATATTTTGGTTAACGTTGAGTTGCCATTTGTATTTGGATCAGTTTCACACGCACTCTTAGCAGCATATGGAAGTGCGCTGCCGGCAGTTAGATTTGTTGTCTTTCCATTGAGCGAATTAAAGCAGTAATTGTAGACTCTTAGTAAGCGATTACCATACTGAAGTATTTTATTTCATCGCTCAGGGATTTGTCAGTTAGTTCAGTTTATGTATAAATTGTCACAAATTATTTGTGAAAAGAACTTCTGTTGCGTTCTATAAAGACTCCTGTCACTAAATTGGCTCGCATTATCATCAGCATCATTTTTATAAAAAAAAAACAACAACATCATTTGCACTTATTTTTGCACAAAACAATACCTTTTATTCTTCCGTTTTTATTATCTCATATCCTCTCTCCGGTAAAATGTCTTATATTTCCTTATAAATATTTTGCTCGTACACTTTCCTTTAATTTAATACAATTTTCTCTACTTTTACTCGTTTCCTTCATTTCATTTCTTTTTTTGTTGCTGTGGTTGTTGCAAAATTTATGCAACTTTCATAAACTTATCAACGTCATCATCATCTTTGACCCAGTTTTCTTTTAGTAAAAAAATACAATCAACTTTTTTGTTGTTGTTTTTTTATATTTCACATTCCATATGCAAGAACTAGCGATCACACTTCCCTCTTGGTAGTCATAATTCAAAAATAGTTTTAAATGTGTATGGCGTTGTTTTTCTTCCAAAAACTATTGTTATGTTTTTTGTGTTTAAATGCGATAATTTAGCCAAGTTAGTTCTTTTTTTTTTTATTAAAGTTTAGTGTAGAATTTTGCATAAATATAACTTGCAACGGGGAGTATCTTAGCTTGAGTAATTCAAAGCGAAAACAAATTTCAAATTAAGGTTCTAGTGCTGTTATTTGGAAATGAGGAGAAATAAAGTGACCAGGTTATAGAATACAGAGTGGTTAGTTGATGTATTGAGGAGCTGGCTGTCCTCCGGAATTTCGGTGTTTTTCCCTTGTGTGGGTTCCTGGACATAGGAACATCAGGGGTAATGAGATCGCTAATAATCTGACGAGTCTGCGTTCGGCCGGTTAATGTTTTTGGCGATGTAGGGGTTCTGTTTGCTGTTGCGGAGGGACAGATAGAGCATTTTTTCGGGGGGAAGGCTCAGGAGAGCTGCTATAGGAAGAGCTCTGTGGCCGCGTTAAGATCGTGAACTCCTGACTTTTTTCCGATCTTCCATTAGTAGACAGCCAGCCGCATGCACGGGGTATTAGGCCATCTTCACACATGGTGAGAGAATGGGCATTACTTTCAATGCGTCGTGTAGCAGCTATTAGGGCGCTTCGGAGAAGGAAACTGTTGCGCAATTTTTCTGAGTGCCCGGGTGTGGCCATGTAGAGCCCTACATACTTTGGGTGAGCTTTGTAGAATTGACTGACTTATTGAGGAACGAGGTCGGCACAGGGTGGCTGTGACTCTGAAAATTATATTATTCCTGATTGTCATTCGCAAGTATTTTCCATTACATGTGCTTTGCTCCTGCTGTTCATGTTACCAATGACATCCGACTATTACTATCATTTATATATCATCGCAGATGCTCTCCTAATCAGGAATCAGTTGCTGTTACTAACACTCTCTAGTGTAATGAGAATTTTTTTATTTTGCATTTTAAATATTTAAAATAAAATAATTAAAATCATAAAAATTATTTGGATTTATACAATATACATATATTGAAATACATATATTATGAAAATTTTTGTAATAAATCTTTTGTCAATGAAATAAAAATTTTATTAATACATTCCGTATTTCCAAAGAAAAAATATTAACATAGCGATTTATTTATGTTCCATTTAATCGCAAAACTACAAAGTTAAATTCATTTCTATTTAAATTGAAATTTGAAAGGTGTCGTCGTTGTGTTACTGGTAAAGAAATTTTTGCAGCAAAACCTGCATGTGCATAATGTCTTAATTTACTTAGAAAATCTTTAGACAAATTTGATATCAGGAATGTAAAAAACGGAAATAATTGCATTTGCAAACCACTATGATTCAAAAGTAATGAAATCAGAGGTTCTTAAAGATTACAGCGTTTTCATCGAAAAAATAAACGCTAAAAGAAAAAAGTGTCTACAATTATGTTTTTAAATGTTTCTACTATCCAAAACTCACCGGTTGTTAACCTGAAAATAAAACTCTTTATAAAACAAATTTATCTCGTAACTGGCCAAATGTTAACCAGAGCAAATCGCAAATACTTCAAAAGGAGAGGATTCGAGCCCACAACATCGTGAGCATAACACTTCCAAATAGTCTGACGAGTAACTAGTTATCCATTTAGCAATTTGCCACACTTTAATCTATCAAATAATTTCACATCTGTGGATTACCTATTTATTCCGAACTTCCGTACTATTTGAGAATCTCTTATCTATGATGAAGATGTTTTATATCCTGTACACTGTTTGGTCTATCCAAACAGGTTTGTTTAATGTATTTTTAATATTTTATATATATATTTCTTTTTATAATTTAACTTCAACTGGCTATGCACAGTGAATATTCGAGGTAAACTTTTATTATGTCACTGTGTCATGTGTCAACTGATGTTGACATATTCCAAAGGGATATAACAAACACATACAAGAGATTACAAAATGTTTAATGTCAAATAAATAAGAACTAAACTTTACTTATAGTATATTCACAGAGAAAATCTTTTAAAAACTAAATGTATTTGTACGGTTTTATATTCATTTTCACAAATAAGAACTAGTAAATAGTTTCGAAATGTATTTTTAGTAATAAGCATTAAGTTAAGTAAGTTTGAAGAAATAAGAAGAACAGCAGAGGTAAAATGATTTTTAGCTTATACTCGTTTAGCTCCCAACTACCAACAGAGTTATTTGTGGGGCTAGCGGCTCTCGTCAGGAAACGAAAATTCAGCAACATACTTTCTTTGAATTAGCACGCGATTCGATATAAAAGTTGGACAAACTCCATTCCAACATAAGATTTTACTCAAAGGAATTAAGTAAACGTATTTTAAATTTCCTCCTTCATGAAGAAAATTAGAATGAGAACTAGTGTTGTGATAAGTTATGTCTGTTCAATCTCCGCCAAGGTATTTGTATTTTAAGCAACTGTACGTAAATAATAGTTAATGTTTTGTTGAATTTACATTCCTAAAAAATGTTTTTGAATTAAAATTAATATATTAACTTGTACGCACTGCGGTGTATGTTATGTTGATTCATAATACAAGAATAGTTGTAATATTATTTAGCAAAAGTTATGAACATTACTTCGCGTATTTTCTATGAAGCCAGAAAAAGTTCAGCCTTCTGCATCAACCTACTTTCTACATTGACCTTTCAACTTGAAAGGCAATGTGGAAACTGAATGCAATGGTAAAACAGAAATTTTATACGCGTGCATAATATTACCTCTTTTCTAATCTCACTTATAATTTGCTCTCTTCTACACTTTCTCTCTTTCGCTCTTTCTCTTTATACCCATTAAAATATCTATGTTTTTCTCTCTAAATTTTCTCATTGTAATACAGAAAAAAAAAGAAAATTCCCTTTGTAAAAATAAAGTTTTTCTTGTTATTTCGCTTATCTGAATAATGGCAATAAGGTAAAATATAAAGAACAAATTGAGTGAATACTGAGTTAATAACGACTTATGATGAGTGTTTATAATTGAGCCATAAAATTGTAAAAGATTTGTAGAGTTTTTAAATTATTTTTAGACAGTTTTTATAAAGAATATTTTATTTCATAAATTCTTCTAGTTTTTTTACCTCTTTTTATATTAATTAGACTAATTATTTAAGCTGCAGGTACTTTTATTATATGTAATATTTATTTTTATTCGCTATTTCGCTACTCTTTTTTTTGTGTACCTTCTGCAGGAAAATTGGGTTTTGTTTATAATGAAAAATATATATTTTTTTTTAATTGACAATAAGGAAAAAGTTTTTGTCAATGAAAATTCAAACATATTCTACAATTTCAAAATTAAAATATTAACAGCCATATTCATGCATCAGTATTGAACATAGAAAATAATTATTAACGTAGATATATGTTAGAAATGTTACATATAATTAATACACCAATTGCCAACAAAATTAATTTTAAGGTAGATACAGCAAATGTTGTTCAAAATTATATGCATTTAGTTAATAAGGGATTGAATATATTATAATTGTATTTGTAGTGTTTTATACTTACTTATAAAATTACATTTCGAGGAGGAACAAAAATTGTTACAGATAGAAAAAAAAAATTTTTTTTTTTGTTATTTGTATTATAGTTATTGTAATTATTGTTTTTTAATATATTTTATTATGTTGTAACATATTCGTAAAAAGGTATTTTGGATTTGGTTCAAGAACAAATTTCAATACAAAGTCGAATCTTTATACCTATTTGAAATCCAGAATATATTTTTATGGATATGGCTGTTATGTTATGCATATAAGTAAATTTATTTTCCAAATTTTCAGACACTAAAAAATTCTGCCAAATGTTTATGTATTAATTTGCAACATTTTTTCATTTATTTAACACCGGTCGAAATAAATTACTATTATTATATTTTATTATTATTTATTATCTAGGTTTATTTTATAGTTATGTACATTTCATTTGGCATTTTATTTTTATTTATTTAATTATATTTTACTATTTGTATAGCTTAAAATTTTATACAATTTCGTTTAAATTTTATTTTAAATAATGCTTTGGATATATTCATTTAACCAAGTCATGACCAAAAACTAGGTCAGTATTATTATTTCATTCTTTAACTAAGCAAATACAAGCAAATACAAGCAAAACCACTTAAAATTGTAGAGAAAAAAAAAGATTAACTCCTACAATTCAAAATGCAAGTATTACATAGAAATAACAAGCAGTTGAAATAAAAATAACATACACTAACGCAACAACGTGAAAACGAATATCCTTAAGAAAATAAATATCCTTTAGGAATAAATCCCATTTAGATATAAAAACAATGCAAAGATAAAAATATATATACTCTTTGCACAACAACACACCAGTGGTGTTAACTTTTTTATTTAGATTTTCGTACAGCGTAAAAAAATTACCGTTTTTATGTAAAATTACTGTAGGCAAACTCTTGTACCAAAAAAAATATTTTCTTCTTAAAATACGGATATATTTGCAGTACAATATATTTATTTAAAATCAGTCAAATCAGTGCAAGTATTTTTGTAATATTTAGAGGTTAAACCGGTTATTCAGCCATTTATGTCAGAAACGTATTGAATTAACTAGAACTGGCATTATTTTGCGTAGTTGTAATGACCCCGTGCTTTTTATGAGAAATATATATATATATGTATATATATATATATACTATATGTATATCATGAAGACACATTAGGAAAAAAAATTGGCGTTCAACATTTAAAAATTAAAACTTTAAAACTACTGTACAAATAGAGGAATTACCTGCCTACCTTTCGGAGTTCTAAATTACCGAACAATACGGTATTTACTGTACGTTTAACATCACAGCAACACACCAAAAATAAAATCACTCAAATATTAATGTCGAAAGAGAAAGAGAGAGTGTGTAGACAAAGTCTGTGATAAATTTTAACTCAAACCGTCAGTGAAGTCAGTGGATATTAAACAACAAATAACTTTGGGAAAGAAGTTTGAGAATTTACCAAAGAGAAAAAATAAAGCAGTACTAGAGAGAAAGAGAGTAAAAGTAATTGTTTTGGGATATTTATACAAATAGAACACACCAATAATTTTTGGATATTAAACTATCAACCAAACAAGAACACTGCATACTAATTTATTTACATTTTTTTTAATAAACCAACAACAAATACATACATATGTATCTCTTATTGTATTGAAGCCTCACAGCAAAAAGAAGGAATTTATTTTGGTAGAGTCTTGAATGAAATGCAACGTGGTTAACATGACTCCAAACTAAACGAAATGATATGAATTTTAAAAACAGTTTCATTCTTGACATCTAACAAAACGGTCATGCTCGCAAACTGATATCAACGCAAAGAAAACAGTATTTGAAAAAAGTATATATCCATATACATACTATATATGTTCTAATTTAAAAAAAATTACGTGAAACTAAACGCTCAAGAAGATATAAAAAAAATAAAAAAATAATCAATGAAATATTCAATAAAGTGATTTGCCAAAGAAGAAAAATATTGTGTTAAAAAATTAAACCAAAGTTATTAAAATAAAACCAAATACATTCTTTTCACTTAAAAAATCAAATATGTCTATACCCATTACCACTTTAAGAACGGACTTTTTGCAAACTTCCACCATTGCCCCTGCAATTGGGGAAGAATTAATTACTGCTTCACCCACAATGATGGATATGTGGATGTCTCAGTTGCAAAAAGATCATCCGGAAATTTCTTTTGTTATACCTAGTCAGCATGACAATCAACATATCGACAATATGATGCAATTTAAACGTTTATTGGAGCAGGTAGGCAACACAGCCTACGATGCGATAACATCGGGCTCCCAACATAATGAAAATAATATTTTGATAGACTCTATGGGTCAAACGATTACACACGATCAAATTTCTAATAGTGCCGTTTTAAATTTGGCCGATTTGAAAAATAGCGCTTTAACAGGCTTAGAGAGATTTTTTGCCGGCACCGATATGCATTCATTAATAAATTATTTGTGGGTTGGTGTTGTCACCTCATTGATTGTTTTAACGGTGATATTTGTGCTGTTCAGCTGTTATTTCTATAGAAAGTTTCGTGAGTGGAAAAATTGCAGTAAGTACTTAATCCTTGTTTCAAAATTACTAAATAAAATAAAAGGGCAAATTTCGGTTTTAGAGCTTAAGGAAATTTATGAGGCAAAAAGTGCGTACAATATTTAACATACTTAACATAGAATTTTAATTAAAACTTAACCTATAAAATTATTCAATTAAGACGTAGAGTAGAGGCAAAAAGTAAACACATTTAGGTTTATATTGCATACTTTTAGTTTCAAATAAAAAAAAAAATATTGTCTACCTAGAGGAGTTTGTAATGAAATAGGAATTTTATATTTTTTTTTTATCTGGGACCAGCACTCAGGAGATGGCTCCTACACATGCGAGGCATTGTGCTGGAACTATAAAGGGATAGAAGGAGAAACGACAGGAGGTGAAGCTTAATTAATTATTTTACAGCTCTGCTTTTGCACGTTCTTTGTTTATACTCGTAGCAGTGCTGAAGCTTCGGTTTACTAGCCATTTTTATTATTATTTTACTTCGCCGGTGCTACACAATACCGACGAAGGAGGGCGTTCTGATGTGATTTTGGATTGTTATCAGCTGAAGCCGGTATTGTTCAGTGACCAGTGACTATGCCTTCGCCACTGAAACCTTCCGACAACAAACCCAGTTCTGTTTTTGGTTTAGTAGTCAACGTGCAGACTACCATCCATCGTGCCATCGCCACCCTCCAATGATTGCCTACCAGGTGTTAACTTCTAGGAAACGAATAGTGATAGAGATTACAGGTGGTGAAGGGATAGATAGAAGAAGGCTTCATTATTTTTACAATACTGCTTTTGCACGTTTCTTGTTTAATAACAGTGTTGCAGAGCCCCTAATATTAAGGAAACAACGCATTACATTTTTAAAGGTGTTTTTGGTAGACATTTTATTAATTATTTTACTTCGCCGATGATGCATAATAATTATATTTTTTACTTTACAAGTCTAAACGAATATTTTATATTGCACAAAACCATGGTCAATGTAGCCCTTGTTATCTTCGTTCTTATTTATATTTCTAAATCTAGTGTAATTTAACTTCTGGCTACAAATTACGAAGCATCTATAACATTATTTACAGCTGAAAAACTATACCATTAAGAAAAGACGCACAAACATACTGTTTTTTTTTTTTAGAACAGAGCCTACTTTTAGGCTCACGAACAAATAAAACCATTAAAAATTGCTAACTAATTGATTGCAAATGAACCCTAATCTTCCTACCTGTTTGTTTGCCTAAATGTAAAGAGACAGCTTGATAAATGTTGAACATGAACAGAATTTTTTGGTAGTGCTAAAAGCTCAACTAGACTACAACTTATTTATTTATTTATGTATGGCAAATTTACTGCCAGTAAATTATTTAAGGCCATAAATTTTCGTTAAACAATAAAGGTTGAAAACAAAAAAAAGAAGAATATTAAAAGAAAAAATACTTTATTAACTGACAAGTGTCAGTATAAGAGAACATAAAAGTAATTAGGAGCTTAAATTAATGGGCAAAACAGCCAATATATTTTCAAAAAGTTTGGGAAAATTTAAGAAAAAGGTAAAAAATAATTCTAAGTAAAATGTTAAAAATAAAACATGCACAATTTAGTTATACATTTAAAACTTGATTACTAATGTGTACAAGGCGAAATTCCTAAATACCTGTTGCTTAAATTTTGTAAAACATTTTTCTTACAATTTTAAGCATTTTACGTCTTTTTTTTGTTCTAATTTATGCTTTCAGAGTTTTTTCATTCTTTTGTTGTATCGGGCGTTTATATGGTGACTACATAAAAAATTTATGTGTACCCCGAAGCCAAAAAATTTTTGATGGCTGCAATATCATTGTAGGCTCTTGGGGAAATAAAACTGGCGGAAAGCTTTATTAGTTTCATTTAATGTTTCCTTTCAAAATGGTTGCAAGATTTTTTGCTGTTTAATGTTTGTGTCATTTCTATGGCGAAATTTATGGGCAGTATTTTCTCTACAGCCTAAAGTAATTTCAAGAATTCAAATTGGAAGTTGCCTAAAAATATGCAATATATTTGTTTTTGTAAAATAATCAAAATATTGTAAATTAAGTTGACTGATCGGGGATGTAAAAATGTTAAAATGTAATAAAAATTCGTTTCGTAAATCTGGGCAATATAATTTTTTAAAGCTTTAATTTTTGTCATGTGAATTAATAAGAATAAAATTCTAAAAGTCGTAGATAAACTTGAAAACAGTGCACAAAATTTATTTAATAGAAAACTTTTGTACTGAAATTTCGACATTTATAATAAGCAATAATTTTGCGATATTGTATATTCAGAATATAAATAGTACATATGTATGTTACTTTGAAATGCGATAATTTTTATGATTAATAACTAAAAACTTATTTAATGAATAAATGAATATTCATAGTTAATTTTACACAATAATGTGACAATTAGTTTTTATTAGATAAAGAAAAAACGGACGGTGGACGTCCCAATTAGGACCGCTCTCTACTCGCCCAGGTCTCGCTCCGCCACGCTTGTAGCCAGCATCATGACGGATCATCTTCCTAGGTCTCCGTCAGAGGGGTCTCGTTCTGTAGCGACGCATCGAGGTCCCTTTTCTTCATCCGTAGAACGCATTCTATATATAGTACCATATATATATATATATATAAAGGGTGGTTAAATTTCAAGGGCCGATGTTGATTTTGAATAAAACACAAACTATTTAGGAAATTATTGTAATTTTATTTTATTATGATATATTGGTATTACTCAATTATGTATGGAACAAAATATCGGCCAAATGGGCGCCGCGACCACGGCGGCACACCTCCATCCGATGGTCCAAATTTTCGATGACCCTGAGGCATAATAGAGGTTCTATGCCGTTAATGTGCCGAATTATCTCATCCTTTAGCTATTGAATTGTGGCTGGCTTATCGACGTACACCTTTTCTTTCAAATAACCCCAAAGAAAAAAGTCCAACGGTGTCAAATCACATGATCTTGGCGGCCAATTGACATCGCCATTACGTGAGATAACACGGCCATTGAATTTGTTGCGCAAAAGAGCCATTGTTTCGTTAGCTGTGTGGCAAGTGGCACCGTCCTGCTGAAACCACATATCGTCCACATCCATATCTTCCAATTCGGGCCATAAAAAGTTCGTTATCATCTCACGATAGCGAACACCATTCACAGTAACTGCCTGACCGGCCTCATTTTGGAAAAAATACGGCCCGATGATGCCGCCAGCCCATAAACCGCACCAAACAGTCACTCTTTGTGGGTGCATTGGTTTTTCGACAATCACTCTTGGATTCTCATTCGCCCAAATGCGGCAATTCTGTTTATTGACGAATCCACTGAGGTGAAAATGTGCCTCATCACTGAAGATGATTTTCTTCGAAAATTGATCATCCACTGTTGCCGTGGTCGCGGCGCCCATTTGGCCGATATTTTGTTCCATACATAATTGAGTAATACCAATATATCATAATAAAATAAAATTGCAATAATTTCCTAAATAGTTTGTGTTTTATTCAAAATCAACATCGGCCCTTGAAATTTAACCACCCTTTATATATACAAATATAAGACTGACAGTAGTGGATTTAGGTTTTTTCCAATCCTCCCTAGGCAGTATTGGATGACTCGGTCTTTCTGGCTTAAATTCACCACTGAAGACTGAACTTTAGTTTTGCCTCAATTATGATATGTTCATGTAAAAAGGTTGTTAATAATGACTAAAAAAATTATAAATAACAATATCAAAATAACAAAATCAGATCAGTTTCAGACTAAAAATGATAAAAAAAACACATCTCGCATTTTTCTCATGTGCACTAACTAGTGTGTCTTTGTGTGTCAGTTGTTTTCGGAAGGTTTCAGTGGCGAAGGCATAGTCACTGGTCACTGAACAATACCGGCTTCAGCTGATAGCAATCTACACTCGCATCAGACCGCCCTCCTTCGTCGGTATTGTGTAGCACCGGCGAAGTAAAATAATAATGAAAAATGGTTACTAAACAGAAGCTTCAGCACTGCTATAAACAAAGAACGTGCAAAAGCAGAGCTGTAAAACAAGTACAATGCATCGCATGTGTAGGGGTCATCTCCTGATTTTGTTTAATTCTTTAATTACAGTCATATTAATAGCAATTAACAGCAAATTATTATTATATCTTATCTGTATCTTAAAATCTTTAATGTATGATGTAAATTATGCCTCAATAGCTGAAATTTGCCAAATTTTATTTTGTTTATGGTAATTAAATTAATTTATGTTAATTTATAAAGGAATTTTCTTTTTCTTATGTCCTATGCTTCCATTTTTTTAGATAAAAATATTCGCGCTCATTTTAACAGTGACGTTTATCCTGCTGCTTTAATGCCTTGCGATACTACTACTGGAAACTTAGAAGCGGCTTATTACCAAGTAGAATCACCACCATGTTATACAATTGCCACCGGCCTGCCCACCTACGATGAGGCGTTGCATAATAATCAACAACATTTTGCCTTTGGCATGAAATTCATTTATCCCACTTTGGCTGCTGTACGTCATCAGGCCTCAAATTTAAGCAGCTCTTGGGAGAAATACGACATCGCATGCAAAGACCAAAAAGCAATTAATGCCTTCAAAACAATTAAATGTAAATCGTCTCCCTCTCATAATAGCAAATCACATAAAGCTGTATCATCATCTGCTAGTTCAACATCTTTGACATTAGAAGCTTCACCAGCCACATCGCCAACATCAGCGTTATTGCTGCCACCAACCTACGAAATGGCTGCTTCTATAGCTTTACCGCCACACCAACTGACAATGTGCGATAATGTTGCCATCACTATGCCCCAATTAGAATCATGTACAACATCAAAAACTGCAAGTGATTTAACAGACATCATAACAATATGATTATCTTAAGAGCAATACTTTACAGAAGTCCTTCTTTGTCTGGCGACCAAACAGTAAAAATTAAAAGAAATGGATTTATATTTAGTTTAGAGTGTAAATAAGTTTGTAAATATTAAATGAACGAAACAAAGACGGAATATTTAAAAAAATTAAGCAACAAGCAAGCGGAAAAACTTAAGGAATAGATAATATGAATAACCCAACAAACACGAATATATAAAGTTTACAACAAAAAGTTGAAAATTTTTATCTAATACAGGGTGGGCCAAAAGTAATCACCTGATGTTCTTTTGCTGTAATTTTTTTTCTTTAAGACAAATTTTGGCACTGCTTTTGATATGGGCTAAGTGACCGCCGCCAGAGTTGATGACCATACATGCAGATCCAAAGGTTTTTATTAAATAAAATTACAGCAAAAAAGCCGTCGGGTGATTATTTATGCCCCGGGTGATTACTTTTGACCCAGCGTGTACATTTTTTTTGAATTGTCAAACATTTTTTTTTAGGTGTTTCCTTAACACTGACAATCCATTTTGTTATTTTTGTTTTTATTTAAGATGTTCATGCATCGACGAATTGAGTCGAATTTGTTGCCTTTGAAATGGTCAAATTCCAATTCAAAAAACTCAAACTAATAATAATTTCTATACAAATGCAGTCTGCTAAGCAGTCTGACAACGAACTGACTTCAATTCGGGGCTTGATCTACCTTTTTAATTTATTTTAATGTGTAATTAATATTAAACTAAAATTTTGTGTTGTTAAATTTTTATTTAATTTTTAGAGTTTGTAAAATTTTAATTTATTTTTGTATAAATAAAAAGACTGAATAGTTTAAGTTTTTAACTAATTTTGCTTTTGTATATTTTTAATTTTCTTGCTGGAAATAATACAAATACTCGCCTACAAGTTACTGGCATTCCAAGATTATCGAATAAAAATGTTTATATTATTTCAATATGTTGAGGATAACAGAAATTCTGTTCCACAGGAATATAACGCTCATTTACTTCAATAAAGTCATAATTCAAAAAATACAACTTAGTTAGTTAATAATACAGAATAATTTTTCATATCGGCTTTTATTTTGTGTAAAAGTTTCATACAAATGCCTATAAAATCCGCCTCGTGACGGAAAACTATTTTTTATTTCCCCATTAAGTGAACTTATGTGCGTTTTTTACAAAATATATTTTTCGAATTATTATATTGTTGAAGTACATGATCGTTATATACGATATGCCATAGCAAACACCTTCCACGGTAACCGCTTGGATGGCCGTTGAGGAACCATCCCGAACAACAGCAATGTTTTCCGCAGAACAAACTGGGCGGGCATGCATAGGTGTTTTCACATTTCCTACAGACGACCCTATTTGCTGACTAAAAAATCACTAAGTGCACTAAATGCATTTTGATTTAAACGCTCATTCTCGTAAAAGGCTTCAACAATCTTAACGCGCTGCTCAATTGTGTACCTCTCCATGGTTGAATTTGTCAAACACTGAAACAATGAAATGTCAAATTAAGTTGGGCAAAAAACTTGACTTTAAGGTGTGACTCACAATTAACATTGTGCTATATGGTTGGACCACCTATAATTTTTTCAAATATACATATAAGGGGCGTATGTATGTATATATATAGGGTAATTGATCGTCAGTAAATGTGTGCCGTACTTTCATTTAGATTACATATGATATACTGGCCATCAGAAGAACTATTCACAACAACAGGTAAATATCGCTCTCCGACGTAGCGGTGATATGTGAAAATCTATACCTGCAAAAATTTGTGTCCACAAACTCTAATCTTCCTATACTTCTTCTTACTTGAATTTAATATTCGCATGTTGTATGAATGTCCCTATTACGGGCATACAAATTTGAAAATAGCTCAGGTTCGAAAAAATTTTGTATCGGAATGAAGACATTGATATGTCCTTGCAATGGCATATACTTTAAGCTAGTGCTTTACTTACTGTCTGGTCCACGATGTCATACGATATCGAGTTGTCGCTAAATTGCATTAGAAATAAAAACAACTTTTAAAATTTTGACACCTATACCAGCAATAGTGACCTTCCTTCGGGAAGACATAGTGTAGAGAAGCGACAGCTGGTGAAATAATGCACAACTTTGCTATTGCGCACTTTGTTAATTCGTAAAGCAATGTTAGTATCACCCACTGGGAAGATTAATATATTTTATTTTTATTTTAAAGATACAATGATATTTTAGGGGTAGCAGTCTAACTAGGACTGTTGATTAAAGGATTTTTGTATTTCAGTTGCGTATTTTATTTCAGTTAACAAACAGCATTGAATTTATTTTGAATAAGTTTTGAATTTTTTTTTTGTTTTTTTTTTCAACAATTATTTAAATGTATTAAAAGTCAACGGCATAGTTTAAAGTTTACAATTAAAGAGTTTAGAAAATTTTCGAAATGAAAACAACTTTCTTTTCCGAATAACACTTAGACAAAGTTATCTCAAGCACCATAAATTTGTATTTTATTATTTTTGTGTGAAAAGTCTATAACGAAGAAAATTATACTAATAACAATAAAATTAATTAAATACACACCATAATCATCTCTCGCAATCGGTTTCATGCATCACTTGCTCAGCTGAAGCACAAGTTTATGATTTTTTTTTAAAGCACAAAGTGTTACAAAAATCCACTGTTTTAATAGCTATAAATTGAAGTAAGCAAAAATGTTTAATAATAGAAAGATGTCTGAAAATAAAGTATGAAAAAAGAGTTCATATATTTTTAATTAAAAAAAAAAAAAAAAAAGGTTAAGTATATTGAAACACAATTCGGGCGGCGAGCGAAATATGTAATACTTTAAAATACGTTTAAGTTTTATTTTTTTACCCAAAGAAGAATTAACCGATTTTACCTTTCCATTATTTACATTCGCTTCTGTAAAGGCAGCGAACAAATATTATTCTCAGTCAATAATCAAGAGATGTCTTATTTCAACTATCCTGATCATTCCTGAAATATGCTAAGGAAATTGTTACCAAAAACAAAAATACGACATATATTTACGTAGTAATGTTGCTTAGACAATAGACTCTCGATAGTTTTAAGTTCCAGCTCCCTTGTAAAACAATTCATAGATTTGAAATTTCAGTGGCATCTTTCGACGACACGGTCTAGTAAGGATTTTTCGTCCCGTTTGGCGAAACGAAATGAGTGGGCGCCAAAAAATGGAACATCCCGCAAGGACAAGCCTATATAAAATGCATTCGAAAATATCCACTTTTTATTTCTTTGCTCTATAAAAATAGAAATTATTGACGTTATATAATTTGAAATTTAACTGTTCTAATTTATTTTCGCAATGGTTTTAGAATGAGCTTTGAGAGTGGGAATGGTTAGTATTTAGTTTTACGATGGCTTTCCCATTCTGCTTTAGTGTTCTTCAGCCCAAAGTATTATTTTCCGCTATTATTGTAGAAAAATACACCAAATACTTGAATAAATACTATGACATTATATTCATTTATTAATCAATAACAAAACTACTCTAAATTGTTACTCAGTTCAACGGGAAAATGGATTATCCCAGTCCCAACCATTAAGGATAGTCGTGGTCTGACTGTATTATTATTGTACTGTTGAACACATTAAATGTTTATAATTTGTCATGTTCTTGTGCGAATAACCATGGTTAATCATCATGTTCAAATATTTTTACTTGACTGCAACCAGTAAAATTTCCCCCGTCTACTGTTTATGGGTAAGTGTGCGTCAAAGTGACAAGTCACATTAATATTTATGTCAACTTTGACACTTTAAATAACAGTTTATTTTTCGTACACATTAAAATGTATAATTTGCTCATGTTCTTTTTTGTACCCTTCACCATAGTTGGTAGGCGTATGTTCGTCATTCTGTTTGCAATTTGTAATACTTGTAATGAATGTATTTTTTGATTCAGATAACTTACAGACGCAAATGCTACAGCCTTCTAGTGATATATTGATTATTTGAATCACTAAAAACGGTTCACAAATAAATGAGTCACAGTCGAGAGATACGTTTTTCTTCAGCACTTGCTTTTTGCATTCCACTATAGAGAAGTTTATAGTGATAAATATTCAGCTGTTGTACAATCTACAGCTGAAACTCTAATTTAGTATGGTCACATTGTGATACCTGTTGTGAAAAAACTTTCACGTGTTGTAGTAATACAAACCAGAGTCTCTGCTAGGAATCGAACCTAGAACCCCAACTGATAAACTAGCACACTATTCACTAGACTACCGGACCACGAAAACTTACTGTTAAAAATCATTGAAACCGGTTCATAAATGACTCAGATATGAGCCAAACCTATGTATTGAATCCGAATACACATCTAAAATTAACACAATTTTTTAATACGAAAAAAGTTCGAAACATTTATTTTTCACTCCAGTCAATGCGATTTGTTGCACAGAATTATAAAGAAACCAAAAACATACGAAAACTCTAAAATCGTACAAATTTCTAATTTTGTCCAGATTAATTTCGGTAAAATTATGTTTAATTGTCCCACCTTCGTACTGGGTGTATAGGATTCGACCAGGCCGAATATAAGCGCTCTTCCTTGTATAGTTTTTATTTATTTAAAATCGAATTTATACATACATATGTAAGTAGAAGTTAAATGGACTTTAAAAATCTAAACGTGTAACGTGTGTAAAATGCTCTGCCTGAATTCTTTGAAAAATAACGAACAATAAAAATTAATTTCAACATTTATATGCTAATCATGCCTTGTTCTTTTCTAATACAAATATTTAAATATATTTTTTCTGTTGTACTATTTAAGCATTATTTTATGCTGAAATATTCACAACAAATGAATTATGAGAAATTTTGGAATATTTAATTCCAATTATTTATGTAAACGTGACATGCGAAAGCCAAAACAATCGAAAAACGACAGAAAGTTAAAGATCATTACATGGAAAACACATCAGAGAAATATGACGCTCTTTTCCTTTAAAAATTATGTCAAAAAATTAACAAGCGTTATATATATAGGAAAAGCATAATATCTGACGATGTTTTCTAAAAACCATCAGAGCCTTAGATCGTGTTAATGAAATCGTTATAATTTCTTCATATAGAAAACTCTTCCCAAACTGAATATCTGTTCCGTCAGAATCTTAAGTGGTCTTTAAATACATATTTTACTTAATTTTATTGGCTGTTTAACGATTTTTTAATTCGTTCCTTTTACTGTAATAAATATCAGGTTATATTTCAAATTAAATACAAAGTTACACATAAATTATGACAATTAAGTATAAACTAACCCATCAACTTAATTAATTTTAATTGTTGGCGTACGGATTGTTAATATTTACACAATTATAGCAGAAAGTTAATAAACAGTATTGCTTCACATTTTGCACAAAATTGTAGTTCATAAATATTCAAACACCAAGATCGTTCATAAATATTTAATTCTATTTGAATTAAATTTTAATATTTAACGAGCAACTGCAGAACCAATTAAGATAATCAATTTGTAGTTGTGGAAGAAATGTTCAAAATTCTATCGTTGCTTTGCTTAATTAATAGATTTTCAATAAATAAGGCACGTGGGTTAATAAACATTTCATATTCTTAACACATTTTCCAAATAAAGTGATGATAGAGTTCCAACAATATTCCCGATTTCAGATGTGTGTTTGGCTCGACAGGCTACATGCGTCGCTCAGACACTTAATTTATTTTCAAGACGACAGCTACAGCTGATGATGTACATATTTCAACATGTGGCAACATTACAAAACTTTACTTTTATAGATATAAAACTACTTATTAGAAATCTATATCATCACGTAAAAATGCAAACAAAATCAATTCATTTGCTTAATTAAGACTTCTTGATCGTGAATTTATTTACAAATTGTTACATTTGTTGTGCAGTTTTCTTTCTTATAAAATGAAACGAAATGTTTTATACTCCGATTTATTTCCCATTTCTTATTAAATTGGCAACACTAACTGCCTGTTGGGCATGATGTCACCCCAGATCGTTCGACTGCTTAATAACATTCAAAACAAAAACAACATTTTAAATTTTGTATAGTTAATCGAACGAACGATATCGTGTGACCTTGTGGGCCAGCTACAAGCTGTTTATGTCGCTCAAAAAAAAAAAAGAAGTTAACCTAGTTGGCGACAGCTACAATGGCTTTCGGGTAACAATGTAGCTTCATGTAATAAAACTGTGTTGGAAGCTGATTAGATTTCGGATTAGTGCAACGTTCGAATATGTTCCATAATGCATTTAATGTAGTTTAAACACTTTTAATTTTAATTTATTATAATTGCTTTCAAATAATTACTGTAACATTTCATTTACATACAGAAATGTTTCTAGTTTGCAAACACTTATAATCGCAAACTCATTTGCTTTCAAAAAATTAAACAAAGTACATATAATGGCTTACTCAATAGAAATGGTTTTAATAGCAATTAATAAGTGAGATATATTGTACTGGTCGCGTTTACATGCAATTGTTCTTAATATGGCTCACAAGTTCCAAGGTTGCATTTACTTAAACCAGCATATTGCAGCGAAATAACTTGATTCGAAATTGAATAACAAAAACATTCTTGCAATTGTCCAATTTAAAAAAATAGCCACATTAAGCAACATTTCGTTTTCTAAAAACTCTTCTTTAAATGCGCATCCTGATATTTCTAAAATCATGCAGACTATTGGAAAACAGGAAGAAGTATCAAAATGTTTCTAAATTCTTTTTCTTTGTAGCTTGTGGACTTCCTATGCCACATGAAACCTCATTTATCACTCCCAAATTAGTCAGATAATTATTTTCAAATTAACAGAAAAAAGCCATTCACCTGTTGTTGTAGGCACTGGCCTAGAAATCTGACGCCTAAGTAACAGCAGGAGGAAGAGATAATCAACATCCATGTAATTATTTACTAAACTGCGGCGGTAAAACAAAAATAGTATTTTTCTAAAAAAAAGTCTTATATGAAGATGGATACAAATACAGCTCAGAAGGACGTAGGATAATACAGAGCGTTGTGTAGACAATTGTTTTACTAAAGTAACATATAAAGACAATATAACTCAGTAGATATCTAAAGACTGGCCTGGTTGCGTGCAGCTTAATGGTGGTACCGTGAGTATATTTTCGATCACCATCACGCAAGCTTAAGAACGGGAAAAAGTTATTTAAACTTAATAATTTGTGGTTTATTTTGGGAATTTAAAAAAAAAAAATTTATCGACATGGTTACGAAGAATAAATAAATTAAACAAAGAAATCAGTTTTCATTTCGTTCTTAATTAGTTATCCGGCGCCACATTTCGTAAATTTATATAGTGTGCAATTTTCTGGTCATCTTTTTAAGTGATGAAATAATCAACCCCAGCTGTATAGAAATATTCAAATACAGAAAAAGGAAAACGGACATGGGACTAAAAATCATCAGAAGAATACAGTTGATTAGTGTGGCTTTGTGTGTCAGTTGTTGTCGGAAGGTTTCAGTGGCGAAGGCATAGTCACTGGTCACTCAACAATACCGGCTTCAGCTGATAGCAATCCACAATCGCAT
Source organism: Dexiosoma caninum (assembly GCA_963924685.1). Lineage (NCBI taxonomy): Eukaryota > Metazoa > Arthropoda > Insecta > Diptera > Tachinidae > Dexiosoma > Dexiosoma caninum. Next base: position 62,895,208 of record OZ004729.1, read on the forward strand.
CAGAACGCCCTCCTTCGTTGGTATTGTTGTAGCACCGGCGAAATAAAACAATAACAAAAATGGCTACTGAACTGAAGCTTCAGCACTGCTACGAGTATAAACAAAAAACGTGCGAAAGCAGAGCTGCAAAAATAATTAATTAAGCTTCACCTGCTGTCGTTTCTCCTACTATCCCTTTCCAATAGTTCCAGCACAATGCTTCGCGTGTAAAGGAGTCATCTCCTGAGTGCTGGTCCCAGATAAAAAAGAAAAAAGAAAAAAAAATAGCAGCTTCGAAAGGGAATTATGGAAAACCGACGCCGTGAAAGACATCATATGAATTGGGCCAAGTTATCAAATAATTTTTCTGTAAAAATATTTTAACGCTTTCACGAAAACATACACAAAATTAAAGTAAAGTTCTCAAAAGAAAACATTTCATTTCCATATCAGAATTAATCACGAAACAACAATGGCGGAAAAATTCTATTCGTATGGTTTTATACTGGAATTTATGCACTCCCAAGTCACGTGTCCATCTCTACAATAAGTCGATGGCAATTATAGTGGACTAATTAATGTGTGAGTGACGACGGTGGATGTTGAAGGCAAAGTGAAATGCGTCATTAAACCTTTGACGCAAACTAACAAACCAGAACAAACCAGAGGGCAACATTATGACGATAAAGTTATGGACAATAATGGTCCAGTTTCGTCCAATAATTACAATCTCTCTCTTTTATCTATCTCACCTTTAAAGCAGTTAGTGAGTCATTTTATTTTAGTGTTCGTATTTATTATTGTTGATTCAATATCGGCTTTTTCTATTTTAATTTCCGTAAAATTTATTTTTTAATGCACAATGGAGAGCTGATATCTTAAGGCTACTAATGCTTCCTTTATTCGTATTTATTTTCTTTTTATTTTGTATATTCTTGTACAAAGTCTCCTTTTCGTTTGGCCAACCGGGTCATTTTCACTAATGGGATTTTATCTGTTTTATGACTTCCTAAAAAAAAAGAAGAGAATTTGATTTTAGATTTGCTTGTATGAAAAGTTGCATGCTGCCGCTTGACTTTGTTGTAGTCGACAGACCACCACATAAGACCAGATAACCTGTGGCATTGATGTCATGAAATAGTCGTACATACATACATGTACTGTCGTTAGAGACAATGAGTATTTATGACAATGTCGGCTACAAATTATCGGTAAATGTTTGAGGCACGTTTTTAGTTTTTTATTTTCTGTTTTTACAAAAAAGTGGTCTTGATAAGGCATTTTTGTGAAAGAATATTTTTAATATGTGTTTAAAGCATAATTATTAGAAAATAAGTTTAAAAGTGTTTAAGTTAAAGTGCCGATGAATTGTGTCGAAATAAACATATTTTCTTCTGGCGTATAATTACGGTCCACAAACGCTGTTTGGCAACGTTTACCTATTTTAGATTGTCGCGAGATTATTGATATGAACCTGCATAATCCACGCACTCAACTCCTTCCTGTGTGGTCTAGGGCAACGATCAGCACCATGAGATTGGGTCTTTAAGTATTGCATACAATCTGTCAATATATAATAAGACAGAACAACTAATTCCCAACAATGAGAACTTTCCTATGATCGTATAAAACGGATTTTGTATAAAGACACACGTTCCGTTGGGATACCAACCAACCAGTACAGGATGAATGTATGTTTTGTGGAATTTTAACACATTTGAGGCTCCAGGAAAACATGTGTTAATTGAAAAAAAGGAACCCAGAAACTATTTAAATTAATCCTTTACGCGAAGACACTTTGATCTTAATGTATCCTTAATGGCGATAGCAACAGAAGAGACGTGTGTTCAACAACATTTTTTACATTTTAGCACCTTCATAAATTTTATTACTTTTCTTATTATTTAAAATTAGCGGCAAACAAATGTACTAAGAGCAGGTATAAATTTGTAGAATTCTTTAAAGTGCTTTCATGAATTATGGAAAAAAATTTAACGCAATAGAAAGTAAATAATTTTCCTATATTCAACAGCTGAATATTTCTCGAAAGAATAAAAGCCTATTGCTCAAACTGAACTGTATTTAAAAAAATAATAGCAATAAAAACAAAAATCTAAATATTTTCACATTACAGTGCTAAAATGCCCCGAAGGATATGACACACACACTAACGCAAACACGTACACTCCGATTCTATCGTCTCTGTACGTCGTTCTGCCAGGACAACTGAAATTCCATCGCAAGCCAACAAAATATATTTCATGGGTTCCATAAAAAAAAAAATTAATTTCATAGAATAGCATTGCACAGTGGTCAATTTATATTTTTTTTATTTCATCTTTTTCAAAATTTTTTGATCGGCACTCTGTGAGCCGCAATAGTGAAATGCGGAAATGATAATATCTCAGCCCAATTTCCTTTTGGCTGAAGTTGGAATATTTGAAAAAGTTAACCATTTGGAATAGGTGAAGGCAAGGCAAAGTTAGCTGGTCACTAGGAATGTACGAAATGTCACGATACTTGACAGTAGATGATGGAATTTATACTTAACGCCTAATTTGGGTGCCTCGGTATGCTAATGAGTGGTGTGCTAGTGTAGCAGTGTGGGGGTTCTAGGTTTAAGCCGAAGCGGAGAATCTGGTATATATCACTACAACGTTAAAGGGACTCAGTGATGAGGTTGGTATATAAAAAGCTTACTAACCCTGTAATTATTTGAGCAGAATGAAACACAATTTAGGAAAATATGCGACGCCTTCTCTGAAAAAGAAAGTTTCTTTGAATAAATCAAATAGTTCTTCTTCACCAGGTAACCAGAATGAATCCAATAATTGACTTATTGCAATTTTGGCAAAGATGCGGATGCCGCAATATTCATATTTTTTACAAGTTTCATTAGTGTTTTTTTTTAATATCGAAACATGACATCAAAGTGCCACAGTCCTGATTTATTATCTGCAAGCTTAAACGATATTTTGTTTTTATAAGAAGAGTTTTCTTGAGAACAATTTTCGACAACAGTTTTTTGATACAGAATCCACATACTTTTTATATCACTGAGCTACTAGCACCAGCACAACAGGCTTTTGTTATACTTTTCTCTACTTGTACCTCTTTTTTTTTTTACATATTTTATGTATTTATAATATAGAAATATGTACGTAAATATCCAATCATCGCGTTCCAAATGACACGTAAGAACGTTAAGATATAATATTTCATACAGATTTGTGCATTCCCACAAAATATAAGTTTTATTTTGGTAACCTTTTATAGGGTTTTACATTGTCAGAAAACGAACAGATTCTCACTTTAACTATAATTTTCCATCAAAATTAATTTAAAAAAAATAAAGTAATTTTTGGTCGGAATTGACCACCGTGCATTGCTTAGTGTGGATACGTTTGTATGTGTGTATATGTGTTTGTGTTATGTGTTGGCTTAATTCACTATTATGGGCTAAATACCCTGAAAAAGAAAAAAAATATGCGCTTGCTTGGAGCCAAAAATTGGTCACTAGGTACGAGCTTGAAGAACTTTTTGATTTGCTGTATATTAAAGTTGTCAACGTTCGTTGCCAATGATGTGTACAGAATTAAATAAAAAAAATTAAAGAAGCCAGAGGCTCTGCTTTAGCACACGTTGTCATGGAAAGGTCACGCGTGCTAATTTCAATAAACCTTGTTTCGGTTAAGTCTTTTGTGTCTTGAAAATTCCAACAAATGTGTGGTCGGCTATTTGTGTGAACCGAAATAAATGATGACCAGGCTATTAAATACGAAAACTATACGTATGACAAAATACTGTAAATACATTGTTACGTTTTCTTTTTTGCAAAAATTGTAATGAATTTCGGCGTGTAAATAGAACTGAAACGTGATTGGCCTTAAATCTGTATGACTTCATATTGAAAACGCCGTGCTGTAAGGAAATAATAAGAAGCAATAGTTGTATTGGCTCGTATCGCAAAATTTTCTTATTAAAAAGAAAATAAAACTTGTTTATTTAAAAAGAATAATAAAATAATAAAATAAAAATATTATTTATCTATGTTTGTTTGTTATATGGCTTACCTGGTCGCTATGTACATTTCGTTTGGTGCTAATACCAACATCGTCAGTATACCTTTAACCAAAAAGCTAAGAAATTTCATATAACAATTGAATAAATAAAAAAAATAGTTACATAATTGTATAGAAAAATTTAATTTTCATTTTGCCTTTTAGATACAATATTTGTAAAAAAGTTTTGAAAAATAAATGATAAATAAATAAAAATATATATAATTAACTTTTTTTATAAAAAAAAAGTTTTTCTTATTACGAAATAAAAAATTATTTACAAATTAACAAAATTTTTGTATTAAAAATTAAAAAAAAATATTCGCTCAAATCACAAGTTCAGTCATGTCTTTATGTGCTTGTGAACAGGCAAAAATATTATCGTATTTCTATTTTTGTTTTTACATATTCATATTTTCTTCTTTAAAAAAAATTTACATTCATTTCATTTTATTTCATGAAATTAAAGCAGGTATGGAAATTTCAATTTGATGCGAATAATTTTTTAAGTTTTTCAGGACCAGTAATTTTCATTCAAATGAAAATTGAATTGAAATGAATTGAATATATATTTATTATTAAGAAAAATTTTATTTCTGGTATTAGTTATCACATATTTGAAAGATTTGTAAAAATAAAAAAAAATGTACCATCCCCAGACCTGACCTCAATACAACTATTTCAAAAACATAAAAAATTCTCATTATAATCAGAACACACTTTCATACAATTAACGACAAGAATTATACAAAACTGCATAATAAAACGATTACACAATGCATACGACGTTAATACGGGCTTGTGAATTGAACAATAAGATTTTCTTTATTAAGAAAATTAAATATTTTTCTTTATTTTCCAAGAAAATAATAATTTGTAATTTTCTGGGAAATAGTAACGTTGTTTATACAAAAATTAGTAACTTATTTTATTAAAAACTATGAAACTTTCTTAAAAATTAGTTATTAAAAAAAATTGTAATTAAATGTATAATACTGCCCTGTGTCACTGCAAGTTTTTTCACAAAAGGGAATCATAATAAAATTGAACCCAAGTGGGCTGGGACCCTTCTTTACCTTTACATCCAGCAGCATGCCGACCTAACCTAACCTAATACAAGTTCTTCCTTAAGAAAATGATACAATTTAATTTTTATTAGTGTCTATTGATGAGTTGCCATAAACATAAATAAATAATTATAATGCATTTTTACTTGCCTTAAATAAAACTAATTAAATAAAATGATTTTTTTATTAAAAATATACATTTTTGTTGTGGATAAATAATAAAATTAAGAACAAAAAGAAATTTTTTTAAGTAATAAAATTTAGATAGAAGAAGTTTAATCTAATTTAAGTTTTCATTCAAGAAAAAAACATCAATTTTACAAGTCCTTGGAAATAGCTGTTGCTATGTAAGCGCTGTTGTTAAATTAAAACCTGGAACGATTTAGTTGCTCATGTCAGAAAATCTATCAATTCATTCAAAATGTTCTGTGAAGTTTTTATAATTTACTTATTTTCAGTGATTGAAATAATAAATAAAATGAAACGGTTTTAAAACTTAACGGTATAAAAGAAGGAAGTGTCTTAAAAAAAGACACGTGCTGTTCAGTATGAAATGAACGTCAAGGTTTTATTGGCACGGTGAACTATTTTCACTTTTGCTACAAACTAAAAAAGAAATTTAATTACTGATCCTCTTCAGTGTATGCATTTGATTTGTAGTAGATTTGCCCACATAAGTGGGCTATTAAAGGAGACATAGGATTTCAAGTTCCTTTGTCTACTCAAGGTGAAAGAGAGTTTGACAGAGACAGACACAGACACAGAGACCATTCCTTGAGACAGTAAGTGTGAAATATTTCTAAAACGATAAAATTTTGTTGCGAAATGTTATGCTTCATAATGATGTGATCATCCTACTAAGACGTGCTGTCATACTCATAAAAGAAAAAGCAAAATCAAATAATCCTGCTGTTCTTTTTCTGCACATCTTTTGTTTCATTTTGCTCTTTCACAGGAAATTTTTACAACAGAAAACCAGGAAACAATAAAATGCACCCTCAGATATGATTTTGAGTGTCGTTTTTCTATGCCACCATTGTCTATTGTCCCACGCAATTTTGGATTGTTGTAGAATTTTAAGAGGAACTTACACATTCGTAATATCTTAAATATATTTTGTAATAAATAGGAATTTTATTAAATGTTTTAGTTTTAAGGTCGTCTTTTTAACCAATAATTCTTTACCGTGAGCATAATATTTAAGGAAATTGTAACAGCATTTGCCATTTGTTGAAATAAAAGAAAGAGTCTCTGACGTGTTCAAAAGATTTCACGAGAATGAATTAAAATGTTTAGATTCGACTGTTAGAAACGTATGAGATGTCTGAGGAGAAAAAGGAAACAAATTTGAAAAATAAAAATATACCAGCACTTATGTATTTGTTTTCAGAATCCAATGTAGACATAATTGAAACGAGTTATAAAAATTATTAATAAATGATTAGATAAAAGCGAATGATAGTATGTTTGACATCTATGGAATCCTAAACCTGTGAACCAATCTTGCTGAATCTTGCATTCTAAATAATTGGATATTGAAAATATTAAGAAATTCGAACTCCATTTTGTCCTCAGGCCGCCGTTCAGACAAACATTTTTCTGATCTGCATTGCTAATAACGACCTTATTCCACGACTTTGAGCAATGAAAACTTCGCCGAACAAATAATATGGGGTACGGCTTTGGCTTAAAATTTTATGCGTCAACATAACATGAGAGACGCAGCAACTCTGCTTTACAAATTAACTAAATCTTCACTGTAGAGTTATGCAACGATTAACCCGTTCTTTGTCTGCCTTGTCTCTATACTATCCCTTTCCAACTAGTAGCAATGCAATGCATTGTAGTAGTAAATATTCGCTGAGCACTAGTCCAAGAAAAGAAATTAAAGAAGAAATCTTTTAATGATCTTACATCTGACTATTTATAGAAGTACGTACATACGTCAGCACCACATTGCTAATTTTTTCATTTACCAGTCATATTTTCGTCGGTTTATACAAATTTTCTAAGTATTTATATAATTGATAAATTAAAATATGTATTCCAAAATTAAATTAAAATTTTCTACCACAAATTTTTAATTTTAAAATTCTTCCAATGAGTTTTGTAGGGATTTTATTGCCTGCATTTTAACACACATAAATATTTCTTATTTTTAAATAAAATGTGACAGTAATTTGCTTGAAAGTCATTTATGTAGTCCTTGAAAGGAAATGTTTTTTAAGAAAATGTTATGACAAAAAACATAAAAAGGCAATCCTCTGGGATTTTCTCCATAATAATAACTTACACGTCCTTTAAAGAAAATTAAAAGAAAACTTCTTACGAAGTACTTAGAGAAATTTTAAATAATAATTTTTTTTAAAAACATACATATGCATATGTATGTATGTGCATGTATATTTTTAATGCAATTTGTTTGCAAGTACAGGAATGCGCAGCATAAAATGTATTCTTCCTTTTATAGTTTTTGAATATCAGTTGTATCTTTAGCTCTTAAGTAGAGTATATAATTTGTAATGCGAGCAAATTGCTTTTTTATTGTGTTACTCTCTGTATGGCTCGGTTTCGTAGATTGTTGATTTTTAAGAGTTCTGATTTCATATGGTTTAGAAAATACATCAGTCATATTTAAATTTGTAAATTATACATGCTATCTGCCAGTCGTTGAGCATTTGTTATTTAGCGGATTGTCTCTAAAAAACACTTACTATATACTCCCAAGTGGTCAAGGCGTTAACAACATGTTTACGTACTAAATGGAAATTCTGCAAAGGATCTTATATTTTTGTTTTTAATTGTGTGGAATAACTAAATTTAAATGGATTTGAGTCATAAAAATTTCGTTTTATCTTCCGTATTGAATATTGTCTTGTTAATAATAAATAAAGATGTTAAGAGATACTTTAAAGGATATTTACATAAAATTATCCTCCATTCCGATATCAAAAATTAAACATGTATTTGCAGTTACCACAGACACACACACTCCTGTACTTCACAGAATCCTGAAGATGTTGCAATTCTAGGCAGGGTGTAATGCATAAATTCATTTGGAGACTATAAATATCTATAGTCCTACCAACAATAAATAATTTTTGCAACTTGCAAACACTGTTTTTACCTGCAGCAGAAGACCATGCTGAAGTGCTATAATATTGTAAAGAATTATAAACCCTTATGATTTGCAAGTAATTATATAACATGCAACATGTGCTGTAAATGTGTTAGATATTATACAACTCCCACAAAAGCATTCATAATAAACACCACATACAGATGTCATCTTGTTATGAGAGATTTTTTTGTGTCACGATAATTTTTTTATGAAAAACTTAATTTTTGTTATAAAGCGCTTGTTGTATGTGTTTTAAGGTATAAATTTTGCTTAAATTCTTTCAACATCAATATTCATCGTTAGTCGTATTTCAGTACTAAAAACGTAAAAAAGTTTGAAAATAAAAAATCACAAAAAATCCCAAGTGTATGTGATCCAAGAAGTAAGCCCTGCAATACATTGATTCGTTTATGCTAACAGCGCTGTCCTTTCAGCAACAAATAGAATAGGGCGCAATTACGGCTTTGGATTCGAATCGGAGTTTGATACAAAATTCCATTCAAATGTATAAGAATAGAAATATCAAATGCCGAACTTAATTTAAGTAAATCTATTTTATATTACACTATTTGGCTCAATTGAATCTAAATAAAGTCAACAAAAGTATTTTTACAATTATTTAAAATGTTTGTAATGTTGAATAGACGAATGTTCGATAACATCAGCACAGGGGTGCTGATGGCGAGTAGTCAGCGTGTTGGCTCTGCAACCAGAAAGACCCAGGTTCGATTCCCAGCCGGGTCAAATCAGAAAAAAAAAAATTTTCTGAGTTTTCTGTGCTACAGCACCCTCCTTCGTCGGTATTTGAGCAATAAAACGTCGGCGAAGTAAAATAATAAATAAAATGGCTCCATTAGCTTAAAAATAATGCGTCAAAAAAAAAAACATCAGGGACGCCGCAACTTTGCTTTATAATTTACACGCAACTGCAGAGTTGTGCAAGAATTAAGCTCTATCTTTCTACCACTTTCACCACCTGTCTGGTTCTTCCCTATCCTTCTCTCTAGTTCCAGTGCAATGCATTGCATATGTAGGGGATAGCCCCTGAGCACTGCTCCAAGATAAAAAAAAAAAATGTGACATGTACTAAGAAACAAACTAAATCAAATTAAAAATTGTAAATCACACTGAGAAACACCAACAGAACGGAACAGTATGCTGTTTTCGAAGGCTGCTACACATTCATTTTTAGCGTTCTTCGTGTTTTGTCCACCGTGTGTGGTTATCAGAAGATGTAGATTTATATATGTATTTATATTATTTTTTATTATTAGAATACGACAAATTATTCCCCGTTAATTTTTCCATAATGAAGCCCTAAATTTATCGTCTATTACTTACTATTGTCTTTGGAATTTCTATGTTTTGTGGTCATTATAGACTGTGCTCATAGGCTTCTTTGATTCTTCATTTAGCTGAACCGATTAACTTTATATTTTAACTCACTAATATCTTAAATGTAGTGATTTCTTTCGAAATTAAGCATTGAACTTCGCTTTCTACTTTTTCAATATTTGTATGTATGTGATTTAAAAATCCTTTTTTTGGCTATTATAAAAGATAGTTATTCTAATACATGGCAAAATAAAAGTTAATTACATTGTGAAATAAGAGAACAAGGAGCAACAAAAATTTAATTAAACCTCAAACTAATTATTTACAATTTTATAATATTTACTTGAAAGCATGCCAACGCAAAGCTATGTTCAGACTTGGCAAATATTTGACGAAAAAAGTGCGCAACCACTAAACTAAGTTCAGTATAGTTTTGTTTCTGATTTAAAAATATGATTAGAAACAGGTCTTACGGGTTTGCCGTCAAATATTTGCCAAATCTGAACGAAGCTTAACAAGTGCGTTATTTTTATTTCAATGAACGAGAATAGAGAATAGAGAAGGAATAAGTATGACAAAAATAGGTGAACAGTAGTGCCGCATACACCAAAACACATCTCAATACAAATTTCCCAAGCTAAGATGGGCTATCGAGTCGATTGTGACGAATTATTTTCTCAGTGAAGTGTTTTTCGGGATATCGAGAACTCCGTAGAATTGCTGTTTTTGTAAAGGTGTCTAATATTTCATCTCTGCAATATGTAAAACACAGTGAACTATATGACACCTTCGACGGCAAATATACATACGAGTACATACTCTCAAGCTTTCGAGTTGCCATAAACACCGCAGACTTCGCCTAACATTTTTCACTGAGTGTTGCAGTTTGAATGAAGTTGAATGAACGTGTTGTTGAACTCGTACTTGCGACATAATTAAATTGAATTCATGGAACAAAAAACGTAGTTGTTCAACGACTAAATTATAGAAGTTGTAGTCGTACTGAATGTGAGTATAATAGTGAGCTGACAAGTTAAACTGCAAATTAAGTCCATTCTCAGTTTAATATAAAGTGACTGCAAAGCAAATGAAACTAAAGTTGTTTAGTTAGTTTTCTTCTTTTTTGTACAACAATATTTTTTATTTCATGCATTTTTTATCAACTTAAATGTTCAAATGTCACTACTGACCCACATTTCAGTTTTTAGCTAAAACGAAAACAACATTAAAAAAAAAAACTTACAAATTCATTAAGGAGGGAGGACGTACGTTCGTATTTACTTGTTCAACCGGTATGATGCCAACAATGGCCACATTGCCAAACTAGACACCAACAACAACAACAAAATTAAACATTTAATAACGTGCAAAATTCAAATAAATTTGTTAAATATTCGTTTAACAGCAACATTTAACATGAAATAGGAAAAAAATAAATAAATTAACAAAATGCAGCAGCAACAGAAAAAAATACAAAATAAATAAATTTGTTTATGGTTGTTGTTGTTGTGTATATTTTGTACCGTCTGAATGTGATGATGGCGGTGTTGTAGCTCAATGACTGGCCAAGAAGATCGCTGTCCAAAAAAATTTTCCAGCAGACATACATTCGCAATTCGTATGGAAAATCGACAAGGTTTTCGTTTTTTTTTCTGTTTTTCTTGTCAACAAGTCAGTCATAAGCATGGCGATCCGATCCAGCTGGTATTTATTGTGTTGCAATATTTTCATTATACCAGTTTTCGCTAAAGGTGATGGTGGCTGCTATTGGGGAGTTTATATTATGTTTTTCGACTTTAGCTACCAGTTGTGGCTACTGCTGGGTTAATAGATACTGTGCCCTACGAACGAAAATGCAGAATTTCACTTATTTTATTTATTTTATTTACTTATTTATTAAAAAAAAACCATGCCAGCTCATAGAGCCGTATATAGCTGGTAGAATAACATGTATAATAATAAATTTTAAATATACGAGTATAATAAAATATATGTATCCAGAAGCAACAACTATGGAGGAAGAATTAATATTTTTTTTAACATGAATTAAACTAAAAATAAAATTGTGGTAAAAGAAAAGTCTTCAAAATACCAACATCCACAAGGCGTAATTAATTTCCGCACGAACTGCACTAATATGATGGCCAAATCCTTGTCATACAAAACAACCACAAAACCGCGGCTTCGTCGTTAATAAAACTAGAGAAGTTGCCTAGAAAGTTTTGACCCCTATGAGATATCGTTGTACATACTTATTACTCTTATATTCAACAAATTCAAGATTAAGTCGACTGAGAATATCAACGCTCATGAATATTTACAAGTATCGTATGTGTGGTCGGTCAATCGTAAAAGTATTATTAAATACGCCATTATGGAACTTAGAATTGAAATTTGCAGCGAGACTACACGCACCGAACCAAGGTAGCTCATCTAATGAAGCACTCTCTAATGTGGAAGAAAAAGAAAATCGAGGTCGATTAACACGCTTTTCATCATCATCTTATTGATGACATGGTGAGTAACTTTTTGCCCACACAGGATCGCAAGCAGCAAGATATGTAAATAATTCTCAGGCATGACCTATATTTATATGAGTTACGCCTAAGTGGGTGATCTCTGCTATGTCTACGAAGTAAAAGTATTAACGCCTGCTGCAGTGGTCTGGAAGGTACCCAATTACTCACGATTAATCGAGATCACACGTGATTTATGTGAACATCACTAAATCAATTTTTCCATGTAGAGCTTCAGAATTACCAATTCACCTCACCTGCAATTTACCTTATTTTATTAAAATAGTTTGTCCGTCTAAACACACACACACAAAGTTGATGCTTCAGTGTTGTTGCCACTTTTTTGGAATTATTTTGGTGTTGGCACATTGAAAGCTGTTAAATTGTTTTCTTTGCTGAATTTGTATTTTTATTTTTTATTTATTTTTTTTTTTTTCTTTTTTCGTTGGTTTGAATGAAAGCAACACGTTGTTAAATTTTATGGCCATGTGTGGCATGTGGCAGATGTGTCAGTAGAGACTCAAAGCCGGGCCATATTTCAGCTTTCAAGTTTTTGTTGCTTTTTTAACACTTCAATAAATTTTTGGTGAATGAAATTGAAATGTGGAGTTGGAGTATTTTTTTTTGTTTGTTTATTTTATTTTATGCATTTCAAAAGTGTTAAAATAAATAATGGCTTTTAGTTTTTGTGAAATGATTGCAGTTTATCATACGTACAATAAAAGTAAAATTAAATAAAAGCACAAACCAAAGCGGTTCACAAGTACTTATGGTATTTCCATGTGAAGAATATTTCTTTTTTTAATAAACATAATTATCTCTACCCCAACATTTTATATGTATTAATAAAATTAATTTTTCTTGGCTTCCATATTGATCCGAAGAAAATAAAAAGAAGTTTAGTTTTGGGTTTGGCTTTGTACTACACACTTTGCAATTTATTTAGTAGAGCGATCCTGGATAAAATTTCACATGTCCTTGTAATATTCATTTTTAAGGGAAACATTGACATTTTGATTGGGTACAAAATTTTTTCGTAGAAAATTTTGAAAAGTGTAACTTTCTTTCTGCTGTATCTATTTGTTATACGGAATATAAAAAAATTTTTGAGGAAAAAAGCATTTGGAACGATACAGCATATAACATCAAGATGTACACATTTAGCTGGAACAAAATATATTGACCGGCACAACTCAGTTGTTAAAATTTTGCACAGGCAACATGCACTAAAATAAAATACTCCTTGATAACAGCGGAAGGAGTGCCGTACTGCATATATCGAGTAGAGTCGGTACGGGACGAGCTGTTCTGACAGATCGGAATATATCAGCGAATTGGCCAGACATAATGCCGATGGATAAGAAGCAGTGAGTGGTATGGCTTATTGATGTCGTAATACCGAACAGCAACTACCTGCAAATAGACCACCACGCAAAACTGTGTAAATATAGTGCGCTTAGTGATACCGTACGCGTCAAACTCCAGTTGAATTATAATCAATTTTCGAATAGACAATAAAAGGATAATAACAACGATGAAAGCCCAATGATATGACAAAATTATTGCTAGTATTGCAAAAATTCACTATATCTATCTCAAGTTATTCATACTTTTCTAAGCACATTTTAACAATTTTTTTACATGATCTAAATAAAAAGCAAGTTTTCTATAAATAGAAAAATGAAAGTTAAAATGAAATGAATAATCAGGGGCGAAAATAAAGGGGGTAATTGTTTAACCATTTGAAAAATTAAATATCACATTGCCGCGCATGTTTTTCCAACGACTTGAAAAATATAATAATAACCCAACTAACAATCTTGTGCAAATTGTCTTGCTCAATAGCATTTTCAAAGTTGTGTAGAAAATCAAAACATAACAAGAAATGTGTATAAAGAGATAAACACAACAAAAAGTGCACCGAGGAGGATATAATAGAAATATTAAGGAAGTGAAAGTAAGACAAATCATGGTGTAAAATTTTCTCAATTGCAATCTCAAATGCACAATATTGTGAGTTGGGCTACAGAATGTTGGTAAAGGCAAGTGTATAGTGTTTCATTTATTTGTTTTATTTTTGTGTTATTTTTATTTGCCACGCTAATAATCATCACCTAATTTAAGGTATTGATATGTCATTAGAAAGGTGTTATTAAATTAAATTCCACTATTTAAAAAAGAAATGAGCAAACAAAGCAAATTAATATTTCGATTTCGTAAAGATAACAAGAAAAAAGTCTGATATGCTTTGCTGCTAATGAAATTTTTATATACGTGCGAGTATAAACGTGTGCATTCCCACTAAATTGTATTTTATAAGGCTTTTATTTCTATGCAATTTAACTCTTTATTTATCTAGCTCTTGAGAAATATGTAACTGAAATTTTTGAATTTCATCTGTGTCTCATCTAGACATATGCTCGTGCATTTCTGTTTTATTCACTTTTATCTTGAATTTGTCATACATTTAAACGTTATTTTAAAAATACTAACTTAATGAGTAATTAAGACAATAATAATGATAAAGCTATTAAAAATCACAATGACTTAAGAAAACTCAATAGTAACCCAAGGCACAGTGGAGCTTATTGGAAAAAAAAAATCACACACACGCATACGAACACAGTTTATTGGGCTGAAAATTATCTTTAGAATTAATTAAAAACCGCAAAATACTTCAATTTGACAAAAGCTGTTAACCACGGTTTTTATATCATCAGCAAAGCATTCAATCACATTATTTTTATTAAATAATTGTAATTCAAACAAGTAACTTTTTTTCCAGTTATTCAACGCAAGTCAAAATTAATTGTGATAATTTATATACGTTTGTTATATGGTTTAGCTGGCACCACTTAAATGTGCCCGTGAGTAATTTCGTTTCAAATAGTTTTCCCATGTTCTAATGTCACAAAAATTTACTATTCTTTTACAAATACAATACAGATTTAGCTCTTATTAAAATTATAATCCAATATTTATTTGTGCTTTGTTGCTTACAGGAAAATTAACATAAAATTGTAATAAATACTTTTCCTAAAACTTTTATTATTAAAATATTTAATCCTTTAATATGCTCATCATATACATAAATGCTATCTATGCATATACATATGTACATATTACCAACGAAAAATTATGTTTTCAATAAAACCAGTAGCATTTTGATTCCAGCACAACTGTTTAATTTTCTTGTAAATATTTCATTTCAAATCTCCGATTCCGTCAGTGTTAGAAATTTAATTATTAATAAAAAAATAATGCTTAACAATAGTTTGTATATTTTTTGAAAAATTAATTTTCATTTTCTTATTTCTTTCTTTTTGTTAAAAAAAAATAATGCGGGCGTTTTTTTTTTTAATAAAAATTGTTCTTTTGTTTAAAGTTGTTATAAATTACCCTTCATTTGTAAAACTGTCTAGAAGAAATGTTTTGTTCCTTATCGGTTTATAGTTTTCAAAAATACCATTTAAATACTTCACTGCATATTAAAGCGATTAGAATGCAACATATAAAAGCATTTTCCACGAAACTAACTCTACAAAAAATACAAAATGAAGAAAAATTAAACAAAAAAAATCGAATTTTTGAAAATGTTTTCCATTCTAAGGATTGCTATGCAAAGCATAATTGAAATGGAGTGTCGCAACTGCCTTATGAAATATTCACATATTGCTGGGTGTAGAATCATATTTAGATATAGAGATATAGATTCTCTATAAAATTTATGGAATTTTAGAATGAAATATTTTATTGTATATAATTTTCAGGAAACTAGATAATCAATCACCAATAGAAGACTTTTTTCTTTTCTGAATGCAGTTTTTTAAAATTTTTATTAAAAAATAAATTTAGTGGTCCTATTGAAGTTATGTTATTGGCTATTATATAATAATAAGTTTTAAACTTTCCCTCTTTAGCTCTGTAAAGGTTTAGGATGTTGGACTCTTTTTGAACAGAAACAGCAGTAGTTCAGTAGAAATATGCTTTTGTTATTTATTCAGATAAATATTTAATAATTTTCTTTTCTTTTTTCAGATAAAATTAAAAAAAAATTAATCTTCACATGGGTAAGTGCAGTTTTTTTCCATCCATACAATTCCTTCTCTCTTCAGTCTTTGAATTAATTGAAAATATATCGAAGGTCAAATTTGACCTTGTATTTCAAAGTTTTGTGAAGATTAGTTCATTGCCGCCAGAGCTTTATAAAAATTCTTTCTACATTGACTCTGTTACGTCGATATGGTACGGTTTACATCTCAAATTTAAATTCACATCGAGAAAAATTCAACATTTCTACTGGCCGTTAAATAAACATTGAAGTGAAAACTTTTCTATAACGATTTACGAGAGTATAAATTTTGGGTGTCCATGTCGACGTTGACAATAATAATAAATGATTTAATACGTTATTCACATTAAAATATTTTTAGTGCCTAAGTCGCCTCCCTCAATATTGCCACAGAAATGTCCAACCACTTGGGTCTTTCATTTTTAATTTCGCTTAAATGACTGTCACATTCCACATTTTATTTTGCTGTACCTGCTCTGGTTCTATAAGATTATTTCCAAAATCTGACTTTGACTTTGAATTCTTTGTAAAGGGTACCCTTCTAGCCGCCCTGACAGAGGGGATGGATGCTCTTACAATTGTTTTCCCATAAGGCCGTACAAATTTAAATAATTATAAGGAAGCATTTCTTACACTTTTCCCAATTTCGTTATTAATAACGTGTTTAAATAATTTGTGATACGAAGCTGTTGCAGAAATGATGTTGACTTCAGCAAAACCATGACTGGAAAAGAAGAACACTTGTTGCCCTGACAAACAAAGAAATGAAACTCATTGAAATGTAGAAACCAGCAGCAAAGGACTCATTTAAAGAAAAAAAATGTATGTATGTATTTTAATATTTTGATAGTTTATAAGGCCATCATGGACTGTTAGAAAAAAAGGTAATTGAAAACAATGAGGGAATTGTACTCACTGAGCCGACGCAACAAGTCAAGCTTGATCGATTTCAAAGCAACTGAATGCTGCAACGGGGGTCCGTTGTGTTCAACCAACACAACTATGGCATCAAATGTCTTCTCTCAATAAAAGAAAAGGAAATGAAAACTAATTTTAAAACAATTTTCTACAACAAGAGCAAAAAACAGAAAAAAAAGAATAAAAATGACAGGTAATTATTACAAAAGTCATTTGCAGTGACGTAAAACATTTGTCATAATTTTTAGATTTCTTTTTACTGTATTCCTCATTATGGGAATATTTTTAGTTTCATTAAATTTAGTTTTATATATGTACATATATAATTTTATGTCTTCTTCTAAGGGTTTCTATTCTTCTTTTGTCGGTGGCAAGAATATTTAAGGAATTCTTTTCACATGTAAAACAAAATAATTCTGTTGAATGCTTAAATTGTCAAAACTTTGGATGTCTTAATGGGGACCAACCCTTAACAAATAAAAAAATATAAAAATGAGGGAGATGTTTAAAAATGTGTAATTTCTCGGCATGAGTAGTGGAATTACAAAATTATGATTTCATTTTGTGGTTTATGGGATATATTAAATAAAAAAATGTTATTGTTCTTGATAGGACGACAAGTGAATTTTTCCAAATGCACAGTGGGTTTTTTTTTTTTTTTTATAAATATAGCAAAAATTTCTAGTTAATAAGAAAATGTATATAATATTTGTGGTAAAGAAATATAAAATAGTTTCTAATGCACTTGCGTTCGTACTCCTGGACTTATTGCAGATCAATATTTTTATCTAAAATATCCCAGCAAAAAAATTGTCGAAATTTAGAAGCACTAAAAGCTGTCGGAAGCAATACATTGCATATTTAGGAACAAATGCTTACAAAAATGCTGCCGAAATGCACTAAATGTAAAAAATTCTTCACAACTGTTATGCATATACGAGTACATACAAATATTTCTTAGTTAAAATGAAGTTTTTTGTAGCGGTTAGAATTGCCTAACAGTGATGCATTTTCGGTTTTTTTTTCGTTTGTGTCAAATTGTGGATTTAAAAAGGCCATAATTTTTCAAATATATTTGGTTCTTAGCTTTTTAAATAAAACGGCGGTGTAAATGAAAAATGTACTGCACGGGAAATTAAAAGTCGGACAGACGAAGTTTGTTGGAGAGGGGACGAATATGTTTCTCTTTTCTACTTTTCATTTGATTTGTAGGATTCTTAGGATAAATTTCGCGCACAGTCTTAATTTTTTAATATTTTGATGAAATTTATCAAATTCAATTCAATTTATTTAATTTCATCAAAGCTCACTTATTTCCCATTACTTTAAAACTTTTGTCTGCGTGTAATTTCTTCGTTGAATTTGGAGCTCCACACTAAAAAGTAAATCAGAATTCAATTAAAAAAAAACGAAGATTCTATTAAAATAATAATTAGATTTCACCTCTGACGAAAATTGTAGCATCAAGTAGCCGATCTAATTGAAAGAAAATGCACAATTTTTTCCATTTTGTGACATTTTGATTGGCACTGTTTTGAAGGAACAATAAAATCAATTAAAAAAACGTGGATTCAGTTGTTGATGAATTCAGAAAAAAAATTCTGAGCAAAGACTGAATTGGTAAAAATGTATTTATTTTTTCTGTGTGAAAGAACCAATATAGATATAAAAATCTTTTGTCTACCGTTATCACACATATCACATTTATCCAATTCTCAAAGTGTGCTATTGTGTCCTATTTGTAGTATTGCGTAACATTTTATGACTGTTGATGTTTTTCATATAAAAATATTATATAAAAATTTTTGCCTATGTTGTTCCATATGCTATTTAGTCAGATGTTTAATGTTTACGAATTCAATGCAAGATTTATTTTACTTTCTAAAATGTTAACAATAGTGCTATTGGACTATTGAGGGTGGCGATGGCACGATGGATGGTAGTCTGCACGTTGACTACTAAACCAAAAACAGACCTGGGTTCAACCCCAGTTTCAGACCAAAAATTTTAAAATAAAAATAAACATCTCGCATTTTTCTGATGTTGCATTAGTGTGTCTTTGTGTGTCAGTTGTTGTCGGAAGGTTTCAGTGTCGAAGGCATCGTCACTGGTCACTGAACAATACCGGCTTCAGCTGATAGCAATCCACAATCGCATCAGAACGCCCTCCTTCGTCGGTATTGTGTAGCACCGGCGAAGTAAAATAATAATAAAAAATGGCTACTAAACCGAAGCTTCTGCACTGCTACGAGTATAAACAAAGAACGTGCAAAAGCAGAGCTGCAAAAATAATTAATTAAGCTTCAACTCCTGTCGTTTCTCCTACTATCCCTTTCCTATAGTTCCAGCACAATGATTCGCATGTGTGGAGTCATCTACTGAGTGCTGGTCCCAGAAAAAAAAAGTACTTTATTACTTATAACTTTAGAACACTCTGTGAATTGCCTAAATATAAGTTTTCCCATTGAATACCTCAAGCATGACTTAGAAACCACAAAATAAAAAATAAAAAAAAAATTAAACAAAGCATGGACAATAAAATATCATCGTTTTAGTCTTTATTTTAAGTTGCACACCTCAAGTCAATGACCGTTAGTAAGTCATTTTAGACAAAATGAGTTCAATGCAATTGACTCAGTGCTCGTATGTTCGCTGGTGCTGTCTTTAAGGTTTCTTTTTTTCTATTTCGATTATTTTGTTTTCGTAGTACCCAGAAAACATACAAACAATAATTTTTTTTTAGAATTTATATCAAAATTAAGTTAATCAGATTTGAAGAGCTTTACTTCGTCGGAAGATGCAACATAAAAATTCATATTATAAACTCAAATAGAAAAGTATTTCTGCTTACAGTTCTTAATCAGGTTTACTTCTATCTTTGTCCCCTGAGAACCAGAGTGTCTCTGCTTCTTCACCGTGTGGTTTTTATAATATGTAAAGGGTGGCTCTGTAAGAATGCACTTTTTAATATTAAAATAAAAGCACGTATTTTTTGAGATAGTTGTGTTCTTTCCAATCCAATAAATATGGAATAATCCAATAGTATGGAATAAAATATCCGTCAAATGGCCCCCACGGCTCTGATGACAGGCCACGAATGCCGTTCACTCTCACCGAAATTTTTTGTGATAAGTTTTTATAATGCTGTTTTTCGTACGATTTTTTTGAGCTAGTTGAAACACAAGCTTTCTTCTGTATGAACTAACAATGGCAATGATTAGCCAGCCTATCGTCCTTTTTAGATGCATACATATCTGCATATCTTTTAAACGCAAACTTAACTAGAATTTTTTGTATTTTAAGCTTTATTTTTTTGTTGTCTATCAAGTGCGGTTTCAGGTCGTACGTAATTAGGATTTCCAGAACCTTCAAACCTTTTGTTTGCTGGGTGCATAGTGTATGTAAGGGGAAGTGTGTGTTGTTGTATAAAATACAAATATTTTGGTTTCTATATTTTTTAAATTTATTCCATGCTTATTCTTAATGGTTGTTTTAAGCGGTTTCGTGGCATTTACAAGAGTATTTATCTTTACGACTGAAGTCTCAATGTATTTTGTATGTGTGTGTGATTTATTTTTGTGTTGACAACAACTACGACCCGGGCCTCAAATTGCTCAAAACAACAGGTGATATTTTCTTTGAATTAAAACTGCCATTACGGCTCTCAAACATATTTTATGACTTTGTATCATTGATTGTGGTCACTAATATCGATTTGTAATTTTCTAATGCTTCTTATTTGTTTATCTGATAAACGTTTCTGTCGATTGCTCCAAAATTGTAAACTAAACGTACATACATATGTATGTAAGTGGATGGATGCTACATCGAGGATATCTTCTGATGAGCTGGTCTTTTGTTTCTTTATCATGACTGACGGAATGATGAGGAAGTTTGATTTTATTCAAGGTCCCTTTGTTTCTTAATTGCCATTTTTATATTTTCAAGGGTGTAACAAAATATGTTTTATTTTATTTACTAATTTTAATAACCTCAATCAGGAATTTTATTCGGCACACACTTTTTAATGTTGACTTTACTTGAAATTATTTTATTATCAGACTGCCAGTTTCTTTAAAGAAAAATATACAAATAAAATAAATAAATTCATATTTAGAGTTTATTTAACTGGGAATTGCAAACAGAAGCGAAACATTCTTATTGTCTGATAACAACTGGGAGACAATTCAGTAGACATGTGATTAACATGTGGCTAAACTGTAAATATGTGTGTGTGTGATTAACATTGAACATTGAAATAAATGAATTTATCTTTGAAAAATGAGTTGGAAATTCAAAGGTAATAATTCTTCTATTTGAGAGCAATGTGTCAATTAGTTTTTTATACTTGGATTCACTAGTTTGGATGGATTGTATAATTTAACCCGATAACGAAAAAAACTTCCATAGATATCTAAAATATCCTTTACACGTAATACGGAAGCAATGAAAGTTCTAAAATTTCCAATGATTTTTAAATATATACAGTGGCCAAAAAACTATTCGACATAGGCCGTAAACTTTATATATTTATCAAGAAAAAAATATGGAATGTTGTTTTTAACAAAATAAACTTATAAAAGTCTTTATTAAGGAACACAAAGTTATATTCGGTAAAAAAAATGAGATCTCAAAGTAAAAAAAGCAAAAAACACATGAATTAAAATATTAATAACAAAAAACAAGCAAAAAAAGTATTCAACATTGGTACCATTTTTAAAATACATACATGAATTGAAATACAAGCTTATTTCTACTTCAGTAACGAGTTGCTTTTCCTTGCCTACGTATAACCTCTTTTAAACCATCTTGCATAGATTTTACCAACGTTTTGGTATATTCTGGATCAATTTGGCTCCATTCCTCCTGCAGGATAACTTTCATCTGGTGTTTCTTCGTAAATTCACGTTTTCTGATTTTTTTTTCCAAGTGACCCCAAAGATGTTCAATAAGGTTAAGGTCTGGGGACTGTGGCGGCGTTTTTTATTAATTTTGGACAATTATATAAAAGCCAAAGCTTTGTATTAGTGGCACAATATTTGGGATCATTATCTTGATAAAACTGAAATCTATTTGCCAGACCCAATTTTTCAGCACTTGACCTCAAATTTTGCTTTAGGAGGTCAATGTACTTTCGGTGATCCATAATGACATCAATAAACGCAATATTACCCACGCCTGATGCCGCCATACATCCCCATACCATAACACCACCGCCACCATGTTTAACAGTTGGTACCATATTCGTTTCATCCAATTCTGTGTTAGGCCTGCGATGTACCAGAAAAGGTTATATTTACTTTCGTCAGCAAAAATAAAATCCATCCAGAACTCCATTGGCTTATTTACATGCTCTTTAGCAAAATCTAATCTCAACTTTCTATTTTTCGTAGTAATGTGTGGCTCCTTCATGGTTGATCGTGCATGGAAATCGTGCTTTTTTAAGACGTTTCTTATTGTTTGAGGTGTAACGGATATACCTAAGTGTTCCTCAGTGTTTTTAGCTAAAGTGTTAGCAGTAATTTTTGGATTTTTTCTTACTTCACGCACGATTCGCCGTTCATCTGAATCTGTAAGTTTGCAAGGTCGCCCAATCCTTACCTTGTTTATCACAGTTTTACTTGATTTGTACTTTTTTATAATGTAATATACAGTAGTTCTTGACCTTTAAACGATTTCTGATATAGTCTTTTCCGTTTTTCCTAATTTAAAATGATGTATTATTAAATTTCTTACATCAACAGAAGTTTCTTTCCCTTTACGTCCCATCGTCGCGATCACTTGCACAGAAATAAGAAAAAAGTTCTTGTAAATGATAAACAAGAAACATAGCGATATTTTTACCAACAATGACATGAAGTAATAAGAAATACACAATCAGAATACGGGAAAAACAATGCCAGTCGAATACTTTTATTGCTTTGCAATTTTTGTTTTTTCGTTCAAACAGATAAGTAGATGAGTTAAAAAATGTGCAATTTTTATTATTTTTAGGACCATAAATTATTAAATACATATAATACAATGTGATCTCACGTTTATACATATAAAAAACAAAAGGATACCAGCGTTTTCAATGAAATTTAAGAAAATAATTGCAATGTCGAATAGTTTTTTTGGCCACTGTATATAAAAAAATATATTATAAGTGGAATTTATATATGTATATGTGTACATGTATTTAAACTATGAAATATATCCTTCCCTAAAAAGAAGCAGTAAAAAATTTGCTTCCATTTTCTAGCTTCCAACCCATTTTTTTAGTTCGAAATAGTTGTCGTTGATGCGAACAAAACTTTTGCTTTTTATTCTTCATCAAAATAATCATCAGTAAGCCAAGCGAGCAAACATCCGAAATGATTGCATTGATGCGACACATGATTAAAATTATAGAGCCAACAACAACAACAGAATAACTGAAAAGCAGCACCGAATATGTGTGATTTGATTTTTTGTTTGTTCGAATAGAAAGGCACATTCTTACGATATTGATAACGTGTGAATTTTATTCCAATCACACTTTGTGGTCTCTGATGCTTACAAGTAATCAGCTGGAAGCTAAAATAAATTTAGTTAAAGAAAATTCGCGATAAATTTGCCTTTGAACAGTGATTGATTTCTTCATTTCATTAAGATTTATTTAAGAACAATAAACTTCCTCCCTTGGTGTATTCATTAGTTATTAAATTAAATGCAAATTTAAAAAAGAAATACAACATAATTATAAAAAAGGAAACATTAACTTTCTTCGAGAAGGGTATAAGAAATTCCGAGCTCAATTAACTTCTATTGTCTGCCCAAAACAATAAACAACGCAAAATGAGGGAAAAGCAAAAAACTATTGTTCTCAGCATTCACAAATAACAAAGAAAATTATTTGTAATAAGATCTCTCAGACAATGGAGAAATTTAAAACCCTACAGAAAGAAATCCTTAGCCGAACAGTCAAAGAAAACGTCCACAGAGTGACCGAGAAACAAGAGAAAAGAACTAAAATACTTATTTTTACTATTTTTTTCTTATAAATAAAATATCGATAGTGATGCCATCTTGGCTATTTTAGCACTAGATTTGTACATCTGACGCTTATATGGGAGAAGAAGACTATAAAAATACTTAAATTGCAAAACAAGGACAATTAAAATTTTTAAAAGTCTGGACGAGAATTGTAGCACATTTTAAAGATTCGTCATGGCATTTTACCACTTCATAAAGTTGACAACAAATATCTGCGTCCTATAAATACAGGCAGCAAGAGGAATAGTGGCGCTATTGAGGAACTTTATTTATATTTTTAATTTTATTTTGTATCGATGGTACTCAGAATGTAATACAAGTTATGAAATCGTTATAACTTATATTTACGTTTATATTTCATCGAATTATATGCACCTCTACTTTTTCACGTATTAAATCAGCATTTGGAGCGAACCGAGAGTATGTTATATAAATTTTATTGCATGATATATGTATGTACGTGTAAAATATCCATTCATAACAAATTATGCACCAATTCTGCAATTCGAATCACACCAAGAAATATAAAAGTATACATTTATTATAAAAAAAAATTAATTTTAAAAAATTTGCTTAAATATATGTATGTATATGTGTATGTTCGTAAGGAAATACATATTCACTTACAACAACATTTTCCTAATATGGAAAATCGTGTAAAAAGCATTTATAATAGAATACGCAACAAAATATATATCTATAGAAAAATACATTAAAATATTCATCTAAACCAAAGTATGTAATTTTATTCACTTGCAATTCGTAATTATTGTGTTCTATATGTATAGGAAAATATATTATATAATTACATATACATATATTATGCATTTATAACAATTTGCAACAAGATATGCTTTTATAAGCACCCATTAAAAAGAGCATTTATAACTACTCGCAAAGTAGTGTGGCAAAACTTGCAGTTAAGTTAAATCGGCAAATTTCTACTATTTCAATAAATTTGTGAAATATGAATTTATAACACTAAAAATTTCTTACATACATAAAAATGTATATGTAGATGCAAAAAATGTGCATTTTTAAAAAAGTATGACTATATCCATTTGTTGCCTATTCGCTGATCTTTGAAAGTGTTTTCGAAAGATTGACTTTTAAGGTTTCGAATACATATGTACATCTGCTTGAAGCCTGTAAATATTAGCTCTACTCACAATCTTGTGCATTTGAGATTGTAAATAAAGGGTGGTTAAATTTCAAGGGCCGATGTTGATTTTGAATAAAACACAAACTATTTAGGAAATTATTGTAATTTTATTTTATTATGATATATTGGTATTACTCAATTATGTATGGAACAAAATATCGGCCAAATGGGCGCCGCGACCACGGCAACAGTGGATGATAAATTTTCGAAGAAAATCATCTTCAGTGATGAGGCACATTTTCACCTCAGTGGATTCGTCAATAAACAGAATTGCCGCATTTGGGCGAATGAGAATCCAAGAGTTATTGTCGAAAAACCAATGCACCCACAAAGAGTGACTGTTTGGTACGGTTTATGGGCTGGCGGCATCATCGGGCCGTATTTTTTCCAAAATGAGGCCGGTCAGGCAGTTACTGTGAATGGTGTTCGCTATCGTGAGATGATAACGAACTTTTTATGGCCCGAATTGGAAGATATGGATGTGGACGATATGTGGTTTCAGCAGGACGGTGCCACTTGCCACACAGCTAACGAAACAATGGCTCTTTTGCGCAACAAATTCAATGGCCGTGTTATCTCACGTAATGGCGATGTCAATTGGCCGCCAAGATCATGTGATTTGACACCGTTGGACTTTTTTCTTTGGGGTTATTTGAAAGAAAAGGTGTACGTCGATAAGCCAGCAACAATTCAAGAGCTAAAGGATGAGATAATTCGGCACATTAACGGCATAGAACCTCCATTATGCCTCAGGGTCATCGAAAATTTGGACCATCGGATGGAGGTGTGCCGCCGTGGTCGCGGCGCCCATTTGGCCGATATTTTGTTCCATACATAATTGAGTAATACCAATATATCATAATAAAATAAAATTACAATAATTTCCTAAATAGTTTGTGTTTTATTCAAAATCAACATCGGCCCTTGAAATTTAACCACCCTTTATATGCAATAGCAAATTTGTGCTATCAACTGTGAATGACATTTTTATTTTATTATGCACTACTCATTGCAAGAACAAAATTCACAGCTGATTGAAAAAACAAACAAATTTGCCAAAAAAAAAAAATATGTCCAATAAAAGTTAATGAATCGCACTACTGGTTTTTTTTTGGAGGAAAATAAGCAGCGGCAAGTATGCGGCGATTACGATTTGATTGGCTTCGATTATTGTTAGTCAGCTGTTTATTTGCAATTAGGTGTTGCATACTCATAGCAAATAAATCCTATTGGTTTTAAGTGTTGCATATAAATTTAAGTCTAGCATGTGCATTGCTGTGTATTTTGTTACTGTAGAGCAAAAATATGCTATACCTTTTTGCAAATGCAATGATGCAACACCATATGCACAAGATTGTGAGTTGGGCTATTGTGTTGGCCACAACATAAAAAATTTTATGAATATACTATCTATGTACATACATATGTATGTACATATTTTTGGTACTTTATAGGAATAACTTTTAAAATTCATCGATTCAGTGATCGATGTGTATAAGTATTTCGGGGTAGCAATATATAATTATGCCAGAGCGTTGTAACGCCAATTAAAGGCTCATCATGTGTGAGCATTATGATAATTTTTCTAATTTTGTAAAACGTACACACAAGTTCCCAGCACTTAAGAATGTTTCCAAAGCGAATAGAATTAAGGGAGAGTTTTGTTTTCAATACCCAAAAAACATTTGTGAAAAGACACAAGTAAGTTACATGAAAAGATGTGTGTTCGAGCGTAACCAAGCATCAAATGATCAGCAAAAAGAAAAATAAATTTCTCTGCAGTAGTTTCTTTTCTTCATATTTTCTTTTTTGGAATATTTTGTCGAAAGTAAAAGAAAAGCAGGTAAAAAAAGATATCATTTAAAGAATAATATTGAACTAAACAAGAGTAGTTTAGATATGCCATAATCTATTACAATTTGGGAGAATAAAACATCAACTCATTTTAAAATTGAAATGAATCGAGTATGTGTGCCTGCTTGTTCATTAAGATCTTGAATGGCGCTCATATAAAATGAGTTTTAAATCTTGCAGATACTTGAATAAAACAATCTTGTAGTTTAATGTTTTCAACCTTAAGTTTTAGTTTATTTAGAGAGTTCGTAGAGTGCGGACGTGTTTAATTACTGGAGAGCTTGAAAAAAATTGCCGCTTCAAAAACAAAACAAAAAAGAGATAAAAAAAAAGAATTGTTGTGTGAATAAGACTTTATAAAAAAAAATACAGAGCAGTAAATAAATAAAGAAAGTTAATTTACATGTTTAAGCTCTTCAAATAATATACGATTAAATAAAAAAGCGAATAAAAAATTTTTTAAATAATTAAAATATATAATTCAACATGGGAGCTTTAACACACTCATTAATTTACGAACTACCAAAAGAATTGCATTTCGATAAATACGCACAACATATTTTGGAGAATAGCAGAACTCCCAATTTGGCCGATACCACTACCATAAGTCTTGCTTCCTCACCCAGCATATCCAATTTGGATTCTGCAATAGCTTCGACTCATCAAACAACAACAAGTGAATTTTTCAAGAAATTAGGAAACACATTTATACATTCCATATCACTGCCGAGAACAAATACTTTTGATAACTCTTTTCCCGGTGTAGCACGTAGCATTTCTTCAGTATCGTCATCAGCAGTTAATAACATCGATATGGAATTTAATCCTGATCATTTCGTTATTGACTCTCACAATTATAATGACGCTGCCATGAATGAGTTGCAAAAGCAGTTGGAATATGATAAGTTTATGAATGAAGTGTGGATCGGGGTTGTATTGACACTGATACTGATCTCAATGATATTTTGCTTTTGTTCCTGTTTCCTGTACCATCAGTTTCGAACGTGGAAGAGAGACTGTAAGTATATATAGTGATATTTGAAGAAAAGAAAGAGATTTGAGTCGAAATGAATTTATTTTTGCTTTGTAAAAATGGTCAGGTGATTTAGTATAGTGTTTGGCTTTTTATTTAAAGTATAATTCAGTAATATATGTGAATTTTTCTTTTTCATTTCGTGCACATTTTTTAAAATTATTTTCTTAATTTTTGCATATACATATATTCCAAATAATATTCAAAATTAATCGCGCATAATAATAAATTGTCTCTAACTAAACAAGCATTTAAGTCTTTATGAAGAACATAATATAATATCTATACTTCTTAAAAAATCACATCCTCTTTAAATATGTAACAATTCAAATATACTACAAATACATTTTCTCAACTTCTACTTGTAATTTTTTTTCGTTAAATTATAATATTTTTAAAAATAAAAGCAGTTTCAGTTCTTAGTCATTCGATTCGATATACATATCTATGTAATCAATATCGAAGGATGAAGTTCGACTCTCGGTGTTTTCCCCTATAATTTTGAATATTCTTGAGTTAGAATTTTATTCTAAGAAAAATTTGAAAAATGTCCGTACTATTTTGAATGTTAAATCATATACTTAAGTACATGAGTTATTCGAAACTTCTTTCTAAAGGAAAAAAAAAATAGATTTAGCTGGTTAATAGAGCATTAATTAGTAAATTAAGCTGATTTTCATTCGAAATTATTTTCTCAATTTCGAACATATTAAAAATATGTATATATATAAATTGTTCCTTTATAATATTTCGGTTAAATAGAATATTTATTTCGGATTCAGAATTATTTCATGATATATCATATATAGATTATTTTCCCACCGTCGGAAAAAAGTATATGTTGCGAAATCTGAAGATTATAATATTTCCAAATCAGAGTAATTTTACAACCTTGTTGCATGTTCATTTCCATTCGAAATTTGCTTTATGTTGAAATATATGTGTGTATATTATATACTGGGTTTTTTTCTCCTGTTATGAAATATTTTTCTTTTCAATTTCTTTAAAATATTGCAATTTATTGTATTAAGTCACAACCCTTAAAATGATAGTTTATTTAAATAACATTTGTTAGAAATTTAGAGCATGCCGAAAATATATATTTCGGTACTTTCCCGTTATATTCT
Organism: Dexiosoma caninum; assembly: GCA_963924685.1. NCBI lineage: Eukaryota > Metazoa > Arthropoda > Insecta > Diptera > Tachinidae > Dexiosoma > Dexiosoma caninum. Next base: position 62,924,470 of record OZ004729.1, read on the forward strand.
TCTTTTAATGGAATTTTTATATCAGTGCTCCAAATTTTTAACACGTTACTTTACGTCAATACAAATCCTCAAACTAATTAAATACGAATGAATTCCTTGTTTTTTCTTTTTTTTTTTTGGAAAAACATAACTTTTTAATTAATTGAACACTAAATTTTGTTCGAAAGAAATAATAATAAGCAGCTCAAAGAGCTGAAACTATATAAAACTAATATGTAATTTACCAATTCAGCCTAAGCTGTTAAACAAATTCCGCTCATGTATAAATTTTAAAATATTTGCCGTTTTTGCGGTTTCTCTTCCCAAAATATTAAAAATTCTTCCAGCGTATCTTTCTTTTCGTCCGTCATCAATGCAAAACATTTAAAATCTTTTAACTAATATGGAGAAATGAGTTGAAAAAAATATAAATTTAAAATAAATATTGGCCAACCGCCAATTGAGGCGGAAGAGAAATTATAAGTGTTTAATAGTGAATAATAAAACAGTATATAAATAAATAGTAATAACTAATAAACAACAAGTTATAGCGAATAACAAATTCGGGGGGAAGTCATACAATACATTAGTTTAATTATAAATCAGATAATTAACAAGGAGAAGGGAAATCCTTTGAATAGGCCAACTATAAGCCAACTGAATCGCATTGTTAATAATAGAAATAAAAAAAATTTCAAATAGTCATAAGTTTAATGACTGGCCAATAGTTTGAAATCTATACGGAAATATTTTGTTAACTATATTCATTCAGAAGATTAAAATAGGAAAATATTGAAATACTATTTGTAATTTTGAAATATTTAACATATTCACAATTGTGAACGGCTTTTTTTGTTTAGTTTGCAACAATAGCACTTATAGCAGACTTTTTGCTAAGAAACTTTGTATGATTTGTCTTACTGCTACTTCCGGAGCTTCTTGGGGTTTTAAAATTTTCTTTATCTCCTCCTCAGCTCATTTTTTGTTTGATTTTTCTTCTTTTATAAGTTGTTTAAAATTTTTTCATTTTCCATATTTTTTTTATTGTGTCCGGTCACTTTGCAAAGAAGAGTTGCCAATGTACTATAAACTATGATTTTCATTGTATTTTATTTACACCATTGTCATTTGCTACAATAAAATAAAAAGAATGTGAATTATATTTTTGTTTTTGTCTTAAATATCATAAATATAAATAAAAGCTACATTGTTTTAAAGAAAAGGAACGACATATTTATGTGTTTCATAGAAATATTAATTTTCAGACCTTTGAAGATGGATGATTTAGTCGAATATGTATGCACAATCGAAGCAAAGTTTCAATGTCAAATAAGCATTTCAATACAATAATAATTTAGAAATGTTCGAGATCTAGAAATTTATGCTCCATTCAAATACAAAATATTTATAATTCTATTGTGTATAAAAAAGCTTTAATAAAAAGGTATCAAATTTGTTTGTTTTTTTTTTTTTAAATATTAAAAATATTTAAAATGATTTACTTTGATAGCAAAAACAAATAAAGAATAAAACCAAACAATTGCGAAATATAAATATAACTGATAGCTGTGGTTTACAAAACAAAAACTGGATACAGTTACGTTGCGGTCAATAAGTCACTATTTAATCATTTCTCTTCTCCCTTAAAATTTTAGATCGCACGACTGTGATTCAAACAACTGATGCAGAAGCTGTCAAATTGAATATGGAGCTAGAGGACCCAGTTCCTGAATACACTTTAGTATCCGGTTTACCTTCATATGAAGCTGCCTTAGAATTAATGCATAAAAATCCTCGTTCCTGTCTGATAGTACCTCCTTCAGTATTTCAACTATTTAATGAGAATGAAAAATCTTCCGATGAAGAGTCTGCCAAAACAGAAGAAGCTGCTACAATAGAAGTCTCCCTGCCACTGTTGTTTAATGATGGACACAACACCAATACTAACAAATCCTGCGGGGCTACTGTGACCATAGCACCTACAACACCTGCCTTAACCCACAATCACAGTTTGGCCAGTCTTTTGTCGCTGGCTGCTCAAAAGCCATCACAGTTTAAAGGAAAATCTGCAGGCTAATCGGAAAAACATTTTAAAGCTTAATTTTATTACTTTTTTTTGGATTTTCTTTTAAAAAAAGTACAATAAATTTAATAGTACTTTAACGATAAGACTGTGATATCTCCAAATGTCTACATAACCTGCAAGCAAAGAGAAATAAATAATTTTCGCCAAGTGCTTTTTCAGATTTGCTGCTGTGATTTACATTCTAGCTGTAGTGCTGTATTTACTGTGGCTGACATTTTTATTTTGTGAGCAAGAAAACTAACACAATAGCAATTACTCATAAAAATATTTATTATTTTAATGTTAACTAATTGTAAGTTTTTTATAACTTTTTTAGGAAAAAGATTTATTAAAAAACGAATAAAAAATATCTTAAATAGACACCAACAGCATTTTACTCAAAAAATAAGAATTGAAATAAAATAATCAATTCAAATCTCAGATAAAAAAAATTGGTAAGGGCATTTATTTCACAACAAAAAATTATATTTTTCTCAGGGAGGTCCCCTACGTATGCAGCGTTGGCATTGCAATAGTTGAAAATGTATAGCATGTAGAAGAGACAGGTGGTAAAGTCAAGAAAGGGGAGAGAGCTTAATTCTTGCCCAACTCTGCGGTTGCACATTTTTTTATTTAATTTTTTTTTTAAGATTTTGTAACAAGTTGGTGGTTCTCTGGTGTTAAGTTGAAGCATTAATTTTGAAGTTTGAGGTGAGACAGTTTTCCACATATGCATTGAGTGAGCAATTTGATACACGATAAATAAATTTCATTAAAAATTTCGTTGGTTTGGTTTGCGTTGCGAGTTAACTTCTTGAAAATGTTTTGTGTGATCGTGAATGCTTTGACTAAGCGTTATGAACGAGAGTCACACGCTCACGGTACCATCTCTACGTCAGTTAAGTTTCATGTCAAAATATTGTTACACAAGTGCTTTGGCGCTTACACCATGAGCCGTAAAATCTAAAAATAAAAAGAAATTTATTTACAACAATAATAAATTGTAATTCATAATGAATAAAATTTGATAAAAGGTGTTAATAATATAAATACCTTACGATTGTCATTAAAAGAAAATGATGAAAAAAAAACTCATAAATAGATAATAGAAAACGCAATTTATTAAAATTCTCCACTGAACTATTTTTTTAAATAGCTATCTACATATACAATTAACAGAAAAACGTTTAATAGAAATTTTCTTTTACATATTTAAATTCACATTTGAAATTATTTCTCTTTCGCTTCGAATATTTAATTGAATTATGTTATAATTTTCAAATAAATTCATGCACACATATACATGTTTATCTCGATAAAGAAGACTTTTAATTAAAAAACAATATATCTATACAATTAATATTACTAAATATTTAAATGAATAAAAAACAGCCGTAAGCATGGCCTAAATAAAATGAAATTTATTAAAAAAAAAAAAAATTTTAAATGAAAAGAAAGTTGTCATTCAACACACCTTTTAAAATTAATATCAAACATTTAAGCTTCTTTAAAGCCCTAAAAGCTGATTTTAATTCATAAATTTTAAACCCGTGAAAACAATATACATACATTTGAAGAAAATATGGTATGCTTAGAATTTAAAAAATTTTTTTTTTAAAGCTTTTAGATTTTAGCGTATTGGTCTTCGTATTAACATTAAGAACTGGTTTTTTAACGTTTTTTATTTACATCTATGCTTAATTACCTCCCACACTTAACTAGCAGTTTGGTAATTAATTTTCGCAGAAATTAAAAATTAAAAATAATTTGTAGTTAATTTTGAAACCAACAGCACAATTTTAAGATTAAAATTGAAACTGAAAGTTTATAAAACCTGTTTCGTTTGTTATCAATTTTTGGCATTTTTTTAAGTTCAATACTTTCAAAGGGTTACACGCAAAATTGTGTGGAAAAGCGTAAGGCGTTTACAAATAATTATAAATTAAACAGTGCTGTTTATATAACGATAATAATTATAAAAATTAATGTGGAATATGGAATAATATTTCGAATAACCAATTTTCTTTAATAAATTAGTGTTTTAACTTTTAAAACACCCTCTTATTCAGTTTGCTATTCGTTATTCGTTAATTGGTACATTTCAAATGACCTACTTTACAGATCTAAATAAAGTTTTTTTTTCAAGTTTTGTTGTTGGGTTTGTTGTACATGCCCTGCAGATAATGTGACTAGAGTACATATGCATATACTTATGTGTATTAGAGTCCACAGATGACTAGGACTAGTCCAAAACTAAGCCAAATGTATGCAGAAAACGTGGTCTATTTAACACTACGATATCCTAGTGGTGGAGCATATACCCCACCTTTGCATTACAACAGACTAACTGAAAAACTACTCCATGTAAACACTCTATTTAGCATCTCAGAGATGAGTTTTAATGCGACGGCGTAATTGTAAATCCGAAGAAAAGCACGAACACCTGTCGTTTAAAAATAAGTTGGCGTTTTTAATGACATGCTCCACGCCTGCATTACATAGGACAATGTTTGTAACCAGTCTATTTCAGCTACAATGGACCACGTAGTCAATATTGTTTGCAGGGCATTCTCAGGTTGATGTGTTTGTATGTAACTTGTAGTTATTGGATTTAACTTTTTAGTTTAAAATGATGTTGCTTTACTATTCATTAAAGATTTTTTGGTATGACTGTTGTTGGATTTCAGCCAAAAATTCAACATGGGAAAATATTTTAATTGCCTTATAAGCTATCATGGTCGATTTGGTTCGGCTTACAATAGAACACAGCGGTGAAAGTAGTTAGTTAGAGGGCCTGCAAAATGCCTTACATCGCTTCGAGATGGACAGAGTTTACGTTTTCATACGAAGGAAGAACAAAGTATATGTAATACTTCTCCGATACAGGACTACAGACAAGTCTGTACTCCTTCCATTATTTTTTATTCATTGTTCAACAACCCCTATCGACTAAACTATGGAGAAGCAAATAGCGCTGGATTGTATAAAACCATAATCACGTTAACTTCAAAATGAAAAGAGCTTAGGTTTGTGTTGAAACTCTTTCTTCTTGTGCTTATTTGTAGTTAATTGTTTACGTCACTTTATGTGAAGTGTTAAGAGATGAATAAACTCATTGCTTTAAAGGTGCCATCGCTACAATGTATTTAAACAACTCAAATGTTGGAGAAGTATATTGAAAATCTTAGATGGGATAAAAATTAGCAAAATGAAGCTGCTAAAGCCTGTTAAAAGCAAATTTATGTAATAGCAAATTGACAATGACAAAATAGCATATTTTTAAATAAATTATTTATAATATATAAAAATTTCAGTTTATACATATTTAAGGTGAGACCGCTACAACTTAAGCAGCTTAAGTCATAATTTAGGTTGAACTCGTATATTTACCTAATTTCTCACATCACAGTTGTGCAAGTATCGCTGAGCTGATTAATTAAGATTACAGTCAATATCTAAGCGAAATTACCTAGTACATATGTAAGTACATTGTTTTGAAAGCTGACAATATTACATACATACATACTTATGTACATACATATGTATAAACAAAACACTTAAATAAAAATACTCAATTAACTTTATTATAGTACTTTTGTTAAAATATAGCTTTTACAACTTCATTGGTAGCAAAGAAAAACATGCAAGAATTTGTTATACTACAGAGGAGAAAAAATCTGAGGACTTCAATTCACAAGCTTGCAGTTACGTCGTAAGCATTGCGTTATCGCGTCCTCTGGTATCCCTTTTCAGCACCCTATATCATGCAGGCGAATTTCCGTCGTGCTGGAAAGTTGCAAATGTTACGCCGATCCCCAAGAAGGGAGAGGCAAGCAACACTGAAAATTATCGCCCAATCGCAATATGCTCTACCATATGAAATACTGTCGACTTGCGATAATTCAAAATTCAAGCGACTAGAGAAAAAATTCGAATTATTAAGATTATTTGTTCTATAAATTTACATATAAGATATAATGAAAATAAATAAATAAAATATTCAATTAAAATTTCAAATTTTTAGCTAGAATATTCTACATAAATGATCTGCAACAGCAAAAGGCAAATTGCTTGATTTGACAACTCTTGAATCTAGAGTTCTCTGCTGACTAATCGATTTTCGGTTTCACGTTGTTTTTTTTTTATTTTAAGTGTGTATTAGGTCAGATTTTAAAGATGATAGCTTTAAATCTACTTATGTATGTCTGTATGTACATTGCAAGTGGTGTAAAAAAAATTGTCATTAAATTTTATAAAAATATTATAAATTATCTACAATTTCAACAAAAGGGAGAAAGTAAAATAGTAATACGAGAATGGGTTAAAAAATTTAGTTCTCTGGAAGTCGGCATTCAAATTGGTCGTATAAATGTTTGTGTACTTTTAAAGTCAGTAAAAGTGTAAATAAAAATTAAACATAACAAAAAGTACACTTTGAAATTTTATGATAAATTTAATTCGTTTAAAAAAACTAATCTATATACTATGTACATACATACATACAATGTACATACATACATACATATATCTAAAATATAAATTATTGACAATAATATTCAGTATTTTTGCATATTTTTGTTGCTGTTTATAGCGGTTGTTTATTGTTAGTGTTTTTGTTAAAGTCATTAATAGAGCAAACGCCTGCATACTTGATATAAAAGTCCATACGCATGCGAAAGAGTTTGTAAGTATGTGCATAAAGATTCCGAAAGCAAAGTATATATACATACATACATATGTATGTACATATGTAGTATAGCAACAAAGAGCATGTTAACTAAGAGTTTGAATTCTTATGATGTTTTAATATACATAGTATGTACAAGAACAAGTTGATTTATTTGTGATAAAAAAAAATTTGTGTCTAGAAGAATTGTGAGGAAGGTTGTTTAGAGCAAAAAGAGTAAAATGAGGAAAATTGTTCTTGTGTTAACAAAAACAAGGTATTTTTGCGCTTATTTGCATCGCTTGCATAACCCATCGTGAAAACCCATAATGTATCGTATTGTAGTAATATACATTTGTATGTATGTATGTATGTTAGCCCTACGAACCAAGTCAACAACTTTACTGGCAATGCATGTAAGTAGTACGTAATGTGCAGTCTAATTCCTCTATTGTAAACTGTTTTATAATGTAGTTTTCCCTATTGTACATACATACATACATATGTACATAGTATGTATGTAAGTATATTGATTTTAAAAACAGTTTTCTCGTTCTATTTTTGTAGTATTTTGATCTGCATATAATAAATTTCCATACTCATGCGTTTTTGTCCCTCAATGTTTTAATTCCTTCAAACAATTTTCTGTTAGTCATACAAATACCATATACTATGGAGAGGAAGTAAAATATAATTAAGGGTTTGGGTCACCAAACACGGTGCCAACCCCAGTAACCTTGCCCACTCTCGAACGAGAGCGATAAACTCCATTAATAGAGAATAGAAATATCGCTAACTACTAATCGTTATCTTTTCGTTACAATAGCATTTTCAATGCAGCACATATCAATAGAATTTACATAACTGTTGAGGAATTTGGATGTGGAAATTAACACGGATATATTTTATTGACACTGCTAGCAGTAAACAGAAATATTTCTATGAGAGTTGTGTTCACAGAAAACGTGTTCTTTGTTAATACTCGTAAAACGGTAGTTTTTTGTGATTTGTATTAATTTATTAATACTGCTAGTTTATATTATCTTCATCTCGCCCTTTTTCCAATATTGAACGAAAAAATACTTACATATTTAGTCACATTTCGATTGACTGCATTTTGACTACACAGTCTTACATCCGTTAATATTTCTTGTAATCGTTTTTCAAGATAATCACTTTGTTATCCACTGTATTCATATGTTAATATTTTGTTGTAATTTAAATGGAAATGCAAAGTATTTTGTGGAATAGGTAGCGGGTATTGATAATGTTACTTTTTTTCTCCAACACTGTTTTCTTTAACTTGTCAATAATGTTTGTATTCAATGCTGATAAAAATTGACATCAGGAAATTGTTGACGATTGGTATAGGTTTAAACTTAGAACTTCTGCGCTGTAAAGTGAATGCGATACCTACTTGAGCCAACAACGTCTGCCTTTTCAACGAAAATGATGCATTTAATTTTCCGAAAAAATTTAGTTTTTGCTGCAGCCTACTTGTAATTCGGTACAACCAAATTAAAAAGCTGCTCTTAAGGTTACCCACGCATTGTGTTATCTATGAAACAAATCTGAAACAAATTAATTCGAATTGGGGTGAAATCTAAAGATTTATGCTTGTGAGGGAATTATTAAGATTAAGATTAAAAACTCCCATGCATACATATTTAAATATAAAAATTTTAAATGCCATAAATTTATACCCCAGCAAAGCAACATGTAAATTAAGTTTGACTTTTTGTTAGATTAATTTTTTCATATTAATAAAGTTTTGTTAAACACATTTTGTTTGTCAACTTTAATTAACAGATGTTTGCTAACTTTAACTAACATTTTTGTAATTGAAATGCCATTGTTTTAAAACACAATTTTAATGAATAAAATTAGATAAAAATGTTCACGATTTTGCTTTAGGCATGTCGTTTATATAAAATAAATGTACACGTTATTCACATAAAAATAAGAATAATGAAATTTTTATAAAACTTGTTGTATTAAATTGTTATTTGTCAAAGATTGTTATATAAAAAAAACTATTAAAGTGCACAGAAAATTATTAGAGGGAGAACAATGTTAAATTTCGGGTCAAAAACTTGCTTTAAACAATTCCACTTCAGCTAATCTTGGCTCCAAAGTGCTTTTTTAACCTGCTCCCTCCACGTTTTACTTCTCATATTTTTTTATCTGGCACCAGCACTCAGGAGATGACCCCTACAAATGCGAAGCATTGTGCTGGAACTATAGGAAAGGGCTAGTTAGAGAAACGACAGGAGGTGAAGCTTTATTACTTATTTTACAGCTCTGCTTTTGCACGTTTTTTGTTTATAGCAGGGCTGAAGCTTCGGTTTAGTAGCCATTTTTATTATTATTTTACTTCGCCGGTGCTACACAATACGGACGAAGGAGTGCGTTCTGATGTGATTGTGGATTGCTATCAGCTGAAGCCGATATTGTTTAGTGACCAGTGTATATGCCTTCGCCACTGAAACCTTCCGACAACAACTGACACACAAAGACACACTAATTAACATCAGAAAAATGCGTTATGTTTTTTTTTATAATTTTAGTCTGGAACTGGGGTTGAACCAAGGTCTGTTTTAGTTTTGTAGTCAACGTGCAGACTACTTCAGCCATCGCCACCGTTATTAACTGCACTGCACAAAATATTCTAGAGAGAATGTGTTCTGTATCATTTGTCCCTGAAATGTTAAATTCTGTTCTGTCTTCCAAAATGTAAATGAAACGAAATTCGTTTGCACATGTGGTCACACATCCATGCATACTAATTTTCCAATACATGTCTATTATTCTATTTATTTTTAAATTCCATTCATTGATAAGAAAATCAGTAACAAATAAATTGTTTGATGCCTACAATCATGTGCATATGTACATACATACATACATACATAAATACAAACTCTTACTTTTTAACGATGTATGCAATTATATATGTATGTGTGTATGTGTACGAGTAGATGTTTTTTATTTCTCAAATAATCATTTAGTGATATAATTAAAAACTAAATGATTTACAGCCGTGACTCTCCGATGACCTGTAGCAAAATAATAAATCGGTGGTTTCAAAATGTTTTCAGGTTTTAAAAATTTATAAGATTTTCAAATAGAAATTCCTTCATAAGTGAAAGAGAAACTTTAGAAATTTGTATTGAACTCTTGAACTTTTTCTTGTGGTTTCTTCTGTGAAAGAAGTAGAAAGCCAATGATTTATTTACATGCATACATACATGTGTATTTCTTTATTATTTTATTTATTTATAATAAGGTGTGAACAAAATTTGTTTAATTTATTAGTGATAATATAGTATTTTGTAATAAATTACATTGATATTAATAAATTTTAAAATATTGAAATCACATGTACATTCTTATCAGAGCCATAAATTGTAGAGCATAATACGCGTATTAGACGTGACAATTCGTGGTTTAATTTATTAATAGTTTTCAATTAGATAGGCGATGTTATTTATGACATTCGTTTCCATTTGTTGCTAAAGATTGTGACAGATTGTAAGACCACTATTTGAAATATTTTATTTGAACGCAACTTTAAGCACACAACAAAATTCGCTTCACAGTGTCGCTCACTGCCTTTTGGTTTACCTATGAATGTGAGTCGTTTCATATCACGGATAGGAGTTTGGCATGGCATATTAATTAAAAAAATTTATTATTTATGAAGAATTGACAGAAATTTTACTATCGATAACAGAATTTTATTTCTACATCAATTATGATTTTATACCGTAAAAATATGTATTGTACGTACATACATACATACATACATATATGAATGTTTCCAAAATCTAGAAAGTCGCCGTTGTAGTCAGATAAAATAAAGAAAAAATAGTGTGTTTAGTGTAAAAGATAGATAACTTTTGCTTTCGATTTGTTTATTCTGAGATGTATATGTATGTATGTATGTACATATAAGCAATATACATGATACATGATATCAGAGACAGGACAAAATTTAGACCACTTATTTTCGACTGCTTCTAGAAAAATTAAAAAATCTACGAATTGGAACATAATGTTTTTAAAGTTTTTTTTTAACTAAAGTGGGATAATGTACTCGTAGTCGACATGTTGTAATATTTGTGTAGCCTCTAGCATGAGTTAGCACGGGACATACTATTTCCCTACCACGTTTGTAATAACGATTAATTCATGTTAAAATTGTATTAACTAAGAAATATCAGAAATGAGTAATACATTTTTCAATGAATACGATGCTTGAGCTCCTTTCAGTTTTCGAAATGAAGTCTTTGAGAGCAGGAAAGAGACCTTTTTCTGTTTTGAAACCTGTTTTCCCATAATAAAGAACGTGACAAGCTCACCTGCAAGGCGGACCTTTCTGTAGAAATGCCAATATTTCGAAACCTTTCGTTTAACGATTGACACACAAAAATCACTTTCTTACACTTTAATATCTCAGAGTATACAAACAGAAATATTTGCCATCTGAAACCAAAATTACGACAAAAATTATAAAAATAACATTTCACAAGGATAAACAAAACAAATATTTTTGAAGCACAAACAATTCCAGTTTGCTTTCTTTTTTTTTTGTTTTTATTTAATCCTTCAAAATTTGTTGAAATGAGAAACAACAAACATTCTCATAATATCTTTAGAATTTATTATAATTCTTAGTTCAAAGTATGTTGTATGGAAACATGACGCATTATTGTCTCATGTGCACATGCGCACCAGCGTTATACAATGACATCTTTTAAAGAAAATAACATCTTGTGTGTTGCCTTAACAACTTCATGAAAGACAATTTACATTTTTTTCCTTATATTTTTATTTATTTATATTAAAGATTAGGAATTTATTTATTGAGGATTTTCATAATGTTCTTTTTGTAGATGGTAAATGTTTTTCCATCTTTCAATATGCAACTTCCGTTGCACATGTGTAATACGATAAGGAAACAGTGTCGATGATAGAAATGTGTTTTTTGTCATGAATGATACATTTTATACGAGGTATTTGGAACCACAATCCCAAACAAGTGCTGTCAATGCTTTTAATAAAAAATCCTTGTGCAATATTTTGTTACTTCGACCTGTCCTTTAGAACTCCTTCATTCATACACACGCATGCATTTGCTTGTAGCATGTGTGAAATAACTGGCATATTGTCAGCTCAAATGTCTTTTTTAATATAAAGAATTTGCAGAGCATGAAATATGACACTCTTATTGCGTTTATGGGTTTTAAAAATTACACTGTTTTGCAAAAAGAGAGTAAAAAAATTTATGGTTTAAATAGACATCCTGTAAAACAGGATATTACCATTTCATGGAATAATTAGGATTGTGTCAGGCAAAGAGAAGCCAAGTTTCTTAAAGGATTTGAAATTTTTAAACAAAAAATCATGTTTTTGGCCAAAAAAAACTTTCAATTTAAAATTAGTAAGTTTTTTAAAAACTTTTATGAAAAACATTTTACAGAAAAGAAAATTTTGTTGACAACAATTTTTAAGAGGGGCTTTCCTATTATTAGTCTTGTTGACAAAAAGTTTGACATTCATAGAGAATTTCATAAAATAAAACTATTGAATCTAAACGGGTTGTAAGGGGTCTCTTAAGCCTTTTAAATCAGCGACATTTGGATTCTGCTCAATTACCTCTTTTGGTAGTTTATTCTAATCTATCGAACGTAGATCTTTGGAGAAGTATACATACTATATATTCCCTTGAATTCATTAAGTGAGGCATATTCTTACAGCCGTATTAATAAAAAAGTCTTAAATAATGTTTAAAATACATTTTAGTTAAAACGCTTTTTAATCCTAAAACACGTTTTTTAAAAATTTATATTAATAATCAGTATTTTAACTAACATACGTTTTAAGGTTTTTCAAAAATGAGGATGGCAGCCCTAGCTTTTTTATTTACCACTTGACTCCTTATGATGCAAAACCGTGATTATTAATTCACGCAGTAATCGTATCTAAATAGTTTTATTGTCGTGTTTAATAAGAATATTGTTTTTTATAGAACAAAAAACGTATGATAAGTTGTATATTAATCAAAAAACTAATAACAGTAAAAATATTGCTTGGTAAGATTGCAATTTTAGTGACTTATTTAATTGCAGTTAAATGAGTATTTGAATAACGAGTTTCATACTATTTGTTTTGATTATTTACACATCACTACATAGTTCTGTGCGGTCAACATTGGTTTTATTTGAAATTTGTGTAAATTCCTTATTTTCAAATCGCGCTTTTATTTCAGACTCGTTAAAAATGTGGCAGTCGTGCGTACTCCCCCTCCATCATGCCACTAAATCTAAAATTTTTAGCTGGGCATCGCAAACAACTTATTTAATAAAAACATTAAATTTGAAATTACAAATTACAATTGTTGTTACCTGCACATTCAACGAATAAAATCCTTTCCTATTGATGTAATATTGTGCTAAGTCACCTCCAGTTTTTTTAATTTTAATATGGGTTCCATCTATAGCGCCAATAATACCAGGGAAGTTTCTTATTTCTCTAAACTGTTTTGCTGGTTTCACCTCTTCTTCAATAGATGTTGGCATTCTTATCAAATTTTTGCCAAGTTTAGCAAGAGAAAGAGCACGAGCTACTTTTTTACAAATCAAGCTCACACTTGGCTGTGACAGACCATGAAGATCTCCAGCATCATCCTGAAACTAAAATCATGGTTTTGTGTCATTATTAACATTACTATCACTGAAGGCAAACATATATACTTCTCTTCGTCCCCAGCATCGTAAAGATACTAGAACCTGTAGTTCAGGAGACATTCCGCAACCTCTACGCTCTACAGATATATCCGTTCTCACCAAATTTACAATTTTGTTAACCGTTTGTTTATTAAAGCGGTACTTCTGCTTAAATTGGTTGTCCGGAATAGAAAACGGATCGCTTCTTGGTTTGTAATTTTTCTTTTGGCGGTTTCTTGAAATTTCATCAATACGTTCTATTATAAATTTAATTAAAATTATAAATTTTTTACTTTTGTTCATATTACATTTGTTCTTACCAATTCTTTTGATCAAATATAGCGTGTCCATTATTTATTCGAAACAAACGGCTTACTTTTTTGATTAAACGTTTTTTTTTCACAAATAACAATCAAACAATCACAATGAAAACAAACACTGCACAATATGACATCTTCTTAAAATAGCTTTAAAACAGGGTAGAACCAATTTTAAAATTTCCATATTTACACAAGGTTTAAAATGTGCATTTTAAGCTAAAATTCGTTTATTAATACAATTTTAATGAATTTTGCTTAAAAATGCTTTAAAATGCGTTTTAAATTTTTATTAATACGGCTGTTAGACTTTTACAAAGACGTCGTTTCCATTCTGAACATTATCAAGAAAATTTTATCTAAAGAATTTTGATTGTGGACTATTCTGCCTCTGTCCACCTCCTACGTTAAGAGTTAAAACAAGAAATTAAGGGATTATATACTTAATTTATTTTGTGTACACGTGAAAGATGAGTTTTTTTGTTGTCCTAAAGTCATGAGAAGGATTATGACAGGAATATATATAAACTTTAACAGGATTGACATATTTTTCACAAAAGAAAACGGCATAAATAAAAATTATCGACGTCATACATGTGTACTAAATTTTTAATTTCAATTTTAGTTCACTTAATGTATTTTTATAGTTTGCTATATTTTCACACTTTCATACTTATATACTTACTTACATACATACATACTGATTGAGCAATAAAACGTCGGCGAAGTAAAATAATAAATAAAATGGCTCCATTAGCTTAAAAATAATGCGTCAAAAAACATCAGAGACGCCGCAACTTTGCTTTATAATTTACACGCAACTGCAGAGTTGTGCAAGAATTAAGCTCTATCTTCCTACCACTTTCACCACCTGTCTATTTCTTCCCTATCCTTCTCTCTAGTTCCAGTGCAATGCATTGCATATGTAGGGGATAGCCCCTGAGCACTGGTCCAAGATAAAAAAAAAAAAAAAAAAAAAAAAATAAACACAAACGAAATTAGAAAAAACACATTTGGCTTTTGCAAATAAATAGACAAAATAAACATAATTATAGATGATAAATAAGAATATAAAAGCAATGTTTATTTAAAATGTTGAAAACGAAGTAAATAAATTGAAAAACCCCCCAACAACAACTTTTATATGACTCTAGTGTTTGAATTCTATTTACGCTGATATTTATTTCGAAAACTCCCCTGAAATTATTCATAGAAAGTTATCGAAGAACAGAACAAATAGAACAGAAGTTTCATATTCGTTGGACATGTGCGAAAATCATACCACTAACAAATAAAAAACTTGTTGTATTTAAGATTAGAATGGTCAAGATTCAATAAATAATTAAAAAAAAAAAATTTAGCAGAGTTTATCGGAATCTGTGATGAAAGTCACATAGACCAACTGCCTCGCAAATCACCTGACTCGGCCTCTGTTAACGTCTCCAAATCTAGATGCTGAATAATAAAATAAGTGAAATAAAATGCCGATAAAATGCCGAAATGTGTTGTTGTTGTTATTACAAGAACAACGAGGTTTAAAGGATAATTTTACATTGAATAGTAAAAACCGCTTTTAATATTATAATATTCGACTAATTCTTAATCGAATATTACGTGTGAAAACAAAAACAAACAAAAAACTAAAAATCTGTAAAAAAAAACATTGAAGTGACTCAATAAATGAACGAAATATTATTAATTTATTCAAATTCAAATAAACAATTCACGTATTTGCAATTTTTCAACATATCGACGAAAATTAAATAAAAAAAAGGAGACTTTTTTTATTGAAAATGAGATGTGCACACTACGAAGACTGTTGACACAATTTATTATTTGACACACCAACAGCATTCGTTTAAAATCTTGTTTTTTTTTGTGACTCAAAAGCAAATTTGTATTACTCTTATTTAAACCATTAAGAGGTACTCGTATTTGTTGTTTATTTAACTAGAATTTAATTCAGTTGAAGTACTATCCTTAAGCCGAAATGGCAAATAATCTTCATCATTATATATAGATACACAATCAAGAGTCAGCGTGTTGGCTCTGTAACCAGAAAGATCCAGGTTCGATTCCCAGCTAGGTCAAATCAGACAAAAAGTCTTTTCTGAGTTCTCTGTGCTACAGCACCCTCCTTCGTCGGTATTTGAGCAATAAAACGTCGGCGAAGTAAAATAATAAATAAAATGGCTCCATTAGCTTAAAAATAAAGCGTCAAAATTAACATCAGAGACGCCGCAACTTTGCTTTATAATTAACACGCAACTGCAGAGTTGTGTAAGAATTAAGCTCTATCTTCCTACCACTTTCACCACCTGTCTATTCTCTATCCTATCCCTCTCTAGTTCCTGAGGGGATAGCTCCTGAGCACTGGTCCAATATAAAAAAAAAGCATTAAATATGATTTCCTAAACTTATACTCGTATACGGATTGATAAACTGATAGTGTGAATTGCATTAATGCGTAGTGGTGAAGAAGAGTACAAAGATAAAGAAATCATTAATGCAATACTTGAGTTTGTATTTTGAAAATTAATGACATTCTGTAATTGCTTGAAGTTCAATTTGTCTTGACTGATTGATTATTTACTTTGTTTATGTACGTCGTAATGATGGTAAAATAGCATTGGCAGTTAGTTAAATTTGTTGGGTATTTGAAAAATACATTGATATTAATATATGTATGTATGCACACACATATGTAAGTATGTATGTAAATAGAATATTTACTTAGCGTTTCCACATGCCAATTGGCAGCTCCAGTGGCAGCAAAATTTACATGCCACTAAATGTCAAAAAAAATGACAGAACTATAAACAATGTTACCCTGTTAAAAATGTAATAAAAATTTACTTTAAAATTGAAATTAAAAATATAATTTTTTAAATGTATTATTATGATTTATTTCTTGAAGTACGCACCAAACGTAGTAATTCATACAGACGTAATGATTTAAAGAACAATGTTAATGAATCGATAGCAAAAGATTTTCTATTAAAAAGTTGAATTAATTTCAGAAATCAAATATTTTTTAAGTTTATACATCGACGACATATTTGAAATGAAGTGTCAATGGCATGTGTGAACATAAAACAGAGTGGCAAGCGATTCGAGTGTTTCGAAGAATTTTTCGATGATACGAGTAATGCCTTTGTATTTGCTAGTAGCCTGCAATCACTGACACCGCAGCAAAACCTACTGTATCGCAGTAGGCAGGTTTATAAGGGAATATTGAGGTAGAATTCGCTTCCAAACCTACTTACATACGTATTACATGATATTTGTTCGCAATGTCCCACTTTGGAGCATTTGCTTTTAAATGGTTTTTTCAGCGCAGACAATATGTGGTGAAATGATGGAATCGAAAAGCATTCACAAAAAAAATTTGTTTTTTTTTTGTATTGTTAAGGAATCCAAAAACAAATATGTATTTTCTTTATTATTGATATTGGTAAGGCAATATATATGTGCTTACTGTAAATCACACTCATAAGGCAGGAAAAGTAAATACTGCTTCCAAATTTTGAATTATTTTTTGCTGGGTAGATACGCAAAATCAGTCTAGAAAGAAATTTTCCATGGCGGTTTGGTTAACGTAACCCATTAGCCATTTCTGTTCTGCTTTGTTCTAGACTATTGCTGTCCATTTCCAAACAGCGTTGTGTAAAATCAGTCTTTCCATGTACTAGCATTTGTGTATTGCGGTCATAATACCAATATTGATTGCCAGCAAGATTGTGACAAGGCCACAACCAAATGGGAGCGCGAGACGACCAGGTCTGCACTTCTAAACAATTTCCTTAGTGACGCAAATTGTGCCGAAAACTAAGCTGGAATCTTTGTGCGGCATAAGGAAATTTGAGATCAGGAGAGCTGACGTCTTTCGGTAGAGCTTAAGTCTATACAAAGTTTGGGTCCAGCCAGACTTTGAATGGCACCGGAAGCAAAATCATTGGGTTTTATAGGTCTGGTGCTACAGTTTCGAGGAACCATTTAAAGTTTTTACAATTTAAATTTTTTCTTAGCAATTTCTGTTGTCTTAAGTTTCCGGCGTCAATTTGATTCAGCTCGGGTATGCGTTCATAGAGGTAATCTTTGTATTCATCCATCCAAACTTCAGCTACTCGTTTGTATTTCTACAACAAAAAAAACAATTTAGTTTATTTTTATTTATAGACATACATTCATAAATGGAATTTCTTCCTTTGACCTTGGAAATAAAATCGCCTTTTGTGTTAGTGTATTTGATTCTAAACTCTGGATCGCGGTATAAGTGACCTATTCTGGAGCAGGGTACTTCCAGTAATCTGCCACTGCACAGCCAAATTTTAAAGCTCAATTCAAATTGTTCGGCACCCCAGATTTCTAAACTGTCATCGTAGCAACCCAAAAGCCAAAAATATTCCTTCATAATGGCAAATAAGCCACCATTCATTACGGGATTGTTGTGTGGTTGGGACTGCAGAGCTCTTTCCTCTTTTAGTAGAGGCAGTTGCACATAATTAAATTGCCAATTGAAACATCCTCTTTATGGCATTGAACCCTCATACTCCATGGTATCATATTTGAATACATCTATTATAGGAGTTGTGCAAGTTTTGTTATCCTGCATGATGGGAGCCAACAGAGGAGGCAACCAATCTTCATTAACGTCGACATGGGCATCTAAAAATACCAAAACTTCTCTCGCAGCTATGAGGACTCCCTTCATCCTGCCTCTTATTAAACCCTCTCTTCGAAGTAGATGTATTATTTTGATTTTATAGTGAAAGTGATTTTCTATTAGACTATCGATTTCTTTATGGCCATTGCTATAGTTGTCAACTAGAATGATTTCTTTTAAGAGTTCCGGAGGAGTACGAGCTATAAGTGCATATATTGTTCGCAATATAATAGTGGCATATTCGTTGTGATAAATTATTATAATACTGCACTGTGGCATTTTGGCTGGATAAAGTGAGTTATACAGCTGAAAATTAAATAAAAAATTTTATTAAAACAATTTAAATTCATTCGCACTCCGTACGCTTCTGGTAACCTACTTTGGCAATTATAACCATTATTATGTTTAAGAGTTGCCTTATAAATGATTGTTTAACTTTAAAATTGTTATCAGGTGTCCGTCTGTTTCCGAATTAAGAATACTTTGCCAATACATTTTATAATCTTTTGAAAAATTATCCTGTGATGAACTTCTTGATTGTTTTTTTTTGGCCAAATGGCACGTATGTCGAATAAACTCCTTACGGAGTCATTTCTGTTACTTCTGTCGTGAGAAGAATCAAATCGAATGTGCATGAACACTATTGCCTCTATCACCCCTCTCGAAACATTATTTTCTTGTTCTAGAAAAATGCATTGTCGGGGTAGGGGTTATCCCCTTAGTGCCGGTTCAAGATATAGAAAAAGTCCGAAAATAAATAATAGCATTCTTTTTCCTAAATGCAATTTAGAAAATTTACTACCCTACTTTACAGATACTTCATTAATGGTAAATTCCGAACCGAGAACCATCAAGACCCAGTTGGCCTGGATCGACAGTATTCCTTGAGGCCGACCTTTGTTTTTTTTTATCTTGGACCAGCACTCAGGCGATGCC
Source organism: Dexiosoma caninum (assembly GCA_963924685.1). NCBI lineage: Eukaryota > Metazoa > Arthropoda > Insecta > Diptera > Tachinidae > Dexiosoma > Dexiosoma caninum. The sequence goes on from OZ004729.1 coordinate 62,943,827, forward strand.
CCCTACATATGAGATGCATTGTGCTGGAACTAGAGGAAAGGGATAGTAGCAGAAATGATTGGAGGTAAAGCTTCACTATCTTACAACACTGCTTTTTGCACGTTTTTTTTTACAGCAAAGTTGTAGCGTCTTTGATGTCAATGAGACGTATTAAATTTTGAAGCTGTTTTTAGTAGCTATTTTTTAGTAATTATTTTACTTCGCCGGTGCTACACAATACCGACGAAGGAGGTCGTTCTGATGTGCCTGTGAATTGAATACAGCTGAAGCCGTTACTGTTCAGCGACCACTGACTATGCCTTCGCCACTGAAACCTTCCGACAACAACTGACACAAAGACACTCAAATGCACATCAGAAAAAATGCGAGATGTTTTTTTATGAGTCTGACACTGGGGTTGAACCCAAGAAAAATTTTCGTTTTGTAGTCAACGTGCAGACTATTTTGACCATCGCCACCCTCACTGAATTTATTTATCCCGTTATGTAGATAATATATTATAAAGACAATAAATTCCAATATGTTCAATTGCTTATCCAATCCTGATAGTTTAGGAGACAGGTATTCCATAATTGGCACTTGTATCATAATCAACACTCTTATGCTCTCCTTGAACGGAACTGGGACAAATAGCTTTCGGAATTTGGAAGGGAGCGATATACCGTCCTTGTTGACATTCTGATAAACCAACTAGAAAAATCCTCTATTTTGTCATAGTTGGACATAAAATATAATAAATAAAAATAAATTTCCATATTTTTCGTGGGCATCATGCAGATCATTTACACTGTTTATTATTTATATTTGAATATGAATTTTGTCCAACGTTACTCCTAACATTTACTCCTAAATTATTATTCTCCCTGAAACATGTCTACAGGCAAATGCTTTGGCAATCCTCTTTCTAGTACAAAAGCAAATAATAAAACAACTCCGCTCTGCACTCACCTTTTGTGTCTTGTATCTGGTATTAAACGTTGCAATGGCAAACTCTCGGAGAGCTCAACATTAAAACCGGTTAATTGCAAACTTTTTTTGCTGTTTCTGGTATTTTTATTTTCGGTAATTTTTAAGTTGTACGTGACGTTTGTAGTGGCCATTTGACCAAATTTACTCGTATCGAAACCCAAAACTGTGTCGTGTGGCTTGTGTGCGTCTTGTTGCCGTTGCCCGTTGTTTAAACGAATACTCGTAGTCGTACCTGTTTGCTGATGATCGCGTGTTCCCTGTATACTGTGTGTTTGTGTGTTAATATGCCAATCACGTAGTAGTTTATTAGAGTACACTACGTGTTTCTTTGTTACATTTCGATGAATAATTGCGCTAATGGTGCTATTGCTTTTGCTGTTGCTCCTATTGCAATTGTTGCTCATGCAGTTGCCTTTTTTGTATTTGCAAAATGTTAACAACATCAAATTTCGTTCATGACTGATAATGCCGTAGAAAATAATTAAACAAATACTTAAAGCACTTAACAAAAAATAACATTTTCAGCAACGCCAGCGAGGAGAGCGTTTTAAGCGAGACATAATTTAAGACTAAAATTTAAGAGACATGTATGACTGGAACAGCAACGAGATCAGAAATAAAAGATTTCTATTTTTTATTTTTATTTTATTGTTTATGAAAGCTCTAGCAGAAACAGAAGAGCATGTTTAACTAGTAGTAAGTTAATCACAATTAAGTGTAAAGTTTTTAATGAAAGCTTCCTAAAGAAAATGTTAAAAATGTTGCTGAAATAACTGCGAAACTAAAAGGCGCACCCTCCCTCTTTACATCGACCAACTTCCTCAATGCATACGCTTTGTAAACGCATACGTGAAATTATATGCAATGCATGTTTCTAATCCCTTGGTTGCTCAGTTTGATGATCATCTCCCAAATCGTTGCATCAATTTTATTTGGTATGCGAATGAAATATTTAAGGCATATCTTTTACGTGTGAGTTGTTCCATAATGGCGTTCTTAACGTCATCTATTTATGAAACATTTCACAGCAAAACAGAGATACACCTAAGACCTGCTCCACATTGCATACACTTATTGTATTTGGCTTTACTTATTATTTATTTATGTATAACAATATTGTTTTCCTATTAATTTTTTTTTACTTTATTCATCAACTTTGAAATAACTGAGGTTCACTCTGGTAAAAATTAGTTCCATTATGAAAATTGGATACGTGTTTCTCAATTTATTTTATTTGTTTGAGTACAAGAAAATTATGTAAGGATTTCCTACTCGTTTAAGAACTCTATATTTGGCCAAAAATATCGTCTTCCTTTAAGCCATGTTCACATAAACTCTCCTCGGTCCATTTATCAATTTTAGCCTGCAATTCAGGAGACAATTCATCTTTAAAGGAACCCACAACGCCACGTCTCATAAATCTGTTAAGAAAAAGGTGTTCAAAACAAATTAAAAACGTTTCTTAAATTATTGAAAACTTACTGGAACTCTTTTTTAGCACCTGGCAAGTTTTCTTTCAGAAAATCGGTCAAGTTAGTTTGATTATTTTCTAAAGGAAATCACAAATTAAAATTAATTTATTGTAGTGCAACGCTTGATTATTATTTTCATGCCTCTCATATTGCAGAATGATAAATGTTCAATTGCTTTTTTCAACTCATCTGGGTTCAGTTGAGGCTTGTCCAAGAAGGTACACAGTTTTTGTAAAACAGCTGACAAGTCACGCTTCATTTCTTCATAAGTTACAAAAAAAATAAACGGTTCATGGCGCATTTTCCAAAAGTCCACAACATGTGTCCAGAAATTTGCATAAAGGATTTCGTTATTAATAAAATCATCTACAAATTCATTGAAGTCATTGCCATGCCACATGCTTAAGTTTTTCGTGAAGTGATAAGCAGATACAATGACATCTTTAGCATTGCGAGCAACGTAAATAATCTAGAATTAAATTATATGCATTTTATTTGAGGACAATTGGAAGTAATTATTTCTTGACTTCAACGTACAACATTTGTAAGCAGCCCCGCCCATTGCTTACCTTTTGTTTTTTCTCCCACATTTTTTGTGGCAATAAATTGGCCGGCATGTGTGTCTTAATCAAACGAGGACTAGGCAATTGTTTGCACATTTGTATTGCATTGGGGATGTTGGGCATAATTCCATGGAAGCTAAAAAATATACAGTGAATCAAAGTAATATTGGGACAAAGCTAAAATGATTTATGTGGAGATAATTAAGCACTATGTTAACTGATTTTAATGCAAAATGTTCATGCTTTTGTGTAGCTAACACTGTGCTAATTGCCATCTCAAAAGATTATGATTCTTAAGTTTGTCAAAATTAATTTATAAATAATTATTCACAATAAGTTAAAAATGCAGTACAAAGTAATAATGGGACAGGTGGCATCACTATATAATCTAGGCTTTATAACGGAACATTTTGCAAAAATTTTTTGTTTAAAAGTTGCTAGAGTGTATTACAGATTAATTTTTGATAAGTTTTTAAAGAAAATTAAAATATGGCGCCACGGGGTTCACAAACATCGCCTCAAATCAGAAAACTGATATTAGAACATTCGAAATCAGGAAAAACCGTGAGAAATATTGCGGAAATAGTAAATAAACCAAAATCTACAGTGTTTAACATCATAAAGCGATATGGAGGTACAGAAACTTTTCAAAATGTAGCAAAACCAAGCAAAAGAAAAATATTTTCCGACGCGGATGAACGATGGCTTATGCGACAAATCAAACAAAAACCCTACTTAAGCGCTCCCAGACTTGCTGCTGAAGCGGAAATACATCTAGCAAAGAAAGCTAATCCCGAAACGGTAAGAAATGTGTTAAGGAAACACAATTATAATGGCCGGGTAGCTAGGAGAAAACCTTTTATTAATAAGGTTAATAAGCTTAAACGAGTGCGCTTTGCTAAAGACCACAGAAACAAGGATTTATCATTCTGGAATAAGGTAATATTCACTGACGAAAGCAAATATAACATATTCAGATCGGATGGAAGGTCATTCGTTTGGAGAAGACCAAATGAAGAACTGTCAGAAAAAAATTTGAGACCTACTGTTAAACATGGCTTGGGGTCAGTTATGGTGTGGGGTGCAATATCAGCAGCTGGTCCCGGTAACCTTCACATTATTGAAGGAATTATGGATCATAAATATTATATCAACATCCTGCGTGCTAATCTTGCAGAAACAGCAGAGAAATTGGGACTGGCGAATGATTATTACTTCTACCAAGACAATGACCCCAAGCATAAGGCTCACAATGTAAGGTGTTGGTTGCTTTACAATTGCCCACATGTGCTCGAAACGCCTCCGCAATCACCCGATCTCAATCGATTGAAGGCTGTAATAGAGAAAAAAGGCCTTCCAACTAAATATTAAACATTATATATTTAATACTTAACTTGTTACTTTATTACATTGTCCCATTATTACTTTGACAGGATTTTCTGTGTTGTTTTAGTTTTTTTGTTTTTATATCACAGTGACGGTAGTCAATGTATTTTTTATTTATGTTCTTGATAAATAATAAAAATAAAAGTATAAATATAATTTTATTTTCTTCTTAAACCAATAAATTCAAAAAAATAATTCGAAAGTTATTGGATAAACAGCTTGTCCCATTATAACATTGAGTCACTGTAAGTGTAATAATTGACCAGTATGATATGGTACAGTGCGTTCTGGATAATTGCAATCGAATGGACACCCAGTCCGTTGCAATCAACTGTTGAAATAACCGATCGCTAAATATTGTCCGTGCTAACAACTCCTTTTTATACAATAATCTAAATCTAAAACTAAGTGACCTCAATTGGGCTAAAACAAAAATCCAACTTCGTTACACAGTCCTTATGTTGGGCTACTTTTGCTACATTTTATCTCTTTGCGAAAACTACGTTGTGGGCAGTTGGTGCTGAACAAGCACAGAATATTATGGGCTGACGTTTACTTTTAAAATTAAATAAAAATTACCTCAGATTTCATTAAGAAACACACATAATCGCTAAATTTCGTTCTATATATGTATGTACATACATACACATGCATATAACAACAAAAAATTCAACTCAAAATGTTGAATGCCATTCAACTCTCATGATGATTGGAACGTTAACCTTGAAAAACTTCCTCGAATTTGTAAATGGAAAGTTAGACAACAACGAATTTTATGTGGAAATAACTCAAATGTTTCTTTAAACTACGGGCATCCCTTTTAGCAGTCCGATACCAATTTTTGGTTACGAGAAGAAAATTAAATAAACCGTTTCACTTGTGATTATTTCTTATATCTTGAGCACCCGCAAAAATTTATAATTTTATTTCATTTAACATACATACATACATATGTATGTACATACAATATAAATAAATAATGAACAGTCAAAATTTATGAAAATCGTTCACAGATCAAATATCTCATCACCACGAAAATTTCGTTTGCGTCAGTCACTCTCTTCTTTAGCTAGAAAAATGCCGTTATCGCTTGTTTATATGTACATCATCAACTAAAGAGTAGTACAGTGCGCTTACTAGTGCTTAAGTAGTTTTCTTTCACCCGAATAGTATTAATTCGAGTTGTGACTCTTAGATATCCTATTTCAACTTTAATTTTAATATTATTTACTCACTCTATGAATGGACTTTTGGTTAGGACCAGCGAGTCTTTCCCCTTGGCAAAATCCAAATTATTCAACAACAGCCATGCACATTCCTGCATCCACGTAGTTCCACTCTTCATGAACGTCACCACGAAAACATCATCGTCGCGCAATTCGAAATTAAGAATTTCAGGTAAAACCTTATCAAAATCAGTTGGCAAGGTACACCAGGTCTCCGACCAATTTTTTTCTAAAGGTATATTTGTACCATCTGTGGCATATTGTTTCAATTGATAAGGAGAATGCGATTCAGATGCTACTGTGTCAATATGACGGCTTATTAAAACGTTATGCGGCATTTTTTTGTCAGTTGTGTGCAATGTCGCAGAGCTGTTAAAAAACTGATTTGAATATATTGCCAGAAAGAAAAGGAAAAATAATTATTCAACTTTTATTTTATAACAATATATTTCTTGTTCATTTACATTTTTTTCACTTATAATGACGTTATCTGTTCAAATTTATGATTGAGACGTTGTTAAATACATACAAGAGCAAAAATGTTGAACAACCCGAAATAAAGTGCATAACAAACAAGCCAAATAATTTAACAAATTGTAAACGGGTAACACTGCATATATTATACACCCTACACTACAGAAAACTACATCGAAAGGCAATGCAATATATACTACTAGCTATTCTTAAGAGTCTAGTGTGTACACTATCTTCGGGTCTAGACAGCACTCCCAACACATTTCATACTAAATCAAAATGACAATCAATTTCAATTCAAATACTATGAGCGCCAAAATAAAGTGTACAAAAGGATTTTTGCAATATAATTTTTTTTAAAATTTTTCAAAATACGATTAAGTTTAACAATTTATGTTTTCTGAAATCAGTATTCATCTCTTTACTTAAATTTAAAAAAACAACAATATATCTTTACAACAACAAAAGTTATGAAACAAAAACAAAATCTACTCCATATATTACGCACCAAAATAAAGTGTACACAATTTTTTTTATACAACCAATAGTGAGTTAATATTTGGTTGCTTTTCCTTTTGCTTTTATAACGGCATTCAGCCTTCGAGGCATCGATTCGACTAGCTTTTTTGTTACGTCGGACGAAATTTTCTGCCACTCTTCCGTTATAACCGATTTCAGCATTTCCTTATTGCTTATTATTCTCTTCCGGATTTGGCGGTCCAGGTACTCCCACAAATGCTCGATTGGATTTAAGTCCGGAGATTGTGGAGGGTGATCCAGTGTTTTGGGAGTATTGTACAGTAGCCATTCCTTTACTATTCCAGCTGTGTGTTTGGGATCATTATCATGTTGAAAGATCCAAGATCCCTGTAATCCCAGTTTCTCCATACTAGTTGGCAAATTGTTTCTCAAAATATTTAGGTAGTCCATCTTGTTCATATTACTTTCAATAAAAAATAAATTTCCAACTCCGCTTCCCGCCATACATCCTCACACCATCACTGAACCGCCACCGTGCTTAACAGTGGTAATTAAATTTTGATCGGCATATTCATTATGCTTGCTTCTCCAAACTTTTACAGTTTTTTTCTGGCCAAATATCTCAAATTTGCTTTCGTCGCTAAAGATAATATTATTCCAGAAAGAAACGTCTTTATTTATGTACTTTTTTGAATAATCAAAGCGTTTTCGCTGGTTAATTGTTGATAATAGCGGTTTCTTCCGTAGAAATCGGCCATGTAACCCATTCGCATGTAGTGTACGTCGAATTGTCGTGGCGCTTACGCTGGTACTTGTAGTAGCTGAAACTTCCTCTGATATTTTAACAGCACTTTTAAATGGATTTTTCTTCACATCACGCACTATAGACCTTACTTGAGTCTCACTTAAAATTCTTGGTCGGCCTGCACCTGGGAGATTTTCTATTTTACCCAACTTTTTATATTTGTCAACTATTTTCTTTACAGTATTATGGCTTCTATTAATGAAATTGCCAATTTCTCGAAAACTTTTGCCTTCGTTGCGAAATTTTAAGACTAATTCTCTAACATCAGAGGAAGTTTGTTTGCCCATTTGAAAAAAATACTTAGCTGTCCTCACACAAAAACTTTTTCAAGCAAGAATGCTTAATAGAAAATGTAATAAAAAAACAACCAAATAAAACGGTATTTTGTACAGTAAGATATCGTGAAAATGCCACAGTTGTAAAGTGTACACTTTATTTTGGTGCGTAATATATGGAGTAGATTTTGTTTTTGTTTCATAACTTTTGTTGTTGTAAAGATATATTGTTGTTTTTTTAAATTTAAGTAAAGAGATGAATACTGATTTCAGAAAACATAAATTGTTAAACTTAATCGTATTTTGAAAAATTTTAAAAAAAATTATATTGCAAAAATCCTTTTGTACACTTTATTTTGGCGCTCATAGTATGTACAATCATTGGAGTAATCACGCAATGCAGTGTGCAAATATTTATTTATTTTTTTTTTTTTTTTTTTTTTTTTATCTGGGACCAGCACTCAGGAGATGACTCCTACACATGCGAAGCATTGTGCTGGAACTATAGGAAAGGGATAGTAGGAGAAATGACAGGAGGTGAAGCTTAATTATTTATTTTTGCAGCTCTGCTTTCGCACGTTCTTTGTTTATACTCGTAGCAGTGCTGAAGCTTCGGTTCAGTAGCCATTTTTATTATTGTTTTACTTCGCCGGTGCTACACAATACCGACGAATTTATTGGAATTTGAACAAATATTTATGTACCGATGTTTTTCTAAGAGAATATGAAAAGCCTTTCGATAGTTTATGGATACTCAGTTTAATAAATATAAACTATAAAATTAAAATACCCATTTCACTTCGTTGTACTCCTACACACATTTGGGGAATTCAAATGGTAGTCTTATCAAGTGATAATGTCATAATGTCTTAACATTTTACAATAGTTTAAAAAAATTGTTGTTGGGCTGTGAATAAAAACAGTCATAAAATAATAAGACTTTTAGAGCTGTGTTTATTGCTTTGTCATAAATTAGCAGTAGAAATCTGAGTTGAATGTCTAAAGCTGTTTAGTTAAGCCGTCGGCAATAATCACAAGCCGCCGCCAAAATATACAAAGAATATAAGGACGATTAAAAATTATTTACACTTTTATATATATTTATTACATCATATTTTTATATTTAAAAAAAAATTATTATCTTTGAGCCCCCTGTAGGAAAATGCAATTTAATTTTTTGGCATTTAATGAAAAGAAAAGTCAAATATTTAGATATATTCATCGTGATAAATTTCTTTATTACAATAGCCAATTGGTAATACCATAAACCCTATTGCAATATATTTTAACGGATTCCTTTAGAGAAAGACATATTAAAGTCATGTCCTTATGCATAAATCAGAGTATTCCTTGATGACGAATGTCTTTCTCTTTTACATGTTTCCCTACTTCGATCTGATGAAGAGAATATTATGAACGCACCACTACAGTCTAGTTGAAGTTGTCGAAATTCTTTGAGTCGTATTGCAGAAGAAGAACTAAGATCCCGTGGTTCTTTCATCCTTCCGCCATGTATAAGGAAATATTACCTTCACTGCTAGTATAGGTGTTCATAAATATAACATTCGGAACTTTTGCCATTCCGGTACGCCCAAATCTACATATAAGTACCATATACAGAGTATCATTAGGATCGCATACCAGATAGTAATGTGGCGCAGACCTAGCCCACTCTCATCTTCTGGTTTTTTATATTTTTGGCGCCTCATAAAATTATTAAAGCCATATGGTCGAAAAGCAAATCGATTAGCTTAAAAGGCCCTGTCATTGTCATGCAACGTTAAAAAGCCTTTATTTAACAAATGGTTTCAATGTGTAAAATGTTCTAATACTTTTGTTGAAATTATACTCATCAAACTACTTTCCTACATGCCCAAGTTGAAAATTGATATCGTTCAGAAATATCAATCGTCCATACCTGACGCTATGTGAAGCAAAAAGAGAAAAGCTTAAATCTTGTTAAAAGCTCATTCTCATTCGTGTGTGCGATAAAGAATGGCTCATTTTGCCCCTCATTCCTCATTCAAAACGAAACCAAGGAAAACGTTATAAAGCAATGAAATGCTTATCAGAAAATTCAGTAACAAATACAATAGTTCAGTTGCATAGAAATGTTCACGCTGCGTACACGGCTTTCAGACAACATTGAAAGACGCCAGAAACGTCAATTTGCAAACATAACTGCGCAAGGCAGTGATATACCACTGAAAGGTGAAGAATGGCTGGAACGTTGGTGTTCTCTACCCATGCTAGAAAACTCTTTTAGGCAATTGTATGAGTTTGAAGTTAAAAATGATGACGTTTATGTGGTGACGTTTCCCAAGTGCGGCACAACGTGGATTCAAGAAGCTACTTGGCTTTTAATAAACAACTTGGATTTTAAGCGAGCAAATCAAGAAGATTTGCCCATCCGCAGTGTTTTCATGGAGTAAGTGAGAAAGAATTCTATTTCATAGCATCTACTCACTGTTTGAAATTTAAAGTTTAAGTGCTTTATATGCAGGTATGGCCAAAAACACAATTGATATGGCGAATAAGGCCACTTCACCCAGGGTTTTGAAAACACATTTGCCAGCGCATTTAATCCCCTCACAAATATGGAAAAGGAAATGTAAGGTGAGATAAGGAAAAATGCATTGTAATTTATCTTTTATTGCTATTTTCTTGCCACTTATATTGCGTCGACCTAAAGCAGAGTGTTATCATTATTTAAATTCTACAAAACATTCAACAATTGTTATAAATTATTATTCTGCTTCTACTTCTGTGCTTAAACTTATTTACTTAATTTTTTTCTTTCTTTTTTTTAGATTGTCTATTGTACACGCAACCCGAAAGACATGGTGGTATCATATTATCACTTTCATAGTGGTCTCGGCACATGGCAGGGTCATTTAAATGAGTTTGTTGAAGATCTCATTAATAACGATATTATGTACACACCTTATTGGGAGCATGTAATGGATTTTTGGCGGATGCGCCAAGAGAACAATATATTTTTCACCACCTATGAGGACATGAATAGAGATTTGAGGACAGTCTTAATAGATCTGAATAGATTCCTAGAGAAACCTCAATTAAGCGAACCGCAGTTAAGACAATTGGAAGCACATTTGTCTTTTGATAACATGAAAGGTAAGAGAATTGCAGAAAATATTTCTTTAATCCAGTTAACGTATGTTAAACATACGAGGAGGAAAAGTAAATTTTCAATTGCACTATAATTTATGATTGCGGGAAGATTTATTCGATTTGTCGTTGTTGTATTATTAAAACAAACCACTTACTCTAGCCTTTCAAGCAATCACTTCACAAATGAGAAAGATCATCGCATTCTAAAATTATAAGCGCAAGGCTAAGGTGCAATATCACCTGGTACTAAAGGTTAGGTTGGGTGGCGGACCTACCGCGAAGGAGAACGCCACATTTATTCCTAAGCTTAGAGCACATTGTGATACCACAAGAAACACCCACCTCGAAATTGATTAGACTATAGCTCATCTACTAAGCTACGGAGGCAGTCGTAGAAGTACTTCAGTTAACGAAGCCGGCGTTCTATATTTAATTTCATTTTTATTGGACTTGCATACATACTTATGTAAGTAGTAAGGTTCGTAAACATCCCGTCGTAGTTTATACGTCACCTTTTCCAACTGACTTCTCAGTTGAAATATGTATGAGCTTTGTATCCGCCAACACAAAGTATTAATTTTGGACAACTTTTATCTTTTAAGTTGCGTTGAGTAGCACCAACTCCTGGCATAATTTTAGTTTTCGTGTTTGATCTTTTTTTCAGCCAATGAACATCTAAATCCCACATTTAACATAAAATCAGGGCATGGCAGTTACAGAGTACAGGAAGATTTTGAGTAAGTAGTAGTTATTTAAATATTGTAAATTTTTAAATTTCTTTTTCTTCAATATTTTTGTAAAACTTTTGCCAGATTTATGCGGCGTGGCATTGTAGGAACCTATAAAGACGAGTTGTCAGCTAAAGATCAAAGAAAGTTGGATTGTTGGATAGACCAGCATTTAAATAAATTTAACATTAAATTGACAGATATTTTTGGCAATATATAAAATAAAGTTTTGGAGAGAGAAATATGTTGAAGTGTCTCAAAATTACATTTTTCAACTTAATTTATTTCAATTAATAAATATTGCAAATGATGTTTTCTAATCAGAAATAATCAAATTTTATTGAAATTTTCATGATGACAATCGACTAAAGTTCACCAATAAATTTATGCTTATCACATACTTTAAGAGATCTTAAATGCCCCCCTACCCCAAAAAAAAAAACAATCAAACAAACGAAAAAAAAATACTTCTCATGTAGTTAAGTGTTCTTAATTATTTCTTGCAACAGGATTTTAGTAAATGAGTACAGAAGAACTTGTCCTTCCACCATCCAACTGAGAAAACAAAGAAATAAGTGTTGGTGTCGTCTCCCTTGCCATGGGCGAATAAAATACTCGGCAAATTTTAATGTCTGTTGATTTCCCCCTAACAACCACCACCAAGACAAGACTCCAAGTATTTTAGAAAGATTTACGTTCTGATTAAATTGATGATGTTTGATGACTTTTGAGGTGATTACAATGGCCTTAGCAATGGGTATTCCCCATCTCAATAATATTCTTGTAGCACATTTGGTTTAGAGCAGTGTAGCGTTACCGCCATTGACCACTTGCTGTGCAAACAAACGAAATTGAACTCTAAAGGTGGTAGCCTGCTACTCAATCAAACACACAGCATAAGAAACTCTCTTGCACATTCCTTTAAGACCCCATATGTTTCTTTGGCATCAGTTTGATTAAACCACCCCGGGTCATTACATGCATTTCTACATCCATCAATACGCCTCAAAGTTTTTCCTTACAAATCAATGAAAAGTGAAATAATGAGAGTCATTCCTTGCAGGAAGTTCATGTTTTGCTTTAGAATTAGAAAACCTACAGAGAAGTGTTTGTAAGTAGTCGTGATTATGAGGGAGATGCCGCTTTCACTGCACCCTTATCCAATTTATCCCTTGACAAACACACACGCACTCATGTGTGTTCTCTATGCAATTGCTGTGCGTCAGAATGATTTTCTTGTTATGGTGGGTGCGTTTAAATGTTAATTAAAAATTTAAAAACGAATCTTTACCAGTTTTTAACTTTAACAAAATTGTTGGCTTTAATTAGCCGACCACACACATTTATTTGGGTCAATTTATTCCTCAAAAGAAAATCGTTTTTGTGGAAAGCGACGAAACTTGGAAGGCGAAAATATATTCGGTTTTCTGCAGCTGTAAAGTAATTGCATGCCTTCATGTTGCGTTGTTTTGTGACGATTCCATAAATGTTCAAGTAGAATGAATAATTAGAAGATCTTTTAGTTTTTTTAAGTACAAGGATCGCAACGTAATATAAAAATTAACGTGGGGCTTCGGAAACTCATGTAGTTTGTGAGTTGTATCCTGCCGAATTGAAGCTGCTGCGTTTTGGGATAGTATTTATATAAAGTAATCAGAAGCTCTTGATATTCTTGGTGTGCAAATTCGCTCTGACGTGCGTTGGAACGACCACATTTTTCATCCCGCAAAAGAAACATTTCAGTGACTTGGCTTTTGAAGACGTTGTAATGAATACTTCACTCCAGCCAATCTCCTTACTATTCATATCACCTTAATCCGACCGAAAAATTAAATACAGCTTGTACAGGAGAGGGCGAAGGGGCTTATCGGTGACAGTAGCACATTCAACTCTATTGACTCACAGGAGTTGTGTTACAGATTCACGTCAGCACCTGCCCGTGGGGCCTAATCTGACGGTGCTCTTAACACCGAGTGAATTTTTGAAACGACTCACTAACGCCCCCAGAGCACGGGAGAGCAAAATTAGCCCGTAAGCCACTTGCCTCCGGAGATGGGTAGCAAATCAGTATAGTTATCCCTGTTCTATAATGCACCTTGTTGAGGTGTTCGAGCCACCTAAACTCTGTGTCACATCAGAATGTTTTTTCGTCAAGAACTATTTAAAAGTAGTACTGTTAGTTCGAGACACATTCCGGCGACTACTGTTGAATGGCAACAGCACCTAGTGAAGTAAAAGTCGTATCATTAATATGTGTCAAACTCACATATTCTCGAATAGACCAAAAACTTCACTCCTTGCGTATCTTTAAGTTTTAACCACAGCCACTACGAGTCCGTTCCCAATCCAGCACACACGTTCCAACTTTTCAGGGTGGACACGAAGTACTCACAAGGAGTACATCAGTCTTTAAACCCTTACTTGTCGCTGGAGGTGTGGGGCTTAAGCTGGTCCCGTAGTGCTAGATTCGAATCGAACTGGTTTTAACCAGTCCTTCATCAATCTCTAGTGAGATTTCCAAGAGTCACCTCTTCTGTCATTTTCGATCTTCAGGGAACACCAAGGCAATGCTGCACCTTGAGCTAGGTACCGCGGGGTCGCTTAAACACCCGTAGGTTTAGAAACAAGATTCCCAAACCCCCTTGCGGGGGGTGACTCACAGGAGTATCGGGGTGTAATGTGGGGTGTATCTCGTTGTTGTCTCGCTACTTCAATGAAATGCTCTCTAATGATATCAGGGAACTAGTTCCCGCCATTCGGAAATTTTTACGTTCGACAAGATAGTACACGAGATCGTATGCATTTCAGAGGAAAAATATCTAAACTAAATCTAACTTCTAGTAGCAAAGATACTAATAATTTTCATATCAATTAATGCAATCTAGTTAATAAATTAAAAACCGGTGACTAGTTAACGTTTGAAACGTATTTGGGACATAACAATATTGTTCAGAATACGAAAAATACCAAAATTGTCATTCACCTTCATTAATTTTTGTTACAATTTTCTCATTGAGCCAGCGCTTAGAATACCGGGCTCAGTTCAGATTTATAATTATGTTCCTCTTAATGCCAATTAAAACCTTTTTCCAAAATCATCTAAGTAAATTGCGGCCATAAATTAATACTAAATTAAGCCTCTTACATTTTAACTGAATCTAACAAAATGAAATAATAACATCTGAATGTTACACATTGATTAACATCATTTGTCAGCAGCTTCTCTCTCTCTCTAAGAAAAAAAAAACACTGCAACTAAAATCGGCTTAAATTTAAAGAAAGAACCCATCTTTGGTGGCTTCTCCACACTTTGCTTTGGATTCAGGCAACGGCAGCGCTTCAAGACCGAAACAAATGCACCATCAGTATCACACAATCCCAGCATGTTGTAAACAAACATTAATGAATCTTAACTGAGAAAGCAACAAGAAAAACGACTTACTTATGTGTGTTAAGAACAAGAAAAAAATGTATAAAAAATTAACTTTCATAACGTATGCATATTTTGGAAAACCATCACAGTGGAAGACAGAGGTGTGAAAGAGTTTTCTGGATTTCAATCTTCTTTGAAAAATCACTATTCAAAATTGCTCTAAAAATTTATGCCGAAACCAGTCACTGCGAGAACTACATTCAAGTGTGAATTTAAATTAAAACTTATTTATTGAAAACGGAGCGATGGATGTAGGCAAACAATATTGACTTTCATTTGCTTGCTGGCACTAACGTGCACACAAGGACAATTATTTCTCCAGGGTGTAATAAAACTGACATGTATCCCCAAAACAAACACACACTCAAGTATATAAATATACAGTGTGTGTGTGTGTGTGTGTGTGTGTGTAAATGCAAGGAACTTTGCATGAATGTGCATGAGCGTGTTTAGATTCCTTTCATTAATGAAAGTGAAATTTTGCAGAAGGAAAAAATTAAAGTGGATTGAAATTTGGTGAACTAGACAACGTACACAAACAAATATGGTGAATCCAGTTGCCCAAAGGTTAAATTTGCCTTTAATACTCGTATGTATGGATGGATTGTAATAAACTGTCAGCGTATACTTCACACTTCCTTGAATAATCCAATAACACCAGTACTCGTTGAACGACTAAATTCATCTCTTTTCATGTGTACAGTTTGAGAGGAAAAAAGGAAGAAAACTATTGCGCCTAGAGAGAGGGAAGGAAAGTATTGGGGTGTGCAAAGGTAAAGTGCAGAGAGATAGAAAACAGGAAATTAAAAGTGTAAAGCAATTTAAGCTAGTTTAATTGAAACTTCTCCCTTCCTGCTTCTATCTTTAGCAAAGTCATGGGACTACTTCACAACTAGTTTGTTGTAACGGTAGACAAATTAAATCACTTGGCTGCGGATGTGTGTGTGTGCGTGTGTGTGTTTGGGGGTCATCACATAAAGTGTTGTCTCTTATATTGAGGCTGATGTCGTTATGTTTGACATTTTTTTTGTCAACCATAATGGCTTTTTTTTTATTCTATCTTGGACCAGCACTCAGGGGATGACCCCTACACATGCGATGCATTGTGCTGCAACTTATAATTTAATTGGCTTATAATTTATGTTGCCCTGCACATGCTCCAGTTACAAACGGTTCGTGTTTAGCACCTGCCTTTAAGTGCTAGCAGCAAATTTAAAACATACATACATATATTTATGGATGTATGTGTATGTGACATTTCCTTCTCTTCGGTAGTTTTTCCTCATTTTGTTTAATTAATTTAAAAACAAAAATTGTAAGAACAGCCCAGACACAATTCATAGTGAACTTGAATTTATGGTTTCTTTGATTTTTATTGCAGTGGCCTTGCACACAATTCTTCTTAAAATTAGAAAACGATTTTGGGGAAATAATTTATTATAAAATTCTTTCGTTTGCCTCGAAAGGTGCCCGTGTTACACAATGATTTTCACAGCTAAGAAACTACTGATTGCCACTTTTACAATAGCTCTGTTCATTTACTTTACTAGTAAAAATTAGCAACGAGAGAGTAACAAGAAATTATCCGAAATTACTCTCAAAAATGTGAAAAAGTAAATGAACACTTTACTAGCTAAAATTTTCAAGTTAAAGTAGTGTTGTAATGTATAGGTATATATGAGTACTTAATAACTACAACCTATATTTTTTGGACAAATTATACATATACATATGTATATTATTATAAAAATATTGTGATTATGGTCATTTATATTCAGCATTGTCGTGACTGGTGTTTTTCGAGTACGGCTTGTAATAGAATAATGAAAAGTTTTGCAATTTTATTTAATCCAATACTAGGCGTAGTCGAAATACGCTAAACACGATAAGGGTGATTAGCTACTTCTGAATAAAATGAATGAATAAAAAATCTATTATTAATTAGTTTATACGTTATAACAGCCTGCCTACACATAGCATTTTTATTTCAAACAACGGAAATAACGGCAGAATGAGGTCGCAAAAATGTTTATTTCCAACTTTGTGTTCTATTTTCCAAACGACTTTTATAATGTGTTGATTCCTCATTCGAACTGAAGTTCATGGGGGTTTTGAGCGTTTTGTTTGACAAAATTTTGGGACTTAGGTACATACTATGAACTATGTTTCATTTCATATGTACACCAATAACTTTTGCGAATTTATCTAATTTGATGTAAATTTACAAGTTCCAAATTTTGACTTCTATTTCTTTTCAATATAGTCTTAGTTTTTCAAAATAAGTCTTTCTAACCATAAATGAAATATTTTCAAAAGTTTTACATTTATAGACAAATAATATAAATGATTTTTACACACGCATTTGTAACAAATTTATAGCAATCTGCTCCTAAAGTATTCAAAGCGAATATTCAATAAGTATAAGCCTCCTATTAATTAATTTAATAAATAAAATAATAAACAGCCGCCAAAAAACGGAAAACAAGGAAACAAATTTAAGCAATTTTCATTTTCATTGTAATAAAAAGATTTATCCAAAATAAAATATCCTGTTGCTGCCAGCATTAAACACCAAAAGCAGTAAAAAAAGTAATTTAATAAATTATGTGTTAATTGAAATTTATTTGCAAATATATAACTGAATTAATTCAATTATTTGCCTGCTTAGTGTAAAGTACCGAGTAGATAGGTACCCATAATATTTACAATACTAAAAATAATAGCTGGTCTGTTGGCCGGAATATCCTTTGCCACTGATGTACCAGATACTGTGTTGCTTAGTTCAATTCCATTAGACATCTTATTTGGCTTCTGTTGTTCCTAAGTTACACAAAAATAAATTTGTTACCTTTTAAATACTTTTTATCGTTTTAAAAGATTACATTTACTTACAATTTCTTAAATTTTCCAAAATATTTTTATTTTTAACTAAATTTAGAAATATTGTTTTGTAAACACAAACGCAAAACAGCTGTTTGAATAATTATTGCAAGTAAAAATTTTACTTGTAAAAACTTGAAAGAATTTTTCTGCCTCTTAATTTTTTACGCTCTTTTGACGATCTCTCGTTGCAAATTTTTTGGGTTAACGAACGCTTTCTAGAAACAATTATTACAAATTTCTAAAAATTATAGTAAATGAACAGAGCTAATTATTCTGTGGGAGGTCAAAGTGAATAACGGAATGGAATACTTCTAGTCTCTGACTCACATGTAAATTTACTATATTTCAGATAATAGCTGCACCCTATCTAGTACTTCCAATCGATGTGTATGAGAATCGTACCTTTTTTTTGGATTGACACAGTCTATAGCAGATACAGCTGTTGCAGTGGCACAGGTACATAATTAAACGAAACTTAAAAACTGTTTATTTTAATACGTAATAAAAATAATTAAACGTTCATATATTAACTTTTTAATTATTTGTATAACAATTCAAGTAAAAAGTCAATTACAGTTGTTGTTCTTATTTTTAAATTCCTACGTATCGCACATTTTTTTTTTTTTATAAAAAACGCAACTTATTTTTCTGTTTCTGTGTAGTCGTACTTTAAACATTTTTTATCTTTAACAAGTTCTAATTAGCAATAACTAAAAATACCACCCTTGATAGAAAATAAGCAACAAACAGCAGCAAAATTGCATACCTTGATGCAAGTTGAAAAAATATTTAGTGCACAGGAATTATGACTTGCAGTCAAATCATACTGCATAAAACCCACATTGCATATTGAGCCAATATTCAACAGCAAGTAGTTTCCAAAAAATTATTTAAAGGAAAAATATCGAGATCTGGTTGGCTGGAGGGAAACTCCCACACCGTCTCTGTTAAACAACGAGAGATACCTGAAAACAAACAAACATTTTGTCTAATTTTTATGTCTGCCTGCCAGCCTCGTGATAACTCGTCATTAATCACGTTACAAACAAGTAAAATTATTTATAATGATCTTTAGAGGGTGTTAACAACAAAAAACAGCACAAAATCACTCTGTTTTGCTGGGAAAACTTCATAATTTGGCTAAAAAAAAAAAGAAAAAAAATATGAGATTCCTAAGTAGTTGCACATTTATTTGTGTATCTTGTTGAATGCTTCTGTGCCATGCAGAATAAACAAACGCTCCTTCAAACTGAACAGAACTCATTAAAAAGTTAATAAAAAATACACCTTTTTCCATTGCAAACCTTTTGCTGCGAATAAGTTCATTTTAATTGCAATTTGTTGAAAATTTATTATGAGTTTTGTTTGAAATTCAAGTGTGAAATTCATTTGACAGAGTTGAAATATTGTTTTTTTTTGTCATTTTTATTTTTTTTTTAACAACAGCGAGAACTGAAAAATAATTATGACACGATAAGATGGCGTTAACAATAAAACTATAGACTTTTGAGATCTGTTTATGGCGCTTGATTTAAAACTAAAAACAACAAAAATCATTTTTGCATTCTCTGTTATTGTTTCATTTTCCAATTCTAAATTAATCTAAGTTTAAAAATAAATTGTTCGTTAATACAATTTTGGAAAACAAAATTACGGAAATATTCGAATAATTCTAATAATAATTGAATTCCAGTGCTGTTGATCGCATAAGAAAATCCTCTGCAACTCATGCGTAATCTTTCATAAGAATTCATAAGATTATTTTTTTTTTCTTGTTTAGCTGAATTTCTCGACAATTAAAAATAATTATGTATATATTGAGTTTAGAAAATTGTTTAGCTGCAGTCCGAACAAGTCAGTAATTCGGACAAATAACTACGTCAGAAATAATGACAACAAATACAGAAGCATGTTTTTCGCAAATATTAGAGGGCGTTCAGTATTCTGCGTGAAATCAAATCACTGGGAATGCTCATAGCATTGTTGTGGCAAATAATAATAATAATTGTGAGTGGATCGATTTCGCGTGGAATATATAACACATAAGGGTGGCGATGGCACGATGGATGGTAGTCTGCACGTTGACTACGAATCCAAAAACAGACCTTGGTACAACCCCAGTTTCAGACTAAAATTTTAAAATAAAAATAAACATCTCGCATTTTTCTGAAGGTTTCAGTGGCGAAGGCATAGTCACTGGTCACTGAACAATACCGGCTTCAGCTGATAGCAATCCACAATCGCATTAGAACGCCCTCCTTCGTGGGTATTGTGTAGCACCGGCGTAGTAAAACAATAATAAAATACTGAACCGAAGCTTCAGCACTGCTACGAGTGTAAAAAAAGAACGTGCGAAAGCTTCACCTCCTGTCGTTTCTCCTACTATCCCTTTCCTATAGTTCCAGCACAATGCTTCGTATGTGTAGGAGTCATCACCTAAGTGCTGGTCCCAGATGATAATCAATCAAAAAGTCGATTTTGAATTTTTCGTTTGTATAGGAGATACCACGCCTACTTGTCCAATCCTTCCCAGTTTTTTACTGATGATTTGTTTTAAGTACAAAGTCATTTGGACCATATTCAGAAACTTAGACTCCAACCGTTCGCAAGATATACACAAATAAATATTTACTTTTTATGAGCGTAGCAACGGCCAGTTGAAATTTTTGAATTTTATATAGTTCAATCCACATACCAGGAATACTGTGAAAATTTCAAGAAGCACACATACATACATACAAAAATGTCATTTTTATATACAATAAAGATTGTAACCATATGTTTTCATTCTATGACAACGCACATAAATATTTTACATTTTAAAACAAATTTCGATTCGAACGCTATCGAATGCCTCGATCTGGCTGTTCGATACGTCACGAAATGTTATTCGATACGAAAGCTCAGTCGATCACGTATGCGGCGATTTGGCCGCAGTATTGTTCACACGTAGTACTGATTAATAAGTTTTATAAAACAAATATTTTTTCTTCCGTTTTTTGGTTTTTTTCCAAGACTTCCAATTATTTTCAGACGAACGTTCATAGGAACTTGAGGCACTTTTAATAAAAATATATATCTTTTTAATTTTAAAGCGGGCATCTGACTTAAGCTACTCTTCCATATTGCATACACAAACATACATACATACATCTGGTGTACATTTTCAAATTTTATTTTCAGTATCAATCATTTGAATCAACCGATGCGTTTATTCAGCAAGTAAATCATTTTCATATTATTTCTCTGCTCATTTTTTCATTATCGATTTGCTGCCTGAGATATTTTCCTTTATTCAATAAAAATGTCTTTCACTGGATACATAAAAGTAAAAAATTTTAAATATTTGTTTTAAGGATTTGCGAACTGTTTCAATTCAAATCTCAATTTTCTTGTACATCTTTTTTATTTATTTTTTTTTTCTAATTCCAGGGAGATTTTTTATTTTTGCAAAATGTGACTTGAAAAAACTAAAACAAACAAAAGATCTCTGTATTCAAAACTAGGGAAAAAGAAATCTCAAACTTGGAATGTATTTGTTTAATAGACTGATGAAAATGTTTAAATCTTCAAAAAATAAAAGGTTAAACGTGTACTCGTATACATATATACATATACATATATATAAATATATACATATGTATCTATGCATGTGTATCGTGTATAACTGTGAAAATGGGAAACCATATTTAATGGAGAGCTTTTTTGTTGGGCATAGTGCGAATGTAGAAGGGAATTATAGGAAAAAATAAATAAATCGCTTTTAAGTGTTCTGCTGCATCAGTAAAAGGCAATTATTGACAGAGTTAAATTAATATTCAAAAATTCTAATAAATACATACACATATACATCCATACATATTTGAGAAAGAGGCATTAGCTGCTGATTAGCTTGAGAAAACAATAAAACAATAACAACAAGTGATGTAAAATAGAAAAGCATAGTCTGTGAATCAATCGTAAGGGTACACTTTTCTATAAGTAATCATAGGCTAATATAGCCTCGACATAAAAAAAAAGAAAAAGCGTTTTCTCAGCTGTGCTATGTAGATCGAAATGATCAGATATTGATATTGATATTTACTATGTTGAGTGGTAGTTTTCCTTCCTCGGCAATGGCAGTGTATGAAAATATAAAAGAAAATTAATTAATTCGTTTTATAATTTACTGCCTGGCCCACGACGTTGAAAGAATTTGTTCATTCGTACAAATACATTGGAAATAAAAACAAATTCTAAAATATTGTTTTTATATTTTGAATGCAATTGAACGAATGAAAAAATTCTTTCGGTATCGGCTAGTTAAATTCTCAAATATTGGAATTTCTCATTTGGTTAATTGAATTTATTTAAAAATTAATAACACCAAAAAGAGACATTTTATAAAACAAGAAGAAAAATATACATATAAGCACAGCAAATGAATCGCAGGTTTTAATTCAGTTGGCTTATGATGTTATTGCCATAAACCCTCAAATTATAATACCACAGAGAGAAGAAATATCCTTTAGGGAAGTTGCTCCACATTAAACAGAGGTTTTTAGCTAATAGCAAATTGATTCTATTCTAATTGTTTTTATGTAGCAGCTTTACTACAGTATATTTCTTCAGAAAATTCTAACACGTCAAAAACAAAAGTCTTACCTGTTATCGTCCTTCGGGAAATGATGCAATGTCTTCCCTGGAGCACATCCCATTATACAGCTTCCACTACTATAATTTAACCGAATTAAAATAAGATTTTTAAATAAATTTAAAATATTTTCCATTTTTCTTTCTAACACTTTTTTCATCAATTTTACAATTCAACATAAGCAGCACATTCAACTGCTTTTATTTATAATTACACTTTTTTTTGGTACGTACACTTCCTACCGAACACTTTTTTCTTTTTTTAATATTAATATTTTGGCGAAAAATGATATAAATACGCCAAAATATTAAAAAATTTTCACATTTTAAAGGAATTTTTTTGTCAATTAAAGTAAACATTCCGATAAAAACATTGAAAAGGGAAAATTGCAAAAAAAAAACACATTTGCCATCCCTTTTCGATCTTGATAGCGGACGGAGATGTTAAATTTTCACAGCCCTGTTTTTATGTCGAGTCTATATTGGCCTATGTAAGTAATTCTGTGCATTTTTTATTATTAAAAAAGAAAATAGCCCCGTTACTCTATGTCGTTTTTTTGCATGGATCTAAATTTTTAGGACTTGCTGATTTAGAACAGCATCAATTAGTCCCCGTCCATACTGTGAAGCATATGCTGCAAAACTTTTGAGTTTGTTGATGAGAAGGGGAAGAGGGGTGGAAGTATGTACGCTGTTTCATGTACATGCAGTTTTTGTTGAATTTCTTATTTGCATCTTTTGAGATGAGGTGTATTTGACGTTTCATTTTATTTCTTTTCGCTTGGTATACTGTTAACTTCTATCATAATAATAGCTACCCTGTTTTATTGTTAATTTTTTGTGAAATGTAATCAAAAATTTAAAAAAAAAAATATAAAATTATATAAAAATTATTATATAATTTTTTTTCTTAGCGTCCATTTTGCTTCAATTTATACCTTGTGCTTCAAATGTCTATCCAAAAAAAAATATTCATACCTTCTATCACAGGGTAGTTATTTTATATTTACATTCGGTATTGAGAAATGTCAAAAAAAAATTAAAAAAGAAGATAGAAGGCAGGAATAAAAAATACTAAACATGAAGCAAAAGATTCATGTGTGGACACTGCTGCAGTTTCAAAAGAGAATTCAAAAAACTTTTGCAGCAAAAACTCAACAGTATGGACGGGCACTTATTTAAAACTTTAAAAAGAACATTTCTTCTGCTGCCATGCCCATACAAAGAAATATTTTCCTCAACTGCGCACACTTATCGTCACACCATTTTTATTTAACCAACCAACCAGTAATTGATCAATTATCACAAGCTACCGCATCAATAAACTTTCTGTCTTTTGCTCACTCAATATTAATTTCTTTTTCCTCTTCATACGGAAACGATATGACGTTTTGATAAAACAATTTTGTAAGTAAAAGTATAGTAGTTTTAAAAGAAATATTCCTTCTGTGCCAATGTGGCGAATGTATTGCCTTGACTTATTCTGATTTCGAATCTCGAAATGTGCGTTGTTCTTCTCGTTTTATTTATTCGAAATATTTGCACGTTTTTGTTCTCTTTTAAAGTGCTATGAAATGGCGGAGCAATAAACTGAAAATGTTTTAAATGAATTGGGCAAAGTTGGGCAGGAACTGCAAAGCACTCTTGAGCACTTTCGGTTGAAAAGAACACACACTTAGTTTTTTAAATCAAACTAATGCTGGTGCATATATGCCTTTTTTGCTTTTATGAATTATGAATAAATTATTTTTTATATTTGATAATTCTTCTAGTTTTTTGACCTCTTTTTATATTAATAACACTAATTATTTAAGCGGTTTTTTTTTAATTTTCATTGACAAGCACTTTTTATGTATTGTGAATTTTAAAAAAAATATTTTTTCATTATAAACAAAAACCCATTTTCCTGAAGAAGCTACACAAAGGAGTAGCGAAATATCGAAGAAAAATAAATATTACATATATTAAAAAGACCTACAGCTTAAATAA
The DNA here is from genome assembly GCA_963924685.1 of Dexiosoma caninum. Lineage (NCBI taxonomy): Eukaryota > Metazoa > Arthropoda > Insecta > Diptera > Tachinidae > Dexiosoma > Dexiosoma caninum. Next base: position 62,968,274 of record OZ004729.1, read on the forward strand.
ATTAGTGTTATTATTTTTTTTTATATTAAAATTCTAAAACTTTAATTTTTTGTTTTGAAGAGGAGTTCGGTGATCTTGCAAGGGTATTTTGTTTAATAACTGCATATAAAAGTTAATCGTAATTCGTAAACTTTTTTCTAAATGGCTAACAATAGAACTGTTTATACAACCTCCAACTCTCATAATCAGTTGTGAATTGGGCTGACATTTATTCTTTACTTTACTTAAGTTTTTTTTTTTTTAATATATTTTCAGAAAAACTGGATTGCGTTCCTCGCTGCAGAAGAAAACAACACATCACTGCCGAACTGCAGAGATATGAAGGTAATACCGGCCTTGAATTGTTAACGTTTGATACTTTAACGCAAACACCCACCTGCCTGGTGGTTTTTAATTTGTGTTGTTAACGGAGTATTATTTCTGTCTTATAAACAAACTCTCATAGTAAAATTTTTTAAAAATATTCTAAAAATTATTAGGCTTCTGTAGTTAACAAATTTTAGCCAAAAACATGGTATTTTGTTTAATAGTGTGAGTGGGTTGTTAAAATTATATTGCATTGGTTCAAATGTAAAACATTATTCAAACATCATTACTCATTCTATAAAGGCAATCTAGTTAATCTTGGCAAGATTCAAATTTAATTTATTACTGGAGCTGTCCCGCCATAAGGGTTGCTTATTTATCATTGGAAATTGGCAGTGGGAGACATCGGGCATAAATGAAATGAGGTATTTCAGTAGCACAATAAATGTTGCTAAAGTTCAATTTATAGTTCAACACCCTTATGGAAAAGTGAAAGTAAAAGAGAAAAAATAAAAAATTTCAACTCATCATTATTACACGTATCACAGTCATTATTTTGTAAACCCCCCCAGCAAGCAAGCCACCCTTGTCTTAAAGTTATATTTGGCAAAACTCTCCCTCCCCAAGTACTGAATGTGGCCAAGACCTTGAAAACAAAAGAAATGCATGAGGAAAGTCCATACAGAAATGTGTACATAGAAACACACAACACAATAACGAGCCGGTAAATTTTTTACATAGGAATTACACAAAGTCTACCGGCAGAAAGAAAGAAGTACGCTTAAGCTTTGACGCCTCAAAATACAGAATGACTTCTTTTCAACGTTTCGTTATGTTCTCTTTGTAATTCCATAAACGTTTTTCGACATCCGTTTGGATTCCCTTTTGAGGATTATTTAGGCTTATGCAGTTGTTGCAAAACAAAGAGAAACTTATTTCGAAAGGGCATATGTAAGTGTTAGTAAGAGGAATTCCTCTGATGCTGCAACCTGAATCAACCACCGTCTGGCGTTTTCTTTTTTCCAATACATTTTGTTACAAAATGAAGGTAGTTTTGGTTGTTGCATAAAAATTACGTTACAACTTTAATAAAAATTGAAATTGAACCAAAAAAAAAGAAAAACGATAAAAATTACGCTGCACTTGCTGTTTCATTTCGCCGTGTTTAAGAAAAGCAACCCAAAACTTTCCAACTCGAAAGGACCGGTGCTTTAGATTTCTGCCATAGCAGGGTGAGTATTTATCCGTTTAATATTGTGCGTATGTTACCCTGGGGGATTTTGTTTTAAATGTAGAAAAGGAAAAAAATTCATTACAATTGTTGTGGCTCATAACACCACATGTTCAGTTTCAATTGCATTCCCCCACTCCGCTTCTATCTTTTTTTTTTTACTTTAACTACTGATATTTCCTTAAGCATTTTTTGACACTCTTCTTCTGATATTTTACTGTTTGTTTAATTCAAGTTGATGAGGCGCAAAGTTGTGGAATTTATTACGACTTCTGTAGGTTTTATTTGTCTTTCTCGCAAATGATAATAAAATTCAAATGGATTTGTCTTCCACTTTTTACAATAAATTATCTTAAATTAAAATTGAGTTTTTGTTTTGCAATTATTTCGTGTAATAAATTCGAAAAAAGGGATGATAGAAATTTCTCTTTTTTTTCATAAAAAGAGTCGTGGAAAAATGTAAGTAATTGTATGATTTGAATTTTGCTGTCAAAGACAACAGAATATTAATTTAATGGTATGAAAAAAAAACCAGAACGCAATTTACGATCCTTTTAAAGAATATTTGCTTTAGAGCGATTCAGTCAATTTGTGATAATGAACATGAAAAACTCATCAGTTTGTTAAAATGATCGTGTAGAGCCAGTATGTAAGCAGTGTTATTAAAAAGGATCTAACGGTAAAATATAAGAAGGACTCCCATATAGTGGTTTTTTATTTAAAAAATTATTGCTTTATTCAATATTTATTTATTTTTTACTTTTTCTTTTATTTACAGATTCTTTACAAACTTCAACTATTTGAAACGTATTAGGAATTTTTAATATACTAGTATCAAAAAGCCAGAGAGGGTGTTCCCAGCGCAATTATTTTGTACAATAAGCAGTTTATGTTTTAGATACTCGTTTTTTAATACAAGTTTTATATAAACATTTTTGAAATTGATGTAAAATGAATAAAATTAAAAAAATAGAAACTAACCTACTGAAGATTTAAAATTAATTCTATGAAATGAGTTCGAACCAGGGTAAGTTTAACGAAAATTAATATAAAAACTCTATTGCCTTCTTTATTTTTTTATTATTCATACAATCTTTCAGTGTTTACCACTGTTTTGTATCATGAAATTGATATGTAAATAGCGACGTAACAGAATACATATCGTCACAGAAAATGCAAGAAGCTCTATTTTACATTTTAAAAATTTAAAATTGACTCATTAGTTCGGGTCACTTAAGTCCGTCCCCTCGCAAAATTCAACTTTTTATTCATCTTTTTCTACTTATATTGCAAAATTTTGCGGTAATTGTCAATATAGTATACATATATTTTATTAAAACAATTTTTTTCAATCTGATGTAAAATTTTTAAAATGCTAGATGTATTTTTCTTGCATTTTCTGTAACGATATATTTATGCTCCATAAAAATCCATTTTATTCGTATAGTCCTTGTCAAATTTTATTTTCACATGTGTATGTATTTTCTATTAAACAAGCTGTGAACCTTTAATCATTGGAAGTTAGATTCCACTTTAATTAGAAAATATAAAAACATATGCAAATTAACGTAAAATAATCTTAATTTCCAATATTTTTTTCATTAAAAATTTAATTAACATTTTGTTATTTTGGTTTTATGCAGTGTATTCCACATAGGCTTTAGGAATCTGTGGTATTCCATGACGGTAAGAAAAAGAATTAAAATGACGAAAATAAAATGTCAACCATAAACAAATATGCACTTCTGAAGGCTGTTTCTACTCCAAAAAGTTTTTTCACCAAAAATTTTGTCAACTTGCTTTTCTTCTTCTATAAATATCAGTTGAGGTGATTTGGTGTATCAAAACACTTCCATACATAGATATGTAATCCAAAATATTATTTATTACATTTACTATCACTCTACAAAATTTTTGCTTTTCTTTTGTTGCTGTTGTTTAAGCGGTAGAATATACCGACAGCAAAACATAAAAAAACAAGTTTCAAAATCAGCTAGTTCGTGGCTATCGCACAATCAGGGGTTCGAATCTCCACCAGCAGATAATGAAATTTATTTTTTCTCAAGTAAACATTTACAGCCATGCATTAAAATAAAGTAGCCGAGTGGTAGAGTGTTGGCTGTGCGATCAGAAGATTCTAGGTTCAAATGTCCCGCAGCTAGAAAAGTATTTTTTTTACATGTTTCTATGCCGGCAGCAAAACATTAAAAAAACATTTTACATACAGATTGTTTGCGCTGGGCTTGGAATCGGACAGTCGTCTGTTCGAATCCCGATTGAAGCGGAAAACTAAAGTTTTTTTTTTTTTTAATTATCTATACCGGGCAGTAAAACATTAAGCATTTATTTGGAGTGGTGAGTTGTTGGATTTGCAACCAGGAGGAGATAAGAAAATTTGACTTCAGTTTTTAAAATGTTAATGTGTCTATGCAGACGACAAGATGTGAAAAACATGCCAATATACTTAAGTAGTTTGTGGTCAGGCGGTAGAGTGTTGGCTTTAGATTTAGAACGCAAGATTTGTTGGTTCGAATCTCCGTAGTAGCAGTTTTCTTTCAGGGTTTTGTTTGTTGTGTTTTCTTTTCCTTTCACCCATGGTGTGTTGATTTATCTGCCCAATGTATGGTGTTGTGTTTCTTTTCTATCATAATGTGTTGAATTTATCTTCGCTGTGGTGTTGTGTTGTGTTCTTTCGATCAATAGTGTGTTGAAATTTATCTTCTTTAGTGTGGTGTGTTGTGTTCTTCTTTCCTGGGTTTTTCAGTTCGAAAGTTGTGGTGGTGTTTGTCTATGGAAAAAGGGGTTTTTTGTGTGTGTGTGATCTTTCTTTCTTTTTTACCACCGTGAATTTTTTAAATATTTTTTGTGGTGGAAATTCTCATCCACCACCCTAAAGACATTTTTTTGCAGACGGCGACAATTTCTTTTTCAGAGGCGCAATTCTTAATTAACGTGGTCCTGCATAGGCTCTATCATTCCCTCATCGCTTCAGCACAACTATCTCTCGTCTACAACGCCCTTTCCAACTAGTTCTGGTCGAATGTATGCGTTACATACGCTGGGATACTGGTTCAAAGATACTTTGGCTTCACTTCATTGTGGCAGGATTAATAAAAACGATCCCTTTCCAACTCGATCTGGTGCTGCGTTGAATGCAGACATACTAGGAAGGTGGTTAGTTCAAAGACTACTGAATAGCTGTGTGATGGTCATAAAAAATGTAATCAACTACCAGCCGACCGAAAAAAAGTACACACAAAAACAACTACAATAATTTCCATCCCTCCTCAACTACCAGCCGACCGAAAAAAAGTACACACAAAAACAACTACAATAATTTCCATCCCTCCCAATTCGAAATTTATTTATTTATTGGCGCTTTTGCCTTTTGTTCTTTTTCGTTTGGATTGGCTGACATTGTTTATGGAATTTAAAAATGAAAACAATTATAGTTGAAGATTCGAACCACGATTTCGTGACTGCAAATTCAACACTCTACCACTCAACTACCACCCGACTTCCTCTCTTTGGTATTTTATTACATTTTGTTATCGGCACAGATGCATAACCATACAAAAATATTAAACTTATTAAATGCAGTATACTTTCGGGGAGTAAAATTATGCATTTTTTTTTATTAATTTTTTAATATCACCTCAGTTGTTTTACATATATAATTCGATGGAACGAAATTTTTTAGAGTGACAGAGAATGAAACGAAGAATATTTTCAAAAGTATTTTGCCTATATACGACTTTTAGAACAAAATGCACCAAATACGAATTTTTGATTTTTCAAGTTGTCGTATTTTTTTTCTCATATAAATAAATTTCCTTTTTGAGGGAAAAATTTAGGAAAATTGAAACACTTATTTTAAAAAAGAATTAATTACTATTGAAAAAAGTTTTAGTTCTTTATTTAGTATTTCTATATTTTTTTAATCAAATAATATAAACAATAAATATTTTCTTTTCAAAATTAACCATTCATTTATAAATAATAATATGAATTGGTAGATTGTTTACTTTACTATAAATAATATACATATGTACATATATTTATATGAATTATATTTATGGCAGTCATCGGAATTTACTTTTTCTCGTATTTGTGAAATAATATATACTATTTTTAAGAAATAATATACCAAGTTGAAATTATTCATTGCATTAATGTTCGCAAAAATAATCTGCAATTGAGAAATGTTTCAAGCGCCATCAGGTTTTGGTATAATCTGCAGCAGAATCTTTGTTTTCGTTTCTCACTCGACCCTTTTTCAATAATTTTTTCACCTCCGCACAGCAACAAGTTAGAGTTTCATAACAGCCTGCAAAATAAAAAATATTTTTCGTTAATAAATTTTTTTTTTACAGATTGTGCAATAAAATAAGAGGAATTATAGTTTATTTAAATGAGCTTGAGGTCTTATATTATTTTGTGTTTTAAATTTAATTTTTTTTTAATTAAATTGATTTTTTTTAAATTAAATTTAAACTATAATTCAACAAGGAACAGATCGAAAAAATTAGAAGAATAAATTTAGAGAAATTTTAACTTAACATCATGCTCTTGTTTTCAAAATATATTTTTATAAAATTTGTGTTTTTGGAAAAAGTATCTGCATTTTTTCATGGCGACGCGTTGACCTTCAACGTAAACTGAATTTTGTACGCATGAAGGTGAAGGTCTTTTGCTAAAATTCGTGAAATTTGAAGTTATTGAGAACGATGTCGAATTGATGTTTGCGGCGACACTCTCGTTTACAGCACCAATGTTTTCTAGACAAATACTGTTTTGTCTGTTTTATAATAGTATTATTTCGCGTTGTGACGCTCGTAATGAAAAATGTGTAAAGTTTCATGGTGGACCATTTAGAAGAAGTGTACGTATGTATTATAAACTAGAATCCTGTTTTTAAAAACAGTTTTTGCCTCTCCTGACCATTTATGAATTTTGTGATTTAGTGTGCGCTATGTAAATATGTAATTGCCATTACACATTCACCAAACAACTTATATGTGTCTGAAACGAGTATGTATACACGTTTAATAGCAGAAACATCCTTTAATATGCGCATCATTTACATATCTTTAACAAGAACATTTAACAAATCTGACGCATTCAGCTGTTCCAATTTAAACGATTAACGTCAAACTCTCCAAAATTACTGCAGGGAGAAATAAAAATTGGTTTTTGCTTAAATTAAAGAACCAAAAACAATGTTTTTATTTCAAATTAAAAATTTCTAATTCTATGGTAGAAGAACAGACTGCCTCTTATTTAACCTGTCGTCATCAATTTTCAAAGCAACGTTTTTGTATTTTTCGAGCACATAAACAAAAAAAATATGAAATTGGCAAGAGGAGCTGTTAGCCACAGCAGCTGTAAAACAAAAGATCTCAAAAATGCTTTTTTTTTTTGGTTAAAAGTCATCTGGCGTTTGGCCGAAAGTTTTAATTCTTGTTTTGTATATTCAGGGAAAAAAAATCGTGGAATATTCTTGAGAAAGAAATAAATACGAATAAAATTTGTTCCATTGATCGTTTTGTTTGTCAGAGAATTTATTTATTTCTTGTTTGAAAAGAAACAGAGCAGTCCTTGAGAAGAGAAAGAACAGACGATCGGCACACAGCAGGTAAAAAAGAAGCTACAAATGGTCAGTTAAGTGTTTGCGTTCTTTTTTTTTATGACTTTAAAAAGGGAGGCGATTATATCGTTTTCGTCTTGAATGGTATTTTTTTTATTAATGTTGTAGGGATATTTTGGCACGATATTTTTGATTCAAATTTGATTATAAAATCTGAAAGAACATTTGATGCCCAAGGAGCCCTACACATGCTGTTCATATGTATGGGATGCCAGTGTTTGAAGAAGCTTCAACAAGAGTTTGTGGATTATTAGGATTTTTAAACTATGATGTGGTAATGTGGAATTTAATAGCTTGGATTTTGCAAATTATTAGCGTTGGAATATACTATTTGGTCAAAATATTTACCTGGTTAAAGTTGCAAATAAATAATGACAAAAAAAACTACAATTACATGGCTTTATATTCCTCTATTAAGATTGTAAGTTATATGTACATATTTGGGATTTACATGTGCTGAGTAGTTAGTGCCTTGACTTTCTCGTAGTCAAACCCTAACAGCGTCCTCTTCAGTGGCGTTTGAGCAATAAAAAAACGGTGCGGAACTAAAATAATAAATAAAATGGATCTCCTTTAGCTTAAAAATAAACGTGCCAATATAACACAAGAGACGCATAGAATATTATAAAATTTCGAAATCTTATATGGTCGAGTTAAGGCTGCAACATATAATTTAAAACATTTCTTTTTTTTTTTAATACTTATTTTTTATAAGCTTATTTATTTTAATAACAATTTATATATTATATTTTAAGCTCAAAGGTTTGTTTTTATTTTTATTTGTTCCACTTCGATATTTCGTTAACCATCGGTTGGTTAACATCTTCAGGAAATTTTTTCTAAAAAAAAAAAAAAAAAGAAATGTTTCCTGAAGATGTTAACCGAGGATTAACGAAATATCGAAGTGGAACAAATAAAAATAAAAACAAACCTTTGAGGTTAAAATACATTTCTTTTTTGTTGAAACTTTCTAGGAAATGAAACGATGTTTTTTTCAAAAGACATTTTTTCATATTTTTGTTCAGGGCACGCAGAGTAAATATTTTTATAAAATTTTATGGAGTCTTCCGTTTATTTTGATATAAATATTGCTTAACAAAAAATATTTAAAATAAGCATCCTTATCAAATGACAAGCCCTTTAAAAAGAACAAAAGCTGAGAAAATGATAAACCAAATATGCAGTTTGACTTGCGCATTGCTGCCAAAAAGAAAAATTCCAATTTGTCGCACAGTGTTATTAATTAATTTATTTGCGAAAATTCCTAAAATTTTATCATTTTGTTTTTTGTTTATATACAAGTATGATCAATTAATTAGCTTAAGGCTTTGTTGTTACAGTTATATTTAATTTTAGTTTATACATTTATGTATTATCTAAAACTTTAAATAAATAAATAAAATAAATAAATAATTAGTCTCACTTCTATTTTTAATTTGACCTTTATTAAAATTTTTTAATTATATTTATTTTTGAGCGATGGTCTTTTTTATGAAAAGTTTTTCTATTATTATTTATTTCTCAATATTTGGCTATATTTCTCTGATAAAAAAAGTTTAATTTTTCATTGTCTTTTCTTCTGAATAGCGATTTTAAGTTCTTTTGGTAGTCAACTTTCTAAATGACACTTCATGTTCAATTTATTTAATTTATTATACTTTATTGTATTCTTCTGAATAAGAAAATTATGAAAGAACGAACATAAGCTAGTTTTAGAGAAAATGAAACTATACTCTATGTGGATTAGAAAATATTAAAGAATTGTTTCCATTAAATTTAAATAAAGGCCCTTCCAATTGGGACATAATAATTTTGTTATTATATTGTGGATGTTCTATTAAAAGCGCGTTAATAATCGTTCCAATAGTATCAAAACGTATATACATAGATGTTTTTTTTTTTTAACAACACAGATTCTACGAAGCTTCTCTGCAGAAACACCCAGGTTCTAGCCAGACCATCGCTCAAAAATAAATATAATTAAATAAATAATTATTACAAAAAGTGAAACCATTGGAGTCGACCAGGGCCAGTCATGTTTTTTATTTTCTTTATTACTGTTTTGGTAATTCTCATTAAAAAATTGACAGGTGATTTTGGGTTGCTTTTTTGTTTTAAGAATTCATATTTAATATTTGCAGAAAAAAAAATTTTTTGTAAGAAATAAAAAGTAATGAGAACAGCAAAAAGTTGGTAACTATCTTCAAATGCAATAAAAATGTCGGCGAAGTAAAACAATAAAAAAAATTTATGCAAGAATTAAGACCTATTTCTATCACTTCACGTCCTGTCTCTTCTCTAACTATGCCAACTAGTTCCTCCCATGTTCTAATTTTCTGTCTTTGTTTTTGCCAATACTAACAATATAATGAACTTTATTTAAGGGCATAAAACTGTGTAATAAAATAATCAAATGATTTTTTTTTTATTGAAATAGGTTAATTGGTCTGAATTTTTCAAGGCAAATTTAAAATAAGATAACTAATGGTTATGGGATTGTTGTTGCAATGCAATACAATGTACTTGAATCAAAAATCCAGAAAAAAAATTGTCTCAAATAGAACAAAAATCAAAAAACATGTGCACAGTTAATAAGGAAGCAAAATCAAACAAATGCCAAGAAAAGTTGGAAGTTACAGATGGTTAATTGAGAGTTTCATCCGTGCTGGAAAAAATATTAAGCGGTAACTTCAATACGAAACAAAATAATACATAAAAAAATAATAATTTACATCCAGTTATAACGACACTAGTGGACAAAACACGAGAAATCTGAAGATAAAGGTGTAGGAAATGGTGCTGGCAATGTTTTGATTAGTGGGTACCGCGTATCGACTATTTGATTTTTTTCGTTTCCTTGTGTTTGAATATGATGAAATTTATTCCATTGAAATTTTTCTCAAATTTCTATTATACAAATCGGAAAATTTGTGATACCATGCATTATCCTGATAGGCACCAATCATAACCAATCAAAAACCCAATTTTGAATTTTTTTTTTAGTTACGTGGTTTTGTATTTCAACTAACGATATGTAAAAAAAAGTTCCAAATGCAAAAAATTCCTTGAGTTCTGAAATTATTGAGTATTATCGAGTAAGAGAGAGAGAGAGTAGTAGAATTTGCCAGCACTAGTAGGCAGCCTTTGAAAACAGCATGCTGTTTGGCAGTGTGATTTACAACTGTCTTTGAGTTTGTTTGTTTTTTTTAATAATTTAACTCTGCATTAAAGTTCTCGAATATTAGCTTATTTGAAATTTAAAAATTTTAATTAATTAGATAAGAGTAAGGCAGACTTAAATTAATATACAATATGTACAGTATGTACTAATAATAAGGATTTTTAAAGAATCTTCTTTCTTTCTTGTTATTTTTAAAAATGAAAATAGACCTTTACCGCTTGTAATTACAGGATGAGGATTATATTACAAAAATATCTATCAATAATATTCATTACAAGTGCAACAACAAACAGCTAGTGACTGCTGTTTAGTCAATGCATGATGATCATGTAGCCAGTGATGTTAACTTTCTCATTTGGATTTCCATACAGCCTTACAAAATCACCGGTTTTAAGTAAAATTACCGTACGCCAAATGTTGTAGAAAATTAATGTATTTTTATTAAATCATTATACATATGTACTTGTTTAAGAAACAACAAAAACTTAAAGAACCAAGTATGTAGTAATAATAAAATAAAGTATTTAAAGTTTTTAGTTTCAGGTAATTATGGGTGTTTCCATGGTTATGCACGCGACATTTGTACACGTTTAATTGTATTTGAATATTGTGAAAATAGAAATGGATTGGAATTTTAGAATGGAATTTTAGAATCGTTACATTGTATGTGATGAGTTCTTCCAAAAAGTATATATATTGGAAAATTGAGCACTGTGTACCCAAGTTCCATGCAATCAAAGCAGACTTACGCACGTGACAAAAAATGGAAGTGCCTTTTAGAGCCGTAAGAAAAAATGCAAAAGTAAGCGATTTGTTGGAGATTTTTATTTCGGAAAAAATGTTTTTATACAGGTTAATAATGGACGTTCATAATCATGTTTTGTTCAAAAACAAGGATGCATGGGTTGGCTAAGAAAAAAATTAATTGTTGATTACGCACGTTACATTACGCACGTGACACATATCATACATATTTTAGTAATTTTACATATATTTTCAGTAGTTTTTAACAAGAAAATTATACTTTTATTCATAAATGAAAAATAAAAATATATTACAAAATTAATCCAACTTAATTAAAACCAACTGTGCTTAAAAAAATTATGCGAGCGTTTTGATTTTTTAAGTCACGGTGGACCATTTCATGGAAATACCCATATACAGTTTTGTAATAGCTGAAATGTGTTCATTAGCAATTTATGGCAGAAACGAATAGAATTTAACTACAATTGGCGTTATAGTTTGCATAGTTGCAATGAAATAGCACTTTTTATGATTTATTTTTATGAGAAATATGTATATCATTTTATCACATTATGAAAAACGCTTTTCGCGGTTTAACATTTAACAATTAAAACTTTGTAGAGCTACCGTACAAATATAGAAATTATCTGCATACCGTTTGAAGGTCTTAATTACCGTACGGTTGACATCACTGCAAGTAGCATTCCAAAACGAATCAAGAAATTTAGCAGAAAGCAAATCATAATCATCAACAATGATCACGTTCGCTTTTCGTTTCGAAACCCAATTTGAGATTTTTATCGAAAAGTACACTCTTACAGGCAAAATAAACAAACCGTCCAAATTTTAATTAGAAACAACTTGTTCAAATCGTTATCAGTGAATTCTAATCTATTGATTATTGTTAATATGTTTTACTTCAGTCTTGCTAATAGCTGTGTATTTTAACCTGGTTTTTTTATACATATGTATAAGAAATCTTAAGTGTAATGACTTTCATGTGCATCTCTGTATCTGTACCTTTTCCTGGAATATGATATTTTATTATTGAACAACATTTAAGTCTAAAACCAGGCCAATCTAAAACATTTTTTTTTGGTTTTTTTTGATGCCGTTTGTTAGAATTAAAAGAAGTATATGTATGTACATATGTATATGTATGTATGTACATATATGTATGTATACATATTTATATTTAAGAAATCGAGAGTTTGCCGTATATGGCGAAATTCGGCTGATTCGCTGTGATTGATTTTTTTTAAATATACACAAATGTGTTTCATTTTTGGCGTTCATTCAATTTCTCGTTGCTAGGCTAAGGAAGGTGCTTAGTCGGTATTTAATCAATAAAACCTCGGCAATGTAAAATAATAAATAAAATGGCTAAAAAAAAATAATGCGTCAAAAATACCATCAGAGATGCCGCGCAACTGCGGAGTTGTGCAGGAATTCACCTCTATCTTCCGACCACTTTCGCCACCTGTCTATTTTCTACACGGTCCCATTGTTGAAATTAATTTATTTTATGATAATTACGCGTGATAGAAAAAAATTAAATTTAAGTTTCCCACAGCACGCTCAAGTGAAAGATGAATAAAAATCTAACTAAATTCTATAGTCCTTAAGATAGACAGTAAAAAAGCATCTCGTTCAAATATTTAAACAAGTAATGAAACTGAAATGCTGCCTTCAATTAAAAAATATTCTTTCAAATACCGAGCATTCTTTATATTTCAGATGTTTGAGTATTTGTGCTATCGTGAAGAGCGCGTGGCCATTTCAACAGGATTCGTTTCATGTTGTTGTCAGTTTTAAATCAAATCCTTTATTATTATAATGAATGGGCAAGAGGTATATTTATTTAGTTTGTGGTTCACAGCGTTTAGCTTAAGCAACAGGAAGCAATTGAAGTCACACAAATAAAATGCCGCAACAGACGGAACTGGCTATTCCCTTAAAGGACTGGTTATTAAAAAGTCCAAAATAAAAATTAAACGGAGAACAATTGTATTGCTTAAGTGCCGTCATTTCTAAGCAGCTCCAAAATATATCCTCCTTTGTTCTTTTTCTGCCCTTGTTTAAATTGAGAAATTTGTATGTCCATGCAGTCGAGTTCTTTTTCTAGATTATTTTTGTCTTTCCGTTTGCTATTTATTGTTTTTAATCAAATCTGTTTTCTGCTTCATTTTGGATTTCAAATTTATGACGTTTAAAAAATATGTGGGGTTACAGGTTTTTTAAAAGCACACGAATAACCGTATGATTACGTGAGTCCTGATCGTGAACTGTAAACTTTTGCTATATAATTCACATCTAATACCGACCGCTATGGTATGAAATTCAAAGACAATTAAAAAAAAAACTTATTTATGAGGGAATATCTAATTTTCAGAGATTAGCAAAACTAGCGATTCGATTTCCATTCGAAATCGACAGACAGCAATGGCAAAGTTTTTATGCAGCACATGTATCTTGCAACATGGAGGCAGGCCTTTTAATTCAAATTATTTATCGAAGCATTTAATTATATTGAATAGAATTAAAGTGCATCCAGATAAAATATACTTAAATAAATGACATACATACATATAAAAACCACAAAAAATCTTATTATTGTTCTGAACGAAATTCACAAGCCAACCTGTTTTTCTTCAGTTTAATTTTATAATTAAGCGACCATACATTTTGTATGGAAAATATGCATTGAACCAACCATCACTAATACTCATTATAGGGTATTCTTGCATTTGTTTTCCTTTCGTTGCACTCAGTGGATGCATGTTAATAAAAAATTAAAAACAAAACCACATGCAACACATAATGCGGTCAGTTTCCTTTATGCACGTGTGTTAACTCCTTTCCAACTTTATTTATTGTTGCGAATTGTTTAAATTACACACATACGTCTTTATATTGCATTGTTGGTGATTTTTAAAGAAACATTTTCTCAATTTAAAATTTACTGAAATAAAATTAAAATGGAAGAAGCTGAAAACATATATTTTCAACTGAAGAACTGCCGCCCTGTCAAATATGTATGTACTAAAGAGCTGTACAAAATGTATTGAAAGTTCTGTATTCTAAAGCACACTACTTCCAAGCCGTGTATTCCAGTGTAAACATTATCAACAAAACAAGCATAACAAAACATGACTCTCATTGAAACAAAACAAGCACCATTTGAAAAGTTTCTCTCTATAGTTTTGTTTGTGCTTGTGTGTTCAAATGAAGCAGCACATCAAAACAAAAACAGCCAATGAAATAAAAAAACGGTAAATTACACCAAAAGCATCGAGTACACAAGAACAAACACAAAAAAGCGTAAAAATGTAAACATGAGTGTTATTAAATAATATCATTTAGGAGGGAAAACACCTTGCTGGTATATAATTTTTTTTCATAATTTCAACTTTCTGATTTTCGTGATTTTTCTAAATTTTAGTAATCGTAAATATATGTATATTGAAATAGATGCATTAAATGTAGGTGAAATTATAAATTTTTAAAATTTTTTGCGAAATTTTAAATATTTTTCTTTAAAGAACCTTACAAACGAACCTCAAACCTAATATGAATTGTGATATTTTTATTTTATTTGTTTTTCCAAATGGGAATTAAAAAAAATTTTATTTTTGCATACATACATTCGCTTTTTTATGTTCATAAAAAATGCAAAAGTTTCTTTGCAAGTGTGTCTACGAGTTATTCAAACATGTTTTGAATGTTCCAAAATAGTTTTGATGTTCTACTTCATTTCTCTTCTACTTCAGCCTTGTTCTATTTTAACATTGTTTTGTTGTACTTGTGTTCTCTTCTTCAATGTTTTGATCGTGGAACAAAAGAAATATTTTTGGAAGTATGTGTTGTGCAATGAGCAAGTAATACATACACACTAATTGCAATTTCATGAAATGATTGTAAGACAATTTTGTTGTGTTTGTGCCTCACTTTAGTATGTACCTTCAAAACGACCACTGCTGACCAAATTATTAAAATATTTTCTTTCTAACAGGTTTTCAGAATTACTTCCAGTAATTATTTATGCACTATCGGCATACGAACTGTAAAGGGTATACACAAAAGAATTCAGTATTTACTTTGGTAACATCAATTATTTCTACGAAAAATAACAATAACATTTCGATTTTTATGAAAAAAAAAAGAAAAACGTAATAATAGCGCTGCCTGTTGTTTTTATAACAACGTTGCCTGTAAGTTCAAGAGTACAAGATTTTGAAGACACACACCTTTTCATACGGTTTTGATCAATCAAATTATATTTTAAGTTTTTATGCTTTATTTTGACCCTACACTTGATTTTTACAAATCCTTAACGGACTACAGTTAAAAAAAATGTTGCCCTTTTGTACACTTCTTTCTCATTTTTTGCGCTTTTTACCCTTTTTGCAACGGCTTAGTGTACTTTTACTTCTTCTAACGATACCAACATTGGATGCAGTTGACACACGAAATATCAGAGCGTTATCACTCACACTTTCTTGTGTTTCATTATTTAAATTCGTGGAAATGGAAATTTGTTATACAGACTTTAAATAACGATCTTTAATTAAAGTATATGCTTATAAAACACGAGGTTTTATTACATAATAAAATATTCAAGCAAAAGTTAAATGTCAATACGTCAAAGGTATGCTGATACCTGCCTCTCTTGCGAGTTCAAGTCACAATCCCAAATATTATGCGAGTGCCTGAACATACATATGTACCTGCTAGTTTATAATTAGCAAACTTAAGTTACTTCAAAATATAAAATCTCTTAGCTTTCAATTTGTGTAATCAAAAAAGATTAACTGTTGCATTAAAATCGTAAGAAACAATTCCCTGAGCTAATTTTCCGAACTTAACACTCCAACAACTTTTGAAAATATTGTCCCCATTTTTCTTTAACGAGAACAAATAAACAAATTGCTTTGATATTTCATGAAACTGAAACTGAACTGCTGAACTCATCTTCTGCCCTCCCCTACACCACACACTCGAATTTGGCAGACAAAAATCACCCCTTTTCGAGCACAACCACAATTGGAATAACTTTATAAATTTATTTTTGCATTTTGCTACAAATTCTCATTATTATTGGCACTTTGTAAAATTAAACTTTAATTCAAACAAATTTTTACCACAAAACTAGACATGCGTGCACAACATTCTGCTGGAAAAAAGGTCATAAAAATTTGTTACTTGTGCAACGAAACCCTCACAATAATTTTAGTGGTTCAACTAAGAAAGAAAATAAAATTGTAATAATCGGAAAAAATTTTTGTATCAATGAAAACCTTAAGGAAACTCTATTTATGAAGGAAATTTTCTTCAATTGCAACTGTGTGCATCAGTTATGGGGCAAATGACACGTTTTCTAACAACAATTGCCAACACTTGTTATTATTAATGTTACTGCAAAAGAGAGGGGGCGAAAGTACAACCCCTGTGTTTTAGCAGAAGGAGAACAGGACCGGCAAGTCATCTTTGTAGTAATTGTAATCAAAACCAAATTATAACAGAAGCAGCAGTCTGTATAAAACAAGTGTATTCCAAACCATTAATATCGGAAAATAAGATGAAATTATTGAGAAAAAAACTGTTTTTTTTTTTGGTGGGGAGGGGCACAAATGTCATGTTTGCATTTTTGCTGCTTGTTTTTGGGGGAAGGGTGCAAAAAAAGTGACAGCACTTTAATACGATTTGCTGATATATGAGGCATAATTAAACTCTGCATAAGCTGCGGTTTATGACACATGAATGTGACATGACTAGACATGTTCAATGCGGTATGACGTTGATATTGTGGAATGGCATGCCGTTAAAAATATAAACAAGGGAGGCAGGATTCTTAATAAAGGTCTAATGAGAAAATATGCGTAAAATATAAGTACAAGGAAGGTTCAATTTAATATAAATGTAAATGAGTTTATACAAAAACAAATTTAAAAAAATTACAACGGAAATGAAAATATCGATTAAAAGTAATTAAAAATCTTTAGGTATTCATATCTCTGGCACTCGCATAAGCAAAATAATTTAAGATAAGGGCCGAAAAATAATTCTAATTATACATCATGAAGAGTTGTGCCAGAATTAAGCTCTATTCTTTAGTAGCATTGCTCTGCACTGCACCAATGCATTGCATGCGTTGCCCTAAGCACTGGTCCAAAAAAAGAGAGATTTTAATTTTAAAAATAATGCTCTCAATATCAAGGCAAACAATTGGCAACATTGAATATATTTTCAATATCATATATTTTTATAATCGAAAATTGTCATCGTGGACCGTAATAGAAATTTAATTTGCAATTAGAGACGAACTGATTGTGTGTTTTATTTCCATAAGAAATTTTTATGCGCCACCTTCATTGATTCGAAAAGTACTTATTTGTCTTACACAAAAGCTCTGTTCATTTACTTTACTTGTAATAATTTGCAACGAGATAGTAACAAGAAATTATCCGAAATTACTCTCAAAAATGTGAAAAAGTAAATGAACACTGTACTAGCTAAAATTTTCAAGTTAAAGTAGTGTTGTAATGTATAGGTATATATGAGTACTTAATAACTACAACCTATATTTTTTGGACAAATTATACATATATGTATATTATTATAAAAATATTGTGATTATATTTATTTATATTAAGCATGTCGCGACTGGTGTTTTTCGAGTATGTCTTGTAATAGAATAATGAAAAGTTTTGCAATTTTATTTAATCCAATACTAGGCGTAGTCGAAATACGCTAAACACGATAAGGATGATTAGCTACTTTTGAATAAAATGAATGAATAAAATATCTATTTTTAATTAGTTTATACGTTATAACAGCCTGCCTACACATAGCATTTTTATTTCAAACAACGGAAATAACGGCAGAATGAGGTCGCAAAAATGTTTATTTCCAACTTTGTGTTCTATTTTCCAAACGACTTTCATAATGTGTTGATTCCTCATTCGAACTGAAGTTCATGGGGGTTTTGAGCGTTTTGTTTGACAAAATTTTGGGACTTAGGTACATACTATGAACTAAGTTTCATTTCATATGTACACCAATAACTTTTGCGAATTTGCCTAATTTGATGTAAATTTACAAGTTCCAAATTTTGACTTAGATTTCTTTTTCACAATAAGAGAAAATAAGTCTTTCTAACCATAAATGAAATATTTTCAAAACTGTTTACATTTATAGACAAATAATATAAATGATTTTTGTACACGAATTTGTAAGATATTTCAGTTTTTGCAAATAAAATTGCCCTATTACTTTTTGTAGCATATTCACAAATTTATAGCAATCTGCTCCTAAAGTATTTAAAGCGAATATTCAATAAAAAAAATCTTTCTATTAATTGATTTAATAAATAAAATAATAAACAGCCGCCGAAAAACGGAAAAAAAGGAAACAAATTTAAGCAATTTTCATTTTCATTGTAATAAAAAGATTTATCCAAAATAAAATATCATGTTGCTCTGCCGGCATTAAACCCTAAAAGCAGTAAAAACAAAAATTTAATAAATTATGTGTTAATTTAAATTTATTTGCAAATATATATCTGAACTAATTGAATTATTTGCCTGCTTAGTGTAAAGTACCGAGTAGCTAGGTACTCATAATATTTACAATACTAAAAATAACAGCTGGTCTGTTTGCCGGAACATCCTTTGCCACTGATGTCCCAGATGCTTAGTTTAATTCCATTAGACATCTTATTTTGCTTCTGTTGTTTCTAAATTACACAAAAAGAAATTTGTTACCTTTTAAATACTTTTTATTGTTTTAAAAGTTTACATTTACTTACAATTTCTTAAATTTTCCAAAATATTTTTATTTTAAACTAAATTTAGAAATATTGTTTTGTAAACACAAACGCAAAACAGATGTTTGAATAATTATTGCAAGTAAAAATTTTACTTGTAAAAACTTGAAAGAATTTTTCTGCCTCTCAATTTTTTACGCTCTTTTGACGCTCTCTCGTTGCAAATTTTTTGGGTTAATGAACGCTTTCTTGAAAAAATTATTTAAAATTTGTAAAAATTTTTAGTAAATGAACAGAGCTTATATTTATAAAAAAAATTTACGATCACTGAAAAAAAATTATTTAAAAGTTATAAGCAACTAGCGGACCCGGCGAACTTCGCCTCGCCCCAATTTTAAGCCTTCAGACAAACTTTAGAGTAATAATACAACACAAATATTTAAATTTTCAATGTGATTTATTTGAATGGAATCAGTAGAGAGCGATTTGATGAACAATGTTTTCATACAAAAAATCAATTTTCGATTTTTCCAATTTTCCGACTTTTGCGGAGAGATTTTCCAATTTTCCGCATTTTTCATGCTTTACACTAACAACTTTCTATTTTTTGATTTGGAAAGCAATTAAGGAATAATTTCAATTGAGTGTTTCCCTAGGCTGAATTTTTGGTCAATTTTTGTTTTTGTGTTCTTAAAAAAACAATTTGTATTTTTATTTTCAGATATTTTCCCTCTGTTGTTGATAATGATGGCACAAATGCAAACTCTACTACGCAACTATTTCGATGCTTCGCAAAAAAGAAAATTCGAGAAAACGCAAAAGAAGCTTAAGCGAGCTCAGCGTTGCTACATCAGTCATTAAACCCGTAATTTGCAGCAGCTATGTGGGCAACCGGTTTCCCGTGGACAAGGGTTGCGGTTAAGCAGCCAAAGACCGTAAAACAATCCAAGTCATTTCTCTGGTGTCATCTTAAAAGATCCGGAGAAACTCAAGCCGATGTATCACTTTCTCCATTAATAATACTTCAGCAGACGACATAACGTACATATTTATAAAAAAAGTTAAAGAACAATAGAGAAATTTCTTCAACTAGTTAGCTAGGTACCGCGGCAGTGCTAAATTTCCCGTAGGTTGTGAACAATTCCACAACCGCCTTGCGGGGATTTGAGGACGACAGTGCAGCACTAGTAAAAATTAAGAATACTGAACTAATTGGTCCTTAGTTTGTATGAAAAAAGAAACACTTAAAATGTCAAAATCGCATCAGTGCAAAATTCTTTAAAGTAAATTCGGCGTCGTCGTCAAGAATTCCAAATTTCAATAGGCTCCTCACAAAAGATCTGTGTCTGCCTGCACAATACTTACAACTCTCAGTGCACATACTTACAACTTTCAAATAAAGGAACAAAAGATATTTTCAACTCGATTTGTTACCGTCGAAATTTGCAAAGAACCAATGAGCGCACTACGTGCCACTGTTTAGTGGCAATTTTGTGCTGGAGGAATAATTGGTCATATACGTGAGTGTGTGTCGTCGACATACTAATCATATTAACACAATTATTTTTGCCGAAATAACATGCTACTGATGTAGTCAGCCAATATATACTCCCTCAGGCGGTGGCACATGCGCTACATACCGCGACAAAGATTTAATCACTGCATGAGACATTACCTGGGGTCTAGTTTTGGTTTGATTGATTTCATCAGATTGATCAGATTACTTTTACTGGGGTTACATTTCAAAACGCCGACAACTACCTGTACAGCCAAACTTATGCAAAATGGTCATCGAAAATTGCAAAAGATTTGGCATGCACCTGCATAGCAGTGCAGGTCAGTTCTCCCCCCACCTTATGAACTTTGAGATGCAATAAAAAATTACTGCATAAAAACTAAAATTTTTCTTTAAGTTTTCTAGAGACACTGCACCAGCATTTGTACGTGTATTTAAAAAAGTTTTTCCATAATTAATTTCGTAGCGACTTCTTGTTTTAGAAAAAATTCCATTTTCTCTTATTATTAATCATTTTGTCCGGAGGTGCAATTTAAATCCCATTAATTATATTTTCATTATAATTATTATTTGATTATTGATTAAACTCAAACATTAATTTAAACACACTTTCGCAGTACTTAAGGAATTCAATTTCATGTTCATCCCACGCCCAAAGTGACACGTGCCGTATAAAAGTTTGTACTGCCATCACTTTCATATCCACCTTGTCTTCTGGAAAGGAAATTGAACTGAATCTATTGTGAGTGAAATATTTTTACGTTGGCATTATTATTTTAAACATTTCCTTAGCACATCCTCGAGTTAATTTTGTTCAACAGACATGTGTCAAAGATCTAGATAAGTGATCCCTGCTCTGCAATACAATAAATAATGAATGGAGAAATGCTTTGGGCATCATAGAACACACATTATCATGATGGCAAGGTTTTTAGATGTGTCATGAAGTTGTAGTCTTTTCTCGTTTTAATTTTAACAAATCTACATGATGCTGATTATTTTGAAGCATTTTAATTTACTATTATTTTTTAATAAACTCTTTGAGTGAAAGAGATGATATCACAACGCATTAATAAGGTGTCAAGTGGATAAAAGAAACACTTAATTCGACACTAAGCTTGTTTTGCTATTTTGTTCTAAGGAGAAAATAGTAGCAAAATTTTATACATGAATTTCAATGCTAATAGAGATTGGCATTTATTTCATATTTTTTTAATAAAATTTTACACTTATGCTAATACAGTGTAACCTCGATTTTCCGACATTCGATTAACCGGCAAAACAAACTTTTTTTTGCATCGATTAACCGTGATTATCTCTATTATTGGGGATTAAATTTGCATATTTTTTTTGTTCCCTCTGAACAATCGCAATACAATGTAAATAAAAGGGGAAAAACAGAATGCCCACTTTGCATGAATTTCATTTAGAAATTCTACAAGTGCGAATTTTTGTGTTTCATTTTACAATGACATTCGTAGTGTTCACTTTTTTCAGTCGAAATTAAATTTTTACCGTTTTATTATTTAAACATATACATATTTAGTTATTTAATTGACTAATCATAACGAAAAATCCAGCTCTCACTGTACATACCTGCAAGACATGTTGGGAGAATTATTGCAATAAAAACACAAACAAAAAGTATTAAAGCTAACCTAACATTTCCATATTCAACTTTCTTCTTAACGCTCTGGTATTCCCTACCATTGGCTTTAGCATTTGTATGTCTAATTTTTTGTTGTTTCAATTTCTGCAATCACTCTGCAAAAAAAAAAAATCACTACTGATTACAACACAGAAATTCTTGACGTTTCCCAAAATGTTTATTTTTACCTTTGTCAATCACAAGATGTTAAATAAGTAAAAAAAATATATGTATTTGCGTAAATAAGAAACTTTTAACCTTAATAAAATTAAACAAAATTTACAATCGCAATCACAGACAACAACATTCCTTTACGCCTACACTTAATCAGGAGAGGAAATGTCAATAATCATCAGGCAGAAAAGGAAGACAACAAAGTTGTTGACAATGTGGAAAATTTCACTTTTTTTAATCAGAAATAATAGGAAGGAAATACATTTAAAGAATGAAAATCCAAATTTAAAAATTACAGCGTTCAGCTATGAAGAGAAATTGCAGAATAACGTAAATTTTTAAATTTTTTTCTATATCAGATATCTAAGTGGATGGCAGAGAATGGTCTCAATGTTAATCCAAGGAAAACTGCAGCAATGTGTTTTCGGTGTGACGATAATTATTTAAATTTTTCTTTTGATGGCATCCCGACTAGAAATTCTCCCAATACACATATTGGGAACAATTTGGGAATGGTTGTGGCAAAACCCAATAGGATTATCCTTCTAGAGATCTGGCTAGTTTACTCCAACGAAAAAGTTACTGCTCTATCTTCGGTTTTTCCTAAGTGGGGCCCAATAAAGAAATTCTTGGGATATTTTAACACAAATGGAAAATATTACAAATTTAATAAATATTTTTTTTTTTTTTTTAAATATTTTTGTTAATACAAATCATTATTTCCTGACGATGCTACCTATTTGACCTATTTGGTAGCGAAATATTGAAAAATAAATAATAATTAAAAAACTTTTCATAAAAAAGACCATCGCTCAAAAATAAATATAATTAAAAAATTTTAATAAAGGTCAAATAAAAATAGAAGTGATACTAAATAATATATTATTTATGAAAAAGTAAATTATTATGTTCATTTTATTGTAAATTCAGTTGCAT
Organism: Dexiosoma caninum; assembly: GCA_963924685.1. NCBI lineage: Eukaryota > Metazoa > Arthropoda > Insecta > Diptera > Tachinidae > Dexiosoma > Dexiosoma caninum. Next base: position 62,991,422 of record OZ004729.1, read on the forward strand.
TAATAAAATTAGATATTTGAAAAATTATTTTTAATTGTTGGCCTTATACAGGCTTGTAGGGAGTTTACAGCGAAAAACCAAAGACGACTATTTGATTGCCATCTTAAAGGGATAACCCGGTTGGGGAGTTATAACGGTATTGCTTCGTAAGTTCGCAACTTAGTTTTTGCGTTTCATAGCAGGTGAGGGACCGAATTGGACAACACAATGGGGTACCATTCAGGTGCAAATGAACATTTCTAATCGGGATTCGCATGAATTTTGTTAGCGATGTGAAGTGTCTCGCTGTTGTCTGTTGTTGGTAATAATTTGTGTGAACGACATCCTGAGAAGATTATACACACTGTATAATAATATAAATTTAAAGTCCTTTGCAGCGTCCAACGGCGACTTTAAGCGCAAGCTACAGAAGCTGTTAAGGGTCCTACGAGTAAAGCATACAAGTTAACAACAAAGAAGTTATAAAATTTGTTGTTGCGTCTGGCCAATAACTTTTGCCCAAACGCAACAAATGATGACACTGCGTTTTAGTAAATATTGCTGGGGCTTGTTTGCCTCAATAAAGTAAGTTGCGCAAGAAAATAAAGTAAACCAAATTAATGCCAAGTTGGCAATAATGTTTCAACATCAGGAAAATGGAATAAACTAAATAAATGTAAAATTTAATAATAAGCAATAAAATATCAGTAATAAGATTAGTCTAGTCAGTGATTAGTCTAAGAAGAGAACTCAACGAATAAAGAGGTAAAAAACTGAAACTGTTTTTTTGAGGTTTCAAATTAAAAAAAACCTTAACTTACAAACCAGCCATACTTTGCCACTATCGCGATCATCTCTTAAATATCAATGAATATTTATCAGCATGTAGCATTCTCGCTAACCAAACAATCGTCTGATAACATGTGATAATTTTTTGAGGAAATTATTAAATAAGGAAATACCGTGCTACTTGTGGGATTTTACTTGTGTATCGTGTGTTAATATAAGAAAAATGAACTTTCCAAAAAAATTAATGTCCACTTGCTTTGCAGCAATATTTCATATTTTTTTTTTCTTTATTACGAAATAAAATTTAATTAATTTTCCTCCCCTAACAATTGATTGAAAATATTCTAACCAGAAAACAAATATTACAAGTTAAAAATGTTGTCATTAAAAAAAAAATTCAAACGTACCCCAAGTTGGAATGAGCAAGAACGGAAAGAGTAACCGAAACAAATTTTAAATTGTTACCAAAAATTCGTTCCAAATTTCATGGCACCGTATGTTGTTTGGCAAAACAAAAAGTGACATAAAACAGGGTTTCATTCGCATTTAACGCTAAAAACGACTAGACAAATCATTCGTTATTTTCTACAACATTCGAGCGAAATAACAAACAAAGGCGGCAGTGGTGATATTTAATATTTGAAAAATAACTTTAAATATTTTCTACAATAAAATGTCATTAAAAATTCCAAAACTTTATGATGCGCATTTTTATTATTTAGCCAGCCAACTCGGGTAGTCTGTGTGACACTGAGTTATGGTGACAAAGTTCATTCTCGGAACAGCAAGTGGGGAAAAACATTTACAAGGATTACATGCATATTAGCATATTTTTCTTTTTCCTTGCAGGGATTATAGAATTTCTACTTTTCTGAGGGGCTTAAAGCACGTGCATTTGTTGTGCGTGGGCGGAGGAAAGGACTGCACAAGAGGGTGGAATTTATATGCAATTTTTGGGGTGGTTTCAATAGTCATATTCGGGATTTTATTAAACAAACTTATGATTATTTTAAGCTGTGATGATATAAAAGCAAATAAATTTTCAAGTGGATTTTGTTATGTTAAATTGTACCACTTAGAAGAAGGGGTTGAATGCCAACAAAAAATCTTTCTTCAAATGAAATGAATATTAGAATTTTCTTTCTATTGTTTCAGCACAATATGAATGGAATTTCATTAAGACTTATAATGAATTTTCTTATGTAAGCATTTGCCACAACACAATCGCTGCTTCAAATAAAAATATTTTATTTGTTATTTTGATTTTCAGCCAGCATGATTGATTTTGTGTTAATCCTTTAGTTTATTGCTTGTCGATAATATGCCCAACTGCATTTTCTATTCAGAGCCAAAGCAAGATTATTGAGAAGTAACCTCAACAAGCGCACAAGACAGCACATAATTTTATACGAACGTACATACGATTATATGTACACAGAAACAATATTAATAATTAATTTTTCCCAATTAAGTCTTTGGTCAGAAATTTTTTTTTTTTTCAATTAATAATTTCATTGAAACCACGTTTATTTTAATTGCTTTTGGTATTCTTCCAAGTAAGCGCAATCAAAATGGTAAAAGTGTAATATTTTTTTCAATTAAAATTGTTACTTGATTCTGAAATCTAATTATTATTTTAATTGAATCTTCGTATGTTTTGAGATTACCCGACTTGCTCGAAAAACTCATGGGGAATTTTGCAAAAGACGCCAACAGCGGCGGTCATTTTATTGGTATTGTATTCAAAAATTAGTGCAAATGACAAAAATTTTCCTGTCCTTCAATACATTAATGTACGAAAAGGTACTGCAGCTTCACACAACTATATGCCACCTTCACGGCGACCTTCATAAAATGGTGTGAGCAGAAGGATGAAATCACGCTCCACCTTATAACCTCTTGCCTGGCCCTAGCTGACAATAGAGCCCCTAGGATTGATTGGAAGACACAATATATCAACTTGGTAGTTATAATTACTATTATTTTTTTTTTTTAAATTATTATTATTATAGTCTCACAATTGTTTCCTCATGAAAGCCATATTAAACAGTATTCATTTTATTCTTCAAATATTGATTAACTTTTCACTTTAACATTTTTTATATTGCCTGTTATTGTATTACATATCAAAAACGAATTGTGTAGATTTTGTAAACGAAAATATGCTTATTTATGATTTCTATAGAATTTAGAATTTTTCTTATTTATGGATATTAAAATAAATTTTGCACGCCAGTTGGGTGAAGAAAAGGAAGTGTTAAATAACAAATAAAATTCAACATTCTTCGATATGAAACATGTGCATAACAAGGATACGTAATGATGTAAATGGCAATATATTGCCAAAATAATATCCGACTTGCTAACACCGTACATTAAAATCGAGTAATTGTTTGCGGAGAAGGGTTTTAAAAGCATATAGCAAAATGCGAATAAACTCTAGACACCGGTTCACTTGAAAAAGCTGATAGAAAGAAATTGTTAAACGCAATTAGTGCGTTCGTTTGGCGGTACCAAACTAATTACGGTAACTTTGATTTTTTGACAAGTTTGGTTGCGTGTCTTATTAAACCAATAACGTGTGTTCAAATGATTTTTGTCAACTGCATAATGCCACAATAATAATAATAATAATATGAAATAATGTATGTATACTTCAATATTCATTGTATTATATTTTGTAAACATAAGCAAATTGGTTATGTACATTGGAATGTATGTACATATCGAGCCTTTGGTGCAATACCGTAGTAATTCAAAATTTGAATTTTTTGAGCTGGGTATGCAGAAATGATCTTTGGGGAAATATATTTCTAAAGGAAAAAAGATTATGGTTCTATCTCTAACTGTTCACATTCTACAGCTACAAATATCTTGATTGCCTCCAGCTATTTCCAACAATATTTATTTGCAATAATGAAATATTTCCTTTCTGACAAGAAATTTACAAACAGAAAACATTACAAAACATGCCTCTTTATTTAAAAACTTGTAAAAAAAATAACTTTAATAAACGAAAATACTATCAAAAAGATGGCTCAAAACTTCAAATGCATTTTTCTCAGTTCACGTTTTTTGAATTACTACGGTATTGCACCAAAGGCTGGATATGATGGAATATGTGTGGAAATAAATATTCAAATACATAAATACTTTAAGAGGATTTCAAGGAACTTCTAATGAAATCCTTCTATTAGAACACACATTAATAAATAATTTACATACATACATATATATGTGTGTACGTTAAAATTTTTAAAATTCATTCGAATTTATTAAGAAAATATAATTCGTTTTTATACCATGCATTTTCCATTGCAATCTCAGAAGCAAAATAACATGAGAAAAGCACGAAGAGGGGAAAAAACACATACAAATGAACTGTCGGAAAGGGAATTAAGTATATGTGTATATTTTTTGTACGAGGATGCTACTATAAGTACCTTAATATGCATATTTCAATTATAATGATAAAACGATGGCTTCTACCATCCTTGAAAATTAGATCATATGTGTCTCTGTGTGAGTCAAAATTATTAAATCAAATCCATTTTTAATTTCAACTTTATTGTGAATAGTTGGGGGTTTTTTAAGCCTAGTTGTTTAATTGTGCTAATTGATGTTGCAGAATTAAAGTTCAAAGCTAAGAGGGACTTCCCTTATTACGTAAATGTATTGGTGTGTCAGGAAGTACATATATGAGCAGTATGTACATACCTGTGGAGAGCACGTATTAAAAACTATCTATCGAATTGGAAGTTATATTGTAATTCCAGAGGGGAATTAAGAGATTTAGTTGAATAAAAACTTATAAGATTTTGTGGTCAATTCGTTGACTCCGTTCATTAATAGATTGGAAAAAAAAGGACTTACATAGGATATTTCGTGAGCTTTGAGATTTGCCGGGCGACGTCTGTTTCAATCGATTAATTTTTGAAGAGTGAGTTTTTAGCCGGCAGACTACCTCCGGTAACCTCTTTTCGATAGGCGTTAAAAACGTTAAAAAAAAATTATTATTCTACTAATTCACAATTGTGTTTGTATTGCCAGATTTCACTAAGTTTATATAATTATTCACATTTCATGAAGAGAATAGTTCATACAATTCAAATATTTTATTTATTTATTCCATTCATAATACATTATAGCCTTAGGCCATTTTAATTCGTATTACATGTTATTATATTATGTACATATGAGTATTTAACAATTAGAACAGTACACCGTCAGACATCCTAGCGACTCCTACATCACCAATTACAAAAGAATATAATAAAAAAAATGAGAAGTACAAATATTCAACAATTCATTAATGCAATCATAAATTCAATGGCAATTCAATTATCTCAACAATAATTCATTAATTTAATTTCTAAAACTTCAAAAACTCTGAGGTATTATCAATAGACATTATATCAAACCTTCAAAGTGCCCTAACTGAACTACATTTTTATTTTAATAAATGGAAAATAAAATTGAACTCTGAAAAGACACGTGCAATCTATTTTTCAAAAAAGCGCAAAGCATGTTTTCTGCCACAAAATAACTTTGTTTTTGACAATCGTTCTATCCAATGGGAGCAAACAATTAAATACCTCGGGGTTATAATGGATCCAAAAATGAAGTTCAGAGATCATATTTCATATATTGTGAACAAAGTAAATGTACTAACAAGAATACTATACTCATTAATCAACAGGAACTCTAAACTTAGCATTAACAATAAAAAGTTAATACTAAAAACAATTTTTCATGCTGTTATTTTTTACGCAGCACCTGTGTGGGCGACCGCTGCAGATTGTCATTTAGGAAAATTACAAATATCCCAAAACAAATTGCTGAAACTAATTTATAACCTTCCTTGGTTTTTCTCGACTGAGCGGCTGCACACACTTGCCGGCGTGGAATTAATTAAATATAAACTTAACAGGATTAGCGAAAATTTTAACACCGCATGTCTAAATTCGGGTTATGAACATATCAATGAGCTGGCTCATCGTATGTAGTTTAGTTTTAGGATTAGTCGTTTTAGTATAAAAATAAAAATATTTAAATAGGTTTTGCTAAATTTTGCCTCCATTTAGTAATATTGTAAATATGGATACATAACTTTATAAAACAACTTACATTACAATTAAGTAGAAAAAGATACAAATCTTAAACTCTTCATATATAAAATTTAAGACTAAGTAAAATGTATATATTATATAACAAGAATAAAATTGAATTGAATTGAAAACTACAAAAATATACATACATAGATATTGACAATAATTAGACGAACAATGTTGGCCTCGAACTCGTCAATAAATCAGTGACATTAAGTGGCCCCAATGCCACCGAGAGCTGTCAAATCACACGACCTCGGAAGTCAAGCGTTGTTCAAGCGCGAATTCATTCATGATGGTTTGCCAGAGTACCCTCATCATAAATGTCAAAAAGTGAAAGCAGTATGACAGTTAAGACTTTCGTAAAATTTAATTTAATATCGCGAATATCGAATGAAGTTTTTTTAATCATATTTTCTAAGCAAATTGTGAAACAGTAGAAACTTTTATTCTAGAAATTTGGCTTAGACTTATCACTCATTGCCTAAACTACTTCATAACTGTAAAGAGTTACTTTTATAGAAAACTAGTTTTTTTTTTTTTTTTTTTTTTTTTTTATCTAGGACCAGCACTCAGGAGAAGACTCCTACACATGCGAAGCATTGTGCTGGAACTATAGGAAAGGGATAGTAGGAGAAACGACAGGAGGTGAAGCTTAATTAATAATTTTTGCAGCTCTGCTTTCGCACGTTCTTTGTTTATACTCGTAGCAGTGCTGAAGCTTCGGTTCAGTAGCCATATTTATTATTATTTTACTTCGCCGGTGCTACACAATACCGACGAAGGAGGGCGTTCTGATGTGATTGTGGATTGCTATCAGGTGAAGCCGGTATTGTTCAGTGACCAGTGACAATGCCTTCGCCACTGAAACCTTCCGACAACAACAGACACACAAAGACACACTAATGCACATCAGAAAAATGCGAGATGTTTATTTTTATTTTAAAATTTTTTGTCTGAAACTGGGGTTGAACCCAGGTCTGTTTTTTGGTTGTGTAGTCAACGTGCAGACTACAATCCATCGTGCCATCGCCACCCTCATTTCAGTTTACATGCAACTTAAGGAAGAAATAAAATTGTATTCTTGTCATATGTATATGATAAAAGCCTAATGAGGACTTGTGCGTCATTATTTAGCCGAATATCACATGTCTTGTTTTATGACATTGTTTCCGTAAAGGCGCACTATATTGAAAAATTATTTAAAAGTTTTTTATACCGCTACGGCCTTCGAATTGATGTCGACTAGTCGTACTGGATTCAAGAAACCAATAATTTTCTTCACTACCTGTTCGTAGAAGCCGATGTGAAATTAATCGATCGTCATTTGTATTGAAAACAAAAACAATTTGAGTTTTTTTATTGTTGTTTTCAATATAAATGGCGAACGATTATTTTCACTCCGCTTTTACGAACAGGAAGTTAATCTAATACAAATTCTCAAGTCAAGCGAAGGAATTTTCAAAAATTGTGCACCCTTTACACTTTTCAGTTTTTGTATTTTGCAGAAACTGTAGTTCAAAAGACTACCGCCATTTTTTCATATTTTCTCGCATTGTTTTATTTGCAATCTATTGTACAATAATACGCAAATTAATTTAAAAAAAAAATTAAAAGGCATAATAATTTAATTTAATTTTTATTTATTTTCAGTATTAATTGCTTATAGAACGATAAAAAAATATCCATTTTATACGCGTAAAAACAAATGCGAATGAAATTTTCTGTCGAACATTTATATTGAAAACAATAACAAAAAAAGTAAATTTTGTCGTCGAAACAAATATCCTTCGCATTGGAATTGGCAAACATTAACATTAAGAAAGAGAACTTTCGAGTAATGGATAAAGTTTCTGATTTGTTCGAAAATTCGATTATTAAAATATCACCAGACAAGTGGTTAAAAATTGCTGCGCATTTTTTTAATTACTGTCAAAAACTACTCTCCCAAATAGAGCATTTTTTTAAAGTTTTCCCATTAGCAAATAGAATTCTTACTAAGTTTATATATTTTTTCAGCAAAGTATACCACCCTCGTATAATTATAAGCTGGCTATAGTTAGATGCTCGCTTTTATTCCAACTTCAAGCAGCATGGTCACGCATACGTAATCAGTTTTTTTTATACAACACACAACAACACAATCTAAAATCTACTCAAAAGAAATCAAAATCAAGTACTTTATATGCAGATGATGTGTAGAAAAGAAAATAATAGAAGATGAAAAATAACGATTATAATTTTAAATTTGATGAGTACCAAAGCGGCACGTCGACTTGAAGTGCTAAATTCTGTATAAAAACTTCACACTACGAGTACAATAAAAATTACATGACAAATAGTAATACAGTTATTGTGTGACCCATACAGTTCTTGGGATTCTCTTAAAGTTCATATCAAAACAAAATGCAGTAGTTATTTAGACTTTGGCAAGAACAGCAGGAGTAGTATTGAACACAATGTCATCGTATGCAAATGAGAAAGATAAGTTTAAACTTATCACAGTTCTCTTGCTTTTTACTGTTTTACTTCAAATACCGCAGCTGTTAGCATAGGCACATACATACATACATATATGAAAAAATTTTGGCCTGGCTTAGTTGTAGGAGAGAGAACGCGCTAACAGCTGTTAATGTTATTTTGCTTAAATTTACACAAAGAGCATAATTTTTCTTCTGGTTGTCAAGAATACATTTTGTCCAGGAAAAAAACAAAATATTTCATTGAAAAATTAAAAAAAAAACGTTCAAGTACATGGCGGCGCTTAAACTCAAGTAGCGACCCACTTGAAATTTTAATTTTTTTTATCAACTTTTAATCCATCATCATCATTCTTTGCACCAGCAGCATCAAACTCTCTCTAATGCAACACAAGTGCTGATGCTGCACACAGATTTTCAAGTGACTACCAAAAGGTGATGAAGTAGCTGGTAACCAAGAACGAAAAGCCACAATTACTGATGGACTGACTGCTGCCTGACTAAATAACAGCACTTGACCACGCTTTTTACCATCGTAAAACTATCAAACCAACCACAGAGTCTCAATTCTTTCTCAAGGATTCTGACAACAAAATGAAACAAAAAAAAATTGATTCGAAATGATAAAGTTGCTTGAGAATAAATTGAAGCAGTCGTTTGTTAAAAATTTTTATAAAAAGCATGCACACAAAGTCTTGATAAAAAGTTCTCCTGCAAACTTTCGCTTTTTGTTAAGTTTTTAGTGAATATTTTAAGTAAAAATTTTGTGAAATAAATAAGAAAGTTTGCAATAAGTTATACGTACAGGGTGTTCCATAACACGTTTCATTTTCAATAACACAACATTTTCAAACGTTGATAGATGGCAAGTAAAAAACTGTTCCTTTAATAAAAATGGAACAACGCATTAACATTATTAAAATTCGTGGGGAAAAACTGTAAATTAAAAATTGTTTTAATTACATTAAACATTTTTTGGTCAATTAGCAGAAAGGCAAAGAATCTAAGCAACGAATTTACTGACCATGCGGACATTAAACATATTAAAATTCATTACAAACACGTCTAAAATTTCGTGGGCACAGTTCGCAACACTAAATCAATTCGTCAAAATGCAATTGTTAAAATGGTGGACAAATTTGATCTGATGGGACAAGTTAGTGATGTCAAGGTTCGAACTCGTACCAACAGAAAATAATGCTGTTGTAACCAATAACGCCCGTTGAAGGATAAGGTATATGGCAATGCCCTACAATCGAATCAAGGCCTCAAATATGGAATTCGTGAAGTTGTCGGATACAGCGTTTCAAATGAGTTCTGCTCTTGGCATATGACTTTATGTAGTAGAAAAAACCTTAAGCTATAACACAATAAAAATGTTACAACCGACTATTCCAATATTAAGAATATTTGATATTCGAATTTCACAGAAAATTCTATTCATTTGACGAATGGTGCTGGGCGTTGGTGTTGTAGAAAACGCACGTATTTAGAAAGAATTTAAAAGATTTTAAATTAATAAATGTCTTTAGGCAAGATTAAGTTTAAAATATGTAGTTTATTTAAAAAGTATGATGAGTAATTCAGAATTTGTGTAAAAGCAGTGACCATGGATTTGGGAAGTTTAAAAAAAAATATTTCAATTGAATTTCATGTTTAAGAAGATACAATAAATCATTTTAGCTTCATTATACTCTAATAAGTAAATATTTCATATTCATCATCATCCAACGTTGGTTTATTATTGAAATCATACTCCTTGTATTCCTCCTCGCGAACACTATTTAAATTTGTCTGCTCTTCACCACTCCCAATATAATCTATATTTTCATCAAGTTTTAAGCTTTCATTGCGTGCAATCGCCTCTTCTTTATCACAATTGACAATATTGCAAAGATTGTACTCTGTTAAATCTGGAGGATCATAATCTTCATCAGGAACTATATCAGCTTCAGCGTTTGAAAAACGGAGTATTTTTTCGGCCTGGACCAAAACTAAGAGAGAAATGGCTGTAGAAAAATATTAATTTATTGGCAGTTTCCTTTGCTCAAATAACGTAATTCTTTTCTCTAAATACTGACCTAACAAAAGTGTAGCGTTTTTTTTAATTTCCATTTTTATTTTTTTTATTAACGAAATAATTTTATATTTACAAGTTTAGAAACACATTGAAGAACTAACTTGCTAACAGTAATTGCCAAAGGTTTTATAGTATTTGCTGCAAGTATTAAAGCGTATTTTGGAAATTTGATCTAATTCTTTCAAAACCACTTGTGTCAACCGAGATGTTAGAAAAGCAATCAAACAAATGTTCTAATTTTTCAAGTAACAAACACATTGATTGCACTTTACAAATATAGATAACGACTTAAAGAAATATTGTTGCAGACGAATTTAAAATACTGTAACATTTTCGTCAGCACCAGGCATAGTGATGTATGCTTTTTGTTTTACCATCGTAGAATTCCATTACCATTATGTTTGGGGAATTCAAACGCTTTCCTATATAAGTCAGATGTCTTCATATTTTACAACAGTTGAAAAAAAGCTGTTGTTGGACATAAAATAATAATTATGTTTACTACTATGTTTATTATTTTGTCATAAAATCACAGTAGAAATCTGAGTCGTACGGCTGAAACTATTTACTATAGCCGGCGATAATATTCAGAAGACGCTGCATTATATAAAATGATGTGATATAAGAATAGTATTTTTTTTTTAAATTGTTCACGCTCATAAGTTAACTTATTCTTTTTAGTATAGTTGTATTCAACGCGCGTCAGAATGGGATTACGATTATTTATATATACTTGTTGTTAGGTTATTTAATATAAAATTTCTTTTTTTGGGAATTTAGTAATTATCAAAGATATTGTGAGAGTTTTTATATAAACATGTAGCTTTTTAAAAAATTTGGTTGAAGATCTACTGCTGAGTTAGTATAAACAGCAACGAAATGTACATAGAGACTAGGTTAATAATAAAAGTATACATACATATATACTCGTAAATAAAAGTAGTGCATGCTTATATCTTTAAATTAAATTACATTTTTATATAATTAAAGGTTTTCGTGATGCTAAGCGTTGTGAAATAAAATCAAATTGTTTTATAGAAAAACTATTGGCAACAACTATTCGTGAAAGTTTATTTGCTTTTTTGAAAAATAATTTTTGCAGAGGCAATTTTTCGAATTAAAATCATTTTTGTTACGAATAGAATTCAGTTAAAAAGCTGTAAAAACTTGCGTTCAATTAATTTGTATAAGAAAATGCTCATTCCATAAAACGGAAGAGAATATAAAATAAACGACTTGCTATATCTTAAGTTACGACGCTAATAAATTCTCTTTACTTCCCCAATCACTCTTTTGCTTTTAAGGTCTCAGGGTGTAGCTGGCTACGAGACTTTCCGCACTTAATTTTTTTCATGTATAATGTATATACTTATATGCACATAGTAGTGCTTTTACAAAAATTTCTATCAAAATCGTATACTGGATTTCTGGACGATTTCTATTGCCAAAATATTTACTAAACTATTTTTCGTAGACAATTTAATTTTTGGACAAACAAGTTTATTTAAATTATGGTAAACTGCACGTTGACTACAAAACCAAAAACAGACCTGCGCTCAACCCCAGTTTCAGACTAAAATTTAAAAAAAAATAAAAATAAAAATCTCGCATTTTTCTGATGTGCATTAGTGTGCCTTTGTGTGTCAGTTGTTGTCGGAAGGTTTCAGTGTCGAAGGCATAGTCACTGGTCACTGAACGATACCGGCTTCAGCTGATAGCAATCCACAATCACATCAGAGCGCCCTCCCTCGTCGGTATTGTGTAGCAGCGGTGAAGTAAAATAATAATAAAAATGGCTACTAAACCGAAGCTTCAGGACTGCTACGAGTATAAACAAAGAACGTGCAAAAGCAGTGCTGTAAAATAATTAATTAGGCTTCACCTCCTGTCGTTTCTCCTACTATCCCTTTCCTATAGTTCCAGCACAATGCATCGCATGTGTAGAAGTCATCTTCTGAGTGCTGGTCCCAGATAAAAAACAAAAAAAATTTAATACGAAATTAATGGGAAGAATTAAAATCGTTCATCTTCTTATTAGTATTTATTTTTAAGTAACATTTTTTATGAAAACCTCTATTTCCAATCAGTAAATTAAATTATAATAATAAATTAAGGCAGTTAATAAAAGCTTTCATTTTCAAAATCTATCTCTTTTCTAAACGTTTGATCTGGAAACACATACGCAAGCAAATACAGACACTCGTTCAACTAACCAAATGTAAACAAACTATAAATGACAAAAACAAATACAATGGAGCTGTTCTATGACGAATTTCTTTATAGTGGATTTTATAGTAGTTTTGTGCAGTATATAAAAATCACATTTCTTCGAAGTGATTTGAAACAACAAAACAGGTGATTTGTGCATATAATTTTGTAATTTTAAAACTTATATGCATTTCAACTGAAACACACAGAGTCTAGGCGGAAATCGAACCAGCAACCTCCATATTGATAGGCACGTGCAATAAGCTAAGGAGACATCCAAAATAATCTAAGGAGGCACAATATAGTTAACGGCATGGTTTTATTTATCTTCGATTACACTTCGATTTTATGTAACACACTAAACAATTCACGTATTTTTGGGAAGTGCCAACGGCATCCATGCGTGATAAATTACATTGCAATTATCAAAGTTCTTCAACATTCGGTAAGCCGTTTTATTCACTACTCCACCAAATTATTACTTGTAGCATTAAATTAACGTACAAATTAGTTAAATTTATGGCGTTTTCCGTTCTGACAAAAGCGTAACATATAGGCTAGATGTCGTTACTGTTCGTGTTCCATTCTAAAAAGTATGTAACATTCTAAAAAGCGATCACGTTCCTTTCTAAATATATTGCAGCAATAACTGGCACAATTTGCAACATATTTTACCCTCTACTTTCAAGTTGGGGTGAGGTACTGACTTTTCTTACATCTTTGATATGCCCCTATAATGATACTCAACTCAAATAAGTTGAGTTGTCAATGTTATAGCTCAACTATTTTTGTATTAATGTTTAGTCTCAAATATTTTGTACCGTTGCACAGTGGTTCAGTAGTAGGACATAGTGGTCAAATGACGATGTTCGATTTTTTCACCGTTAGTTCGCTCTAATACTCACTATTAGTGGTACTACTAAAACATGCAAAAAGATTTGCAATCAGTTGTTTTTTACATTTACTCTTGTGCATCGGAAGTGAACAAAATCAAAACAACTTTCCTTATCTTTTTCAGCAGTGCTAATAAAGTTAATTTCTAGTGCGTGTTTTTCAAAGAAAAAAACATTTTTGACTTATTGTTTTGCAATGGATATTTAAGTTTAAGGTGTTTACCGTTATTATTATGTATAAGTTTTTAAGCAAACGTATTTTGCGGAAAGCGGTTTCACGAAAAATCAATTTTCACGTATATTTTTTACGACGTTTTTTTTTTTACTTAAGGTATTAACTATGTTGCCGTCTTATGTCGCAATCAAGTTACATATCAAAATGTTACTCTATATCTGTACTTTTAATTTAAAAAGAATTTATCTGCGTTTGTTTGCGAATGTGCATGGTACAGAGGGTCTTCCTCTCTACGACTAGATTCGTGGCACATACATATTTTCTTCACAATTTTGGACGGAAACACTGCAAGAACTTTTTTTTTGAATTCAGCTATATGGCTTAGATCAAGCAGTTATTGATCGGTGTCATCGTCTTTTGCAATGTCTTTCGTCGGGATACAAAATTAATAGTGTAGAATTTAGAGATTACTCGTTAGGAACCGCGCGAATGCTCATTAGTACGTATCCATGGTATAATTTGCCTGCTTCAGTTCATAAAGTATTAAATCATGGATCGAAAGTAATTGATCACTGTCTAGTTTCCATAGGCGAGCTCTCTGAAGAAGCCGCTGAATCTTGTAATAAATTATTTACGCAATTCAGACGAGACAACACGCGAAAAATGTTTTGTGTTGTCACTAAGACTGATCTTTTGCATAGACTTCTTCTAAATTCCGACCCGTTGATTTCTTCTTTACGTATGTTAAGTTTTTGAAAATAATGTACAAATGTTGTATTAAATTGCCGTTATAAAATTTGTTATTTTTTCTTTAATTAATAACTAACATTTTTGGTAAATAAATTATTATAATATTATATTTAAAGGCTGTTTTTTATCTTATTTTACCCTAATTGGGCCATAAATACCGTAAACATAAATATTCCTATTAATTTTGATGACTATAGCTGAGTAAACAACGTATGACCGCCTTCCTTAGAAACTTGAACCACTGTGCGTTGTGGTAATAAAAAATTGATAACTTTTTAAGGGTAACATTTTTGTTCAGAAAGTCAAGATTACTTGTTTTTTAAATTTCAACAAAGTTCAACTGATGGTGCCGATGGTGGTGGTAGTATGCACGTTGACTACAAAACGGAAAATTTTCCTGTGTTCAATCCCAGTTTCAGACTCATAAAAATATCTCGCATTTTTTCTGATATGCATTTGTGTGTCTTTGTGTCAGTTGTAGTCGAAAGGTTTCAGTGGCGAAGGCATAGTCACTGGTCACTGAAGAGTAACAGCTTCAGCTGTATCCAATCCACAGGCACGCACATCAGAACGCCCTCCTTCGTCGGTATTGTGTAGCATCGGCGAAGTAAAATAATTACTAAAAATGGATACTAAAAACGAAGCTTTAAAATTTAATACGTCTTCTTGACATCAGAGACGCTACGACAATACTATAAAAACATGCAAAAGCAGAGTTGTAAGATAGTTAAGCTTCACCTCCTATCATTTCTGCTACTATCCCTTCCTCTAGTACCAGCACAATCTACTAGCATGTGTAGTGGTCATCTCCTGAGTGCTGGTCAAAGATATAAAAATAAAAAATAAAAATGACGGTCAAAGCGAAATATCACTGTATTAGATTAGAAAGAATGGAGCAAAAAGCTTGAATAAGCGGATCTCTGGTTAATTAATAACAATAACAAATACACATTCTACTTTGTTATTTATTTATCTCTCATTTTCAAAAATTAATAATATTTTTTTTTGAATAGTCTTCTTTTAAAGTTTTAGCTAAAACGGTAGAGAAGAATTCAAAGCGGTTATCAAAAACAAAAAACAATTGATAAGACGAATGATTTGAACAGCATTAGATTTCAGAGGAAGGTGTTGTGTCGTCTTTGCAATAAACATGACGATTCAAAGTTACACAGAAATGAATTACAACGATGACGAATTGCTTGTGTATACCGTGACAAGTTTCGATAATCCTTTCGATTATACTTCAACAGTGATCATGATGATTTCAGCTTGGTTCATATTGATTATAGTTTTTTCACTTTGCTGCTGTTCTCAGTGTTTTAGGAAAGGTTTTTGGTCTAGTAAATGGCGTTCATGTGGTTTAGATGGCGGCAGCAGTTTACGTGGAGATGATTGGTATGATGGTAACAGTATAACGACTGTAGCGGTTGATGTAGGTAAGTTTATAATTTTTAAGTACGTAAACCACGGGTCCTTAAGTTTCATAGAAATAGAGAGAGAGAGAGAGAGAGAAAGATGGAAACAGGTATTAAAAATGGTTTTTAATGTTTTTGTAGCAACTATGAAAACAAAACGTACTCTCTAATCCATGACGGTACCATATTTTAATACATATTAATTAACAACAGAAACGTCAATACGAGAGATCTTTTTGATAAAAAATTTTCTCTTATTCTAAAATTGGAGCAACACGAATTCTTTAACTTTAGTAATTGTTTTGATTGTCTCAAATGGGCAACATTAAAAAAGTGCAGTCTATGTTGTATTATTTATGTTTTGCAAGCAGTAAACAGGTTGCTTTCTAAAATATTAATATTTGAAAACAATTTAGATAAAGACAATTGAATACGCAAAACAAACAAACATTACAACAAACAGAAAAGTTATTTAATTGTAAATTTATGTATATTTTTATTTTGATATCTTGCAATTGTACCAAGTAAGTCGCGGTAGTACAACGTTACCAACAAGGCTGAAATTGTAACAAAGGAAGAGCAATCTTACCACGATTTCCTTCCGTGGATGGAGGTAGTCAATCTGGGAGTAAAATAAAGTCAGCCAACCATTTTGCGTGTAAAATTCTCTTAAAATAGATTTCTAATACATTTTTATTAAATAGAACTTTTAATAGTTGTATTGAATACTGAATGTCAAATGTAAAAAGTAGAATGCAGAACATAAAAAATTTGAATTGTAGTGATTTCAAATTTCAAACTTTAAAGCAGAATGTAGAACATAACCAATAAACTGTTTATACATATATTCGTATATATTCGTTTAATTTTTCTAATAGTTTTTTGAATATTTCAAATTAAAGGAAAATAAAAATTATCAATGGGCTAAAAAAAATTTAGTAATTTTTTTATGGCTAGATGAAAAACTGCTAGATCTAGCCGGAAAATGGCTAAATTGGCAACATCGTTAGCCAGTTTCTTTAAAACCTAAAAGAAAACAATAATTTAATGAGAGACTTGTAATACTTTATGATTTACTTTTTATTGTATATTTTGAGGCACTTTCAGTTAATTCATGATTAATAATTTTTTATAAATTTTCTTTTTAATTAAATAATAATAAGTTTTTCTTCTATTTCCCCTAAATGAGAACGACAATTTCTATTCAATAATTATATGGAAAATAAGGCAATTTTAGTTATTGTTATTGTAAATAAGTCTGATATTTTGTAGATATTCAAAATGTATTACTTATTGTGAAAAGAAGCAGACATTTCAAGTTTATTTGTTTTCTTTAAAAACAAAAGAAAAAAAAATAAAATTGGAAATCCTTTAAACAGTTTGTGAAAAAATTCGAAATTTTTACTAATCGCCAGTGGGATATTTTCTATACAATTTGCAATGAAAAACTGATTTGCTTCGCCAAAGTTATATAAAATTCTTGCTAAACTTTCTTTGCGCCATATTAATTTTCTATTCCATTAGAACAAAAATCCATGCTCATTTATCTTTGTAGAATATTTATCCTAATAGTGAACAACCTAATTCATGTCAGACTGTTGGTCATGAATTTAAATTAGTTTTAAACATTAAAAAAATAGACATAAAAACAATGACAAAAAAATTGTTGCTTTAATTCACTAAAAAAACACATAATGGCAGAATTTTGGGAACAAGTTTTACTTGTAAAATTAAACATAACATCATCGATTATTTTCTGCTGAAATGATATCTACATATCGTTACATTAATATAAGAAAGTTCTAAGTCATATTTTTTCTCAAATCGATTTTTTTTGAATATTTTGGCATATTATACAGCTTTATTACAACTCTGGAATAAATTGGTATGCTTCGAACGACCGTTGCTTAGAGAATTTAATAAAAAAATAAACAAAAGTTATCCGAACTATAAAATGTAATTTTGATTAACTTTTTTCTTTGTCCTGAAGCAAACAAAAATTTCGTAGATTTTGTAAAAATAAACTTGGAACATTGTTTGACCTTTTTTTTGAAATTTTGCTTTCATGATAATATAAAAAATCAATATCAAATATTTGGAAAATTTCTTGAAATTATAGTAAAATCATCTCAGAGCAATTTTAAAAAGTCACATTTTTTCTCAAATCGACTTTTTTGAATATTTTGGCATATAATACAGTTTTATTACAATATTTATTTAGTGATATTTTCTAAGGTAGCTTAAGATATTATTTTTGTAAGAAAATTTATAATTGTTATTATGGCTTTCAGTAATTTTATGGGTCTATCATTATTAAGTCTCACATCAATTTATATAAATGTTATCTTCGTATAGTTTCCGTGGCGTTAAACATAACAATAGCGTATCTAGTCCTTTACATAATTTTAAATGCATGTTGTTTCCTAAAATGTTCCATTAACTAAAGCAATATCGAAATACAAAAAGGTTTGCATTATCGAAACACTACAAACATCCCAAACTATGAAACCAATACTTCGCTGTCTTAATAAAAATAATATATGTATGTAAGAATCATACAATCAAATTATTAACAAAAAGAGAAATCGAAATATATGTGCTTTTAAGCCTACCTTAAGCCATTTGTCACATAATACAATTTCGAGCATACTTTCAGGAAGAAATAATTCATATATTATACAGAACTACATATTTAACTGATAATAAACTGAAAATACTAAGAAAAAAATTTCTCTATATAAATATATTTTCATATTTGTAGCTGCTGCTGCTGCTGCTGCTGCTCTCGTTATTGTTATCCTTTATTGCATTATACATTAATATGCATTGGAAACTCATTGTCACTCCTAGAGAATGCGTGCTACATTTGCTATTACCTACACATACTTACATACACACGTAGTTTTATTTGTCCTTTAATGTAATCATAAAGCTGAGTAGATTGTGTGAAAAGAAAAAGTTATAAAAACAGAAGCAGAAGAGGGAAAGATATTCATATTATCGTAGAATATTGCCATTGTCTGCAAAACACTCGTATAGTAAATAGCAATAAAAGAAAAACAAAATGCATAATAATAATATTGAACGCTGTTTTTTCCTTCTTTTTTTTTGTATTGAAGCTCGTGAAACAATCTGAATAAAGGGTTTTTCATGCTGTGACTAGAAAATAAGGGTACTTTAAAAATAAATTTCAAGTCGCAATTTGCACGAAATTGCCGCGAATTTTTTTTTTTTTTTTTTTTTTTTTATCTAGGACCAGCACTCAGGAGATGACTCCTACACATGCGAAGCATTGTGCTGGAACTATAGAAAAGGGATAGTAGGAGAAACGACAGGAGGTGAAGCTTAATTAATTATTTTTGCAGCCCTGCTTTCGCACGTTCTTTGTTTATACTCGTAGCAGTGCTGAAGCTTCGGTTTAGTAGCCATATTTATTATTATTTTACTTCGCCGGTGGTACACAATACCGACGAAGGAGGGCGTTCTGATGTGATTGTGGATTGCTATCAGCTGAAGCCGGTATTGTTCAGTGACCAGTGACTATGCCTTCGCCACTGAAACCTTCCGACAACAACTGACACACAAAGACACACTAATGCAACATCAGAAAAATGCGAGATGTTTATTTTTATTTTAAAATTTTTGGTCTGAAACTGGGGTTGAACCCAGGTCTGTTTTTGGATTCGTAGTCAACGTGCAGACTACCATCCATCGTGCCATCGCCATGAAATGGCATTGATGAATCCACACACACATAGTGAGTTACATATATATTGTCTGCTGGGTCTTACTAAATATTCGCACGGCTGCGAAACAAAACCAACATCGACAATCTATGAAAAATTTAACATTTAGAAGTACTATAAAGATGCATAGTGACACTAAAAAAATTCATTGTCTACCACCGATGACTCAACATTGTAGCGTTTGTCAAGACGAATCATTATGACATTCACCACTGGGTGGATCTGTTTTCGTCCCTTCCAAACGCGCCAGCGTTACGCCTTTGACTTTTACCAAAGTATTACGAGTATATGCATATGAATTTCTGTGAACCCTATCTCTTCCAACATAATAATGAGAAGGTGAAAGGACACCAACTAAAACAATAACAATAATAACAACAGCAGCATAAACGAGAACATAACCTCAATGAAAAATTTGTTGAACACATGCATATGTATGTATGTGTAGGTATTTGAATGACAATGATATTTGTTTCATTTTACGCGACAGACTGAAGTTGCTGTTCCTGATGATAAGAAGAAATGAAACGTATGCTGAACAAAAATATAACAAGATAAATATTCTTATTGTACAATACTCTGCATATATCGAGTAAGAGAAGTTGTTAGAATAAGGAAAGAATATTTCAATGTTCTACAGATAGAGATACAATTCAACAGGTATATAGTGTGCGATGGCTAAGTGCAAGCATATAGAGTTACCATTTCGTGTATACGAGTATTTAAAGATCAGGCTAAGCTCTTCATATCAAACATGCAGATACTAGAACGACTTAGTGTGCCTCGGTAGCTTAGTGCTTGATCATTAGTCAATCAATGTGGAGGTGCAGGTTCGATGCCCGCCTAGAGCATGTGTGATTCTACAGACTAGCTATAAGAGCTGCGTAGTTTGTGTTGTTTAAACAAAAAAAACTTTCAGTTAAGGGTTTTTGCACAGACTGATTTCTAAATGAGCTTCTACAAGGATTTTCAAGCACTTTATTTAGAGCTTTAATAAAAGAATGAGGCAGTGTCAATAATAGTTCCCCCACAAGAAAGCAAGTATAGACGATTTCGTGTATATAGAGCAGAACTCGGAATCTATGAACTAACAACTGAATAAAGACGACTTTTCAGATGTCCTTTTTTATCTTCACTTAACTAATTACAACAGCAATAGTTGGTGTAACATTATTTCTTGTTGTTTTTTAAACCACAACAAATATTGTAGAGTGTTGAAAAGAAATGTATGCTTGTTATCTCATTAACAATTGTTCCCTGTTTGGTATTTTGTCATGCAACATAATGAGTTGTTCTACTATGTTAATAATTTGGACAATTTAGTTGGTATTTTTCAGTATATTTTTAACTTCGCGCTGAACTCACGGAACATTATTTCGTTGTCATTCCTTTAAAAAAAATTTTACTTTTATAAGACCACATATGGAAATTAATAAATAAAAAAAAAAGTCAGAAACTGATACAGAATTCATATGTTAGCAAGATTGTATGCAAAAAAGAGAGACAAAAGAAAAAAAAATCTATGGCCACCATGTTATTGCAACTTTGGTTCTTTTTTAGAGCTGTTTAAAAAATGCACTCTTACACTATGCACACAGTTTTATTTAAAGAACAGATAAATTAAAAATCTCTCTCTCTTCGCCGTTGGATATAGTCAAATGTAAAAATCATATATAAACAATCATGAAAAATCATACATACAATTATGATTGATGACAGATAACAGCTATGACCGAACGAAAGAATGAATGATAAAATTCCATTCTTTACACATCCATCCATACATACTCGTATATGAAAATTAAATGTACCTCCCTGTAGGAAGCTTGGGACCAAGTGTCTCCAAGTCATCACTTTTGTCGATTGTGTTTGGTGACTTTTTGATGAGATTTTCAACGAATCGTCTACAATTTTTATTTTGTCTTTGATGAGAAGATAGATATTATTCCACAAAAGCTACCCACTACTACTATTGACTACATAGGAACAAAGTCAGTAATATATATTCAATGATATGCAGATGTTAAATGTCTATAGTGAAGTATCCAATTATTCGACTTTTGCTTTATTTTCTATTAATCGCGTAAGGTTCTAAAATTTTTTGAGCTATTCGAATGATTAAAATAATTTTATTCAAGGAAAAAAAAAAGAAACATATTTGCTTTAATACTTTTATGAATGGAAATCTCGTTGGTTTTAAAAACTTTAACTAGTAGGCCAGTAAAAGTTGATCTGAACACAAAATGAACTGAGAAATAAATATGTCTAATTTTTTAAATATAATTTTATAACTAAATATACACAAATATTCAGTATCCAATTTTTTTATTTAGTTTGACACATATACAGGCGTCTAAAATGACACTAAAATATATTCAAAAGTATGTGTAATAAAAATAGAATACATTTTTGTAAAAACAAAAAAAAATTTAAGAAAAAATTAAATTTGCTCGATTAATTGGACACAAATTGTTCGAGTCATCCGTGAATCGAAATTGGCTATTTCTATTATTCGATCAAATAATCCCCCCCGTTCTGTAAACCAAGTCGATATAGAAACGAGTGATTTCTCAATACCGAATAATGTGTATGCATGTGTGAATAATGTGTATAAACGAAAAATTTTAGCGGATTTCGTTTACAGAACATACCCGTATGGCAAACAAATTTCTCGAACAATCGAACAACCATGAATCAAGTGAATACTCCAGTCTAGAATAAATTTCATTGTCCACGGATCACTGCAGATTTACTAATGCCATTTCCTGCAGGGATGTTTTCCGTACACTGACATACCTAAACAAAATATTATTACGACAAGATAAGATTAGATTTTTGGTTTGTTCAAGGTTGAAAAACAATTTTCCTTTAACCCGGCGTCATGCAGGAGAAAATGTAACGCCGACAGCCAGGTTGTTAGTTGATAAACATTTGGTCAGTGAGACCAATTAAGCACTAAATTTTAAAAGGCTCTAAAGATATGCTGGTATTCTAGAAAAATAACTGCACTTCAAAATCAGAAACTGCATACAAACTATGTTCTATGTTATATACTGTGTTATGACACTTTGAAAAATATAATGTTTTAGTTGCAATTTATACCAAGAATGTTGATAAAATCGTTTTTGTTATGTATCTCTCATACATTTTGCATGGCGTAGAGTAAATTTTCTGTGCGCTAGGCTGGATTTCACAGCATTCAGTTTTTTATAAGCGAAGTAAAATTCACCCACCGCCAGAGAAAATAATTTTAAATTGTACTGAATGTATTAGGGTAGTTAGGAAATCCGGCCCGGGCCTATAAAAATAACAACATTTTTCCGCCAACTGTTTTGCATACCTGCAGAATCAAGCGGAAATAACTTTTGGGAAGGTCTGAAGAAGGTGCATGCATATGATTAAGAAACACATAATGGGTGACTAATGTTATTTTATGCATGATCAATCTTTTGAGAGCAGTACTGCCAATAAGATACTGCACCACCGCACTAAAATGAAAAATTTAATTTTGACTGAAAAGGGGATGCTGTAATGCCGGCGACAATTCGTTTCAAGAACAAGGTACTACTAACACCATCGTGTGATATCCTAAGCTCTAGGCTACGTAAAGTCAGAAGTATGCGTTGATACGATTCAACACTTCAAGTGCCAATGCTGCTTATGTTAATCATAAGATATCGACAGCAATCGTGGAAAGTGTTATATCAATAAATTGATATTTTGAGTGGGCGACTATGTGAATAAAGTCATTCCAAACACCGAATGTCTGTGCAATATTTCACTTCAGCATCTAATTTATTTTTATTTCGAGAACAACATCTAAATGGCTCACCCGTTAATGTCGTTATAAAATTAAATAAATAGTTTTGTATTTATTCAGGTGCGTTAACAATGATAACTGCAAGAAAGCCTTATCAATAAAATCGTTAATCTTTTAAGTGCTTGTCAATCAAAATTTTACATAATAATTCATAATTTAATCATGACGGAGAATACAAAATTTACCTGAGCCAGTCGTAAAATGAAAAGTAAATTGTACAAACAATTAATAAAGAAAACCCCTTTTCTTGTAACAGTCATAGAGCAGTTGTTGCTCAAGGATTAAAGGAAGAAAAGACGGACAAATTTCACTCAACCGTAAAAATAGCATTAAATAACCCATAATTTTTCATGAAATGCTTCATGTTTCTTTCCGATGAATTAGGTACCATTTCCTTGCTTAAAAAATAAAAAAACAAAGACACAAAACTTGCAAACGAATCTTTAAAAGGAGCGCTCACCAGTCGATATAACAATTTCTTTTATGTGTGCACAGCCATCCACACTGGAAGAATGAAACGAGTATCAGTTGTTGTTTAAAACCCTTAAGGAACCTGTGTGGTTAAAACATCAAATCCTCTTTAATGACGCAAACAATTAAAGAGTTTTTAATTGAATGTCTTCTACTTCCGTTTAATAAAAATAACATGCTTCTATTTTCTTCGTTTCTCTAATCTTTCCCATAGAAATAACTATTTTGTTCATTGATCTTTTTGAGCATATTTCGGATCATTTTATTAACGGATGTGATCACTTAACACGATTTAATGGCAATCAAAAGGAAAGAAGAAAAAACCCGTAAAAACAATAAATTCTTTCTTCAGTTTTTCTTATTCATTAAAAAAAAAATACAACGTACGGTTTTCAATTGAGAAACACATTTTAGGAAAAGAATTATGTTTGGAGAAAGTTTTTAATTTATTTGGAAATCATTTGACATGCAACAACTACAGACTTTTTGCAATAAACATTTGATAACTGGGACACAACTATGAATTTCGTTATGAATTATTATGGGGGATAATAATCGCAAGAATTGAAAGAAAAATATATAATTTTCAATTTAAAGCTATTTAAAGCTTTAAGTTCGTTGCGTCACCCTATATAAACTGAGAAGCTAGTTAATGGATAAACTAATTTCCCTTAACTGTGGTCCGTGGTATTGTTACACCCGTTATATTCAAAGAAGATACGCATGCGGGAATAAAATCGAGATAGAAACAAAACGCTGATCCTCACCAAGAACATACACATCAGCAATTGAACTTGACGACCCCTTACAAAAACGCCTGGAGGACGCAGTAATTTCTGCAGAAGTGTTGACGTACAGCCATGGGAAGCATGTAAATACTTTTTACGAACGGATAACCTGGGTAACACTCCGTTTAAGTTGGAGATTGTGGAATAGCATATTTTTTTCTTGCGAAAAATCCTGATAGCTCCAAGTGATGTGAGCCAGTGTCATGAAATAATTTTCCAGCTGCTTGTTGTAACAGTAGATCTTGCGTTTCAGTGATTTCTCTCGTCAAATGCGTAAAACTAAAAAAATAACTAACGAGTTTAAAGTAAAAAAAATGTATGTAGTATATAAATACTGTTGTCTTTTAATTCCATAGTTTATGATATGAAAGATTTGTTGCTTTGTTTAATGTATTGTATTAATTTCGAATAAAGGAAGGCAGCAGCACCAGCTCGATAGGCATGACTTAATGATCTCTTTTGTGACATCCGGTAACCGTGAAACACTCTCAAACTCGTAATGAAAAAAACTTAGACAATAGATAAAACGCAACTGGGCGCACATAAATATGTAAAAGGAATTGGAATAGAAACACCCGTTTAGTAAAAGTAAAACCCTTATTAACGGCAAAAGGTGACAAATAATTACGCAGCAATAATTATTTCTTAAAATTATTGGTATTCCGTTGGAACTGTCGCTATTAGTAAAATTGCATTCCATGGTATTTTATTTTCTTTTTTTTTATGATCATAATAGGACTATCATGGCGACATGCTTTAAAATACAGCTGCGCTTTTAGCAATGGCCGACAAGGAGGCGTAATGGCTCTATTATGAATGGCAACTGAACTTTTGTTCAGTTACCAGTTGCTAAAAATGGTAATGCAGATCGGCGCTGGATTTTCTGGCAACTAAAAATTTCTGGTTGCCATTCATAATCGAGTTATAAGTTTGCTTGTTTTTCCCTACATTTTCCCAAACAATTTCTTTTCGCTATACGATTGCCACCATGAAAACAACTAATTGTACCAACATACCAAACAAAATGGCAGCCTAATAAATGCCGGATTTATCGATGATTACTGTTCAAAGTTCACAGCTGAAGCATTGGCCATCCTCACTGCAGTACAATACGCGAAAAAGCAAACTGCGAAGTATGTAATCTGATCCGATAGTCTCTCATCTGTTCTTGCCATC
Organism: Dexiosoma caninum; assembly: GCA_963924685.1. Lineage (NCBI taxonomy): Eukaryota > Metazoa > Arthropoda > Insecta > Diptera > Tachinidae > Dexiosoma > Dexiosoma caninum. The sequence goes on from OZ004729.1 coordinate 63,017,300, forward strand.
AAAAACTCACATTACGAATCGCCAATAATTAATCAAATAAGAAACTTCTGTAACCAAAATTTAAACAATATCAAACTTATGTTGGTACCCTCTCATGTTGGCATTATAGGTAATGAATACGCGGACTCAACTGCTGAAGTAGCGAAACGGCTACCCTTTGAAAAATATTCGATATGGGAAGCTCGTGATATCCTTAATATTAATGATATCTCTCTCACGACCACAAAAGTCCAAAAATGGTCCGATTACCAGCACAGTTACAAACGCATCAACCCAATGGGAGACGCACCATTATACCCAATAAACTGTTCCAGGAGTGAAATTAATATATTTGTTCGCCTTAGAATCGGTCACTGCAAACTAACTCGTCAACATCTTCTTGATAGAACTCACGCACCTGTTTGTCCCACCTGTATCACTCACCTCAATGTAGCTCATATACTTGATGAGTGCCCTAATTACAATTCATACAGAACACGCATTTTCGGATGCAATACGCCAAGTGATCTCCTTAGACACATGTGTGATAAAAATATTAAATTAATATACAAATTCATAAATTGTTTACAAAACTTAATTTAAATGTATATACCAACCATAGAGTCGAAAGCCTCAGATGCTAGTACTCTTTTTAGTTTTTTGTTATTAGTTATTACAATTCAATTATAATTATTAATATTAAATAAATAAATAAATAAAAAAATATTTTTATAAAGTCTACAAAACTTCTGATACGGTATTATTGCTGAAGTGAAAGTGAAAAAAATTAGAGACTTGTATTTAGCTACTAACGATATGGTGTTATATAGTATATAATTATTAATCTTAATAAATGTGCGTAATATTTACTTAAGATTCTTCCCGGATACAGGTGCTAAGAAAACATGAGAAAGCCTTCACATGATGTTTGCATGTGAAATACTGACACTCATATAAGTGGTTGTAATACAATAGAATAAAGAAAATATGAAATTGTGGAATTCTGTGGAGTAGATAAAAATGTATGATTAACTAAATAAGTATTTTTTAAAGCCAACAAAAGCAATAACGACGCTTCTTAAAAAACAATTAATCATACCAATCAGAAAAACTCATTCGCATATTAAGCAGGCAGGCTTTGAAAATAATCATTTAAATTTCTATTAAAAACTTCAGGTTATACGCTTCCCGTGAAATTAAATGTTTCCTTAAAAAATTGTATGAATGACAGAATATTAGACGGACATTTGAATGCAAAAAATAATAATTTTTAATCGTTTTGAATATTCCATATACACAATAGTTCACTTATATTAAAATATTTCCTTTTAATACCGCTTATAAATAATTATTATTGATTGTTTTTAACATTTTTTATAACTAAATTACACTGTTCAACAGTAACAATAAAGCAATCATGCAGTTAGCAAATGACTAATAGAAAACTATCCATTGGCAGCTTCTGTAGGTGATAGGTGAAAGCACTCTTGCAATTTGAAAAAGGAAGTGTTGAAGGGGAGAGTTCTTCCCACAAAATCAATTTTAAAGCACAATAAAGAAAATATAGAAATCGGTTGACGATGCATATCATCCCTGAAAATTCCCAAATTTGAATCGAAAATCGATTTGACAAGAAATTACGGAGCATTTAAAAACACAAAATTTTTCGGAAGCGGTATCTGTGTATTTTGATCAAATTTGCGGCATCTGATAAATTTTTTTTAGTCTATAAAAATCACTGAATATCGAGTCGAGTTGTACAAGACTTTTGAAATTAATAAAAAAAAAAAAATATTTTTTGCCAACGATATCTCTCGAACGAAGGACCCGATCTTATACGTTTCTTTTTGATGTTAAGAGCTGATTAGATTTTAAAACAAAAATTCAGTCAGCATGGCTCGATAGCGCTCGCCATTCACCGTAACGGCAGCTCCTTGCTCATTTCGAAAGGGCAGCAATAATAGTGAGAAAACGATCAATAACTGCTCGAATGGCTTGCTCACTGGGCCGATTATGATGACCGTAAAATTGACGTAGTGCTCTATGAACTTCGCGTACAGATTTATATTTTCAAAGTAAATTTTCACAATTTCTGCCGTTAAACGATTCATGATGACTTGCCAAACCTTACTGAACAGAAATGTTAACACTATTTAACATTATCCTCTGTCAAACTATACTTACCACTATCGATAGTTTTATGCAGCTAAAAAAAACACCCGATATAATAAATAAATTAAAGTGCTGTTTCTTTAACTCGGGTAGTACTTTGTCTGTACAAAATTTATATGAAAAGCACTACGTGGGATACGTTCTGCGCAGGAAGAAGAGGGACCTCGATGCGCTGCTGCATAGCGGGGCCGCCTCTGACGGGGACCAGGCGATACGGGCCGCGGCCAGCTGCGGACTTGGCGGACCCAGACGTGGGTGAGTGAGAGTGGTCCTGATTGGGACGTGGCTCTGGGCTTTCCCGAAGTAATGCGGAAAGCGGTCCATGAGAGGAATCTACCCAGAGGAGGAGGAGGGAATTTTTTAGTGGCAACACCACTCGACGCAGATGACGACGGTCTCTGTAAGTGCGAAGGCATTTTCAACCTTACCTCACACGCCAAAAAAAAATGAGTTGTTTTGATATAAATTTTTTACAGACAAGTAGTACTTGTGTTAGAGAAACAGCACTTTATTGTTAAAAAATAATAATAAATACCGAAGCTGAAATGTTTGTTTCTATTGAACGTTAATGGCCGCTATCTTGCCTCAAAGCAACGGTGAAATACTTTGCAAAGCATTTGCACTCTTGAAAGAATATCATTCTAAATTAAACCGCACAATTAAATCACATGATTCAGTTAATAACACAAAGTACTTCAATTTTAAATTATCTAATTAAAAACATCTAAAATGCCTGGTGAGCGAGCTATCTAACTGTGCGGAGAATAACTAATTTAAGCTCATTCAATGATTTGTAATTGATTTTCGAAAATTTATTGAAAAGTGTAGTGCAACGAAACTCGCATATGGATTTTATTACTTTTGATATAGTTTTCTATTCAATAAGTTTCCCTATAGTAATTAAAAATAAATAAAAAGTAGAGTCTCTATTAATTAGAAAAAGCAACAGAGGAATTCTTATACCCACAGATATCGAAAATGTGTCCTAGTATGGGCATTAAATATGCAGTAAAAACGTGAAAATATGCCAAATAATTTTTTGTCAACAATTCAAATATGTATGTGTGTATGTAGGTATATAAGCATTTTAAATAAGATAAAAAAAAAAATAAACACAGCATATTAGAATTACTAATACGTTTTTCCTCGTAAATTTTGAATCGTCAAATTGTGTCAACATTTACATACTCGTACGTATTTGACAATTCAAATTAACATTTGTGTATCTTTAAACACAATTTGCCACGGATTAAGCAAACTAAGACTGGAAACAGTAGGTGGCGAAATGTTTTAATATAATGATCGAAATTAAATATACATATAAAAAACTTATGTCACTCAGAATTTAAAAAAAAATTTCGCTTTGAATATATTTGTAAACTAAACAATTATTTCAACACCATATCAAAATGTATGTACCTTAAAAATGTACAATAGGCTAAATTATGTACTTAAAAAATATTCACCAAGATATACTAAAACATGGAGAATCAATATCAAAAACCATAACACTTTCGAAACCGATAAAATATGGTACATTATTCCCCCACAAGATTGAATATGCAGAACCACATTTGAGGTCTCCCTGGTGAAATACATGCTTCAGACACAGTGAGCAATGAATACAGCTGAGCATTTTATCTTACTTTCGGGGTGTATACCAGTGATATCAACTTTTTTATTCCGATTTACGTACAGTTCTAAAAAAATTACCGTTTTTAGGTAAAAGTACCGCACGCAGTTTTGTAGAAAAATAATAATATGCATTTTCGTATTAACCTGCAAGTCCAAAAAACTCAATATACTTAAACTTTTTCATCAATACAGTCACATTTTTCGACAATTGCGAGTCTACTTACAAGAAAATTGTCTTGCAAGTAACTTTTTGGCACTTGCGGCAAGTAAAATGCCTAATAAAGAAACAGTGTTACCAAGTACGAGTTTTCTATTAATTTCCTAGAACGTATTGAAATGAATGAAGTGTTGATTGATTGATTTTGATTGTATTTGTAAAAAAATAAGAAATTAAATGGAACACAACTATACAAAAACACTTCCTAATGGTACACGTTATTTTCTGAACACACCTCGTACATATTCATTATTACGTACATTTAGAACTAATTATATTCGTTAAAGAAATTAAAATCAAATAAAAGACATTTAAAAGAAAAAACACAAACATAAAATACCACGTAGAAAAATTAAGAAGATAATGATGCGAAAAGAAGGTTTTAGTCGGCTTTTGAAACCACTAAAAAAAGAAGTTGGAAGTTAAAAGAAGCTAAATATAACAAAGGGAAAATTATTCTTCAAGTCGAAGAAGAACTGGAAATATATCTTTCATTTAAATAGTGCATTGGTGTACGTATGACTGAAATACAAAGAAACAAATTAATATTTACATCCTTCATTAGACAAAAATAAAAACTATCCTCCAGTTCTGATGACTGCTAACGAATAATTTAGTTTGTAATATTGTGAGTTCGTATTCTGCAAAGACTCTCAACGTTTTTGCTAAGGACCATAGAAATTTTGTAATTGTTTAAAACAATGAAAACTACTTTTCAAATAATTTCGTAAGTTGCCAGTTTGTAGTGCTGCGGGTTCGAACCTTATATGAAATGTTAGTACGTGCATACATCCATATATACATTTTTATTTCTTTGCGATAACTCACTTAGTAAATCGTATAATCTTAATAATCAATAAATATTAAAAATCTAGAAGACTGATCAACAGTGACAAAATGTATGTAAAAATGTTCCATCAGAATTACTAGGTATTTTTATCAAACAATTATTACTTTAACAAATATTTATTGTACATATCTACATACATATTTTAATTCATATTTGTTTTCGTAGTTTACTTGAGATACAAGATATGACAAGTAATGAAAAAGAAAAACAAAAACAACGCAACACAAATACTTGACTGCAGTGTTTCCAACGCCTGAAGGAAGAACAATATAGAGATATTTGCTAACGAAATTGTAATATTAATAAAAAGTAATAATTTTATGAAAATATGATTGCTTATTTTGCAATTATTTCGATAATATTTTGAATTGCTATAAACTACAGATGGGTAAAAACTATTTTTTCCGTTTGCAATAGGCATGTGCAATGCTGTACAAACCTTCTATTTCCCATGCACACAAACTTCTCCTACTGCTGCGGTCACACACGTCCCATAAAAAAAATTCTTTGTACGAGTACTAACCATGGGGGCACACGTTCGTCTGAGCGTAAGCATACAATATTATGCTTTACCAAAATTAAAATGATCCTTAATTTGTTTAATACTGTTAAAAGTGTCTTACAAGATCCTTGTTCAGACCGAGATCTCGGATGCAAATTTTTTTTTTTTTTTTTATCTAGAACCAGCACTCAGGAGATGACTCCTACACATGCGAAGCATTGTGCTGGGAACTATAGGAAAGGGATAGTAGGAGAAACGACAGGAGGTGAAGCTTAATTAATTATTTTGAAGCTCTGCTTTCGCACGTTCTTTTGTTTTTATACTCGTAGCAGTGCTGAAGCTTCGGTTTAGTAGCTATTTTTATTATTATTTTACTTCGCCGGTGCTACACAATACCGACGAAGGAGGGCGTTCTGATGTGATTGTGGATTGCTATCAGCTGAAGCCGGTATAGTTCAGTGACCAGTGACTATGCCTTCGCCACTGAAACCTTCCGACAACAACTAACACACAAAGACACACTAATGCACAACAGAAAAATGCGAGATGTTTATTTTTATTTAAAAATTTTTTTTGTCTGAAACTGGGGTTGAACCCAGGTCTGTTTTTTGGTTTTGTAGTCAACGTGCAGACTACCATCCATCGTGCCATCGCCATCATAGGGCTATTGATGCAAAAGTAACCGGAAAGTTTGCTCTCAGAAAGGATACAGCATTATTTCGCAATACTAGAAGCAGTACATATTCTGCAAGAGAAAGACTACAGGAAAGTAAGGATAAGAATACTCTCGGACAATCAGTCTGTCCCGAAGGCTTCGAACGGCTATACTTGTAACTCAAGAATCCTTTTTGCGTGTCACGGGGCACTCAATAATCTGGCATCTAGGAACATTATTACACTGATGTGTATTCCACAGCATGTGCAGTTATAATGGTTATGAAGGGGGTGATACGTACGCGAAGAGGCAATCGGAACAGGTTTACATTGGATCCGGCCCCATGTTTGGCTTCAACAGAAATGATCTGAAACGGACAGACTGGACTAAAGTGTAGATCGATCGATATTGGCTCAACGACCTAGGTTTAAGACATTCCAAGAGATTTTTGCATTTTGATGCAAATAGAGCAGAAGAGGTTTTCGTACTGGATAGAAGGGAGCCTCTTCCAGGTGATTTCACTTGCAACGAGTATCTTTACAGTCTAGGCATCTCTTACACGACCACCTGCAGGTTCTGCTACGAGGATGATGAATCGACGGAGCATCTTTCGGGAATACTGAATAGGAGGAGAAGGTGCTTGGACGAGTTCACGGTCGCAGAAGGGTACCTCCGGCATCTCCCCCATTAGCGAGCTGTTCCGATTCATGAGCGCACTCGACAGTCGATAGAACATTAGATATCAACGTTAATGGCAAGTGATATGAAATCTCGTCATTTACAGAACATGTTTGTATATTAAAAAAACGATTTTAACAATAACTAGTGTTAAATAATTTAATTGTTATTGATCATTTAATTTGCATATAAATAATCCCACTGTGCGCAATATCTACAGAAACGCGATATATAAAAAACAAACCGAAATCTCTTTCATTCATTCATTTCGTCATTCCTGCCAAATAATTCGACATACAAACATATACATATGTACACATGTATCTATTTACATATGTATGTATGTACATACCCACGATATGCTGCTATCAAACGTTTTCAACTGTACAACACATTCTTACAAAAACAAGCCGATACTATGAGATACAATAATAAACATAGAAAAAAATATACTATTGTACGTAAGCGTATGAAGAGTGTGTAGCGTATAAATAAATATGAGTACAAGTGTATGAAAGCGCCTTAACAACCAGCCTACTAACTACATTTATTGAGAAACCCCAACCAACTTAAGCAAATTCAATACAAACGAGACAACAGGCCAGATACTCAGCCAGCCAGGCGATGAGTCAGTCAGTCAGTTAGTCTGGTTGACAATCATTTGTACATAGTACATACTAAAGTGTGGCACAAACACCACAAAAATATCTTACAAGCATTTCATGAAATTGCAATTAGTGTGTATGTATTACTTGCTCATTGCAAAACACATACTTCCAAAAATACTTCTTTTGTTCCACGATCAAAACATTGAAGAAGAGAACACAAGTACAACAAAACAATGTTAAAATAAAACAACGCTGAAGTAGAAGATCAAAACTATTTTGGAACATTCAAAACATGTTTGAATAACTCGTAGACAAACTTGCAAAGAAACTTTTGCATTTTTATGAACATAAAAAATCGAATGTATACAAATAAAATAAAAATATCACAATTCATATTAGGTTTGAGGTTCGTTTATAAGGTTCTTTAAAAAAAATATTTAAAATTTCGCAAAAAATTTAAAAAATTTATAATTTCACCTACATTTAATGCATCCATTTCAATATACATATATTTAAGATTACTAAAATTTAGAAAAATCACGAAAATCAGAAAGTTGAAATTATGAAAAAAATTATATACGTGCTTTTTACGCTTTTTTGTGTTTGTTCTTGTGTACTCGATGCTTTTGGTGTAATTTACCGTTTTTTTTATTTCCTTGTATGTTTTTGTTTTGATGTGCTGCTTCATTTGAACTCACAAGCACAAACAAAACTATAGAGAAAAACTTTTCAAATGGTGCTTGTTTTGTTTCAATGAGAGTCATGTTTTGTTATGCTTGTTTTGTTGAGAATGTTTACACTGGAATACATGCCTTGGAAGTAGTGTGCTTTAGAATACAAAACTTTAAATACATTTTGTACAGCTCTTTAGTACATACCTACGTACATTCAAGCATACAAGTGGCACACGTAGACCCATTAACCAACCCAGCAGCCAACCAACAAACCAACCGTTCTGTGTACTTCAAAGCAAAATCTCACAAAAGCAAAACAGTTAAATTAAGTTGAAAAGAAAAGAAATACTGGTAGAATTGCAAGCAAAACATTTAGTTAATTGTTGTAAACATACGAGAGCGGTTTATTTTCCTTTTCTTTTTTTTTTTTTGTTTATTCTTGTTTAAATTTCTATTTTTGTTGAAATGTGTTAACGAAATTGAAGCAATAGTAAACAAAAGTTTTATTCCGAGTTTAAATTTTATACACACATTATTATTTATTTTAATTTTATAACGAAATATTTTTAATTTTTAAAACAATCATTTTTCTCTAAATTGTCAGCTGCGACTGATTAGTGCAAGTGTTCGTAAAAGAAAAATAAGAAAAATAAGAAAAAATAAAAGTGCGCCAAAATCAAAAACCGTTTATTAATGAAAGAAATTAATTTATTTGAAAATTTAAAAAGTTCGCCGTTATAAATTATTTGCACGATAAGCGAAGTACAATTGATAACAAAAAATGTAACTTCAATCAAATTGGCAGTGCAGGGATATTCCAGTGACTGGCAAAAATAATTACTTAAAATTATACCGCCATTTTAAAAACAAATAGCTGAAGAATTAATTCATGTATGGAAATTTATTTCATAAGTTTGTAAATGAGGTCAAAGTGCTAGAAGGAGGATTCAACCATTCCGCAAAATGCGAAAGAAATTGACAAAGTCAAAACATTTGTTAATTTTATTTAAGAGAAGTAAAATTCAGGCAGTGGTTGCCTACTACTCTGTGTTACCTTTCCACGTTTTTTGTTTATAGCGGTGTCGCATCGCCTCTGTTGTCAAGGAGACATATGTATTCTCTTTTGAAGTTTTGTTTTAGTAGTCATTTTCAGTAATTGTTTTACTACACAATACCGACGAAGGAGAGTTCCCTGATCTTACTTGTGGATTAGTATAAACTGAAGCCGGTACTGTGCACTGAATATGCCTTCGTCACTGAAACCTTCCGAAAACAACTGAGACAAAGGCACAGTAATGCACAGCAGAAAAATGCGATTTGTTTTTATACCTTTGGGTTTGTAGTCAACGTGCGAACTCTCTTAGTCATCACAACCCTCACGAGATAATTTTCAATAATGAAAACACACTGTTCTACCGTGTAGGAATCCATTTATACTAATCCTAAACTGACAGCTGCAAAATTGTTATAGCGTTGCTAAAACTTTAATGAACAAATGACGGCAAATTTACTTCACGGAACCAATAAACATTTTGATTTTATTTTGTTCTATTGAACAATAAAGCGCGATAGTCTAGCCTTATTTTATTGGTATCGCATATAAATGTGTTAGGTGGCGAAGAAGTGACGTTTGTTAGAACAACCATATTCTTCTAAAAAAAAAAAACTTTCAAGTGTCTAGGAATTTTAGGACGCTGTAAGAGATATTTTACCTCTTCTCATCGATGTCCTTACTATATATTTCTATTGCAATTAACGTAATTAATAAAATTAAACTACTACAATTTATATAAAATAAAAAGACTTACCATCGCTTGTATAAAAATTATTTTTTCTTCTTAAAACAGTAGGCGAACTTCATCATGTCGTTCTTGCTGAAAAAAATAACAAATAAAAACTATAAAAATATTAATTTATTCATTTATTAAGAAAAAAATAATGATAATGTGTCTAAAACAATAACAATAAAATATATCATCAACAACGGCAGCACTGAATTTCAATTTAAAAATAATAATAATAATGAAAGAAAAATTATACAAAAAGTAAATTATTCGTTGTAGTTGTACATTTTATTGAAACAAATAGTTCCCCTCTGAAAATTAAAACTTATAATTAATTCATTTTAAACAAATACTAATAAGAATATTAAATATTATATTTTATTCTCAGATAACAATATCAAACTGAGATTAGATTTTTATGCCGTCGTATAATTGCAATAACATCGTTTAGGGCGATATTCAATTTATTGCCGTAATTAAATGCGTTAAGAATAATACGAAAGAATAATTTAAAGTTGTGAAATTGCAAAAACAATATCAACAATTCGTTATAATAAATGGGGAAATATTATTTATAAATTAATTTACATATACGGAAATAAATTGATAAAGAAGACATTTTTAACACAGAGAAGAAGGACAATGGCGGCCAATACTCAGTTACACGGTTTACTGTTTAACAGTACATTTTATACAAAATTATAGTACATATGAGTATATGTTCTGTTTATGTATGCCAGTTGTTCATTTATAAACATGTTTATAAGCGATTTACCAACAACCATCGTAAAATCTACAATTCGTACAATTGATTGTGAATAGGGCAATTGTAAATTATGTTTTGTGGCAAATAGCACTTAGAGAAGTGATCAGAAGAGTTTTGGTTTTTTGTTCTCTTCTTGGACCAGTGCTCAGACACTGTATGTGTTCCCTACATATGTAAAACATTGCACTGGAACTAGTTGGAAAGGGATAGTGTAGGGACGATGGAGCTGGTGAATTGATATTAATAGTTCTTAATTCTTGCACAACTCTACAGTTCCGTGATTTTGAGAATTTGGAAAGCGTTGATAGACTAGCTGTTTCTTTATTTTTGGAATAGCCGAGACCAGCGATTTTGAGTGCATATTATTTCTTTTGAGGTTTTTTTTAACCAGTAGTCAGGATGGTGCAATGCATGCACTACAAGTAGTGGAAAGATATTGTACAGAAGAAATTGATCATAAATTGATAAGAAAGATGGATAGACTCAAAGTAAAGGGTGTCTGGTAGGAGATTTATATTTTCAAACTTAAATAAAAAACGTAATAATGGACACAAAGTTTTATTAAGAGCATTGAACGACAGAATGGAAATGCGGATTTAATTTTTTAAAGAGTATGTCATCCAGATCCATCAGATCTTTTTTTAAAATTTCATGAATAATCGCTCTTTTCAGTGTTGAAAGTCGCGGATTTTCACGGAAACTGCTTTCAACCAGTTCAATGTTTTCGGGAGTCCTTGAAGATCGACTGGGACCTGGCCGTGGGGCATTCATAGCCGAAGCAGCTGCGCGGAATCTCTGCACCCACGAACGAATTACAACTGAACTTTGAACAAAATTGTCGACGAGCAATTACGTAAGAATCATTACTCTTAAAAAATGTCTCCACAGCGCCACTCTCCCTCCGCACCGTTTATTACTTTTTGAAATAATCGTATTTAAAAATATGAATTTGTAACTCTACAATTTTAAAGCATAGTTACTACGTCTCAAGTGTTATTATTGACGCATGAATATTATTTTACTTCGAAAGGATACGCTCTTAGCATAGAGTTCTACATGGAATACCTTCGTGAAAGATTTGTGGGTGCTTTGCCCCACTATTTGAGTGGATATTTTCAGGTCTAGTACTTTCGATATGCAAATTCTGTTGGGTCTTTGTTCGCAAAATACGCTGGAAAAAAATTTGGTTCTACCAAAAATAGTGAAAATCGTATGTTGATTTTCTAGTCCACGCGTTTATATGAAGGTCAGTGACTTTTCCAACACGTTAGCATTTCGTCGGTAGAAAGCTTTGTGGTGTCTTGGAGCAAATATAAATCTACACAGATTTATCGTACTTTGACTTTGGAATTGAAGGCTCTTGCACGCTAAACTGAACTTCAAATGCAGGGTATTAAATGACATTAACGCATATTTTTCTTACTTTTTAATTAGTCGCACTAAGAACTCGCATAGTTTCCTATTAATATTATCATATCCAATCCGGAAAAAAAAAATTAAAACACTAAAGTGCATCAATTAACATGTTTTTCTTTTTTTTTGCAACAATAAAGTTCTTCGACCTCACGCGATTAATTTAAGGCTTAAGGACGAATCCAAGCTATAAAGTATGCATTTATTGCCCTGTCTGCTAGACTGTGTTCATTTTGCCCTTTAAAACAACAAATTTTTAATGTATACAAATACAAATCGCTGTTAATGAATAAAATAATTAAATTAATTTAAATTATGTCAATATCTCATCAGGTTGAAAAAGAATAAAACAAACAAGAACAACAAAAGCAGCAAATTGTTTATACACAACCACACACAGAGAAATAGTATTAACTTTAAGAGCGAGCGAGAGAGCGGGAAGTGCGCGATTAAGCCTGCACTCCCATGTGTCAGAATTATCAAGTGCAAGTGTTTTATTTGCTTCCACTTAGTTACCTTTTTCATCAACATGATTTTTCCAATACATACATATTTGTTTTTATTTAATTATGCATATTTTGATTCAAAAATTTATTTTATTAAATGAAAAGTATAGTATAAAACGAATTAGGTTTCGCAATACATAAACAGGCATTAAAAATATATTATGTATTAAAACTGCATTCATTTAGACAGATAAACTACATGCATACTAAAATTTAATAGAAATTAATCTTTAATCATATTACTTCCTTCGACTTTGCCATTTCCTTTGTAAAAATAAAAACTGCTTAAATATTTGAGTATTCGGACATAATCATTTTATTGTAGCATTAACTTTGAATTAAACCAGCAGTGGGAAGAAGCGAATAAATCCAACCATATGGAACAGATGGTATTTGAAAAAAAGAACGTCAAAACTTTTTATTTTCTTCACATAAAATAAATGCCTTTCATAACATTTGGATTATTCATTGTTATTTTGGAAGTGTATTCCATTCCACTTGGTAATTCTGAGCTCACAGATCTTTTCTGAAGCAAAAAGGTGTCTTTAGGAGAGCCATCTATATATTCAGAAGATGTTATATAATTTAAAGAATTTTCATAGGGCATGTAGAAAACAATTTTGTGTATTTTTCTATACATTGTTTTCATTATTTGCTACATAATATTTCTTATGTAGTATAAGTGTTAAATATCACATACTAGTACTATATATTACAAATAAAACTTCAATATTTTTTCAATTACTTGTTAATGTTCCTTTGTTCTTATCTTTTCAATTGACTAGTTGTATGCAACAACGAGGGAATTAAAAATCCAACAATAATCTTATAGGTAATGCCAAAAATATTTCAAGCAAAAAAATTCAGTGCCATTTCAAGCCCAAAATTTATAATTTTTTTTATAAACACAAGTAACACTCAGGCAATGATTGCCTACTATTAGGTGTTACCTTCTATACGAGAGGGATAGTAAAAGAGATGACAGGTGATGAGGGGATAGATAGAGGAAAGCTTCACTATCTTACAACTCTGCTTTTCTACGTTATATGTTTTTGTAGCAGTGTTTCAGTGACCAGTGACTATGCCTTCGCCACTGAACCCTTCCGATAACAAGTGACACAAATACACACGGAGAAATATTCTGTGGCATGGGTAGTTAAACTTATTATTGCGTAGAAAGTTTTTTATTTTTAAATAATTTTAAATCTAGAATGAAAATCAGAAAAAAATACGAAAAGTGAAAAAATAATTTGTTCTTCAACTCTAGTGAGGAAATTAAGAAATACAAATATGCTAACATACTCATGTCTCGAAAATTTCAACTTTATATACGCAATACTGCTGTGTTCTTCAAGTGTAGCATTGCAATAAACATTTGAAAATGCGTTTCTTGGCCAAATATTGTTTGTTTTTAAACTTGAATTTTAACGTTTCAATAATTTTTCTCCGGAATAATTAATTTAGTTGCAAGTAAGAATCTTAAAAAATAGATAGTAAATATTTTGTATGTATTAAGATTATCTTTGTTACTTCGACAACACGCTGATTAATTAATTACTTACCAGGAGTTTTGAATTAAATTTAAAATTGTTTCCCATCATGTTTAACATCAAAATAGTGTTTCATACATTTGTATGACTAAAATAAAAAATTAATGAATAATTGCAATTATTCAGGAAATCGGAATAATTGCAAAAAATCTCTGACTGAACGCAATGATTTCTATGCTTAATGAACAGTTGTAGTACTTTAATTAAGAAGAATCATGGCAATGGCAACGTTGTATTTCAAATATATGTCGGCCCAATCAGGATTTTAAATAATTTAATAAGATCTAAAAATACTTTGAGAACATAAATATAGCATAAGGTGTTGCGTAATAAGTTTAGGTGACAGCGACATTATAATTATGCTAACAATCCTTTTACAATGACTCACTATTTCGCCAGATACTCACATAAATTTCGGAATTCGAGACGGTGTAAATTTAATGGATTGACTACAACTGTGACTTTTTTTTTTAATCTTGGACCAGCACTCAGGAGATTACTCCTACACATGCGAAGCATTGTGCTGGAACTATAGGAAAGGGATAGTAGGAGAAACGACAGGAGGTGAAGCTTAATTAATTATTTTGCAGCTCTGCTTTTGCACGTTCTTTGCTTATACTCATAGTAGAAGGAGCCGAGTGCGATTCCCTGGGCGGTCAAGCCAAAAAAAAGTTTTTTCTGAGTTTTCTATGCTACAGCACCCTCCTTCGTCGGTATTTGAGCCATAAAATGTCGGCGAAGTAAAATAATATACAAAATGGCTCCCCTTAGCTTAAAAATAATGCGTCAAAAATTAACATCAGAGATGGCGCAACTTTGCTTCATAATTAACACGCAACTACAGAGTTGTGCAGCTACCACAGCTAAAAATATGGTTGTAAATATAGACTGCCGCAGCTCAGCTTAAGTCGTTTTAATAGAGGTTGGTTTTTAATTTTTGACTATATTAGAGGATTAGAGACACAATTTCGAAGACAATTTTTTAAAAACCTGCCAATTTGTTTTAGTTCAGAGTTTCATTTTAACGCGCCTCTAAAAAATGTTTTTTAAATTTTCAAATCTAAAATTATTTTACTTATTTACAAATGTATAGGTAAACCAATACTTGTATGTGTATATTAAAAATCAATTAACATTTCTATGCTAAATGCTGCTAATGAAGCGTTAATAAAACCCTGAAAATTAAATTTTTAAATACTGGTAATATTGAAGAAAACAAAATCCAAGATAAAAAATATCGAAACATGAATATTTGTTGCAAATAAACTAGAGATTTCTTTTTGAATAAAGAAAATTTTAAACCAGAATTTAGTAACAAAATATCAGCGAATTAACGAAGTTGTTGTTGAAAATTAAGAATAAAAAAATCTTTAGAAAATAATTAATTTATACCAAAAAAGAACTAAGGAACTGCATAAACATGGCCGATTTACAAATTACAAAAAATCTTTTGAATGCCACGGAACGTTTAGAAATTCCAAATTTGGATTTGATACAAAACTATTCGGTGCTGATTAATAAATTAGAACAATTGGCATTGGGAGCGGATGCCACACTCGATAACATTTCAGTGAATCATAAAGCTATCGAAGTTACTTTGGGCAACAGCGATTTATTGGGCGATCCTACAGCGGCGAGTCGTGCTGGCCCACCTCATGTTACGCTGGCCCATGGTTTGGAAGAAGTTGAATATTCACGTGTGGTCAGTGATATATGGATCGGTGTTATATTAACACTGCTGATAGTGTCTGTGATATTTTTCATATGCGCTTGTTTTTTGTATCACAAGTTTCAACAGTGGAAGAATTCATGTAAGTGATCAACAATAAAAACAAAAATAAAACTACAATATATAAAAAAATAATTTCAAAAAGGTTAAACATATTTTCATTATCAACAAGAGCTGGCGCTGAACGTGTTACCAACTGTTGTAAAAATTTTGTTTTTTTTTAATTTTTATTTCATTTTTTAATTTAAAACTTGGGAAAAACTTGAAATTTTAAATGTAATTGTCTGACGCAGTTTGACTTTAGATCACTTCCTGAAAATCCTGCAAGTAGAATTAAATGTCAATAGAATTCTTAACGTAAACGTACTCAACTGTGTATCAAATAATTAGACAGTGCGTGTGTAATTCTCATTTGGTTTATATAAAATTTACTATACAATTTTGGAAATCAAAATATACGGCTTTGGCGACAAATCGTTGAAGACACGTAATCATATTGGTTGTGCAAATGTCGCCGGGGAAATAACATTGCAATACAGTCACTTCCCAATATTAACACAAAACTTTAATATCCAATCGCCAAGATTAATTTGACAGCTGATAGTTTGGGGTTAGTAAAAATATGTTTTTAAATAGAAGATTTAAAATATTGCATTAGCACTCATTACAGACTGCTGTCAAGCTGAGAGATTATTTATAAATCCCAGAAAGACGAACCTTGATGCAATTACTGTTGGAGGGATTCAGTGGATGTATACTACATATGATTATCAGGCGATTCATACGAATGCATCTTTTGTTTGATGGCCTAAGGTTGAACAAAACGTCGCCAAGAGACAGCTATTCAGTTTTCAGAGACAGCCATGTCTGTCTATTGCCGGTGCCATTTGTATCTGTTCGACTGCAGTCATTAAGGCTATAAAGGGGGTTTCCACCCTAAACATATTTGTTGAACAACGTTTCCGACTATAAACAAGTCTTTTTTTATCTGGGGCCTGCACTCAGGAGATGACCTCTACACATGCGATGCATGTGACAGGAGGTGAAGCTTGATTATTTTATAGCTCTGCTGTTGCACGTTCTTTGTTTTTTATAGCAGTGTTGAAGCTTCGGTTTAGTAGCCATTTTTTATTATTATTTTACTTCGCGCGGTCAACACAATACCGACGAAGGAGGGCGTTCTGATGTGATTGTAGATTGCTATTAGCTGAAGCCGGTATTGTTCAGTGACCAGTGACTATGCCTTCGCCACTGGCTCGACTGGGCAGAGGTCAGGTCGAGGGTGGACTGGTGCGAACAATATCTTAGGACTGCGCATTGGGAGGGCGCCCGTGGACTACGCTATGCCAGACGATTGGTGAAGCCGTTGTCCTATCCATAGTGGGTTTTCTGTAGGGACACTACTACGTGAGCTATCATCTCTATAGGTTACGTATCCTGAATGCAGGAAAATGAAACCACAGAGCACATTTTGTGTAACCGTGTTGAGCTGACCAGATCCATATTGCAGGTTTTCACACGGGGTCAATTGCACTGCACCTTTTTTATTTGGGGAACAATTAGGTGGAATAGTAGCAGTAAGAGTTATTTTTATAAGAGAGGAAAAATTATTTCCAAATTCGTTTTTAACTACATACATACATATGTACATATTTGTTTGAAAGCTAAAACTACAGAAATTCGTTCGGTCTATTTTATTTGTCATCATTTAAATAGAATTGAGGAAAAATAATTATTAACGAAATAATACAAGTGTTTATTTGTTTAACATTTAAAATTTTTATATCACATTCACAAGCAGTAATTAAAAAACTTTAATAAAAAGTAATTGACAATCAGTAAACGAATAAAGAAATGAAAAAATACAACAACAACAACAACAACAATTTAACCTAAAGACAAATTTAATTATTTATGTGAAACAAACACCATTTTATCGAGGGGAATTTTTGTCTTGACTTGCTCTTTAATTAAATAAAAACATGGTTAAATATGTTCATACATGGATACATACAAACGTTAATCAATGTTAAGAATGTGATATAGTTTTTATATGTAACTATGCCATTTGTAATTTTTGGAAAATTCTTTCTTATGTGTATTGAAAGAGATTAATCGTATGGGTTCACTGAACACATGCCATAAAATTTAGAGCATTTAACACACCCATTTACGTACATACACACATACATACATATGTATGTAAATTTAAACTGTATGCACTAAAGTTAACATTTCATTTGTTTTTTTTTTAATTCCTTCAAGATAAACGATATTATCTTTCGCGAGATTTTATTACTCACTTTTATAATGTTTAGTTTAGTGCTACAACTTATGCCATAAATTTTATATTTAAAAAATTCACTAAAGTTTTATTATCAGAGAAAGGAAAATTTTGGGTACGTCTCATGAATTTTATTTTTATACTACATATTTTTAATTCATCGTTCTCAAATAGATAAAGATATATATTTGAAATGGTAACAAAAAATAACAGCAAATTTAATTTTGCTTGAGTTAGATAGAGCATCCACAAATAAAGGGCCTGTTTTTACATACGAGTATACAGCTGCAGCGTCTATAAGATCTCTTCGACTTTTAATGATGTCCTCTAGACTTAAGTGAACTGTACATACGTGACTATTGCTGTCTACATCCTAACATGCTCCTGGTATTACATGGTTCACTTTTACACGATTTTCAAATATCAACAACATATTTTAAATTAACTAAATTTATTTTGGGAATATCTCTTTATATATGATTCTAATTTTAAAATTGTGCTTTTTCCCGAAAAAATATGTGAAATGTATTATTACATAATTTATGATATTCTCATAAAGTATTTTTTATAAAAGCAAACTCAATAACTGAGGACGAAAGCATATCCATATAGTACTATTTCGCAAATGCTTACTTAGCTCATCAGTGGATTTTTCCTAATTTCTGAATACAAATCTAAGATTCTGATGTTCAAAATTCAACTAATCAATCGAGAATTGAAGTTGAAAACCAAAAAATCTGTAAACAAAAACATAACAATCCATGCACAGTTTTGTCGGCCGTTGTGTGATTTTTTTATAATTTTTGTGAGGCAAAAATATAATGGAATATTTTTATCATTCGCTTATATTGTTTTATTAAAACATTTAATATCATCACTGATTTCTCCTATTTAAATAAAAAATCTGTTGTGTCGAGAACGTATGTTCATAAAATGTTCTAACATACTCACAGTTACAAACTATAACTGTAGGGTTTGTATTCAAAAATTAGGAAAAATCCACCGATGAGCTAAGTAAGCATTAGCGAAATAGTACTATATGGATATGCTTTCCTCCTCAGTTATTGAGTTTACTTTTGTAAAAATAATACTTTATGAGAATATCATAAAGTATGTAATAATAAATTTGACATATATTTTTAAGGGAAAAAGCACAATTTTAAAATTAGAATCATATATAAAAGTTTATATTTAATATTTTTTTTCATATAATCAGACTTTGATTTGAAAACTGAAATTTAGCTGAAAACGTTTCAGCTGGTTAAAATAAATATAACGGCTGTAAGGACTCCCACATACCCATCCCTTAAACCTTAACTCTTTCAAATTACTTTACATGGCGATCCTGGCACTTTTAAATCACTTAACTTACAACCACTGTTGTTAACTTAGTGTTGACACCACCAACCACTGTTGTCACTTCGGGTCACGGTGACCGGATCAGGGCTTTTATGGCCTTTTTTCGCGTCATTGTGCTGAAGACTCCTATCGAAGTCAAAATATAAAATTTTTTATATTGTGGATACCAGTGGGATAGTTGCTGTTGGACTGTTTGGTGATGAAGGCGTAGCACTGATCACCGAGCAATCTCTCAGGCGGCAACTAGCTCATTGGTGTCGACAATATGAAAAATAGAAAATAGACAATTGATTTGATTTTTTTTTTGCGTAAACTATGACAGGCCGTTTCAGAATTGACTTCTGCAACATACGTGGTTTAAGGGCAAATTTTTTCTCTGTATATGCCCACGTTTGTCTCCATCGGCCGGATGTTTTCGCCTTAAGTGAAACCCAGGTGTCTGAGGATGCTGATCCACAGGATTTTCACATACCTGGGTATCACCTCGTATCCCTCTTTATTCTTCATAGGGGCCTTGCAATATATGTACGCAATGAAGTTGTGTACCAGTGCCAGCAATCCTTAGGCACGAATGATCCTGAATTTAGCTGTCTATGGGTTAAATTTAAAATCAGGGCACATCTTTTGCACTTCGGGTTTCTTTACAGAAGCCCAAATATGGAAAGGGACAAAACTATATACAACTTCGATGCCCTTTCCGACACTATATCGGAGATCCTCGAAAATTACCCGAACAGTGAAATCGTTATTGCTGGTGATTTCAATGTTCATAACCTATCGTGGCTCCGCCATTCGAGCCATACGACTCCAGAAGGCCAATATGTTGAGCTATTCGCAGCGCACAACCACCTTGCGCAATTAGTGAATGAACCAACACATATTCCGTGTGTTGACGGGCACCAACACAACACCCTCGACCTTTTTCTCACTTCACACCCTGACAAGTATGAAATGAAAACTAGCGCACCTCTCGGAAATTCGGATCATTGCACCATTTCTGCCTCCTTTTCGTTTGCGGAACTTCTTAACGTTTCACGGCCAGCTACGAAACGTTTAAAATATATTTTTGAAAAGGCACGTTGGGCTGAGCTCAACGATTTCTTTCGGCATTTCAATTGGAAGCTCTGCTTCCTTGACAATGACGTCAATGCCATGGCAGAAATGGTTAAAAATATAATATTGCTCGGTATGAAAATTTTCATACCATCGAAGCAAATTTCGATTAAACCCAGACCGAAGTCATGGTTTAATCAGACGTGCAGACTTGCAGTCAGATCCAGAGAGGAAGCATTTAGTATCTGGCGGAATGACAAAAACGCGGATACTGATGCGATGCGCAAAAGGGCGAGATCTTCGTGTGTCAAAGTGCTAAGACGTGAAAAAGCTTTATACGAGCAGCGTATTCGCACCAAAGTTCTTACTGCCCAACGGGGAAGTAAAAGCTTTTGGTCTTTCGTAAAAAGAGTGAAGGAAAATGCTAGTTCTTCAATTCCGGCTCTTTTGAAGGATTATCAAATATTCACAGACCCGGTTGAAAAAGCTAACCTCCTAGCTGAAATGTTTGCAGGTAATTCTCACCTGCCGGAGAGCAATCAACCACTGCCCGCACCCGAACGTGTATCCGTAACTATGCCAAAGATATACTTTCGAGCTCGTGCAGTTAAAAGGGTTCTCACGAACCTCAACATAAACAAGTCAACTGGGCCGGATGGAATTCCTGCACTGGTCCTGAAGCAGTGTTCTTCGACGTTTTCACATCCTTTGGCAATCCTTTTCAGCACTCTGTACTATACAGGTCAATTCCCATCGTGCTGGAAGGTTGCAAATGTAACGCCGATCCCAAAAAAGGGTGAGGCAAGCAAACCTGAAAATTACCGCCCAATCGCAATCTGTTCCGCGATTTCCAAAGTGATGGAAAGTATGGTGAACTTTCACCTAATGAAATATTTAGAGTCCAACAATTTACTGAACGACCGTCAATACGGCTTCCGTCGAGGGCGCTCTACGGGCGACTTACTAGCCTTCCTCTCGGAAAAATGGTGTAATTCTATTCACCAGTTCGGCGAAAGTAAAGTCGTGGCTCTGGATATTTCTAAAGCATTTGATAGTGTGGCATGGGGCACTTCTGTCCAAACTTATTGCTTTTGGTGTCGGTGATATCTTCTCTCGATTTATATTTCAGGGATCGCGCTATAAGAGTTGTTATAGACGGGATCTCATCTAACGAGTATAAGATAAATTCAGGGGTACCGCAAGGCTCCACTCTTTCTCCTACCCTATTTCTAGTCTTTCTTAATGACCTCCTATGTCAAACTTCCAACCCTATCCACTCTTTCGCAGATGACAGCAGCCTTTCTCACTCATATTCATTTAGTCGTAGGCCAACATCGACTATGATCACTTCGCTGAGGCAGAATATGAGTGACTCATTGAATTGTGACCTCATGAAAATATCGCAATGGGGTATGGCAAACAGGGTCGATTTCAATGCTCAAAAGACCCAATGCAGCATGCTTACACATCGACGCATGCCCGATGACGCTGCGTCATCTGTAATTATGGGCGGTATAAACATCGAGGAATCAGAAGCTCTTGATGTTCTTGGCATGAAAATTCAGTGCGATGTTCGATGGACTGAGCACATTTTTCAGGTATCAAAAGAAGCATTCAATTGCCTCGGTTTTTTAAGACGGTGCAAGACATACTTCACCCCATCTGATCTCCTCACTATTTATACCGCCTACATCCGACCGAAAATGGAATACAACTCTCATGTTTGGGCCGGTGCTTCAAAGACTATTTTGAGGTTACTCGACCGGGTCCAGGAGAGAGCGAAGAAACTCATAGGAGACAGTAGGGTAGCCAACTCTATTAACTCTCTTGAGCATCGTCGCAACGTGGGGTGCGTTTCGTTGTTCTATCGTTACTATAATGGGATGTGTTCTGATGAAATCAGGGAACTTGTTCCCGAAACCCGATCATTCACGCGCACGACGCGTTCATCATTAAGAGCACATCCATTTGTAGTCAACCTGTCACTTATGACGTGGGAAAATTCAAATCAAATGTCCATTCACACTACTCCCTCTATCCTCCTTCCCATAACCTGTTTTCCTAGTTCCAGCACAATGCATCGCATGTGTAGGGGTCATCCCCTGAGTGCTGGTCCGAGATAGAAAAAAAAAAACATTACACTATTACAAAGTCGTGGAAACGAAAGTACTTAATATTGAACGTCCACTGTATGTAAATAAAAAACTCGAAAGAACATCAATATTAAAATGTCAATCTCTTGAAATGATTTTAATAATTTAATCATTTAAAACAAGAAAAATGGTTAAAAAACTAGTGCATACTCATATTGTTAGCAAAATTTTTATAGTTGATTGCTTGTTTATTGACTTTTTTATAACAATACTCAGTTTAAATAGAATTGAACTTCATTGTTTATCTAAAGTATCATTTAAATATAAAAAAGGGAACAACTACATTTAACACATAAAATAAATAATAAATCATAACCGTTAATTGAGTTAAATGAGATACGAGTAGAGCAAATCTAAAGTCTATAAAAGTGCCAGAAATGTAAACAATTTTTATGGAATTTTACAAATTATAATTATTAATTGTAAATGAAGTAACGATTAATTATGCAAAGCAAAGAGGTTTAAGTTTGAAAAAATGATGCTATTACACAACTATGGGCATTTGATTTTATTGTAAAAATTATGTACATACGTACGCTTGCATTTGTGTAAGCAGATTTATTAAAATCAAGTAAGAGTGCTATATTCGGCTTTGCTGCATCTTATATTCCAGAGTCAGCCATAATTTTTTAACTCAAATAAAATTTACTCAACTACTGGATTTCACTGGGAAGGTAAACGAATCTTATCAGTTGAGCTCTCAAATAAACACATATATAAGTATGTATGTATGTATAAAAAGCAGCCATTGTAAATTTGGTGAAAAAATGTTAAAAACATTACATCCATTTGTAAACCTTACAAAAACAAAAAATTTTGTATACCACAGAGCATCAAAATAAAATGTGTTTAACGAAATTAATTTTGTTGTTATGTTTTGCACTACGAAATGTGCAGAGGGTTCGCTAGTAGTATAAAATTCACACCTACTTCATAGTGTCTATTTTTTAAATTTAGTTCTAACAAAATTCCCAGCTGTTTGGCTAAAATGGCATAAAAATTATCATTTTATGAAAATTTTCAGTTTTCAAAATCGCACGACATGCTAAAAAAAACTCGTTTGACAGGTCTTTACTTCTCAAACAATGATGCATTCCTATGAACAGACCAACCTAAATTACGACACAAAGCGCTGTCTGGCTGTCAAAATTTCTCATGCCCATACAAAATGTATAAAACCAACCGAAATAACGCGGCATCAACAATTTGCAATAGGAAAATCCAATTTTTACAGCGCGTAAAGAAGTGAAGTTGGGTGCAAAAAAAAAATAAAACTGTTGAAAAGTAATGACAATGTTCAGGTCAATTTAGTGATTTCTCTCTATTTCTTATTTCTATTTAGACTTTTTTATTAATCAAAGTGAATAAACAATACTGCTTCTGGCGCAACGTTAACACTCTAATTTAGGTTACTCTTTTCAGCGTAAGAGGTAAGCGCTAAATTACGTTGCACTTTGCGGCGTTACAGGGTAACAAGTGTAAAGTAAATAAAAGCAACCAAGAACAAGATGACACAAAATTTAACACTTTGTAGTAAAATCACAATGAAAGTTGTACACAACTGAAATAAAAATCATATAATTTCTATAAATTAGAAATCATAATTTGAGAAAAAAAATCAGCAAATCATATTTTGTTTAAAAAATTAACAAAAATATGATAAAATCATCATTCTGGCAATGCTGGTTCGTTGCGTTTGTATATATGTATTGGTTTTATTTTTCAATCAAATGCACGAACGAAGCAATACTTAACATTTGATAAAGGGGCTAATCACAGATTTTTAATTTGAAATACATATCTGTGTATGTACATATAAAGTGTTGGAAGATATAATAGTCAAACACACATTATTTTCAATTTATTCTTAAATATGTTTTTATTTATACAAAATTAAATGTATACCTACATTACTCAGAAAATTTTACCAACGACAGACCTAAAAAAACACTGCAAAACATCATCGAAGATCCCTGCCATTCTTTACGCTTAAAGTTCTTTATTGGTCAAGTTAAACTCCAGCACTAAACCCTATTGAAAACTTCTGAGAGGTCTGCTATATGCGTATAAACCCCGAAGAAATGCGAAATAAGGATAATATATTTCCAACCGTGAACATAGCATGCGAAGGGATATTATTAACGATATAATTAACAATTTAATATCATTCAAGCCTAAAGCAAGGTTCGGAACAAACTATTAAATGTCGCCTTATTTTTTCTCAAGAAGGTGTCCTTTAGTTTTGTCGGTTTATTTTCTGATCTCAAAAAGTAAAAATTTACAGAAAATATTCGTATATCCGATCTGTATGTATGTACGTATGTATATAGTAGAAAATTGTACGCGTCCTTGTTATTTTTTGTACAGTATTGCAATGTATGTATGTAGATATTTAAATATACATATGTATGTATGTAGTTCAATAAAAATTCTTAATCACTAACAATTAAAAGTTTTAATAAATTCCCGTTACGTAATACTTAAAAAATTTAAATTTATAGCATAATAAAATTTAATTTCAAATTTAAATATAACGGCTCTGATTCAAACATGTGAGATGAATAATATTTGAAGCAACCACTCAAGTGTACATGTGTCTCGCAAAAAAAAAAAAAAAAAAACAATTTGAGAAAAATATGAAACAACAAAAATACATTCCACATTTACTACCACTTTAACCGGTTTCTTGAGAAACAACAATCAAAAAGTACGCTCAGGCGAGCAGCAATGCCTACTGCATGTGTTAGTATTTACTAGCAGGGAATTTTAAAAACAACGTTAACGACCGCTAAGTTTATGCATATGTTTGTGTGTTTATGTACCATAAGAGTTAACAAAAACAACAACAACAAAAACGCTTCTCATTCCTACAAATTGTAGCTGTATTATCATGCACACTCCAAATGTACACATTTAAATAAGACCATGCAAAAACATTTTATACAATGATAGCGACAGAAAAAGAAAACGGACAAATAAAAAAATTACAATAAATTCTGCCATAAACAACAGTATGACCAAAGTATATTTATCAAGTAGACGCAACTCTACAGACAATACAGCAATTCCAAAAACAACAGGTATTTTGTTTATGTAAAATATCACTGAAGTTGTCACCAACACTGCAATAGCAAAAAAGAACATAAATTTCATTTATGTATGGATTAATTGCTTTAGCAATGCTTTTTCAGAAATAAACAAACGAATAAAAATTACAATGGCGCACTTTAATGTAAACATACTTTGACAACAGCGGTATGCAAACAAAACACAGCAAAAAAAATTAAATTATTAGCTAAACTGGCCGTATAATTGATAGATAGGGTATGACCAGGTTTAAAAATAGGAAAAATTTTTATTTCGCAAAAAATTTGATTGTGTCTATTAGAAAATTTTGTTTAAAAACTTTTTTCAAAAATTCTCCAGTGGTACTAAGTACAAAAATGAGAAATGTTTTGTAAAAAAAAAATCCTTCATTTAATTATACACTTTTGTGAAATGGTCACACTGCGCTGCAAAACAAAAAATAATTGAATACTCTCCCCAGACCCATGTTAAATACCCAATAAAACTCTAATGAGGAAAGTAGTGGTAGTTGACTATATCTATGCATTGTGTACACTGTTTTGTGACATCCGAATGTAAATACTTTACAACGTATGTATGTATGTACTTTGTACAATACAATAAGAAACAAGCATAAAACCAACATTTGTTAGACAGAGAAACAAAGAGCTTAGTTTCATATTAATTTTTAAACAGGAGATACAAATAAAAAATTATGAAATAATAAAAGAAAACATGAATACATATGTATGTATGTATGCATATGTACGTAGCTCTGGACATGAAAAGCCAATGGAGCAGATCAAAGAAAAAAAACTTTAAAAAAATTTCAGAGAAAATTGAATTGAAAACGTTTTTTTTTGTGCATTTAATTTAATTGTGCATTTGTGGTTTTCGACGTGGCACTCAAGGCGTATGCTTGTTTTCGATTGTTCATACTCAAGTCACAGATTTCAACCGAACAGCTTGTTTTAGTTTTAGTTTTAGTTTTAGTTTTTTTTTTTTTTTCTTTTTTCTTTTTTCTTTTTTCTTCTTTTTACGTTTTCATTTCATTCGTATTGAATTTAAATCTTGTGAGTGCAACAGTATTAGTTGTATTAAATTGTTGCGTAGTAGTGTTTAAATGGTGTCATTGCTTTTAAAACTTTTCCATTGTTGTACTACTTGACGTATGAATAACCTGAAATTAAGTATGAAAAATATATACATACATATCGAAAACTTATGTATGTACGGACACATATTTAACATCTTTTAGTAGAAATTATTAGGAAATTATATGATGTCATTACTGGCAAGAAATGCAGGTAAAGTATAGAATTTCATATACATACATATCTTTTGTTTTAAAGTTATGTGGGTTTAAAATTTTTTTTTCTAAATGTAATTGTGAATATGTATGCATAAATATGTATTTACACATGTTTGTGCGTACATATAACCATATGTACATTTGAATATAAGTATATGATTACATAGATATGCTGCCAGTTGATTACATATGTACCAGTAGTGTTTTAAGAATTTTTCAAAAATTTTTTTGATAATTTTATTTTCAATATAAAAAATATAGTGTGTATGCACGTTTCATATGTAGAAATCTTATAAATTTAATAGTAAATTATTAAAATTTAGTTTTTCATAAATTTTTAATGAGTGGATAGCAATTCTTTAACTAATTTAAGTGGAAGTTTCGCTCTCAGTGTTGTATTTAATTTTAAGAAATTTATTAAAAGTATATGTCTTTTATGTATTTAACAAAAATTAAATAAACGAAAATCTTAAAACTAAACTTAAATATGGGAGCTTTCAATAAAATATTTAAATTGATTTTATTCGCAAAATACACATGTATGTATGTAAGTGTGAAATATAACTATTAAATGAAAAAAAAAATTAAATGAAATTATACTTGCTGCAAATATATTTAATATTATAACTAAATAAATTAATCTTTTAAATAATCATGAGTATATAATTGTATATATAAATAGAATGTATGAAAGTAAAAGCAAAAATATATGTATGTATGTATGTATGTACGCATAAATATGTATTTCACATATATGTTAGTTTTCAACAAAGTTGTTTAGGTTAATTTTTTTCCAAAGAATTAACTTCAGTGTATTTTATATTTAGAAAATATATACTGTATTTGTTTTTATTAAGCTCATTGCAACCTCATAATATAAGTAATTGTTAATTATTTATAATGCTTAATGGTTCTTCTAAAATAGATTGCAAATTAATTAATTTAAAAAAAAGTATAATTGCTTTACATTTCATGGTTTAGAATTTTATTTGTTTAAGATGTAGTTTCTGCAGTACATGTCTGCAAAAACTTCGTATGAAATTACTCAAAATGTCGATATCTTTTTATGCACATTTTGCTTAGACCCGTACTACTGCAGACAAGTTTTAGGAATTTTTTTTAATATATAATTGAAGTTTTTTTAATAACTTGCATATAAAGGAGCATATAAAAATATATAATTTAATTTGTAAAATGTATTATATATATATATATGTATATATATATATATATATACACATATGTACATAGCGCACATGTAACAATTATTATGTGTATTTTTAATATGTGTAAACTTGTAGTCTTATGGATAAACCTATGTATAACTTTTGGGGATCGATTATGGATAGAAACGGAACATCAGTTGAGTTGCCATTTGGCGAATATGTCAACGGGGAATTGTGAATTTCAATTTCCTCCTTCCCATAACCTAATTTCCTAGTTCAAGCTCAATGCATCGCATGTGTAGGGGCCCCGAGTGCCGGTCCAAGAAAAAAAAAAAAAAATTTCCGTGGAACTACAAATTCTTGATTCGGCACGTGAAGTTCGGGTGCTGTCCATAATTGAGTTCTTACTTTTATTTTATTATATTACTTTAAACTAGAGACGCGAAGTAATAATTATAGAGGACTGTTATGTTATATTTGCAAATATATACCAGCTATCTAATAATCAACTTCTGTTACATCGAAATGCTGCGGGTTTTGTACCAAATTTAAATCGGCATTTAAAATAATTCAACAATTTTAGTAAATGGCAATTAAGCTTTTAACTGAAAGATATTAAAAATTAAAAACGATATTAAATGGTACGTTTTCATATCACCAGCTTTCCACAACACGTTTGATAAACAGGCTAAAATTTGGGATTTTTTTTTTTTTTTTTTTTTTTAGTTTTCCTAAACGATTATTTTATTTTTCAGTCTTCTTATATGATTGAAAGATTGTTTTTAGGTATTTTCGCAAATACATAAAACAACTATTTTGCAGTCTTACAACAATTAGAAGAGATTTTTTCGGTTTTCTTGTTTGAATGGATTTCGTTTATGATACAACAAAAATAAATAAACATTTTTGAAATTCGCAAAGTTAGGGTGGCCCAACTTTTGATAGAAATTGTAATTTTTTTTATTTCTATAATGCTGCAATTACACGCTCCTGAAACTTCTTCAAAGTTGGTCGGACAATTTGCTTATCAAAATTAATTTGAATTATAAAGCGTAAAAGTCACAGATCTTTGTAGCCAATTTTCTTGTCAAGGACTCTATTTCTTTTAATATTTTATTTCAAATAATTCATGTAGAGCGAGACGTCGATTGTACGTAATGATTAGGACCGAAAGCATTCTGTATAATCACTTTATGTGTGTACATTTTTTAAAATTTTTTTAAATATATAATTTATATATAGAACCATTGTATTGTTTTTATAATATCATTAAATCGAATTATTATTTAACCGATTTGTTTAAGTTTTCAAAATCAGCTCGCAATCCTCATTTAACGATATTATAAATTATAGAATAACATTTATTCTAGGGAATACATATCATAAAAAAAGGTTATGAAATTGTGTAATATACGTATCGACCCTTGTACGCGAAATTATCGTATGCTACACTTTTTTCGAAATCGACTTTTCTTTGCAAATTGGTCCTAAATCCATGAATTCATCTGCTGATAAAGTATTATGGCGGTAATTGTCATAGTTATGCAGATAACACTATGTACATTTTATCGTATGTGATAACTAAGACTGCCAGGCAAATTAAAAAAAGGAATAAAACGCTCTCCTGTAAAATTTAGTTTTTGTAACATACGATAATTTCGCGCACAGGGGTCGATATAATCAGTTGCATATATAATAGAAACTAAATAAATACTTATATTGATTTACATATGTACATATGTACATACGTATGTACATATATGTTAAGAATGAATCTCCTGCTCTGAGGACATTTTATGTACTTATGTATTTTTGTAAAGCATTTAAGTAGAAAAATTACAGTAGTAATATTTGTAATAAAATATTTATTAAACTAAATTTAAAATAAATATTCACGAGTTGCGTTTGTATGCGTTCTAAGAAGGAAATCAAATAAAATTCAGATTTCTTAAAACTATTTAGTGTGTATGACCAAATAAGCGTAACGACTATTTATGTAAAATATTTTAATGTTAGATAAGTAAAGAAGTATCATTGCAATTGAAAATTGAATACTCAAATGTAACGAAGATTCATTTTGAAATAAAAATGGGATGTTCTGCTAATCCTGTGATTAAGATAAAAAAAAGATGTGTTTATTTCATAACGATATCTTGATATAGTTAAGTATTTTTTAATACTTATTTTTAACCTTATTTATTTTAATAACAATTTATATATTATATTTTAAGCTCAAAGGTTTGTTTTTTTTTAGAAGTGGAACAAATAAAAATAAAAACTAACCTTTGAGTTTAAAATATATTATACAAATTGTTATTATTGTTAAGTATAAAATATGAATTTTAAATGTATAGAGAATACAAACAGCAACAACGGTCAGCTGGGGATGTAATACTGTGTCACTCAATTTATACAACAAACCTGAAAACTAGTAATTTTATTTTCCACAAATGTTTACTTTCGCGTACATCGACAAATATCTGAACTTAACAAACTGAATGAGAATTACATGTATGCAATTTTATTAAAAATATTTATTTTTGGGAATCCAATACAATTCTCTGTGGAGAATAGACGTTATGCTTATTGCGTCATATAATTGACCAATATTAATTAATATTGCTTTTAATGTCTAAATATCTAAAATAAAATTTTGTTCGCGTAGTTTACATATTTCACATACATATGTATAGATAAATTATAATTTCGATAAAATGAAATACATACTGCCTGGCCCACTATGTCACACGGTATCATTCGTTCGCTTAATTACATTCCAAATAAAAACAGATTTTTTTCTTTTTCTTTTTTTTTGAATGTAATTAAGCAGTCGAACGATATCGAGTGACATCGTGGGCCAGGCAGATATAGTTCATATTAGACGATGCAAGTTTTCTGGCAGAAATCTTTCGGTTTATAGATGAGGGAGGAAAGTCGAATAGATGGGGTTATAAATAAATTAAGAGAGCGCGTAAGCGATTTCAATCACAACAACTACATATATCGTATATTGTTGAAGAATATTCTTTACCGCGGAGAGTTTGATGATATAAAAAAAATTTTTATATAAGAATGCATATCTACATATGTATATAATATTGTGTTATTTAAAATATAAAAGTTTACCTTAAAAATGGATATGAATTTCTACTTGTCACTATTTTTTCTCTCTCTCGAGATTTAAACTTCTGCCTTTTGGCCCACAACCGTAAAATAACTTGTAATTTTTCTTTCTTTTTTAACACTACTATTCGTACTGCTAGCGATTGCATTGTCCTTTTCTGGTATGACAGGAGTGGCAGTAACGTTTTCCACTTGCATCGACACGGTCACCGATACTTGTTGTATACCTAAAGAGGTCTTCTGTGACACAACCTTCGTGGCTGTTGTTGTGGCCTTGGGAGGTGAAGGTGTGCTATGACATGAAGCAGAAGCTGATGACGATGAAGTTGAGGAGGGTGCTGGTGTTGGTGAAGCTTGTTCTAGCTTTTGTGTTATAGTAAGAGGTAGTAAAGTTGTTGAGTCTTTATTGGGCTTTGTAAAGGGATTGGACGGTAGATCAGCCATAGGAGGTGGCGATGGTATTACTGTTAAAGGTTTCGAGGTAGCTGTTGATGATTTCAATTTGTTCAGCAATTCATAAGCACTTTGTATGGGGTCAGTAATATCACATGTTGTACTGAGAGGCGAGGTGGCGACTGTTGTAGTTGTAGTGTCTTGTACATTTTGCTGTTGTTGTAGCATCTCTTCATCGGATGGTATGATCTTTTCGTCTGTTTTAATTTGCTGCCAAAGTTGATTTTGTAGCTCCTGTATCAGTTTCCTTTGCTTTTCTAGCTCTTCCCTTAAGGCCCGCGGTTTTGGTCCTGGTTTCTTTTTACCTTTTGGAGGTTTTCCTCCACCATTAGTGGATATATGATCCCTTTCAATATGAGCTCGAACATTTACTTTCGATGAGTAGCCGCGTTGGCAAATTTCGCATTTGTAGGGTTTTTCACCCGTATGTGATCTCATATGCACTTTGCGATCGATATTGCGCATAAACTTTTTGTCACAATGTTCACATTTGTAAGTTTTTGACGCCTCCCCCATATGGGATTTTTTGTGCACGCACAGATTTTGGTTTGCCCGAAAACATTTGTGGCAGATATCACATACGTAGGGCTTTTCTCCGGTATGTACGCGCACATGGATTTTTAAGTCGGAGCTGCGCACAAAAGCTTTGGGACACATGACGCACTGATAACGGCGGTCGTTTGTATGATGACGCATGTGTAAATTAAGATCCTGTTTGGTGCAACAACCCAATTGACAGATTTCACATTTGAATTTCTTTTCTTTGGAATGTCGTAGTTTGTGTTCTTTTAATCTTATACGTACTCGAAACTGTTTGCCGCATTCGTCACATGCAAAAGGTCTTTCGCCCGTATGCACACGCTTATGTTCGACAAGTCTGGTGTGCTTGTCAAAACCACTAGGGCATACATCGCAGAAGAAACGTTTAACAATTTTCAAAAGTGTGGGTTTAGTTTTCGCTGTGCTCTTAATTTCGTCGTGTGGAGTGTTAGAGACTATTGAATTACTTTCCGAAGATTTATTCGCAACTTCACTTTCGGGTAGAATAGATTTAATCGTGTAAGTTACTGCGTTCACTTCACTGGTTCTTAATTCGTTTTGTGCCATTTCATTCTGTAATTGTTCAATAATATCATCAACAGGATCCGTACTCAGATCATCCATTGCAGTTTTTTCTGCCGGCAGCAGCATTTTGGTCATTGGCTCAATTATGGAAGATGTGACTGTGGATAATTGCGGTTCTATTTCTAGTTCCACTTTTGGACTTGGAGCAATTTGTTTTCGAGTTATTTTCTTTTTCCTATTTCTGGGTTCTTCTTCTTCTTCATCAGGCTTATGTTCTCTCTCAATATGTTTTTGTAAACTGCTCTTAGAGGAATAGTCACGCGAACAGATGTCACATTTAAACTTTTTCTCGCAGGAGTGTGTGGCAGTGTGTATCTTAAGATCAGTGCCGTGAAAGAACTTCATGTCACAAATCTCACATTTATATTTTTTGTGAGATTCATCCATGTGGAATTTTTTATGATGACAGAGGTTTGATCTGCTGCCGAAACATTTGCGACAAATATCGCATTCATAGGGCTTTTCTCCGGTGTGAGTGCGTTCATGAATGTTCAAAGAGTATTTGCTTGCCAGTTCCTTGGAGCAGATTGAACACTTGAATTTATTTTCGTTAGAGTCTTCTTCAATTTCTGGCCTTTCTTGTTTCAGTTTTTTGATTTGGGTAGGAGGTTTTGTATTTTTTTCAGGATCTTTAGCTGCTACTATATTTTCTTGAAATTTTCGCTTTTTAGACTCCGTGGATTTAGTTGCATTTTCACTTTCTTCAGTTTCTTGAGTTGTTGTACTTTTCGTTTGATTGGCTTTTAATGATTTCGCATGTTTGGTGGATTTTTTCGTTTCTCTTGTTTCTTCTGTTTTCTCTGCAATAGTCGCTTTCATTGGCTCTGCAGTTTTTGTGGACTTTTTGGTAGCTTTAGTTTGTTTTATTGGAACTTCTGCAACTTCTTCCGTTTGTATAATTTGTGCAGTTTCGGGAGCTTTTTCGACCATTTTAACTTCTTTTTTGATGGTAGTAGACTAAAAAAATGCGGAACAGTGTGACTTCATCAAAACAAATTTATTAAAAGTGAAACTAAGAGGTTCCTCAACCCCATTTTTAGATTTTACAAGTAGTATATCGATAATGCAGACATACATATTTGCAATCCGGTCACTTCTAGAAACCGGACAAAATTCAACTTGTCTACGTTTGAAATGTTTTGAAATTTTATTTTACTTTATTTTGAGCTTGCCTGGTGAGATAGAAAGTTCCGAAAGTTTGTGATTGTTGTTAAAGTTGAAAGAATTTTAAAATGCTTGTTATTAGTTGACATTGTAGAACAATGGAAAATATAAATAAGAGACGGCATAAAACATTAGCCATAAGAAAGAACTGTTAAATATTGATGATGAATCAAATTTGGCATATCAACGTGTTGCACAAAAATTTGTCATAAAAAATTCAACGGTGTTATATATTAACAAAAACTGGGCAGAACATGTACTTTGAGGTTTTACCTTTAGCACATTCAATGGAAGTTTTTAGCAAACTGATTGAATTTATTTTTTAACAAAATGGTAGTAAAACGTGGTGGTTTTGCACAATAAATGTAGAAATTTAAGTACGTTTATATTAAAAAAAAAAATAGCAAAAGAAAAATTAACATCTATTATCCGGACGTGCTTAGGATTTATGCTGCCCGGATTATCGATAATATCTATAATATCGGTAATACTACTGTATATTATACATGTTTTAAAATTTTTATGAAAATAAACGAAAATTCAAGTTCAAATAAATTTAAAGAAAAATAAATTAAAAATTACCTCTCTCCTAACTGTGGTGATAGTTCGCGTGCTTCTTTTGCATATTTTATTGTGCCTTGTTAATGGTACAGCAGGAGAAGAACGTCTACTACTTCTGGTTTGCTTAGGTAGCAAAATTTCATTATTCACAATTTGCTGTTCCATTGGTTCCACACTATGAACAGATATATTAGACGCTAATATTTCAGTATCCACAACTTTTTCCGGTACACATTTTTCCTTATTTACATCTGGTGAAGCTTGCACCTCTAACTTGGTATCTGGAATTACTTTAGTTTGCACTGAACTTTGCAGTTCCTTAGTCTCTTTGGAATCCAGTACATTTTTTATTAAAGCGGTAGGAGGTGCCAATTCTTCGTTAACACTACTTTCCACTGGCGGCTCCTCTACAACAACCGCTGTGTCGTTATTGTCTTCTGAGTTATTACTTATATTTAAAGGAATCTCTGCGGGTATGCTCACCATAGCGTGAGGAGCAGCAATTACATTTTTATCTGTTTTATCTGCTACTTCGGTTATAATATATACCTCTTCTTTCACCTCTACTTTAGGCACTACATTCAGTTCATTACGAGACCCCTCAAAAATGCGATGCTGTTGCCTTAAATGCTTTTCAAATAAATCCAAATTGGCATATTTGCACTCACAATAACCACAAACCAAAAACAATCTGCGATGATTGAGCATAAAAACATTGCCGCAAGAATCTAGAGGCTCTGCCAAAACGGAAGGCGGCAGAGCAACAGGTGGTTCGGCCAGTAACTCCAAACACTGCAAAGGTTCTTTCTTGACGTTAGCAGAATTTTTCGCTGCGTTATTAGTTATACGGTTAGTTTTGGTTAAATTACGTGGTGCATTTTCTTTTTCCGCACCTTCATCTAAGTTGAAAACCTTATGAGCTTCATGAAGATGTCGTCCAAAATTGTCCAAGGCTCCATATTTTAAATCACAAAAATCGCAATTAAAGATAAGTTTTTGACGCAAGTTGAAGACATAAATATTGCCACAAGATTCCGTTTCAGCTTTGTCAGAGGCTACAGAAGAAGCCACACTGCAGGCAGAATTATTACTTGTACGGCGACTTGGTTGTCCGGTAACATCAGCTGGAGTTGTCACCGCATTTTCTATGTTGGGTTTAGTTTGTGAATTTTTTTGGGTGTCCGTTTTATTATTGTCCAGGAGTTTGCAGCTTAAATTTTCATTTTTATTGTTCTCAGAGGTGGATTTATTTTCCAACTGTTTGCTATCTATTTTCTTCTGCAAAATATCTTGTTCGCTGTTGTTATTGTTCTCTTTATTAATGATCTCGAAAGTTTTAGCGTTCTCTAAATTCCTAAAACTTGGTGAAGAAATTTTTTGTTTCTTCTCTGTTTCCTCCGTAGTGAAATTTTTAGTTATTATTTCATAGGTAATATGAGTATTAGAGGATGTATTACTTGTTTGGCTATCAATGGAAGAGCTACGTGAAGATTTATTGGAATCTTCGCGTAATTTCTTTGTAATTTGATTGTGAGGAAAGCGTATTCTTTGTGCCTCCAATTCGGCTTCTTCATCGCTGCTAATTAACATAGTAGCTTCTTGTTCAATTTCCAAAACTTCGCTTTCAATATCAGTCTCTTCCTCATCTTCATCATCATCATCGTCATCTGTCTCATCAATGTCATCATCATCTTTTACATTATCATTCGTTGGATTGTCGACAGCCTCCTCAATATCTTTAACTTCCATTTTAATAGGCACATGCTCTAGCAAAGTGTTGATCATTTTTGTTTTTACAATAAAAAAATTTACACACTCTTTTCACTTGATCTTTTAACTAATCAACTTTCTACCAGTCACATTAACTTTTTATTTTCTATTCCATATAAATATCTGACTTTAGTTAACAACTTTTAATAAAATTTGTTTAAATTCTTCTTAACAACCATTGCCTTTCCACTCTACACACTCAACAAATTAAATCCACTGACGCCGCTTTTTTCTTCTGTTCATTTTTTTTGTTGTCTTTTTGGATTTGCTTTACTTGTTTTTCATCTTCCACAAAAATGTTTTTGTTATGTTAACACTCACACATTCTCATTCTTAAATA
The DNA here is from genome assembly GCA_963924685.1 of Dexiosoma caninum. Lineage (NCBI taxonomy): Eukaryota > Metazoa > Arthropoda > Insecta > Diptera > Tachinidae > Dexiosoma > Dexiosoma caninum. The sequence continues at coordinate 63,053,947 of OZ004729.1, forward strand.
GTGACATTTGCTTTGTTTGCGTTTATGTTACTGTTTGCCAATAATGGTTGTTGTTGTTTTTGCTTATTTCGTATTCCTGATGTTTCTTTCTGATTTTACTTCTGCATTGGTTTACTAGTTTTATTGTTTTCTTCTCATTTTGCACAATGTAGAGTGTTTGTGTCACATATTTATTTGTCGTAGGTCAGAATAAGATAGCTGTTGTGAATATCTCGTGTGGAATGTAATCGACTTCCCTTTCTCGCTAATAGCTTTAACTGATCTCTTACTGCACAGTTGCTTTTATAAGAACATTTTAAAATGGTTGCAAAATTTCGTACCATATAGCAAGAAACACGTTACACAAATTTTGTAACCGAAAGAATTTATATTCATTTAAACTATTTACATCTATTCTATAGCAATTAAATACTGGAATTTATCTTTGTGTTTGGGATAGTAAAATTATAACGTGTGGTAAATAATATTTCGGGCGTTAAAAAAATGTTTCAGAATTTTCAACTAAAACGATTATTTTTAATATATAGTATATAGCCATAGATTTCAATATTTTCTTTATATATATATACTAAGTTATGTACATATGTATGTATGTATAAATGAATACATATTGTATTAATTTAACGACTTTTTTGATTACAGTACTTTAAAAGACAACACTTCGGTATAGACTCTATAGCGATCTTCTCTTTTTACTTGTTGGGATTGTGGTTGTTTTTTTTTTTAATTATGTAGTGTGGAATTTTTAGAGTGAAAAGGTATAAAACAAAATCCAAAACTGGTTCTTTCTCTGCATTCTCCATGTGTACATACATGTAAATGGGTGATAGTGTTGAATATGTGTGGATATTTGCTAATTAATTAAAGAAATTGTACTCACGCCATAAATTGAAAATACATGCAATGTAAACCAGCAAGAGCAACAACAACAAAATTCTATTCTACTGAAGTACGTGTGTATATTACAATGCAGAATATAGAAACAGAAGTTCGTGAAATTTTTTTAAATATCAATGGACATGAAGACACGTTCTAAAAGCTTCCAATGATATTCCGTGAAAGATTGAATAAAAAACCCACACATTAACCGAATATACATATGCAAGAAAAAGCGTATAAGTGATTAATTACTAATACGCCTAAGTCTTTTTTAGTAAGTCCCCGTCCACACTTGCAATTTTTGTTGCTGCAATTTTTAAAAATTCACCTATTAATCTGCATTAGTGTCCATAGTATGAGGTTCTAGTTTTGCAATTTTTATATTTTGTACGCCTTTTTTCACCTACAATACCAATACACCTACATCAAACTTCATGTTCTCCGAGATGTTCACATCAGACAATAAAAGAACCTGGCATTTACAACCAAATACAGATATTTTGAGTATGAACTAAATATCTGACGAAAGTTATAAAAGTTAAACCCGTAGTGAGAGCCCTGGCAAAAGTATGCGAACATTTGCGAGCACACGTGCTATTTTAGATTTCGTTATACCGCAATCACAATTTATTAATTTTTTCCTTAGATGTTTTCTTCACCTAATTGTAGAAAAATATAATTTTTTTTAAGAAACAAATATAGTAGTTTTATTTTTATTTTAAATTATCAAATTGAAATTATTTATGATACCTTTATTTTTAAAATGTAAACTTTTTTATGTGACTTTTTTATTACTTTATTAGCTTTATTTTTTGTTGGTTTTGTTATTATGCTATATAAAATGAATTGTTATTATTTTATTTATAATAAACAGATTCAATTATTCACATTATAATTTATGAACATCTATTCTTATTTTGACCAAACTAACCAACAAAGGCTTTGTCATTTTTACCTTTAAATTAAGATTTTTACCTCTATGATTTTATTATTTTTCTCTACTTTTTCATCATGTTGAAATATATTTTAATAATTACATTGGTTAGGTTAGATAAACAGGTCGCCGGTGAAAATAAAAAAGAGACCAGCCCACTTGGCTCTTAAAATTAAATTTTATACCCCATTTACAACCACTGAAATTTGATAGCCAAAAAAAAATAACAACAGCCAAAATCAACATAATAAAAATTAAATTGCGTTTTCAAAAAGCTAATTGAAAAATATATTGCTTTGAAAATGTGGGCGGGTATTTTCATACAGCAGTAAATATAAATAAAGGGTGTCCCAACAAGAACGCAAGTTTTAAATGACTGATGCAGCAATTGAATTATTTCTCTGGCTGTATGACATGTGGCGCCGTCTTGTTGAAACCACATGCCCTCCACATTCATTTCTTCAATTCTAGGCACGAAAAAACTGGTTATCATTTCACGATACCGAACACCATTGACTGTTTGCGCTTGACTTGCCTCATTTTCATAAAAAAAAGGTTCAATGATTCCTCTAGCCCAAAATCCACACCACACAGTGACACGTTGAGGATGCATTTGCTTCTCGTGAGTCACTCGAGGATTTTCCTCACCCCAAATGCGACAATTCTGCCTATTGACGAAGCCATCAAGATGGAAATGGGCCTCGTCACTGAAGATGATTTTATCGGCAAAATCAGCATTTTCATGTTGTCTCTCCAATACCCAATTAACGAACTCCCTTCGCTGTCCATGGTCAGCTGGCTTCAGTTCCTGAGTCAATTGAACTTTGTATGCATGAAGATGCAATTCTTTCGTCAAAATTCGCTGCATAGTGGATTTGGAGGCACCAATTTGCTGAGCTCGGTGTCGAATTGAGGTAGATGGAGTTTGAGCGACATCATCACGTACAGCTGCGACATTTTCGGTCGCTCGACCTGGTCGAAGGCGCGTTGTTGTCTTTGTCTTGTTGTCGAGGGTGGCGATGGCACGATGGATAGTAGTCTGCACGTTGACTACACAACCAAAAAACAGATCTGGGTTCAACCCCAGTTTCAGACAAAAAAATTTTAAAATAAAAATAAACATCTCGCATTTTTCTGTTGTGCCTTAGTGTGTCAGTTGTTGTCGGAAGGTTTCAGTGGCGAAGGCATAGTCAGTGGTCACTGAACAATACCGGCTTCAGCTGATAGCAATCCACAATCGCATCAGAACGCCCTCCTTCGTCGCTATTGTGTAGCACCGGCGAAGTAAAATAGTAATAAAAAACAAGGCTACTAAACCGAAGTTTCAGCACTGCTACGAGTATAAACAAAGAACGTGCGAAAGCAGAGCTGCAAAATAATTAATTAAGCTTCACCTCCTGTCGTTTCTCCTACTATCCCTTTCCTATAGTTCCAGCACAATGCCTCGCAAATTTAGGAGTCATCTCCTGAGTGCTGGTCCCAGATAAAAAAAAAAGTTGCGGTTGTAGTCGATCCATTAAATTTACACCGTCTCTAATTCCGAAATTTATGTGAGTATCTGGCGAAATAGTGAGTCATTGTAAAAGGATTGTTAGCATAATTATAATGTCGCTGTCACCTAAACTTATTACGCAACACCTTATGCTATTTTTATGTTCTCAAAGTATTTTTAGATTTTATTAAATTATTTAAAATCCTGATTGGGCCGACATATATTTGAAATACAAAGTTGCCATTGCCATGATTCTTCTTAATTAAAGTACTACAACTGTTTATTAAGCATAGAAATCATTGCGTTCAGTCAGAGATTTTTTGCAATTATTCCGATTTCCTGAATAATTGCAATTATTCATTAATTTTTTATTATAGTCATACAAAAGTATGAAACACTATTTTGATGTTAAACATGATGGGAAACAATTTTAAATTTAATTCAAAACTCCTGGTAAGTAATTAATTAATCAGCGTGTTGTCGAAGTAACAAAGATAATCTTAATACATACAAAATATTTACTATCTATTTTTTAAGATTCTTACTTGCAACTAAATTAATTATTCCGGAGAAAAATTAATAAAATCCACAATCGCATTAGAACGCCCTCCTTCGTCCGTATTGTGTAGCACCGGCGAAGTAAAATAATTACTAAAAATTGCTACTAAACCGAAGCTTCAGCACTGCTACGAGTATAAACAAAGAACGTGCAAAAAGCAGAGCAGCAAAATAATTAATTAAGATTCACCTCCTACTATCCCTCTCCTATAGTTCCAGCACAATGCTTCGCATGTGTAGGAGTCATCTCCTGAGTGCTGGTCCCAGATAAAAAAAAAAACCAGACCCAGTTTCGGCAAATTTATCCATTAATCTCTTTACAGCCGCAAAACTTTCACCATTTTGGTAAAACAATTTCACAATGAGAATGCGTTGTTTATTCGTGTAGCGCTCTATTTTTACTAACCTCGTACCTTCTACTAGCAAACAATAACAATTGTTCACATGTCAAACAATGACACTTCGAATGGCGCCAAATTTAAATCTTGCGTTCTTTTTGGGACACCCTTTATGTACGAAGAATTTAATTTAACTTCTATATATTCATATGTAGATACATGTTTTTTTTTTGTTCATAAATTTTAGTCTTATAATTTGAGCGGTCATTTTTATTAACTTTTCTGACCTTGTTTTATAATTTTCACACCAAATTTTTTTTAATTTTCCTCAACTTTCGAATTTCTGTTCTCTATAAATATTTAGCATAATTTAAATACCGATAAATTCTTTTATGTCTTCATAATACCAACATTGTTTTTGTTGACTTCTTTTCTGAACAGACAGGGTCGTTTTATTTACTTCATAAGCCAAAGATAATGCCTTAAATACCAAAACATAAAATGAAATATGCACACATAGTATATGTACATAAATACATATGTATATTGTACGGAACTGTGTGGAATTTTACAGCTTCCTTGATATGTATGTTGAGAATTGCACTTAAATAATTATTTTATGCCCTTGTGCTCGTTTTCTATACTAGATACAACTTTGTAAATTATATCCTTATTTTACTACATATGTACATAAAATGTTTCTTATGGTCTTTATGTCGATACTCGTAAAGGCCCGTTCAGACTATTATACTTTGTATTAATACTTGTCAAAAATTCAAATAATACGTGCGTGATAGTGTGAACGCAAAATGTTATGAAAAGCACAAGTATTACGATAAAAAATTGACATCCCATAATACATTCTCATTTTTTGAAAATTTTCTAAACGATAATACTACTTTTCATCTGATTAAAATTCACAAGCCAACTGTTCCGCCGCCGGTGGCGTGCCGTCCATTTTCTGTTATTTGTTTCTTCATATAAAGGCCCAACATTTTTAAAATTTTAATCGTATAGAAATATATTTCGTCTTAAAAGTTTTTTAATATTATTCATTTGATTTATTTCCTTTATCTAAATCGAATATTTTAACTGCTGCATACTTTCAAGAGCCGGCACGTTTGCCATCTACGCAAAAAAACCTGCCGCCGTTAGCCAATAATAATAATTCAATATGCGCATGCGCCTTGTGTTTTTTTATTATAGCTAAAGCCATCAAAACTCCCACAAATTTACATTTATTTCTTTTTTGAAATAACATGACTTTTCCTTTTTTTAATTTTAAAACACTTTTGTTTATTAAAAATTGTTTTCTCAACTTCTGTTTTTTTTGTATTTTCTCTCTATTTCAAGTGTGATGGTGTGAATACAAAATGTCAGTTTACGTTAGATTTTTTGACAGTCGCAATAAATGTATTTAAATTTCTGTATCGTAAAATGTTATGAAAGTCTTAATACTTGTATAATAGTCTGATAGGCCCTTAAACAGTATATAAATAAGTAAAAATAAATTTGAAGCATACGAGTACTTTAAGGTAATTATAAAAAGTTTTTATGTTGCATGATAAAAACGTAGCATTAGTCCTTACTCGCTTTAATATTAGATATGTTTTATTTTAAGAAAACGTACGGAGTAGATCTAAGAAAGTTTATTTGAAACCAACGTTCTAATGTTACTTATATTTCTTTATCTTTGAATATTATGCGAAAATGTAGGTTCAGAAGAATTTATTTTCAATTGTCTGAAGCAAAAAATAAGGTACATATGTATTACAAAGTTTTGTAAAGTATCAAAATAAAGAATAAAATCAATTTAGAAAATAGAATTATTCCAAAAAACACTTTTTGTGTAAAAGCAAAACTCACAAAACTCTTTAAATTAATTTTAACTAACGATAATTTTAAATTGTTTCTTTTAGTTTCTGTGTTGAACTATTTCAGACTTTCTTTGCTTCAGAAAGTGTTGAAATTTATGATGCGGGTGTATTTATTCACATTACCTTATATGCACTTTATTTCTAAATTCAATTAACGTTAATGTAAAAAAAAATTTTTTTTGATAGAAAAAGCAGTCAACCCCACTCCCACCAGCACACACCACTATTTTCAATTATATTTCGAATTCCTGTAAATACCTGAATATGCACATCCGCTTGTTAAAAGCAACTTTAACTTTGAAAATTAACAAAAATTGCTGACAATGCTTCTGTTGAGCTTCTGTTGTTGGTGGGTGGGTGCTGGGGTAGTATTAGATTTTTAATGGAATTTTATTCAAATTAATGAAATTTTGTTTCACAGGCAAATCTACTCGTAGTACATTCTGTTGTAATTTTATAAAGTGCAACCTGTTTAAACATATGCTCATCTTTTTGTTTCACACATACGCATACAGAAAACATTACAGGGTGCCAGGAGGGCAAAACCCACCCTTTTGTTTAAAATGAAAAAGAAAAAAAAGGAATAAATACGAGCAGAGTTAAATATCAAGCGGGAAAACATTTACATGGGGATTGAAATGTAACCCCAGCCTTAAGTTTCAATGTTTTTAAAAGAAAATGTATTCCCTTTATTTGTAACTTAAAGATTTGTTGCGCTTTTCAATCTTTTTTGTTGGTTGACTGGTAGACAAGTCTGGCACTTTATGCCTGGCTGAATTGCTTTTATGTTGTTTGAACCAGGTAATCAAGGTTTTTTATTTCTTTTTTTTTTATTCGGGAAATCCTTGGTTATTCCCCAAAGTCTGAAAACGGTTTGTTTATGTTTTTTTTTTTTTTTTTTCATTAAGAAAAGAAAATGAAATCTACTAAAACTGTAGAATCATTGAAGCAAAAATGCATTATTCTTCAAAATTAGTTCCAAGTGTTTGTAGTCACAAAGAAAAATACACACAGGCGGGGAAGTCGTGAGTCATTTTATGACCTCATAATTTAAACACACTTTCAAAAAGATACGTTTGTTATATCCTTTTGCATTGTAGAGGATTTTTCTTTTTCTTTAAAAAACAAAAATACATGGAGACAAGCTGCTTCTGAAGGCCAAACTAAAGGTGTTGTTTTTTTTTTTTGGTAATTGTCTCTTGTCTTGGGTGAATATTGACAGCCTCCCTCAAATGTTTAGCATTTATTATGTGTGCTTGTCAGCGGACATGGGGGTGTAAAAGTTTGTTTATAAAATCGTTACAAAACGTGTTACCATTAAAATAAAATTCACATTTTAAAATTCCTCACACTTCTCAGTGCAGTGCACACATAATTCCCAAATTTTTAAGTCTTTAACAGGAATAATAAATGTTCCCACTGAAGGTTTTATTTATTGAGGTATAAATTTGAATGTTGGGGTTGTTTATTTTGTAACCAAATGCTTGGTCTATGGTAGGCATCATACGTGTCACGAAAGTTGACAGTTTGATAAATTACATTGAAGAAAATTCAATTAATTTTGTTATTTATTTGGAAGTTTTCAACCATAAGAAGATTTTTCTTAATAAAAAGGGTATTTAAGCAAAGAAAATGACATTATCTTATTTCCAGAAGAAAAAACGTTTTTTCCTGGACCAGTGCTCAGCGTATAACCCCTGCATATGCAGAGTATTGCACTGGTACTAGATAGAGAGAGAGAGTGAGAGAGAGAGAGAGAGAGAGAGAGGGATAGTGTATAGTGTAAAGTGCAACATCAATCTGGTTTTAAAATTTTCCAAACATCTCCAAAATCTTGAATTACGGATAAAACAGGGTTGTCGTACTCTTAAGCTGAATTCACCCACTGTTTCGGAACGGAATTTTTGTTCTGAAACATTTTTTTATATGTAGTTTGATGTTTATCTTTTTGAGAGAGAGAGAGAGAGAGAGAGCGAAAGAGAGTTAACATGTTTCAGAACCTGAATTGGTTTAATTTTAATTTTTGTTCTGAAACATTTGAACTGTGCTGCCAGCTTCTTAAATTTCTTATGCCATATCTTATTAAATCTACATAGTATGTATTTATAATAAAATACAAAGCAAAACAAAAAACAAACAAATAACAACAAGTAATAACTAACGGTTATTGTTAAAAAAAAGAAAATAAATTCGGCTCGCAAAAATGTGGAGAATTTAAAAAAAGCAAATTAAAAAAATTAATAAATAATTTAACAAATTAAATTAAATTTCTTTAAGATTTTTTTGTTTTTAATATACAATTTCTTTAATACACAATAAAAAAGAAACCAAATACATTAACACAAATAAAAAATATGAATGTGATGCCACAAAAAAACAAGCAAATGGCAATTATCTGCTACTGTGCTGCCTAATTGTTAAACTAACACGCCTCGTTTCCAAAAATAATTCATATGGCAGCTTCGTTGTTCCAGAACAATTGTTCGAAGTGGGTAAATCTCTTCAGAACAATCTCTCAAAAGAGTAAAAATGTTTCAGAACAAAAATTTCGTTCCGAGACTGTGGGTGAATTCAGCTTTATGCACTTATCTGCCCATAACTTAGTTGAATATCAACATATTTCAAAATTAAAAAGGCATTTAGAAAGAAGATAGCTAGATCTTCCGAACGATATATATTTTATTTAAGTAAACTTCAGATATGTGCGTAATTTTTCACTATTTGAGATTTTATTTACGAAACATAATTGATTACGAGCAAAACGCTGGTTTGTGTTTAAAAATTACTTAGAAATTTACTAAGTTCTCAAATATTTTTTTAAAGAAAAAGGGGATTCGTTTAATCAAATAAATATATTTCCATTTGGCAACAAAGTTAAACGAACGTACCCAGTGCATACCCACTGCATAAAAAGCAATTTGTTTAAGGACTGTTTAATCTTGGAAATTTCTGTACAAAATGGTAGTAATTTGAAAAGTTCTCATTAAATTATTTACTATTTTTATAAAAACTGATAAATAAATAAAATAATAAGAAAAAAAATTCTAGGAAATCATAGGGGTGGGAAGAGTTGTGAGAGGATGGAAGAATTGTCCCTCAATATGATTTGTTCAAACTATATTAAGTTTGGATGTCCCTCTGTGAATAATTCAGTGCCCAATTCCGATTACTTTGTAAATGGCGTGTTGTCAAACTTAGACAAAAGCAGATTGAAACAAACTGTGCGCATAAATTGGTCATAATACAAGAGCACGGAGTTTTCAATGGACCACGTTCATGCAAACGATTTTTCATTAAAAAGTTTAATGTTCTTTTTTTTCTAAAGCAGTGTTACGTTAGTTAAATCTTTTTTGTCTGATGTACGTTAAACTCACAAGAAATATCGGCTGTATGAATAAGCACGAAGCAGAAATGAACAAGTACCCAAAATTGTTAGGTGAACCATCAAAGTGAAGAATCACCCAAAAAACACTATCAAATCGCCCAAGCTGCGAAATGAACAATGGCCCAAAATTAAGGGCGATTAGTCGCTATGCAGAGTTACAGAAATCGCCTAAAAAGTTTTTAACAATCATTTGAAATTTTAGGGATTTTTCACAAAGAACAATCAATGAGCGGTGATTGATCACTGAAGACGCTATTCCGGATATGCGAAAACGAAAATCTTTCATAGGTGGAGCTGCTATTTGGTATTCCCGGAGAAGGAAAGAAGCCTTAGTTAGCAAAGCCGATGTGCGTTATACCGCCCCATTCAGTAAGTTTCACACTCATTAACCATTGAGATCCGCTACAAGCCTAGCATTTGCTCTAACCTCCTGCAGTGGAGTGGTAATTCTCAATTTCCAACCTCATCACTGAATCCCTTTAACGTTGTAGTAAAGCATACCAGAGTCATATCGAAACTAGAACCCCCACACTGATATAATAGCGCACTACTCACTAGACTACCGAGCCACCCAATAAATTCTTTAATAAGTACATTTCCTTGTTATACGTCGCCATACTCCACTTCAATTTCTCACCTTGTATCAAGCAACAGTTCCTCTAGCTCTCACCGTTCTGTGAAACTTGACACTTGCATCCACTTAACCGGCTCATGTAAGCCTCTTGTTAAATTTTAATTGACTTCTATTAATGTTAATAACAGGGTGGATTTTAGTCAAAAATTTTCAAATGGCAACATAAACAGAAACGAAAAAGGCACACGAAAAACATTAAAACTCCAACTCTTTCAATCTGTTGATTACAGAACCACTTTAAATGCAAAATTTAAGTGTGTGTGACAACCAAGTGGGTTGGCGGGTTGATTGTTTTGTTATTGGCTTGAATCAGGGTGGCCTTATAAAGGCCAAAATGTAAATAAACTTTGTATTTTAACGGTAACTTAAAGTCAAATTGATAGCGAAGTTAATGTCAACAATACGAAAATTATTAAAAGTAATTACGTTTGACTGCAGACGATGAACGTTGGCTGAGTTTCAGTAATTTGAGAAATGCAAATTTTAATATTATTAATAATGAATATATTTTTTTTTTGTTTGTTTTTTTATTATTTTCTCATCTCTAGACTTTTTTCGACCCTCTCCATTACTAATTATCAAATTTTATAACGAACTGAAATTTTTTTTAATCCTTAATTTTTAACCTCTTTTTTTGATTACCAAATCATTGTATGTTACACTTGTTAATTGTATTCTCACCTGAGTTTTGGGTTAGTTGACTCCACTTGGTGTTATGGAAGAGGTTATAGACTTTGGAATTTTCGATCACAGCAAAATTCGAATTAAAGTTGACAAATATTCAAATGTTTTCTGATTAATTTTTCTTGAATAAATAATTTACTTGACTGATTTAATGATATCCTTTTTTCCTGTTCCGTTTTTTTTTTTGCAGATCGTACAAATAATACTGAGAATGTGGAAATATGTCGCAGTTATCCAGCCAACCATGAGGTGGAATCACTGCCCTCATATACTATAGTTTCCGGTTTACCTACTTATGATGATGCTATAGAAGAGTTTCGTAAAGCCGGCATCCTACTCTCGCCCCCTATTCCTGTTATAAAAATATTCGAGGCCAGCGAAAAGAACAAGGATTCCATATACAGCATCGATAATAATATGAATGAATGCGACAACGTTTCAGTGTCCTCAATAAACACTTGCAGCTGTGGCAATGTTCTGAACAATAATGGGTCTAATGTGCAACAGTCAGCCCTAAGCAATCCTCTTAACACACAGTTAATAGAATTATCGCCTGAACAATTGGCTGCTTTATCAGAAAAACGTTTATCATTACAAATAGCTTTCCCGCCGGCCATACGACGTAATTCGCGCCAAAGAGTCGACATGCGCAATAATTTGTTGCGTTCTCGTGCTGTTGGCAATACAGTCGGTTACGATACGAATTTTCCACGAATACATCGTTCGTCGTCCTCGTTTTCCTTGGCCAATGAGTGCCACAACATGCAAATGATGCAGCAACATCTCCAGCACAGGGGTTCATTATTTTAGAAACGAATTCGCCACCATGTGCTGCCTCCCTTAACTTTGATTGTAATAAAACACAAAATATGCCTTTAAGTTTATTTAAAGGGTTTAAAATTTGTTTTATTTTTAATTTTAAGTTCATATTTCTCGTTCTAAGTATTATTTAAAGTTTGTTAGTGTGTGTTAGTTAAATTTCTATTGTAAATACTTTTATTTTTAGTTTTAAAATTAAAATAAAGTAAACTTTTCAAAATGTTAAAAATGAACTCAAATCAAAAATTAATTGACCACATGTTTTAACTAAAAACAGTAAGTAAGTATTAAGGAGCGAAACAGATCAAACAAGTTCAGAAGCTTGGCATACCTTTATTTATTCAGGATAAAACAGCATTGGATAAAGTTGTATGTGCAAGAGAAGTTTCGAAGAACGTTGAGAGGTTTTTTACATAAAAACTGGCAGGTTCATTTAAAGACATACCAATTCATCTTCTTATAGGAATTGTGGCAACATTAAACAATTCTCGCTACTAGCAAAGACGTTAAATATGCAAAAATGTTGCACTGACATACGAGTACATACCGCTCACCAAGTATGAAGCTATAAATCCTACTGACCCGAAGGAGGGTGTGCAGTTACACCGTCGTGCCCAAACCTGTCCCTTCCATCCACATATTCCACCACTGCCCTATGCAATCATACCCTTAAAATTTGCTTTTATGTAGAAGATATTTCAAAACTAACCGGGACATTACGGCGTAGGAATTTTCGGCCGATACAGCCCTCTTTTGTCAATGAGCAGAGAAAACATGGCGAAATGAAATAACAAGAAAAATTCATCACCTTTGATTTAAAAACAAATGCGCGTAGTGCACACAAAAACAATTTATGAACTACTCTTTTAGTTCACGAACCGTCACTTCCCTACACTATCGCATTCCAATGAAGAATGTCGTCATTGCCGGTACGCATGTTAATTGTCTGATTGTTACGTCTCTTAAGAAAAGAAAACAACTGAAGTTTCTCTACTGAGACACTATCGCTCCATGCTGCGTACACATTCATTTATTCAGTTGTGAAGCAGAAGTGTTACAAATATAAAAAAGGAATTTTTAACTCAGTAAAAAGGAAAGTATTCCGGCCAGGGGGTGGCCATATTGTGTTCGATTTTTAGATCTGTTCAATGGTGACAAAAAGTCACTCAAATTACTTCACGAGTTGATGAGTTACAATCTTTTAGAAAAATGTATAAAACTGTTTGCTGACTGTGCGTGATAATTGTCCGTATTTTGTCCATAAGCATTTCTTGGTATATGCAATGTTTTTGTTTCGGTATAAGTATTTAATAAATCTTAGTTATTTAAATGAGAAAAACCATTCTTTAGAGACTCCTTAAAGTGAACTCTTTGAAGTAAGTGAACAGGATTTGCTCGCATTAGTTCAATCTATTGCGATTCCACTGTATTTATTTTTTGTTTATTACTTAAACTCGACGCTCTTTATTTACCTTTTCCGAATAAATCAACAAATCTTCCCAAAAAATATTTCACTTTTCCAGCAGCGAATTCTCTGTTCGTAATAATACTGTCACTACTTTAAATACGTAGAAAGTAATTTTATTTAAATAAATATTGTAAGAAAATATGCCTATTCGAATAACTATTTCTTATCTTTTCTTAATAAACATTTCTATTCACAGTGTCCTAATTACGAACAGTCAGTGCGACTGAGATACTACAGGTACGATATACTGCAGAAATGCTAAGAAATGACGTGTCCCATTAATAACCACGCACGTACCGTTATGCGTTTAGTTTCTGATGTGTGACAGTTAAAAAGCGGAAGTTAAATTGTTAACAAGTGTTGGTTGAAGAATTATTGTTAAAAAAAAACGGGAATAATTGTTATTAAAAAAGTTAAACAATTTTAAACAAAATTTCGTCAACTCAACGGGTAAATTTTTGTTAAATATCTTGATTGCAAATAGTTTAAATAAATATACCAGAGATGAATGACTTTTTAAGATACTTGTAGTTCCTTGAGTGTGTATGTGTCTGTGTGTCTGTAAAAGATTTTTAATTAAAAAAAAAAAATATTTCTGTCACAATATTTCGATGGTCAAAAATTAACATAAGAAAAAAATTCATGGTATTAAGAGAAATTAAAAATTCTTGGACCTGTGCACAGGCGATGTGCCCTACGTATGCAATTCATTGCACCGCAACTAGTTGCAAAGAAATAGAGAAGTAGAGAAGAGACAAGTGGTGAAGTGATAGGAATAGGACCAACTCTGCAGTTGTGAATTTTTGTTAAGTACTATTGCTGCGTCTCTGGAGTTTTATCGACACATTAATTTAGATATTTTCAAAAACGTAAAAAAAGTGATACCAAATAAAGTGTTCTGGACAATATATAGACGGCTGTAAGAAAATTAATTTACAGCAAAACTGCCAAAATACCTTCTAAGAAGAATTAAACGTTAATTTTGTTATAAAGGGTGTCTGGCAGCAGATTTATTTATATTTTCAAACTTAAATAAAGAACGTAATAATTGACACAAAGTTTTATTAATCGTAGGCCTACGTCGAATATGATCGCGCCGACGAGGCAGAATATGAATAATTCGCTAAATGGTGACCTCACAAGAATATCAGAATGGGGTCACGCGAACAGGGTCGATTTCAATGCTCAAAAGACCCAATGCTGCATGCTTACGCATCAACGCATGCCCGACTGCGCTGCCTCATCTGTAATTATGGGCGGTATAAATATCGAGGAATCAGAAGCTCTTGATGTTCTCGGCATGAAAATTCAGTGCGATGTTCGATGGACTGAGCCTCGGTTTTTTAAGACGGTGTAAGATATACTTCATCCCATCTGATCTCCTCACTATTTATACTGCGGATAGGGTTCGAAGTTTGACATAGGAGGTCTTTAAGAAAGACTAGAAATAGGGTAGGAGAAAGAGTGCAGCTTTGCGGTACACCTGAGTTTATCTTGTACTCGTTAAATGAGAACCCGTCTTTAACAACTCTTATAGCGCGATCCCTGAGAAAACTCGATATAAATCTAGAGAAGATATGACCGCTCTCAAAAGCAATAAGTTTAGACAGAAGTGCCCCATGCCACACTCTATCAAATGCTTTAGAAATATCCAGACCCACGACTTTACTTTCGCCAAAATGGTGAATAGAACTGTAACATTTTTCCGAAAGAAACGCCAATAAGTCGCCCGTATAGCGTCTTCGACGGAAGCCGTATTGACGGTCGTTCAGTAAAATGTTGGACTCGAAATATATCATTAGGTGGAAGTTCACCATACTTTCCATCACTTTGGATATCGCAGAACAGATTGCGATTGGGTGGTAATTTTCAGGTTTGCTTGCCTCATCATTTTTTTGGGATCGGCATTACATTTGTAACCGTCCAGCACGATGGGAATTGACCAGTGCAGGAATTCCATCCGGGCCAGGGGACATGTTTATGTTGAGGTTCGTTAGAACCCTTTTAACTGCACGAGCTCGAAAATATATCTTTGGCATAGTTACGGATACACTCTCGAGAGAGGGCAGTGGTTGATTGCTCTCCGGCAGGTGAGAATTACCTGCAAATATTTCAGCTAGTAGGTTAGCTTTTTCAACAGGGTCAGTGAATAATTGATCATCCTTCAAAAGAGCCGGAATAGAAGAACTAGCATTTTCGTTGACTCTTTTTACGAAAGACCAAAAGCTTTTACTGCCTCGTTGGGCAGTAAGAATTTTAATGCGAAGACTTTGCTCGTACAAAACTTTTTCACGTCTTAGCACTTTGGCGCACGAAAATCTCGCCCTTTTGCCCATCATATCAGTATCCGCGTTTTTGTCATTCCGACAAAATTGAAAATCATTGAAATTTGCTTCGATGGTATGAAAGTTTTCATACCGAGCACTATTATATTTTCAACGTTACGAAGTTCCGTAATCGAAAAGGAGGCAGAAATGGTACAGTGATCCGAATTACCGAGAGGTGCGCTAATATTCACTTCATACGTATCTGGAGGACGTTTGACTAGTTGCGCTAGGTGATTGTGCGCGGCGAATAACTCAACATATTGGCCCTCTGACGTTGTATGGCTCGAAAGGCGAAGCCATAATAAATTATGAACGTTGAAATCACCAGCAATAACGATTTCACTGTTCGAATAATTTTCTAGTATCTTCGATATGGAGTCGGAAAGGGTATCTAAGCTGTATATAATTTCATCCCTCTCCATATTTGGGCTTCTGTAAAGAAAACCGAAGTGCAAAAGATGTGCCCTGATTTTAAATTGAACCCATAGACAGCTAAATTCGGAATCATTCCTGCCTAAGGATTGCTGGCACTGGTACACAACTTCGATGAGTATGTATAATGCAAGGCCCCTATGCAGAATAAAGAGGAATACAAGGTGATACCCAGGTAAGTGCAAATCCTGTGGGTCAGCATCCTCAGACACCTGGGTTTCACTTAAGGCGAAAACATACGGCCGATGAAGACAAACGTGAGCATATACAGAGAAAAAATTTGCCCTTAAACCACGTATGTTGCAGAAGTCAATTCTGAAACGCTATGACAGACCGTTACGCAAGAAAAATCAACTCAATTGTCTATTATTTATATTCTCAACACTAATGAACTAGTTGCCGCCTGAGCGACTGCTCGGTGATCAGCGCTACGCCTTCATCACCAAACAGTCCAACAGCAACTATCCCAATGCTATCTTCAATACAAAAAATTTTTATTTCACTTTTAGCAGGTTTCTGCAGTAGTTATTTGCACAATGACGCGAAAAAGAACCATAAAAGCCCTTATCCGGTTACTGTCACCCCAACTGCCAACACTGGTTGATGGTGCCAGCCACTGATTAACATTTCTCGCCCGACACTGGTATAGCGGATTTTATTTTTTGTTTTATTATTTTGCTTGTTGTTTTATGAATTTAATGCATGTTAAGTTTGTAGGCTTAGTTAATTTGTTTCGTTTCACTGTTTTTTTGTCCCTATTTTCTTCCGTTTTTTTTTCTTTCACTCCGTTATTGTTGTTTTTAATCAATTCTGCGTGTTAATTTGTTGATCTCCAATTTGTTCCACAGAAGACGGGTGTGTACCGGACGGACGACACTACTACTACGACACACTACTACTACCAAAATAAGAGTTTGAAAATTTTCTAGCAATATTATGGATTCAAATACGGAACATGCCAATCAATCCCACAGAAAGTATTTAACTTTGGAAGCTCGTCACTCCATATCGATGTAAGTAATGAACATACAACAAATTTTGAAACTACATTCATATTTAAGGACATATGTATGTATGTACATATGTCTGAAGATGTATTTACAAGCATATGCATACTTATTTGCAGTTGCAGATTAAACTTTGCGAAGTGTTTTCCAGAAATTTGTTAATTATTAATAAAAACATCGAAAGCATCGAGCACGAAATGTTGCACGGGCTAAAACTTTCATTTTTTTTTTTTATCTATCATGTCATTTGGATCTTTTTCCCAGCACTTGAACGCAGCAAATTTAACCCTTATTTTCATTTTAAAACAGCTTTATTATAAAAATTAAATATTATATTCGATTTATAAAAGATTTATGAATAAGAAAGCTGCTGTCACATGTTTAGCAGACCTTTAGCCAGAGTGTGTTAAGTACGTGACTGATTTTAGATTGGTCAATTTTTCTTAAAGCAAGTTTCTTTATTTTCTCCTACAAAATTCCTACTTCAAACAGACATTAAGTTCAACAATAGCATTTTCATAGGGGGTTTTGAAACAAAACGTGTTTATTATATTTTGCATATAACAAAATTATTGTGGAAATACATATCAAAAGCTACAAATGTCGACATGACAAATAAGACTTTTTCGAACTTTTTAATCACCATTTATGATGAGTCCACAGACAGAAAATTTCGAATTGTAAAAAGAGGATATATCACGTAAAGCGGTGTAACATAACTAACACCAGTCTAATTACAATACACACCAGCATTGTACAGGGTGGGCCAAAAGTAATCACCCGCGGCATAATTAATCACCCGATGTTCTTTTGCTGTAATTTTTTTAAGACAAATTTTGGCACTGCTTATGATATGGGCTAAGTGACCGCCGCCAGAGTTGATGACTATACATGCAGATCCAAAGGTTTTTATTCAATAAAATTACAGCAAAAAGACATCGGGTGATTACTTATGCCCCGTGTGATTACTTTTGGCCCACCGTATACAAAGATGCCGTGTGACCCAAAACGCTGCATTAAAATATTGCAAATGGACAATGCCTTCAATTACAAGAGCAGAGCCTCTAGTATTATGTGAAATAACACGCAAGAATGTTATTGTAGTTGGTTCGGATGGGTAACATATAATTTGTTGTGTGTAAGGTTTCATTTTTGCACTCAGTTAGGACATCGTCATGTGTGAGTGACTGGTATGGCTCCTTTGGAATTGCTAAAACTAATATCTCTCCGCAGCACTTAAGGAGATTACCCATGTCACTAATTTTGAGTCAATTCCTTTCCCCCTACGGGTATGAGAAAATCTTTGGCAAAACATTTGATTTGTATTTTGGAACGAGGCAAGTTCATATCGACGCATGTACATCAGATTTTTAAATTGGTATTGAGTAGTTCGATTATCTCTGATCTGACAAATTTTAATTTCAAGAAATATTTTTTTTTTCAGTGAGGCTGCTAATAAAATCCGCTCTGAACTTACCCCAAGGATCTTTATGCCGGTAAGTTTTGAAATAATTGTTTCTCATATAAAAATCTCGTTAAACTTTTGTCCGCCACATAGAGAGCACCTTTACATCAAAATACGAATAAGTACAAAACATTTTTAAAAAGTAAAATGTTGCCAACTAAAGAATCCCATGCAAAGTATGAGATCGAAACTGTGCAAAATTTTGTAAAGCGCTTAAAAAACAAAATTGAAAAAAAGACACACACAGCTCCAAATAGTAACACACTAGTCAATAAAAAGAACAAAAGACACAACTTTCGGACAACTAATACTAATGTATACCAAAATATTAAAGTATTGAGAAAGAAAACTAAAAAAATGCAAATGGCAGAACAACACGACAAATTATCAGCTGCCAAAGAACGTAACATAAGAAATGGAGCAAAAGAACATCCAACAGATTCAACGAGATATACAGCTTATGGTGAAATTATCTTTCTGGTCGATCATGTAACATTAAATTCACCTCAGCCTTTACGTAACGGTAATTACATATATTAATTAAAAAATATTTTAAGCCAAAAATTGGTAATTGATTAGAAAATTTTCATTAGCTTGGAGGTGTAATTTCACACAAAAACCTAAATAGAAATTTTAACAAAAAGTGGAAAATAACCCTTCAAATCAACGAATGCATCAATCGTTTTTTACAGCATTTAAATAACGTTTTTTGTTATTCTCTGCAGATGAAACTACAAGTTTGCAAACACTCGTTATTGAAACTGCCGTACAAAACGCCACTGAAACCGGAAATAAAAATAATCTCAACTTAACAATTTCGCAAAGTCCCAAAGAAGACAAATTGAGTGGCAGCGCTGGAGAAAAGAAACGCACTTCAGACACTCAAGCATCTAACGTTGCTAAGAGTTCTTACAAATCTACGAAACAAGACTTGACTGAAGCTTTTGATACAAAAAGCAGCTATGGAGCAAGATCTGACATGAGAAAGCACTCCAAGAAGGTTGCAACGAAAAGCCTACCTATTTTAACCGAAATAAATGCCATAAATGAATCTCTCCATAACTTCAGCTCTCACACGAGCATAAAAACTACCTGGTCAAACTTTCCACTCACAAGCCCAGCAATGATTTCCGCAGAAACTTCTAAAGGAAGAACAAACGATGAAAGAAAAACTTCGTCTTCGCACAAAGGCATTGAAAACAATTCACTAGGGATGCAAACAACAGTTAAGCACCCTGTAAAATCCATTGCAAAAAAAGAGAACCAACAATCGATCATTAAAACAACTAGAAAGCAATCAGTTTCACCAACATTCCTTGCGACCACAAGCACAACTGGTTATTTAAAACGTTGCTTATACAGGTATTTTCACACCATAACAAATGCTGTCACTGAGTTCCAAGACGCTGTCAAGTCATCAATTTCTTTAATTTACGATTGCTCGCAGTTGGATATAACAATCAATGAGGATCTCATGGAGTTGGAAAATAGCGTGGACATTTTTTCGAAATACGTACTGCAATCGTATGACAATGCAGCACATGAAGAATTGAAGACAATTACTTGTACTGAATACTTGAACAAAAAATATGTGAATGGAATGAATTGTACCCAACAAAGCATGTACGAACAAGTAATTTTTAATTTTATTTTTAATCCAAGCCGCCGCTTTTGTCATCATTATACAGGGTGGGCCAAAAGTCACGCCTGCGTGTAAAAATTGAATAATTTTTTTGTTTATTATGATTTTTTATTGTTTTTTTTTTAGATTTTATTCATCGAACCGTGTTACACCGCCATGCAAAATTTAACGACCGAGCAACGTACCAAAGTGGCAGAATTTTACTTTTTCAATTTTTGAAGACCGACTTATCTCAAGAAATTCAGATAGAAATTCAGCAGACTTAAATGCCCCTGATTATTTTCAATGGGGTTATCTCAAAGAATGAGTATATGTTAACACGCCCCAAACTATAGAGCAACTAAAGCACAACATTGAAGCTGAGATCAGGGCAATAGAGCCTGTAACTTTGCGTGCAGTTATGCAAAACGCCAGTTTAAGAGCCTAATTGGGCATCGCTGAAAATATTGGTCATCTCTCTGATATTATTTTTCATAATTAAAATTTAGATCGTACAAAGCTAATATTATATTAAAAAAAAAATAAAAATAAAAAATAATAATAAACGAAAAAGTTATTAAATTTTTACATACAGCCGTGACTTTTGGCCCACCCTGTACTTTAGAAATGTTTGTTTACTTTCCCACTAAAATCCATTTGTTGACTAAATGTCGTTTAATTTAAATATTTTACTCTAAAAAATATTTGTAGCGCAAAAAAGTACGCGAATGGAAAAATTGCAAAAACTTGCAGGTTATTCCAAATTATTCTGATTACTAAACACAATTGTGTTTTTTATCTTGGACCAGCACTCAGGAGATGACCCCTACACATGCGGTGCATTGTGCTGGAACTAGGAAATTAGGTTATGGGAAGGAGGACAGAGGGAGTAGTGTTTATTGACATTTGATTTAAATCTTCCCAAGCTAAAAGTGACAGGAAACACCTCTGCGGGTAGTCTATTCCACATACGTGCCGTTCGGCCAAATAACGAATTTTCGCTGTAATGCGTAGTGCGAGTCGCCGCCAAATCGACCACAAATGGATGCGCTCTTAATGATGATCGCATCGTGCGCGCGAATGACCGGGTTTCGTGATCAAGTTCCCTGATTTCATTAGAACACCTCCCATTATAGTATCGATAGAACAACGAAACGCACCCCACGTTGCGACGATGCTCAAGAGAGTCAATAGAGTTGGCTACCCTACTGTCTTCTATGAGTTTCTTCGCCCTTTCTTGTACACGGTCGAGTAACTTCAAAATAGTCTTTGAAGCACCGGCCCATACATGAGAGTTGTATTCCATTTTAGGTCGGATGTAGGCGGTATAAATAGTAAGGAGATCAGATGGGGTGAAGTATGTCTTACACCGCCTTAAAAAGCCTAGGCACTTGAATGCTTCCTTTGAGACCTGAACACTGCTTTTTTTTGCGCGTTGTTTTTTTTATAGGAGTGTTGTAGTGTCTCTGATGTCAAGGAGACGTATTAAATTTTTGAAGCTTCGTTTTAGTAGCAATTTTTTAGTAATTATTTTACTTCGACGATACCGACGAAGGAGGGAGTTCTGATGTGCCTGTGGATTGGATACAGCTGAAGCCGATACTATTCAGTGACCAGTGACTATGATTTCGCCACTGAAACCTTGCGACAACAACTGACACAAAGTCACACACAAATGCACATCAGGAAAAATGCAAGATGTGTTTCGTTTTGTAGTCAACGTGCAGACTACTTCGAGCATCTCCACCCTCAAAATAAAAATATGAAATATGTTGATATTTGATACCACGCATTTTTACAATTATAAACTCGTAGAGAAATATGATTTATTAATATTTTCTGGTTAAATGCACTACGCAAACCTTCCTTATATGTTAATAAAATATAAGTTTCATTAAAGTATAATCCGTAGTTTTTACGTATTTCAGCAATAAACGTAAAATGTTCCACTTATCTATCGCTCGTTTACTTCAATACTGGCATAATTCATAAAAACTAGTTTTACAGGAAATTAGTTTAAAGTCTGCTATTTACATATGTATATACAACTCAATGTGACAATAAAAAAAATATTCTTCCTTATGAATTTTTTAACTCAAAAATCGCATTTTTCGAATTATACCAGTATTGGAGTAAATGAGCGTTATGTATTTTCCTTTATGACTTCAAATCAGTTTATTTTTTGTTTATATTTTGTCTCTAATTTTACTTTGTGTTAATTTTTTTTTATTCTTTAGGGATCAGATTCCTTTCCTAAACCAACCAAATATTACGGATTCAACTTCAGATTCTCTGACCATATTTATAGAAGTGGATGAAATGCCAAAGCAAAGCATTACATTTAAAACATCAGATATTTTAAAACCAAAACTAATTAGCAATAAGGAGGAAATCAGTCAAATATCAGCATTGTCCTTAAACATGGCCACTCAAATGTTCGACAATACAACAGGTGAATACTCGGAAACGATATGCAATTCAACCCAGTGTTCTTCCGTAGGACACTGCGAATTGGCGGCTAATGTTCAAAACACAATGAACATGCAGAAAAATAATATAAGTTTTACAAGGGTGCGTAAGAAGTTGACTCCTAAACATGTGAAGCCTTCAGTTTTAACTCCCCAAGCACAAACACCACCAAAATTAACGACGTCAGCATCTTACAACGCATACAATTTAAATCACCCAAAACTACAAAATCAAATCTCATACTCTGCGACTGATTCATTGCGGTTGCCCTTTAGTTCAACAAATAACCCAGGACTAATAACTAACTGCCCCATCACAATTGCAAACTACTGCAACCATAGAACAGCAGGAGATCTCGGAACGGACGGAATACCGATAACGGAAAGACGCTCAAATTTTAATAGAGGACTAAGGCATGTGCCAAATGAGAACACAAATCGTTTAGAGTACCACAGTTCCTTTTCAAAAGTACCGCGTTTGCAAAATCATTATATTCATCATGCCCTCAACTCGCAAACATACAATAATTCTCAGTGGGAAAATGATTGTGGTATGATGGGGAACAACAACTCTGCGTTCCTATGAAGACATGCCTATGAAAAATTTTTGAGTAACGGTTAATGGAAGGCGTTACCTGGTTTACGCTTAAGCAATCCTACTTGCAGAATTTTATTACATGCAAACAAGTGACCAATTCTATTCTTAGTTAAACTAAATAATTTGTTCAAACTGAAGAAAATATATGTATAATAAATCAGCATATTACGTGCAACTTATACCGATTTCAATTGTATTGCACTTTTTACTTTATTTATTAAAAATATTTACACTTTATTGTTGTCTTCAACTCCTGTAAAAATTCTTTATAGTGGAAGAATAAAGTGCAGATGTTTCACATTAAAATCGGGCAAGAAATCCAATACATTTTTGGTTGAAAAGAAAACGGCATTATTTGCCCAAGTATGGGGTTTTTCTTTGCTTTTATGTATATGATATTTCAAACCTAACGGGGAAGGTATATGACATTACGGCGTAGGAATTTTCGGCCGATACACCTTCCTTTGTCAATATTTGAGCACAGAAAAGTTGACGAAATGAAATAACAAGAAAACAGAGTGTTAGGTCCCTTAATAAAAATAACTGAAATTCCTGACACTATCGCTCTATGCTGCGTGCACCTTCTTGGCATGGTTCCAGACGTGATCAGTAAGCCAATAAAATTCACAAGTTGAAAATAGCACGACAACAAACTTGACTACGAACCGAATACATGGTACGTATTGCGATATATTTATAATATTTCAGATTGTATAAGATGACGAGCGTGTAGTAGTCACTAATGATGAGAATTTTAGCTAAAGCGACCACCTGGTATGAATTCCTCTGAGTCGTCTCAAACCAGCAGCCGACCATATTACGTGGGCAATTGTGGAAAAACTAATATTTAACAAATTTATAACTTAGACTATAGCAAGTATATCGTTGCAGAATTTTCCGGAAGATGCAGCACAAAGGAAGATATTGATAATATTCTGCAAGCGAATGAAACCCGTAAATCTGAATCAAAAAACAATATTTGCTCTTTACATTTCAAACAGGAAGTTTTTGAAAGCAGTTTTAAATGCCTAGATTAGGTTACGATAGGTGGCGGACTCTCCTCGAAGAAGAACGCCTATCTTTGGACAGAGTAAGAAACACCCAGGGTCTAGTCGGGAACTGAACCCGCACCTCTAGATTAATAAGACTAATTGCTCATGCACGAGGTTACGTTACGACAAATTTAATTTTTGCAGGGTATTATGAATATTGGTAAAGCATTAATAATAGGATTAATTGAAAATGTGTTTGCTTTTAAATTCTTCAAATAGAAAAATAACAAATTAGCCCACTATTACGTTTACATATACTTTGTAAATATAATAATTTGAGACCAAAAAATTATTAGCCAATGACAACACACGTTGTGTGATTAAATTAATAACTTGGTTAGCTGTTTTTAAAACGTAAAGTTTAAAAATTTCATCAGAAAGTATACAGTGCTTGTGGTGGTGCCGAGCTAAATTTACAATGTCTTCATTTGGGAATTCAATGGGATTAAAAAATACCTATTTGCCACCAGTATATATGTTTATGAAAAATTAATCATCCCAATATTTACGAAATATAGCCGCTAAGAATTTTGTGTTTTTGTTTTCCGGAGATTTATTTCATTTTACACTTTGGGGCCTTATTTCGCTGCGTCCAAAAAGAAATTCTTAAAACTAAACAAATTTAATAAAAAATTAACTCACCATAAACACCATTTCATTGCCTTGTTTGTGGGTGGATTCATTATTTCGTTGCTATTTCTCAACTATTTTAATATTTTCTTTTATTTACACACAACTTAACTTTTACCGAAACTATGCAGCCATCAGCTGTCCTTTATTCTTATTCTTATTTTTTTTTTTGTAAACAAAAACAAGAGCCCACCTATGCAGTTCCAATATGGCTGAAACATAGGCTTACATTTGCAGCTTGGGTAGTTATTTTCAATACGAAAGGTTTCCATCAGAAGGTATACAGTGATAGTATATAGATATATATTATATATATAGAATTTTGCAATGTTCTCACTTATTTAGAGATTATAAGTAGACAAAATTGCTATTTAACCACAATTGTCTGTCCGGAGCCATTCAGCAAAATGAACACATAAAACTTAACAAAAATAATTGATTTACATAAACACCATTCTGTTGTTTCATTGTGGTTTTATTATTTCACAAACTATTTTAACATTTTTCTTTTATTTGCCCACGCACAACTTCTTCCGATATTCAACCGTATCAAATGAAAGCAAACTTGAAAATGCACTTTATCAGCTGTGTTGCATACACATAAACAAACATATATATTTTTTCACTCATATGGAAAGGCCCTAACTAACGTAATTGTAATTTTACAATGCAATTATGAAACTGTTGCGATTGACAATAGTGCATTAAATTTTCGAGATTTGTAGTTGTATTTGTATTTTAGGGAAATGAAAAAGTAAATTTTGAAAAATATGAATTAGATATTGATAATTGCATTGTAATGTTGTTTTTCCTTCTCCTCTAAAGCTAAAATTATTAAATAGTTAGGGCCTTTATACATGAGGAAAACGATATATGGTTTTATAGCAGGTGGCCAAACGCATACATACAGAATTTAAGGCCAATGCACATACAATCTCTCTTCCGTCATACTTTGACTTTTTCAACTGACAGCTAAGTTAAAATACATGTTTTCTTATGAGACTTGTCACACTCAGTACGTCTCCATCAAAGCAAAGTGCGAAAGTTGGACAACTTGTAACTTTTATCGTACGTTGAGTACTTTGACAGCTCTGAACAGCATTGCCGTTGTAGGTTATTTTCAACCTAAATTGATTTATTTTTTTTAAGGTGAAGATGTGAATTTTTTTTTGCATTTTGTTTACTTTTTCCAGCATTTTGTTTTATTAAAAATCGTTTCTGTTGTAACAAAAAATTCAAGACTGCTGCAGCAGAAACAAAAATAAAAGAACGGGTTTGGTGTCTTAAATTGAAATGCTTTTATTGAACAGACCTATTGTGCCAATCTCTTCCGTCGGTACGTTAATGTCATTTGAAAAAGTCAAAGTATGACGGATGACGGATTCTATGTGCCCCGGCCTTTATGAGCTTACGTAGCACCAAAAACCGAATTTTAAATTTCATGTATTTTTAAAAAGTTACGCAGCTCGCGATACTATCTCTCCAAAAGTTTTCTGAAGTATCTATGCAATGAAATGATAAATAAAATGGCTCTCATATAAACTTACAAAATACGCTCGTATAAATTTATACTTCGAGAAACATCAAAGAAATCATTTTTGTTTTCTTTCAGCGCCAACTACGGTCCAACTTCACAGCCAATACCATTCCCAAATTTTATTAGCCTCTATTTAAAAAGACGTAAATAAAACAAAATTTTATGTGTAACTATGTATGTATATAACTTACATATATATTCATTATTATTTTGTATACTTAATTGTTTGTATTAATAATTATGTATTGTTGTCGTTTATTTTTAAATCTAAATGGAAAGATAATCAAATATTATGAATTTAAAACAATATAAAAAATTTTCAATACATTTTTTGTCATTCTTATATAATAAAAATAATTTAATTTCAAAGAATGCATAGGCATTGTAATTTTTATTTTAAAAGCAAATATGTATGCATATTTGTATGTATATATTATCACCAAAAATCCAAAAGGCCGTAAGCAAGAAAAATATCAGAATAGACTTTATGATTGAATATGATGTTACATATCTAGTTATTGCCGCAAAAAGTCGTAAGCGACGTGATTATTTATTTGGCTATTAATGGTCTCATCTCATAAAATATCATAGCTGTGAAATGTACCATTACGATTTTACAGCGAACACAAATTATACTGATGTACAGACTATGTACATACATACATGCATATTTAAAGATGAAAGAAAATAACCTTCCCCAGTAAAATTTGGTGTTTGGCACTTACATCTTTTTGGCGGCAATGGCTCGATATTAACCAAAATACGTCTTTCCTTAAAATTTTACTCCCTCATTAATATAATACAATTGAAAAGGCAGCAACTAAAATGTCAAGAACTGTATACAGCAAAAAGCCGTACCTAGAACTTTTCTTTCGGTTTCACAAAAAAGAGTTCCAAAATGTTTTAAACACTTTTTATTTTATTATTACTAATTTTTTGAAATATATTTATTAAGCTTGAGGTCTTTTTTATTTTATTTGGTTTTATTATTCGATATTTCGTTAACAGCTTGTTAACATCATCAGGAATAATAGGAAATTATAATTGTTTGAAATATAAAAATAATTAATATTATTACTTTTTCTTAATACTTTTTTTAACCTTTTTTATTATTTTAACAATCTATTTTTTTAAGCTTTAAGGTTTTTTCTCTTTTTATTTATTATTTTTATATTTATTTTTCGATATTTCGTTAACCTTCGGTTAACATCTTCAGGAAGTTTTTATTTTTAAAATTTTTTTCCCTTTTTTGAAGTTTATATATATAAAAATTTTTCTAACATAACATGTCTCATAAAAATTGTGAAAAGAATATGGTTCAAAATATTTTAAAATTTTTTTACAATATTAACAAAATGTATAAAATTCAAAAATATTTTACAATATTTACATTTAAATATACATTTAAAATATCTTTTTATATATACTTATAATCCCATATATCCATATACATAAACATATATATATAAATATACACATATATCCATATATATATATATACATATATACACAAAATACACATATATATATGCAATACTTAAAAAATACTTCAAATCATTATTATTACTTTAACACAATATTAATTTTAATATACAATTATATGTTAAACAACTAACAAAAAACAAATTAAACATTAAATGAATATAAGCCTAAAAATATCCTCTAAGTTAAATATTTTGTAATATAATATCCAACATAATATTAATTCTAATAATTTAATTTTTACTAACTTATATTAATATAATATTTATAATAATAATAATAATATAATATAATATTTATAATATATAATATTTACAATATTTACAATATAACTTTTAGAACATTTAACACAAATAATAGATTAAATATTAAATAATTAAATTATTATTATTACATTAACACAATATATATATATATATATATATATATATATATATATGGATATATATGGATATATGTGTATATTTATATATATATGCATATGTATATAGATATATGGGATTATAAGTATATATAAAAAGATATTTTAAATGTATATTTAAATGTAAATATTGTAAAATATTTTTAAATTTTATACATTTTGTTAATATTGTAAAAAAAATTTAAAATATTTTGAACCATATTCTTTTCACAATTTTTATGAGACATGTTATGTTAGAAAAATTTTTATATACATATATAAACTTCAAAAAAGGGAAAAAAATTTTAAAAATAAAAACTTCCTGAAGATGTTAACCGAAGGTTAACGAAATATCGAAAATAAATATAAAAATAATAAATAAAAAGAGCAAAAACCTTAAAGCTTAAAAAAAATAGATTGTTATAATATTATTACTAATATTATTTTATTGATTATTTTCATTAAAACAAACCCGCATTGATATTTTCAGGTTTTTGCTGCTCGCGGCCTTTAGGATTTTAAATGACGATATGTAGGTACAATATTGTTTGCATAGAAGTTATAAATTTCTTTTCTAAGATTATAGTTCCATGTAAATTATTTAATATGAAAATATTCAAATTAATACAGTTTACTATTTTATGTGATTTTGCTTTACTTGTTTACCTACCTAATTTACAGAAACAAACTCAAATTCGAAAAACTCCATCTACTTATACACATATACTACTTGCATCTTGTCAGAAATTTTTGCATGACGTAAAATGAAGTTTTTCCTTAAAAAATAAATAAATAAAAAATACATATGCGTACACTCGTATTTAGCCGATTCCGAAAGGTTGAACCCAAACATACCACTTTTTATTAGTGTATTTAAACATAAATTCCATACTTTCTGAAGAAAAAATTAAAATTGTTAATGACAAAATGTATCGTATTTTATTATATTGAATGCTCTGCAATACTGGATTCATATATTTTCTTCAGCAGTAGAAGAAAAATTTTTTATAAGAAATTTACTCTTCTGATATTTTAAAACTTGCAAGATTTTCGACTATTTTTTTCTTTGCATTTTCTTTGAGAACATATACACACAGTTTAAGCTTAACACGACACAAAAACTTTTTGAATATTACCTGAATGAACTTTTCAATTGCAAATCCTATTCTTACATAAAAATTAGTGTTCATACAAAATTAAAAATGATAAATTTAACAAAAAAGATAATTTTTTAATATTGTATATTAAAAAAAAAATTCTAAATATTTACATGACGTTCATAAAAACAATTTAGCTTACTACTAAGACGTCATTTCCTTAAAACCGAAAAGATTTCGCTTATGTATTATATATATTATTTTTAATGAAATTGTTAATGATTTTTGTTTTTGCAATTATTTTCCATAATTTAAGAATTTTCATCGGTTACATAAATATAACCTTGTTGTTGTAAAATATTTAAACGTTTCTCCACAGCATCACGATCTGGAATAAAAAAAACAAAGAAATAAAAAAAATTAAGTTCTTAAAATCTATAGAAAAAAATCAAGAAAGAAACAAACAAGACATATGGATTGCATCTTTCACTAGATAGAAAAGTGCAACTACGTGAAAAAAATGGTAAACTATCAAGAAGTTTCTTTTCATAAAAAAAAATTTTTAAAAAAGGACGTTTTGTTATGCAGCAATTTTTTTAAATGCCCATTTCTTGGTTTAAACAAAAAATAAAAGCTAACTAAATTTTTCTGGAAGATTGGAACCTAAATATCATAAAAATAGCAAAATACCAATTTGTCAAAAAATGCAAAAAGGCGCGTTTTGTTCTGCGACTCCACATATGTATATCCGCATGTATTTTGGTATTATTTTTAACTTGTATACTTTCAAAAAGGTATCCCCTAAAAGTCATTTTATTCGAAAGTAAAAATTTTATATTAATAAAAATTACAATACTAATAAAGTGTTGCGAAAGAAAGAAGGTAGTCTATACATATATACATTTCGTTGGTGCTTATACCAACTCATCAGTAGACCTTCAACGAAATTCTTGAAAAAAAACCTAAAAAATTTCGTATATATAAAAAAAACTCTCAAAATATACTTGAGAATTACGAAAATACAAACAAAAGAAAATAAGTAGGTTTTGTGAAAATTATTTTATAGAAGTATTTTTTTATTCGATTTACATCTACGAATTTTTCTAAACCTTTTCACATTCTTCACATTTTTCTATTATATGTAGCAATTAAACAGAATTTTTAGAGCATTAGCTATATTCATACGACTAATAAGACGCAGAGCAGAATACTAAACTGCTACTGTGAATTTTGTAATTCAATTTGATAAATTCAAAGAATTATTACTATTCGTGTAAACAATAGCAAACGCAGTACGAATTAACGGATATTTTGATGTTAATAGAAATCAGTGTTGACATTTGAAACTGATCTCAAAATTAAATTTTATATTACATTTACATTGAACCGAAGTCTAGTCGATTTGATTTCAAATCTACTCCGAAATCTACACCGTTTTCACAATTTTTTGTACATTTAGCTAGATTTCATTTTTATGATAAACATTTTTCATTGACATTTGGTTGTGGAGTTGGCTTTTAAATATGACATAAATTCACCCGGAAAAAGTCAAATAATATTTTTAAACGCTGCACTTACATTTATTTAAAAGCATTCTATCTTGTGGATGATTGCATTTCTGTACCAATGAATGCAATAAAATGTGCGCCGTATTATAACGCTCAAAACAATTTTTGGTATTACTCAGTAATTCATCTAAAGCAGCAGCCTGGCACTAAAATTAAAAAGAATATGCATATGTATTTTTTCTATCTGAACAATGCCAACTTTAACAACAAGCAAGATACCTACCATATCTAAAGCATAGTCGTATAAAATTTTATCCGCTGTTATATTAAATGCATTGGCTTTTTGCAATAGGCCAGTGCCATTTAATTTTTTCGATTCAAATAAAATACTGCGATATTTTGAATTCATGGTTAGTAAAGCTGCAATTTACAAGATGAAAATTTCGTAATTAATTACTTATGTATATTTATGTGCATTATTATATAGTTAAGATAAAAAAATTCAATGTTTGAAGAAATATTTGATAGAAATACAAATATTTCAAATGGCTTACCATTTTTAACATTGGATGACGGCTTCAAATTGCCGCTTCTTAATTGTTGCGAAGCTAAATTTAGCCCGGATGACAGTAACTGCAAAGCTCTTACCAATAAGACTAACCTCTCGGCTCTCTTACAGTGTTCAGGTGCATGCGGTGGGATTTGTGGTTGTTCATTTGAGCCGGCTGCCATAAGGGCGGAAAGAGGGGCACAACGAGAGTCGGCCACTTCTTGTATGCAATCGGTGAGAGCTAAAACAAAATTCAATTTGGACAAGGTCTCATTGTGTTCGCGATCCATAAGGGTTTCTTCGGACAATTCGGGAGCATGGAATGCATGCAAATGATGATGGCTATCTGCTGGATTGACAACAACGGCCGCATTAGTATCCAACAGACTTTGCAAACCACCAGTGGCACCCAATTCGGGTAAAGTAAAAGCTCTAGGTCCCAACATGGGATGTTGATTGTTATTATCCGAAGAGGAACCAGAGCCTAAAGAACCTACCGAGCCTGGTGCCACCATTAGTGTAGGACTGCCCAGAGCGGGTAATTTTGTAAGAGCGGTCGGAAACACTGGTGAACTGTGTCCGGACCGTCTTAGAGGCGACTGTGTTTGGCCACCTGGACTTACTTGCCAAGTACAGGGTGCCGAATGTGGCGGTGTTTCTGACAGGGACCCACCCGAAGTTGAGCGATGTCTGCCTAAAGGCGATGTGCCAATAGCAAACTGTACAGCTGGAGGCGAAATGGAATTTATATCGCTGCTGACACTACTTTTGCGATGATCTTGTCTTCCCTTAACGCTGATGGGCTGAGATCTGGGTATCTGTTGTACAGTCGACGATGTGGGTGGTGTGGTCGACAATTTTGGTGACGAAATTTGCTCGCTGTTTGCTCTATAACGTACTTGAGTTTTATCCAGCGGAGAAGAATTTGCAGTAGCTGCATTTGTGCTGTTAGTTGAATATCGACGTACTGGTGCTGGTACAGGTTTAGGTTCTGAAATAGGCAAAGTACTCGGTCTTGGAGGACTGGACTGATTTTGTACAACATTATTAGCGGCCTGTTCTTTAGTGGAATGTCTGCAAATGCATAATGTTGTTTTTTAATTATTTATTCTATTTGGTTGAAAAAATATTAGATTCTAAAACAAAAAATTACTAACTTTGTTTCATATACAATGACGTGTTCGTCTTCGGGAAAATTTTTAGGTACTAATACGAAATCATCAGAGTCTTCATGAGAACCCGAAGAATCTGTGTTATTTTCACTTTGGCACAAAATACCAACATTTGTGATTGTAGCACAAATAGCAGGATTTTCAACGACAGACACTGCAATAAGAGAAAAGCGTTAATAAATCTCAAATATTGTATTAGAAATGTACTGGATAAATATTAATAATTAATGGGGAAATAAATATAATCTTTATTATAGAGCATTTGCCGACAATAAAATAATAAATAAATAAATAAAAGAAATAAAAAGTAAAAAAATATGTTGGGTATTGTGTGATAACTACGTAGACCTGCCTAGAGAGAAACGAAAAATGTTTTAAATAAATAATTACCTATCTATGTTTGTTATATTGGTTAGCTGGTCTTTATGTAGATTTCATTTGGTGCTACTACCAAAAGAAGAGGTAGAGGGTTAATATATAAATACACAAGTATCACACGATTTTCAATGTCGGTTTACTACACAAGGGCTAAACTTTAAAACGGGCGTAAAACGAGTTACAGACGTAAATTTTTAAACTTTTGTATCTTTTCTTAGGCCCCTCTATTAGAATCAGTTTACAGAACCTTATTATTTTTTTCGTGTTGTACAGTACTGTAATTAAATGAATATGCTGCTGTCATCTGCAAAAGAGTGGATAGGGTTGAAAGTTTCAGACAGAATGTCATTAAGAAAGATTAGAAAAGGGGTAGGAGAAATAATAGAGCCTTGCGGTATCCCTGAATTAATCTTGAACTCGCTAGATGAGATCCGGTATATAACTTTCATAACGCGATCTTTAAAAATAAAACGAGGAAGAACTAGCATTTTTACTCATTTAACAAATGAACAAAAGCTTTTATTACCACTTGGGCAGTATGAACTTTAGCCCGAAAACGCTGCTCGTACAAATCTTCTTCGCGTCTTTTTTGTACTAGGTGTTACCTTCTATAGGAAAGGGATAGTGAAAGAGATGACAGGTGATAAAGGTATAAAGGAAAGCTTCACTATCTTACAACTTGCACTTTTTTTTATAGCTGTGTTGCAGTTGCAGCACTTTGGCACACGATGATCTCGCCCGTTTGCACATAAAATTAGTATTCGCGTATTTGTTATTTCGCCAGATTCATCACTGGATCGGACTGCAAGTCGCACGTCACATTAACCCTTGAATTCGGTCTGGGCTTAATTGAAATTTCCTTCGATGGTATGAACGCTTTCATAGCAAGCAATATTGTATTTTCTACCATTTTTGCCATGGCATCGACGTTATTGTCAAGAAAGCACGTTCTCCAATTAAAACCCCGAAAGAAATCGTTGAGCTCAGCCCAACGTACCTTTTCGCAAATATATTTCAAATGTTTCGTAGCTGGCCGTGAAACGTTGCTTAGTTCCGAAATCGAAAAGGAGGCAGAAATTGTGCTTTGTATGTATATACATTGCCGTTCACCGCAATCAGGGCTGTAGCCTATCTTTTTTCCCACATTCCCTAACAAATGATTTAAGAGGGGAAAGTACTGAGTGCTCCTCAGGTGTTATTGGAGATAAATAAACTCTTACCAGCATTTTCATCTTGAAAGTCGTCGTCAGCCCCTTGTTTTTGCTGTTGCGATTGTTCTTTATGTTGCTGTTGTAATTGTTGTTGCAGCTGCTGCTGCTGCTGTTCAAGTTTTAGCTGCAATGGACTTTTTGATTTTGTAGGCGGTGTTACACCCATTGCCAAAGATGCTGGTATATCGCCTAAAAAACAAACATTTGCTTTCAAACCCATTTAATTTTTTTTTTTCATTTCATAGTTTTCTTAATAAATAATTTTGTAGTTGAGAAAATAATGTACCTGGTGATATAGCCGCCTTTTTACCCTGCAAGAAACGATGAACAAAGAAGTTTTCAAATGAAATTCTGTCCTTGGCATTCCGTCGCAATAAACAAAATAACAAATCGCATAATTCTTCCGATACACCATTCGGTATTCTGCAAACAAAAAATTTACAAATAAAATGGACATGAAACGAAATTTCTATCTGCAAAGAAATCTAACAACAAGCCGTACATACGTATGTATGTATGTATTATTAGAATAAATATCTAAAAATATATACTCGTATGTATATTATTTTCAGTTGGCAGGCATTTTATTTTGGTGAGGGTTACTTCTCTTAAAAAAAAACTTACTTGGGCGCTAAATTTTCATTTTGTTCGTAATAGAATTTCAACTCGTTAGGCGTTTGTGCATAGAATGGTGCTTTACCGGTTAAACACTGATAGACAATAGTTCCCAGAGACCATAAATCAGCTTTGGCATCGTATTGAAGAGACATTATAACTTCGGGAGCCTTTGAAAAGTATCGAAAAGTAAAAAATGGTCCGACTATTTAAGAAATTAATAAATTTTACCATATACATGGGTGAACCACATAATGTGGCTGCCATGACGCCTTCATTTAGAAATCTTGCAAAACCAAAATCGGCTAAAAAACCACGGGGAAAATAGAAAAGTAGAGAGCTTTTTTAAAAACGAACAATTTAAAATGACATAAGAACTTACCTATTTTTAGTGTAATCTTCGAAGGCGGCGGCAGTGTTTTGCCGTAAATGTGCGACAATAAAATATTTTGTGGCTTGAGATCACGATGCACAATTCCTTTGGTGTATAAAGCTTTCATGGCACCAGCTAAAAGATAAATTTAAAAAATATATGCAATGCACGTACATACATTTGTATGTTCTTTTTGAACGTGAATAAAATTTAAATGCAATTTTCATAAATTAGTTTTTGTAAAAATGTAAATAGTTCGGAATTATGAAAATTTCAAATTTGAAAAGAAATTCTTGATGATTGTAGAAGAAAAATTTTAATCGGATATTGAAACAAATGCATTTAATGCAAATCATCAGCCGTGTGTGTCACATAGTTAAATTGCGTTCGTAAATAAAAAAAAATAAATAATTTTCTTCGAAACAAATGGGTGAAATTTTTCAGAAATATTTATAAAAAAAATCTTAAAATGCGCTTTGCTTTCGTAAATTGATAATTAATAAAAGAAAAATTGATGAGGTAAACTCGGAAAAAAAAAATTTAATCATTTAATGCTTTTTTTTAACTCGGACCAGCACTCAGGAGCTATCCCCTACACATGCGGAATATTGTGCTGGAAGGAGATGAAAGGGAAGCTCACTATCTTACAACACTGCTTTTTGCACGCTATTTGTTTTTATGCAGTGTTGTAGCGTCTCTATGACATTTAACTCTTCTACAATAATAAGGCTTCTTGGTTTTTTCTGTTTGTATTGTGGTAATTCTCCAAAAATTTTTTGGAGTTTTGATATAAACATGTGAAATTATTTTGCTTGTTCAAAAATTTGGTTCAAGGTCCACTGATGAGTTGGTATAAACATCAACGAAATGTACATATGAACTAGCTTTACCATGCCACAAGTATATACAGAGAACTTGCGATAATATGAAAAACTTTTTTACTTCGACTGAATACTCTAAAATATGAACTTGTGCAAAGCTCCAAATATGAACAGCTTATTTTTGTATTTTTAACGGGTTTTATCTCATATCGGGAGTACTCATATTGAAATCAGCACTGTAGTGGTTAAATTCTTATTCAACTGCAAATAATATTTTATTGTTATATACTAGAGAAATTTTGTTTTATTGTTATGAGAAAAGCGTTTTCAAAGGTAAATTAGATACCATTAGCAAATATGAACAATCTCGCTAAGGATAACTGGACGTTTTAATTAGGGCATATTATCGCGGGTTCACTGTACATACATATATACATATGTATATAAATAATGACATTTTATTTCAGAAAAATAAGTGTAAATTTAAAAAAGTGCGTGTTTCTTGCATTCTCCTTTCTTATAAATTCACATTTTTATTACTTATACAGTTCCTTTTTTTCTTTCCAACTTACCCAATTGCATTAGAAACAATCGTACTGTATCTTCGCTTAATGTACCCTTGACATTTAAATAATCGGCCAAATCGCCTCCATTGCAATACTAGAAAGAAGATATAAAAATTGCCTTAATTTAAAACAATTCCAAATAAAGAATATTAGGAAATTATACTTAATCAAGCAATACAACACATAATGCAAAAAAATTCGCAGAAATTACTTTAAACTTGACCTGCAAAATTAAACTAAGTGTTTAAATTTTATTTAGTAATGAAAAGATCCCCTACAAAGATAGAAAACTACATACATATGAGTACATATTTGTAAGCAATTTGAAAAACTTTTCTTCTCCAGCATCAGCGTAAAGGGCGTCCCACACAAAATATTTATCCCCTCCCCAAAATTTTTTAACTGTTAAAAAATAGCAAATTTGCTTTACTTTGGTATTTTAGGTATTTTAAAATTGCAAGTCTTGCCGAAATATAAGTAGTATTTTTTATAATTTATTTTGTATTTTAAATTTAATTTGCTGAAAAAGTTTCAAGGGTGCTTGAATATGTCCATGATAAAGTTTTAACAGGCGTTTCTGTGTTTCTGCTTTTCTGCAATAAGTTATCAGAAAAATACGTTCACACACAATAATTAAATACAAATATTTTTTTTTGCAATAAAATACCGATTGAATACCGAAAAAATGCCAAAAAAAGAACAACACCAGGAACGCAGGAATTCTGCTTTACAAGTTCTCCAAAAAATACGCAAATATAGAGTTCTGCCAAAATTAAGCTCTCTCACTCTTTTCCGATATCTTCATCATCTGTCTTTTATACACACTATCCTTTTCGAACTAAATCCGGTGCATACACTGCATACATAATATAATAAATTTATGCAAGGTAATTTTGAAAAAAAAAAATTTCGAACGTGGGGGTGCCTTTTTAAACTTTTCGTGATATCTTTGATATATTATACTTTAAGATCCGAAGGTAAATGCCAAAGATATAACGAAAAGTTTAGAATTATTGAAATATATCAGTGAATCTCTGTTTCCAATCCATATATTACCATACGACCTACCAAAATCAATAGTTTTAAGATTGAATTCTCAATGATAGCACATTCTAAATGTTTGTAGCACTAGTACTAGCGTCGACAGTGAATCAGTATAGTTTTACTATCGATATCTCCTACAGAGGATGTATATTTTTCTTCAATAATGGTACAAGTTAAAAAAATAAAATACGTTTAATAATATATGTAAATTGTTTACACACAAACATAATCTACATATGCCTATGTTATGTAATATTTAAGAAAAGCTGGAAATGAGGTGTATATCTAATATAAGCAGCTTCGCTGATTAAATTCCAGTGATCTTCATGTTAAGTTATTTCAATAGCCACTCAATCCACTAGAGTTGTTTTAAATTATATTTTCCTTTTTCATAGTTGTGAATTATATGTAAATAAATTATTTTTATCTATTTTAACTATTTTATCAGACTTTTTGTTAAGAAACTTCGTATGATTTGTCTTACCTCCATTTCCGCATCTTCTTGGAGTTATAAGCATTTCGTTATATGCTCCTGCTCCATTTTTGTTGGGTTTTTCTCTTTTTATATTTTTATTTTTCAGTCGAGTAAAAATTTACTACAGAACTTCGCAAATGCAATGATGGAAGACCATTTGCCAAATATTTTGAGTTGGGCTATTGTCTGTAGTAAAGTACATATATAAAAACGACAAATAACTAAATTTACATGTGTGCCGACATTGTGGCGTAAGCAAGTCATAAAAGAAATATCAATTAAATAATATATAGAACAAAAAGCTAAAAAAATATATACAATGAATAAGTCTGAACAACTCGACAATAAATGTAGTGAATAAGCAACTACTACCAACTGAATAATGAATTTCTAAAACATTTAACATGTCAATGACTTTCCTCAGAATTATGTACATATGTATTTCATTGTGTAAAAATAACATTGCTTTTTCCCATAAAAAAATACAATTAAATCCACGAAATCATAGTATCAAACAAAAACGATTGGAGGAAAAGAGTAAAAGAATCGAGCAAAACATATTGTCAAAAATAGAAAAGTGAAAAACTTACATAAAAACGTAATAAATAAATATTATTAGAATATATGTATATATCAAATACTGCAATTGATCAACAAGAGGGTATTAACTCAAAGTTTTAAAATTATCAGTTTTTGCAAGAAATCTACTAACTGACATTACTATCTATCTATCTTTAAAAATTTCACCTTATTCAGCTCTGTCTTTCATCCCAAAAACCAATGATTTATTTGAATTTTCAAATGCACTTAAAATATGATAACAAACAGCTTTTGTTCTCTACTGAAAACTTACGAGTTAATATCCTATTGGCCCGACTTAGAACTTATGTTTATATATGTACATATGTATCTAAACATTTTATTAAATTCATACTATATAAAAGTTCTCCGGTTTGTTAATTCCCGGATAATTGATTTACTGGCTTAAGTAATCTTAAAAATATGCAGTAAAACTTTTTAGTATTAAATATTGATAAAAATTGCGCTCAATTGGTTCCCGGTTAATTGCCATTCTTAAAATGCCGTACGTAAAAATGCAAATTCAGAAAAAAATGTTTTTTGCACTGATATGAAAGTTGATACGATCGTACTTTTTTTATACTATTTGACTTTAAAAATTACAGAGGCACGTCCTTAACAAAATCGATACTATCATTATCGATACTATTTTCCAAATTAATTAAATTTTTGCTTTGATTCGGTATCTCGCCGTCTTTATTAATTAGTTATTCTAATGGCAACTCATTGTACTTAATAACTCTTTTGATTCAAATATATTACATATATACTAGATTAAAACTGTGCGCTTCGCTAACCCCACACCAACTTATATTTCTAGTTATCCGCAATTTTGGGGCGTCGTCTATATTGTGTTTATACTAATTTCATTTGATTTGGAGTTTCCCTCTTAAAAATCCCTTTAATTTGATTCCCATATCACGGGGGGTAATGTACAAAGTAATGGTCGGACATTTTGGGCCGTAATTTGTTTTATTTATTTTACCTTTAAAATTGCAAAATATTTCAAAAAAAAAAAACAAACCCCATACATATTAAAAACAAATCTCGACGGTGACGTCACAGTAAAAATAATTTGAACTGTCAAGGAGACCTTATATATTTAGATCATGGGTCTGTGCAACTCGCCGTGTGTTTTACAAGTATTTTATACTTGACTGTCAAAATTTGTTTACATTTTACTAATTTGTTAAATTTGAGAGAGCGCGCAATTAACAATTTTACTCATTTCTTTATTTTGAAAGACGGTTGCAAAAGCAATTAGTCATACATAAATGAAATTAATGTTTTTCTTGCTTTTGTAACCTGTGTGTGTTTACTTTTTACTTTTTACTTTTTACTTTTTAGACATACCAAAGTTCATTTAAACAAACAAA
The DNA here is from genome assembly GCA_963924685.1 of Dexiosoma caninum. Taxonomy (NCBI): domain Eukaryota; kingdom Metazoa; phylum Arthropoda; class Insecta; order Diptera; family Tachinidae; genus Dexiosoma; species Dexiosoma caninum. The sequence goes on from OZ004729.1 coordinate 63,093,799, forward strand.
ATGCCTGTTGTTTTTTGTGTGTTGTTCATTGTTGTAGAGCTGCATAGACTTAATAAACAGCGTTGTCAAATTTGAAATTTCAAAACGCACCAAAATGGATAAAAAAAAAACGCGGCATTTAAAAAAAAACCACCAAGTTTAGAATTATTTTATTCATTTAAAATGTTTATTGAATTCAATTCGCGTGAAAAGTATAATATTTTTGTATGAAAAATAAAACAATAAAACGGTCTTTTACAGTTCAAAAATAAAACTTAACAAAAATAAAAAAAAACTAAACAAATTTGTACTAGATAATAAATTTTTTTTTAATTTCATAAATTCTATACACTTTTTCAAAAGAAATCAGCGATTAATATTCAGGATTCAAAAAATAAATTCAAAATAATTAATAATTATCCTTTTATTAAAATATATTTAAAAATTTTTTGTTATCAGAAGTTTAATATTTTCATATTAAAAATATATCAATAAAACAGCCTTTTAAAATCTAGTTAAAAAAAATAAACTTAACAAAAAAAAAACTAAACAAATTTGTACATACATAAGTATGTACATAAATAGTATGTAAGTTTGCATTCATTTATAGAAGATGATACATTTTTGTACTTAAATTTTATAAAGAGATCAAATATTTATAATAATTATTTCATATTAATAAAGATTATGTTTTCATCATTATTATTATCATCAGTGCATAAAAGGGATTTCATTTCAAATTCTGATGTTTTATAAACATCATTTACTTGTTTTTCTTATTGTGATCTGTAAAATTGATTGAAAAAACTTTGGACTGTTGAATGAAATGGTATTGAAACATGGTTCTCACACTGAAACAAAGAGTTCTGTTAAATTTGATTTGATGCCACCAAAAATTAGAAAACACACTAAAATTTAAAAAAAAGCGCAACGCGCACCAATTAAGGAATTTTTCGCACAAAAAATTTAAAAAAGCACCAAAGATGGTGCAAAATGCACCGAGTTGACAACGATGTTTATAAATAGACTTTGTTTCATATAAACCAGTGCCTTCACAATGGAGGTGAATTGAGTAGACAGAGATTTCTACGATGAAGTGTATTGTAGTCAGTTGTATTAGCTATACAATATGGTGAATGGGATGTAGCCAGAAACTTTGCACCGTAACAGTCATAGAGATGGCATTGTCCAACGTACAATTTTTTACACAAGATAAAAGCTAATATGACAAATTATTCCGCATTATTGAATCGAAAATTTAATTTTTGCATTATGATGTTATTAAAGTAAATGGGCCATATATAAATTTTCCTTATATATTTTTTACGTGTGTAATATATAAATTATTAAGAAAAATTTCCGTGGCAACGCTGTTGGCAATCTTATCGTTTAAGAGAAAGAAGGAAACAAGAAAAACATGTTTTCCATATAAGAGAACAATAACGAAGTCTAATATAAAAACAGAAGCAATAATATGAATATAAACAAGAATATAAAAAAAAAACATTTTCCATTTCAATTTATTAGTAGAACTGTAGTACTGAGGAGAGGGAGATTAAATAAGAAATATAAGCGAAAATAAAAAGTGAAACTTTAAATAATAAAACAGAAGAAATAAATGACAAAATATAAAATAAAATGAATATTTAAAAGATAGAATTTGTGTTAAAAGGATTTATAAAAAACTATAAACAAAATATACAACTAACAGTGAATAAATGCCGACATTCCTATCGTGTTTTAAAACTTTATAAATAAAGTGACGCAATGAATTGTTGGAAAAGATTTCCTAAAACTTTAAATACAAATTCATATATAAATACAAAAAAGTAATATACATAGGTACATAGGTAGATATTTATACACAATTAATTTTGAAGTTCTACTTTACACTAGCAGTTAAATATACTAGATAAATAGAGTAGTTTAAAAGAAAATCAGACAAAAGAAAAAAGGAAACACAAATCCAATCCAAAGGTCGCAACAAACGATCCGATCATTAAAAAACACAAATTTAAAACAACAACTGGCGATAAAACAAATCATACATATGAATATGTACATATAAATATAAATTTTTATATACACATGTATATGCAGTTACATACATACATGTAAATATAATAATAAAAAATTACGTTGTTCTGTACACGGAATTACATAAATTAGACATATAGATGTATATACATACATACATATGTAATTGACAAACATTTTGCATGATTTTCACTTTTTTATTATATGTACATACGAATACAAAATAGTAAAATTACAATAATTGCTAAAATGCCGCAAAAATGTTCAGATTTGCAAAAACATTCACAAAACAATAAATCACCTGCATTCTAATTTGATATTATACTTTGATTATTTAAGAAAAAAAAAAAAAAAGAGTGGAAAAAATTCAAGCACACTCCAATAAGAGAAAACAAATTTTTTTTGGGCTAATATAAAAAAATTACGACACAGGAATGGAAAATCGCGTTTATGATTTTGTGCCAACTATGAAAACAAAACGTACTTTTAATTTTTAATCAATGACGGTATCATTTTTTAATACATACTTATTAACAACAGAAACGTCAATACTAGAGATAAATTATTAAATAAATTTTAGTTTGATAATAAATTTTCTGTTATTTTAAAATTGCAGCAATACGAATTTCTTTACTAATAATCCTTTGTTTGTGTGAAATTGACAACAGTAGAAACCTGTAATCTATTTTCTGCTATTGACATTTCGCGAAGAAGACATGTTTCTTTGCCTATTTTTATTCTTTCTGATAATGGGAATTATTTCATCCACTTTTGGCGAAATGGTACATTTTACTTTACTTGCTTACTTGTTCTTAAATACACAGTGATATTTTAAAGCAATTTAGAAGAAAAAACAAATTTAATTCAAGCTGCTTCTTTGTTCTGCAGTACAAAAAGGTTTTCCAATAATTTTTATTTAAATTGTGAATCCACCAGTGTATGCATATGCAAAACAAACAAACATTACAAGATAAAATTCATTTAATTGTAAACTTGTGTATTTCACCATGGTATGCAGAAAACGTTGAGATTTTTAAATTATACCAAGTCGCGGTAGTAGCATGGTACCAAGAAGATTGAAAATATACCAAAAAAGTACAATTGTACCATTATTTCCATCCGTGCTAGCACCTAAACAAAAACTGATAAGAAATGGAAGAAATGTATGTATGACGATAACAATTTATGGAACAACATAAAGTATAAAAACAAGGATAGTCACCCTACTACTTTTGGAAGTTGCTTGCATGCAGTGATACCGAAAAAAAAACCGAATCCTTAAAACTAGTTAAGGCCTATATTTTTGATATTTACTATATCAGACAGATAATACAGATTAGTTAGATGAGGCAACAATCTACTAACAACGAACGAAAAGATGTATCCGATTTTCCAATCTTGAACAAAATATAGAACAATTTATTTATTTTTTACTTGATATTAAAATATGTAAATATAATATTAATATTCATTGATAGCACTGGCTGCTAAGAACATCGGCTACATAGATTAATATATCTGTGCAATATTTTAAAACTGACTGCCACAATGTTTGTTTTTTTAACAATAAATGATACGAAATTTTTTTATAGGTATGCTAACATGGCAACGCAGATTCCGAATAACAGCAAAGAGAATGACAAACATATCTTAAAAGAGTAATATTAAGAGAATGAGAATTCATGAGCAATTAATTAATCTTTTAATGGATATATGTTTTTATAAATGCCAATAGCATTATGCCGGATTTTTAACTTAAAATCAACAAACAATAATTGTTTTGTAGATTGTATTTTATCAACAAACTAAGCAAACTTAACGGGGTTGTAAACAAAAACAATTTATATGAACCATTCATACACGCGAGCACAACAAAAACACAACACATCAACGATATGTTGGTCAGTTGAGTAATTCAGTAGAAAACATCGTTAGTTAAATATTAGAAAGCAAACGAGCGAGTACTGGAAGTAGCAATAAAAAGAAAAATAAAAGAACGTTAATATTTCTAATGTAATATATCCAGAAGTGCTAAAATAAAAACTGCCAAGATACCTGCTATTATAAAGAAAAAATCAATTATAACAAAGTACATACATATATATGTATATATAAAAACCTAACTATAGTAATACAATCATTTATAATCCACCATGTGTTGTTGACAGAGAAACACTTTATATAAAAAGAAGAAAAGTCACTCCCAACTAAAAGTATTCTAAGTGCAACTAAAAACGCTATTTCATTACAACCAGCACAATGCACGTCTATTTTAAATTTGGATTATATTTAATATTTATTTTAAGCATAAGGTATGTATAATAAAGCCAAGAAATTATAATAAAAGTATTTTTTTTCTATGTTTTTATGACGTTGATTTCAGCTCGTGCAAATTTTTATAAATTTTTTTTGGCAACTGTTGTGTTCTAATAAAAATAAAAGAGAAGCTTTACAAATACACCTACACCAAATGAATTGGAACAAATGTAGTTTACGGACGCTTCAAAAAATGGAAAAAATTAGATAGGGCTACAGAAAATTTTAAATTAAAAAGAGTTGTGGACGTCCGAAGTTTTCATATGGAAATGTAAATCTGCACAATATTTCTGAACGCATATGCCCAATATTTGAATGGTTTTAAATCGGAATCTCTGAACCCACGAAGGAATTAAATTTACACTCGGTCCATCACTTATTCGCCGAATACCGAACTTTGAACAAAGTTGTCGACGAGCAATTACGTACGAATCATTACTCTTAAAAAATGTCTTCACGGTGAACGCGCGATGCTCACTCGACCTCACTGCGACATCGTGACTGACAAATCCGCTCAATCGATAATTCCAACGGCGCAACTCTCCCTCCGCACCGTTTATTACTTTTTGAAATAATCGTATTTAAAAATAAATTTGCCACCAGACACCCTGTATAACAAATAACGGCTGGGTATCACAGCTTACAAGTGTCGTATAGTATAAAATAGATTCGAGAAAAATTGAGAACGAAAAAAATGTTCTTGTTTTCTTCTACAGTGTGATCCTTTACGTGCTCCGTAATAAACAGCCAGTTAGTATATGGATTTCGAAGTAAGCATGCAAGTTACCTTAATGTGCACAAGACTTCTTTGAATAAACTACATAACATATTTACTTATGCTACTTAAAGAGTTAAGAAGTTTTAAATATATTTTACATACATACATATATATGAAGATATTTCCAGAATATTAAAAATAGTACATATTTTAATTCAGCATTCATACAACAGACATACATGTACTACGTATTAGATATGTACACACATATGTAGATATCAAAACTTTCTAATTTAATTGATTGGCGCTCCTCTTTATTATTATTTTTTTTTTATTCGTTTCCTTCGAATGATTTACATATATACATATGTATTTATTTATTTTTTAACGTTACATTTTTCTTTATTCAGCTTTTTGAATTTGATAATTAGCGTGTTAATGATACACTTCATACATATGTATGTATGTGTATTAACTGTATATGAAGCTGTCGTAGAATACAGGATACACAATAGAAAAGAAATACACAAAAATGTGTTGATTAGTTGAAGACTGAAACAAGATAATGAGGGTGCAAACATATGTTTAGGAAAAATAGGAAACAGGAAAAATTTCCGCATGAAATGAAAATATACTTTAATACAGAATGTCTTCTTAAAATTTTAAAGATTTTAAATTCAATTGTTCGATACAAAGATAACTCATTAGAATCGATTGCAATTTTAAGAGCATAACTTAAATATTTAATACATTTTGTCAAATGTTATACAAAGATAAAAGCATTGAACCGTTGAAATTCAGCTTATCGCTGTAGATATTGACAAATTTTTAAAAAAATAAGTCGTACGAGTAGAAAAAGCTGGAGAAAGCCAAAAATATGTTTACTAAATACTGAAACATTTATCACAACACAAATATTCCAAAACTGATTCTGTAAGATTGAGTTTGCGTGATCGTAACTAATTTTTTTGATTCAAGTGAAATGCAACATGGCTTTGGATACATCTTGTCTCTAGTTTATATATAGTTCATAACAGTTCAATAAATATTAAAGATTTCATTATTTATTTTATAATCCCAGTGAATTTAAATAAAAATATAATACTTTTCAAAACCTGTATAGTAAATTCATTACATTTGATATAAATATTAAGCAACGTGACAGCCTCAAAATCCATTGTCAATCATATAGCAATCAGTTACAGTAAGTTATGTTAAATAAGACATCAACTGCAGGAGGAAGACATTCAACAAATTCAATATCAAAGGGGAGATTTTAGCCTATGTCTTAGGTTTCCGATATGACAATTTATTAACTTTCTTTTAAACTTTTTTAACTTTATGAATTAAATCAAATATAAACTTTATGTTGAGAAAAAAGACGTTAGTATAATTTTGTTATAATTATTAAGTCTTTCATAGTATTTAAATTCGGCAAGTGTGTTTAAATTGTGGCAAATTTTAAATCGATAAGAATTGAATTTAAACAAAAACTTAACTTATTTGTTTTTGCGATAAAGTAAATTAGATCATATATTTTTTTCTTTTCGCTGCGATTAAACCATTAATTGTTTAATTTAATTTTAGTTCAATAAAATTCAAAGTCCATGAAATTGCTGTGCTATTTTAATAAAATATGTAATTTACCAACCACGCAGTGGTTGGTTTATGCAGAGAATACGAATTCAAACGTTTTGGGTGATGTACAGTGTTTATGAGATAAAACGTTTAAATTATCAATGCCCATTGACGTAGCAATAGAAGTTGTAACTGAAGATTGAAAATAATCAGGAAACAATGGAGAAGTCAGTGCCTTACTATCAAAGATGTAAATCGTTTATTGCATTTTAAACCTCCAGATATAACATACGAACGAGAACATTTTTCGGAGATCATCCGTTCCGATTGTTTGGCGGTAAAAAAATTAAATCAACTTTTAAATCTATTTTATAATATTCTCCTGTTTCTTCTATGGCCTTCAATTTTTTTAGCAGTGATTATGGTGCAATTTTTTGACAAAATGCCATTAAAGTTTTCAAAATCTCCTGATATAACTTGGGTTCAGTTTGACATATAACGCATGCGGAAGATATGAATGATCACTTAAGGTAGAAATTTGAATTTTTTTATGCAAATGAGGAGGAAAGGGATATGATTGAACAGTTTTTATTATTATTTTGCGTCCGGAATTTTTCTTGTACCCTCTTCATTCAATAGATCCAAAGTTTAGATAGTTTTTTAGTGGCTATACATTTTTAAATGCCGTAGATTATAGCTATAGCGTGAAGAATTTGCTGTAAAACATTAAACAAAACAACAGTGTTTTAATAAAATGTTAGGGTTCTGTAAATATTTTGATATATTTCCATATTGTACTGTAAAAAAAATCCCAGTTTGAAAAATTCCTGCGAATAGAGTTGAATGAAATTCCTTGAAATTAATTGAAAGGAAATGAATCTATTGACAACCCTTATATTCGATTTTATTAATTATAAGTTAATGCTCTAATATTTAAATGGAAATAAAACTACTTAATTATTATGTATGTACGTTGAATTTTTTTTCGGTTTAACTATCTTTGCGCTTTGGTTTTTTCTAGTTTTTATAACACCAGAGCTGTGCCGGTCACAAATGACACCTCGGTTTACGACGCGGATTATCATGATAATTATGATGATGATTATTATGAAAGTAATGATGATACAACACAAACATCAACCGAAATTAAATCTACACAAAGCACAATATTAGCAGCAACAACAAAAAGTTCTTCATTCCTACTTAAATTTTTTGGTAATAAGGTTATTTCAAATCGAAAATAGTATATTTTAAATATTTCTCCATTATTTCCTCTGCAGACATACCAGAACGGAGCAACCATGTAGTAGAACCTACTTGTCCAAGAACCTGCATCTGTTTAGAGGATTATAAATATATACAATGCTCAAATTCAGATCTAAAAGAAATACCACAGGATATACCCACTACAGCGGCAATCATAGATTTAAGTCATAATCAAATAAAAGAAATTAAATACACCGATTTTGCACATCGAACAAAATTACAGGAAATTAATTTAAACTATAACGATATAGAAAAATTAGAACCAGAGGTATGTATATCCCAATCTTAATATTCCTTATGATATTTATTTTAAAAAATATTTGTTACAGGCCTTTGCAGATTTACCACGCTTACAGAGAATCAAATTAACCAATAACCGTTTAACCGAAATTCATCCAGATACCTTTGTTGGTGCTAGTGATTTAAGTTTGTTGGATTTAAGTAATAACTCCATAGTTTTAAAGAAGGAACATTCCTTTGTAAATCAGCCTTCTTTGGTGGAACTAAGTTGTAGAAATTGCTCTTGGACTGAATTATATGATGAAACCTTTCAAAATACTCCAACTTTAACATCTTTAAGAATAGATTTCAATAATTTTAATAAGGTAAGTGTATAATTTTCAATTATTGCGAAGCTTTTTAGGTTTATGGTTCCCTGTATATTCAATTATAAATCGAACCAACAACATATGGTATCAAATCATAATTAATCGATTTTTTACTTTTCTTTGAAACCAAAGTAAAACGATGGGTGCCGCGGTAGTCTACCGAGTAGTGTGCTACTTTAGCAGTTGGGGGTTCTTGGTTCAATTTATAGTAGAGGCTTTAGTCTGAATCACTACAACACGTGAAAGTTTTTTCACAATAGATATCACAATGGGACCATAAAAATTGGACCCATGTGGGCTGATCTTTCTTCGTTGGGACCTTTACATCCCGCTACCTGCCGACCTAACTAAAGTAAAACGATTTAAATAAGATTAACTGTTTTTTCCTTTATTCAAATTAGGAATGTAATTTCTGCACAATATTGTGATAAATTAACTGTGAACTTTAACATGACGAAATTTCTTTAGTATATAATATATATTTTAATATAATAGCATAAAACTGGTTAACTACAGTGGTTATAAAGTGCCTTTCTTCCACTTTCATACATTCAACTAGACTTTCATTTATTTCTTGTAATCGAAACTATTTGCTCGTCAATTTGTCTGGAGTAATTGTTTTAAACATGATTAGGGTGTTGCTTTTGTCCAAAAAATCACGAACAAACACTGATGTGTGAGCTGGTGCATTATCATGATGCAGAATCCATGATTTTTTTCCACAATTCGGATCGTTTGAGCCGTATTGCTTCACGCAAACGTTGCATCATAACTTCCTTGTAGTATTCCTTAAGGGCCGTTCAGACTATTATACTTTGTATTAATACTTGTCAAAAATTCAAATAATACGTGCAAGTGTGATAGTGTGAACGCAAAATGTTATGAAAACCACAAGTATTACGATAAAAAATTGACATCCCATAATACATTTTAATTTTTTGAAAATTTTCTAAACGATAATACTTTTCATCTGATTAAAATTCACAAGCCAACTGTTCGGCCGCCGGTGGCGTGCCGTCCATTTTTTGTTATTTTTTTCTTCATATAAAGGCTTAACATTTTTAAAACTTAAATCTCTATTTCAAGTGTGATGGTGTGAATACAAAATGTCAGTTTACGTTAGATTTTTTGACAGTCGCAATAAATGTATTTAGATTTCTGTATCGTAAAATGTGATGAAAGTCTTAATACTTGTATAATAGTCTTAACGGGCCTTTATTAACCGTACGATCTGTAGGCAAGAAGTCATAATACACCAAGCCATTGCGATCGAAGAAAACAAAATTCACTTTTTCTTTTGCACAAACCTCGTATATGAATAATAATGGTTTCAATTAAAAGCAATAAATTTCACGGTGATTACGAATTCAAACTTTTAGAAATGTTAAATGGAAGTGGTTCGAAAGAGTGGTACAAAACAGAAACCGAAATTTCGTCAGTTTTTTTTTTTAATTTATACTAAAAACAACAAATCAATCCAAGCTCCAGTTTATTAAAAAAATAACGTTATTTTGTTTATGTTGCCGTATTTACGCTACTTCTTACTGTGGCAATGATAAAAGCTTATTTGGCTTTTTAACAAAAAGCTTTTATTATTAAAAGCTTATTTATCCAGTGTTTGCTCCCCAATTGTTTGACATTTCATTTTCATTTTGCTATTATTACGTTTGCTTTTTTGTGTAATCTCGCATACATATTAATTCAATGTTTGTTTTTGTTGCATTTGCCAGAAAATCAATACCAGAGCATTTGTGCCGCTGAAAAACTTGATTAAACTTCGTCTACCAGAGTTGGATTCAGCCAGTACTGAAGAGCTATGTAACCTCTTGAAATTTATCGATAACATTGGCTTCAAACATTTCGATATCAGCTGCTATGAACTGGTATTGGGTGCCACATACAACGAGAGCTTAATACTGGCCACAGACCCGCCATATAAGAAACCTGTCTTAGAGTTGGAAGTAGAGGAAAAAATTAGGAATAATAAAGTAAAAGCAGAACAAGGCACCGAGAAACAAGCGAAAAAACTTGGTAATTGAAATTATTCATATAACATGAAAATGTAATTTGAAATTTGTAATAATTATTTATTACTACTTCTTTTTAAGATTCGTCCACTATGGCTTCGAATCTGACTTTAGTAGCAGATACTAATAATAATACAGAAGTCTTGCAAGCTGGTATTGTGACTGACGAAGTCGAAAAGCCTTATCAAGTGCCCATTTCACAAGATGCCATAAATTTTATGTTAATAGGTATATATATGTACATACATATATGTCTACATTTACTCAAGAATACAGTGGTTACTGCAATTATTTATTAATTTTAGGACTCATGGTGATTTCGGTAATTGGCATTATCATCGGCATAATTTGTCGCAAAGATGTGGGCGGTATTAAGACAAAATGTTGTCGCACTAAAAAACCTTCAGACGAAAAAACTAATGAAACTGGATCTCCTGGCGAGGAGATACCCTTAAATAAGTTACCTTAGTTAAATTAAATAACTTTTTGTAATTCTCAGTTTTTCATTGCGAAAAACGAAAGTGTAAATAAATACTTATTCCAAATATAAAAAAATTACCAACACGCAAACTAAAGTATCTAGAATTAAACAAAAATCTTGCCAAATATCTTAGAGTAATTAAGTAGATACTCGTATGTAATTCCAATATTAACAATTCATTATATCCGATTAGCAAATTTTCTTTTTTAATACCAGTTAGCATTTAAGTTGTAATTTTTAAAGCAGTAGTTATTTTAGTACCTTCTTTTCGTTTGTGGTTTTGAAACTAGTCTTTATATTTCATTATTTCACCTTTTTATATATAAAAACAATATAAATATGAATTCATTTATGTTCAACTTCCTTTAGAATATTCGTATTTGAAATGTTTAATAAACAGTGAATGGCGCATATTTTTTATAGTATAAAAATGAGTTTATTGCATTTTTAATATTTTTTTAAATATTTACGCTATAGTTCTGACAGTCCCGTAATTTAATAAAAAAATTAAGATACTGAATTATATTCATATATACATATGCATGTAACTGGGCCTCGTTATGGCAGTAGATAATTTCCAAGTAAAATTATTTCTTAGTAACTATCACATGTAATTTTCACTGCCTGCGTGTTACCGAACATTGGCCTATTTAAAATTAAAAATTGTTAACTAATTATTTCAACAGACTTTCGAAATAAAGAAAAATTATATGCATATGGCTTGGAATGGAGTAATTTGGGCTCAGTAGTATTCATTAGTCAGAAGTAAGCTTTCAACAAAACCTTCAAACATTTTCAAACCACCCAGATTGCCAGAAAAATTCTGTTAGCGGTTTGTCAACCACGCCAATGAAATGTTTATTAAAGGAGATCTTTTAACTTTTTTTAGATAATAGATATTTGAAACCAAGATAAAATTTCACATGTAAATTTAATTTAATGAACTTTTTACGGATTTTTGATAATTTATTATAACTGAGACAGAAAGATATTTTATAATTTCGAAAAGTAAACTCAAATAAATAGAAATTCTCTTAATTTCAAACGAAATGAAGAAAGACAAGTAGTGATAAGAACCAGAGCTGTAAATGAATCAGATTTTAAATTGAAAATGCATTTGCCAGCAATATGCGTATATAAATTATAAAAAAATATATTGAATTGCTTTCATTTACTTTCTGTCGGAATTTTTAGAAGATTCGCAGAGTGTCTAAAAGTCATATCGCTCATTTACTTCAACAGCGTCATATTTGCAAAAAAAAAACTAATTTCAAGATTTAAATTGACATACACATTAATAGAGAAAAAATAATATTCTTCAGTTACGAAGTAAGTTTTGAAGCTATTTGTATTAATTTTAAAAAATAAGATATTTCTTTCCTAAAAGAAAAATCGTTTTCTAATGAATAAGAAAAATTAATTCTTTCAAACTTTAATTCAGTGAGTTTGTTTGCTGAAATTAAGTTATTAAAGAATGATGGACCAAATTACTGCGGTATTCGATTCGAATCGAAATTTCTAACAGAATTGTTATACAATGTATAATGATTTCATTCGATATCGAATACCGTCATTTGGATCCAGTATTCATTGCCTGCATGATTCGAAATTTCACTTAAAAAATTCATTCTTTTATACCTCTGATAAGAAGTATAATACCATAATGGTAACATTGACCAATTGCTCCGATTAAAATAAAGTAAATATGTATGTATATGGAATAACATTTACAGAACGTTTTTTATAGAACTTAAATAACAAATGTCGGTCAAAGACTTATGGATTTAGTTAATAAAATAAACACCAACATAATACAAAAAAATGTGCAACAATTAATTTGAACAAAGAAACTCACTTGTACTTAATTCGAATTTTATTCTCCCAAATGTTTCTTGAAATTTAATTTTAGTCATCAAGACAGGTTTCGTACGAAGTTGAAAATAACGAAGTTATGTTAAATCCTAGTATGGATGATTGAAAAGAACTTCATATTCCGTTTAGATAAAGTTTCCAATAAAATAAAAAAAACTTTCAGAAATTGAAGCCGAAGGTTTATGTTTGGTTAGGAGGCGAATCCTCTCAGAAGGAAAACGCCCCACTTAGGCCCATTGTGATACCACAAGAAATGCCCAGAGTCTAAACGTGAATCGAACCCGCACCTCCAGATTGATAAGATTAATGCTTGACTTGGAGATTACAGACGGATGACGTGCAGTATCCATAAAGGGTTGCGATGGCACGATGGATGGTAGTCTGCACGTTGACTACACAACCAAAAAACAAACCTGGGTTCAACCCCAGTTCCAGACAAAAAAAATTTTAAAATAAAAATAAACATCTCGCATTTTTCTGATGTGTGTTTGTGTGTCAGTTGTTGTCGGAAGTTTTCAGTGGCGAAGGCATAGTCACTGGTCACTGAACAATACCGGCTTCAGCTGATAGCAATCCACAATCACATCAGAACGCCCTCCTTCGTCGGTATTGTGTAGCACCGGCGAAGTAAAATAATAATAAAAAATAAATGGCTACTAAACCGAAGCTTCAGCACTGCTACGAGTATAAAAACAAAAAGAACGTGCGAAAGCAGAGCTGCAAAATAATTAATTAAGCTTCACCTCCTATCGTTTCTCCTACTATCCCTTTCCTATAGTTCCCAGCACAATGCTTCGCATGTGTAGGAGTCATCTCCTGAGTGCTGGTCCTAGATAAAAAAAAATATAACCGTAGACATCAATTGAAGTTTAATTTCCAATTGACAAGTATTTATTATTTTTAATTGTAGTGCGCTTTACTTTATATATTTCCCCTGTAATTTTGTATATTTTCATTATCTGACAATAGCTCCAGACGTTTACTACAAAATTTGCACTGTATTCTACTGAAAACCATTCGTTTACACAAAAATATACTAAAGAGAGCACCATTTGAGAAAATAAAATGACAGTTCTTCAATGGCAAAACTTTTTTATAATTGTTTTATTTACATAAAATTCTCTGAGGTATAAAACTAGTATATATTTGAGTACTTATTACAGCATATTTTATTTTAGGGTACGTTTCATATTTTTACAATTCTATGCTTTTTAGTGTCAGCTGTTTTTTGCAAATTGTCATTGGTGGACTTATTTGTGTCAGCCATTTTTGAGAGTAAATTTTTTTTTTAATTTAAAAAAATTTGATCAACTACTGAATTTCACTGGGAAAATAATCAAATTGACCTAATAATGGTCAAATAAATGCCGGAAAACCTCGAAAGTGCAAAATATTTACTCAAATATTATTTTTAATTATAATAAAAATTTAAATAAAGTTACTTTCATTTAAATTAATAAATTTAGTTACTCACCTCTATTACTAAATTAACACAATCCTGTGATTCTTTGCAGTCCAATAGGGCCACAACATTCTCATGATGCAGCTCTGTGAGCTCCTTGAGTATTTTGATTTCTTTTCCAAGTAAGTTTTGTGTCTTAATCAAACCTTTTTTTGTGATGCATTTAATTGCGACGGGAAAATGTTTCTGCAAAAAAGAAAAAGTTTTCTACAAATTAATCAGGTTAAAAAAAATGCAAATATATTTTTTTAAAAGAAGTAACACTCATGCAATGATGTTACCTTCTAGTGTTACCTTGCTAGTGAGCAAAAAGGAAAGCTTATCCCTACAATTTGTGCAATACTAAAGGGAAATAATTAGCTGTTATTTTAACTAGGTTTAAATTGAAATATTACAATTTATATTTCAAGCCGATAGTGAGATATTTTTTATTATTACTGTAAATAATTAAATGAAATCGAATAACAAGCAGTTGTTTACAACTTCTCCTAGCCAAGCCCAATAATATCCAGCAGAAAATAGTGGCCACTTAGGTAACATTACACTTTCTTCCCGAATCAAATACTTTCCATCTCTGGGCGTATACATAGAAAAATAGCGTCCTCGTAGTGGCATTCCAAAAAAAAAGACACCTTTCACTGTAACGGATAAAAACTATAGCTTTCATGTCCCATAATGAAAACTGATGGCCCCACAAACTACAAGTATGACATTTTTCAAATTAAAAGTACAAAGTTCACGTAACAATTTTCAACACTTGCTATTCTACAAGATTATTATCCAAAGAATGTATGTTATTGAAACACAATCGCACGATCTGCCAAATACGACATGTGTGTCAAAGTCGTACGATTTGAAAAATTTTATGAAAATTTTCATAAAACGACAATTTTCTTGCTGAGAATTTTGTTCAAGTGTCAGGCAAAGGTTTTTTGTCTATTCTGAATGATTTGGTTAAAACATGTACAGTGCTTTTGTTTTCATTGTGTGAAAGTCGTACATATGCAAAAAAATAATAATTAAAAAACAATATTTAATTTTTAATTAGAATTCATTTTCAAAACATAAAAAAAGAACACAGACATTACAAAAACCAAAAGAAATCATATCATTTTTTTTTAATATTTTTTGCGGTGCTTCTGGGTCAAGTGAAGTGTAGTGCGAGAATACATACTACATACATATACACAAGAAAATAAGAACGACTGGCATGTGTAAAACTAAAGTAGATTGCGAAATAAGATATTTATACGAAATGTACTATTCGAAAAGGTTATCACGTATTCTGTAAAAATATTACGAATATGGAGTGTACATCAAGTGCGTCCCTATTCATACATACATATACAAATCGATGTGTAAATACTCCAAAGAAATTATCATTCCTATTTAGTGACAAAGGAGTTAATTTTTCTAACTTTCATCATTACCAATAATTTTTTTCATATTATTGCATATCGTTAACCAAATTACAGTACAGACTTACACTTAGTCACAAAACTCTACAAACGATTTCATTTCTTCAATAAATTTTAATGTTTAAAAGAAATACATATGTATGTATGTATGTACGATCTTTATAGAAACTAAAAAATAACAATTCGTGTGCTTATAAGAAAAATTAAACAAAGCGATGCGCCGAAATATTTGTATCAACAAATAAGTTATGTAGAATAGAGCCTACCGTATGCACTAAGAAATGCAGATGATTTTCGAATCCAGAGAGTTAGATCAACGCAGATGCAGAAATAGTTGTTCTACAATGGGTTACAACTGTTTAATTTAGTACCAAATAATATGAAAAATGAAACGAATGATAATGTTTATACAAGAAAATGTATACATTTTGTAAGTTTTGGTGTAGGCTCATGATATCAATGTAAGATTATTTTATATGTACATACATATATATATGAAGTATTTTAATAGTAATTTTTTTATCTTGGGCCAACACTCAAGGGATGACTCCTACACATGCGATGCATTGTGCTGGAATATGAGAAAGGATGGGGCGTTGTGGTATCCCTGAATTTATCTTAAACTCGTTTAATGAAATCCCGTCTATAACAACTCTTATAGCGCGATCCCTGAGAAAGCCCGATATAAATCGAGAGAAAAATTTTTCAGTTGTTTACAAGGCAGCTACTTAATAGAGATGTCATATTTAAAAATCAAAAACAATATTTTAATTTTTTCGTATTTATGAAAATAAATGAAACGGTGCGATTTGAAAACTATGTTAATTTTCACTTTCGAAAATTTTCTGTGACCCGCCTGATTAACAAAGTCTGTAGGGCAGTGTATAACAAAATATTACTTTATTTCAAAAGTGCGGTGGCGTACATATTGAGTCATTCCAGTGGTACTATTATTTTGACAACAGCTGTACAACCATACTTATGTATGCATATACTTATGTAGGTATGTACAAGCACGTGTTTCGTAAAAGTTACGCATGTAGTATATTTATATTCAATAAAATTTTATTACGAAATAAAATTTTGCCACGGGCACACATTCGGCTTTCTTTCTTAAGTTATTTAATTTTAATTTAAAATATCACACATCCATACTCAAATACATCCATACATAACTAAAAAAAATAATTAGCTTCTACATATTAATTAAAGAAAAACCAAATCATTTTTATAACAAAATTTACTATTATTTGTTCATTGCAAGTTTTTAAATCTTTTATAATACATAATTTAAACATGTTTCACTGTTGCGACACATTTACTTTCTTATTGTCTATTTGTGAAACAACTAAAGGTTAAATTTTGTGTCTCTTTTATTATCAAAACTGAGCAAATATATGAGCACCCAGCAGTCCGGTTACACATTACAAATTGAAAGCCATCCGATTGTATAATATTATGTCAATAGGGAAAATAAAACAAAAATAGTTAAGCCCTTACAACTCGCATCTGATTCGGATTTGTCTTTTTCTCATCCAATTGTAAAGTTAAATGTTTATTAGAAATGAAGATCAAAACAAACACAAATAAAAATTTTGCATCGCATTACCATCTGATTTGGATGGCTTTGTAATGTATCATATTGTCATTTCGTTTTAATTATGAATTTTGTTCTTTTTTCTGAAGTAATTTTTCCGTTATTCTTTCTTTTTCATTTATATTATTATTCCAAAGTAAAATTTGTATCAAGTTCATAAGTGTTTTTAAAAGTGAAGTGTTGGCGGCATTTTTTGTGGTAATATAGTTATAAATTATTAAATAAAAATAATTAATAATAATAATAATATTGAAAAAAAATGAAGTTCCTAATTTAATTATGCAATAGTTAAAATTCATTCCAAAATCAATGGCAATCAGATACATCTTATTGCATTCCGAATTCACCATAATAGTTGGAGCCATCCAACATTCGCTTACAATGTATATTGTGTTGGACCCATCCAACCTTCGCTTACAATGTATATTGTGTTGGATAAATCTTACAGCCTAGGCCATCGCTGTGTAAATGTAAATAGAAATTGTATACAGACATTGGATGGGTCTTGCTTACATTGTCATTGGTCTCAAATCGAAGATGTATGTTCACTCAGTATGAGTCTTGCAGAAAACCAAAATTAAGTAACATCTAATTTAACTTTAATTGTTTGTTTACGGGGTTTTTTAATGCAAGAAGAACACTATTATCTCACTTAGCAAAATTTCGAGTACGGGAACGCTTTTTGGTATGATTGGGATCCCGCGGTCGCCCAATTTAGAGTAATGAAACATACCTAATAAGTACATATTAATAAATATGTATGTACGGACATATCGCTCATTACTTCAATAATAGGTATGTTCATTTACTTTACTAGTAAAAATTAGCAACGAGAGAGTAACAAGAAATTTTCCAAAATTACTCTCAAAAATGTGAAAAAGTAAATGAACGCTTTACTATCTAAAATTTGCAAGTTAAAGTAGTGTTGTAATGTATTGGTATATATGAGTACTTAATAACTGCCCCTATATTTTTTGGACAAATTATACATACATTGTGATTATGGTCATTTATATTCAGCATTGTCGTGACTGGCGTTTTTCGAGTACGTCTTGTAATAGAATAATGAAAAGTTTGGCAATTTCATTTAATCTAATACAAGGCGTAGTCGATATACGCTAAACACGATAAGGGTGATTAGCTACTTTTGAATAAAATATCTATTTTTAATTAGTTTATACGTTATAACAGCCTCCCTACACAAAGCAATGATTTTTACACACGAATTTGTAAGATATTTCAGTTTTTGCAAATAAAATTACCCTATTACTTTTTGTAGAATATTCACAAATTTATAGCAATCAGTTCCTAAAGTATTTAAAGCGAATATTCAATAAAAAAAATCCTTCTATTAATTGATTTAATAAATAAAATAATAAACAGCCGCCAAAAAACGGAAAAAAAGGAAACAAATTTAAGCATTGTCATTTTCATTATAATAAAAAGCTTTATCCAAAATATCATGTTGCTGCCAGCATTAAACCCCAAAAGCAGTAATTTAATAAATTATGTGTTAATTTATATTTATTTGCAAATATATATCTGAACTAACTGAATTATTTGCCTGCTTACTGTAAAGTACCGAGTAGCTAGGTACTCATAATATTTACAATACTAAAAATAACAGCTGGTCTGTTTGCCGGAACATCCTTTGCCACTGATGTCCCTGATGCTTAGTTTAATTCCATTAGAAATTTTATTTTGCTTCTGTTGTTCCTAAGTTATACGAAAATAAATTTGTTATCTTTTTAAAACTTTTTATCGTTTTAAAAGTTTACATTTACTTACAATTTCTTAAATTTTCCAAAATATTTTTAATTTTAACTTAATTTAGAAATATTGTTTTGTAAACACAAACGCAAAACAGCTGTTTGAATAATTATTGCAAGTAAAAATTTTACTTGTAAAAACTTGAAATAATTTTTACGCTCTCTCGTTGCAAATTTTTTTGGTTAATGAACGCTTTCTAGAAACAATTGTTACAAATTTGTAAAAATTTTTAGTAAATGAACACAACTAATGTCATAATTAAAAATAGTTTTGTATAACACGTGCTTAGAGCTGTCAATTTACATATGTACATACACTTTCATGGACAAATGAAAAATATCATTCTTTCACGAGGTGAGTTTAGAACCTATTTGCTTGTATTTTTTACACAAGATTAAGGGATGAGTATAAGCTGAGCTGAGCTGAGCTGAGAAATGTTCAGGAGTGTGATGTTGGAGCGAAGTTGATAATCTCCATTTCAACTGTATTGATGCCTTTTCTGTTTTATAATATGTAATACGTTTTATTCATGTCCATACATAGCACATAAATTTAATTTTATGTTTTCCTGATATATTGTATTTCGTACTTGGCACCGACTTCAAACAGTTCAAAGGCAACCAACGCATATAATACAAAATTTTATTGCTTTTTTCAGTTTTTAGTTCCTTTTTAAGTCGGTTCACTTTTGTTGCAAACATTTTTTATTATGATTTAAATTATAATATCTTTCAAGCTTAAAGTCAGTAAAGTTCTTGTAATTTTTATTTCTTCAATATTTTTCCACTTCTTTGTGTGGCATCTCCAGTAAATTGGTTATTCACGAAAAAGGAAAGGAAATAATTACACAATTTTAACATAGATATATGTATGTATGTATATATAAACGTGTGTAAAATAAAACTAAATATATATGTATGTATATACAAAATCCTTCCAAATCATGACTATATTAGTATAATCTTTCTAATATTTATATAATATTGCTCTGAATTATAGACATTTAGTAAATAAAAGATATTAATGTTTAGAACCAGTACTTTATATACACCCCGCGATATGGGTATCAAATTAAAGG
Organism: Dexiosoma caninum; assembly: GCA_963924685.1. NCBI lineage: Eukaryota > Metazoa > Arthropoda > Insecta > Diptera > Tachinidae > Dexiosoma > Dexiosoma caninum. Next base: position 63,114,006 of record OZ004729.1, read on the forward strand.
GATTTTTATTAAGGGAACTCTAAATGAAATGGAATCACTATAAACACAATATAGCGGACTTTCCCAAGTAGCGGATAACTACATAAGAGGGTGTGAGAGTAGTGAACGTCACCGGGTTAATCTAGTTAAGGATAAAGTAAAAAAATAAATCAAAATTGAATTAGGTTAAAAAAATATTATAGTAATTTCAATCTGTATACTTTCTTACTGTGAGAGAAAATCCGCAATTCTAGAGGTAGCCGATTCCAGTTACGGATAATCCTGGCAAGAAAAGACTACGAAAAATTTTACCTGAAGATACTAAGAGTTCTAAAACAGTCGTCTGGTTAAAATGTCTTATCAAGTTACTATTAAAAAGTTTACTGATTGAAAATTCAATTCATTAGCTCAAATATTTCAGGAATTGACAAGAAAAAAAATGTATAATTAATAAGACAAAAATGGAAATGTTCGTCTTTTATCTGGGCATTCATTTCTACAAAAGATTTACTATTGTCTCTTATGTTTCTTTTCATATTTCTCAAAATAGCAGAGTTGTGCAAAAATTTCCTTCTATCCTGCTTATCACTTCATCTACTACCTCTTCTCTATACTATGTCTTTCCAAATAGTTCCTGTACAATGCACTAGTCAAAGAAAAAAATCATTTATTCTTAAGACTTATGCATTTGTACGAACACTTACTATGGTATTGGTGCCTGAACAAGAATGAATAATTTATTTAGGAATTGTTTACAGGTGCGTCAAGATACATAACAAAACATACTTTTATTGAATACTTAAAGCATCATGTTCTCAATGTGAAGCATTTTGTAATTATGACCGTGTAAATGTTAATGCATAAATGTAGAGATATGGGGTATATTGAAAATGATTAAAACTTGTGAGGTTTTTCTGCATTTGCTTCCAACAATGAAAATAAAATGTTATAAACATACAAAAAATGTTTTCAATTTACCTTGCGATGACGTCCTTTATAAACCACGGCAAAGGCGCCGTGCCCCAACATATCCTTGGAACTGTATTCATAATCACCAACAATATTCATTGTTGCATATGGAAAATAATTTTACAGGTAAAACGAATAATGTCTTGCACTAGTTCAACTTTCTACGGTACAAAAAGACACGCTAAATAACTTGCAGTTATATTTTCGATTTAATTTTATAGTACACAAAAACACACTTCAGACAACAGTGTACTAAGTATATAGTTTGGAAACTTTGTATCTAATATTTTGGCTAAAACGGAATTTTATAGATTTGTACGACACATCAATAATACACACACTACCGCGCTCTCATCAAAATGAGGGAAAAAATGTTTCTATATTTCTGCAGTAAATGCAACTGATATATTTTATGTATATATACATATAGTTACAAACTTTTCGTGGAAAATCAATGTCGAAGGGTTTAATGCTGCACTTGACTAAATTTTCCTTATATATTATGTTAAACTAAATGTATTAAATTTCAGGTTTTGAAAACTGGTTACTTGTAATTTAGTAAAACATTAACTTAATTTTGTGAGGAAATATGTTTCTTCTTTTTGTTTCTACGTAATATGTATATACATATATTTTTTCTAATGATTCTTTGTATTTACTTCTTCCATTGTTAGTTTGCAAGTATATTTAATTTTTTTCTTTGACTATTTCTTCGTCTGGCTTGAAGTAAAACTTATTTTTACAATTATTTTATTTTTAATACGCAACAACTTTTAAACTTCTTGCTTTATTTTTTGTCTTCAATAAACAACAATTTTTTTTTCGTTTCAAATTATTTTCAGTGATTTTTCCACTTGTATTTTAATTTAACTTTCCACTTCCGATGTAGACGAAGAAATAATGTAGACAAATGGGAAAATGACAGCAATTCCTATTTGATTAATATTATTATCCATCTCTGTGAGTGGTTAAAACACTTGCAAACAGCTGACTGAAAAACAGAGAACGACAATAAACGATAACAATAGTTCTAGTACAATGACGATAAATTTTACCACATTTTATAAGAGTTGAAATTTAAGAAATAGGTTATAGGATATGCTTTTTATTACATAAGTCTATTTTAAGAATATAGTAATCAAGACCTTTACTACATTCTAGAACCTTTTCTTATTTCTTTTGTCAATTATACGACGGCTGGGGACCAAATAGAATTTAAACCGAATTTATCTCCTTAAACCTATTTTACACATCTGTGTACTATATTACAAGCAAAAGCAATTTGAGTTTTTTTATTGTTGTTTTCAAAACAATTGGCCAAACGAGTACTCTCACTTGTCTTATATGAACAGACAGTAAATTAATATCATGTCCACACGGACAGCAATATACGTCCCCGCTCTTTCATTCGTAGTTAGTACTCCAACCATGATTGAAACTACTTACTGAGCCATACAAAATTTCAACCGAACCCTGTTAGTTTATTCTGAACCAAGTACAAACCACGTACAAATTACTATCACCTCTAAATTTTTATAACAAAATATGGGCAATCGTGGTCAGAGAGCGAACCAAGTGGTTCATATTGTCGTGTAAACATAGCATAAATTTACCCAACTACAGGATTTCACTAAGAAAGTAAACGAATCGACCTAATATTTGCAGAGAGAAAAATTTAAGTTCATGTAAATAATAATTAAGGGGCTTTACATTGTCCCACAAGTCGTACGACATGCCAAATTTTTGTGTAGAAGAGCACAAGTCGGATCGTCTAAACGTAATATGTAATGAAACTATATTTTGAGAGAAAATACTTATGAAAATTTGACAATCGCTCTTCTGATTTTTTAAAATTTTTCAAAAACCAACACACACCATTAGATCAGGGAAAACTGCTTTCATAATTTTATACCAATTATAAAATCAAAATGTACATTTTAGACCACGACAGCACAATTTTATAAAAATATACGTATATTTTCCAAAAGTACACTAAAACTTTTGACCACGAAAATAACACATTCGAAAGTTATAAAAATATTTTTCAAGGTTATTAAAAAAAATTTAATTCCACAAGAACTCCATCCCTGGGAAAAACAAGCAAACAGCTGTAGTTAACTTAAATGAGAATGTTTTCATCTTACTTGATTTTATCCATACCAATGGTGTAAACGCCAGAAAACAACCATCCGATTTTTACTCTCTTTTTTTTTGAAATACGGATGGAGTTTCATTTTATTTTCTCTCACATTTTACGTACGACAAATCTTATCGTTTAAAGCACCCACTTTTGGAAAATATACGTATATTTTTATAAAATTGTGCTGTCGTGGTCTAAAATGCACATTTTGATTTTATAATTGGTATAAATTTATGAAACCAGTTTTCCCTCCCTGGCTTTCTCACATTAGGTCTGTTCGTTTACTCAAAATTACCCAAAAGCGTTTTCTTACGCAAAAATTTAGTAAATGAGAGGTTTTTAGAAAGTAACGCTCTTGTTCTTCACGCACGAGAATGCCCGTACTTTTTCTTCTGGCTAGTTTGGGCAAAGAACAAGCAATCAGTTTGTTTATAATAAACATTGAAAATAACAAAGCAAAATTACAAATGTCCCAAACAGCTGACAGACATTAAAAAAGTTGTGTTAAAAATTTTTATTAACAATAATTAATTACAAACATTTTTGTTATTTATACCATAAATTGTTAAAAACTTTTCATAAAAAATACCATTTTTTTAAATAAAAAGTTTTGTTAATACAAATTATTATTTCCTTGGTAGTGAAATATTGAAAAATAAATAATTGTTAAAAACTTTTCATAAAAAATACCATCGCTGAAAAATAAATATAATTAAATAAATTCTTTCAATACTTGTTTTTTTAAATAAATTCTTTCACAAATAGTTTTTTTTCTGTAAACTGTCATCAATCACATTAAACTTTCAACGAAAATCAGGGATAATGAAGCTCGTACAATTGTACTTTTTTCAGTACATTTGCATTGCAAAAGTACTACTTTACTCCACTATATATTAAGTACCAAGATATATTCATATGATTATACGTTGTTTAGTAATTTAAATTAATTATAGCAAAAATATATTGTCGATTTTTCTTAATATAATATTTAATTATTAAATTATTCACAACCACTTTCCACAACTTTTTCACAAACTTTGTCGTTTGGCCTGTTGAATGAACTGACCAGCGAAATAGCTAATAAGTTTAGCTTCCCTACAATAACAGTGACGGTGATTTGACCGGTGATACGTCCGTCATTGTACAGAATTATAGGTTATTGCGTAGAACAAAGTTTCTATAATTTTCTCAATGGCAATACGAGAAAAATTACCGAAACTTCTGGGTGCATGTGATAGTCAGCGTTGATGGATGAATCGGTCTCTGCTGACCGGTCAGCATGGACGAATATATCGACCACTGCTGACAGCGTTAACGGATATATCGGTCACTGTTAACGGATATCAAAATTAAAGTGAAACACTATTTATTTCAATTCTTTATATTGATTTTATTTCAATATTCTAATATATATGTACATACATATGCATATAAAGAAGAAATGTAATATAATATAAAATAGAAATATGCATCAGAACCTTGGAATCTGTGAATTTTTTCTTAATATAATTGCCCACAATTATTTAAAATATACAAATATTAAAACAAACTATTCAGGGATTCTCATAAAAATTAATTCCAATCATCAGCAAAGACAACATATGTCGTTGTTAAAACGTGTCGCCGAGTACCGAACACAAAAACGATGATCTCTTCCACACCCGTAACATGCTGCCAAACTAAATGTTTTCTCGTCTAAACTCAGTCGTACGGAACTTCAAAAACTATAGTCCGAATTACAAGTTTACAAACGAGTAAAATTATCCTTTCTGTAAAATTGATGAATTTGCAAAAATTCAAGAATACTTTTGTAATGAACTGCATTAATTTTTAACTATTCAACAACACGTTGGTTGTCTCGCAACGAGGTGGTCTCTCGAGTAATAGGAACTCCTTCAGTATTACTTTAATTTGATTGATTTCGAAACAAATTCTCAATATTCAAGAACTCATTTTATTTTATCTTTCTGTTACTAATAGTAAAACTTAACACAACTTTTATGTTTTTAGTACATTTGGGGTCAAAAAAGTACAATTTTAAAATTGTCAAATAACATCTCCGATATAAACAGAGCTGTAAAAAATTGACATTTCTTTTTTTCTGGTAAATTTTATGGTTTTTCGTTTTCTTACTTTTGTACATTTTGCTCTCTTATTGAGAGTAATTATACCTTACTCTCATTTTACCGAACTTTCCCAGAAAGTAAACGTACAGACCTAAAATTTTGGCATGTCGTACGACTTGTGGGACAATGTAAAGCACCCTTTAACAACACTGTCCTCTAAAAACTACTTTCAACAACACTGAATATATAAAGCACACGCTTACGAACAACAAAACAAAACAAATCTATTACACCCGAAATACCAGCAAAAGAATATATAAAACAATTTATAGTACATAATTTTGTAACGTGAAGTTATATATAATAGAGAGTTAAGAATATTTACGCCAGACTATTTTTATATAAATGTTTGCTTTAGCGGAGCTTAGAGACACAATACGTATAAAACCAGAACAGTTTAATTTAAATATAATCGAAGCCATTAGAGATGAAATCAATCACAAGTTAGCAAATAAGGTAAAATGAAAAACAAAAAGAAAAAATAACTAATAAGATTTAAATTTGTAGGTGCTCCTAAATGTCGGCCTTTGCATAGCTCTAAAAGATATTTTATCAGTAAAAGATTCTATAATTTTACCGGGTGACGGTGCCTCCCACACAGATGTACTTTTTCGTTATATAATGTTTAGACCTTCTATAGGAAATGTTTTAACCGGCAAAATAAGCAAATGCAGCCATGAAGGCGTCCATGTAACTTTGGGATTTTTCGACGACATTCTCATACCACCTACAGCATTACAGCATCCCTCACGTTTCGATGAACCCGACCAGGCCTGGGTATGGGAATATCCATTAGAGGATGGTGCCAAACATGATTTATTCATGGACGTAGGAGAGTCTATTAAATTCCGTGTATCTAGAGAAATTTTTGAAGAAAGTTCACCAATAGGTCCTCCAAAAAATGAGAATTTACAACCTTGTTCAACAGCACCCAGCACCTCCGCTACAGCAGCGAGTAATGCAACGGGATCCAAGACGCCATACCGCATAATTGTGAATTTGAATTAGTAATATGCATATTTAGGGTTTAACAATTATAATTTCTATATTCAGGCAGCTATAAATGAATCTGGTTTAGGACTATTATCATGGTGGGATCAACAACAGCAAGATGATGATGCTTGTGAAGATGAAGAGAAAGATAGCATTGACTATGATAATGATGAAAATGGTGAGGGCGCCTATGAAGAGTAATAGAAGATTCTTCTTTTCTAATAAAGCAAACAAGCAAATTATCGTTGCTGTCGTAATAATTTTTATTAAAGAATGTGAATAAAGACACTAAAATTTTGCAATCTTTTATAGTGAAGTGTTTTGAAATTACGATTTAGTTGGGAACAAATCTAGTTCACCAAATGGAAAAAATAGGACGATAGAAAATTTTAAAATAAACAATCTAAATATAAAGTAGGTCTAAATCTTGTCGAATTCATAGTGGAAATTCGCATTTCTATATCAAAATTTCGGAGGTCCCTAACTCAAAAACTATGCGTTGCCGCATAGTTATTTTCTTCTTATTTTTCAATTTTCTATCGCCCTTACTTTTTTTTCCATTTGGTGAAGCGTCCGTAAATTAGATTTAAGCCTTTAATGAAATTTTTGCAATAGAACAAATAAAAGGTTGTGCCGTGCCGAATGATAAATATTTTATGTTTAGATATTGTTGAAAAAAATGTTTCGATCTTCGCTGTAAAATATTCTTTGTACCATTATTTTGTTACAGATTTATTTCATAGTATTAAAACTGATTACAAATTATAAATAGGTACAAAAACTTATGAATTCATATATTTATACGTTGTCAAAAGGATAATAAGGATGTCCTTTGGCACTGTTAGGAACGTACAAAAAAACTTATTGAAAAGAAAACTTCCATTTAAACACAACTTACTCTGGCATTACCATAAACCGTCCTCCGAAGTCTAAGGCATTTAATATTTTTATATCGTCTGGGCTTAACGTAAAATCCAAAATATTGAAATTCTCTTCCATATGAATCTTGTTATTTGATCTCGGTAAAATAACATTTCCGCAATCTAATTGATACCGCAGTAACACTTGAGCAGAAGTTTTATTATACTTCTTAGCTAAAGACAAAACTTTGGGATGCTGCAGAATGGGATATTCGCCCGGTTTTGCATAAGGTGAACTAGGTGACCCTAACGAACTATATGCTATTACTGCAATATTATGAAGTCTGCAGAAGTCTATTAATTCTTGCTGATTTAAATAAGGATGACATTCAACTTGTAGATTAGAGGGCAGTATCCGCGCTGCATTAAGGATGCGTTGTATTTGACTGATATTGAAATTTGATAAGCCTATATTCAGGCACAAACCAGCGTCTACTAAGTCTTCCATTGCTTTCCAAGTATCAACAAAATCAACATTTGAAAATATTATTTCACCATTTTCATCCTTTGGCCTAATTTCTTCGCTATCCTTGTAGCCCATCGGCCAGTGCATTAGGTAATTGTCTAAATAATTTAAATTTAGATTTTTTAAAGTGATCTCACAAGCTTGACGAACCATTGAAGGATGGTGAAATGTGTTCCATAGTTTACTGGTAACAAATAAATCATTCCTATATATACGTAATGAGTAAAAATATTAATAATTATTAATGCCGTAATTTTTTTTTTGTCTGGGACCAGCACTCAGGTGATGACCCATATGCATGCGAAGTTGCTGTTCAAAAAACAAGTAGTCGTTTTGTGTACGAAATTCGTTTTAAAATTGTAAGGTAGAATTAATGAAACATATGAAAGCTGAAGAAAGAAAACAAAATTGCGTGAATTTTCATTTTCGTAAATTATGCGTGACACACCTGAATATAATTGAAAATACATTCCCTAAGCCAATATTTTGCTTTAATAATTTGGGTATTATATACTTTGTAAAAAAAACCAATGATCGGTGCTCCACAAGAAATATTTTTTCAATTTACAAACAGAATTACCTCTTTATGATGCTTTTTTCTAGAACTTTCTTCAATCCTTCGCCAACTTCAGCTTCATTTCGATAACTATGAGCACAATCAAAATGTCGATAGCCAACATCAATGGCATCGAGAACAACATCAGTAGCATTGCGTTGCAACTGCAAGAATAGACAAATATTAGACATGCAACGCAGTAACACAAATGTAAGTTTCTAGGTGCATATGTAGGTCAAGAAAAAGCTTTAGAAAACATATAGGCATATAGACAACTATTAACGTCCTTGCATGATGTAATTTTCGGTCAAGTTCAAATGCTTATAAGTCACAATTTAGGTACACATACTCTCCATGTTCCCAGACCTATCATAGGCATTTTTTGGCCATTTCTGAATGTAATAAAAGGCACCGAAATTAAATCTTTTGTTGCTTCTGCACTCATAATTTTTCCTATCAACGTTCAGAGCACTGTAAGATGATTTTTATGTCCTCTGCTTGATGGAAATACACTAATGCTTATAATATTTTTAAGAACATGCAATGTAGTTTTGAGAGCTTTTTGAATGTTGGCCGAAATGCTTTCTTAAAGCTTTTTTCCTAACGAAATTAACCAAGAAATATTTGCCAAATAATAAAATTCTAACTGATGTTTGCTACACAAAATTTGTTTTTATTTAAATTGGTAAAGTTTTAGAGTCAGTCATAAGTATTAAATATTTATAAACATCCACAGTCTGCAAAATGTTGCATATTTTGAAAAACTTACTTTGTATACAAAACTTGGCAAAAAACGTATGGAATGTTTTTCAGAGAAGGTATATGCATATAGGAAAAATGCTATCAAATGTATAAACTTTAATAAAAAATTAATATAAAAATTCCAGAATTCAAAATAATTGTAAACTGTCTACGATTGTTATGAATAACGGGCATGAAATGCCGATGCTTGGTTTTGGCACATGGAATGTAAGTAAAAAATAATTTGGTATATAAAAAGCTATATTTTCGCTAAAAAATGCCAAACAAGAATGAAAAACCTGCTAAAAAATAAAATTACGATTATCTATGATGGTTAAATGTTTTACTTAGCTGGTTTATATGTACATTTCATTTGGTGGTAATACCAAAATCATCAGTAGACTGTTTAATCCAAAACGTAGTGCTTATCCATTTTAACACTCTATTAGAGTCCAAATCACTACCTTTTTTTTAAGCATTCTTGCTTACAGAGTTTTTTTAAATTTAACGAGTAAATCACTAACGGTTTGTGTTTATGCATTGTTTCTTATCCCTAGCTGCATTTCGTTAAAAAGATAAAAAAGTTTGTAAGCCTTACAACAGTATAAACGCAGTTCTACAACAAAGTAATATCCTTTTCTTATTAATATTACAAATGCAAATGTTTGTATGTTAAGATTTTTGGATGTTTGTTTCACAATACTGCCTAAACCGCTGTACAAATTTTATGAAATTTGGTAGATCCAACTTAAAATATAGGGACGTTCATGGGGTAAAAATGGATTAAAGATCCTGATAATGGTTGAAAAATGGAATTCCTGAATTTCTTAGCTTTTTTTTTATTAAAGGGCCAATTATTATTTTGGTATTATCCCCACGCGAATTTACATATAGACCACACCTGCCTTGTATTAAGCTACAACCAGGGCATTCAGGGATGCTAGAAAATCGTGCCAAACTCCGTCAGAAGAGAAATATCAGACCTAATAAATTATAGAAAATTCTGTAGGAAAATTCAGAAAAGGTAACAGAAGCTATCGGATGGGCTATAGACGCCGGCTACAGGCATATTGACTGTGCACACTTGCACAGAAACCAACATGAAATAGGAAAAGTTCTGAAGAAGAAATTTGAAAGCAAAGCACTAGCTAGGTACATCCAATGTAAATTAATTATAAAATATGCAATTATACTCACCATCTTTTTTTAATTCTAGAGAGAACATTTTTATAACTAGTAAATTGTGGAACACATTTCATAATCCTGAACACGTATGCTCAGCTTGCAAACAAACTTTAGAAGATTTAGATATAGACTATTTGGATATGTATCTAATGAACTCACCAATGGGATTCCAATATAGCAACGATTTCTTTCCTTTATGTCAGAGCAAATTATTAATTTCTGATGTTGACTATATTGATACCTGGATTGCAATGGAAGAATTAGTAGATACTAAGATGTGCAAAAGTATAGGCATTTCTAATTTTAATGAGACACAAATCAAGCGTTTGCTAAAAATATGTAAAATAATACCACAAACCTTGCAAATAGAATTACACCCATATTTAACTCAGAAGAATTTAATTAATTTTGTGAAGTCGCATGATATTTGCATAACAGCTCTTTTTCCGTTTGGATTGCCCAATAATTCTTGGACTAAGCCAGGAGGGGAAATTCCACTGTTAGCTAATTACAAGGTTTACATTTTAAATTGTATAACAAAAATTAAATAATATTTTGTTTGTTTTAAAGATTAAACAGCTGGCTCAAAAACACAAACGTACTGAAGCGCAAATTTTATTGCGGTATCAAATCCAAGGTGGCCACGCAGTGATACCACAATCTACGGAACAAAAACAAATTAACGAAAATATTGCCATCTTTGATTTTGAACTATGCCCTGAAGATGTTCAAAATATTGACAGTTTAAATCAAAATTTGCGCTATTTTGATTTTATGAGGTTTGTATTAAAGCACATATCTATAATAACTGGCAAATTTTTTTTCGAAATTACAAAATCCTTTTTACACTTGCTTCCAACCGGAGAATATGATAACCTAGTACCACAATTGCTAACTTTATTAAAGCGCACACAATAAATAAATAGTGGTATTTTCACTTAAAAAATTCGTACACATAGCTGTTCTTTGCATTTCACTTGTTGTTGTTTTAGACACAAAGGATGTCTAAGAACAACAAAATTAAAGTCTGACCAAAATATATTTATCAAGTAAAATCAACTCATCAGGTGACTTTTTGCTCGTTCTGTTTTAAACGCCGTATATGTCAAAATTTGTTTACACTTATGCGCGCCAATACCATATTTACTCATTTGAAAGAGCACGCCATTAACAGTTTTACTCAATTCTTTATTTTGAGAAAGTGTTGCGAAAGCAATTAAGGCATACATAAATGTAATTAATGTTTTCTTGTTATTGTAGCCTGTGTGTGTGTTTATTTTTGGGAGAGCAGTAAAAAAAGTGTGATATATTTGGCTAGTTTTACACAAACAAAATGCCTGTTGTTTTGTTGTAGAGATTTGGCTACTTGATAATTATACTTTGTGTTTGACCAAATCAATCATATTAGTCAAGGCAGATTCAACTAGGTGGTAGCATTTGGTGTTTTTGTACTACAATACAACAAACACACGCATTTTTGTTTGAGTAAATTTGTTCTCTATGTCAGAAACATGTACTGAAGTTGAAAACGCCTTGATGTTATTCATACATTATCTATTAACAAGAAAAATTGTATTCGGTAAAAAGCGATTATGAATTTCACTATCAGAATAAAAAAAGATGTAAAATATTTTAATTTCATTAAGTATTTTCCTTCTTAGAACTTCCGGACATCCTTTCGAAGCCGAGAAGATAAATAAATCTTAAAGAATTTCCATGGATATTTAACATATGAGTGTTATTTTCAAACGTTATGCATATTGTTTCCCAGTTTTTAATGTTACTTCTGAAATAATTATAATTAACAGATCATAATTTGTTGTAGTTACACGGTAATTTTTCTCTCTGTGTATATTGGACATATTTACATGGATTTTAACTGGTATATACTTGACACACTCTATTAATCTTTTTTATTTTAATCCAAAACAAGGTTGTGAATTACGGAGCGTTTCTACCATAAATATGATTGCCGTGAAACGTGAGTGAAAAAATCAAACCGGAAAAACAAACTTATCAAACCGGACGTGTTGGTTTGTTAACTAACACATTGAAATTGTAAACAAAGAGTGAAAAAAATTATTGATTTTCGATCATTGATTTCTCAGGCATTAGTATATCAATTTAAAAATAAAAAACGAATATATGTAGGAATAAGGCCCTAGAATCAAATTTTATAATGTTCATAAATTTTATTGGGATATATATGCCAATTATTCAATGACCTGTTCAACGGTTTGTTGGGCTATAGCTCTTCTCGTACAGTCTCCTCAAAAACAGTGGATATATCAATCGACGTGTATATTTAATAGCTATCGATGGTAGGTAGCGCGATGTGTGCACGAAGAATCGTTTGGCGTTGGACAGGTCATTGAATAATTGGCATATATATTCAATAAAATTTATGAACATTGTAAAATTTGATTCTAGGGCCTTATTCTTACATATATTCGTTTTTTATTTTTAAATTGATATACTAATGCCTGAGAAATCAATGATCGAATATCAATAAATTTTTCACTCTTTGTTTACAATTTCCATGTGCTAAGGAACAAACCAAAACATCCGGTTTGCTAAAGTTATTTATTTCCGGTTTGATTTATTCACTCACGTATAACTATGGTATTCTGTGATTTCTGCTGAGAAGTTTATAGGAATTTTGTATCCATGTTTATTCACAGTCATTAGAAAATGAATGATGTTGTTCGAGGGGAAGCTTCAGAATCTGAAGACGAAGCACTGAGTTTAAATCTTAAACAGGAGGTCAGTGGACTTTGCAATAGTTGTGTGGGAACAACTCCAGTTTAGTGAAGCAACTCAAAAAAATAGCTTATGTAATAGAAAATTTACAAATATAAAAGTTGGCGGCAGACCCATATTTTCCGAGAAAGGTTTAATAGATAAAATATCTTTCCATATATTTATAATTCTCAATATTTAAGTGCTATTAGTTTTTGCATAATTTTACATCTAAATGTTTCGAAGTGCACTACGTTAGTACGTATATATGTGTGTAGTTTGTTCAAAGTGCAATAATACAAATTATACAACGAACACTGGCTTCGCTAACTAAAGTACTTGTGTACAACCGGCTATTGGCCGGGCGCAGGGATTTTCCTTTCTACGGTATAACAAACATTGGTTTCTGCATGAGGGGCCTCGAGCCGGGCGCAGGAATATTCTCTTAGGAGCAGAAGCGAATAGTAATTTCTAATTAGTACTCTTCTTTTAATAATACAAAGGACGGCTTAAATATTTTATCCACCATAGTGTTTCCCGAAACGGTGCTGCATACTTGAGATTTTCTGCATAACAAGACTTAGACCCCCCTAAAGAATTTGGTCGCCATTACATCTTATAAATATTAGTAAATTGTAAGATCTGAACAGCTTTAAAATTAAACCCATATTTGCCCACTTTCTATGAAGAAAACACCCTTTATACACAAACTTGTACTAGAGCTTCACAGGAGCATAACTCGGAAAATATGGGTTACCGCCAACTTTTTTAATTTTATTTCTTTACTATTTTTAAATTTTCTATCACGTAAGCTATTTTTATTGAAGCTGCCTCAACAAACTGGGCTTAACCCGTTGTGTGCATGAAATTAGTATCTTAGAAGGAAAATACAGACTAATTGTAAAAACGCTCTAATATTCTCTCAGGCGGTATTGGCGTCAGAAGTATGTGGTGAAGCATCTGAATCTGATGAAGGTTTCTTAAAATAAAATAATAATTTGATTACAAATTAACGTAATAATCTTTCAGATGTTTATGAAAAGAGTTTGGGAGAAAGTAACGTCGATTTTAGAAACAGTGCTGATTCCATGTTCAACCGGAATTTGTTAAAAAGAAAGTTAAGTAAGTGCAATAAATTTTATACAATTTCAAAAATTTTTATTATGGCAAAGTAATTTGTGATCACATATATATGGAAAACAAGCTTTTGAACGATCGTATTGGAGTTGTTGAAATACATGTTTGCAATATTTTCATGAAATCACGTTTGAACAAATCGAGAATATCAACTCAAAAAAATGCAGCAAATTTAGGAAATATAATATATTATTAACGGTAGTAAATTTTGAAAATAAATTATTAAGAATTGTGATTCATCACGGCCCTTCAAGACGAGCAATTTGAAAGCGATTGTATTGTTTTCATAATTACTTTGAAATTTCACTTTTTTTAAAGACATTCCATAAAATACCTTTTGTTATATTAAAATATAATTTCGAATACATACTTACAGTCGAAAACAACGTATCAATAAGTCGTAGTTTGGTTTTATTTGTTAAAAACATTGTTACTGCAGCCTCGAAGAAATTGCTTTCAACTGATCAGCTGCTCATAAAGTCACAAACATCAATGCAATCAGTTTTATTGACTCTTAACCAAGCGGAGCTGAATATAAAGCAATTGTATGAAAAAACAGATGCAGTTTTCACAGAGAACTTTATTCCAACTATAAGTTTACCAAGTTAATAAAACATGTTGAACGGTGAGAACACATTTAACAATAATGAAGACATTTAAATTTTATATGTATTTTAAATAAATAAAATTTTTTCTTACAAACTTAAATTAGTCTTCTGTGTCCGAATTAGGTACAAATATTTCACTGTTTGGCGAAGGTTCTTTGGGAACGTAGGTTGCCTCAAAACATCTAGCAAATATAGCACGTATTTTAGTTATTCGTTCTCTTTGCGGTGATTGGGGAATACTTTCGTTTTCCTCTTCGTTACTTTTGCTGTCGGGAAATATTAAGTCCGGAGTTTCTAAGACTGCTGCTGCTAAAATTATCTCATTGTTTTCAACCATATCTAGATCACCTTGCGTTAAATTTCTGACAGGTTGTATAGAGTGGGAAGATGTATTATTACCATCCAAATGAAAATCGAATAAAGTGGTATCATTACTAAGAGTGGTTTCTTCTGATAGTTTTTTCTGAATTGCTTTTGTTTTGTTACTTATGATAGAATTGCTGTGTTTACGCTTTTTTGTTTTCGCTGATGTACCTTGGATATTAGTTTTATTGGCGGGTTCATTGACTTCAGTCTCTAGACATTCTTCATAGAAACTAACATCTTCAGGCATAACTGTAGTCATTATAAGTGTGGACTCAATACAATCAGATTTTTTGATTGACACAAATAATGGAGACCCTTCTTTACTAAAATTTAATACAATATTTTCATTTATGGTTTCAGCAAATGCCAAAATTGCTCTAAACTCTTTTAAAGAAAATGTTATAGATGATTCTTCCTTTATACAATATAACTGAAATTCACTGGGACTAAACACAAATAATAATTAGAATGTAATCTTTTTTATAATAAATATGGACTATTTTACCCCAATTTCAATTGTGATCTCATAAATTTGTCATTAACTCTAGCTCCCTCAATATAATTTTTAGCAGTTAAGCAATTACCCATAGCTTCCAAAGTCATTTCCGATTCGCTTACGTTGAAATTGCTAGATATATCATTAAAGATTTTGTTTGAGCCTATAATGCTTTATGCAAGAGCAGATTTTATTTAGGTAATTGTTTTATTATTCATTACCAACACTTACACATTAGTTGCTTCTTCCATTGAAACGTTTGTTGTTAGGATCTCATCATCGACTACGCTGATCAATGCATTTTTCACTGTCTCCAAACTACATTTAAACTGAAATTGAAGTTTAAGCTGCTCAGACATAAGTTGTATTTCACAACGTTCCACATTACGCATATTTTTAAATACCCCTAAAATAGTTTTCATACACACTTTGCAATAATTCATACCAGAAACTTCGATTCTATATGTTTCGAAATATATCCGGTTGAAACGTATTGTAGCCATAGCAGTTTTTGAAGGATTAAAAGTACGAAACTGTAGCCCATTTTCATCCGCTTCTACACATAAGTCGCTGCCAATTTTGGCTAGAGATTGTACTGATTTAGCTATGACTGGGAAAGTATAGGTTTAAGCAATTCGTAAATAACGCATTTCCAATTGACAACCAACCTTTTGCATTATTCCCCTCCAAAGTAAACTTCATAATTGCGCTATTATATTATTATTTGTGTTATTATTGTGGATTTTCCAAAACATTAACAAAATTTGTATAGCATCCATGCCGGCCGCAACGCAATTTTACTGAATTTGCCTTGGCCGTCTGTTTGAAAAGCGTTTATGAACAGAGTGCAACAGAGAAGCATTAAATCAAGCCTAAATATATTAAATATTAAAAAACATTTGGATTTTCTATTTTATTTAACGGCTTTTTCACTATTAATATCTTTATAATTCTGTAAACTCCCATTAAGTCAGAAGCAAAGCGATTTCATATTTGCACATTACTTTTCTGCCAAGATGTTTTACACAATTTATTAATTTTATTTTATAATTCTAGTTTTTTGACCTCTTTTTACATTAATAACACTAATTATTTAAGCTGTAGGTCTTTTTAATATATGTAATATTTATTTTTATTCGATATTTTTTTGTTTGGTTTTTGTTTAAAATTAAAAATATTTTTCTAAAATTCACAATACAGAAAAAGTTTTTGTCAATGGTGCGACACCTTGTAATAATAATCCTTGATTACAAAAAAAACTGACTTTTTTCGCCTCTATGGCCGCGTCCATACTGTTTGAGCTTTTGCTGCAAAAGTTTTTTTAAATTCTCTTTTGAAACTGCAGCCGTGTCCATACATGAATCTTTTGCTTCATGTTTAGTATTTTTTATTCCTCCCTTCTATCTTCTTTTATTAATTTTTTTTTACATTTCTCAATATAATATAATATAACTACCCTGTGTAGAAGGTGTGAATATTTTTTTTGTATAGACATTTAAAGCACAAGGTAAAATTTGAAGCAAAATGGACGCTAAGAAGAAAAATTTTATAATAATTTTTATATAATTTTATATTTTTTTTTAAATTTTTCATTATATTTCACAAAAAATTAACATATGTACGTAACGCGTGTAAACTAAAACAGGGTAGCTATTATTATGATAGATGTTAAAGGGTGCTTTAGACGATAAGATTTGTCGTACGTAAAATGAGAGAGAAAATAAAATGAAATTCCATCCGTATTTAAAAAAAAGAGAGTAAAAATCGAATGGTTGTTTTCTGGCTTTTACACCGTTGGTATAGATAAAATCAAGTAAGATGAAAACATTCTCATTTAATTTAACTACAGCTGTTTGCTTGTTTTCCCCAGGGATGGAGTTCTTGTGCAATTAAACTTTTTTTTAATAACCTTGAAAAATATTTTTATAACTTTCGAATATGTTATTTTCGTGGTCAAAATTTTTAGTGTACTTTTAGAAAATATACGCATATTATTATAAAATTGTGCTGTCGTGGTCTAAAATGTACATTTTGATTTTATAATTGGTATAAATTTATGAAAACAGTTTTCCTTCCGTGGCTTTCTCGCATTTTTTCTCGTATACCAAACAAAAAGAAATAAAATGAAACGTCAAATACACCTCATGTCAAAAGATGCAAATAAGAAATTCAACAAAAACTGCATGTACATAAAACAGAGTACCTACTTCCACCTCTCTTCCCCTTCTCATCAACAAACTCAAAAGTTTTGCAGCAAATGTTTCACAGTACGGACGGGGACTATGTAAATATCGACAAATTTTGACATGCAGAGATCTAATTAGCCAGAAAACCAAGGTTTATTAATACAAGGAAGTCGCAAGGCGAATTCATCAATTCGGTTTTTTTCCAAACGTCAAACTTTTTGTATACATGTGCTTTGTTAAATATCACATAACCTAAAATGAACGTTTTAGATTATTGCAATCTGAGTTAAAATTAAATTAATTATAATTATATTATTAATTGACCTTTTTTGTATTATATTTTGATATATATTTATTAAGCCTGAGGTCTTATTCGAAATATCGAATAATAAAAACAAAATAAAATAAAAAAAGACCTCAGGCTTTATAAATATATATCAAAAAAAAAATTTAATTAATTATTAAAATTATTAAATTATTTACTACCAGTTTTCTTAACTTTCTTACAAAGGTAAACAAACTAAGTAGTACAACAACAACCACAAATCAGTGTGTACTGTCAAAATAATTCATACAATTTGACATTAAGCAGTAATATATAGTCTGGCAGCTGGGCTAATGAGTTCAATTGCTATGAATTTGCCTTGACCACAGCTGTGCTATCAACACCACCTGTGAAATAAATTACCCTTAGCCGGATTGTTGTGCCACATCAGTTTTTACCATTTCTAGAGAATTAGTAAATAATCCCTAATTATATAAATATAATTAATTGAATGAACTTCAATATAATTTTTTATTCATCTTTATAGTAGATAAATAAATGAAGTTCTAAAACTGAGGATTTTTGAAAAACTGTACGATGATTCTTAACTTTGATATAAAATTTACACATAAGTGGACCTTTTTATTTGTAATATTTCTATTTGTAATATGTAAACCGGGACACTGCCAGGAAGCAGTGTCAAGCAAAAGTTATCCTATAACCACATTAATTAATGCGAAATGGGAACAGACACCATTGCATCTTGAGATTGCTGAGTATTTGGCCGATGAAAATACTAATTTGTATTGGGATTTTTTAAGGGATATAGCTAATTTGGAAACCACGTTGAGTAATTATGGTAAGTATTGCGGGTAAATATATACCAGTTTACAAAATACAATAAAAGTTTTAATTTTAGGTACCCCTTCACAGAGTTATGATGCTGCCATAAATATTGTGCGTAGACGTCTAACTCATTTGCAAATGCCTCTTATGAAGTTAATAGTTTCCATGCACAGTTTGACGCCTAGAATTCAAACTCATTTTCAGATAGCTTTAGAAGCTTTGGCTCAAGGGTCTTGTTCCGATTCGACGATTTTTGCCCAAATAGGTAGAGAATTAGCCTGCAGTTTAGACGAACTTAAGCAAAAACTTCAATTGGGTAAACAAGAATCTTTAGATGCTGCCATTGTAACTTATTCTTTCGATCATGTATATCCCAGCTCGGAGAATAACTCTCGTACTGTTGTTTTATATGGAGATATAGGTTCAAGGGATTTTCCTGAATATCATTATTTCTTAACTGAACAAGCTTTGAGCGGTAGTGTAAAATATATAACTCGTCATTATATATCTCCTAAAATAAAAAAGTTCCAAAAGCGCGTGCGTCTTTCGGGTTACGGTGTTGAATTGCACTTAAAGTCTACTGAATACAAATCTCAAGACGATGCTCCAAAAGCATCAGAAGCTAATGATGTAGAAACTGACAATAGTGGTCTGGATGTTGAGTTATTTGGTTTCGATTTTAAAGTGCTAAAACAGCGATTTCCTAAACTTTCGCATTCTTTAGATAAATTTCGAGAAAGTTTATTACAAGGCAATGAGGACATAGCACAATTAAAAGCTTGGGAATTTCAAGATTTGGGTTTACAAGCTACCCAAGCCATAGCAGAAATAGATGGCGAAGAGGCTTTACAAATTTTACAATTTACAGCACATAATTTCCCTATGCAAGCAAAAGCTTTACTTAGCCATACAGTCAGTGAACAGTTGAAAAATGAAGTGAAGCACAACAGCGAAGCCTTTGGGCGAAGTCTAAATATTATACCACCGGATGGTGCTTTGTTTATAAATGGCCTGTTTTTTGATGCCGATACAATGGATCTTAATACTTTGGTAGAAACTTTACGATCTGAAGTACGAGTTCTGGAAAGTTTACATAATAGTGAAGTGAAAGGCTCTTTAGCTTCATCTCTGCTAGCTTTGGATTTTGCTAGTTCAGGAACAAAAGAATTCGCCATCGACATTCGAGACTCTGCAATACTATGGATTAATGACATTGAAAATGATCCCCAATACAGAAGATGGCCTTCAAGTGTAATGGATCTTTTAAGACCAACATATCCAGGTATGTTGAGAAATATACGTAAAAATGTGTTCAATTTGGTATTAGTGGTTGATCCCCTCAAAACAAACAGCCGTAGCCTTATCAAGCTGGCTGAAAGCTTTGTACACCATTTAGCTTCTGTAAGAGTCGGATTTGTTTTCGATGCCAGTAAAGCCATCGATGACACACAGGAAGACTACAGGTCACTAGTGTGCGCTTTTAACTATATAAAACAGGAAAAGGATGGCAGGTCGGCTTTGGGATTTCTTACTGACATTATTGCCGCTGTAGATGAAACTCAGGATATAAAACGTAAACATATAAAAATACAGCTGAAGAAGACATTTGATAAGCTTTCTACATCAATAATGGATGATATCTTAGATGAAGACTCTGACTTCGATTATGGCCGCCAACTTGCCGCAGAATTTGTGGATCGTTTGGGTTTTGCAGATTCGCCACAAGCTCTCTTAAACGGAGTACCAATGTCTCAAAATATTCTTTCATCTGATAGCGACTTTGAAGAAGCTATATTTTCAGAAATCATGCAACAAACTACAGTACTTCAAAAGGCGGTATACAAACGGAATTTAAACGATGCAGTAGACATGCTGGACTATCTTATGAATCAGCCTCATGTTATGCCACGTTTAAATCAACGAATATTAGGTAACAATGAAAATGCTAATTTTCTGGACTTATCGGGGAAGCATCATAAGGATCTTAACAACGTTAAGGCTTTGGCCAAACTTTCAAATCGCGATATGACTGCTACACTTCTTAATAATATCAAATACTTCGAAGGCAAAAATTCGTTTGAAACCATAGGTGAAGCCAAACTACATTTCATAACAGTCTGGGTATTTTGCAATATAGAAACAAAGCACGGTAAAGAATTACTTAAAAATGCTTTGCAATACGTTAAAAATGGATCAAGTACACGCATAGCATTCATACCAAATGTTGAAGGGGCCGAGTTGGCTAGAACGAATAATCTCAATCGTTTAGTTTGGGCAGCTCAACAAACTCTTACACCTAGCCAGGCTACTGATGTTGTACTGAAGTGGTTTAAACAGTCTGCAGATAAATGGGAAATACCGGCAGACGTGAGTGATCTCTTATCATCTACAGAATTGCACATGAAGATCTTACGAGTCTATTCCCAAAGAGTGCTGAATATTAAGGCTGACGAACGATTACTTATAGCAAATGGTAAAATTATTGGTCCCATAACCCATCAAGAGCAATTTGGCGTTGATGATTTTGGATTAATTGATCAATTTAACGCCGTACAATATGGTGAAAAGCTGGGAAAAGTATTGAAAACTAACTCAGCAGATTTAGAAGCAACGGAATTTAATAGTGACACATTACTAAAGCTTTATTCTTGTTTGATACCACGTCAATCAAAGACCAGATTTAAAATACCGGACGATATAAAAGAAGCTCATTCTGTTATAAAACTATTACCCAAGAACAATGAGTTACCGCATTTTGAAATTAATGCAGTAGTAGATCCAGCCTCCAGAAGTGCTCAGAAACTTGCTCCGATTTTGATTCTTTTGAGAAATACTGTCAATTGCAATATGAAAGTGTACTTAACTCCAGTTAATCAGCACAGTGATATGCCAGTAAAGAATTTCTACCGCTTTGTGGTCGATGCAGAAATTCAATTTCTGCCCAATGGAGATCTTGCAGAAGGTCCCATCGCAAAATTTACCGGAGTGGCAGCCAATTCACTACTAACGCAAAATATACAGGTCCCTGAAAACTGGTTAGTAGAAGCTGTGCGTTCGGTTTACGATTTAGATAACATAAAATTAAGCGAAATTGGTGGACCTGTGCATAGTGAATATGAACTAGAGTATTTGCTATTGGAAGGTCACTGTTTCGATGCCTCCACTGGTGCACCTCCTCGTGGCCTGCAGATTACTTTGGGTACGCAAGACAATCCTACAATTGTCGATACTATTGTTATGGCCAATTTGGGTTACTTTCAATTAAAAGCTAATCCGGGTGTATGGACTTTACGTTTGAGAGAAGGCAAATCTGCAGATATTTATGATATAACATATGCCGAAGGGACGAATACTTTACATCGATACAGTGATACTCAAGTAGTTATAAGTTCATTAAGATCGCATGTCATAAAGCTAAGAGTAACTAAGAAGTCTGGTATGCTGCACGCAGACCTTCTGGGAGACGCTGATAATCAACAACACTCTGGTATATGGAACTCCATAGCCAGTTCCTTTGGTGGTGGTTCTACCAGCGATGAAGAAATTGAAATAGTAAATATATTCTCAGTAGCTTCTGGACATCTATACGAAAGGCTATTACGCATAATGATGTTGTCCGTAATGAAAAATACCAAATCACCGGTTAAGTTTTGGTTTTTGAAAAACTATCTGTCTCCTCAATTTACAGATTTATTGCCACATATGGCCAAAGAGTATGGTTTCCAATACGAATTGGTTCAATACAAGTGGCCTCGGTGGTTACACCAACAAACGGAAAAGCAGCGAACTATTTGGGGGTATAAAATTCTTTTCTTAGATGTACTGTTCCCCCTAAATGTGCGCAAAATTATTTTCGTCGACGCTGATGCCATAGTAAGAGCTGATTTGAAAGAACTGTATGACATGGATTTAGGTGGAGCACCCTACGCTTATACGCCTTTTTGTGATTCACGAAGGGAAATGGAAGGTTTTAGATTTTGGAAACAGGGCTATTGGAAATCACATCTCATGGGACGCCGTTATCATATTTCGGCGTTGTATGTTGTAGACTTAAAACGATTCCGCAAGATAGCAGCAGGTGACCGTTTGAGGGGGCAATATCAAGCCCTAAGCCAGGATCCAAATAGTTTATCGAATTTGGATCAAGATTTGCCAAATAATATGATACATCAAGTCACAATTAAATCTTTACCAGATGAATGGTTGTGGTGCCAAACGTGGTGTAGTGATAACGCTTTCAAAAAAGCCAAGGTAATTGATTTGTGCAATAATCCCATGACAAAGGAAGCCAAACTGACAGCTGCCCAGCGTATTGTACCAGAATGGAAAGATTACGACTTAGAAATAAAAAATTTATTGACTCGCATAGAGGACCATGAGAATACGGATAATGCGGAACAAACTGTAATTGGAAAAGATCGAAGTGAGAAAACCTTAACATCTAAAGAAATGGTAGATGACTCAGTGAAACACAGTGAACTGTGATTTTGATCTTGTAATCTACTTTCATATTTTGTGGCATCCACTGATTAAAACCTTAATAACTTTCTTCCTATTTAATTTACAAAATAGTTGCAAATTGTAAAAAAATTGAATGTTCTAGTTTATTAACAAATTTTTAATGTTGAAAAAAAAAATTAAAACACATACATAATAACATTCCTTAAATTTACGTGAGTCTGTTTGTTTTTAGTGATCGGCAATAGCATGTTCCAAATTTTGAAATAAATTTTTATTAAACATTTATTTTGTTGTTGAAAAAAGCGAGTAGTAACAAACAGATGAAAATTTGTATTCTTCTTCATAATTTTTTTTCTGAACTTGGTTTAAAAAAATGTAAACACTTCAATGTTGAGCCGGCATAAGGAATACCCAAATGGTGTGCATATACGGCTCTGTTGTGGCCTCTACGTGTAATCAATCCAGTCGGAGTTATAATGGAATTATTTTATTACAAATGTGTATTTGCAATGAATACTTTAATAATTTAGAGTTATTCGATTTCATGTGGAATACAAAATTGCCTTCATAGATCCGATAACAAAACTTAAAAACACCCAGAAAAAGGAAATAGTTAATGCATAGGTTTAAAGAGTGCTTAGAACCATGAATTTTTCATGATTTGGTTAACTTTTAGTATGGGTTTGCGGAATTCTTTTATGTTGCTGTGAGGTTAGGTCGGACAGTTGCTGGATGTAAAGGTGAAGAAAGGTCCTAGCCCACTTTGGTCCAATTTATTATCGTTGTTGAAAGCGTTTCGCATGTGTGCAAAAGTGAAAATCTCCTTGGCATTAAGAATTAAGTCAAATAAAGAAGTGCTTAAGAAATCGTGAAAATAGCAATTCATAGTGAAAGCATTCACTTTTTTATGAAATTTAAATCAAAGCAGCCTGATCTACCATTGTTGAAAGCATTTTGAGAAATTTTGTCATCATAGTAACCAAACAGATACATATGAATCTTTCCTGCGTAAAAAATTAATTCTTATAAGAACATGAAGTGCATGCATTTTGCAAAATATATTTTAAATCGGTAACAATGTCTTAAGCTTAATCAATATATTTTCGTATAAAAAAAAAGAAATATTATTTTGACACACACAGCTCTTCAGTCAAATTGCAGTTGTCATTCCAATATTTCAGTTGGTACACATATTTTTCAACACATTTTCACACTCTTGCAATTTTTGTCATTATTGATATGAATTGAGCTTACATTTGGAAACAACTTAAAATAGTTCTCTTTAGTTTACTATAATGAAGCTACTCTTATATCACAAAGATGGATACAACTGTATTTTTTTTTTGGAAAGAGTAGAGAAAATGTTGTAAAATTTTTACAGTAGATGGATTTGACTACTGTATATGATTTTCGTGCAATAAATGGAAATTAAAAAATTTTTAGTTGAGTTTGAAATTTATTATAAATACATACAAATTCTTACTGTTTACATAAATTTACAAATTCACTATTAACTCTCCAATATAATAACATGATCAGTGACACGCGTAATTAGGGCATCAAGTTCATTGCGGGGTAATTCTGAACCCCACAACTCTATCAAAGTCTCTTCAGCTTTAGCGTTTGCATTTCCTGCAATGAATATAATAAATATCTGGCCCATTTTTAATAAATATGAGAAATTTACCCTCTATGTTTTCATGCACAGTTAATGCTAAAAATATAACAACTTTTTCAAAAATTGGCGAATGAGTATCGCAAATAGCGTGCAAAGATCTGGCCGCCTTAGCTGGTATCTAAATCCAAAAATGTTACAAATAAATACTAAAGTAATGGCTAGCACTTACTTCATTAAGATTGGCAATCAATATAACATTTCCTGCTTTTACTTCATTTTTATATTTCTGAATGGTATAGCCATAATCGTCTATTGCACCAGGTGCTAACATGAAATCATTCCTCTGTATTAAAACCAAGTTATTGTCTAAAACATGCAAATACTAAAAATCAAAGGGGCCAGTAATCAATCACGACTTTTAAATACCAACACAGCTAGATGTATATTCCGCTATATCTTTAATTAATTGGCCAACATTTTGCCCTCCATGATGGGCGAATAAATAAACGGCGCCTTTAGTAGAATGTTGCTCCGAAACGTTTTGTACGCCATATTTCAAATCTTTCCATAAACGATCACTTTGCTTGGGATACTGTTTTTTCAAATTGTCGAAAGAACATATCCTCTTTGGTTGCACTTTAAAATAACGACCGTACAAATCTATAATCCCTCCAGTAATAGCCACCGCTACAATAATAGCCATCAACACATTCCATTTCAGACTATAATAAAAGTCATATTTACAAGGTTTCGAATTCTTGATGTTATTCTCTGTGAGAGGGTTTCTCCTTTTTTTCTTTGGTAGTGTGAACGACTCACTACGTGATGAACCTTGTGTCTCGCTTTGAGTTATATTTTCATCTACTTTTGGTTCAGTGCTGGTCATAATATCAGAAACTGAATCTTCTGCATATGTCATTTCCCTCTGGGTAGAGCTACGATCACGTATTGATCGACGTTTTTTAATCTGCATAATCTTAAACAGAGACCTGTGTTCCTAAATGAAAAGCTGTGAGTGGCTGTGAGTTTTAACTTTAGAGGTGCGGCCACAGTCAAGGCGTATCAAACAAGGTGAGGTTGTTAAAACAGCGGCAATATTTTGCTGTAAATACGTTTGTACAAACAACGTCAAAGACGCGTTCTTTTTGTAATGTTTGCACTAGTTGTTTTCGACATAACTCGAACAAGCGACATGTGTGGTAGTACATCAACAACAACTCCAATCAAGACCACCTTGTTAAAGTCGCTATTGCCACGTTTAAACCAGAATGTTTATCAAGGTTTATTAATAAGGTTATCGCAAGGCAAATTCGTCAATTCGCTTTTTGTCCAAACGTCAAATCGTATTAATCAAGGCAAATTCATTACCTAATAATAAACTTAACCCTTTCGGTCCTATTGAGATACTGCGTCCCAGAGAAACTTTGAAGTCCTATTTTTTTTCTATAGCATGTAAATTGTGCAGTCGCACTTTTGAGTTTTAACGTATAAAATAAATTACGGTACCCAATTTTGCACGAGTTTCTTGGGAGATATTATCATTATGTTGAATCTGTGACCACTTTTGAAAATAAAAACACTGTTTGGTTTTAATGTTTCTTCTTTGATAATCGCAAAAGAAGTGATTTACTAAAGTAATAAAAAATCGAACAGTATTACGTTTGGGTTTTAATAGCTTTTAAAAAGAGAATCCAAAATAAAGAGTATTTATCAAACATTAACAGACAACTGAGAGTTTTATAGTGAAAAGTATATAATGCAAGGTAAGAATAATGAAGAGCAAGAGTTGTTGCTATTGTTTTACAACTGACTAAATTAAATTAAGAGAAATAGGAAAATGTATATACAGTGTGCTTTAACATCCCGGCGGGGTTGAAAGTACCCACTTTCAAGATTCCAAAAGAACTGCTAACTTGGTAATGGCTCTGCGAATGATGCCCTTAGTTGTTTTTATATCAGCCACACGTATTTTTCCATCCTTTCCGGGTATAGTAGCAACGATGCGCCCTTTGAGCCAATGAAGTGGAGCTAAATTCTGTTCGTGAACTAGTACAAGCATGCCAGGTTTTAAATTTGGTGATGCTTTTTGCCATGTTTTTCGTTGAATCAAATCCGTTAAATAGGTTGAAGACCAAAGATGCCAAAACTGCTGTTTTGCGGCACAAATGCGTTGCCATCTGTCAAGGAGGCTTATGTCCTTGCCCTGAATATGTCGATCTGGGAGCGAGTTAAGTGGACCATTGACCAGAAAATGACCAGGCGTTAAAGCTTCAAAATCATTAGGATCGCTGGATAATACGGCAATAGGACGCGAATTCATTATTGCCTCAATTTCGATCAATACGGTTGCAAGTTCTTCGAATGTCAATTTTGCTCGAACCAAAGTACGATAGAGATGGCCCTTTGCGCTTTTTACGGCTGCCTCCCAAAGACCGCCGAAGTGAGGAGACCTTGGTGGGATAAAATGAAAATTAATAAAATTACTTGAGCAAAAATTGTGTAATGAGAACTGAAACTGTTTATCTAAAAACGTATTCTTTAACTCAATAAGTTTATTGTTTGCGCCCACGAAATTTGTTGCGTTGTCGCTGTAAATATCAGATGGTAAACCGCGTCGTCCAATAAATCGCTTTAATGCTGCAATAAACGCATCCGCAGAGAGGTCGGACACCACCTCAATATGAACCGCTTTCGTTACAAAGCATATGAAAATTGAACCATAGCTTTTAGTTGGCCGCTTTCCCCTTATTTTGTAGTAGGTTTCTATTGGTCCAAAAAAATCAACTCCACATCGCTGGAATGGTCTTGCGGGTGTTATGCGTTCGAGTGGAAGATTTCCCATAACTTGTTCTACCAATTTTGGACGATATCGAATACAGCTGATACATGAACGAACTACCTTTCTTGCGAGCGCTCGGACGTTTACAATCCAGAATGTTTGTCGACTAAAAGCTATTAGTGCCTGTGGTCCTGCGTGGAAATTTTTCAAATGAAGATGTCTTATATAGTTTACTACAAAATTGCAATTCGGCAGCAAAATTGGATGCTTTCGATTTCTGGGAATGTTTGCATTTTCAAGGCGACCGCCAACGCGAACTAGTGGGAAAGCCATACTGTTGTCGACAAATAACCCAAGTGACTTAAATGAGGTTTTAATATCTAAACCTTTGTTTAACTGATGAATTTCTTCGCAAAAATGATACTGTTGTAAATTCCAGGCTATACAATATGTTGCGTGTTGTTGTGCTTCGCCTGATGTTTCCCCTTTGCCACGAAATAATTGAATTAACAACATAACCACGCGTACCGTTTTTGAATAAGAACTTAAATTTTCGCATAACTTAAGAATTGAGTTGTTGTTAGTTTCACATTTGACAACTGATAAGCAAACTGCGGATTTTACGGCGTCTTCGTCAAAGTAACCATGTGACTTAGGCCATTGCTCTTCGGGCAAATTCAAAAAAGCCGGTCCGAAAAACCAGTTCGAGTTTTTAAGAAGGTCAAGGGGGCAACCTCTTGAGATGAGATCAGCAGGATTAAGAGCTGTTGGTACATGCCGCCAAGAGCCTATTGCTGTATTTTCCTGTATCTCAGAAATACGATTTCCTACGAATGTAGTTAATGTAGATGAATGTAGCTGTAGCCATCTCAACACAACAGATGAATCGGTCCAAAAATATACCCTGGTATTAAAAGGTTTAAAAAGAGGAGCAATTTTTCGATATAAAATTGATAGAAGATGAGCTCCACACAATTCTAGTTGCGGTATTGTTCGCTTTTTTGTTGGTGCAACTCGGCATTTTGCTGCAAATAGAATTGTTTTTGAACGGTTTTCCCTATCTCGTGAAGTCACGTAAAAACAACATCCATATGCACGCTGCGAAGCGTCGCTAAAGCCGTGAAGTTGTATTTCGGCATAATTGTCAGTACAAACAAAGCGAGGAATTGAGATTTGGCTCAATTTTTGTAAATCTTCAAGGGACATAATAACTGAATTTTTAATGTTGACTGGAACTTCGGTGTCCCAATCGTAATTTTGTAGCCACAGATTTTGCAATAAGACTCTTAAATTTACTATGATAGGACAAATGAGGCCCATCGGGTCGAAAACAGATGCAGTCAAAGACAAGATTGCACGTTTCGTGAATGTTGAAAATTTCGGCTCAGCCTTGAAAGAAAATAGAAAATTATCATTTATTGGATCCCAGCTTATGCCAAGAGCGCTTCGAATTTGTAACTTTTCCATATTGATAATTTTCAATGAGGTATCATCAGATTGAAATTCACGATTGTTTGACTGAATTTTTGCTAATTCCAAACCAGCTCTCGATAAAATATACGAAACTTCATTTTTTATAGTACGCAGTTCTTCCATCGTATCTGCTCCTGTTAACATGTCGTCTACATAAAAATGGTTTTTAATAATTGAAGCTCCAGTTTTATGGGATTGTTCGAATTTATCTGCTAAAAACTGAAGACAGCGTATAGCTAAAAAGGGTGATGATGACATGCCATACGTTAGAGTGTTAAGTTGATAAACGCTAACTGGTAAATTTTCGTTGGCTCTCCATATAATATACTGAAATGGTCGATGTAAATCATGCACCAAAAACATTCGATACATTTTTACGATGTCACCAGTGAGCACATATTTATACATTCGAAAACGTAACACTTGTAAGAACAGGTCATCCTGGATAGTAGGGCCTACGAGAAGAAGATCGTTCAATGACTTCCCGGATGAGGTTTTTGCCGAAGCGTCAAACACGACTCGTAGTTTTGTGCTCGTACTATTAGGGCGCAGAACACAATGGTGGGGTATAAAATAGTGGGGAAGATTCATGTCCGGATTTGGAACAAGTGACATGTGGCCCATTTGTTCATATTCGAACATAAACTCAGTGTACTGCGATTTTAACGCACCATCTCGTGAAAGACGGCGTTCTAGAAAATTAAATCTTTTCAATGCTGTGTGATATGACGAGCCTAAGGCCAAGAAATCTTCTTTAAAAGGCAATTTTACGATAATTCTTCCCGTTGAAGTAGTTTCAACGTTTTCTATGAAATGCGATTCGCATAATTGCTGTTCTAATGTCCATTTGTTTGTTGGATTATGTATTTCCTCCATGCGCCACAAAAATTGCATTTGCTCATTAAGATCCGTTGATTCCGAACTAGAACTCATGCATTTTAATTTTGAATGTTTAATACCTGGTGTGTATCTCCCAGTAACGATCCATCCGGCTTCAGTTTCTTGAATAGTAGGCATATGTGGCCCAAGATTAATTTTTCCGCAACGCAAAATGTTGAAAAAATATTCGGTTCCAAGTAATAAATCGATAGGTTGCTGCTTGTAAAAATATTCGTCTGCCATGTCGATTTTCGGAATGTTCCAATTGTTGACATCGATATTTTTGGAAGGAAGATAGCCTGAAATACGGTTGGCTACCAATAAACTGAGTGAATATTCATGGCAATTAAAGCGAGACCTAATGGTGGAGTCGACTTCATACTTCATTTTAGATACAGAATTTCCAACGCCAGTAACTTCGATGAATGTTTTCTTTCGTGATAAATTTAATAGGCATGCGAATCTATCGGTTATCAAATTTACCTGAGAGCACGAATCGAATAAGGCTCTACCCATTTTATATTCACCTGTATTATCGGAAACGAGAACAACAGCTGTTGCTAGAATTACACTGCTTGATTCGGTATCCATATGAGTACTGACAACCGCTTGAGAAACGGGTTGAGATGTATTAGTGTTATTATATGACGGTTCGCGATGTAGTAAGCTGTGATGAGCATTTCTACAAGTTTTACAGCGATATTTTGAGGTGCAGTTCGATACGTTGTGGCTGGGCGATAGACAGTTTATACAGACGCCAAGTTTTTTGACCGTGTCAAATCTACTTGTCGAGTCTAATGATTTGAATTGCGAACAGTTGCTGCTCCAATGATCTAAGCGTTTACAAAAAATGCAATTCTTCTTAACCTGAGCTACGAGTGAATATTTTTGTTGTCGTTGTCGAGATATTGTTGGGTTTTCATTGGACACTGTTGCATTTTGTTTACTGGCCGGTGTTGGTTTATGACAAATCGACTCCAGAAATTGGCACCTACGCTCCAAAACCTTTGTAAAAATTTCCCATGAAGGCAAGGAATTAAAATCAATGGCTTCCTTCCACTTCATGTCGGATTCCGAATCAACTTTTGATAAAACTAAATGAATGAGCATGGCATTGCATATATCTTCTACGGTTCCCAATGATTTTAATGAGCTATAAATTGCTGAGGCATTGTCAATTAATGCCCGAAGTTGCATAGCGGAAGGTTTATTAACTGATGGCAGCTCATAAATATTGGAAATATGCTCGAGGAATATTAATGTTTTGTTATTGTAGCGCTCGTCAAGCCGTTTTAGAGCGGGTTTGTAATTTTGTTCGGCTACCTCAAATGCACGTATTGTATCAAGTGCCTGACCAGATAAACAATGCAATAAATGGTTAAATCGTTCAATATCCGACAGAGTGGAGTCATTATGAACAAGATGCTTAAACGTTGATATAAAGTTTTTATATGCAGCGTACTTGCCGTCAAAATGTGGTAGATGTAGCTTTGGCAACTTTGACTTTGAAGTGGCTGGAATAGCAAATGTCGTCTCATTTGACCGTTTATAATTATCGCCCATAAGGTCTATTATTTTTGATTTGGTTAAAATGCATAGTTCTTCTATGTCAGCCCTTGCAGTATCCTTAGGGTTCTGTGCTTCAATATCATTTTGTAAGGCAAGCAATTGTTTAAAGTACGCTTCAACTAGACTTAAACGGCATTCAAGCTCAGATGAAGACATTGATTCGTTTACCAAATTTTTAATTCGTGTAACATTTGCTTTTGCAGACGTGCGTTGCCTCTGAAGACACTCTAATTCAGTCATTTTACGGTATTCGTAATCACGAAAAACTTTTGACTAAATCCCTGCGCAATTTTATATTCAAGGAATATTCGTTGTACGTATTCTGAATATATGTAGTTATCTACCTGTATTTATTGATACACTCGTTACTCAGATGAACAGCTAAAAGACTGCAAAAAAAACAATAATACGAAATGCAAAACGGTGTATGTATGTATGTCGATAGTTCGTATGTTTGTTGGTATGTTGCTTCGACTTGAATATTGCTCTATTCCTCTATAAATCGAAAATTATAGATTGAAACAAATACCTGTACATTGATATACAAAGGACTAATCCAAGTTCTTTTCCTTTTTTCTGATGATTTACAGTCGGGCCTGATACGATGTAAATAGGTTAGTGGAATGTCTTGTTCGATCAAATCCAGCAAATCTCGATAGCAATTTAATACTAAGTTTGTTAACGACTCGAGCCCCACGTTGGGCGCCAAAATGTTGAATCTGTGACCACTTTTGAAAATAAAAACACTGTTTGGTTTTAATGTTTCTTCTTTGATAATCGCAAAAGAAGTGATTTACTAAAGTAATAAAAAATCGAACAGTATTACGTTTGGGTTTTAATAGCTTTTAAAAAGAGAATCCAAAATAAAGAGTATTTATCAAACATTAACAGACAACTGAGAGTTTTATAGTGAAAAGTATATAATGCAAGGTAAGAATAATGAAGAGCAAGAGTTGTTGCTATTGTTTTACAACTGACTAAATTAAATTAAGAGAAATAGGAAAATGTATATACAGTGTGCTTTAACACATTAGTTGATGTGAAGTTGTCATGAATGCAACATCATTTACTGCTTATATTTGAGATAAAATTAATAATTTTAAAGAAAAAGTGTCAGAACAGAATCGACATTTCAAGCTATTGATAAATCAATAGCAAAATTTAAGGGTCGATCATCGTTAAAGCAATACCAAAATATTAATGATGGCAGTAATAAATGTTTGGATAGTTTATCAGGAAGTTAATCATAGAAAGACAGAATTGATAAGTTTTTTAGTTCCACTAGTAGACATGATAGAAACAGGCAGAAGGCATTGTGAAATTTCAAAAAGAGTTTCTTACGGACGTCCGTCAAAACGTCAACGAAATCTTATTAACATAGGAGATCATACGCCCATTCCGTCAGAAAAAGATAGCGCTGCGTACGATGCAGCACCACGAAAAAAGAGAAAAGAACTAAAACTAAATGTTCAAACTGCCAATACATTATATGAAATTTGGATATTAAATACATTCATATGAATGAAATTAGCTATTATTATTTTTTTTATTATATGAAATTTGGATATTAAATACATTCATATGAATGAAATTTGCTATTATTATTTTTTTATGTACAGTACCTGTAATGATAAAAATAAAATGAATTATAAATGAAAATTTAATTTTTTTTGCCATTAATTGAAAAATATTTTTGACGAATTTGTATATGTTTTCATTACTAATGGGACAAATTGTCCCATTTGCAGCAAAAATCCGGTTGGGATAAGTGACCCAAAACATACTATTGGAATAATATATCCCAGGATAATTCAAGGACTTATGGAAAAACTAATAATGCAGAACATCATCAAAAATTATCCCTTTTTAATATACGCAAAAAGATTTTTCATTTATATATCTGTTGCGGTAAAAAAAATCCGTACCGAAAGGGTTAAATTAGGCAAAGTAACGTATTTCAACCTAACAGATCAGAAATAATGAAAGAAAGTACATTTTGAATTTTTTGTTAGATATGTTTTTTTTAGTTCAATATAATTCAGTTTATTTACTATATTTATATTATATGATGATAATGAAGTTATTTTTCAGCAACAAAATTTATTTATACTTATATTTTTCTACAACCAAAATCAAATGCAAATTAATTTTATGAACATTATATAATTTTTAAATGATTCTGACTTCAACTTTGGAGCACCACCGCTGCAATGTGGATCTATGAGGTAGCGGAAAACCCTTTTTGTATAAATGTGTATATGCTCGCGGTCCAGCCGCATGCAAACATATAGCACTGGAAATGTCTTTCCAACACCATTGAACTCTATTAGGAGACAATACCATTTTTTTCATTTGTCCGTCCGTAAAAATGTTCTTCATTTCGTGTATTATTTTGTTCGCCTGCAAAACTTGATGTTTAAGCTCCTTGTTTTCAGCTTCTAGAGCCCTTAACTTTTTAATATAGCTTTTCGTTTCTAATTCATTCATATACACTGTAATTTAAAAAAAATGTTAAAAAGAATCAAAATACATTGAACTCGAATGAACTGTGTGCATACATTCACTGCATCGCACAATCGGACAAGAGAATTTATTGATCTTTTGCAATAAACTATTTTCCAATTATGCAATGCACTCACAGTACATAAAAGTTTTTTTTTATTATATATACATACATAACTTATTTATGTAACATGCAACTTACTTGCTTTGCGTTCCTTCATCCTTTACACGATCTCCATCTTTTGTTAAAGTGTCAATAAATGATTCACGTTCATCTTCAATCCAAACCCACGCATCATTCCTAAAAACGTTGGACTATAAATATTTAATCTTTCTTTATTTAATTCAATAACACTTACTCCAAACTTGAAATTATGTTTTCAGCATCGATGGCACTTTTTTCTTCAACCTGGAATTGGTTTACGTTCGGACATCTAAAAAAAATATTTGTAAGAGCATTACATATTTATCACATGAAAACAAAACACTTACATATTTTCAACACCTTGCTTAATTGGCTAAGCATTGGGCATCAACGTGTTTTTGCCTCCAACATGAATGACACTGGAAAGATAACAATGGTCACTGCATAATCCAGCCCGAGCTGAAAGTTTATGCCACAAATTTTTGACCACTTTATCCTGGTCTCAAAGTTTCGAGGAACTCGGAAGAAACTTCCAGTTCCCTTACAAAATTTTTTTTGGCACACTGCGCATGTACGTATTTTTATTATTGTAATTATTTTAATTATTTAATAACCACTCTTCTTAACTTTTTTACAGAACAATGTTTCCTAAATACACAACCACTTTTCTTAACTTTTTCCAAAAGTAAACAAACTTTGACGTTCGGCTCAAAAAATACGTTACAAATTCTTGTATCAGCTGACCGGCGAATATGCTAACGAGTCTACCTAGTAATGTGTTTGCCTTGATGTTTACTTTGCAGTCTTTAAAAATATCGTTGAAACTTTGTTTCTCTTCTTGACATATAAAGTTTACTTTCAGACATGCTGTGCTCTTTTATTCTACAATTCTGCAGTTTTATACAGCTTAACAAATTCATCACTGATGCCATAACTAGGTGGCATTACTACGTGGTGGTATGGATAAAATCAAGTAAGATGAAAACATTCTCATTTAATTTAACTACAGCTGTTTGGTTGTTTTCCACAGGGATGGAGTTCTTGTGGAATTAAATTTTTTTTAATAACCTTGAAAAATATTTTTATAACTTTCGAATATGTTATTTTCGTGGTCAAAAGTTTTGGTGTACTTTTGGAAAAGATACGTATATTTTTATAAATTTATGAAACCAGTTTTCCCTCCCTGGCTTTCTCATTTTTTTTCTCAATTAGTTTTCTGTCCTCACTTGCAATTTTAAAAACTTCTGTTTTGAAATTGCATTAGTGTTCACATTATGCAATTCTAGATTTGCAATATTTATTTTTCTAATGCTTCTTTTCGCTTACAATACCAATAAACCTACATCAAAATTCAAGTCGAATATTGAGAATTGTAACACACATTAAACAGTGTCTCACCGTTTGCGCAAACAATTCGAGAATACAGCAACAACAATTTAAAGTGTGGACGGGGACTATATTTGTCAAGCCTTTAGTCCCCGTCCATATTGTGAAACATTTGCTGCAAAACTTTTGAGTTTGTGGACGAGAAGGGGAAGAGGAGTGGAAGTATGTACCCTGTTTCATGTACATGCAGCTTTTGTTGAATTTCTTATTTGCATCTTTTGAGATGAGGTGTATTTGACGTTTCATTTTATTTCTTTTCGTTTGGTATACTGTTAACTTCTATCATAATAATAGCTACCCTGTTTTATTTTTAATTTTTTGTGAAATATAATCAAAAATTTAAAAAAAAAATATAAAATTATATAAAAATTATTATATAATTTTTCTTCTTAGCGTCCATTTTGCTTCAATTTATACCTTGTGCTTCAAATGTCTATCCAAAAAAAAATATTCACACCTTCTATCACAGGGTAGTTATTTTATATTTACATTCGGTATTGAGAAATGTCAAAAAAAATTAAAGAAAGAAGATAGAAGGAAGGAATAAAAAATACTAAACATGAAGCAAAAGTTTCATGTATGGACACTGCTGAAGCTTCAAAAGAGAATTCAAAAAAGTTTTGCAGCAAATGTTTCACAATATGGACGGGGACTTATGCTTTGTAAAATCGCCAAATTAGATAATTGCAAAAAGTAATCTCTTTTCAGTAAACTGCAGCAAACTTCATATATCCGGTCGTACTATTTCTTCTTTTTAAAGACATGTGGGTAAATTTTGTTCATTTTTCAATAGCCTGCATCAGGTGCTAGTTCATATTTGCAGTGGCGAAAAAGTTGGTCTTAAATTTTCTATAATACAAGGTAATTGAAAAGAAAAATAATTTTCCCAGTAAGAATTGCAGGAATGATGAGTGTTCACTAGCTGAATTTAAGTATTTTTTTTTTAAAAATACAAACTAACATTTTGAGGATAGATAAGAACGGCCAACTGATTTAATTTTAATTTTTGGCATTGTCAATTTTTTTTAAATAAATTCTGCGTTTGTTTATAAATTTTTTTTTTTTAGACAATCTGCTGAAATTTCGTGTGAAATATGTAATATGAGGTTAGTAAATTTTAATTTGCTTATGTTATACAAATTTATAATGATGATAATTTGTATCTGATTGAGTATGTGCTGATCACAAACATTCAGATTAAACCAAAAGGATTCTGAAATTCGGAAAGAGAAAAAGATCCATGTGCTCAAAATCGTTACTACATTAAATTTTTTTTTTTTTTAGACAACCTGTTGAAATTTCGTGTGAAATATGTAATATGTGGTAAATATGAGGTTAGTAAATTTTAATTTGCTTATGTTATACAAATTTAGAATGATGATAATTTGTATCTGATTGAGTATGTGCTGATCACAAACATTCAGATTAAACCAAAAGGATTCTGAAATTCGGAAAGAGAAAAAGATCCATGTGCTCAAAATCGTTACTACATTAAATTTTTTTTTTTTTTAGACAACCTGTTGAAATTTCGTGTGAAATATGTAATATGTGGTAAATATGAGGTTAGTAAATTTTAATTTGCTTATGTTATACAAATTTAGAATGATGATAATTTGTATCTGATTGAGTATGTGCTGATTACAAACATTCAGATTAAACCAAAAGGATTCTGAAATTCGGAAAGAGAAAAAGATCCATGTGCTCAAAATCGTTACTACATTAAATTTTTTTTTTTTTTTTTTTAGACAACCTGTTGAAATTTCGTGCGAAATATGTAATATGTGGTAAATATGAGGTTAGTAAATTTTAATTTGCTTATGTTATACAAATTTAGAATGATGATAATTTGTATCTGATTGAGTATGTGCTGATCACAAACATTCAGATTAAACCAAAAGGATTCTGAAATTCGGAAAGAGAAAAAGATCCATGTGCTCAAAATCGTTACTACATTAAATTTTTTTTTTTTTTTTTTTAGACAACCTGTTGAAATTTCGTGCGAAATATGTAATATGTGGTAAATATGAGGTTAGTAAATTTTAATTTGCTTATGTTATACAAATTTAGAATGATGATAATTTGTATCTGATTGAGTATGTGCTGATTACAAACATTCAGATTAAACCAAAAGGATTCTGAAATTCGGAAAGAGAAAAAGATCCATGTGCTCAAAATCGTTACTACATTAAATTTTTTTTTTTTTTTTTTTAGACAACCTGTTGAAATTTCGTGCGAAATATGTAATATGTGGTAAATATGAGGTTAGTAAATTTTAATTTGCTTATGTTATACAAATTTAGAATGATGATAATTTGTATCTGATTGAGTATGTGCTGATCACAAACATTCAGATTAAACCAAAAGGATTCTGAAATTCGGAAAGAGAAAAAGATCCATGTGCTCAAAATCGTTACTACATTAAATTTTTTTTTTTTTTTTTTTTTTTTAGACAACCTGTTGAAATTTTGTGTGAAATATGTAATATGAGGTTAGTAAATTTTAATTTGCTTATGTTATACAAATTTAGAATGATGATAATTTGTATCTGATTGAATATGTGCTGATCACAAACATTCAGATTAAACCAAAAGGATTCTGAAATTCGGAAAGAGTAGAAGAATCATGTGCTCAAAATCGTTACTACATTAAATCTTTTATTTCAGTTGGGTCGTTAAGACAAATTTTTGGTAACAGATCGCAGCATGCTGTGAGCGGAAGGTAAGTGCTCAAGTTTTTTTTTTTGTTTATTATATACATAGTATATTTTAAAATCTCTCTACTGAGAAGAGCCCAACGATTTTACTAAATTGTTATATTTAGATCCTTTTGTATATAACAAAGCCGTTGATATTAATCTATTTCTCATTTTTCCAGTAATGTTTAAATCACCAGCTGTCTGTATTACATTGGCACTTAAATAGTACAATGGGTATGTACTACGTATATATTTTAAACTTCCAACCGTACAATGATGATTAATTTACCCTGAATGAAATAAATGTTGATATCAAGTTCAAATTAAACCAAAAGGATTCTGAAATTAAAAAAAAAAAAAAAAAATCGTTACGTAAAGTCTTCTTTCAGTTGGACCTTCAGGAAGAAATTTTAGCAAAAA
Organism: Dexiosoma caninum; assembly: GCA_963924685.1. Classification (NCBI taxonomy): domain Eukaryota; kingdom Metazoa; phylum Arthropoda; class Insecta; order Diptera; family Tachinidae; genus Dexiosoma; species Dexiosoma caninum. The sequence continues at coordinate 63,152,651 of OZ004729.1, forward strand.
AGATAGCACATTCCGAAAATAAGGTAAATGTTGAAGATTTTTGTTTTTTTGTTGATTATAATTATATGATGATATATCCTAAATTCAGGATCCCTCTACTGAGAAGAACCCAATTTAAACAATCATGCTGTTAACGATTTGACTGACTTTTTTTGTTATATTTAGATCCTTCTGCACGGAACAAAGTTATTGCTAATAATGTGTTTCTCTTTTTTTCAGTAATACTTAATGACATCTTCAAAATGCCATGCGCTCTTTTTGATTATATACTGGAGTGGGTACGTACTACGTTTATATATTCATATACATATATATATATATATATATATTTTAAAATTGAGACCTTATAATGATGACAAATTTAACCTGAATGAAATCTATGATGATATCATAATCGACTTAAACCAAAAGGATTCTGACAATTTCTAGTTGAAAATTACATTTGTCTACATTTCGCTTATAAAATAGCATTAAATTTTATGCTTTCTATTTCAGAATGTGGTTTGCTGATCGTGGTTTCATATCATTTTTGATCTGACAGGTAATTTCTATTTTTAAAGTGATTTTTGTTTTGGTACTAGTAGCTTTTGTAGATAGTATTCCAATAATTAGATTTCTATAAGAAAATTATGATGTTTCATTTATAGTATAGTTCATTTGAAATAATTATGTAACTAACTTTCAACTGATTAAAGTAAAATATAAAGTTAGACTGTGCTCATAATGTCGAACAAGTATAAACCAAATGAATTCTAATTCCACAGGTGACGGTGACGAATATTACACGGAACCGCTTGTACATACCTGTTGTATCCTATTTTAAGAACATGAAAGGATATAAATAAATGAACTAATTTAATTAAAAAAATTAATTGTTTTAATTTATATATGATTGTATTCGTTATTTGTGTGGTCAAGGGTCGGCTTTATGTAAGCAATGGCTGCGTGCCTTGAGTTTTAAGTTTATCGGTACCAAAATGTAGCCTTAAATCTACATGCGGCAAAGTTTTTACTTTAAAGCTTAATTGACGTTTAGTAAAAATGGTGAATTTAAATTTGAGGTTACATCGTAGTGACAGAAAATGCGCATTGTACTCAACTGGTATCGGAGATCAACTGTTTTTTTTTCCTTTATTCAAATTAGGGAAGTAATTTCTTCACAGTATTGTGATAAATTAACTCTGAACTTGAACATGACAAAATTTGTTTAGTTGAAGTAAAAGTAATTTGAAATCACTTCAATTTGAATGTTTAGTGTTCTACATTCTACTTTTGACATTTCATTTACTTTTTGTTTTCGAACATTAATTCGTAGTGAATTGCCATGTTCTATAAACTACTTTAATTTGAAAAGAAGTGGTTTAAAAATATTTTTTTGAGACTGTTCCTTTGTTAATATCAGCACTGAATTTTCATTGATCTCGCTATATTTTTAGTTTAAATTTTTATTTTTTTTTATAAAAAACATACTTTAAGATTTATTAAATAATAAAATTCATATAAAAAAATCAAAGATGTTATCTTATTAACTAAAGTCGGTTGGCGATATCATCTCTTATTGAAGTGGCTACGGAATCAGTTATTAATTCATTCCAATCATTGTCATGAATTTCATTTCTTAATATATATACCAAACTTTTGCATAAAATGACGCTTGGACAAATTAAGCTCATCGTCGCTCATGATCAATGTGATCCATCTAGCACAAAATGTGCCTTTCTAAAATGAGAAGCACGCGATTTAAAATTTTGCACGTGGTACTTCGGGCTAAAGCCACATCGCTGTCTTTTCCAACACCTCGTTGAAATCCGCCTTCTGCTAAAAGTCTTAATGTAGCAGCAAGCTGTATTTGTGCCGGTATGGAAGAAACAGGCAGCCTACATTTTATAGAATTTAAAAGAAGATTAAAAGCATCCTTGTTAATGCGGTAATACTGTAAAAACCTAAATACGTATATAATTATAATTTAAAATTTTCATTGAAAATATACACATCATGTATGCATGTGTACTTATATGGCGTCATTTATATCCAAAGGATTTGAGTGGTCTCGCAGAATCCTCCTCTGCACTTTTGCTGCCGCGAATTCATTGTTTTGAAGCACCATGGACACTAATATCACATTCATTGTTTAATTATTAATTATTCCTGAATATTTTTTTACGAATTCTTAAACTTTTATGCGAAAAAACATTCAATAATTTAATTATGTATAAAGTAAAATTTTATTTTTAAAATCAGCTGTTACTATTTCTGTTTTCGAACTTCATTTCAAATGAGAAAATGTAACACCAAACCACTTCTTTTGCAGAACACCAAAAATGAAAAGTTTACTTTTCAAAACGTATTTTATTTTCATTCCACTACTTTTGTGGAACATGCCTGATTATAGAGGTAATTTTAATTTGTTATCAGTTTTAGAACTTAGAATAAAATGGGGTTGAAACAAAAGTGATCACCCTTGGGAGCAAGGCAAATTCATTACCAGGTAAACTCTAGCTGATTCAACGATTTGTAAAGTATTTTAACGCCGAATGTCAGTTTGTGAAAAAGTTAACAAAAGTAGTTATAAGTAGTTTAATATTGTAATAATAAGAATGCAATATATATATATTACTTTTTGTAATAATAAATTTAACTCATATTACACTAATTGTAATGTATTGTAATAAAAAACCTTTCTTTATCAAGATTTATTAATAAATTTGCTTTGTTTCTTTATTGTATTTTGATTTTAACAAAATTACTTGGTAGTACTACTCAATCTCAAATTTTTAGTTTTGTTTAGTAGTATCTTATACTTAATTGTCAAAATTTGTTTACATTTTACTAATTTTTTTAATTTGAGAGCGCGAGCTATTAACAATTTTAATTTTTTTACTGTGGGTTATTAATACAAGGTTACCGCAAGGCGAATTCGTAAAATTTTTTGTATACATGTATTTTGTTAAATATAACTTAACCTAAAAAGAAAGTGTTAAATTAGTGGAATATGAGTTCAAATTAAATTAATTATTACAAAAAGTAATACATTTTGAATTCATATTATAGTATTAAATTATTTACAACCAGTATTCTTAACTTTCTCACAAAAGTAAACAAACTTTGACGTTCGGTTCAAAAAATACGTTACTCATTCTTGTATCAGCTGACGGGCGAATTTGCTAGTGGGTTTACCTGGTAATGAATTTGCCTTGCATTGAGTAGTACTCTTCTGTTTTTGACATCCCAAAGTTAATTTACACAAACAAAATGCCTGTTGTTCCTTGTTGTAGAGCTGCACGGACCTAATAAATAGACCTTGTCACAGTTCAAGGCGTCTTCAACAAGGTGGTGTTGAATGGAGTTGTACTACCAAACACGTTGTTTGTTCTGGATATGTAAAAAAAAACGAATGCAAATATTACAAAACAATGTGTTTTTACATTTGTTGTACAAACGTAGGTACAGCAAAATATTGCCGCCTGTTTTAACAACCCCACAATAGGTCTGTACGTTTATTTTCTGGGAAAGTTCGGTAAAATGAGAGTAAGCTATAATTACTCTCAATAAGAGAGCAAAATGTACAAAAGTAAGAAAACGAAAAAACCATAAAATTTACCAGAAACAAAGAAATGTCAATTTTTTACAGCTCTGTTTATATCGGAGATGATATTTGACAATTTTAAAATTGTACTTTTTTGACCCCATATGTACTAAAAACATAAAAGTTGTGTTAAGTTTTACTATTATTAACTATTAGTAACAGAAAGATAAAATAAAATGAGTTCTTGAATATTGAGAATTTGTTTCGAAATCAATCAAATTAAAGTAATACTGAAGAAGTTCCTATTACTCGAGACAACCAACGTGTTGTTGAATAGTTAAAAATTAATGCAGTTCATTACAAAAGTATTCTTGAATTTTCGCAAATTCATCCATTTTACAGAAATGATAATTTTACTCGTTTATAAACTTATAATTCGGACTATAGTTTTTGAAACTCCGTACGACTGAGTTTAGACGAGAAAACATTTAGTTTGGCAGCATGTTACGGGTGTGGAAAAGAGCATCGTTTTTGTGTTCGGTACTCGGCGACACGTTTTAACAACGACATATGCTGTCTTTGCTGATGGATAAAATTAATTTTTATGCGAATCCCTGAATAGTTTGTTTTAATATTTGTATATTTTAAATAATTGTGGGCAATTATATTAAGAAAAAATTCACAGATGATGGCCCACTCCAAGGTTCTGATGGATATTTCTATTTTATATTATATTACATTTCTTTTTTTTTCATATACATATGTACATATAAGAATATTGAAATAGAATCAACGTAAAGAATTGAAATAAATAGTGTTTCATTTCTATTAGGATATCCGTGTACAGTGAGCGATATATATGCATCAACGCTGACTATCCTATGCACACAGAAGTTTCGGTAATTTTTCTTATATCAGTCGCTTTTTATCAGTGAGAGTGAGAAGTGAAGTGCTAAGAATTTTTTTTAGTTCAAAAATAATATAATAAACAATATAAATTAAACAACAACATATAGCATACCAAATACCGCTAGTTTTTATTTTATGTTGTTTTTGCTCTGCTTTACTTGCTGTATATTTTTCTTTTTTTACCCAGCAAACAAAAATTAATTAATAAATAAATAAATAATAAATGAGCCATGATGGCTTAAATATAAGCCCTAGTCGTTCAAGTGTTCCCGAAAGGAATATATACGTAACAACGAAATCGGATGAAGGTAAAACTCGTTCAAGCAACAACTTAATGAAGAGTGTGGACAACAGTAATTACGTTTCCATTAAAACACCCAAGCGAACACAATCAGAGTCAGATTGCTCGCGATCTAAAGAGGATCCAAAAACATCATTCGCAGCCTTAAAAACGCCCTTAGACGGTACATTGCCTCCGAATTCGGTTAAGGAAAAGGCACAAACCGGTATGGACAGGTACGTAATAGTGACGAAAAGGAAACGTAGCCCGAAATCGGCCAACATCGCATCTCAACATAAGGTAGCTAGAGATTCGGAAACCGCTAGCGTTGCTTCTCAAAACCGATTTGCAATTCTGGGTAATGACGATAACGTTCCTACGACCTCGGGTAAATCCCCAAAACCACCTCCAATATATCTAAGACAGGCAAGCTCGAACATTATAATAAAAAACTTAATAAAAACTATCGGTGAGAACTCTTTTTACACCGTGCCGGTAAGACGCGGTAAAATCAGTGAAACGAAAATTCAGGTCCTAACAGAAGACAATTATCGAAAAGTTGTAAAGACGTTTGAGGAAACAAAAAAAAGCTTTTACACTTATCAGCTTAAAAGTGAAAAAGGCCTTAAGTGATCATAAAAGGTGTTGACCCCAGTGTTGCTACAAAGGAAATAAAGGACAGCCTGGAGAGTCTAGGCTTTAAGGTAAAAAATGCAATAAACTTAATAAATAAAGAAAAGGTACCACAGCCCATCTTTCGTGTCGAAATTGAGTCAGATAAAAAAAAATTAAAGAAGGGTGAAGTTCACCCAATATACAACGTGAGATATCTGTTGCATCGTAGGGTGACAATAGAGGAACCTTACAAGAGATCAGGACCTGTGCAATGCCAAAACTGCCAAGAATTTGGCCATAGTAAGACATACTGCACGCTACATGCTGTCTGTGTAGTGTGTGGCGACCTACATAGTACAGCAAACTGCAAAAAGCCAAAAGGTGACCCGAAGGCCAAAAAATTCAGCAACTGTGGCGAAAACCATACCGCAAATTATAGAGGGTGCAGAGTCTACTCTCTCGTTAGAAGCTCGTCAAACCAGATACGAAATGTTGCTTCCCGAACACAAGAACAGCTCGTTACCAATGATTACCCTCAGCTGCCGACATCAAATAATCAACAAATTTTATATGCGAACATTCTAAAAGCAACTTCAGCCACGCCTCTAACGCGCAGTGCCCTGAAGACAAACAATAACACCACAAACATCAGCTCCAAGCCTACAGTGCAGCCACAACCCATAAATTCCAGCCAAATGGAAACCAAAATAGAAATGTTGGTGCAAACAGTTCAAAATTTCGTTAATACCATGTTGCCAATGATGCAAACACTGATAAATATGCAAACTGCGCTTTTGCAGGCTGTACCAAAAAGTCCATGAACTGCCTAAGGTTATGTTTCTGGAACGCTAACGGCATACGCCAACAAAAAAAACGAACTTGAGCACTTCCTAGCGGATGAACAAATCGATGTTATGCTCATTGCCGAAACTCATTTAACACCTAGAAGTGTTTTTAAGGTAATAGGCTATACATTTTATGACGCCAAAGATCCCCGTGGTAGAGCATGTGGGGGCTCAGCTATATTAATAAAGAACAGAATAAAGCACTACTTAGTGGGTGCAGTCAGCAAAGACTATCTTCAAGCAACTTCGATCTGTCTTGAAGAATTTTTCAAAGGCTTAGTTATATCGTCAATTTACTCGCCTCCGCGGTTTTCAATTGCTGAGGATCAGTACTCTGAATTCTTTAAATCGTTGGGCAATAGTTTCCTAGCTGCTGGCGACTTTAATGCAAAGCACACGTATTGGGGATCACGCCTGATTACCCCAAAAGGTCGCGTTTTATACAACGTAGTTTCCAAAATGTGTTTGACGGTGGCCTCAAGCGGACAACCAACATATTGGCCAACTGATCGTAACAAAATACCTGATGTCATAGATTTCGCAATCACAAAGGGCATTGCAGCTAAATCCATTCTTGTTGAATCTTCTGTTGACTTATCATCAGATCATTCACCAACTATAATTACAATATCACTCTCACAAAACTCACACGCGACTGAGATAGCTGAAAAAATAAAAACATACACAAATTGGTTGAAATTTCGCAAATACCTTGCTACTCACTGCTGTCAAAACGTATTACTTCGTACACCAGACGATGTAGATGCAATTCTTACACAACTGGACGAAAGTCTCAAGCTGGCGGCACAGCACGCTATTATTAATTCACGCAAAATTAGGCAAGACAAAATTTGCTCCACAGCCATCGAATTATTATTAACTGAAAAAAGAAGAGCTCGAAGAGAGTGGCAGCTTTATAGATCCCCTCAACTCAAAAGAAAACTAATAGAGTGTACCAAAAAGCTAAGAGAGATGTTACAATCCAAATAATACAAAAACTGATTATTTAAATTAGTATCTTAAAGGTCTTGCTGCATTCCAGACCATCAGTTTGGCTTTCGAAGTAAACACAGCACAACTGAGCAAACACATAGACTTGTGAATGTTATAAAGCATACCCTAGAAGAAAAAAAGTACTGCTCAGCCCTCTTTATCGATGTTTCCCAAGCTTTTGATAAAGTGTGGCATAAGGGATTAATATATAAACTGACCCAGTACCTTCCTGAAAATATTTGTAAGCTACTGGAAAGTTACCTGCTTTGTCGCAAATTTATTTTAAAACAAGGTGATTGGCTGTCATCACCGCAGCCGATTGAAGCTGGAGTTCCCCAAGGCAGCATATTAGGTCCATTGCTGTACTTGATATACACCGCAGATTTGCCAACAGTCGCTAACATCCATACCTCAACTTTTGCCGATGATACAGCTTTCTTAAGCATTCACGAAAGTGCTGACGAAGCATCTCGTCGCCTACAGCACCAAACTTCGCAGCTGGAAAGCTGGCTAAAAAAATGGCGAATCAAAGTTAATGAGAATAAGTGCGTACATATAACCTTCACCCTGCGCAGAGACACATGTCCTCCTATTCTGATCAACAACCAGTTAATACCTCAACGTTTGGAGGTCAAGTATCTAGGGATGCACATTGATAGACGGCTAACATGGAAACAGCACATCGATGCAAAATGAACTCAAATGAAATTAAAAGCAACTCAACTAAATTGGCTTATTGGTCGAAATTCTGTGCTAAAACTGGACTGTAAGCTTTTGCTTTACAAAGCAATTTTAAAACCAATATGGAGCTATGGTATCCAGCTATGGGGCACTGCCTCAGCTTCCAATATAGAAAAAATTCAAAGGTGTCAAAACAAAATACTGAGAATGATAACAGATGCGCCGTGGTATATAAAAAATTCTAACATACACAAGGATTTAAATATTCCGACAGTCAAACAAGAGATAACAACATACGCAACGTCATACCTAACCAAACTCCAAGATCATCCAAATATACTAGCCCGAAATATTTTAAGCGAAAGAGGGTTCATTCGACTGAAAAGAAGGGATACTCTTTCCCTAGCTCGAACGTAGTAGACGCGGAAATAAAACTATACGAGCAATAAATAATTTTGTACAGCTAGGCTGTACTTAATAATAATTAGCAATTAGTTCTTAAGATTTGAATACCTATTGTTAGTTCAATTGATTTTGAAGATTCAATAAATAATATATATTGTGTAAAAAAAAAAAAAAAAAAAAAATTTTTTTTATATTGCCCTTAAGAAAATGATATAAACTTTGTTCTACGTAATGACCAATAATTCTGTCAGCAATGACGGTCATATCACCGGTCAAATGACCGTCAATGTTCTTGTTGGGCAGCTAAACTTATTAGCTATTTCGCTGGTCACATCATTCAACAGGCCAAACGTTAAAGTTTGTGAAAAAGTTGTGGAAAGTGGTTGTGAATAATTTATTAATTAAATATTATATTAAGAAAAATCGAAAATATATTTAATATAATTAATTTAAATTACTGAACAACGTATAATCATATGAATATACCTTGGTACTTAATATTTAGTGTAGTAAAGTAGTACTTTTGCAATGAAAAGTGTACTGAAAAAAGTACAATTGTACGAGCTTGATTATCCCTGATTTTCATTGAAAGTTAATGTGATTGATGACAGTTTACAGAAAAAAAACTATTTGTGAAAGAATTTATTTAAAAAAACAAGAATTGAAAGAATTTATTTAATTATATTTATTTTTCAGCGATGGTCTTTTTTATGAAAAGTTTTTAACAATTATTTATTTTTCAATATTTCGCTACCAAATAGGTAGCATCGTTAGGAAATAATAATTTGTATTAACAAAAATATTTATTTAAAAAAATGGTATTTTTTATGAAAAGTTTTTAACAATTTATGGTATAAATAACAAAAATGTTTGTAATTAATTATTGTTAAGAAAAATTTTTAACACACAACTTTTTTAATGTCTGTCAGATGTTTGGGACATTTGTAATTTTGCTTTGTTATATTCAAAGTTTATTATAAACAAACTGATTGCTTGTTCTTCATGCCCAAAATAGCCCGAAGAAAAAGTACGGGCATTCTCGTGCGTGAAGAACAAGAGCATTAGTCTCTCAAAACCTCTCTCATTTACTAAATTTTTGCATAAGAAAACGCTTCTGTGCGGGCGACCAATTTTGAGTAAACGAACAGACCTATTGTTTGATACGCCTTGTACCAGTTGTTGAAAATAGAAATTTATTTTTTTTTATTTTGTTAGGGGTTTTGACGACTTTATCTGGTAACACTACCTATATATAGTTTTTTACAATTGGAATAAATTTTAATTAAATAAAAGTTGCAGTGAGACAGTTTATTGTTACAAAATTATAATGGTGAACAAGTTCGATACGCAAAAAACGAAACACCAACTGTTTCATCTGAGTATAAGCCTTGGATACCTATTTATTTGTATGACCTACATTCATTACCGCAGCAATTGGGCGTATTTGGGTAGCTTTTGGGATTCGCTTATTATACCCATAGTGTTTATGGGAGAGATGTTAAAAGTTATTCTTTGTTGCCACTATGGACGCCATGCCGACCTAACTGTTAATCGGAAACAAAAACAGAAGAAACCTTCATATTTTACACCGAAAGATTTGGCTGGTGGACTGCTGCTGCAATTTTTGAGTACTGTGTTGTACGGTTTTATTTGTATAATTTTGGGTGCTCCCGTCTTACACAACTATGAGCAGACATTTGTACTCTCACTACTGTTAACACTGTTGTCTGTGTCACCTACCATTTTGCTTTTGGGTGGAGATGGTGCTCTACAAGTGTGCTTTTGTGAGAAACCAGATTTTTTGACAAAAAGTGAAGAAACGGCTTTGGATCTTTTTAAGTACAATGCTCTCGGCGGTATTTTAGGAGCGTGGGCTGGATCAGTTGTGTCCCCTTTGGATTGGGATCGCGATTGGCAGTCATATCCCATACCTAATGTTATAGGAGCCCTCTTAGGCAGTGCCATAATTAACATATATGCATGTTCTTGTGTTTTGTATGCTACCGCCAAAGCTATATGTAAGTAAAAAAAGAGCATAAGAAACTGAAGGGTTACTCTGTAATTCGAAGCGAAACGAAAATTATTCACATTTGAATGTTATTTATATTAGTATGCAACATTTTCTTTCGATTCGAATTTAGACTAAAGCCCCAGCATATTTCCCTTGGATGTAGTCAAATTTAACAAATAATTTTTAAGAATGTAAGAAGTCAAATAAAAGAAAATGATACCTAAGTATTATTCCGATCCGTTGCCAATCGATTTTCTTCGCAAAAAAAGACTGGACTTCACCGTACTGCTTAATTTGCAAAACAAAGAAAGATATACATAAATATTTGGAATTTAACACAGTATTTTCCACAATAGGCAGTACATACATACATGTACTGTTAATTACTCTATGAAAAATATTTAAGTATGTATATTTATCAACTAAGAAGATGACGTGAATTGACTATCAAGCCAGTGCGATTTGACAGTGAATATCTTCAAAAAAAAAGGGCGCCATTAACAGTTTTATCAAACAAAAAAACATTCACAATTCACTAGATTTTGTGTGACAAATAGTTAATTATCCACCTCATTTGCATAATTCCTATGGAAGTCATTGGTACGATTTGGACGCTTTGTAGTTTTTACAAAAAATATTTATAAATTAGTCGCAATCCATTTAATGTTTTGTTTAACAAATGTATTTTCAAATTTGGTAAAAATATAAACAAAATGGTAAAAAGCAGCGTGTAATATTATGGAAATAAATTGCAGCTGATTGCTATTTAATTTCTTGTGGGGTCGGTCTACAAACTGTGAAACACGCAGTGCAATGTTAAACAAAACTATGTAATTCGTAATGAAAATCTTAAAAATATTTCAAAATTTATTTATAGTAATAAACATTTATTAGAGCTTAGTTTGAGGTTGGCGATGGATGGTAGTCTGCACGTTGACTACACAACCAAAAAACAGAGCTGACCCCAGTTTCAGACAAAAAAATTTTAAAATAAAAATAAACATCTCGCATTTTTCTCATGTGTATTAGTGTGTCAGTTTTTGTCGGAAGGTTTCAGTGGCGAAGGCATAGTCACTGGTCACTGAACAATACCGGCTTCAGCTGATAGCAATCTACAATCACATCAGAACGCCCTCCTTCGTCGGTATTGTGTAGCACCGGCGAAGTAAAATAATAATAAAAAATAAATGGCTACTAAACCGAAGCTTCAGCACTGCTACGAGTATAAAAACAAAAAGAACGTGCGAAAGCAGAGTTGCAAAATAATTAATTAAGCTTCACCTCCTGTCGTTTCTCCTACTATCCCTGTCCTATAGTTCCCAGCACAATGCTTCGCATGTGTAGGAGTCATCTCCTGAGTGCTGGTCCTAGATAAAAAAAAAAAATTATGATAAAGCTCCATAGAACTATATAAGCGCAAAAGGAAATATTCAGATATTTTATGAATTTAAATAATTTCCAAAGTGTAATTATTTATTAAACTTTATTCTCCGATTGTATATTTCCTTTTTAATATTTAACTCGTAAATTTCATTTTATTGTTCAATAGTTCATTTGTTTTTAATAAATCATTTTCAATGAAAAGTTTTTAAAATGGCTTAGTATTACTATATAAAAAATAAATAAATAAATAAAATACATATTTTCCCCACATTTACTTTTCAATGTTCACTATTTCCTCAAAATATAGCATTTGTTTACATCCTCGCTCTCTCACCCTTTAGAACAGCTGCTAATTTTATTCAGTTTAGGCGCAATTGACTTACGATTCGGTTTTTCGGTGCAAGTGCTGTGAAAATTGTTAGTTTTCGTCGAATATAGAACAGAAAATTAATTAATTATTCTTTTAAAATATGGTTGATGCATTGTCTAATGTGTATGTTCAAAAATCCATCAATAAGTGCAACAAAAATTTACAACAAACAATGTGTAAAGTTATGAAAATTTATTGTAGGCGGTCGCTCTTTTCTGTTGCTGGTGGTTTTTTTTGTTTGTACAAAGTTTGATGGTGTTATTGTACTGTTAATGGAAATGTTAAGCAGAAATTATATGGATATAAATGTGTTCGTCGCGTGTGTTTATGTTTATTAAAATATCATAATAATCATAAAAAATGATATGGAAGGAAATATGTACATACATACATCTAAATTAAATTCGGAGGAGTTGAAAGCACGATCAAGGTAATCTTTAATTAGGTTTAATTTGTTTTTAAGGATTTTTGGAGTTGGAGAACACGATATATTTTTGTGATGGTACAAATTCCTAAATTGGCATTACGTTTGTGGGTACCAAGAAACACCACTATATCGTTAATAATTGAAATTGTATTATTTTTAAAAACTTTAACGTGCCGCCCTACCTTGACAAGGTATTGTAAATTTGACTTGCCTGAATTAACCAATACTGGTTTCTAAGAAATTCTTAAAACGAAATTTCATCTCTCTCAAATTACAATGTGTAAAAACAGAATTTATTGATTTCATTGTGGCTATTTTAATAATATTGTATTTATAGGTACATACTAGGTACATATATAAACTAATCGATTAATTATATCACGTTTTGTATTGTTTAAGATTTTGTGTCATCCTCCAATAGGCACCTTTGACCCACATACGTAACATTTTGTTCCCAAAAATCATCTTCGTCATCGTCAAATGTTTGCAATTGCTCAGCTTTGATTTTATTATCCACTAACACTTCAGCAATTGCAGTTTGTTTCTTTTGCGAAAATTCCGCAATAGACAAGTGTTTATCTTGATCCTTGTCAAGATTTTTAAATTGTTTCAATTCACTGGTTAAAGGGCACGATTTCTTGTCATACAGATACTTTAGTTGTACAAAATGTTGGCCATATGCCAAACGTTGTATGGAATTTTGAACGATAGCTGAGGTCCAGCAAACAGCCACTGTGGTGTGCGGTTCATATGACGACACTATATTATTAAATTCTTCTGTTGTTATGTTTGTATTGAAATAAATGGTTTCATGGTTGGCCAAAAAGCTATACATTTCCGAGATGATTGGAATGTTTGGTTCAGGATGACAGGATTTAGTTTTCATGGCTGTTATATCCATATAAGAGAGGCGTGATTGGAGCATTTCTTGAGTTGGCAGAGGCGATAATATTGGTTTAGGAGACTTAAGTAAGCGGCATTGAAAACTGGCTGCCTTGGATGATTTAAGGCAGTGTTCTAAAAAATTGAATACATAATAACAACAAAAAGTTGCTAAATAGTTAAAATTTCCAAATCTTGAACGGACTAAAGTTTTTATAAATAAAGCAATTACCTCCTAAAATTCCGGCAGTTATCTCAACTTGATTCATAACTAAAAAATTAATTAAACAAGGCTTACTAACGATGTAAATGAAATAATAACAATAATAATAGATTTAGGTACTTACGATAAAACTTGTTTTTATCTAATTTAAATTCATCGCTATACAAGGCCAATGCGTTAATATACAATTCCGACATTAAGGGATGATGCAATTTGTTTTCATTGCGCACCTCAACATTAAGACCCAACTCGCAGCTAACCGCATTACTTAGCACACAACTAGTCTCAGTGTGTAAACATTCATGTATATTAAATTTCCAAATATGACGTACCAAACGGTATTTCAAGTTAGAATCCGTTGCAGGTATTGCATAATAAAAAAGCAAACGTAAAGTTTGCTCACCCTTATCGTAGGGTGCTTGTAGCCAGGCTGTTATTGAAGTTGTTTCTTGAGCATTTAATGCTACTTTATCAGCATTTCGATGTTTCAGTAAACGAAAAACATGTTGCTTACGAATCTCTTGGTCTTTTACAAGCTTTTCGTTGCTTAAATTTTTGATAGCTGTAAGAAATGTAAAACAATATAAAAATGTTTGTAAACGTGTTCTTTTGTCGAGTTCTCTTTTTATTTGCTATTGCTGGGGAGCAAACGAAAATAATGAAGTTACTTTACTATATTGTTCATTTGATTTTGTACATTTTATTGATATATTCACATTGCAGATATTAGAATTTCCCTTGTATTATATACTTTTATGAACTCAGGATTTCGCATTCTTTTCAATACTTTATTTTTAGGCCTTATAGCGTATATTACTTAAATCAATAAAATAAAACACTTACAACTTAAAATGGATAATGGTATGGCGGCCTCGGTGTCTAGTAAAGTTATCCAACGTGGACTGTCACAACCCAAATATATTTGCTCGATGGGTTTAATGCCCTCATTCCGTAAAGATATTGTAAAGGGCATAATTTCACCGGCTAATAAATCTGTTGGTATTGCGGAGAAACTAACATTTAACCACGGCACGTTTGGTATAACTCTTATATTTAGCTTTTGATCGAATGTTTGTTTATTCTGTTTGCCGTGAACTCGAAAAGTTTTTGTCTCAAATTGCAACGAACCTTTCAGAGTGTTATGGGGATCGGTAGATAACGCTATACTAGCTACCAAACCAACTATATTAAGCCGACCGGTTAATTTGGGTGTCAATTTAAAGTATAGAGTTTGCGTTGCTTTTTCTTCAAGCTGCAAATTTTCTATAGTGCTTGCCTTTATAGCAGCCATAATAGCGGCTTTATCTAAAAACAATAAAGTATTTTATTATAGTTGCGAACATCTTTATACCGTTGTATGAAATAAGAATATATGTATGTACTTGAGTTTCCTTCACTTGAATTTTCAAATAGATTCACATTTGTCAATTCGTCTTCATTGTCAAATTTTAAAACCCAAAGTAGTTCGACATTATGAAGGACTATGCTGCAACGTATAGTATTAGATATGGTAACTGCAACTGTGATAGGCTCTGGAAATGAGATTAAAACGTTTTGGAGTCAGTTTTTAATATGAAGACTAATATTAGAAATGTAAAAACTTACCACTCTGTACTGCTAAGGGATTATCGGTTGTAGGATTTTCTTTTGTAAATAAACATCTTGAGGGCTTAAATACCAAAGGTTTATTAGATGCAGCTGTTGTCACTATCATTTCTTCAAGTTTATACCACACCGATTCATCATTTAAATCCGTCTTCAATAAATAACTCTAGTTTTATTTACAATGCAATTACTAAAAGCAACAACTTACGTTGATATCAATATTTGTGGCTGATATATAATTAGCAGTAGAAATAGAAACAGGCGTTAGAGTAAGTATTTTTATTGAATCCTGTATCACTTGGGGCAAAGCATGAGCCAGTAAACCAAATTCAGGATGCCGTTTAATGTATTCCTAATGAAAGCATATATGTATGTATGTATGTATGTATGTATGTATGTATGTAGATATTTATATATATTCTTGTGATGATTTTTTTTTGTTTTATAAAGTAGACTTACGTTTTGCATTTGAATAAATTCTTTAAGAAAGGTCATTTGCTGTTGACCATTTTGCAGACTGTCGGCCCTTAAGAGATAAGCCAATGAACGGCTGGCATCTTCAAATCTCTTAAGCATATATGCCTGTTTGCCCA
Source organism: Dexiosoma caninum (assembly GCA_963924685.1). Taxonomy (NCBI): domain Eukaryota; kingdom Metazoa; phylum Arthropoda; class Insecta; order Diptera; family Tachinidae; genus Dexiosoma; species Dexiosoma caninum. The sequence goes on from OZ004729.1 coordinate 63,168,399, forward strand.
TAGTGTACTGTATATTGTCTTCGGCTAAACTCCATCCTTTTTGTTTAAATAATTGGTAGGCCTGATTGTAACAGCGATAGGCATGCTTGCGCTGACCAGCACGCGAATACCGATTACCAGATAAAACAATTTGAAAGCCATAAGTGCGATACATTGCCGGTGCGCAAGCTAAAAAACAATATGCAGCTTGTTCCAATAGTAAGGCTGAACGCAAATCAGATTCCTCGCTGGTCATGCGTATTAATTGTTTAGCTGCTTCGCTATAATGACGAGACGTTTTCAAGCATTCCATACTTAACAAAGTAGCTCGAGTGGCAAACTGCTGGAGTCTTGTCAATTATTTAATGGTTAAAAATGGAAGATCAAAAGGATTTCCTACTCACTTGCATGTATTTAAATAACACACTATTGCATCTTCCATATAGTCATATGTTTTACGATTAGCAGTACCTAACATAAATGCCGATAAAGCAGCCATTTCCAAAGCACCTGCGTAATACTGCCAAGCCGAATCAGCATTAAAATCCCTTTTAGCTTGATGATAGGCTTGAAATGCCATATTATAATGGCCAAACATGAAATACAGATCACCTAATTTTCGCGTTTGCAACTCCGCTGACTCTTGGGTATAGCTAAAACAAAAAAAAAATGTTGGCATAACAATTCAAGTGAGGAATTAAGACGGAAAAAAATCGTACATGACTGCGTTTTGATTGCTAACACTAGAGCCTGGTTTATTGGTAACAAACCAACGTTTTGTTGCACTTATTAAAGATTTGCTGACGCCTTTTTTATTTGCGACCTTGTAATAAATGCATTAATATTTGTCGCTGTGAATGTTATTTTCAATACTTACGGCTTCTGTTAATATCCCAACCAAATGCTCTACATAAGGTATAAGTGCTCTTACGGCATAATCTTGTACAAAATGTCTTAAATTTTCCACATCCATACAGTTGAGGCATTGGCCGTGTGGAGCATCATAGTCACCAGTCCAAACATTGGGATTTATATTTTGAGACGCAATACTTTCACTGCTTATAGAAAATTTCGAATTCTAAAAAAGGAAATATTTCAAATTATGCAGTATGTAAATTTTTATATCTTGCACTTTCAAGAAGTTGAAATTTAATCCTACTATTGTGAAATGAATTTATCTAGATTTAGTTTACTTACTATTGCTTCTGTTGCATTCTCCTGAACAGGACTAAGGGGATGCAATATTCCTGCGGAATCGGTAAACTCTTTATTTGCCACAGTTTCACTTAATATTGATAATTGCGTTGTTGGCACACAACCCACCGAAAGATTATCTTGTGGTGTTTTGTGCCCACTTAACTGATCACCGCTAGCACTGCTGGAACCTAGATTATCTGCTGTTTTTGGTTGCCGCCTTAAAAATGGCGACCAGAAATGAGGAACTTCAGTAGTGACATTTGGGTCTAATGAATTAATTTGTATCAAGAAACATTTAGAATCACCAAATGTAGATTTTAACATTTCATAGCCTTGCTGTGCCATAGACAAATCTCCTTGGCGGCCTTCATGCAAGACAACGTAACTGTTAAGAACATCAGACGAATGAAACCACTTTGGTAACTTTTGTGGAGTTACACTTTGCATTTGATGAACATTTTGCGACAGCTTATGAGCGGTCTCAACAATATTTGGATCACTACTAGACAAAACAATGAGACAACTTAAAAGATGTCTTGTAAATTCATGATCGGCTGGAAATTGTACAGTTAAAAATGTTTCCCGCCAATTGTCAAACCAGGGTTCTGCTGTTGGTATCTCTAAGCTTATGTTGCCTAAAATTTAGTATTCATATTAATTTCGTAAGTGTTTGAACGCAATTTCTACATACCTATGTGGACTACTTTGGTTTTATCATTATGGGCATTAGTCACCGACTCATTTAGCATTTTTCGAGCGAGAACAGTTTGTGGTGGTCTCCAATCTAAGTCACAAAAATTTAAACGTAATCCTCTAATAGAGACACTAGTGCCAGACACGTCACGAAAGTGTGCTATTGAAAAGCATATAAAATTTTTGCACTTAATGAAATTTGGTACTTAAAAAAATTGCTACTGCACCTTCATTTTGTAATATGGCAAATGGTTGCAGTAATTCCACAAAAGATAAATTGTTTCTATGACACACATCATCTGCGTAAGGACTTGTTAAAACACCTATCAAAGGTGAAAAAATATTTTGTACTATTTCTCGAGTATTAAAGCTTTGGCTGGTTAAATGTATCATTTTGAAAGTAATTTTAACGAATATTTTTAATCCAGATTTCTTTTAATGTATAACTTTTCTCTGCAACAAATGAATCTCTGTAATTCACAGGAAAGTCTCAATAAAACAAATGCATATAACCAGGGCTGCCAATGGTTTTTTTTTTAAATCGTTAGACAAAAAATTAAATGTTTTTTAAAACAATAGTATTTTTTGTGAATTAATAGACATATGCTATGCAGACACAAATCAAGGGTGGTTTCGCAAAAATTTGATTGAAGGTCTACTGATCTGCTAATTCCTTACCTTTTTTTTAATATCTTTCCTTCTTTGCGTCCCTTAATCTTATAAGCAGTGATATCAACAAATCGTCAAAGTATGGCATACCTTTTGTAGACCATATAGATTGCCTAGGTTTGACTCTGGAGAAGGATTTATCTTTTGAACGACATATACGAAATATAGGTGGCAAAATTGGTCTCTTACTGAAATCCTTATATAACTCCGATTTTTATTTACCCACAAATATCAGGAAACAATTAGCTTATAATACTCTTCTATTGCCCCATATACGATATTGGTTACCAATTTTTAGTGGAATGGTGGGTTACAATGTGACACGGCTCAATATGATATTTAACCGCATTGTTCGGTTTGTTTTTAAACTTAGAATATCAGACCATGTTACTCGCTTTGCTATTCTGTTTCTAAATTGTTCTTTTACTGTTTTTATAAGAATTGAGATTCTGGCTACTTTTAAATAAGATTATATCTACGCAGTTACCATCATATTTGGTCGGCTTATTTTGTTTCTCTAGATCCACTAGAAACCCTTCGTTAATTATACCTAAAATTTCGAGTTCCTTGTTTGAAAGATCGTATTTTATAAGAGCATGTAGACTAGGGAACACATTGCCTCCATCTTTAAAAAGATTTAGCTTGTCCAAAACAAAATTTAAACGTCATCTTCTTGACTTTTACGAGAATTAATAATCATCTCGTACTCAGCCAGTTCTTATAAGATAAATTTCAATCTTACCAATCTATTTTAAACAAGTATAAAATTCTTGTTCAATGTAATAATAACTAAACATTATTAAATATGTAATTTTATTTAAACGTACTCCTTTGCTTATAAAATTATCAATCTATTACAATTATTATAAACTACTTCTGTTAATCATATATGGCCCCTAGGGCTCGATTAATAAATAAAAGCAAAATGAAATGAAAAAAAAGGTACTGAACAAAAAGTCGTCAATCGTCATTTTATGGAATTCGCCAAAATGACGTAAAATCGTAAAGTTTGGCACTCCCGCATATAAATAAGTCTCCATAGCCATTAACATTTATGTTGGACCAATTCCTGAGTTTGTTGGCGGGAGAGGTGAGAAGATTGAGGAGGGTTACACAGTTTCATAGCAAAGAAATAAAATAAATTCATGGTATTGTGGGGGAAAAAAAGAAGTAAAAAAATATAAAATTTGCAAGTAGGGACGGCGACTAATAAATAAACATATGGTATCACTCACTGTAAATTGATACCATAATACTTGATTGCAATGGAATTTGGCGGGAAAGTTGGCAACATTTCTGGAACTGTCAATTTATTATTGTAAGAAACAATATTTTTCTGGCAAACTCTTCCTTCTTATTTGCAAAAAAACTGTAAAAATCAAGTTTTTGGGAGAATATTAGTGATTATTTTGAAATTTACGATAAACAAAAAGGTACTGGTGATTTTATTTGAAAATTATTAAAAAAATGATGGGATTTTGTTATTTTAGCTAAATTATAAATTAATTTTTGACGTACAAATTGCACCCTCTGCCTTGATTAGTTTTGCAAAAAAAAATTGCAAGTTTGTTCTTGCGAGCACGCTATTAATTAGAAGTACAATACATAACTGCAGCTTCATTTTAATATGGCTAAGGTGCATATAACAAACGTTGTGGTTCTTGACAATCCCAGTAGTTTCTTCAATCCTTTTCAATTTGAGTTAACTTTTGAATGCATTGAAGAACTAAAAGAAGATTTGGAATGGAAAATGATATATGTGGGTTCGGCTGAATCGGAGGAGTACGATCAGGTTTTAGATACTATATACGTTGGTCCGGTGCCAGAAGGTAGACATATATTTGTTTTTCAAGCGGATCCACCTGATGTTACAAAAATCCCTGAACCGGATGCCGTTGGTGTGACAATAGTTCTACTTACGTGCTCTTATAGAGGCCAGGAATTTGTGCGTGTTGGCTATTTTGTTAATAACGATTATGCCGATCCAGACATGCGTGAAAATCCTCCTCCAAAACCTCTATTTGATAAATTAACCCGCAATATTTTGGCGACGAAACCTCGTGTAACGCGTTTCAAAATAAATTGGGATGACGCACCATCTAATGACTTGGCAAATGGAAATGGTCACGACGGTGAGCACGTAGATGGCGAAATGCATTGTGCTGGTACACATGACGGTGCTTCAGCTGCGGCTTGCTCTACGACAATAAATCATACATCTGTGGATACGCCGGAAGCAACAATGGACGATAATAGTTTAGCTATGCCTATTGAAAATGGCGTGGTAGCTTTAAATGAAAACTCAAATTCATTAGCCATGGAATGTTAGGATTAATTTATTAACGATTTTGTTCTAGATTTAGAGGAAAACTTTCTAGTTTCTTTTTTTTTACTTATAGTTTGCAGGGGATAAGTTATAAATTAATATGCCCCGATACGTTTTGTTATCAGGAGAACTGCACTGTTTGTTCGCTATATTTAAAAAAAAATTAACTTTATCTACATAATAGCTTATACTTAAGAACTCGCTTGTCTCAAAGATTGTATCCTTTCTTTTGTTTAAGTTCTACGAATAAATTGTTTACTTTTATCAAATTTATTAAAAGGTATTTACATTTATTGTAAAATAAAAAATTTTAACTTTTGTGTATATTAAGATCTTTATTCAATTGTTAGGAAAATAATTCATATGAACTTGAATTTGAATGCAATTCTGGAAAAATTATTCGAATACAAATTGAAAAATATATTTACATTAATTCCGAAAATAGAGTTCGATATGAATTTCATTCGAATTTTTGAATTCAGTTAAAAATTAAAAGACATACGAATTAAAACTTCAGTTTGCTTTAAGATTTATTGCAATTAGAATTTTCTACAAACGTAAATTTTTACTGAAATATTCCTTGCAAATGTTATCGACTGTGCTGTCCAGTTGATTGCAGTAACTTCTATTTGTTTTCCGTAATTGTCGTATATACTCGATAACGTTATGAATGTGTTCAAAAGCTATAAGCCCAGCAGTACCTATGTGAAGGTTCAGATGTCGCAGGCGATCTAAATTGCAGACACATCCATCGAACAGAAAATAATGTCTCTCCTTTATGCCAATACAGCGAAAAATTACAAAATTGTCCCAAGGTGTCATAAGTAGTAGACGATCGGCTACTTTAAAAGCAGCACGAAATAATATGCATATGCTCTCATAACTACCACTCTCAGTGCCAATAATTGGCATATCTACTGGATGTTTATAATAGCCTGGATAAGAATTTGGATTGGGCTTACAACAATATTCTTCATTTTCATCGTCAGCTTCAGTGCCATCAGTATAGAATTGGGTACGATCTCTTCTAAAGTGGCCTTTTTGGGCTGTTTCTTCAGATATTTTATCTGGCTTACTTTTATTAAAATCTTGATATTTATCTCTAGTATTATCTTTGGGCATACTTTTATTGTCGTCCATGTTGTTCTCCTTATTGCTGTCTTTTGCACCGCCTTTGTTCAGATCTTCGCTCTTGTTTCTATATCTGAGTCTGCTTAGATCTTTCCTAATGTTTCGATTGCTGCCTGTGTTCTCTCCTGTATTGCTTATACCACTGTTCATGCTCACTTTGTCGTTGTCTTGCATTAGATTTTTATTTTTGTTCTTGCTGTTACCTTTATTTTTGCTTGAATCTTCGGTTTTGCTTATATCTCGGTGCCTGCTTCGGTCTTTGTCACTGTTCTGTTTGTCTTTGGTTTGGTCTCTGTCCCTACTCCGTTTTCTAGATCTTGTATCCCTAACGTCATTTTGGCCGTCCGTCTTCGTAAAACCATCGAATTTGTTGCTTTTTATTAAATTTTTATTCGTTTTATTTGTTGCTTCGAGATCTTGTTCAATTTCTGTCCTTTCGCCACTTGATTTATTTTTCCTACTTTGATCTTGTTTGCCACTAGAGGTTTTATCAGTTTTATCATCTTTGGGGATTTGCTCTTTCCTCTTCTTTTTAGTATCACGATCTTCTACGTCATCTTTATTATCATATTTTTGTTTACCTTTGCTCTTGTTCTTTGTTCTGCCTTTTTTAGTTCCTTTACCTTTTCCTTTGCGGCCAAAACCTCGTCCTTTGCGTCCGTCAACATTACTGTTATCGGCACCGCCTTCTTCGCCACTAGAAGAACTTTCTATACCTTCCATATCTTCAATTTGCGCTTGTGCTTCTTCTTCTTCTACTGGTTCTTCTTCGCTAGATGAAGTTTTCAACTCGATTTCATCCACATCCGACTTTAAATCTTCATCTTCATAGTCACTTATTTCCTCCAGAACTGACTGACAATTCTCTTCTACTTCTTCAAAGCAAATATATTCATTAAGCGATAGAATTTCACCGTACGCATCTATATTGGGCTCTTCGATCGGCCTAACGTTAACCAGTTTTTCATTCTGTTGTGCCTGAATATTTTTGACTTTAACAGAGTGAACGAAAAATGGACTAGTGCGATTTGAATCAAGCAGAATATGATTTAACACATTCAGAAAGACATCGAAAGAACGGAACATTCTTAAAGTAGCACTTTTTGCCATTTCGTCATATATTTCAGATTCCGTTTGCTTTCCCAGAATTCGATGGCGATAAGGATCAAGCAGATATATAAATTCGTGTTTTCTCCAAATGGCATACACCTGTTGATTGAGTTGCAATATTAGTTTGTTATGTTCCGCATCAAAAGCTTTCTTTATGTTATCAGCCAATTCGCTCTTTTTATAACCGGGAACACAACGCCAAGTACCTTTATATTTCCGAACCTCCAATTCAATATTCACATCAAATTGTCCCATAGTGAAATACGTAGGAAATTCGTTTGCATCAATGTCATCTATAACTTTACATTTCAGCCAATATGATTGACAAAAGTTAACACCAAAACATATTAACTTATCGATCACCTTAATGTCCCAAGTAGCTGGGTGATCTATTTTAGAGGCGACAATAGCCGCTATAGCTACGGGCAGGCTACTGCGATTTCTTAGAGTATCTCTTTTATTAAGTGAAAGATGCAGTTCGGATGCGAGATAAGCATAATCATCATTAACAATTTCATATTGACGACTTCGTTTACCATATACTTGTTGCATTTTATCACCATCAGGTGTAATAATTTTAACAACTTTTAGTTCTCTTATAATTAAAGGGTCTGAGCTTTGTAAATCACTTAAATTGGCAATTAAATGCCGAACGTTTTGCAAACTTTTAAAGCACATTAGCATAGCTACACCTGTAATATTGTCGGCTTTAAAGTCGTTCACCCTCCTCCCACAGACATCAAGTACAAAGTAGGCATCTTGAGTGCGCCAAATTATACTGTAAAATGAATTTACTTTCAAAAGACCATACTTGTGCTGGCGGAAGAAACTCTTTGTGGCTGGTATAAAATCTTCTAAAGTAAATTCCACGCCATCATCCTTCGCTCCTACTGCGAATGAATTTGAGTCGTTGTTTTTTAGTGGTGGCTTTAATTCTACATGAAAAGTAAAACTGGATAGTTGAAATTCCCGCTTAATCGCTTCTTCATTTTGCATATAAATATCAGATGGCGAATGCAGATTCGGTTTCCCTTTTTGTGAAATTGTGTAGAGGTCAAGGCCTTCTTTCATTATATCGTCTACAATTAGAGTATCCCATGTTATTTCATCATTAAGATGTAGGCGGGCGAAAGCCTTAAGACATATTGCGTATCGCAGTGGTAATATTTCGTTCACATCGCCTTCGGTTTTATAACTGATGTTTGCAGCCACTACACCAATGGGTGAGCCCAAAGAGCTTGCATTTTTATCTTTCATTTTACTGACTGGAAAGAAAAGAAAAATAACTGCTTTTAGATTCAGTTTACTAAGTCCAAATTACGTCATCATGCGATATTGTTCGAAATTCGATACAATTGAAAATGTACAACGTTACTCTATAATTCTCTCATAAAATCTTTTTTTCTTATTTATAATAGGTTTACTAGACAAATTTCCATTCCAAATTCAACCAATATACTTTCTACAAATCGACAAAATTTTTATGAATACGGTAGTTAATATATGCTGATACTGTTGGAAAATTATAATTCCTTAAGAAGATTTCTGTAGGCGAAAATACTCTCTACATTTCTAGAAGACTACAGTATATAAAACATTGTAGTCTAAGTCGAGGGTTTTGCCTAATTCTCAGGAAGCGTAAAACGCGTTAGGCCCCTTTACGGTCGCCTTCTCAATTTGTTCTTTTTTCTTTCTATAACACTTTCTAGCCCTTTTATAGCTTTCCGTCGAATTCCCTATTTTCCTGTCGCTCAAACCTTCCAATATTTCGGTAAACCATGTACCGATATACTCTTATGTACCGACATAAGTATTCCATGCACCTGTATGACCGCTAACCAAAAAAAAATTAAATAATCCGAATAAATAACACATTCCTAACAGAAAACTTAAACCTGCACACATTAAATTCCACTTATACCAAAAGTAAACAAATATAAAAATAACAAATTTTCCTATATTCCTGCCAATTTTACTACAAATACCGTTCACTCCAATATCACACCACTGATCATACAATTATCAACCACTCATTTATAATTGAAGGCATTCTCCACGACCCTCATACTTCATATCAAAGCCACTGCAACAAATATATCATCCAACACCGAAGGTAATCTGGCCAACTGATCGGTAGTCTCATTCGGATGTCTGAATACCTATGCAGACCTGAACACTATCTGAATGAACCTAAAAGTCCATATCAGGCAGATATCACCAATGAAGGTCGGTGTGGTACCTAAATCTGTATTTGAATCCCTCAACTACATACTACATACTTATATTTAAAAAAGTCATTAAGATTGCACACCCATATTTTTTATGTTTTTATACTGCGAGGTTACAAACCGTAAATCTATAATATATTAATTTATATATTGTCCGTAACACATAATTTATCTTTCGCCGACCATGAAAACTTTTCGCCTCTATCGATTCTATTTAAACTTATTTAAAATTATGAATCTAACCGTCCAGGCCATTTGATATACTTATACGAGTAGATTAATATCGTCGACTGATACCGTTCTCCTCGCATGCGGTCTTTTCCATGACTGCCAGAGACCAACACATCATAAATGTATAAATCTTATTAACTGATGGAGTGTCTGCAGATATAACCTCATGCACATTCCTTCTGCTTTAGCCCACATCTTTTACCAGTGTCCTTGCACCGATATGAAAAAAGTCTTGCTTCTGTGCAGAAGATATTTCAAAACTAAAGAGAAAAGCATATAACATTACGACGTACGAATTATTGGATAATATAACACTCCTTTATCAATATAACACTCCATATTTGTGCAATAAAAAGTAAAAAAAAACAATGTATCTCTTTTTATTAAAAAAACAGTTTATGAACTAATCATTCAGTTCATTCACCGACTATCACTTTCCAATCAAAAAGTTACCGCATGACAGGCCGGTAGGCATGTTAATAAAATAAATATACTTAAAAAAACTTTATTGGAATTGCCCTATTGAGGCGCCATCGTCCAAAAGTGGGGCAAAAGCAAAGTGGTAGCAAAAAGTTGTAATACGTGATCGTGAGCCAGTTGAATTCACAATAAAAAAAAAACACAGCCACACACAAAAACATGTTTAACTGCGAACTACTAAATACATGGTATGATATGGCGTTATATTTATACTATTTCCCCCATTGTTATAATGAGAAGTGCGTAGTAGTCACTAATTATTTTAAAACACCTAAACCGCTCTAACTCGTTAACGGCTAGAGGGATTGTAATGGTTGTTTCACTAGTACGGTTAGAAAATCACTAAAATTGCGTCAGGGGTTAATGAGATATATTGTTTAAAAGAAAATGTATAAGAACTGTTCGGTGAATAGTCATGATAATTGACCGTAAGCAAATCTTGCAACATCAGAAAACATATTCATTTACGGAGTTTTTAGTTTTGTCAATTGTAGACCAGAAAATGCCAGAAGACCTATCTAACATTTTAAAACTTCAAAATTGACTTATTAGTTCTGGTATGTTAACTCGCAAAATTAAAATTTTTTTTTCAGAAATGATTTGTTGATAAATTGCAAAATTTTATGGTAATTGTCAATATATTATTTTATTTAAACAAGTTTCGTGTAAAATTTTTAAAATGTTAGATAGGGCTACTTGCACTTACTCTGACGATATACATACATATCTTCTGTTATACATGGTATTAATTCGTCTACGTCGCCTAGTGACTTACACTGTGTGTTAAGATTTTACAAATTTACCTTTTGGGAATATTTTAATCAAAAATGGTACAAAGTATAAATGACTTTCCATTAGAATAAAATATTAATATAAACAAAGTCGGTATCACAACAAAAATTCAAGTATTGCGGAAATATGCGCTCAGAGTCGAATTTATTGTATTAAAAAAGTACGATCGTGTTAACTTTCCCATCATATGCATGTATGAAAATTAGAAAAGGTTAAACAAATGAGAAGGCAAAGTTCTTCCATCTCAGTTTTCTTAAATATTTGAATAAATTTATATTTTTTATATATATTAGCTGAAGAGAATTTTAGCTAATGCTGTAATCGTATATGGCCCTAAGGGCTCGCATATATTAATAATAAAGAAATGAAATTAAAAAATTAAATAATGCGGCCACCTGGTATGAATTTGCGTTGTTTCTTCGCATCTATTTCCCTTTGATTTCAAAAATTTAACGTATTATGGAGAATTATAGTGTAACCAAAAGTTGTAAATAACTTATCAAAATTATTCAATTAACTTACGTTTTTGGTAGCACTGATATTCCGGGATAGGGTCTGTGTCATGGCTGCCAAACACTCTACAGTTTTTGACACTGCAAGCCGGTATTTGTACAATAGGCCTTTCCGCACGTATCCTTAAAATGATTTATCATAAGCACTGTTTGAATCTATGTAAGTAAAGTAGCAATTAAAACATATCATACCTCGCAGAAGGTCGAGAATAACCAACACAGTCAAAAGCAGGACAGCAGTTGCAAGGTGAATTAGCGTTATTCATTGTGCCTCATGTGACTTTTAAATTTTGAAATCTTTGTATCGTACAAAAGTATATTTCTTTGATATTATTTCGGACTTTCTATGCTATTTCACACTAATATATAAATTTATTTTGTAAACTATTCATGAAAAATATACTTCATATTTTTAAATCGAAATTTGACAACTTTTAAATGGATTGATTGTTTTTATTTTATTGGGACAAAAAACTTTTGGTTTACATTTTTGCCCGCAAAAAATAAATGAGAAAATAATATCAAGTTCCTACCCTATCATTAAAAGTATTGACAGCGAAATGGGGACCGAGTTCTTGAAACATAACGACTCCAAAATATGTTCTCGTTCCTTGGCAACCAGGTGGATGGGCAATATTTTTTCGTGTAATAGTATACACTGTGTGCTGGACATTAGCTGGGTCTTCACAAATTGTTACAGTTTTATGTTTAATTTTTATTAAAGAATTTTTGAAGGCAGCGAAGGGCGCAATTTAATCTAGTATAATATAATTCTTAATGTACTTACATAAATGTAACTGGAAACAGCAAAATGTTAGTGTTGGAGTCCTGTATGTCGGGTGCGTATTCCTGGTGACAAGTCTCATTATGATGCAAAAAAAATTTATTTTCAATTTTAAGAGAGTTTATTATTTTAACACAAAACTTCTTAAAATCACCTCAGTTCTAATCTATTGTTAATAACGAACCATACAACTGTAACAAACTCATTAAACACAAACATGAGAGGTTTGCAATCAACTTATTTGTTGTCATATTGGCTCCACTTTCCTTCTAAAATTAATACACTTATGATGAAAATGTCATGAAATAGCTCTTATTTTTAATATTATATACACAAATACATTTATTTATTATTACAAATACATTTAATTTTTGATATTATGCACATTTTTAATTTTTTCACTGCGGAGTACACAACTAGTCAAGGAAATGGCGCGGCAAATACTAAAAAATATTGCCAGTTTGTTTATTATCTGAAAGATATTAGTGCTGCCGGAGTTATAAAATTTTGGGTTGATTAGGCGATTTGTGGAGACGCGTTCTCGAGAATGTCACCAAATTAATCCACAAAATTTGTGCCATTCATTCTTCAAGGTACATAGAGCAATGTCAACAGGCCAAGAAAACTGAATGGTGTTACTAGACTTTAATTACAAACAAATCAACATTAGCCTTTCCTTACTAAATTTCTCATGTTTTTCAGTATTTCTTTACTTAAATTATATTTAAATATTATATGATTTTGATAAATGACTTAAAGTGCTCTATGTATCTTGAAGAATGAATGGCTCAAAGTGTCTGCATGTGAATTAATTTAGTGACATTGTCGAGAACGCGTCTAAACAATTCGCCTAATCAACGCAAATTTTTATAACTCCGGCAGCACTAATATCTTTCAGATAATAAACAATCTGGCAGTATTCTTTAGTAATTGTCGCGCCATTTCCTTGAGTAGTAGGGAGTGAAGTACTCCTCAGTGAAAAAATTAAAACTATTAACATTTGTGCAGAATATCAATATTTGTGTAAATTAAAATGACAAGTAAGAGCTATTTCATTGCAATTTCATCATAAGTGTATCAATTTTAGAAGGAAAGTGAATCTGAAATGCAAAAAAAATATTGTTTTGTAAATGGTTTTGCAAATAATTCTTATTTATGTTAATTCTTCTTTTTATTTGGCTTTCTATTTTTACTGTATGTAATATTACTTAGCAATGTAGGTCTTTTTTATAAAAAAGTTTTTTAAATTATTTATTTTTTCGATATTTCGCTAACCCTTGGTTAGCATCTTCAGGAAAATTAAATTTTTTTCTCATTTTTATATTGCTAAGTAATATTATTACATTCTTATTTATGTTTACTGAGTTTGTTACAGTTATATGGTTTGTTAATTGAATGGAAGTAATTTGAACTAGTTTAGTGTTCAAATAGTAAACTTTTTTAATAATGGAAATAAATAAATAATATAAATTGTTATTTATTTTGCAACATAATGAGATTTGTCAGCAGGGATACGTAGCAGACCTGCTGGACTCGACACTAATAAGTTCCTGTTGCCAGTTACATTTATGTAAGTACGTTAAGAATTATATTATTATTATTATATTACATAAAAAGTTACAAAATATGTACTGGATTATAAAGAAAGGCTTAGAAATGCCTTTATACACAAACTTGTACTAGAACTTTACATAGGTTATTTTTTTTTCTTTTTGGAGCTGCTTCACTAAATTAGACTTGTTCCTAAAAAACTACAAATATTTGTATAACATTGGTTAATACACATACCTTTTTGCACGCATTAGCTACTCTTCTGTATTTTTATTATATTTTTCAGTCACTTTATTGTATTTATTTATTTCCTATGTGTACCTATACTGTTAGATTTCAGGAACGTAGCAATTCATCTCGTGTTGTTAATTCTTGAAATGTAACTTTAGTCATATGTTACGTTATGTGGCGAATCATTCCCGAAGGAGTTATTTATTACTTAGGCCAGAGCTTAGGTCTATTATAATACTACAAGGAACACCCAGGGACTAAGCTGGAATCGAACCCGCACCTCCAGATTGATAAGACTAATTGCCCATGCACTGGACTACGAAGGCACCCGATTATCTTTTCCAAAATTTGTTTTAAAATACTACATGAAATTGATAGTAAAAAAATACAAATGCCAAGTGCATATGCTCGCGCATACAGTGTTATGAAAAAATGTGATTCCAATAAGTAAGAAAAGCAGAATATTAACTTTTAACATTCTTGTAACTGAATTGGCTTTTATTGTTCAACAGTACCGGGTTCAGCTGTATCCAATCCACAGGCACATCAGAATGCTCAGTCTCGTCGGTATTGTGTAGCACCGGCGAAGTAAAATAATTACTAAAAACGCAGCTTCAAAATTTAATACGTCTCTTTGACATCAAAGACGCTACAACACTGCTATAAAAAGAAATAACGTTCAAAAACAGCGTTGTAAGATAGTGATGCTTTACCTCCTATCATTTCTCCTACTATCCCCTTCCTCTAGCTCTAGCACAATGTTCTGCATATGTTATGTTATTTCCAAGTTTGTTAATCTTTAAGATAGTCAATTGTAAGAAAAAAATATTTACATATGTATGTACAAACATATTTACAAAAATGGATTCTAGCATCTAATGAACCCAGAATTTTAAGGTTTAATTTTTAGCTTAAGCGCGTTGATTTTTTTTGTTCAAATTTTGTTCATCTTTTAAAATAGTTGATTAAAAAATTTTGTTTTCATATTTAGCGGTGTTCACATAATGCCGTCTTTACGTTATCCCGAGTGCGCTGTATACATTTGTGGTTCCATTTTTTGGTAAAGTTCGTGATTTTTTACGTTCTCGAAGTTTTGTACACTTTTGTTTCTTATTGAGATAAATTGCAGTTTTCTCTAATTTTACCGAACTTTACCCTAAAAGTAAAAAAACACCTACTACTAATTAATTGTACAATTGTAAATATTATGTTTTTCATTATTATTTATTGATGTATATTTTATAATTAATATACTTAAGAGAAATATGCCTTAATTTGTTTTTTTCTTTTTTAATTTTTATACCATTTAAATTTTGTTTAATTTTTTTTCTTGCATTTAATTCTAATACATACATACATATGCTACTGTTTGTAATTTTTTTTAATAAGTTTTTTTTATTTTTTCAGTATGTAAGCTAAAATGTAATGAATGGTATGTGTATGTATATCAGCTTAAAATATTAAATATCATTATTACTTTCTAAATACAAAGTAATATTTTGTTGCATTCTTATGATTAATAAATGTTAATTTTCATAATAGTGTCTTTTCGTGGTCTTTTTTGTTTTTTTTTTTTTTATCAAAAATTTGTATTTAATGCAGCACAATAATTTAGTAATTTTATGCATTAAGGCACTGAAGCAAGAATTTTTTGCAAATTAAAAATACAGAGAAAGTATAATTAAATTATACATTTGAAGTTTACATAAGTTCTCGAAATTTGCTTATAGCCACTTTTAACAGTTTTTTATTTTTTGGAGAGGACGAAAATTACTATATAGCAAATGTTGGACTTTCATTTAAAGATTTACATTGGTAGCAGATTAAATGTGAAACGATGCAATAACTCAATAATGTTGTCTGTCATTGGGTTTACAAAATTTATTAGGAAGTCTATTACTAAGATTGTGTCGAAATTCCATCCCGATCAGAGCCGATTTTAATACTTAAAAAAATCGTGTATCGAAAAACTTTCCGGTTTTCAAAATGGAATTATCTGGAAGTTTTCAATTAGTTACATTTTGTGCATACTTTTAGGGGCAGCAAATAAACACATTTAGTTTTTACATATGTATGTATATTTATTTTATTTTCGCAAACTCATCACCGCTTCTTAATATGTAAAAAATTTGTAAATTTATGGTTGTCGGATTATCGAGATAGTACTGTAAAGTGAAAAGTGCAATACACATTTTGTGAGAATCGGAATCACTGGAAACACTGTCGAAAAATAAGCCTGCTCTTTTTAGCGTGAAGTTGGCAACATGTTTAGTCATGATATTAGCTGCCTGGCTCACGATATCACTCGAATTCGTTCGTTTGCATGACAACATTCAAAACAAAAACAACATTAAAAAAACACCAAAACATCGTGCATCATTGGCAATAACTTTAAAAAGTGATTGAAAATAAACTGAAAAAAGTAAAAGCAATTTTTTATTAAATAAAATGATAAATTTTTTAATTATATTTATTTTTGAGCGATGGTTTTTTTTTTATGAAAACTTTTTTAATAATTATTTATTTTTCAATATTTCGCTACCAAATAGGTAGCATCGTCAGGAAATAATAATTTGTATTAACAAAAATATTTTTTTAAAATAAAAAAAAAAAAAAATTATTTATTTTATTTTTATTTATTTATTAAAAAAAAAAAATTTATTTAAAAAAAATATTTTTGTTAATACAAATTATTATTTCCTCACGATGCTACCTATTGGTAGCGAAATATTGAAAAATAAATAATTATTAAAAAAGTTTTCATAAAAAAGACCATCGCTCAAAAATAAATATAATTAAAAAATTTTAATAAAGGTCAAAATAAAAATAGAAGTGAGACTAATAAAATGATAAATATGCACATATATATATACTTCCAACTTCAAGCTTATTTGAAAAATCTTTCATTTTGCTTTTTCATAAATTTTAACTAAAAACTTTTGTCGTTTCTGTGCAAATTTTCTGATTAATTTCTTAGTTTCATATGTAAATAAAAAACAGCAGATAATTTAAATTTAGTTCGAACTCTCCCAAAAAAAAATTTTACTCTCTAATTTTATCTCTAAATTCCACAAAAAATGTTATCTGGAATACTTTTGGGTAAATTTAGAGTATTCCATCTTACACGTAATTCATTCAAAGATAAGCTTGTCGAACATTTCTCGCAATTGAACTGATATAAATAAATATGTGCGAGTTCGGGCACTTTTGTTATGCACCTGCAACAGACTTAATGTACGTATAATACAAATCTCCACGCAAGTCTTAAGAAATACAAATCTACACACATGCAAACATACATAAAAACATAATAATTAGGCTTATACATGTTAATTAAAGAAGCCCCAAATAATTTTTAACTAAATCATGAAATAAAATTAACTATTATTTGTTCATTGTATTGTTGGGAAACTTTTAACATTACATCATTATTCTTTACTTATAAACCAGCTGATTGCTTGTTCCTGCCGAAAGTATACCGCACAAAAAGTTCGGGCTGTTTCGTGCAAGAAGAACAAAAACATTTCTCTCTCAAAACGTCTCTCATTTACCCAATTTTTGTGTAAGAAAACGCCTTCTGGTAATATTGCGATTCCGCGGGTGCCCAATTTAGAGTAAAAAAAAAGACACTTATTATGCCATATCTATGGCAGATCTGTATATTAGTCACCATTAGTGTTGCCAAATGTGAATTTATTATAATTTTGGAATCTGCGTAAGATGAAGTTATATAAAAAAAAATTTTTATTTTATTTCAACGAAAATATCCGAACGTCATGAAGAAGACAAATATAAATGTTCGTTAAATTAATAGTGATCTATTATTTCGTTAAATATTTTACCAGGACAGTTAAACTCGAAGAAATGAATTTATTCTGGTAGATACATACATACATACATACATACATATGTACATATGTATGGATGTAGTTATAATAAAATTCTAAAACTTATGTAATCTGGTTTCATTGCTAAAATAAAATATTTTTATTTACGTTTGCTCTTTTGAGTTTTGATACCAGCAAAAAAATATTGCTTAAATTCTTTTTGAATTGGAATGTACAAATTAAAAACTACGGTAAATGTACAAAAGTGGATAAGTAGATACTACACAACTATAATAATAATCACAAAATAATTATATATTAAATATTGTTTGTCTTTAATTCAACTAAATAAAATACACAAATATAATTTAAACTACATACCTATTTACATAAAAAATACAGGAATATATTTTTTTACTTAAAAGTAATAATAAAATTTAATTTAATTATTAAAAGAACTAAGGTAGCAAATTAAAGGTGAACAAAACCAGACTTATTAATTTAAAAATAACGATATTTTATTCCTTTTTTGTTTTTTTTTTTTTAATGTTTACCATAAATAATTCAGAACTAAGCTTTGAGAAGAATTTATTAAAGATATTAATTTTATACATTCTCTAGAAATTCGATAAACTGGTGAATAGTATAACCGTTATAAATATTATTTAAATTAAAACATACATTTTTCTATATTTTAGTTTTTATTTTTTTTTAACCCCGCTATAGGAAGTTACTGATTGTACCCCAAGTTTAAAACGCGTCAACGGATCGGAACGTAATATGTCGCATTCGAAAGGTATTGATCTCACTTTGATATGGAGAAATAATGAACAGATTTCGTAGGGTAGATTTCAAAATATGAGTTGCTGTGTATTTGACTGAAATCGGGTTATTCTTTCGAAATATATCGTTGACAGAAAATTTAGAAACTTTTTTCGATTTTACTCCAAAATACTTTGTGAAATCGAGTTTAAATATTCACCGATTTTTATAGACTTAAAAAATGTATCGAATGGTGCAAATTTTACAAAAATCTATAAAGTGGTTTGAAAGATAATGATGTCGAACATTTTCGTAAATTCTTATCAAATTTATTGTTCTGAATGCTGCAAATTTGCTTTGAATGGGTTAAACCTTGCGGGAAGTTTTAAGTATGGCCTGTAAGTTTCCCATATTTTATAATTTATTGTAAACTTTAAGGATCGTATTTATAAACAATTGTTATAGTTCCTACAACATTCTAATTTTAGGTTTAATAAACACATATTAATGTATTCCTAACTTATAGATAATTACTTATATAAATATTTTTTCTCTTGCTATAGGACGTATGCTGATATATTTTCTTGTTTTCTAAAAAAAACAAAAAAAAAATTTATGTATATGAGAACAAACTATTGAAATATAAATTGAGAAAAATACACGTATGTATATGGACTATCACATATATGAATACAATGTTTCTTAAAGAACTTTTATAAAGGCATTCATAAAAGTTTACTAACTGTACTATTGGTTGCATGCGCTGTAATGTTTATATAAATATTATTTCCAATTTACAAATCAATTTCCCCTACAAAGTTTATTTTCAAAATGTAATTTCTTTTTACAGAAAAGTAACACTTAGGCATTTAAGATGCTAACGTACAATATCACTTTAATTGTTACCCTTTTGGAAAGGTATTGTGGTTAAGTAGTAACATGGGGCTTATTTCTCTTACACGACCCGAGAAATTCGTGTAAACCCTGTGGAACCATATGTGCCACTTAACCAGCAAGTTGGAAAATGACATTGGATTGGTGGTAAAATGTTACTGTTTTGAATTTTTTCCCACTTACATGTGTAACCACCACTAGGTCGCATTAACGTGTACACAACTTTTTTTTTTATCTGGGACCAGCACCCAGGAGCGGACTCCTACCCATGCAAAGCATTGTGCTGGAACTATAGGAAAGGGATAGCAGGAGAAACGACAGGAGGTGAAGATTAATTAATTATTTTTGCAGCTCTGCTTCCGCACGTTCTTTGTTTATACTCGTAGCAGTGCAGAAGCTTCGGTTCAGTAGCCATATTTGTTATTATTTTACTTCGCCAGTGCTACACAATACCGACGAAGGAGGGCGTTCTGATGTGATTGTGGATTGCTGTTAGCTGAAGCCGGTATTGTTCAGTGACCAGTGACTTTGCCTTCGCCACTGAAACCTTCCGACAACAACTGACACACAAAGACAGACTAATACACATCAGAAAAATGCGAGATGTTTAGTTTTATTTTAAAATTTTAGTCTGAAACTGGGGTTGAACCCAGGTCTGTTTTTGGATTCGTTGTCAACGTGCAGACTACCATCCATCGTGCCATCGCCACCCTCAACTTGTAAGAAATTAGTTGCTTAGAACAATTGGGTGTTATTTGCGGGAAAAATGCTTCAATTAATAATAAGTAAATGTGAAGTGAATATTTGATATTTTTTACTGCGGATGTGTGTATATGACGAATGTGATTATTGGCTCGATTACGGATTGCAACCGAACTGTTGTTCAGTTGCCAATTGCTAAAAATGATAATGCAGATTTACAATGCATTAACTACAGTTGCCTAATTTCAGTACATTTTAGTGCTTTTCTAGCAACCAAAATTTTGTGGTTGCCGCTTGACAACGCAACTGAAGTTCGGTTGCTATTCATAATCGAGCCATATTATTTAATTAAAGTACTTAAATATCAAAAAATGTTTTACGCGCTTTTAAAAAGTTCGCCATACAACCTATGTGACAAATAGTATACTCTTATGTAATACCTCTTAATAAATTGGATTTTATATATGTAGTTTTGTCTGCTGTCATAATACATATTTTGTAAACAAATTTAAAAGTTATACGTTCAACTTGAACTACATTTCACATAAATATTTATGTTCCTTCTGAAGATTATTTATCGTCATATGATTTCAAAAAAGTCCTAAGTTACAAAAATAGAATTACCGTTCTTGTCAATAAAATTATAAAAGGCGTAAGTGCAAGCGTTAAAGGTAGTTGGAAAGTGTTTTGTTTGTCCTATAAAAATTTTTCAATATAATTTAGGGCTTCTATGAATTCATATGGCAACGAGTATATGCACACATATAAGATTTTATTATAAGAATATATATGTAATTAGAAAATATTTCTACTTATTCATAGTGGAAAATGTATTCGTTAATTTAGTTGTGAAAAGAGGGGAAAACGTAATGAAAAAAAATTATTCTATTTCTTGTTGTAAGTAATCATTAGCCTCTAAAAATGTTAACAACAAACAGTAGTATTTATAAACGTGTTTTGAGTTTAAAAAACTCGAATAACTGGTTGAAAAGAAGTTATTTGAAATTAATAAGAATGATAGAATTAGATGAATATTTAAGTAGTGGCTTACAATAAATACAAAGCAGTCAAACTTAAACGTCATGTTATTGAGCCAGAAAATAAGACGGTGAGAATTTTTTTGTTAAGTACAATTGAAAAAATATAAGTTTATATTTACGATATTCCAGCGCTCCGCAAACATTCTCAAGGAACAAATTGCACACATCAATACCAAAAAAGAAAATTTACAAATTTCGATTGATATCGGATTTTTAATACAATTTTGTTAGAAATTTCATATTTAATATAGAATATGGAAAACAGCTAGTTTTTAGGCACAAGCGTAAGTAAGTCTTCGTAATGTTGGGAGCTACATACATACATATGTACATATATATATTTTTAGAAGGCATTAATTATGAAATCAGAAATATAGGATATAACTAACTCATAGTCTTTTCCAGTGGTGTCTTTGGTTTTGAAAAAGCCATATTGAGCTAAATTAATTAGGTCTATAATCAACAAATACATTTCAAAAAAGCATATACAAACATATATATGTATATACATACATATGTACACATGCATGTACACCTTCTTTTCATTTGCTTAACAACAATAACCTACGTTAAGCTAAACGATGGGCGAAGGAAACCTGTACTAGTAAAGTCTACATTTAAAAGTTATCTTTATTACTTATGTGAAGAGCATAATTTATAAAGTAGATAACGTATAGAATATATTATAATAGCATTAATTAAATAAATAAATTTAATTCATATTTTTTGTATTTATAGTTTTGTTGTGTAGCTGGGAGCATGTGTGTAATATACTTAAATATTTGTATGCAAGTGTTTTGAATGTTTGTGTGTATTTTTCTGTTTGTGAAACAAACTCATGGCAAATAATTATTTCTCTCAGTGTTTAAAACTTCGTTTATACGAGTTAAAATGAGAGAGAGAGGGTTTTACTTAAAAATTAAACTTAATGTTACTCTAAATTCAAAAGATTTGTTTTTTGTGGGGACCTACACCATATTTATAGCTCCATTTTTGTTATATGTAGGTATCGAAATAATATCGCTCTTATTATATCTATGCTTTGCTGTATTTTCTAAACGTTTTTGTTTAAAGGAAGCATTATCAGCATCTTTTACTAAAGAGTTTAGTGATGATTTTTTCTTACTGAACGATGGCTGCCTTTGTTGCTGTTGTGTTGTTGTTGTTACGACTGCAGTTGCTGGTGTCGAAACAGTTGGCAAATCATATGAGACATATTCCTCGGCCGATTCAACCTCACTGGATTCAGATCCCGATTCTGAATCGGTTGTTGTGGATGTTGCCGTAGTTGCCGTTGTCGATAACTTAGACGCGGTGTGATGTTGTTGATTCCCTCTTATATTTGTATTAGCTGTTACTTTCATTTTTTGTAGGGCTTCTGGCATATCGGGATTACTTTCAAGTGTGGAATGTTGACTGGATGGCGAACGACTATATTCGGAAGTGTTTTCTTCGTCGGATATAATGATTGTATTACGTTTTTGCATTGAGGCTTTTGGTATTGTGGGCGTTTTATAGCAACGTCGAGGACGCATACCACGTCCAATTGGTAAACGTCCAATACTGAAAAGGAAACGATAAAATAATTTTAAAAAAGTTTTAATTTCTAAATATTTTAAAATTTCAAAAAGAAACAATTTAGAGCATTCGGTTCGAATCGAAATTTTAAACTGTTGATTATCTTTCGAAATAATTAATAAAAACTATAGATAGAAGAATAAAAAATTATTTGTTATTATTGCTTCCGTAGCCTGCAACTTATTTGTATATTCTCTGTACTGTATTTAGTTTTTAGACATTATTTTATAATGTAAATACATATGCACTAAAGCTGCTTTTAGACGCTGCAAAAGTTACTATTTAGAGACGGTTTATAATTTTGGTTTTCAGACTTGCGTGTTGAGTTTCATCTGACATAACCTACAGGGTGGCACAAAAGGAGCTATAGGGTTTGAATTCTTTATAACTTTTTTAATTATTATTTTTTCAGCATTTTGTGGAAGACTTGGGGAATTAATTATGAAACATTCGAAATGAAATCATGGCCATTACACCCGAAATTTTGCGAAAAGTTATGGAAAATATGCTAAAAAGAGCACGTATGTGCGAAGCAGAAAATGGACATCACTTACAGGATATCATTTTGCAAAGCTAATTGCAAAAAATTCCCCAATAATATACCATTTAAACCATATAGCTCCTTTTGTGCCACCCTGTACAATAATATACCTATGGCAAATTATATACTGATTTATATTTCTATTCACTTTTAATTGTATTTAATTTAATTAAAAATTTTGTTTTATAAAGGAATAAATATGTATAATTAAACACATGTTAATATATATTTGGTGAATCACATACGCATTCAAACTGTAAAGTACAAAGGGTCTAAAAGCAGCTTAATGAGTCGGCATGCATATATGTGTGTATGTATTCGAAAATTACTTATCTCTCGAAAAATGTTTCCACTACAGCACACCAAAATCGATAGTTCGTGAATGTGGAGAAAACTAAACTTACCTCCGTCTTCTTAAGGAATAGTTATAATAGGTATCCTCGCCCTCCTCATCAGACCAACTATCTTCGCACCTGTCTTCATTGGAGTCAACACCATTGGCATTTAGAACATTATTTACTAAATCACTGGCACCACTAACTTGCTGGCGCATTAAACTCCGCTGTAGACTAGAACAACGCGTTAAGCGTGTAGCAGTTAGATCGACAGCATCGTCTGTAGTATCTCGTCCTGCTATACACTCGGAATTGCCATTTTCAGAAGTTTTATCTGTCACGATGGCGCTGTCGCATATTTGATTTTTATTGCTAGTCACAGAGGCGGTGATGTTAGTACTTGTATTTGTGGTGGCGTTATTAGTGATGCTATTACTATTGCTGTGATGTGACGTTGTTAATGTCGTGTGCATAGACAGACGGTTTTCGTTAATGAGTTCTATAACTTTACGGCCCAGCCGTTCGAGATTTTCATTGTCACTACAACAATCGGTTATGTCCAGACGTTCGTTACTATTCATAACATCGTCCAATAACTGATCGGGACTAGAGCAGGCATCTTGAAATGTTAGATCGCTGGTGGTCAATGAGTTGCCATTGGGGCTTGTGGGTGTGATTGTGATTGTGATTGGCGATGTACTATACTGCATTTGATTTTGCATACGTTGTTCTAGCAATTGCTGTAATTGCGCCGTCTGCGTATCGGCTACTTGTTGTTGTCTTGCATTTCGTTGTACTATTTGCGGTACATCAATGGATTGCGATGTGGAATGTTGAAGGCAGTGATGATCCAAAACCATTGATATATCTCGCGAGGGACAATAAGCACTTGGGCTTATATCCGTCTCACTGACATCCATGGCATCGGTTTGTGTCTCAGTATCGACCAGTTTGACTTTACGATTCTCCGGTTCACTTTGGTAGCGCCTATCACGGCAGGGACTGCATTTAGGTGCAGCGGCAAATGTGCCGGAACCCACCCTTCTATGTCTAGTTGATTTTTTCGCTTTTTGTGCTGGCACACAATATGATTTGGGTTGGGATGATGAACTATCTAATTGAGCATAGAGTGTACATTTGATGGGACTCTGTGAGAGAAATAACATCATGACTCGACTAAATTAAAATGAAGAAGAAAATCTGCTGAATAAATACCTCTGGTGTAGTTTCTGGATCTGGTGTGGCTGAAGAATGTTGTTGTGTTGAAGTGAATGCTGTTATCATCATGGGCGGGCCATTCAGTCTTCGTCGATAATACTGCATTTTACGTAAAGTGGTGCCAAAGCGTCTGGAGGGTTTATAACCTGGTAGTTTTTTCTCACGTCTAAAAATTTCGTTAATACAATGTAAAAATTTTTAAATTAAATGATATTCAAACGCAGAAACGCGCAAAACATTGTATTTTTTATTTCCTTTTAGCAGCAAACTTTCCATTTTGCATTTTCCAATTATTATATATTTTTTAATTTTCATTTATTTATTTCTTTTCGATGTCCCATACAGAAGACTTAATTTATATATACAATAAATCAGTAACAATAACGGAATTTTCTAAGATTTAATAAGTAATTTTATTATTAAAACATCCTAAATGTTTCAGCCTTATTTATGTAAAATAAGTCGAATATTTAAACTGAATTAACAATTTATTTCTGGTATCTATAATTAGTCTGGTTTCATCTGTTTGTGTTGTAGACTGAAAAAATAATTTCTATTTTGCAAGATATACTCGTAAATAAAACTCAAGAGAGGGCGAAAATGTCAATCTAGACGGCGAAATTCTTAGAATAATGTTCGAGCTGTAGAAACACCATTTAAATAAAGACTATACATAATTATATACTTCCGATTAAACAACTGTAATCTGACCTTCCAACACATTCTTTTTGATTGGCCAACACTTTCCAGACTAAGAACCATATGGAACCATCTATTATTAATATTGATAGGATATGCGATTTTATTCGACTCACAGGGATAAAAATTTGACACGGTAATACTCGAAAGACTTCAGTATAGCCCAACCAAAACTTAACAGTCTATATATTGTATATTATTGTATGATATATTTAACAGAGCTGATGGCCAATGTAGCCAGTGCTCTATTATTAAATTTAATCTTAGAATTAAGGTTTCGTAAGATTAAATAATAATATTAATAATAATAAAATGCAGGCGTTTTTGTTTATTAACTACATTTGGTTATTGCTTTTCAATCGAATCGAATATTTATTGAGTGTGAAATTATGAAATTGTTCAAATTTGTTGTTGTTTTCTTTTCTTGGTCAGTGTGGCGAAGTGATGAAAATGACAGAGTTTTAATTCTTGCACAACTCCGCAGTTTGGCATTTTTTTGAGAATATGTGCGTCTGTCATGTTTAATGGTTCCTTGACGCATTAACTTTTAAGGTAAATGAAGGTGTATTTTATTTATTAATTTTCTTCATCGACGTTTTATCTTTCTTAGTGTTTAAAATTTTACAAATATGTACTTACTCAGCAATCTCTTTCTCCTTTTCTTGCAACTGGGACATGCATTCGCTTAACTCCAAATACAAACGGTTTGTTTTTTCCAATTTATCCTCATAGACCATTCGTATATCCTGGGCATGTCGCCATTCGGCTGTACGACGTCTTATGAGATCCTGTTCAAATTTATGAATACTGGTGCCATTTTGTGTCATCTCTTTCATGTGAGATCTCACCTCTTGCTTCCATGAACGTTGCGTTTCGAAATATTGCTTCTCCGTTTTGCGCAATAACTCGGGACCAGCTATTTCTAAATGCGATAAAATTTGTCTAAAAGATGGACGGTTACGGGGTTTTGTATTCCAACATAATTTCACCAACAGCTTAAAACCATCAGGACAGCTAGACGGTATGGGTAATTTAAGCGAATTGTTTCCCACGCCCCAAATTATGGCTGATGAATCAACGTCTTTGTAAGGTATTTCACAGGTTAACATCTCCCAGAGAACCACACCGTATGACCAAATGTCAACCTTCTCTGAGCATGGCTCATTGCGTATTACCTCTGGTGCCATCCAGGCCACAGTACCAGCAAAACTCATTTTCGTACTAATCTCATTCCACTCGCGGCTGGTGCCGAAATCACTTATTTTAACAGTTTCATTTGTACTTATAAGAATACTTTAAAACAAATAATTTTTGTTGGAAATCTTAACTCTTCCAGAATTGATAGAAAAAATAAAAATAACTCACTTAGGGCTCTTTAAATCTCGATGTATTATTTTGTGAGAGTGAAGATATTGCATACCCATTGCTATTTGTTTCGACCAGGAAACTAGGCGGGACGGCAACATGACTTCTTCTTCCTTGAGTATATTTTGTAATGGACCATAAGGACAAAATTCCATAATTATACAAAATACTGGCGATTGTGTACAAACACCTCTGTTGTAAAGTTTAAAATACAATAATCAATGAACTACACTTTAATTTGGCTATATAACAGCAACAAAAGAAACACTCACTTAAATTTTATTATATTCTCATGGTCTAATTTTCTTAAATGCTTGATATCCGTTTCTTTAACATCTTTGACTTTTTTTACTGCAACGATTTCATTTTTCAATTTACCACTAAATACTGCACCCTGAGCTCCACTGCCCAGCCACTCTAGATCGGTAATGTGTTCGAAGGGTATTTCCCAGTCTTCGGCTTTCTGATTTTTAATTTCAATTACTCCCGCTTTGCCTATAAATGACAATACCGGTTTCATGCAACCTAAAAGGCCATACATCCAGCCAATTGGCTTGTCTGTATGTCCGAATGTACCGCCATTAGGTGGCCATCTGTGTTGGCAGGTATTTTCAGCGCTACTATCACTAGAATCGACTAAAACATTTGTATGGGGCTGGTGTTGATGCTGATGTGTGATTTCAGGTGTATACGGTAGGTCCTTGCAACCACTAAGGCCTAAGTGATCGAGTTCATCCTGAATGCAGGCAATACTGAAATTGAAAAGAAATATTAGGAAATTTAATTTACAACTGTATGTTGCATCGAATAAATATTCCGCCCCGACTTGGATGGAAACTTTCTGAATGGATCTATTGTTATGAAATTTTATATATGCGGGTATAGAAGGGCATATAACATACATAGGTTAGTGTCAATTTATGCCGCATAAAACATAGAACGATCTGAGTATAAAAGGGCACATGGGCCATAAACTTTTTAAAAAATAGGACTGCCAGGGAATCAACAAATCTTCCTCTGAATTTCACGTGAATAAAGCCACAGGCAAAAGCTTGTTATAAAATAAAATATAAAGCATTGAAATACTTTATAAATCAAAATAAATGCTAAAATGATCACGCTATAAACCACATGAAGAAGAATAGTCAAACCATTTTTCCATTAAATTGTCTTTCAAATGATTACTTTTTAATAAGAAAACAAACATTTTAAAATGTTGAGACTTCTCATTCGATGTTTTCAATCAAAACTGGTTGTTTCTTGAAGGCACTCTTCACATTTTTTGCCAGATAAGATAACTTTCATTGCGGTTTTTTCCCATGAATTATGCCTGGCAAACAGTGGAGCCATTTTAGCATTTTTTATTTTGATTTAACATTTAAGTAAATTTTATTTAAAAATTAAAGGAAAAGTAGGACCTGTTCGATTATTTATAAACTTTAATACGGAAAAATAATTTACTTGTTTCTATACAAGTATATTAAAAAAAAATTTATTTCGGTTTTTTGCCTTAGTTGGTGTAAAAATTATTTTTAGCAGTTAATTTTTAACTTCGCGCTATAGGAAGTTACTGATTTTCCCAAAATTTTCGAATAACGAGCTGCCGTTATATTTTCGCGATAATGCGGTGGCGATGGGACGATGGATGGTAGTCTGCACGTTGACTACGAATCCAAAAACACCCCTGGGTTCAACCCCAGTTTCAGACTAAAAATTTTTAAATAAAAATAAACATCTCGCATTTTTCTGATGTGCATTAGTGTGTCTTTGTGTGTCAGTTGTTGTCGGAAGGTTTCAGTGGCGAAGGCATAGTCACTGGTCATTGAACAATACCGGCTTTAGCTGATAGCAATCCACAATCGCATCAGAACGCCCTCCTTCGTCGGTATTGTGTAGCACCGGCGAAGTAAAACAATAATAAAAAAAATGGCTACTGAACCGAAGCTTCAGCACTGCGACGAGTATAAACAATGAACGTGCGAAAGCAGAGCTGCAAAATAATTAATTAAGCTGCACCTTCTGTCGTTTCTCCTACTATCCCTTTCCTATAGTTCCAGCACAATGCTTCGCATGTGTAGGAGTCATCTCCTGAGTGCTGGTCCCAGATAAAAAAAAAAAAAAAATGCCGCTGTATGTGTGGGAGTGTGCATGTGTGGGTATAAGTGCAGTAGACTCTCGATAATTTTAATTTTAAATTCAAGGGAGGAGATAAAAAGTTCAAATAATTGATATTTAAAATTATTAGATTATAATTGAAAGCAAAGCGCATGGTAAAAGCGTTGCGATACTAAAGTAAACGATGTAATTTTTTGTTTGTTTCAAAAACAAAAAATCTATTCACATTGCGAGTTCAAATTATAAATGGTCGAAAAACCAAACTTCAAATTGAAGAAAGTCGGCGAGCAAGATGACATTACCATATATGGAGCAATGCATATAAAGTAAAATAAATCATTGTTTTTTTTTTATCTGGGACCAGCACTCAGGAGATGACTCCTACACATGCGAAGCATTGTACTGGAACTATAGGAAAGGGATAGTAGGAGAAACGACAGAAGGTGCAGCTTAATTAATTATTTTGCAGCTCTGCTTTCGCACGTTCTTTGTTTATACTCGTAGCAGTGCTGAAGCTTCGGTTCAGTAGCCATTTTTTTATTATTGTTTTACTTCGCCGGTGCTACACAATACCGACGAAGGAGGGCGTTCTGATGCGATTGTGGATTGCTATCAGCTGAAGCCGGTATTGTTCAGTGACCAGTGACTATGCCTTCGACACTGAAACCTTCCGACAACACCTGACACACAAAGACTCACTAATGCACATCAGAAAAATCCGAGATGTTTTTTTTTTAATTTTTGTCTGAAACTGGAGTTGAACCCAGGTCTGTTTTTGGTTTTGTAGTCAACGTGAAGACTACCATCCATCGTGCCATCGCCACCTTTGTTTTTATTTTATATTTGGCGTTAAACACAGCACATTAAAGTAATTCAAATTATAGGGTGGCCTGGTAGTCTAGTAAGTAGCGCGCCAGTTTATCAGTTTGGGGGGTTCAATTCCTAGTAAAGACTCAATATGGTCTATATCACTATAACACGTGAAAGTCTTTTCACAAGAGGTATCACAGAATTCAAAATATATATCGTGTCGACGACAAAGATGCCATTCAAATAATTTCATATTACCGAGGGGACGAAATTACATGGATTTTTTCAATTGAATGTTTTTTATTATTGCGAGATTAAAATTAAGGAGTTTTAAATTATCAGGAGTCGATGTACATATGTAAACAAACTCGTCAACTGATCGGAACGAAATATGTTTCATCCGAAGGATACTGAGCTCACTTTCATTATTTCGTTAGATAATGAACCGATTCGGTTTTAAAAATAAATTTTAAACTACTAAGTTGATCAAGTTTAAAATCTCATCAGCTCGATTGTTGCCAATTTGACTAAAATAGGTTGATTCGTTCGAGAGATATCGTTGACGAAAAATTTCGAAAAAAATGGTTTTTCTTAATAACTTGAAGAGTTCGCCAAATCGGGTTTAGTTAGATATTCTCCGATTTTTATAGACTTAAATAATGTATTGGATGACGCAAACTTTCAGAGTAAGTTCAGTTAATTTACAAAATACACAAGACGTTGTTTTCAATTTGTTGTAGGGGCGAGAATACCTGGTACGAACTCGACTTTTACTTTAACAGTGATTTGTGTTGTAAATACATTAATTTTTACAAACTGTATTGTAGAATAAGAAAAAATTAACATCACTGATTTAATTAATACTCTCTCCTCCTCGTTTCTTCTTTCTTGTTCGAATCTTTTTCTCTGCGTGTCAATTAACTATCTTTTTATTTGTTTATTTATTTATTTGTTTATATATATATATATTATTTATTTATCTATTTTGCTTTTGTAACCAGACTAGTACAATGAATTTGTGTCATGTGTGAATTTTTTAATTTATTAATGTGATTCTGTTTGCATTTATTGTTATTAAAAGCAGTTTAATTTACGTTTTAGTAAATTTTTATATTTTAAGAAATAGGCGAAAAGAATTTAAATATTCGCACTTTTATTTCTCTTTATATTCATCATTTATCACTTCTTTAGCCAAATCTAAATTTTTGTACCATATTACGGCTGGTACGAATGTTTTTAATAGCAATGTTTAACGTTGTTATTAAATCTATTCTAAATCTGAGTTTTGAAATCAAGGTACGAGAAACCTGTTATTTAGCAGAATTTGTTAGAACTAATTTTTAACCTGAAATGAAATGTGCACCTAAATTGCATAAAGGAAGCCAGTCAAAATGCATATCATTATCTAAAGTTACCGCCTGGAAACACGTAAAATCTACGACTGTATTTTAGATTAATGAGCAAAAAAATTCGGAAGAAATCTAGTTTTACAAAATGGAAAAAATTAGATAAGGCGATAGAAAATTTAAAAATAAGAAGAAAATATTGTTTAAAAAAAGTCCCGGCAACGCATAGTTTAAAGTTAATGAATCTCCGGAATTTTCATACGGAATAGAATCTCCACAACATTTCTGAACGCATATGGCCAATATTGGTATCATTTAAAATTTTTTTATCTATCTTGGACTCTGGTCCAAGACAAAAAAATAATAAACATGGCATGTAAGCATTGCCGATATCTAATAAACATATTAAAATTTAAATTTGCATATTTACCTCTTTTTTGTATTTAAAACTTTATCCGGAGGCTCGATATTGCGACCGAAAATCGATATACGAAAAACCATAACACAATTTTAAAACTAAATATAGCTTCTGTATCGTGGAAGTATGTGAAAATTTTACTCTAACTTTCCACTTTCGAAGCCACATGCGATGCCGCTAAAGATAAAGACGTTAGAACTGGTTGTCGTAGAGGTGTACTCGTATGTTTGTAATTGAGTTATTGCTGTTTGCTTTTTAATAAATGAATAGAAATTGCTAGAGTATATACATACATACATATTTATGTAGTGTATTTATTTATAAATTTATTTTAAAATTACCTTAATAATTTCAAAACGTTGGTTGTTCCAAAACTTTTAAAATATTTTGAAACAAGATAACATACATAACTTTAAACTTTTTTGTTATACCATTAATTTTTCACTTTTATGTATGTACATACATATATTTTTAAAATTGCTTCTGTAAATTGCTCTTTTTGTTATTATTATTGTAGGTATGTATTGTTGTATTGCACGTAATCTTTTATTACTTATTTATTTATTTCTCTTGAAATTCCATTGTTTCTGAAATCGTGTAGAGCTGCACGGTTTTGTATTATTTTTGTCAATTATTATAGAACATACATATACTTAATTTCTCAACTAGGTTATAAAATCTATCAAAATTAATTTAAATATAATTTTATTAAGTTTTGTTTAATACTCGTTATTTATTATTGTTCTAGTT
The DNA here is from genome assembly GCA_963924685.1 of Dexiosoma caninum. NCBI lineage: Eukaryota > Metazoa > Arthropoda > Insecta > Diptera > Tachinidae > Dexiosoma > Dexiosoma caninum. The sequence goes on from OZ004729.1 coordinate 63,200,713, forward strand.
TTCGTTTATTTATAAAATTTCACTGAAGATGTCAATTCATTTTAAATTATAGAAACCTACATTAATAATGGATCCCGACTTTTTAGAATAATAGTTTTGAAACTGCAGGTTTCTCATATTTGTGTAAAAAAGTTCTTTTTTTCCGGGTGTATTTTTAGATACATTTTATAAAGTAATTTTTTTAATGATATTTTTTCCCTTAGGTACATAAAAATGTATTGTGTTACTTTGTATAAGATGTATAAAAATACTATTAAATTGAACTCTTAATAATAATTAATATTAATTATATTAATTAAGAAAAAGTGCATGTCATGATATGTAAAAGAGAAATTGGAATAACTGCAGTTTCACTAGTTAAAATTTTTTCATTGATATGTTGTGGTCATGTGAATGACCAGGCCAGGACAAACGCCGTATTTCTGAAACAATTTCATTGATAATTTGGTCTTCAGTATAGCTTGGCGCACTGTCTGTTGTTAGACCAATTTTATCTTCATAACGTCATACAATATTTTCACATACATATCGCACACTAAACCATAAACAGTCACAACTCAAAATTCATAAAGTTTTTAGGAGAGGCAAAAAACTATTTTTAGAAACATTATTGCAATTTTATAATCGAATTGTGTTCCACAGTAAAGAACATTATTTTTAAAGAAAGTTAACTTAATATTTTTTAATTTTGTGCTACTATTATCGTCTTTGGGCAGACTAAACTCCCAGAATCGCTAAATATATTTACACTACCAACACTATTTGTACGAGAATCAGTTTCTTCACTTGAAATTTTTAGTGTAGATGTATAATGTTCAGTATTTGGGCACGACATTTTCGACAGCTAAGTGAAAACTAAGGAATTAATTTTTGCATTAAACTTTTTGACAACTTTAACTTTAAATGATGCACCACAAAATTTAACACTTTTTTCATTAATAGAGTCACGACTCGAAATAATACTATTAACGTGAAATTAAAATACTCAGTTACTAATAAGCGCGCTGTCACAAATAGTATTCTTTAGTTGATTACGTACAACCGGCACAAATAACATAACGGTATTTCTCCAGTTACGGAAAACAGTGATGCCAACAAAATTTTTGTGGTCGTTAGAGATTTGTTCTGTGACCTCGATTATGCAATAAAAACGATTTTGAAAAATTTTGAGTTGTGATTGTTTATGATTTAGTGTGCGATATGTATGCATGTGTAGTCTAAAGCGAATGCTACACGATCAATGTTCAGCTTCAATATTTGTCATTGTGTGCGTTATTTTATAAAAAATTGTCATATACGTATAAATATGTGTGGCTATTTTTTTATAAAATAACGCACACAATGAAAAATATTGAAGCTAAACATTGATCGTGTAGCATTCGCTTTATACGGTGTATTGAACCCACTCAACTTTACAAGTATAAAACTATCTTGATTTCTTCTTTTTTATAATTTTCTAAATTATTTTGATTTCATAATACCAATATATTAAACTGTTATATACCTACAGCAGTTAGTAACACATGTTAAAATATCGTCGTAATAACCATTATTATTTGTAAAGCATTCTTGCTTTTAAAAATTATGAAAAAAAAGTAAAATTCATAAGAGAAGTTAAAAAAACATCGAAGAATAATAATAAATTATGACGTCAAGGTAAGTAACTTGTGGTATGGAATATTTTCGCATTCAAAATATAAAACAACCGTTTAAAACAATGTTGCCAGATTTTTAATCTGATGGGAACTGAGATATTACCACATACAATTGATCAAAGAAAACTTTTTAGTTTTAGATTAGACAGTTATTTATTTAATTATTTATGTACATATGAACTTATACGTTATACTTAATTTTCTTTATTGTTAGCTTTTGAATGCGTTTTTTACTATTTATGTATATGCCCTAATTATTGATAATTTCGGCTTAAATCCAGTTTATGAAAGCCACTCCGAATTTAAAAAAAGTTACCTCATCTGATAGAAAATTTAATTTTAAGAAAAAAAAAGTTTAGTGCAAAAATCTTCGGCAACGCATATTTTCCGAGTTATGGGCGTCGGAAGTTTTACAATAAAAATGTCATTGTGTTTAATATTTCTTAGCTTATTGGGTCAATATGGGTATCATTGGAAAGCTTGTGAAAATGCCGATGACATGATGGTAAAATTTCACATTTTGGGATGATAAAATGTGTAGAGGTGAAAGTTCTTAGGCGCCGTCAAAGGCCGGTTATGCAGAAAATCTTTAGTTAGCGAAGCCGGTGTGTGTTATACCATAGAGGAGAAAATCCTTAAGCCCGGCCGAAGGCCGGCTATGCGGGAAACCTTTAGTTAGCGAGGCCGGTGTGTGATATCATAGAGGAGAAAATCCTTAAGCCCGGCCGAAGGCCGGCTATGCGAAAAACCTTTAGTTAGCGAAGCCGGTGTGTGTTATACCATAGAGGAGAAAATCCTTAAGCCCGGCCGAAGGCCGACTATGCGGGAACCCTTTAGTTAGCGAAGCCGGTGTGTATTATACCATAGAGGAGAAAATCCTTTAGCCCGGTCGAAGGAAACATTACATTTAATTTGTAAAACTAAAAAAAAAAGAAATTTATTAACTCTATACAAAATATGGCAAAATATTACTGCTTTTCTTAAACACTGTTTTGACATTGCATACGGATGTTTAGGAGGGCAGCCATACCCATATTGTTGCAATGAATCAAATACTTATAATGAAAATGGCAAAATATATCGACGACTTTGTAGGTCCGTAACTCCCAAAGTATGCGTTGCCGAAGATTTTTGTACTAAACTTTTTTTTTTGAATTTAATTTTCACCTATTTAATTTAATTATCACCTAAGATAATTTTTTTTAAATTTGGGGTGGCTTCCATAAACTAGATTTGTTCGATAATTTCTTCATTAAACCGGTAGCAATTATAAGGGCATGAGGGACAGTTAAAAAGAAAATAAAAACAAAACTTCTGCAATTCAAATTGCCTTTGTGATCTAAGACCATGGCATTTTTTAAGTGGGAAATAAGAAGATTGTAAATTGAAACATTTGATTATTGAGAAATCTGGCCACGACGGCTAATAATAGTAGTACGCAAATCTCTGCATGTTTTTTTTTATCATTTATACTATTTGTTTTAATTTTACTATTTTAATCATAATTTCTTATCAATTTTTTAATGTTGCTAAATTAGCAAAAATTTCACATTACATACATATGTAGATAGAAAAATTCATTTATTTATTATTGGTTATTCAACAAAAAGGAAACTCGAGAAATTCGTCTTAAAATACAAGTAAAACAAAAACAACTGCACAAACTAAAAGTAATAATGCAAAATTATAACGAAGTATAATAACAAAAGCGATTGTGTGCTTTCAATTGTACTCGTTTATGGTTATTAAAAAATGATAATGAATTTTGTTTTTATATCAACTTTATTGTTAAGAAGAAAAGCCCGAAATACGAAGGATTGTTTTGTATGTTCGTAAATTTGTCTTGTTTTTATTTACTTTTGATACACCGTACCACCGTTACCGATTTGTCGTGAATTTGCACGTCTACTAATTTATTTTCTCCATGATTGTTAAATTAGAGGTTTTTGTCTCTCCACAAAAATCCACATACTTTTACAAACATATGTAAAGAGAAATACCAACAGTGTGACCACAGTTTAAAAATTCTTGAGGATATCTCGTCTTGAAAAAATAGCTAAAAAGGGCTAATGAATTTGATAAAGAGCTAAAGATCAGAGGTAAATTTTTCTTACTGATTTTGCTTAATAATTTTCTCTAAAAACAAAACAATACACATTATTTATAAAAAAAATAATTTATGTTACTATTTTTTCTTTATTAAAAGCGAGTCAAAATGAATTACTATTATTTATCTACGGTTTAGTTATACGAGGTTTGTTCAAAAGAAAAGGTGAATTTAGTTTTCTTCAATCACAATGGCGTGGTGCATCATAAGTTCTTGCCAACCGTACGGTTAATAAGGAATAGTACAAGGAAGTTATGATGCAACGTTTGCGAAGCAATACAGGTCAAACGATCGGAATTGTGGAAATAAACATGGATTCTGCACAACGATAATACACCAGCACACATATCAAATTGAAATTTGATATGAAAATATGATGAATAAATAAATACTTTTCAAAAAATTCAAAATTCACCTTTTCTTTTGAAAAGACCTCGTATAGACTACATATATAAATAATTTACTTTACCATGCAGTTCTCCAGAAAAAAAAAATCTGTTTCGAAGTTATGTTTCAATAAGGTTTATGCCGCGAAATATACTTCTTCATTACTAAAAGGTAATACATATTAAAAACATCATATCAAAATCCGAAAATTCTCTACAACATTTCTTAATTAAACTGTTTGGTTGGCTTACTTTTATTGGGTTTAAGACTTTTGTATATGAAAGAAACTGTTAAATATTAATATATGAATGAGAGAACAAAATGCAATAACCAGTAATTATGTTTCCCTTTTTATTCCTATCAGCGTATTCTTCTATAAACTCAAGAATTACGATATTATAATTGCCCTGTCTCATCTAGCACCAACTATAATTTGTCTAATATACAACTGTAAGTACCTGGATAATTGGTCATTGCGATTAAACCTTATATATATACATACACAATGTACAAAGCTATTAATTTTTTATCAGGAATCCAATTTCTAAGAAAATAATTTTGCAATCCTAAAGTTCTACAAGTTATAGTGATTTTGTAGATTAAAACAAAAATTGTATACATATATTATTACAGAAATAATACTACATTTTAGTAAAGTCATTCGCTACAATGTTTAAATAATTTAATGGTGCCATAAATTTACTGTATTTAAAATTTTTCGTTTTCTTTACAGTCTTTTGCCATCAAATTCATTGACTATGAAGGTAAGTACATAGTAAAATTTATTTATTAACATGTATTAAAAAAAAACACTATTAAATACACCTAATTCTGTTTATAAATCATTTACATTTTGTAGGGACAAAATTACTGTTGATATTAATTTTTTATTCCAATCAGCCGTTGTTGGAATAGGTTGACTTTTTACATGCAAATTCAGTTTGGAAACGAATAAATTATGTAATGTAGACTCGGTTTACAGACAAATAAACAATGTGAATTCGTTTTAAAACGACAATGTTATTCGTATTTGATTTTTTTTATTTCTCCAATTCTCTGTTTGGAATTTGTTTTTGTTAAACAAAGTCTTGAATTGGCATCACTGTTGAGTAGGTGCTGTGGGAATTCCTACAGCAAATGCAAACACAATAGTCACAACAACACATTCAATAACTAAAAATATATTGGTTGTTATTTTTAGACGGTAATTATCCCACAAGTTACACTTGTTTGTTATTTTCTCATATACACCAAAGCCCCGATTTGCGTCGGTAATGGGGACTGTCGACATACGACGCAAAACGGACCACTTTTTTACATAAATGCACAAATGCATAAATGTCCAAAATTTAAATATTAAAAAAAAAATATCTATTTTTGATAAAAAAAAAAACGCGTATGGATACTTTTTATTCTATTTATTTCAAGAGGTGGGTTTAATTATAATAAATAAATAACTAAAAATATATTTATTTGAGGGTGGCGATGGTCGCAGTAGTCTGCACGTTGACTACAAAACGAGAAATTTTCTTGAGTTCTACTAAAAAGGAAGCTTCAAAATTTAATACGTCTCCTTGACATCAGAGACGCTACAACACTGCTGTAAAAACAAACAACGTGCAAAAAGCAGTGTTGCAACATAGTGAAGCTTCACCTCCTATCATTTCTCCTACTATCCCTTTCCTACAGTTACTGCACAATGCATCGCATGTGTAGGGGTCGTCTCCTGAATGCTGGTCCAAGATAAAAAAAAAATATCAAGAAATTAAGAAAAATATATACGCTTTCTTTTCTTTGTTCATTTTTTTCTTTTCTTAAGTTGTTTATTGAGTCGACCACAACACTTCTTCTTGAGAACTAAATTCTCACTTCCTAACACACAACGACACAAATAGGATAGACGCAAATCATGGCTCTAGTGTATAGTAAAATAGGTAGAAAGCAAGAGGGTGATAAAAAATTGTTGAAAAACATAATAAATAATCGAGAGTGGTCAGATTCACAAGATATAAAAGGGTATTTACGTACAATTTGCATGTGTGTTGAGAACAGGAAAGTAAAGAAAAATTAATAAACATTTTACCAGCTTTTGCACATGTCCGTTTCTGCGGTTCCACTTGTGAATGGATACTTCTTCTTAAAGCATTTTTCAAATGCATTATTTTGTTTCTATAATACGTACACTGGCGGAGTACATTATTACAATTTTATACTGCATTTCTTATTAGTACCTGCAGCTATAATCGTAGTATTTTGTCACAATTATGTACATGTATGGCTTATTATTATTTACTATTTATTGATTTATTATTATTTATTTATTTTGATCACGTTATTAAAAGTAAGTCTGGAATTAAAATCAAAAATCATTTTCTTTTTTAAGATCAGGCGCATTTGGCAATGCGATACACTACTTCGGGTTCACACAACTAATGTGTTCATTTAGGTTCTTGGGATTTTTATATTTTTTAAATTAAAGTGGTAACACAATAATTAAAGAACAATTTTCAAGTGATACTTGAATTAGATACGAGTATGAGGCAGTATTCGAAGAACGAAGAACAACGTCAATCAATACGCTTGGAATGATGTCTCCGGTTCAATTCTTTCTAAACGTTACGAACTTTAATAATAACAAGACAAATGTTAGAAATAAATATTAGATTACCATATAATAATTTTCCACAAATAAATGACAATTATTACCAACAATCCTTAAGAAAACAAAACAAACCAAGCCAACTAATAAATTTTGGGTGAATAAAATTTAATTTAAATAATTTTCAAAACTCACCTTCTTTTTATATTATCCGTTTGATCCTGATATAAATTCGGACTGCTGCCATGACGTTGATGTTTATACGATGCTAAAGCGATTTGTGATGCTAATTTAGAGGCGGTTACTAAATCTTCACGACTTTTACTCAAACTCTCACTATAAGGATGCATATTCCAAATATATTTTTAAGTAATTTTTTTCATTGTTAAGTTAGTTGAAGCAGAGCTGCAAATAAGTCCAATAAAAATGTTCGCAGATTTCCAAAAATTATTTTTTATTTTCAAGAAATTTTTCAAAAATATAATACATTTTATAAATATAAAATAATAATTTTTTTTAATTAGTAAAACCCAAAAATTCCTAGAAAGTTGCTTTAGCTGTGTTGCCTTCTTCTGTTAATATACCAATTATTTTAATTTTTCGACGACTACATTAAGGTTCGACTCCGGCATTCCTAAAATTCCCATTAGCTTAATATTAAACGTGTTAAAATGTGCCCTTTGTGATAATGAACAATTATAAAGAATATACTTGTTAAATTTTAATAATATTTTAATTATAAAACATAAACTTTCAAGTCAAAATCAGTTTTAAAATTTCTTTTAAATCTTGAAAATATTTAATTCGAAAAGAAAGAATTTAAACTGGAAAATATAAATGGCGTATGTATTCCATTATTTTTAAATATTTAAAAGTTATTCTGTTGATTTTCCCTACGTCACAGTGATGCTGATGAAAACATTAGACCCTCGCTGGGAAAGTTTTGTGGTAATCATTGGAAGGGCGTTGCTAGTGTTTTAATACCTTTACTGTTCTTGCCCATGCCGGTCTTATATCCTGGAGTTGTAAGTATCTACGTACATGAAAGTTTACAATAATATTCCAGGGATGTAGTCCGATATTCCGATTATTTGCAAGAAGAACGCATAAAACATGAATTATAAAGGTTTTAAAAATTTATATTTTTAAAATTTCTTGCAGGAATTTCGTTGCATGTATTTGATTTTAATTTGCTGTTTTTATTGGATTACGGAATGCATACCTCTATATGTGACATCTCTCATGCCTTTGTTTGCTTTGCCTTTATTGGGAATTTTGGTAATTTTGTGGTGTTATTTTCTTTAAAAACAATTGTGCCGATCTCTACTTTTTATTTGCAACTTTAAAAAAAATAAAACAAAATGTAGAGTCTTAAAATGTTAGATAGGTCTTCAGTGTAATCAGAAAGAATTATTTTGCAACCACTTTCTTAACAGAGTGTTGATTATGTTGCTATTTCAGGACTCTGAAGTAACATGTATGCAATATTTCAAAGATACTCTTGCCATGTTCTTGGGTGGTTTAATGGTCGCTCTAGCTGTGGAATACTGTAATTTGCACAAGAGATTGGCTTTAAAAACTATACTTTTAGTAGGATGCAGTCCAAGGCGGTATTTAACAGGAGAAATTCATTTTATAAAGAAACGAATAACATTTCATTAACCCATAATTGACAAATATTTTTCCAGTTTACATTTCGGCCTAACATGTGTAACAAGTTTCATTTCATTGTGGATTTCAAATTCTGCCTCGACAGCTATGATGTGTCCTATTATTAAAGCGGTTTTAGAGGAATTAGAAGCGGTATTATGAAATTGGAAATTGATTCAATATGAATTATTTCTTATGGTTGGGAACGTATTTCGAATATTTTAGAATAGAGTTATTGATGTGTACATGGATGAGAGTGAAGAGCCGCCCGTGGATGGTAAAAAGCATCCTTCGAAAATCGCTTTGGGTTTTTATTTTGGTGTGGCTTACGGTTCCACTATTGGTGGGTGTGGTACCCTAATTGGAACTGGCACCAATTTAACTTTAAAAGGCATTTATGAAAAGTACGAAGTGTAAAAATTCATTTTTGAGGGATCACAATTTTGTAAATGTGTCTTGAAAATTTCAGTCGTTTTCCTGCCGCTACGGATTTAATTGATTTTCCCAATTTTATGGCATGGAGTTTTCCCATGGTTGTAGTGAATACTCTACTTTTATTCCTGTGCTTACAAATCACCCACTTTGGCTTGTTTCGCCCCAATAGTAGGGAAGCTATAGCTGTAGCAAAGGGCGCTGCAGCTGCAGATACAGTCAAGGCAGTGGTTTTGCAAAAATATGAAGAGTTGGGTCCCATGAGTCTGCACGAGTGGCAAGTTTTGTTTTGGTTTATAAGCATGGTTGCTCTTTTATTTACCCGCTCTCCTGGTTTTATGACTGGTTGGGGCGATTTATTGGATGCAGTGTAAGTATTAATGACATGAAATTCTAAGGGAAAAACAATGAATAACTCGTCATATCTTCTTTAACTACTGTTTTTAAAGCCCAGTAAGATCATCCGTTCCGGTTATGATTAGTGCCTTTTGCTTATTTTTATTTCCCATGACCTGTTTTTGGTGCACACACTTGAAATCAGAAGGTTAGTTAAGATATTGAAAATATAACATTTGTTCTTGCTTTCAATACAAAAGCTCAAACAAATTACATACGTTCGCACTATTTCGGAAGCACACGTTTTTTAATTGGATGAAAATGTGTTAAGAAATATTAATTTTTCAATGAAGACGTCTAAAAAAGCTGGAGAAAAATGTGGGCATTTGAGACCGAAGCATTTCTAGTTTGATAAAAGAAGACAGCAAAAGTATGTGACAGAACTGTTCAAAACTCAAAAGTAGAAAAAATTAGGAGCTGATGAGTTCTGTTGCGGCAATGTCTTGGCTTCTGCGAAGACTTAAAATTACAAAAATTAATATTGAAATTCAGTCTCCAATGCGATGTGGCAGCCACGGTCCTAACTCGAGCCGGCCTCGAAGAGATTTAACCGTTGATGTTTCGTAAACGCAGAAAATAATCTTACTTCACATATATTTTTTTTCAGGACCTTACCCCACAGTACGAGAAAAAGCTCTCTTAGCATGGCAATTTATTAATGATAATACACCTTGGGGACTAGTATTTCTTTTAGGTAAAGTAATATATAATAATTAACTACACAATACGAGGGTGGATCAATAAGTTCGTACCGTTTAAAATTTCCAGCTTCTTATGCTTAAACGCAGCACTAGTCCTATCCGTCTGTTGAAATTTGAACAAGTTCCGTCATTTAGTTTGTGTTTGATAGAGATTTGAGGAGAAAATTGAATAAAGTAAATTGCAAAAGCTTTCCGGAAGATGGGTGCCGCGTTTGCTCACAATCGCACACAATCGTGTGACAACCTCACAAGAGTGTTTGGCGTTCTTAAACCGCAAGTCACGAACTCATTGACCCATCGTCGTAACTCTAAAACAGATACACTATTTACCACGAATTATATATTTTTGGAAGAGAGGAAATTCTAGAGGGTCACATAGGGTATATATTTCTTTAAAACTAGGACCACGAGGGGAGGAAGAAGGTAATTTCCGCGTCTTCAAAGCTAAATAATAGATTTTAATGAAATATAAAAACCTAAATAGGCCTGCAGTTAGAAGCACAAATATCCGACACAATTTTGCAAAAATTGGACCGCGAGGGGAGGTAGGGGGTAATTTCCGCGTTGTCGAAATGAAGCGATTTGAATGAAATTTCTAATAGATAGTAATAAAATTAGTTGCATACAACACAATATCACGAAATAATGCATAAAGAGATTTTTCGTAGAATCTTCATGAAAAAATTTGTGTACTGAGGCTGAGCACTTCCCTTCTACATTTTCCCAAGACGATTGACCGATTTTAGCAGGTCATCAAAAGTGTTTTATAACAGCTTCCATTTTCGGCGAAGTAAAACAATTAATAGAATGGTTATTTAGCCTGAAAAACTTATACGCGCCCACGGGCAATCGGAGAGTTGTATAACTATAAAGGCAATCAAATCCCTTTCATTTCCTGTATTTATCATTTACCGGATGGAATATAATCTTCGAGGATAACGGGTGAGACAATCCCACTGACAGCAGTTTAGGGTAATCAGAAATTGCGATCCGTCGTCTTACACAACAACAATTCCCTGTAAAACTTTTGTTACTACCCAATCTGTGAAACCATAGAGCATATGCCCATTTATGGAGAAAGTGTTTGCTCTGATTTCAAAGACGATAAAAGCGTAGTCTTTTGGGCTGGAACTTCGAAGTAGCCTCATTGCAGCATCTATGGCACCAGGTAGATCCACAGACGTAGTCAGTTAGTTGTTGAATAGATAATGTGCCTGCTTAGTTAGCTTGATCTTTATTCTCACACTCTCTGTTCCAATTAACAAATTACTTTATAGGCATTGTCTGCCTGAGTGTTACTGAGCAACATCGAATAATTTTCTTCCAATGCTTCTTAGGCGGTGGTTTCGCTTTAGCCGAAGGCAGCCAAAGAAGTGGTATGGCAGTGCTGTTAGCCCGTGCTATGGTTTTCCTACAGCAGTATCCAGTCTTGGCCGTTCAAATGTCATCAATTATTTTTGCCACTTTTCTAACAAATTTCAGTGCAAATGTACCAATTTGTAACATTTTATTGCCCATATTAGCGGAATTGGTAAGTTCTTATAGGCAAAATGTTGAATAGTATAAAACAATTTCGTTTTCTTTTCCTAGGCTGTTACGATTAAAATTAGTCCCATTATGATAATATTTCCCGCCGGCATAGCTTGTAGCATGGCATTTCATTTGCCGGTGGGTACGCCACCCAATGCAATTGTATCTGGTTATGCTGGCATCAAATCCAAATATATGGTAAGTTCTAAGAGCCACTCACTCGAAGGTTAAATATAATTCTCCGTATAGGAAAGTCTTTTAATAACTTGAGTGTTTTATATCTCTCAGGTCACCGCCGGTATTTTGCCCACTATTTATACCATTATCATGCTTTTGGTTAATGTTCAGACTATGCATTACATTGTTTATCCTAATCGAGAATTTCCTGAATGGGCCAAACCCAATCCAAATGAAAGAAATATTTTGGGTTTATAAATTTTAATGAGAACACAACTTTTTTATTGAGTGGTTTTGGTTAAATAAATGTTATTGAATGTCTCTTTACAACTCATTGTATTATTTCTAAACTCTGCTTTACAAATTCTCAAGAAACTCGCAACTGCAGAGTTGTGCTAAATTTAACATAAATGGCTCCGCAAAAATATCTTCCGATGCTGGCCAAAGTGCGAGTTGGCACATTATGTATGTATGTATGTATGTATGTATGTATGTACATACGAGTAAATATGTCTCGTATATATGTATGTATGTAAATTTTAAGCATTATCCTTAAGATAGTTTTTTTTATGTACTTCTTATATGTACTTGCTATTTAAAACTACGTGTGCATGAGTGTTTGCCTTGAATTGTTTAAGGTTAAAAGAAAGCAGTACAGTCACTGTAGCATTTTAGTCTTGGGTGTCGACCTCAGTTTCAGACTAAGTCATATAAACATTTTGCATTTTTTTCTGATGTTCATTAGTAGTGTGTCTTTGTGTCAGTCACTGGTCACTGACAAGTACCGGCTTCAACTGTTAATAATCCACAGGCACAGCACCGGCGAAGTAAAATAATTACTAAAAATGGCTACTAAAACGCAGCATCAAAATTCAATATGTCTGCTTGACATCAGAGGCGCCCCAACAACTCTATAAACAAAAAAAAACCGAAAAGCAGAGTTGCAAGATAGTGAAGGTTCACCACCTGTCGTCTCTGTTATTGCAAAAAAATTTCGAGTAGCCGGCCTAAATAAATTTCAATATAATCAGCGTTATTGCGGTAGTACCGTCTGGGAATTCAACGATGACATTTACATATTTGAAAGGGTCTTTTCCATTCATTTATAAACTTTTGTAAATATGTATAATTATATGTATGCATGTATGTTCGTATACTCCCTACTTAACACGCATTACACACAAATGTTTTTATATTTTCCGTTTTGAAAGGAAGTACATAATAAAAAAACTACAAATGTTTGTATGTATCCTTAACAATTAACAATAAAAAAAAAGTATTTTAAGAACCACTTACAACAATAATTTCAGTTAAAACAGATATACTTACTTTGATTTCTGAGAATTGTAATCCAAATCAAGAATATTGATTAACGAACCATAGAGAATGGCGAAAACATAAATTGAAAGCGAGTATGGACTAATACAAATAAGAATTGGAGTTTCTTTTCGTTATTGGTGTCCAAGTAATTTGAGATATTTTATTACTCAAACTAACAAACAAATAAATTTTTTTCTTCTAAAATAATCAATAAAATTTTCAATTGTGTCGAACACTTTTCTTTAAGAAATTGTTCATTTAACAGATTTCAGAGAGACTATAGACATAATTTCTTAGTTTTTGCCATTATAATTAATTTCTTTACGTGCGTAAGCAGAGCATTTTATTTATAATCTTTTCTTATAATTTCCATAACTTTTTTTAACAGAACTACAGATTTTTAAAACTTTTTTTCTTAATTTCAATTATGTATTTCATAAAAATGTGCATATAATTACGGAAACCTTTTTAGATATTTCTTTTATCTTGATATTTTTTTTTGTATTTTTTATCTGGCCTTTTATTTTCAATCATGCTTCTTAACTTGGCCAATAATCGGAAAACAACAAGAATTACCAACAAAAGCACTTGCGAAAAAAGAGTGAGCTCAGTTTTTCTTCACATCCACTTTTCTTGCTCTGTAGCTTGTTTTAAAATAATTCACCACATTTAAAGAGCAAATTCGCCAACAAAAAAAAAGCAAACTCAATATTTTGAATTCAATTACCTTTTATTTGTATGTTATTTTATAATTCTTTTTTTGTTGTTGTTTCGTTTGCGCTAACTGAATTTTTCTTATATATTTCTTTTAGTGCGCAGCATAAAATCGATATTGAGGATTTTTTTGCCCCAACTTCTTTATATCACTCGCATACACACTTTTACACAATTCATAGCAATTTTTCTTAAAATGGGTTTGCTTAAATTATTTCTTTAATTACATGCTATAACTTTCCAAAGATTTTTTTATTAAAAATTTCTATAAAAAATATTGCAACTAGCTAAAGCTTAATTTAAATTTTCGTTAATAAAAAAGCGATCGTTTTTTCTTTTCTTTTGGTAAAATTCTACAAAACAAAATTATCATTTATGTATTTGTTTCTTAAACACCTTATAACATAAATAAAACGCAAACCCTACGAAACCGAGCTCCCGAAAGGTAGTCAACTACTGAATACATTTTTAGCCATCTTGCAGATACAAAGGAGCGGCTAAAACATTTAACAACAAACTCCAACATGCGCATAATAATGGTTACAATACTCCCTTTTTCTCTAACGCTCTCTATTTCTCTGTCCCAGTTCACTGTTAACGAAATTGTTACTCTCCCCCTTCCACTTCAGCTTTGTCGTTTTATAATTTAACTAGTGCTGTTTTAAAAGTTTTTCAATGATTTTTTCTTCTTAACAACTATTTTTCTGAATGTGAATTGTCCATTTGTCCGGGTGTCTTAACAAAATGTATTATTCTTTCTTTTGTTGTTGTTATTGCATTGTATCTGGCATTTTCTTTGCTCAAATCCAGTTTTGAGTATAAAGAACTTACAACAGCAACATAAGCATTAAGCGTAAGGCAACCACCAACAGCCAGCCATGTTAATAGCAATTTGTTTGTTTGTTTGCATTTTGTTTTAGCAGCAGCGTTAAGATACTAGCATAATACCAAACACAGCTACACGCGTTTTAAATCTACATTAATGTACATATGTATGTATCTTGCTATAGTTTACTCTTTAGCATTGAGTTTCCTGAGTGCCCTATCATTGGCACTCGAGTGGGAAAATATCAGGGTAATTTTTTATTCAAACAGGTGAAGCTGAGCCGCGGTAGCCACATCCACAGCAACAGCTCAGCTGTTTTAATAAAGCTGGACCATCTACAGGCAAATTATGGATGTAAAACAAGAGGAAAAATAAATAAAAAAAAGAGTAAATTATATATGAATGTGCACATATACTCGGTTTCAGCTGTAACCAATTCACAGGTACATCCTTCGTCGGTATTGTGTCGCAATGGCGAAGTAAAATAATTTCTCAAAAATGGCTAATAAAATCGAAGCTTTAAAAAATTTAGTACGTCTCATTGACATCAGATGCACTAGAACACTGCCCTGCTGAAAACAAATAACGTACAAAAGCAGAGTTGTAAAATAGTGAAGCTTCACCCCCTGTCATTTCCCTTACTATCCTTTTCCTCTACTTCCAGCGTAATGCATCGCATGTGTAAGAGTCACCTCCTGAGTGCTGGTCCAAGATAAGAAAAAAATACTCGTACATTTCATGCCAGATCAATTTCGACCACAGTCGAATCTCAAAGTGTTAACCACTGGCTGAGCTGTAAAATTGCAAAATTGGCAGAAATCCTGCCACTAATGTTATTGTAAACTGGTGGCAGTTTGTGATATCTTGTTGTTCTCACTGTAACTTTTGCAGGTGATTTAGCATGTTAAAATTTTTGCATACAAACATTTCTGGATTTATGGGAAAATTACACTTGGCGGCACCTAAAATAAATAAAAGCAGCGAACACTGACTCCAGCTTTTTGAACGCTGGAAAATTACATCTGTACTTCCACATGTGCATGCATACATGTATATATTCGATATTATGTGTATGTCAAATAGCTATTTTTACGGTTCAGTTATTTTTTATTTATTTGACATACATACATATGCATGTATGTACATATGTACAATTTTATAATGAAAAAGTGTTATTACGTGTTATTTAGAAATGGAATGACTTGATGGAAGGCGATTTATTGACTAATTCTTTTATATTGTTTACATTTAAGCCATATTTCAGAGTGAATAATTTCAGACTATTTACAACTCGCTGGGAATGCATCACTACCTTCAAATGAAATTATATCCATCGAAAACCTACTTATTTGAAAGTTGTTTTACTTGACGAAAAAAAAATTTATTGCTGTAACATATCTATAAAAGACATTAAATGTTCGAAATTGGTTGTACCATTCTTTTGAAGTCAAAACGAAGAGTTGGTGGATATATTTAGCAACCTGATTTTCGTTTACAAACAGTACTTATAATAGCGAAAAAATCAGGAATAAGTCAGTATTAGCCTGAACTAGACATCTATAATATTAAAAATAAATTATTTTGGCACACCTCATGCATAAGTTTCGATATCACAGCATAAAAATATGTGTCGTCCAGCATACATACACACATATTTGTCTTTATTTAATGTTAACTTCTTTTCATATTTATTTTTTCGATCGTCTTTTTCGGTTTTCATTCTCCCATTTACATGCATCTTTCACTTTATCAATAAATTTAATAATAAAGTCAGATATGGTTGTACCTACCTACTATATAGACAGACTAACAGACATACTCATACACTTGGTAAATATCTCAAGTAAAAAATAATGATAAACTTTGACAATAAAAAAATAGGTAAATGCCATGAATAATATAAAAATTTACATAGACGTTAACAGATTATGTTTCTAAATTCCCATTAATAAAATACATATATGTACATATGTACATATTTTCGATCTACATATATTATAGTTTCTATAAAGAGTTTAGTAACAAATTTCCACATACATACATATGTATGTAAGTGTACATATCTAAAGATGTGGAAATTCTTTCGAGCCATCGATACTTCCGCGATGGGCTCGCTATGTATGTAAAGATATGTGAATACGAATCGACGAGAGAATTTCCTTTGAACACTTGATCCCTGCAGCTGTTTGCTAAACATTCATTCGTTCCTATAACCCGTTTTTTGTCTGTTACCATTTTTATAAAACTTTGAAATTTTCTATCCTTAATCACAAAAACTCCATTTGTACTAAATTGGATATGTACTATGCACATCTACCGGCATTGAGAAAAGTGCTAACTACAAAGATATTGCATTTTGTAAAGCAAGGGAATCTAGAAGATTTCAAAACAAGTCAATATGTACATACACATATATACCAGTTACCAAAATATAGATACATACTATACATACTCCCACTACTGAATTTTGACGCAAAAGCGTATTTTAAGATAAATCTATAAGATACAGTAAAAGAATCTATTAAAATAGCAAGAGAGAGCTGAAGAGAGAAATACAAACAGATACATTTTATTGGTACGCATGCAGGAGTGTTAAAAAGTGTATAAATGAATAACTGTTGTTTTGAAATGGCAAATTGAATGAATATTTGTTGTAATACGTGTTGTATTTCACGTAAAAAAGTAAATGCTGTGGTGTATTTCACAATGCTATTTACAATGTTAATACTGTTCGTTATAATTTATCCTTTGCCGACCATGAAAACGTTTTGCCTCATTCGATTCTATTTAAACGCGAAAAATTATGAATCTAACCGTGAAGGCCATTTGATATACTTATACGAGTAGATTAATATCGTCAACTAATTCCGTTCTCCAAGTATAGGGCCTTTTCCATGACTGCCATACACCAACTCATCATAAAAGTATAAATCTTATTAACTGATGGAGGGTCTGCAGTCGTACCCTCATGTACAATCCTTCTCCTTTACCCCACATATTTTATCAGTGTCCATGCACTCATATGCAAGACTTCCTTCGGTGCGGAAGATATTTCAAAATTAACGAAAAAATCATACAACGTACGAAATATCGGTATGACACTCCATCGTCTCTCGTCCATACTATCACTTTCCAATCTAAAAGTTATCACATGACAGGTCGGTAGCCATGTTAATAAAATAAATATACATAATTAAAAATAAACTTACCTGAAATTGCTCTACTGAGACGCCATCGCCCAAAAGTGCGTCCACGTAGCAAAAAGTTGCAATACGTGATCAGTGAGCCAGTAGAATTCACAATAAAAAAAAAACACAGCCATATACAAAAACATGTTTAACTGCGAACTACTAAATACATGGTACGATATGGCGTTATATTTATACTATTTCCCCCCTTGTTATAATGAGAAGTGCGTAGTAGGCTAGAGGGATTGTAATGATTGTTTAACTAGTAGACAGATTGTGCAGTTGGCTATACGATGGACCCACCTTCGAACCCCTGGTGCTGGTGAGCACACCAATATTATTTATTAATTGTCTCAAGACTGAACGGTTGCAGACATAACATTAATTTTTAACTTAGTAAGAGCAAAAGTAGCACGGCTAGAGGCTGACCATCTTGTGTTCAATTTCCAGATCTATTCAAATTGCTTGAGGGGTTGATGAGTTACAGTGTTAGAAAACTTTATAAAACTGTTTGATGCCTGTCCACGATAATTGACCGTATGACGAAACTCCAACTCCAACTTCCCAGACGGAACATCAGAAAGTGCCTATTCCTTTAGAGTTGTTAGTTTTGTCTAGTGTTGACCAGAAAATATAAGGAGAGGAGCCAAAAATAAAAAATGTAATGGAGATTCGGCGTAAAGAAACGTGAAAAATTATCAAGAAAGAAAACTTGATATAATGGCAAATAACAGCGGTAAACAGGCAAAGCTGAAAGTTATTGGCCCTACTTCTTATTTAAAACCTTTAAAGTTGTCTACGAGGAGAAGTATAGTATACGATTCTGCGTATTTCAATGTAAATATTATATGTATATGTGCATACATAACTATGTAAGAAAAAAAATTACTTAACGACTTTTTTCAAACAATCCATCTATATGTCTGTATAATGATCCCTCACTTTACAGAAATACTAAATTGAAACAGGTATATCACGGATAGCCAAACATTCTGGATTGTGATGTAAAAAAAACCATAAAAAAGATTTAGTAAACAAAGATGACTAATCCACTGAATATACACATGCGTGCCTATGCGCCAAATACCTATGTACGTGCAACTTACAAATATGTAGATGCACACTCGTAGACGTACAATTTAGTCAATCATGCAATACAAAGGAATCCTTCGATTTACGTGGCGATTTGTTCCGGAAACTGACGTCGTAAAACCAAACGACTTGAATCGAATCTTTTAAGAAATCTTCGTTTTCAATCGTGCTCGCAGACTTCCGAAAATCTTTAACTAGATGATATATACATATGTATGTATATATAGATAGAATAGTATTGTGTGCGTATCAGACAATAACAGTAATTTAAGTTTGATATGATTAAAGGCTTTAAAATTGGTATTCGACTAGAATGGTGCGTGCGTAAAACCATCAGCTCACATGTATGTATGTATGTATGACATGTATGTTTCTTTAAAAATCTGAAATTTTCAAATAAAAAATTTAATTATTTTTTGCAATTAAGTTCGAGTTCCCTCCTACACCTGTATTGAAACTAAAAAAAAATATCAACCCATCTTTTATTTTCCAAGCCAATTGTATGTCAATAACACAATTGTATGTCCACAGCTGTATGCATCAGCAAATATTTGTGTGTGTGTGTGTGTGTGTACTGAAATGTGGAGTTCTTGTAGACCATTTCTAATAAGTATAGGAGGTCTTTGGCAACGCATTACAATCATGATCGATTTAAAACATGTACAACAACAACAAGTATGTTGGCATTTATGCTTCAACATTAAGCAAGTTTAAAATACAACGTTCGGCAGCAACAGACTACACTGAAGGAAAATATTTAAAGAATAATTCTTCTAGTTTTTTGACCTCTTTTTTATTAATTACACTAATTATTTAAGCTGTAGGTCTTTTTTATATATGTAATATTTAATTTTATTCGATATTTCGCTACTCCTTTGTGTAGCTTCTTCATAATATAATATATATATAATTAACTGAATTTATTTTGGGAATATCTCTTTATATATGATTTAATATATGATAAAAAGAAAAATCTAAAAATAGAAATATGTGTGTGTTATAAAAAGTAAACTCATGGATTGTTATGTTTTTGTTTATAGATTTTTGGTTTTTGTGTTTGGTATTCAACTCAATTCTCGATTGATTAGTTGAATGTTAAACATATAGATCTTGGGTTTGTATTCAAAAATTAGGAAAAATCCACTGATGAGCTAAGTAAGCATTAGCGAAATAGTACTATATGGATATGCTTTACTCCTCAGTTATTGAGTTTACTTTTGTAAAAAAAATACTTTATGAGAATATCATAAAGTAAGTAATAATAAATTTGACATATATTTTTAAGGAAAAAAGCACAATTTTAAAATTAAAATCATATATAATAATATTTTTGTATACAGGATAACAGATATTTTCAATATGGAAATAAAATATATATTCAGAGTAAAGGACTTCCTATGGGATCACCAGCATCACCAATTGTAGCGGATATTGTGATGGAAAAGCTATTAGATTCTTAAATAATAAAATTAATTTTAAAACCTAGCATATTAACTAAATACGTAGATGATATATTTTGTATTATTGAGGATAGTCAAATAGATAATATGTTGACAATTTTTAATAATTTTAACCAAGATATTAAGTTTACAATAGAGAGGGAAGTTGATTTAAAACTTCCATATTTAGATGTATTGATTGAGAGAAGAGGTCAGAATTTAATAGATTGGTATCATAAAGCTACATCCTCAGATAGAATAATAAACTATTTTTCATAAAATCCAAAGGGAGTTATAATGAATACGGCAGGAAATTGAATTGACAGAGTTTTGAATCTTAGTAGTAGTCAATTTCATAAGAAAAATAAGGATATAATTATAGATATATTGAGGAAAAATGATTTTCCAACACGAGTAATTCATAAATTATTGGAAAAATACGGTAAACGGGATGATATTAATGGTAATAATAATGTGGAACCTAGAATTTATAAATCTACTACATATATACCTAATATGTCGGAACAACTTTTAAGATCAAAAATATTTAATACTGAAAAATATAGGATAGCATATAAAACATATAATACTTTTGGGAAATTATTTAATAAAATGAAAGATAGAGTTAAAAACACAGAATTATCTAATTTAGTATACAGGATACCTTGTGGGGGAAATAATTTGGAAAGTTGTGATAAAGTATATGTAGGAACAACAAAGAACAAACTTAAAACTAGATTAGCAGGACATAAGTCAGATCAAAAATACAGACATATAAACACACAAAAAACAGCATCAACTACACATTGTGCATCATTAGATCATTATCCAAAATTTGAAGACACAACTATATTGGAGAAAGAAACTAATTATAAACGAAGTTTTTTGTTGGAAATGTTACAGATAATTAAAATACCTGCGGACAATAGAATAAACTATAAATCAGATGTAGATAATTTAGCACAAAATTATAGATATTTAGTTAATACAATTTAGATTTAGATTATGTATTATATATATATTTTTATGCAAAATATAGTTAATAATAGATAGTCATAGGTCATTTATTAATTTATTTTTAATAATTATGTTATATTCTAACATTTTAAAAATATGTTATTTTACATACATGTATATATATATTGTACAAAAGAAAATAATTTTGAAAACTTGTTTATTTATGTATACATGTACACACATTTATACATGTGTATAAAGAATATTTTTAATATTAATGACAAAAAATTTTCATTTCATTTCAAAAATATTTTCTTTTCCTTATTTTAAAAAAATATTTTTGTTAATACAAATTATTATTTCCTGACGATGCTACCTATTTGGTAGCGAAATATTGAGAAATAAATAATAATTAAAAAACTTTTCATAAAAAAGACCATCGCTCAAAAATAAATATAATTAAAAAATATAATATAAAATACAAAATCTAATATTTATACCTATTTCAAATCCAGAATATATTGTTATGAATATGGCTGTTAATATATTTTTAATTTGAATTTTCATTGACAAGAACTTTTTCTGTATTGTGAATTTTTAAAAAAATATTTTTTCTTTATAAACAAAAACCAATTTTCCTGAAGAAGCTACACAAAGGAGTAGTGAAATATCGAATAAAATTAAATATTACATATGTATATAAAAAATACCTACAGCTTAAATAATTAGAGTAATTATTTAAAGAATGTTTAGATTTTTAGAAAGTATTTTTCGTGATTGTGTGAATCTTATATTTCTTTTCGTTCAGTTGTTCATTTAAGTTATAACAAACATAATTGGCTTTTTTTATATTCAGGCATATCTAAAACAAATTGCAACACTTGACTGAATGTTTCATTTTTATTTAAAACTTATTTTGGAGGGGACCCTCTCAGATTTGAAATTCATGAATTAGTGAAGGCAAAAGTGATTGGTAATAAGTTGATTTTTAAGAAAAAAAATAATGCTATACATATATTCATGCCAACTTTCTCTTGTACTTACATTAGCATTTTCTCGCAGTGTCGTTTTCCTGGCTTCCCTTTTTTATTCATATCATCGTATGAGTCAACAAGTTGGTAACCAATAGCCAGCCCATTTTAATTAATAATCATTTTCTTGTATGAGTGAAATACAATTTCAAGTAGAAATTTTATATGTTCGCATGCCTCTTATTATTTAACAGGTAGAACGAATGTTTGTTATGACAATAGCATGTGGTTTCTATTCTAAAAAAGGGTTATTTTAAATGCTTTCCAAACATTTAAGTAACCCAATGAATTTAAATCAAAAGACGAAGAGAAAAACAAATTATGCAAATTATTGGGTTCTCAAATATACATACATAGATTTATTTATATGCTCGTAAAAATTGATTTAAATATATCCAGTATACAATTCATAGCCATTGGAGTATTTTTTACCGGCGATAATTTTTTCAAGTTCTTGTGAAAAATATGTTTTTGGCGAATACAAATTGCTTGAATGTTGCTTTCTGCATTTAAAGGAATTATTATTTAGGTTGGTTTATAAACGGAATACTTTGCCATCTGATTTTTAGTAGTCAATTTTTTAACATCGAACTTTAAACGATCGATTTATTAGTTGTAGGGATCAGAATTGATCGTTAAAAAATATCAGTATGAGAGAATCTCAGGAGTTTAAAAATTTAATAAATTGGCTCTAACAATAATGAAAATAAAACATTTCTCTTTTATTTTATTTCGAAATTTTTATATATTTCTATAATTTATTATTGCAACTTATAAATTATATTCTGTGTTGAAAATCATAATTCAAAAAATATTAATAATTATTATAAAATGGTATAAATTTACTTTAAAGATTTTAAAATCAATCCGCGGTACCTTTGGCACACACTTTTATAAAATTATAACTTTTATTAAATATTTTAATCACGCATAAAACTAAAAAAGAAATAAAAAAATGTATGGAAATTAAATGAAATGAAAATTTAAAAATATGATAAGTATTCCAGGATATTATGAACACTGCATGATGTTAAAACGTATAATTTTCAAAAACAGAAACACAAAGTAGAAACATTTAAAGAATCTAAAACATAGAAAAACCATCAAAAATGCCACTAAGTCAGCTGTTACATCACCCTATTTCCAGAACACTCCAGGTAAATAAAAAAAGTACATGTGGGTTAAAAACCATGCCAAAGCAGATTAATGAGGTGCATATATGCAATGGAGGAATGTGCTTGGAAGAATTAAAGAACATTCGCTGTTAAGCAGACACTTCTTATGATCTATAGTTTTTGACAGTAGGTTTTACAGGGCAGTTGTCAGAGTTCACCGTTAAATTTATAGCATTTAGCAGCCGTGAAAGAGGCGAAATAGAAAAATGATATTAGATGTGCAACTTTGCTGCCAATTTTTTTCCAATAAAATTTTAAAACAATATTACTGATTCTACACATACTTTCACTATGACAACCTGTACATACGTACATATGTATGTATGTACTTCAGTTAACAACAGCCTCAACTTGGAGTGAGTAATACAATATTCCATGGTTAATTAAGTCGGCAAAAAAGGCCAATATTGGGTAATTATGCGGGGAAAGCATTTAAACGAATACGTTTATCTACAACAATTGGCGTAATTAAAAGAACTTACGAAGGAATTTCCACACGCATCAACTAAATCTAAAAGAGAATCAATAAAAAACAATGGACTGTGCTGTCTTACACTCTTCGAGGCCTATAAAATTATTTGGCATTGTTGGAAAAGCAAGCTTACCTTGTCACTTCTTTTTTGCGCTCATTACTTGCGGTGTCGTTGTCAAATACAGTACTGAGGCAATAAAAAGAATACAATTTATGTGACATTTTATTTTGGGAATTTAATTTTAAGGCAATTATACGAATTGGCAAGTAAACGTGGACTTTTGCTTGATAAATTATTACAGTCCGAAATTGGGCTCGAACGCAGCACCTTTGGTTTTGTAGTCAACGTGCTAATTACTTCAGCGATGTAAGAAGAATGTTGTTTTTTTTTTCTTGCAGCAGAGCTCATGGGATGCCCCTACGTATTCAAGTACAAACTTTTCAATTATTATCCTTCGAAAGTTAAAAGAAAAATTATAAAAATAATACAAAATTTAAATTGAATTTCGGAAAATGGCAGAAGCAATGTCCCACATCTATATTTTCGAAAGCGAAGCCAATTAAACAAATGAAAGATGAACAACGCATCGTTATTACCACATGCAATTTAAACTTAGTACGAACAAAGTAGAAAATGTGAACTGGAATGTCATGATTCATATGATGAAGCAGAAAAACAGTGCAAAAATGAGACCTGCGCCAGCAGTTAAAATAGAAGAGGTAGTTGTATGTTATCAATGGAATGACAGTAAAGCATGTTTTTATTTTTTATTTTTTTTTAACTTATAAAAGAACAATGAGTGCAATAGTTTTCTTTTTTCAAAAAGAAACAAATAAGACTTACGAAATTCTTTAAGACTTTTTTTTGGAAATCGTTGCATACATACTTAATCGATTTGATTTTTTGGTGGTAATAGGAGATTTCGATAGAATTCGTAGATATTGAAAATACAATTCTTTAAAATATATTTCAGTGATAAGAGTAGATCGGAAGAGCGCTTGTAATCTAGAAAATTAATTGAAGAGAGAGAGAGAGAGAGAGAAAACACATTAATAAGGCGTATTATGAAAATGTGAAATCATAAATAGATTAAAACAAAAAATAATAAATAAAATAATATTAAAATACACAAAAGTATAACAGCCGTGAAAAAATTTGATTTATTTCAAAAAAAATAGAAAACATCTTTTTTTTTTAATTTCACATTATTAAAGATTCGCATTTTTTTTTTTATAAAAGTACCATCTCAGTATTATGTGAATGTAGAACAAATATGTTTCAAATAAATATATCTTGATTTTTTTGGAAAGTTTAAAGGTATTTTGTTTTGTTTAATATTTCGATATTTCGTTAACAATGGGAATCACTTGACCTTACAGCAAATTTACAGCATCCGACAAGGTTCTTAAGTCCAGAAAAATGAATGCGTATCGGAAATAAATTTGGCAAAAAATTACGGAGTAT
The DNA here is from genome assembly GCA_963924685.1 of Dexiosoma caninum. NCBI lineage: Eukaryota > Metazoa > Arthropoda > Insecta > Diptera > Tachinidae > Dexiosoma > Dexiosoma caninum. The sequence goes on from OZ004729.1 coordinate 63,226,026, forward strand.
TTTCGACATCAATATCTTTACAGATTTTTGTCAAATTTGTGGTATCCGCTACATTTTTGGCGTCCTTAAAAATCGGTGATTATATAAACATTATTAGAAAAAAAAAAACATATTTTTACAAGTTTTCGTCAACGATATCACTCGATTTTATTCAATCGAATCAGCAATCGACGCCTCTTTCCGATGTTAAGAGCGGGTTATATTTTGTAATTGATCGGCTTACTAGTGAAACATTTATTACGAATAAACAATTTTGCGAAAATAAAATTTTTTAAATTTAACACACCGAATCGTTTCATTATCCTTCGACATCTTTCGAATGTGACACAGTTGGTTTTGATCCGTTGCCGCGTTCTTAAGTTATGAGATGTTTACATGCCTATTAAATGGCAGGGAAGTAAGTCATTTTTATGATGTTAAAGAAATTGATTTCTTTTAATCAATTTTTGATTAATTTCAAAAATAACAATAGCTTGGGTGTAGTTTTTACAATTCAAATAGTCGTCTAACACACATTAAGAAAATTAAAACAAATCGCAAAATATTTGTTAATGTTATCAATGAACGAAAACAAACGCTTCATTTGTTATAATATATTATTATATGTTGAAAAGATACATTTATTGATATTTCGTTATCAGATACGGTTTCCAACGTACTACGCGTTGTTCAGAATTAATTCTTTGCTTTTCAATTGTATCATCAATTTATCAGTTTTTAAATGATAAATTTTGCATTTTCTTTTTTTAAAAACAACTATTAAAAATTGTTATCTCTGGAACGTCATACTTCTTCAATGAACAATGCATATTAAAATTTTGTACAACTTTCTTTACGTGGACTAATTTCGAAAAGGCTAACATACTTTAGGGCTGAATTTAATTCAATTAAAACCATAAGAGGACAAAAAACAAATTCTTTTCTGGCGTTTCAAACAACTAAAATTAAATATTAGGTTAATTTAAATGTGTGTTTAAATGGGTTCCTAAAGAGAAAGCATTTCTTTTATCGTTTCAAGTAAATTTCTACATTTATTCTGATAATGCATATAGTTTTGATGTATTCTTTCTTTTTTTTCTGTTTGATTTTGTTCAATGGTTTTTTTTTTTTTTTTTTTTTGTTTCTTTTTAAGGAACGTTTGATCTGTTTAATGTCTGTAATTTTCGCTTATATTCACCAAAAAAATATATTTATATATTTTAATTTGATTATTGTTTTATGATTCTGTTTGTATATGTTAAAAGGAATACTTTATTTTAAGTTAATTTAAACTTCTAGTTAAATATTCATGTATGTGTGCATTTGTTTTAGTTCGCTTTAAGTACGAATTTAAGAATGATTATGGATATTCCTGATTGTAAGAATGTGTAGACCTTTGGCCAGTAGGAGGAGTTGAATGCTGTTGTTGTTCCTGGTCATTATCATCATCACTGGAATCAACAATGTTACGCAAAGTTAAAGCATGAAAATCATTTAGCGTTTGTTCAAATAAATCTATAGTTGGCTGATCAGCTGTAGCTATTACACGCTGCGTAGCACCTAGTAGATCTTCAGCTGCGCCCAACAATTCACGGCTACCACGTTCACGTGATATATTAACACCACCACTAACGACACCGGCAGTAGCCATTGTCGTCGGCGTAGTTGTCGTCACAGTGCTCGTTGAAACTGTTGTTAAAAGTGTGTTAAGAGTTAAATCATTTAAACTAAGCTCACCGGATGATGAATTTAAGGAAGCATCTTGATTGTTCAGTGTATGATATTGTCTGCTGTAGGCATTTGTAGAGTTGGATGGGTTATTATGGCTGCCAGAACGTGTAAGTTCATCGGCATGGGCTAGTGTTGAGCCAATTATATCACTGGCTATGCGTAGAGCGGCATCTGTTGCGGCAGCTGTCGATACAAATTCACTAGGATTACCTAGTTCGATAACATAACCACCTAAGCCGCCATATGGTAGACGCAAACGGCCATGAGAATTGGGGGATGCTGGATGGGTTGCAGCGTGTGCACTTAATATTTGATTGTCGGGACTTTCTAGTTCGCTTTCGCTTAGCAGTTCGCCGCTGCGATATCTAAAATGAGAAGTTTCAGTTCGGTTAGAAATATCTCTATCTTCTAGAAGTTTTGTTAAATCTAAATCTATTCTGTAGTTGTTGCAACAATTAGTTTGAGTAAAGTTTCCATGTAATTAGGAATCTACAATGTTATGAAATAAATTTGTCCGATTATTTACTTTTTATTTTACGCTGACTCTTGCTCTTGTCAAATTCATTTCTTTAAAAATAATGAAATTTTAAATCAGCGCCTTCAATATAAATGGATATAAATAAAAACGTCTGTTAAACTTTTTAGTGTGGCCAAGAAATAAATTAATAATAAATAAATTTATAACTCCTAATTTTTTGCACAAAATATTTTTTATGCAGATATGGCTAATTATATAATAGAAAAAATATATAAAAATGTTCGAAAATTCGAATTTACTTTCAAAGTCTCAAAAATTAAATTGAACATTTTTATGTATTTTCGACGCAAATAATTCAGTATTTTAAAATTATTTTAATTTAATAATAAAAATTGTAAATATTTGTATAAAAATCATACCTGTTCTGTCTACTCTGATAAACTTGAGCAGCAAAATTTGAATCAGTTGTTACTGTATTGCCCTCAATGCGTAGACCAGCTACGCCTTTTTTGGGTATGGTAGCCAAATCACGTTTAACTCTACGACAACGGGCTGGTTCATTTTGACGCTGTTGTATCATGGCATCAAAATCAACAATGTAAACGTAACCGGCCACTAAGATTGTGCAAGACCGTTCACCTTTTTTGAACGCTTCCTCTAAATCTTGACTAGTGCGATCATCATATTGCCACCAACCTTAAAAATACCAGTGTTTGGAAAATGGAAGAAAGAAAGATAACCAAAATAGTGAACTGTTCCCAATGAATATCAACGCAATTAAAGAGTACAAATGTTTTATTGATTAATTTTCTATACATGCATGCAAAATGTAGTTTCTAATTCATATTTTGTTTTTTTTTTTGGTAAAGGAATACAATAGCTTTTCTTAAAATACTTTTTAAAGTCTGGTATTGACTGTTTTATGTAGTAATGCAAATATGTCAACTATAGAATATTTCAGATGTTCGAGAGTCAATAGATTTATTATTAATTAATTTTTAATCGCAAAACTATTTTAATAAGGATTCCTTCGACGATTAATTCTTTTTTGCATAATACCAGCAACACCTTTAGCCGGTAAACCCTTAGCTCGACATATTTTACGTTTTCTATATGGCATAGCTTCAGGATATTGTACCATATTTTCAAAATCCACAACATAAAGAGTGCCACATATTTGCATGTTATAAGTTAAAGGATTAAGATTATTTCCGTTATTGTCATTCGCCTCCCCTTCGCCACCATCATCATTATCATCAATATTTTCTGTTTTATTTTCCTTCTTCTTTACATTAATTTGACTTTGCAATTCATTTAAAAGCAATTGATGAAAGGAGTATTTGTTGTGTAAACTTTGATAGGCTTCTTCAATTTCAGACCCGTTGCGTTTCTCATATTCCCACCAGCCACCTATATGAAGGGGAGGGAGTAGGAAGATGGGCATCAAGTCAATTTATTCAGTGATTAACGTTAAGTTAAAAACAAAAGATTAAAGTTAAAAAGTAAAAGGACTTCAAAATTACAAAAGAATTGCATTGTTTAATTTGGATTAGAAAATGGAAAAGTTGGAAGGATTCTAAATTGAACGTATTAAACGAAAACAAACTCACCATTACGTCCTTCATAAAACCACTGGTAGCCATCGTCAGTGGCCTTGGTTGTACAAATATCTTCGATACCATTAACCAATTGCGGATGATCAAGAAATTCGGGTGGTATTTCACGTCGGCACATGGCACAACGACGGTTTTTGTAAGCTACACCCTAAAAAGAAATTTATTGGAAAAATGTGAAAGAAGAAATTTCGAACCCTTTCGGAAATCTCTACATAGCGATTAACATTTTATATTTTTTTTTTTTACAAGAAATTCGAAATATATAAATTCGATTTCTATTCCGAATGCCGCAATTTAATCCCAATTTAAACGCTAAACACCATACTGCCGGTATGATTTTTAAACATAAACCTCTCTTTTTTTCTTCTATAAACTAATAGAAAGCGTACTATACTCTTGCTTATATAGTCGCGGGGTCGATTCCCGCCGCAGACTCTTGTTTTGCCCTCAAAAATTCATTTCATTTACACTTCATCAAGTAAAATAATTTATTAAAAATTTATATGCAGCCTTGAGAAATTCACAGCAATCAGATTTTTTTTCTACACTAGTTGAAAAGGAAATTTTAGTCCGTCGATTTATAGTTAAATTGGTGAAATAATTATTTAGTAATAAAATAAAATCGATTGTATAGATCTCATTGCGATAATTTGGCGTATATTTCAAAATTTATTATTGCGCCGTTTGTCACAATTGCTAAACATACAATTGCTTCAAATGTATGTATGTATATAGTCATATAATACACTTATGCCTAGTTCTAAGTTCTACTAATACTTCCTAAAACTATAATTAATATTATTTAATCACCTTACCTTAAGTTTATATTATGTACTATATTTACTTACTTACTTACTAACCTAATAAACATCTGATGATCTCCACTCCTTATTAATGTATACTATTCTCACTAAGCTTCTCTCTGTAAATGTAACAAATAATTTGCATTTCTTATTTAAATAAAGTTAGTTCTGGAGTTACATTCAACCTGATAAGAGCTGTGTTTAATTGTAGTGACACTCGGCACGTCTTGTCCACGTGTCTATATACGTATACATATTTACAAACTGATTGAAAATTATTTTCCAAGGCATTCGAAGTTTATGACAACGTTCTAATTAATCGACTTTCATCAATTACTTCTATATTTTTAAGTTTATTCTGTAGGTTTATATTTTTACATGTCATTTGTATCGTACATTTAAACAAGCTGGCTTAAATACAAATTATTATTTATAAAACATGCAATATATAATTTCAACAACCGTAAACAAATTCTGCATGAGCAGTGCATATGTTTTTTATTTATTATTTCATTAATTGTCGTGGTAGTATACAGCGCTTTCTTTTTTAACAACAAAGTAAATTATCTGACATTGAACTTGAATTAGAAGAAAATTTTTACCAAAAATTATAAAATATTAATAGATAAAAATACAACATTTATTTACATATATATATGATTATATATATATACATATATTATATTCTTTTTATATTTTAGTTCATGTTGGTAGTACAACAGCAAAATCATAAAGTTTTTTCCCTTAATTTGAAGGTCACGAAACATAATGAGTGTTGGTTGCAATGACTTAAACAAACTTCCGCGTTTTTTTTAATATTTTAATTATAAAATAAAAATAAGGAAAAAATAAACTGACTAAATTTACGATACTAATAAAGCCGGCTGCACAAGATTTGAGCCACGACTGTCTAGCTGATATGTACAAGCAATTGATTTCAAATGCAAAACACGTCAATAAAAGAAAATAACAAAAACTTGAAAAAATAAAATGCATATTTAAAAAAAAAAAGTACTAAATAAAATGAAATTTTTATAAAAATGTGTACACACATACTATGTGTAAAATAAACACTTACTTTTACGCAAAGAAAACAGAATATATGACCGCATGGCAAACGTGCTGGATGTATGCAAGTTTGCAAACATATTGGACATTCCAAAATATTGCTGGTAGTATTAGCTGATGAAGATGTTGACGGATTTTGATCCAAAACTATGAATAAAAGTTTTTAAATTATTATCGAATTGTATATATTATAAAGGGTGATCTTTACTTGTGTTTAGTATTATTTTTTTTTGTTTTTATTAGAAACTGACATTTCAGCACTCAAATTGAATTTTTGAAGTAAATTATATTTAATATATTGGTAGAGCGGCACTGTATAAAACAATTTTTTAATTTTAAATAGTAAAACTGCCGATATATGCAGATTTTAATAATAAATTGTCTAAAAATGTACTAGAAGATTTCTTCAATTTAAACAAAGCAAAGTATTAAAATAATGTTTTATAATTCCAAAGTTGCAATATTTCATAGCGAATAAATATTTTTTATTGCTTTTAAAAATTTTTTTTTCGAAAAAAATACGTCGGGTGGAGAATACAAACTTTAAAAATCAGATTGTGTGCACGTACAGTTACATCCGATTTACATAATCCCAATTTAACCTAGAGGTGCATGTGGAGTCTCTAAAAAAAGCCTTTCCTTATCAAATAACCAATATTTATTTAACATTAATACCGAAACATAAAAAATAGAATGTTGCTAGACTTGCTTATGGACAAAATACGGTCAACTATCACCGTCAGACATCTAACACTTTTATAAATTTTTCGAAAACACTAACTCATCAACCCCTAAAGCAATTTAAGTGGCTTTTTCCACCATTACTACTTGAACACTTACTAAGGTAAAAATTCATTTGATATATTGTTGTCCCTATTTCACCTACATCCAACTTTCAAATCTATCCAATATAGAGTTTCAATATAGCATTTAAGCGCTTTAAAATAATTAGCGTTTACTCCGCGCTTCTCATCAGATACAAGTAAAATAATATAAATATATCGCAATACCACAGCATCTAATGGGTTCGGATTTCACTTGATAACAATGTCGAACGGAATCAATTATTTTGGCATGTAGTATGCAGTAGATATTGATTATGAACAATCCGATTTAAATCTCCCCTTCTCTGTAATGCGTAGTGCGATTTGCTGTCAAATTGACCACATGAACTCTCGAATATTTTTTATTTAAATTATTTTTATTTTTTATTTAAAGTTTTTAAAAGTCGTTTAATATAAAAGGAATAATTTCTTAAATAATTTAATGAGAAGAAAAATTTAAAAATAGAAGTACATATGTACATACATACGTAAGTATGTGTAATAAAAAAAGTAAACCCATTGGTTATGTTTTTGTTTATAGATTTTTGGTTTTGTGTTCGGTATTCAACCATAATTCTCGATTGATTTGTTGAATTTTGAACATAGGAATCTTGAATTTGTAGTCAGAAATTAGGAAATAGTACTACAGTGAAACCTCTCCTAACGGGCATCTCCCATAACCGGACAAACTCTGTAGAACCGAGATTTTCATTAGTTTTTCAGTACAAAATGTATTCTCATAACCGGACGCGGGCACTTAATTTTAAAAAATTGTACGCCAAAACCCTCCCATAAGCGGACAGAAGCGTTAATTTTAATTAATTCGCCTTGATTGGAACTCACGAACCCTAGTAGTATTTCTTCATTTTTCAACTCTGATTCATATTTGTATTAATTCCATTGAAAATTGTGATGCATTATAAAATAAAGGAAATACTGAAAATAATAAATGTGTGATCCTTACAAGCGGACACCTCTGATAACCGCACTAAAATACCGCGACGACGAATGTCCGCTTATGAGAGGTTTCACTGTATATGGATATGCTCTCCTCCTGAATTATTGAGTTTGCTTTTATAAAAAAATACTTTATGAGAATATCATAAAGTATGCAATAATACATTTCACATATTTTTTCAGGAAAAGGCACAATTTTAAAATTAGAATCATAGGTATATAAATTTATTTTAGAAATCGAAAAAATTTTCTTTAATAGAAATGTTTTTCCCTGCATTAATAATAATAATAATTAAACTTTCAATGGAAAAACGTTTTAACACGTCATTCACAAACTTGTAATGAAATTTCAGACGCACATATATAACTCCGGAAACTAAGGGTTTCCGCAAATTTTTTCATTTTAGGAGGGCTCCCTACATTTCATTTATGCCAAAAATAATGCTCTTGCATCTAAGTTTTTTTTGATCTGAAAATTCGTGAATTTGACACTGATTACGTTATTCGCGACAGCACTTTAAAAAAATCATCCTATAAATTGTGATTTTCTTCGACTCACCCGTATTAGTTTCTTTCGAAACTTCTTCCAAAGTATGTTTTGTTAAACTAGTGACACCAACAGCGCCCGCACTGCTAGAGGTGGAGGTTGAAGGTTGTGATGAGGTCAAGTCTAATACTTCAATAAAATTTTCAATTATTTCTACGGAATCGTCGAGATTTTCGGTTGGGTTATGTGGTAGCAAATCCGCAGTCCCTATATTTTCATGATCAGAAGTTGTGACATTTATAACTTCAGCTGAGTCTTCTTCTAAATTTTCCATTTTTTCAAAATTATTAGAATTGAAAATTAAAAACAAAACTAAAAAGTTAAAATAAATGAAAGCTTTCTCTTGTCTGGTTTGTTTTTCTTTTATTTCTTCTATGTTGTTTAATTTCACAATTTCTTTTCGTTTATATTTTCTTTATATATATATATATATACACAGCCGTTCTTTAACTTTATAATTGCTTTACGTATGTATTGAACATATTAAAAATTATTTTTTATGATTTTCATTATAGCAAAAATTACTGAATCCTTCCTAGCCTTCACATTTTTTGCACGCTGCTTATGTTGCAAATTGTATTTCTGCAATGTCTTTTCTTTCATAGAAAAATTATAAAAAATTCTATCTTCTGTTTGCTTTTTCTCTCTTGTTCTTTTATAGTAGTATTGTTTTTGTTATTGTACTGTTTTATTCAACGCTGATACGGTGATTACGTTCAGTGTGAAGAAAGGGAAATTTTAAGTGTTCGTGCTGCCAAGTATCTATGAAGTATTGGTAGTACATTGTATGTTAATACAGGTCGTAATGATAACGCAGTTTTGTGGTAGTACGGAAGTGACGTTAATTTAAATTTGTTAAAGGGCATAAATAGGCTGTCGTTTTCTATAGGGAAATTTAAAATAAAATTGAAAAACATAAATATTGTTGAAAAGATTTTTTTTATTATAATCTGCTAGATATTTTGATTTTTTTCAACAAATATGGGTGTATGGGGTCAATGGTGAATTGAATTTTTGTTTCGTATGCTTCAAGAGTTCCTGGTAAAGTTGTCACCAAATTGATTTTGCAATAAATCGATTGTTAAGCGCGCTGTATGGCAACTTATTCTTCTGGAGCCAAACATCGTCAATGTTTAGCTGATTAATTTTTTGAAACTAAAATTAAATTTTTTTTTACCGTAAAATGGCGAACAGAATAATATTTTTTAACAAAATTTTAACAATTTGGAGTGTTGTTCTGGCGTTAAACGATTCACGTTGACTTTCCAAGCCTCACTGAACAGAAATATCTGTTGGAGAATAGTTATCGATATCGATACATCTCATGCAGCTAAAAAAAAACAACCTATATAATAAAAAAAAAGAAAAACATTTGCAAATTTGTATTGCAACATTTTTAAGTATGAAAATTAGATTGTGAATATGTATGTATGTATTTAGGATGTCATGAAAGTGCATTTAAAATATGAAAGCAAGAGAAATGCAGTAATGTCTTATATTTTATTATTGTTTTTTAAATTTCTGTTGTACTGTTCTATTTATTCACTTCCTCAAGTGAATTGCCTTACCTATTATACATTTATCAAATGTACATTCGGAAGGTAATCAAGTTTATCCACTGTATTAAAAAGCTTTTAAAAATATTCCCTTTTTGTTTTAATTCAATATTGTCAACTTAGCGATTTCATATTAAAACATCTATATAACTTGCTAGATTGTTTGACTTTTTCCAATAGCCACACTGTTCTTTTTATTTTCATCCATAGATAGTTTTATATATATGTATGCATAAGTATTTATTGTGCTTTTATCTACATACACTTGTGGGTATTTTGTTTTGCACAATAAACGTACCTAAAGCTGTCCTTGTTCTTCAAATAGAAAATTAAAGGCCAAGTACGTTTAATGAACATTAAGAAAAAAGCCAAGCAAATGTAAAATAAAAATAAGAAGACTAAAATGCTAAATCTAGACACGGAATAACAAGACGTAGTAGAATGTATGAAATGTTTTTGGATGTTGTTTTTGTTGTAAAAAAGAAGCTTTTTGTCCCCTTCTAATGCAATGAAATTTAGGTTAGTGTAGGAATAATAAAAATTAGGTTGATTTAATTTGCTGTTTTTCTTTGTGCTTTTCTTGCATTTATTTTAGGTAGCGGAATGAAGGGAAGGTTAGGGTAGGCACTCTTGTTGTTGCTTTTGAATGAAATGGAAAAAGGGCGGGGAGGGAAAAAGCTAAATAAGAGTATGTGCTTAATAACTTGTAGAGTTAGAGGAGCAAAGTATTTTAATATTTAGGGGTATAATTCGCTGTTGCTTTTATTTAGTATTTTTCTGTTAATGTGAGTAAAATTTATACACGTAATACTGTTGTTGTTGGTTTAGTAACGTTTTAGGCCTTCGCCTTTACCTTCGCCTGAGTGTTCTTTAGTTTAGTGTGTGGTGTCGCGTTTTAAGGAAATAATCAAGATAAATTTAATGTATTTTATGAAATAAAATGTCGGTTTCAATATGGAAGAACAAAAATATTAAACAAGTGAAAATATTTAACTTTTCTGCAAGAAATTAATAATGATTGAAATATCACGCTAAAGCAGATTAAAAAAGGAAAAAAACGGAATACACAAAAATTTTAATGGCGTTATAGAATTTTTGCTTTTGCCTTTTAAGTTTGTAGGTCTGTCGTATGATCAGTTCCTACTTGTTTTTTATTGCCGAATTTCGTTTTAAGAGCACAACAACACTCCAAGTTCTGATATTGGCCTACAGACCTAATTTCCTTTTAGTTTTGAACAGCTAATCATCAGCAAAAAAGGCTCCAATAAAAAAATAGCACCGATTTACTGGTAGATAAAACTTAAAGTAGGTGGTAAATAACGACAAAAAAAAACATTGGATACATTTTTCAGAAAATGAAGTGCATAAAATAAAACGAATAAAAGAAAAACAAATAGCCAAATGGTGAAACCGTTTTGAAATTAAAGATTTTTTTTAAGTTGTGCAAACATTCTGTGTATGTTTGCATAAGTATGTATTATAAAATATATACATATGTGCGGATGTATATAAAAAAGCAAACTGGAAATTCAGTGGAGAAATCAAAAGTGTGTTAAAAATTAAAATGGCAAACCAATAACGTAATAAGAAGAAGCAGGCAACGGTATTTTTCGTATCCCAATAAAAACTAGAATAAATTTAAATCGAAATAGGTAAATAGATTTTATTTATAAATGATTTCAATTTAAATAATCGTCGTACCTTAAGTATATACATACATACATACATGTAGTTATACATAAAGAAATGATAAAAATAAAACCAAACACTAGTTAAATTAAAACAAAAAGTTCTAAAATATACCTCATAAGTAACATCACTACAATAAATTACTCTGTCTCCCTCTGTTTTTCTCTATAATAAAATGAAATGAAAACAAAATAAAACAAAAAACCGAAAGTAAAAGCTTTTTATGTTATTTCACATGTTGCCTTGTTTGTGTGTTTTAATTAAATAATAAATTAAAAAGTGAAAATAAAAGAATAATTAAACCCTCCAGCAAAAACTTTTTAATTTTAATCTAAAATACCAAAATATTAAGGGAAACGAAAAACCATATTTTCTCTCCTCTCACAAAGAAGGAGAGAAGAAAACAAAGACAAGTTAATAGTGCGGAATATAAAATAAACGCTTTAAATGAGAGCCAGTTTGTGTGAAGATGTGTTTTGCTAAAATGCCTCTTCTCCTCCCTGTTTGTCTAACATCCATTAAAAAGGCAAAGCAAAATAAAGCAAAGAAAACTTAAAAAGTTTAATGTTTTGTGTCGCCATCCCCATCTACATCATCATCAGCAAAACGTTGTTGTGGTAGTCGTCGTTGTCGGTGTCGTGTTGTTTATTCATTTAATTCTTATTTTTGTCGTATACGCTACGTTTGTTTTTCAAGTTTGGCTATTGTGTTGTATGCGTGTGCTAGAGTTTTTTGCATTTACTCAATTATGGTTGGTTTATTTTGGCAGTGGTGGCTAAACTGCGGTACGCGTTATCATGTAATTTTCATTGAAATCGCGTTTTAAAGGAGGAAGTGGGGAAAAATACTATATAGAGGAGGAGGTAAGTTTTCATTATAATCGATTGTAGCTATGTTCTTATTATTATTGATTTTTGCAAATTAATAAGAAAGAAAATTTACAACTGTAGCGTAAATTAAATGTGTGTAATTCGAATGTGAGTGCTACTTATTTAATCTTGGACTGGCACTCATGTGCTGACCCCTAAAAATGAAATGCATTGAGCTGGAACTAGGAAATTATATTTTTGAATCTTCCCACGTTTAAAAAAGTGACAGGAAAGACATTTATTGCACATGTTTATTTTTTTATTCTTCGACCAGCACTCGGGAGATGACTCCTACATATGTATGTGATGCATTCTGCTGCTTAGAGATATGACAAGAGGTGAAGCTTCATTATTTAACAAGTCTCTGCTTGCACATTCTTTGTTTCATAGTAGTATTGTAGAGCCCCCGGTGACAAGCAGACTTATTCAATTTTGAAGCTACGTTTTAGTAGCAATTTTTAGTAATTATTTTGCTTCGCCGGTGCTAAACAATACCAACGAAAAGGGCGTTCTGATGTGGCTGTAGATTGCTATCAACTGAAGCCCGTACTGTTCAGTGACCAGAGGCAATACCTTTGCCGCTGAAACCTTCCGACAGCAAATGACACAAGACATACTAATCCACATCATGCGAGATGTTTTTATGGTTTCATCTGAAAGTGGGGTCAAACCCAGGAAATTTTTGGTTTTTGTAGTCAACGTGCAGATTACTTCATGCATCCATAAAAAATCTTTTCATATATTTTTACAAATCCTCTGAATGAAAAAATTAATTTTAAGGAAATTTTTGTAATATGCAACATCAACAAAGAATAGTTTGTTGGCGGTGATATTATGTTTGTAAACTGCGACAAGCAAATTAGGTACTTACCGGTGATGTCACGAATATTCGTATTGCCGAAGTTTAAAAACAAAATACAGAGAAAAAAAAAGAAAGTTACAAAAAAATACATAAAATAAAAGCCAAATATCAATTGTTAATAAAAATTAATTTCCTGAAGAATTTACACACCGAAATATTAAATATCATAGCGAAATATTAAAAAAAAAAAAAAAAAAATACAACCTTCTTGACCTCAGCTTGAGGAACAGTGTCATTTATTTTATGAAAAAAATCCATTCTTTGACTGAATTAAAAATACAGTCAATCAAGTTTACGGACTTTTGTACAAATACAAATAAATAAAAAGGCGGATAAAAAATTAAGATGAAAATATAATCTTTTTAATTTTTTATTTTTTTTTTATTTATCAAATGGGAATTTTTTTTCTTTAAATTTGAATTATCGAGTGACGTTAAATTTCAAATTGAATATTCGTATGTGTATTCGGCGAATAATGACGCTCATATTCGTATTCGCAAATATTAAAATTTTGTATACCTAACATCACTAGTACTTGTCTTTACGAGTTTTGTTGTTGTTGTTGAGCGAAGAAAATAAACGTGTATAACCAAACACTTGAATTAGTTAATACTTCGAACTCGCCTTAGTTGTTGAAAACATATGACAGTTTTGTACTCAAAATTCAGCTAGTTTAGCACCTTTTTTTGCAGCACGTAGCTCTAAGTTAGAAAAAGGAGTGATAAATTTTGTTTGACCAGTAGTAGAACGCAAGCGCGCGGGTAGACATATGTATGTCCTTTATATTTACTATAGTGCGGATAATGTAAAGTTATGTAAATAGAAACGAAAAGCCGAAGAAAGTGATCACATCTTAAGCGAGAAAATTTGAAAAATTTTTATAAAATACTATTTGCATTTCAAGAATAATACGATAATTAAAAACGTGTATATGTGCCAGTAATTTATGTACACATGTATGTACATCCAAAAATCTTCTGTGTGTGGAATATTTATGCGCAAGAGCCTACGGAGTTGAATGTGTATGTGTCGTTTGCATATTTCTGTGTATCAAAATCGCAAAATTAATTTTTATATATGCACATAATAAAAAATTTTACAATTAAAATAAAAGTCAATAAAAATTATAATAAGTGCCATGTTTATAAAAATATTTGCTAATTTTCATACATAATTTAACATTTTATAAAGCGAAATTATTTTCCAAGAATTAACTCTGATATGATTCTTGATTAGATGATATTTACTGAAAGGAAAATATGTAAAATGTTTCTAATCACTGTTTGATTGACAAGTTGTTGGATTTCTAAATATGGTATGTATGTACATATATGAATATTTTCCGAGTCCACAATACCCTTTTCTTAAAATATATACATATATTATTAATTGACCTTTTTTATTATATTTTCTGATATATATTTATTAAGCCTGAGGTCTTTTTTATCTTATTTTGTTTTTTATTATTCGATATTTCGTTAACAGCTTGTTAACATCATCAGGAATAATAGGAAATTATAATTCTTTGAAATATAAAAATATTTTTGAAACATGTCACAAAATTTTTGTTATAAAATTTGATTGAAATACTACACATTTTTTCATTTTCAATCAAATTTTATAACAAAAATTTTGTGACGTTTCAAAAATATTTTTATATTTCAAAGAATTATAATTTCCTATTATTCCTGATGATGTTAACAAGCTGTTAACGAAATATCGAATAATAAAAAACAAAATAAGATAAAAAAGACCTCAGGCTTAATAAATATATATCAGAAAATATATACAGTGGCCAAAAAAACTATTCGACATTGCAATTATTTTCTTAAATTTCATTGAAAACACTAGTATCCTTTTGTTTTTTATATGTATAAACGTGAGATCACATTGTATTATATGTATTTAATAATTTATGGTCCTAAAACTAATAAAAATTGCACATTTTTTAACTCATCTATCTATTTGAACGAAAAAACAAAAATTGCAAAGCAAAAAAAGTATTCGACTGGCATTATTTTTCCCTTATTCTGATTGTGTATTTCTTATTACTTCATGTCATTGTTGGTAAAAATATCGCTATGTTTCTTGTTTATCATTTACAAGAACTTTTTTCTTATTTCTGTGCAAGTGATCGTGATGATGGGACGTAAAGGGAAAGAAACTTCTGTTGATGTAAGAAATTTAATAATACATCATTTTAAATTAGGAAAAACGGAAAAGACTATATCGAAATCGTTTAAAAGTCAAGAACTATTGTATATTACATTATAAAAAAGTACAAATCAAGTAAAACTGTGATAAACAAGGTAAAGATTGGGCGACCTTGCAAACTTACAGATTCAGATGAACGGCGAATCGTGCGTGAAGTAAGAAAAAATCCAAAATCTACTGTTAACACTTTAGCTAAAACCACTGAGGAACACTTAGGTATATCCGTTTCATCTCAAACAATAAGAAACGTTTTAAAAAACCACGATTTCCATGCACGATCAGCCAGGAAGAAGCCACACATTACTAAGAAAAATAGAAAGTTGAGATTAGATTTTGCGAAAGAGCATGTAAATAAGCCAATGGAGTTCTGGATGGATTTTATTTTTGCTGACGAAAGTAAATATAACCTTTTTCGATGTGATGGAAAAGTTCTGGTACATCGCAGGCCTAACACAGAATTGGATGAAACGAATATGGTACCAACTATTAAACATGGTGGCGGTGGTGTTATGGTATGAGGATGTATGGCGGCATCAGGCGTGGGTAATATTGGGTTTATTGATGGGATTATGGATCACAGAAAGTACATTGACCTCCTAAAGTAAAATTTGAGGTCAAGTGCTGAAAAATTGGGTCTGGCAAATCGATTTCCGTTTTATCAAGATAATGATCCCAAACATTGTGCCACTAATACAAAGCTTTGGGTTTTATATAATTGTCCAAAATTAATAAAAAACGCCGCCACAGTCCCCACACCTTAACCCTATTGAACATCTTTGGGGTCAGTTGGAAAAAAAAATCAGAAAACATGAATTTACGAACAAACACCAGATGAAAGTTATCCTGCAGGAGGAATGAAGCCAAATTGATCCAGAATATACCAAAACGTTGGTAAAATCTATGCCAGATCATTTAAAAGAGGTTATACGTAGGCAAGGAAAAGCAACTCGCTACTGAAGTAGAAATAAGCTGGTATTTCAATTCATGTATTTTAAAAATGTTACCAATGTCGAATACTTTTTTTGCTTATTTTTTGTTATTAATATTTTAATTCATGTGTTTTTTGCTTTTTTTACTTTGAGATCTCATTTTTTTTACTGAATATAACTTTGTGTTCCTTAATAAAGACTTTTATAAGTTTATTTTGTTAAAAACAACATTCCGTATTTTTTTCTTGATAAATATATAAAGTTTATGGCCTATGTCGAATAGTTTTTTTGGCCACTGTATGTATATTATTTATACACATCAAACTCTCGCCTATAAAGTAGCAATCATGTCAGTAAAACATGAGCCGTTTGAACTCAGATTTTTTGACACGGTGTTGCCGTTTGTAAAATTTGCCGTTTCGGAAATACCAAACCAAAGACTATAAATATATAAAGATATTGCAGGTAGAACATTGAATAAAAACAAAAATTGTTTGCGTTTATATGCTGTGCGGGGAAGTAGCAAGAGAGTCTTTGAGCAAGAGAAGAGAACACAAAAATTTTAGGCATACATGCATATGTACGTACATAAGTATGTATGTAGTAATAAGCATTGGTTTTGTCAAGTTTATTTTGTTGTTGTTTTTGAAACATTTTTGTTTTTTTTAACTCTACTAGAAATTTTTTTTCCACGGAAATTATGGTTTTTTTTTGTTGTTTACACATATAAATGATGCTTATTGAGAAATGTGTTTGTGTGTGTTATATTTCTTGTACAAAGCTCATTCAATAACAATATTAACAACTAAAAGCAGTTTCTTGTTTTCATATAAATCATGTGCAAATAAACAGTGCAAAGCCAATGCGACCGATTTCTATGGCTGTAGGGTAAAATTACATTTTTTGTTATTGTACTATTGCATTTATGTTGATTCGCACCGAACTATGTATACTCATTTGTTTTATTAAATATTTTATTTTAGAATTTTCAATTGTATAGTTAGAATATCTATGTATATGCATAAATAAAATAAAACGTGAGCTTACCTGAGTTCGAAAACCATACAATTTATTATTTTGTTTACAAAACTATTATAAAATTTATTAAAATCTTTTTAATAAGTGATAACTAGCACAAGAAATGTAATTATTTTTGGTGATTGGTACATATTTAATAATTTTCTGAATTGAGCATATGTTTTATTGTTTTAAAATTTTAAGTTTTTCTGCGCTCGTTAATTTGTATTTGTATGTTTCCCACGAGGAATGCTTTCGTAAAAGTGTAAGAATTAATAAATTTAGCATCTCCATTCTGTGCTTATAGCATACGTTGTTTTCTTGAAACCAAAAGGAATATATTGTATTTTTGGTGCAATTTACACATTGCTCAACAACAGTTTTTTTTATGTTTTTTATTTCTTTGGATTCAGAAAAAATTTTTTCGAAAACTTTTATATGAATCTTACATACCGCAAAAAATAAGTCTGATGGAGCACACAAACTTCCAAAATCTGAATTTTTATCGTAATTTTTTGCATGTACAAACATTTTTGATGGATATGACAAAATTTGCGCGGGTTTTATTATATCCATACGGCAGCGAACACAAAATATCCGTTGAGCTATGTAACCAACGAAATAGCGGCTTGATGTTAACTCTATTGGAATGTTTTCAGAGTTAAAACAATCAGCATCTTCATTAAAATAATCTTCATTTTCGGCTAATATATTTGTAACATCTACGTCAGGAATGTGAGTACTTTCTGATGTACTGCCACTTCTTTGAGTATCTTCTAAAATTGTTTGAAACTCAATAGGTAAAAATATCGCATCGTCTTTAGCACAATTCGATGAGGTACTAAATTGAGTTATTTTTAGAGATGACAGTTTAGCTATTGCGACATTTAATTCATAAACCGAAGGATTTTTGCAGTGCCCGCCCTTGGACGTATATATGAAAATAAGTTTTCCAACGGATCTTGATTGAAATGGCTTGTTAAAATGCAGATCAAATTTGAGTTTTTTTCTATTTCAAATACAAAATAAAATATAGCCTATATTTCAAGTTATACACTGTTAACATATCTGCGCAAAATTTCATTTAAATCGGTCCAGTAGTTTTGGAGATTAGCGAGAACAAACGTCGTGACACGTTATTTTTATATAGATATACATAGTTATATAAATTTCCAATTTTAAATAATATTAAATTCGGTGCGAATCGATGTTCTTGCAATAGTACAACAATAAAATACATATATTTGCCAATCAAATAAAAATCAGCGACATTAGCTTTACGTATCTTATGTCCACATATATTGTGCGAACACAAAACGAGCCTTTGCTGTTTTTGTTTGTTTATATGGATTCTTTCGTTTGTTTATTAAATGTACCCACATGCACACATACTTGAGAATGCAAAGCCACAAACGTATGAACACATGTAAACATATGTAAATGAATAGTAGAGACATGAGAATAATAAATTCTCTCAGAAAATAAATGACTCTCTTGAAAAAAGTGGTTTTAGCATGGTTTTTCTACTAAAACCATCAGCAAATTTAGCATTGGCAGAACCACAAAGTATACAGGGGCGTCAGTTCAAAGCAGCGAACGAGCAGAGAAAGACACATCATCAATAGATTTGCTGTCTCTTTTACCCCCTAACTCTGATCGGTGATTCCTTTTTCTTCTAAATTCTAGATGTGAAAATTAGCCGTATTTTTCATCTACTTTATGCTCACAATTTCGCAATTTTTAGCACGACAATGTTACAAACATAGGTTATAGGAATCTGTGGTTACAAAACACAACAATGTGGTGTTTTGTGTTATGAAAATTATGTACTATGAAAATTAATTTCATTTATTAAAACAAATAGATAGCAAAAAATCACAAATCACTAAAATGTTATTTTATTGGCTTATGCACAACAAATTTTTTTTCTGTAATTTTTTAGCTTCGCTATGTTTTTTTTTTGCTATATTAACACAAAACACCATTAAAACAAGCTGCACTATGTTTTTTTTACTATAATATTAACAGAAAACACAATTAAAACAAAGAAAACCTCAAGAAATTATAAATTTGTTCTTATGCACAAATTGTGGCTTATGTTTACATTTTTCTTTTGTTTACTTTTCATCTTTCGTGAAATTATATATTTGTCTCTTTCTCCCCCTATTTGGAGAAAAGCTGATTTAAAATTTTTTCAGACCCCCAGCTGATATTTTTAGGTATTCTATGGGCAGAACAATGTATGACAGTAACATCTTTATATATTTATAGTCTTTGACCAAACAGACTTGTATGTGTATACACAATATTAATTTTATTAACAAAGAAAAGTAACTAAAACATACATATACATATACATAAATATATGTACATATTCACAATAATAATATTATTAACAAAGAAAAGTAACTAAAACAAATAAGACAAAGAATCTAGCGAAATAAATTTCCAAGAAAAAAAATTTAATGTTTCTGTTGTATAAAATGTATCCTTTTTACCTGAGAAGTTAGGGATTAACAACATCTAGGAAAAACTGTTTTTAAAATCTTCTATTTTCTTCTCATCATATATTTTTGTTATTATATACATATTTATTTTATTATTATTTTACATAAACAAAGTTTATAAACATTAAAAAATGCTTGCAGGGATACTTACGGGTTGGCACAAGCATAAAAAACCACCATATAGACTAGATCAACCAATTTAATTAACGTTAAAACTATATTTATTAAATTAATAATCAAAATTAATTTTCGTCTCGCTTTAAATAGATGGCAATGAATCACTTAAAAAAATTGTTCTGTCTGTAGACTGATGAAATTTTATTTTCCTCAGTTTAGTTCAGTTTGAAACACAACAAAATTCAAGAAAATTATGTAGCTATGTGCTAAAGGCTGAAAATGTTTGTGCATTTTTCGTGCGAACTTATTTCAACGGGTGGCATCATGTAAGCAGACAATGAATTTTCTTTGCAAATTAAAAGCAGAATAATGTGTCGGGAATCTTCAAAATGGACTTTGGAGCACGCGAGCGTTGTATTATACTTTTGGTCGGATATAGGCGATGTAAATAGCAAAGAATTCGATGGAGTGAAGTATTTTTACACCGTTTTAAAAAGGCCTAAACAGTTGAGTTCTTCTTTAGAGACTTGAACAATTTCTTCAGTCCTACGAACATTAAGATCTTCCCATTCCTTAACATCTGTTTATATCACTCACATCATTGGGTCTAAGGGGCGTTAAAATCGAGCTTGAAACACTCTGAAATCATCGAAAGGTCCTGATTCACAGTTCTATTCATTTACTTCCTCATAGCCCTAATAACCGCTTTGTTGTGACTGCAAGTGAGCGGCAAAATAATAATCAGTTATATTTGTGCACGTTTTTACTGCTTACGGAACCACAAAGAGCACTTTAACCATCACACACCATCCCACCTCTGCATTTCAAATACCCCCACAAATGAACAAAAATAATAATAAAAACAACATCTGCTGAATGTTCTCACTCCAAAATTAAAAACTTATTTTTCCTTGTGCTAGGAATTCGTAAAAGACAAAGCAGATAAATGAGATTGCAAAAATAAATGTGCGAATATAAAATAAAATTCAAGTCAAATGGTGAAAATAAAAACTTAGTCTGTCTTTCATTTGCCATATAAATTCACATGAGGTTTTTTTTACCAATGCTTTCATATTCGTTTCTTTGCCAGAGATTACGAATAATGATCATTATCATCTGTACGATAATGACTGTGGAAGTGTTTAAGCTACATATTCATGCACATGCATAGGATACATTTGCACACATCTAGTCACTAGATTCTAGTGCAAGCAAGTATTTTTCTGGTTTTTTTTTAACTTTTGATGTTGCTAGTGTTATTGCATATTCAATATGGCATACCTTTGTGTAGTCAAAATATGTACATACTACATACTTATGTATAAGGATGAATGGATTTTAGAAAGCAAGAACGCAAAAAAGAAGAGAAATGCAAACGTGTTGCTAATTACATAAATATGAAACGATGAAAGCGATTTTGAAAAGAAAATTTATATCTGCAGATGCAAAATGTATGCGAATGTATAATAAAATAATAATAAATTCACCAAGTGCGCCATTCGGATAAATAACGTTTGCAAATGCGCTTCTTTTACAACTGTGACAAATTTCAACGATTTCCAGTCGATATTGCAAATGTAGCTGAAAAATTTCCCCTTTGCGTCAATAGCAATGATATTATCAACTTCGCAGCTTAGTTCCAAGCTCCTACTCATTATTTAATTCGAAAAATAATCGGAGAATGTTTACCGGAAAAACGGGTGCAAATGACTTCGACTCACGACTTGGAATTTTTTTCTGGGACCAGCACTCAGGAGATGACTCCTACACATGCGAAGCATTGTGCTGGAACTATAGGAAAGGTATAGTAGGAGAAACGACAGGAGGTGAAGCTTAATTAAATATTTTACAGCTCTGCTTTTGTACGTTCTTTGTTTATACTCGTAGCAGTGCTGAAGCTTCGGTTTAGTAGCCATTTTTATTATTATTTTACTTCGCCGGTGCTACACAATACCGACAAAGGAGGCCGTTCTGGTGTGATTGTGGATTGCTATCAGCTGAAGCCGGTATTGTTCAGTGACTATGCGTTCGACACTGAAACCTTCCGACAACACCTGACACACAAAGACTCACTAATGCACATCAGAAAAATGCGATATCTTTTTTTATAATTTCAGTCTGAAGCTGGAGTTGAACCCAGGCCTGTTTTTGGTTTTGTAGTCAACGTGCAGACTACCATCCATCGTGGCATCGCCACCCAAGCACAATAATTAGCTTTAAAATTTTTATTGTGACACTGGAATTTTTAGATAGTGTAGCTTTAGGAATCAATACCTTTTAGTTGTTATACTACAGCTGCAAGATCTCAAAGGTCTTTCATACGAACCGTGAATTCCGCTAATATATCATGCGATATGTGTTTCAAAAGCATTTTTAATACAAGAACAACGTTTTTGTATTTTTATTCGTCAATCGGTATTTAGAGTCTGCAATCAATTATCCGGATTATCAAGCTTTTAATGAAGTTTGCTCATTTATTGATTATTACAAAACAAAAGCGCATAATGCACAACATTGTTGTATGATGCAAGAAAAGTGAAAAATAAAGCAAAAGCAAAAGTTGCTTCGCAGATACCTACACATGCTGCAGCAGCTGTGTGAGTCTTGTACTTTTTTCTTGTTGCAGCGGAAATTTCAATTTCGTTTCTACATTTACCCATTGTTGTTGCGTGTTACTGTTTTCTTTTGGTAAACAATTGGGGTGCGGCTATTAGCTTGGAATTTCTTTCCCCATTCCCGCTAACAGCCCATGTTGTTTTATTTGATTTAAAATAGTTGCATACTTTGTACATACGTTGGCGGTATCTTTCGGTTTCCTTTACTTTGAATGTACATATCCCAATTTTTATTTTATATTTATTACCTATTCCAAGTTTATTTTGTTCAATGTTTTTTGCAATCTTATATGTATGTAGATACTAAAGTACCTTTCCTGATTTGTTTCTATTTCCTTATCCTTTTATACTCATTTCTTAATACATTGCTGATTGTCAATGAAGAAAAATAGTTTAGTATGTCACACACACATTGAAACCTGTGATGCAAAATGTGGCACAATTGGACCATTTGTGGCACTTTTGAATGTGTGATTGCCCTGGGGTACTGTCTAAATTATTTTGGCCCATTTACAAAGAAAAAATAATTGCTAAATCTTAAATCTCAGTAGAAAATTTTTTTTATCTTAGGTCTTCGTTGCTATAGCTATATTTATTTTTTGTTTATTCATTTATATATTATCTAAAATTCTCAATAAATAATTAAAATTCTTTTTCAATTAAAATTTTTATGCTAATATTAGTTTCACTTTTATTTTTATTTTGACCTTGATAAATTTTTTAATTATATTTATTTTTGAGCCATGGCCTTTTTTATGAAAAGTTTTTAACAATTATTTATTTTCAATATTTCGCTACCAAATAGGTCAGGAAATAATAATTTGTATTGAAAATAAATAATTGTTAAAAACTTTTCATAAAAAAGACCATCGCTCAAAAATAAATATAATTAAAAAATTTTTATGATAAGCTGAAATCTAATTATTATTTTATGTGAATTTTAGTTGTTTTGAATTGAAACTTGGTTTTACTTTTTTTATGTACTGCTCAAATGTCAACGAAGATATACTACAGAGGCAAAACATTGACGAAACATAAGTTAACTAATGAAATTAAATATGTATATTTAAATGATTTTTCATAAAAATATTAAAAAATTAATACGCGCAAATATAATGCAGCATGACCATGTAGGACTTCACATGTTCGTCCCCACTCCAGCAAACTTCGTGTGTAAAAGGGCAGTAACTATTCGTATTTTAAACCGTTCAGTAGATTTAGCAATGTAGTTTTTTCCCTGTTTCTAACACTACTTTCTTTTATAACATAGTTCAAATATATTAACCTTTAACTACTGTGGTGGTGGTCAATTTTACCCTCTCTTATTTATTTTTTAATTTACTCTCTTCAGTTGAGCGCTATCAATTTTATTCTCTTTGTATCTTCTCATAATCCCATTACTATTATTCAGTTGTGTTTTGATCGTCGTGGGTGTCGTGTAAGCGGATATTTACACGTGCTGGTGTAAAAATTACCACTCGTCCGGGCATACGGTTTTTTTTATTGGAAGTATTTTTACCCCCCACATCAAAACAATCGTAAGTATTTAATGTAAAATAAAATACCACTCCTCAGGTTTAGCGTTAGTTTTTCATGGAATCATTTTGACCACTCCTGCAGTTTATCGCAATTTATTTTTACAGACTATGTCAAATTCCAGGAAAATAAATGATGTAGAGATAGCCAGATTGCTGGAAGACGATGACGAAATCTAGGCCGACAATTGGTTTTACCACACTTGCAAAGGCGAGAGCATAACCAATGACTACCTAAGTTACTTCGAGATAACAGAAGTAGCATTTTAGGACTAGACTCCGTAACTCCCTCTCCAGTAGAGCCGACTATAGTTGCCAGGAAGCTGTGCTACATCTGCCCTAGTAGGTTAAAGCGAAAGACTACACATGTTTGTCTGTTTTGTTGCAAGCCTATGTGTATGGGATGTAGTAAACGCGTATGCGTGAATTGTGCAAATAACGAATTAGATTAGTAAAATTCCTAAAAATGAAGTGATCTCAATTTTTTTTTACAATATTATTTTTCTTTGTTTTCTTTTTTATATTAAATGTTATACATTTGTCTGTGAAAAAATGCCTTTTATGTTTTTTTATTTTATACGTTTTTTTTTTAAAGCTATATTTGTTCCTTTTTTTGTTTTAAGAAAATTGAATATGAAATAAAATCCTTGTTTTGTTTAACTAGAAGATAAATTTTTTTATTTTATTACTTTATTCATTTAAAAATGTGTCATCTAATTCCAATTAAAAGCAAAAAATTAAAAAAAAACCTTTTTTTTGGCAAAATTTTCTAAAAATTAAAAAGGGGTAAAATTTACCACCACCACAGCATATACGCCAAAATATTTCACCTCAGTAGTTAAAGGTTAAATATAAAGTTTTTTTTAGCGCTATCAAAGGTATTTTTCCCCTTTACATCGTCAATTTGGTCCAAAATAGAAAAAAAATAAAAATTCATCACTGATTTAAACTTTAATAATAAGCCAGTTTGACTCTCTCTCTCTATCTGTCTCTCCCTGTGAAATTTGTCTTCTCTTTTGAAAGCACTTTTGCTTTCGCTTTCAACTGGTTTTTATTTTCATTATCAAGTTTTTTTCCTTAACCTTTCTTTATTGTTATTTTTTCACATCGATACTAATGCAAATACACACTGATAAATATTGCGAATAAACTTGTTGCCAATTTTGTTTTGTTTTCGTGTTTTTGTTGTTTTTTCTTTTTGTATACCGTCATCGACGCATGCGCAACTGTTAAGTAACTTTAATTGATGTTGCCATATCTGTAAAAGCTGATTTTAAAAAGTTTATAATAGAAATAAGCTCTTTTTTAAAGTTGTTTAGAAATAAGTTACAGTTTGGGGTAAACTTAATGAGAACATATCGAGCATAACATATGAACATAAGAGCGTATTCAAAATTATATTCAGTTATTGTTACCGATTTCAATCATTATCATTTATACATTTTTAAGGCTATGCAACGAAGTGGCAAAATATTTCAAATAAAATAAACAATTTCTCCAAGACCTTCAGCTTGAATAATCCAAAGTAATAGTAATTTCATAAAAAGATTGTTCGAATATTTTGCATCATTAGCATTGGTACTTTTAACATTTCTTAATAATTTTTTTATACTTTGTTTCTTTTCTCTTTTCAGCCGCTTATCCCAGAAACAGCCTTAAAAAATTTGTTGTGTAACATGGAAAACTTCTCTGCGCCTATTTTGGGTGATAGTGTCCTTTATAACAACGATAGTATCACTAATAATAACAGTAACAATAATAATAACAATATCAATATGCATCATCATAAAGATCACATGTTGGCAGCTGGCTGTACACCAACCACAACTTCCTTTATGTACGAATCAACACAAGCCACCCCGAAAACCGAAATATCTTTGATCAAAAATGACTACAACACTTTTACTTCTTGTATTCAACAATCGTCTCTATTGGATCGTTCAGCCATAGATGCTAATTTGGATGCTGGTGTATCGTTGGGTTCTTTAAGTGATTTGAAATTTTCGAGCGTTAACTCTCCCATTTTAAGTGATTCTAATACCAATTTTAAGAGCTTTCCATTATTTCTAAGCACTTCGGAGACCAATCAGATAATGAGCAGCCTACATAAGCTCAATACCAGTATAGGAACACTAAATGGACCGTCGTTTACAAACATGTTTGCCAGAGATGCTACAGAGCCAAATATTAATATTCATAATCGCCTCCCATCACACACATCATCACACTATATGACATTGAAAGTTAATGAAGTACAAAACACTGCCGAATCTTCACAACAGCATCACTATTTACCAAATACTACAGAAACAAGAAGGCAAATAACGCCAGCTCATGAAAACAACCATCTATTAGATTATGGACTTGCCACTGCATCCCCTTTGTTAGTATCAACGAATCTTTCTGATGTTACTACTGATAATAAAATAACGAACCATAATGGTTTAAAAAGTCAACAGCAATCAATTACCACCTCCACAGCCATCACAAACGTTATACATAACACTGCCAATGTAAATGGAAATACCAGCAACACCCACAACAGTCATGCAGTACACCAAACTGTACCGAACCCAACGACGACCAGTATAAGATCGACCTTACACAGTATTGAACAACAAGCAGCCAGTTCCTGTACATCACACTCTTCTACATCGGCCTCCCTAAATAGCCAAACGAATAATGGCAATAATATTGGAGGCACCACCTCACTGTCTTCAGTCACAACAGCTACCCAAGTACCTTTATTAGTAACAGTAAACAGCAATGAAACCCTTAAACCTCCTCCTCCTTTGCAGCAGCAGCAACAACAACAACAACAACAACAACAACAACAAAATTCTGTGGCTATTGCAGCCCAAATTGAAACAAATTCTTGTAAAAGTCATCAACAGCAGCAGGAGCCCTATCAGCAAACATCACAACTGCAAGAAGAACATCTTCAGCCTCAACAGCAATTGTTGCTTAATCACTCTGTTCAAAGCAGTGACAGTGCTGACTCCATGTCCTCCTCGAATGACTATATTGACATGGATTTGAATGATGAAAGATTGGGTAAGTGCAAGTTTGAAAGAATATATTTTTGTTTTGAACGATCCATTTAGGTGATTTGGATATTGGAAATATTTTGTTGTTCTTAATGATACTGCTGCAAGGAAATGAATAATTAAAGATAAATATTAATGAAATAATTAAAACGCGAAAAATAACTTACCACCAACATCAACCATTATTTTTTAAGAAAAAAGTATTTAAGAATAACTAAAAACGCTTACGAAATTATAAGTTTAAGAACCTCTACTTAGTTTAAGTGAAGCTTAGAACTTTTCTTAAGTTTTAAGGTCAAACTGCGTCCGGAGAACAATTCAAAAGTAAAATATTGAGCCGCAAACTAAATCTAGGTCGAGGTGGATTACTCGTACACATAATCCCATCTTTACGCAGCACATACGTTCCCGGGAACGCTGGGTAAAAAATCTTTTACATTCTTTTACAATCTTTTACAATCTTCAAAAAAATAAAAAAAATTGTTTCATAATTCTGCAAAACATACATACATATTTGTATTTTTTTTATTATTCGTACAGTGTTGCCGTTATGTTTTCTATAAAATATTAACTTATATTAACTGAATTTATTTTGGGAATATCTATTTATATATATGATTCTAATTGTGCTTTTTCCCTTATAAACTATATGTGAAATTTATTATTACATACCTTATGATATTCTCATACAGTATGAAAAATATCATAAAGCATTTTATTACAAAATCAACTCAATAATTGAGGAGGAAAGCATATCCATATAGTACTATTTCGCTAATGCTTACTTAGCTCATCAGTGGATTTTTCCGAATTTTTGAATACAAACCCAAGAAAAAAAAAAAAAAAAAAAAAAAAAAAAAAAAAAATATTGGACTACGTGATCCATTTTAGCTGAAATGGACTGGTTAAAACATGATCCTATTTAATGCGGCCGTGGACCATGCTTATAGTTATACGACAAGTGTTCGTATTTTTCTTCGTATTTACGATTACTCCGTCTGATTAAAATGACTCTTTGAAGTGTTCCATGGAGTGGGTAGATGGAGTAGTTTTTGGGTTAGTCCGACGGGTTATATGGTCCACCCCTAGGGCATCGTAATGTTAAATAAATCATTTTACTCCATACATTTAGGTTAGTGCTGGACTAGTCCTAGTCCTCTATGGACTACACTGTACATGCATGTGTTGACTAGTGACATTATTTGCAGGGTGGGTGCTTGTTCTTATAATGTGTGTACATAAATACATAAACTGCATATTTCTCAAATATAAAATCGCGTAAAAATGAGACAAGTTAACCTTCGCCAATCATTATATGTATATTATTGCAAAATTCATAATTGTGCAAAAAAAAAATACCTGTAAAAACAGGAATACAAAATAATTCAATATGCCTGAAAACTTTTTATATAATTATTTTCTTCAAACAAATTCTATTAAATATACCATAAAAGTTTAATTTTTTAATGTAACTTTTTTATACGGAAGCACAGACCGCAAACAACTATACTGATTATGACAGTTGCAAGGCGAATTGATACCAGCTAAACTCAGTAGTACAAGAACAACCAAAAATCATTATGTACTGTTAAAATCAAGGTTTATTAATAGAAGGTTGTCGCAAGGCAAATTCGTCAATTCGCTTTGCAGCCGAACGTCAAATTTTTTGTATACATGTGTTTTGTTAAATATAACATAACCTAAAAAGAACATGGTAAATTAGTGTAATATAAGTTACATTTAAATTTATAATTACAAAAAGTAATTCATTTCGCATTCTTATTATTATAATATTAAATTATTATAGTTATTAATTTATTTACAACTACTTTTCTTAACTTTTTCACAAAAGTTAACAAACTTTGACGCTCGGCGGTTTTTTTTTTTTTTTTTTTTTTTTTTTTTTTTTTTTTTTTTTTTGGCGTGTGAGGTAGGGTTGAAAATGCCTTCGCACTTACAGAGACCGTCGTCTTCTGCGTCGAGTGGTGTTGCCACTAAAAAATTCCCTCCTCCTCCTCTGGGTAGATTCCTCCCCGGGACCGCTTTCCGCATTACTTCGGGAAGGCCCAGACCACGTCCCAATCAGGACTACTCTCACTCACCCACGTCTGGGTCCGCCAAGTCCGCAGCCGGCGCCATGGACCCGGCCCGTATCGCCCGGTCCCTGTCAGAGGGGGCACCGCTATGCAGCAGCGCATCGAGGTCCCTCTTCTTCCTCCGCAGAACGTATCCCACGTACTGTGCCACAGCGTTCCAATTGTCCTCACAATCGAGCATCCTCCCTATCACGGTGGCAGGAGCGAACCCGCCAACCCGCTGCGCCATTGCACCTCTCTCAGTATGCCACCTGGTGCAGTCGAAGAAAGTGTGTTCTGCATCATCATCCGTAATACCACAGTAAATGCAGTCGGGACCATCTGCCCTGCCCTTCCGATACAGGTACTTTCGGAAGTATCCGTGGCCCGAGAGGAATTGTGTCAGGAAGTAGTTAACTTCCCCAAATTTCCTCCGAATCCATACTTCCACGCAGGGAATAAGCCTCGCCGTCCACCTGCCGACCGTGTCCACGGTCCACCTGTCCTGCCATCGCCAGACAGTTTGGGGTCTCAGACTAATAGCACCAACACCAGGGCCCTCCCCCCTCGAGTTCCAAGCCTCCCACCGCTCGCGCGCCAAGAGGTCTATGGGTATTTCCCCACATATCACCAGGACCGCAGCGCCCGAGACCGTGCGGTAAGCCGAAGCAACCCTAAGGGCCGCCGTCCGCTGTACCGCCTCGAGTACCATGCGTTTGGTTCTCTCACCCAGTACATTTCCCCAAATCTCGCTCCTATGCAGCAAGATCGACTTCGTGACAGCCATAATCAGCCTCCTCTTGCTCTGTGTCGGGCCTCCGACATTCGCCATGAGTCTGCTCAACATGCCAGTCATCTTCGCCGCTTTAGTCGCCACATGCCGTATTTGGGCCCAGTAAGTCAGCCTACAGTCGAGTCTGACGCCCAAATACCTTATGGCACTCTGGGTAACCAGAGACACATCCCCTATCTGCATGCCGACATCGAGTGGTATGTGTGCCCGCGTCATCAACATCACCTCGGTCTTCTCCCCGGCCAATTCCAAGCCGTGGTCCTCAAGCCACATCCGGGTCCTAATCATGACCCGGTTCAGCTTCCCCCTGGCGTAATCCATATCCCGCGCCAAGATCACCGCCGCTATATCATCCGCGTATCCCACGAGCTGAGCATCCTCGGGCATTTCCACCCCAAAGATCCCATCGTAGGTCAGATTCCATAGGTCCGGGCCCAGCACAGATCCCTGGGCCGCGCCGGACGTGATCGTCCTGCTCCTCCGCGCCGTCGGCGTATCGTACAACAGTACCCGATCGTCCAGATAACTACGGAGAATTCTATACAAGTATCCGGGAATACGAAACCTCCCCCGTAGCGCCTCTAGAACATCAGCCCATCGTAGGCTGTTGAAGGCATTCCGAACGTCGAGTGTTGCCAGGACAACTATGCGCTTCGGATAATAGCGCCTCTCGCTCTGAGCGCGCTCGGAGCACTCAACCACATCAGCAATCGCCCCGAGCGTTGACCTGCCAGGTCTGAAGCCATGCTGTCTATCCGACAGCCCCCAGCCATCCTCACGGCCTCCGCCAGCCTTCTTTGCAGTAGCGTCTCCAGCAGCTTGCCGGCACCATCCAACATGCAAAGTGGCCGATGGCTGGGTCGGATCGCCCCTGCCCTTGCTAACAAGCACGAGCCGCTGTGTTTTCCAGCGTCTTGGGAAGACGCCCTGGACTAAACAAGCATCATATACCGGAAGCAATGCTTCCGGCCTGCTCTCAGCCAGGATCTTCAGCACCTCCGACGGTACCCCATCCGGGC
The DNA here is from genome assembly GCA_963924685.1 of Dexiosoma caninum. Classification (NCBI taxonomy): domain Eukaryota; kingdom Metazoa; phylum Arthropoda; class Insecta; order Diptera; family Tachinidae; genus Dexiosoma; species Dexiosoma caninum. Next base: position 63,256,873 of record OZ004729.1, read on the forward strand.
CTGGGGCTTTCCCCGCCCTAAGAGCCCCGGCGGCGATCCTCAGCTCCTCCCCGGTAAAGGGCGGTGAAACCTCATCATCGTAGGACCCACGTTCGCCACCCAGCGGAGGGTGTGTGGGGAACAGGCTCCCCACAATCGCATCGATCCGCGCGCCGTCCAATTGCACCCCAGCGCGGCTCGCGCCCAATTTTTCCGCCACGATCCTATAGCCGAGTCCCCATGGATCACGGTTCAGGTCGCTCCGAAGTTCCTCCCATTTCGCCCTCTTGCTCGCCATAATCGCGCGACGCAACGCCCCGCGGGACCGCTTGTACTCTTGGGCCTCCAGTAGAGCCTCGCCGGCCCGCCTAGCCCTAGTATAGGGCTCCTATTGCGGAGGCAGTCACGCCTGAGTCCAGAAATCTCCGGCGTCCACCAGTACACAAGTCGCCTCCCCGCCCGTCGCGACAATCGGGGCATCGATGCGTCGCATCCACGGACAATGCGCCGCATGATAGCACTCGCCAGGGAGTCAGCGTCTCCCCCACCGTCCAAAACCGTAGTACCGTCGAAACCGGCCAAGAACGACCCGCGGTCTAACATACTGGTGATCACTCCCAGTATATTCCTCGAGCACCCTCCATCCTTCGATCATCCCAGACAGATTCTCGGATACCAAAGTGATGTCAGGAGTGGTGAAGTCGCACCCCGGCCGCCTGAAGGTGGTCGCACCGCCAGCGTTCATGACCACCAGGCCCAACCTGGCCGCCATATCCAGGACGCACCTCCCCCTCCCCCTCGTGCTCGTCACCGGATCACCCCACTCCACAGCCCTGGCATTGAAATCACCGGCCACCACAAAGGGTCCGGCCATACCAGCCAGAGCGTCCTCGATAGCGGCCATCTTCGCCCTAAATCGCGCCACACTATCACTAGGAGTGAGGTAACAGCTCACCAGCACAAAACCGCCGATCCGAGCCCACGCATAGCCGCAGCCGATCCCGTACCGCGCAACCGCGAGTTCACCGCCGCCAGGTAGCCAGAGCGCCGTCGTACCCGTTTCGTCCCCGAGCCAGAACCCTCGGTGCATCGGACCGTATTGTTCGCTGATAACAACCACGTCCGCGCCCCTCTCGGCAACCATCTGCCATAGCAGAGCATCCGCCGTCCTGCTCCTGTGCATATTCGCCTGGAGCACCCTCATCTGCGGGATAGCGGGCAGCCCTTCCAGCCCGGCAGGTGGACAGTCCTACCGCGCCCCGCCCCCGAGCACAGAACGCACTTGGGGACCGCTGTGCAGTCCCTCAACTTATGTCCTGCTCCTCCGCACCTTATGCACAGTTGCCTCCTGTCTGTCCCAGTACACTTTGCCTGGGTGTGTCCCGCCCCAAAGCATCGATAACACCTACCGACACTCTCGGACATCCGCATCGCAGCCCTGATCCAACCGACACGCACGTAGCCAATATCGATCAGTTTCGCGGCGCCCTCCACCGAAAAAAGTAACGTACGCCCGAACCTGTTCGCGCACGTCCGGTGCCGTCACCTTCACGCGTAGCTGCTCTTCGCGCCCGGCGAGCAGACCACGGACCGCTATCTCCACCTCCTCCACGACCGTCAAGGAGTCAAGACCACGCATCTCCACGGTCGCGCTCGGTCTTAATTCCGCGAACGACGCTGTCTCGCGGACAGCGTCCCTCAGACGCCGTACAAACTCCGGGTCAATCCTGTCCCCCCTCCCAAGTTCCAACAGGATGTCACCGGCCCCCGTCCTCCTGACGGACCGTACGCCCTTCGCGTCGCCCGTCACGCTGCCACGCAGATCCTTCAGCACCCCCGCATAGGTGTGCCCCACCGCGGGCTTAATGAGCACCGCCTCAGGCTTCGCGCGCCTAGGTCGCATCCGACGGACCGTGGGCGGTGCCCTCCCATCGTCCACCGCCGGGGTCCCCAAACCCCGTCTCTTCCTCCTTCTCCCCGAGGTGACTGTCCTCCAATCACCATCCCCGGTCGCAGGAGTTGCCCCGAGGACGCTCGGCGGTTAAGTACGTTACAAATCGTGTTGAATCGTCTGACGGGCGAATTAGCTAGTGACTTTACTTGGTAATGAAATTCATTACCTTGGTCAAAATAATTCATACAATTTGACATTAAACAGTGATAAATAGTCGGCCAGCTGTTCACCTGTTATGAATTCGCCTGGGACAGCTGTAATTTTTTCATCTTAATTGTGTCTCACACTGAGAATTTACGCACCGAATTGTTACCGATGAATTCGTCGTGCTAAATGAAGTTCTAGTTGCAGTGTAATGCATTGCGCTCTAAGTGCACATCCCCTGATCACTGTAATGCAATTTGAATATTTAATTATATTTTTCCACAAGCTTAGTTATGACAGCGTCTCCTTTTTATTTGCATATGCACAACAACTTTAAACTCGGTGGCAACAGACGCTAAAATTTCAAAAATAAAAGCACGCACATACGCATTTTTTCAAAGTTGCATGCAAGAACTAACTTATGCAACCAAATGACCATCAAATGTCATTTTCAATGTCTCTAATATCGAATATAACACTATGCATTGAATGAAGATATATGAATAGAGTGGTGGCGAGAGCGATAGAGATAGAGCTAGAGCGTTAGAAGGAGAATATATACAAAAATTCATTTAATGACATTCACCTTGACCTGAAACAAAACTGCAACTTTTTAACAACAACGAAAAACTTGTATTTGTTTGGCCTCCAAAAATTATACTTCCCCAATAAATATTACAAAAAATATTATATGTAGCTGTTTTAAACATGGCTGTCTGTTATCAGAACTAAATTAAATGCATCATACACTAAGAGATCTAATAAAAAAAATAGAAAAAACTAAAAAGAAACAGATTTAAATTCATTAAATCAAAAGTAGAGAAAAGGCGCACAAAACCTACAAATACTTGTTGTTACTGACAACTCAGCAACAACTCTATGTCACCAGACAAACAGACAGAAAGATACAAACAAAAACGCAAGCATTGCGGCTGTGCTCTGTCGCATGTTTTTGTGTGTTTTGGACTGGATCTCTGGGAGGTTTATGGTAGCGGTGATGTAAAGTGTAATAGCGAGGTTGTGTTTGAGTATTTTTCATATACAACTTGTTGGCCTTTAAACGCAATACTCACAGACATTCATAATCTTCGCACTGACATTCATCAATGTCAGTGTTGCATTAAATAGTATTAATGAAAACAGACAGAAACGCACTGCACTGCACAACGCAGCGCAGCAAAGCTCAGCACGGCTGCGTTAGAAGCAGCAGCAGTATGCAACTAGAAAATATTTGAATTTTTGTTTGTTTTGTAGGAAAAATAACAAAACATGCAATTAATACGAAGCTTGCAGAGACCTTCGTTGGCTGTCAAAACAGATGCATACGAGTGCGTTCGTTGATGGAACAGAGCACTCGATGGGGAGTTAAGATTTATATGTGCAGTGCAGTTTAGTTTGATTGTGAGTTTGTTTGATAGATACACAGCCGCATTAAGTGTTTACGGAACCAGGGGGTGAAAGTGGTTTTTCCTTTACGGCTGCTTGTGACATTGAGCGATTGTTGTTGCAAGTATTTTCATTTGTAAGTAGGTGAAGGTTGAAAGAAATATATGTATTTTTCAAATACTTGTTGAACTTCAATTGCGAAGCAGGCATAGAGAGTGACAGAGAGTTACAAAACAGAGCAGGGAGTATCAGTAGATAGATAAACTATTTGTCAATTTCATATTCTGAATGTTGGTATTCAAGAACCCAATTCTCGTGCTCATTGTGTATGAATGGAGCTGCTGGACAGAAGTGCTTCTAAAAAATAAAACTAATTAAGACTTTTAGCTGATAGTTTCTTTTAGCAGGACACAGCACTTCTTGTTACACGAGTCACGTATTCTATTATTTCTGTGTTATCAGCAGCATTCTGCATTCTAAGCTACATTTCAGTGTTATCTTGCGTATTGAAATTAAATATTGTTCAAAAATTATAGTACAGCAACCGTTTGTTTGTAACAGACGTTCTAAGTGCTGAATTTTGCAATGCAGTTCAATCTTACCAAAATCTTCGTCACCGTCAATCCTGGCTCGGCAACGAACATTTCCGCATGAGGTTGTCATTAATGTCACTGTTTTAATTACAAGTTACTATTTGCTACAGAAATGAGTCGATATTATTGCAATTTAGCATCCATTTGTAGGCTAAACTGTGGTCGATAAAAGTTCTTATTCATTGTGTCATATAGCACCCATACGTCGCGAGATTCTTTTTTTATTGAAACGCGTTGAAGTTGTTTCAAACGGTCGTACTCATCGTTGAAGTTGTTTGAAACGGTCGTGCTCATGTACAATAAGAAGTATTTGACACTTTCTCAAACAGCACGTATTTTTACCCAGTTAATGATAAATATTAGCATCAGCTATTTCTTTCATCAATATTCGATATTTTTTAATCAACAAAAATGGTTAGAAGACCATTCAAGTTATTACTTCCGTGAGCATTATTTACTCCCTGCCAATATTCTGCCACTCGTTCCTACATTAGTTGTGGGAGTGATTCAATTTATTGTCACGATTTGAAATAATGTCATCTTGTGTGATTTCGAAAGTGTACTTACGCACTCATGACAAAGAGCAATTTAATACTAACTACCGTTGCTCACTGGCAAATGTCTTGTTGTTTAAGAGTGCATAATAGTGAGTAATTTGCAATTGGCCGTGCGTGAGTGAAATACATGGCGTACTTAACGGTCATCTTTTAATTTAAACTTATAACCAACTTCCTTAGATTCCATTGAAATGTGTTTATTTTTATAATAACGCCATCCCTGCATTAAAACTGAAGTACGAGTAATTAAAAATTGTTTTAGTTGCACCACCTACCCAATAAACTTTTTTTTATTTAATTTTAATTCTTCTGACGTCTCTTCTCTCTCTTTGTGTATGTGCCTGTGCGTTGCAAGTTTTGTAATTAGAACATGACGCTGACGACTAGCAATTTGTGTTGTTATTTAAAAATAAATATTTATTATTTTCACAAAAATTGCATTGAAAATTTAGGTCAAGCGCAAGCGGTGTTTTCTAATATACTCGAGATTGGATACAAGGATGTTTCAAAGTAAGATTCACTAAAACAGCTACAAACACAGTAATGATAGTAACAAAATTATGTAAATATGTATGTGTATAGAATGCATGTGGTGATGTGTATAAAATAATTGAACGACTGCATTTCCCAATGTTGCCAGATTTATAACCCGTGTGGTTACATGCTATTTTATTCGACTTTGTAAAATATTTCGAGAAATAAACATTTTCATAAAGTTTTGGGTATATTTGTGATAAAAAGTTTCGTACATATTGCGAATTACGGCATTATTTTTTTTTTTTTTTTTTTATCTGGGACCAGCACTCAGGAGATGACTCCTACACATGCAAAGCATTGTGCTGGAACTATAGGAAAGGGATAGTAGGAGAAACGACAGGAGGTGAAGCTTAATTAATTATTTTTGCAGCTCTGCTTTCGCACGTTCTTTGTTTATACTCTTAGCAGTGCTGAAGCTTCTTTAGTAGCAATTTTTATTATTATTTTACTTCGCCGGTGCTACACAATACCGACGAAGGAGGGCGTTCTGATGTGATTGTGGATTGCTATCAGCTGAAGCCGGTATTGTTCAGTGACCAGTGACTATGCCTTCGCCACTGAAACCTTCCGACTACAACTGACACACAAAGACACACTAATGCAACATCAGAAAAATGCGATATGTTTATTTTTATTTTAAAATTTTTGGTCTGAAACTGGGGTTGAACCCAGGTCTGTTTTTGGATTCGTAGTCAACGTGCAGACTACCATCCATCGTGCCATCGCCACCCTTAGGATTTTTTAGGGTGAAAACGGAAAATACTTTCTGAAATTTAGTTTTAGAAATACTTTGCCAGTTTTTCTCATTCTTTAAATCAATTTTTTTCCCACATTTTTAAAAAATTTCTATAGAAATTCATTGCGCACCGCCAGAAAATACGTCACAGCTTTCGAAGTAGAAGAGATAGAATCATAAAATTTTGAAATCTTATATAGTTGACATAATGCTACAACATATAATATAAAAATGAAATTGTGTTTGTGAAAATTTTAAAGTATATGGAAGAATATTTTTTTCAAATGGCTGAAGTAGTTATCACGTTGACTACAAAACCTGACGTTTCGCATTTTTTCTGATGTGCATTAGTGTGTCTTTGTGTCAGTTGTTGTCGGAAAGTTTCAGTGGCGAATGCTAGTCACTGGCCACCCCATTGTACCGGCTTCAGCTGATACCAATCCACAGGTACATCAGAGCGCCCTCCTTCGTCCGGATTGTGTAGCACCAGCGAAAAAAATTCATTTTTATGGAGCTTAAAAATTTAAGAAGTCTCCTTGACATCAGAGGTGCTTCAACACTGCTATAAAAACAATGAACGTACAAAAGCAGAGTTGCAAGAGAATGTAACTTCACCGTCATCTCGTCATGTCATCTCTCTCACTATCACTTTTCTCTAGTTCCGGCACAATGCATCGCATCTGTAGGGCAAAAAAATTCTATTTTTGTTCAGGGGACTAAAGTTAATATTTTTACAAAATTCTATAGTCTTTGCTTTTTTTCGGTACCAATATTTCTTAACAACTATTTTGTGTTAATAAAAAAATATATTTTAAAAATGCATCCTTAAGAATTTTAAGTCCTTTAAAAAGAACAAAAGATGAGGAAATCAAAAACCAAGTATGCAGTTTTGTCACACAGTGTTATTAATGTATCTTCTAAAATTTGATGATAATTTTATTAACAAAAATTCCCCACGCGTTTTTTATCTTTTTGACTTTTAAGATGTTGTCACTATGGCGAAAACATGCTTTTTAATCACTCTATGCGAGCAAAAGAAAGCTTAACATACAGGCCTGTTCTACAAATCACTTTTTGTCAAAGTGATTTGAAATCACTGAAATGGTGTTCTGCACACAAAAATTTTAATAATCTCGTGATTTGAAATCGTCAGCTAAATGACTGACGATTTGAAATCACTTGCATATTTTTTCTATGTATTTCGTTTAGAATTTAACAAACATGCTGTAATATATTTCATGTAATTTGTTTTCTATTTATTTTTGTAATAAAATTGGGTTTGCTACATATAAAAACTTAAATATGAGCAAATTTGTAAGAACACTGTTTTTTTTTTGTAAATAATTGTTTTGCTTTGTTTGGCAATGTCGTGGTTTACATTTTCTTTTTAGCAGTCAGCTGGTTAAGTTTTACGAACATGTTTTTCAGGTTGCCAAAGTAACACAGTCTTTATATGTCATGTAAATATATAGATGCTTTACCATCATGTTCTTTATTAAGACAAACTTTATATATTGTTGTACAAAAAATATAGTAATGGTCAATAATTAAATCATTTTTGTGCAAATTTATAAATAAGTAAATGCAAAATTTAAGTAAATTTCGTTAATGAAAACACTGGCAACTTCGCAGTTCTTCATACATATGGATGCAGATATTTTGTTGTGCTAATAAAAAATTTATGGTTTGTAAAGCACTTTTTTTAAATGATGCTTTCTTAAAGCAATTATTGACAATAAAGTAGCTCCTGGTATTTTTATATTCTTTATTTGATCTAATATTTTAATTCACAATGCAAAAATATAAACAAATATAAAACATCAGCTGTTTTCTCGTGTTTTCGAAAAATTAAAACCACGCCGAAAAATGTAAAATCGCGTGATTTACAGAACAGCTTCAAATCGTCGGCGTGGTTTCAAAACACGCGATTTGCAAAACAGGTCTGATAGAGTATTCATTAATAGGATGTTGATGTGGTAAGTCTGTCATATGGCTACACGTACTCACTATTTGGGGTGAAAACGTCGGCAAACAATTTGTTATCGTAAAATGTGACTAAAAAAAATTTAAATTTGCTAGTGTGTAACATTCATCAATTTGGTGAATTTTTTTCCCCACCAATTATGCGAATTCTTTTTCAAAGTGGCAACCCTCTAATAAATAACAAAATTTAAAGGCCATTTTATATTTATAGTTGAATGTTTTTGTTGCAATTGTTGTGTTTTTAGCATTGTTATAGTTTCTGTTTATTATTCTGCATTCTACGTAGTTTATATTGCATTACCTGACATTGATCTAGTTTTTTATTTTTATTTCTTCAAAGAAACACATTCGAGACAGCAGTCTACCGACTGCAGAATTGTTACTGTGGCTAACTTATGTTAATTTATATTTTTGTGAATGACATTTTTGTCTTGCCAATATAACAAAAAAAAAATATGACAGTGAGAGCAATAAATATTTTATTAATGATAAATCACCACCACTAATGTTAAATATTGTAAATACATATGTACATTAATAATCAAGAAATTTTAAACAAATAAATTGATTTGTTTTAAGTAATTTTATTGTTATAAATGTAAAATATTTTAATGTGGCAATATTGGAAATGTATTTCTACCAGTTTCCACCTGGTTACGGTTTAGCAGTCTTCAAAATAATTAAATAGTCGATTACAAGGGAACGGCGAGGAATGCAGCCCACTACATTTGTATTCTGTGTAGCTGGTAGTCTGCTGTCTTTAATGTGTTTGATGTTTAACTCGCACATGCACTCACGCACTCTGATAGATATTCTCCTACATATTTATGCTTTAAGAGTGTTCGTGTGATTAAAACTAATATTCCTAGCTGTTTGTGTTCTTAATTTGTTTTGTACCTACATTGTACGTATGTATGGATGCATGTAACTACACACTGTTGAAATAGTATGGACTGACTGCATTTGTTCATTATTGTCAAAATCATCATCATTGTTATTGCTGCTATTGTAGAATTTTATTGAGAGTACAGAAACATGCATGCCATGCAACAAGCTTATAAGAAATGGGTCAAAGTCAACGTTTTTAAATAGAGAAACAAGAGCAAGAAAAACAAATGAATGAACAAAAATGTAAATGAAATAGAATGAATGCATTTTTGTTTTGTTTTTCACAAGCACACATTCACATGTACATACACACATACATATCCATACCCACTTGTGCATACTAGCACAAGGTTGCCAGACATACTATATACACGAGAGGTGTTTGTTGTTGCATAATTTTGTTTGTTTATTTTTTTTGGTATTTGTTATTGTGTGTGTTTATGCATTGGAGTACAAAATAACACGACAGTAACAACAACAATAATAATAGAAAATAAGGCCATGGTATCCACGACATTGACATACTAAAATAAAGCCGCCATCTTAGTTTTTTTTATTGTTGTTATTTCTTTCTTTTTTTTTTTTTATTGGTCTCTAATATCTGTGCATGCATGTATGACTTTTGCCATTTTATATTTTACTGCTGCGAGTATAAAGAGGTGATTTCGGCCTCGGGGTGGGTGGAGCGTAGATTCATATTGCAAGGTCATTGTTATCGTAGTCGCCGCATATTTAACATTTATAAGTCCTCTTCTTGATTTATGCTCGTTCTGCTATTTTTTTTGCTAATATTATTATGCTGTTGTCGTCAGGGTTGGGCAAAATACATGTTCTGGTGTATTTAAAATATAATACAAATATACGAAAGTTGTATATTTAAAATACATAATACAAATACCTTTTATAGAAGTATTTAAAATATAAAACACAAAATACAGTATTCTAACTAAATTTATTTAAAATACAAAAAACTTTCAATCATATACCAATAGGTATCATTGTTAGTATTATTATTATTATTATTGGGCCCAAAACACACGACCAAAAATATCTATTGTGCAATGCTCTTCATATTCCACCCCATTATAAGGCTTCTAAAGAATCAAAGCACTATTTGGGGTGTGGCCTTCCACATCCCTTCGGCAGGAACAATTGGTGTTCTAGATTTACGTCAGCACCTGCCCATAGGGCTTAATCTGACGGTGGTCTTAACACCGAGTAAATTTTTGTAACGATTCACTAGCGCCCCCAGAGCACTGATAAGCAAATGAGCCCGTAGGCCACCTACTTCCAGAGTTGGGTTGCAAATCATATATAGTTATCCCTGAATTCTATAATGCACCTTGTTGAGGTGTTCGAGCGGTCTAAACTCTTGTCACATCAGAATGTTTTTATGTCAAGACCCATTTAACAGTAATACTGTTGGTTCGAAACACATTCCGGTGACTATTGTCGAATGGCAACAACACCTAGTAAAGTAAAAGTCATATCATTAATATGCGTCACTCCACACATATTTCCGATTAGACCAAAAACTCCACTCCCCGCGTAACTTTGGGTTACAACCACAGCCACTACGAGTCCTTTCCCATACCAGCACACACTATCCAACTTTCGGGGTAGACACGAAATACTCGCAAGGAGTATATCAGTCCTTAAACCCGTACTTATTGTTGGAAGTGTGGGGCCAAGCTGGTCCCGTAGTGCTAGATTCGAATCAAACTGGCGTTAACCAGTCCTTCATCAATCTCTAGTGAGATTTCGAAGAGTCGCCTCTTCTGTCATTTTCGAACCTCAGGGAGGAACAAGGTAATGCTGCACCTTGAGCTAGGCACCGCGGGGTCGCTCAGACACCCGTAGGTTCCAGAATACTTGATTCACAAGTTTCCAGAACCCCCCTGCGGGTCTTCGGCAGGAACAGGAGAGGTGTGGAGTTCATTCTCCTCTTCTGCGGTGGTGTTGGAGGCTTCATGTTGCCCTAAGTCCACAGCATTCTCCATTTTCGCTGCTTGCGGTTATGTTGTTTTCCGTGAGGCAACGCCTCCCTTATTATTTTTATTTCGTTTTCCTTTCCATAAGGGAAGTAAGTGAACGGAGTTGGTCGAGCCGCGACAGTGCCCGGTGTCACGGTAAGCGGATAAGGATGATTACAACCAGAGGGCACCCAGTATCTGGAGGTCACCGTTAGAAGACACACTCACGCATTGTCATTCATCCCATAGGCACGGTACGAATGACACTGAGGATTACAGGTTTTATCGAGTTTTCCTCTCTAGATCCATTATCAGTCGAAAGCAGGGGTACCTGTACCCCTACAAGGAGGCACTACGATTCTTAACCCCCCTACCATATACAACAGCTGTGAAATAAATAGAGCCCGCTAACGAAAATAATCGTTCTACTGACCAGACGAACGCAAATTTGTATTGAAATAGATGAATGCTTTTTTAAATTAGGTCACTCTCGTGAATCGTAAGATGGTGGATTTACACATGACACAAGATGCCACAATATGGTCTGGGTCGCCTTTGGCATTTCTTTTAGCTTTTACTTTACAGTAATTTTCTCCAATTAACATCAATAGATACATCATGTCGCCCATTTGAAAACCCAAGTACAAAAAACTGAATGAACTCAAGTATTTAAAATACAAATAAAAATGCTGCCCAACCCTGGTTGTAGTAACTTTATACTCCGTCCTTGTCGCTAGAAAATGGTTAATATTTGTTTTGGTATCTGAAGACCTTCGCCAAATTACCACAGGTGTTTGTGACAAGGTCGTGATTATAGATTTTTCATAAAAGTCTTTAGGGATTTAAATTTAAAGTAATATGTTTGAATATATTTTAAAAAGAGAAACATTTAATATAGAAAGATGCGTAAGAAAAAGAACTTAAGAGTTATTTAGTCGGTATACATATACGAATTTTTTTAACGTGTTCGAAGGGATTACTTTCCGTTACATATGTTACATGAATATTGGAAAAGAAATTATATTTCTTAATATTCAATCAGCAAAAATATATATTGTACCCAAATCAAATTATTTTACTTATCTGAATGCAAAGTACATCTAACAGTAATTTATTTTAAACCACAAGCGCTTTTATGAAGGTCGAAAGATTTCCCTTTTCAATGTTTCAAAAACATAGATTTTATAATTATTTTTGTATGCCATTTTGAAATTGAACACAATTCAAATAGTACGTACATATGTATATAAACATACGAGTATGTATTCGACCTTAAATGCATTCGAGATTGAAATTTCACTTTTAAGCTTAACCTAGACCTCCCCCATTTCGACTTGATCAATACCTTACAGCCACTCGTATGTTTTGCTCAATCACAAATGTCTATTATTGACCTCGCAATAATATTTATTATTTAGAATAATTTAATTAGAAAAAATAAATTTTAATTAAATTATAATAACAACTAAACAAACATAATAAATAAAAATCAACTAAAAACACTTGTACTAAAAAGAGACGTGTTAAATGCAACAAACTAAATTCATGAAATGATTGTATGCCGTTGCCATCCTTTTTTGAAGAGTTTAGATTACAAACTGATAATCGCCAGCAACCACAACATTTTCATTGAGCGAGAAAATTTTCGAAAAACCAGCTAAACTGTTAAACCATAAAATTTCTGATCATGTCTTATGTGAAAGCCACATTAGTAGAACTACAAGGCATCAATAACAGTAGGTTTGCAAGTGTACATAGAATGACAACTCTTAGCGATTAAGCAGTATGTAATACACATACATATTGTTCATCATTGCAATGCGCTGGGGATAACGTCAACTATTTAAAACCAAACATGTTGACGTTTGCCAGATAGTGAGAAATTTGTAAATGTGGCAATTTAAGATCAAAATGTTATTGATGCTCCATTTTAAAACGTTTTTATTGTTCGTAAATTTACCCCAAAGAGAAAGTAAACCCGAAGAAAAAAAAAGGTTTCCAAACTAAATAAAGTCAATAAAAATATTTTACAAGAAACCTCTCATATACATATATGTATGTAATACAGTTTTCTCAGGGGGTAACGTCTCAATATATATGAATGTCAACTATAAATAAAGTCAAATGTCAGCTTTATTAATAATTAAAATACATACATAAAATAAATATTCATGCATTGTATGCAAATATTTACAAATTTTGGGATTACCCTTCTTCCCAACCACGTAAAACTATATATATTTACGCCATAGTTCCACGTGCTTGTATTTAGGTTGGAAACCCATTTTTGTTATTTTTTTTCTCATAAATTTAAAATGAAATTGCAATCTTAATCATTTCCCTCGAACTTTTTCTCTTTTCACTTTAATTGATTTTTGCTGGTACATCATAGTTCCATTTTAGTAAAATTTTTGGAGTACACTAACGCCCCGATTTGCGTCGATCCGATTTGCGGTTTTTCGATTTGCGTCGCTTTTTAAAAATTGGTATAATCCGACTTGCGTCGTTGTGATTTCGATTTGCGTCGCTTCTATTTGCGTCACTTTGATGAGGATGCTGAAAATAAAGTTGAAAATATTTGCAGAGAGGTGCTTGATTTAGCTGGAGAAGCTCAGTTTGAAGGAATGGAGGAAGATGACATTAATGAAATCTTATTATCTCACGAAGAGGAGCTTGACAATGAAACTTTATTAACCATTAATGTTCAGCGTGCATTAGAAGAAGATGTTGTAATGAGTGATGTTACTTTAGAAGAAAAAAAGTTAACAACTTCCAATATTTCCAAAGCTTTGCAATTAATTTCACAGACAATGGATATATTTACTGAAAATGATCCCGATGAAAATCGATGCTTAAGCGTAGCATCATCTGTTGAGCACGCCATCAGTTGCTACAAGGAAATCTATGCGCAAAAGAATTTTAATAATTTAATTTATTATTTTTTTTTATTTCTAACTTTAAAAACGTTTATTGAATGAAATTAAACAAATAAAAACGTATTCATGACTTTTTTTTATCCAAATATGTATATATTTTTACGAAATTTTTTAGTTTTTCACCCAATTAATTCGAAATTCGAAGAACATTTGTATAGAAACAAATAATTCGATTTGCGTCGTTTCAATTTGCGTCGCATTCCTCCCGTCCCCATTAACGACGCAAATCGGGGCTTTAGTGTACTCTATTTTTATTTGTTTTATTTTTAAAATTTTTCAATTATTACACTTTTCTTAATGCGTGCTTTTACGTACTTCGATTGCTCAAATGCACTAATTTTTATGTACGGGACGAATTCTCTGGCCGTTGAATATTTAAAAACACCACTTAAAGCCCTTTTTTTTTTTTTTTTTTTATCTTGGACCAGTGCTCAGGGGCTATCCCCTACATATGCAATGCATTGCACTGGAACTAGAGAGAAGGATAGGGAAGAAATAGACAGGTGGTGAAAGTGATAGGTAGATAGAGCTTAATTCTTGCACAACTCTGCAGTTGCGTGTAAATTATAAAGCAAAGTTGCGGCGTCTCTGATGTTTTTTGACGCATTATTTTTAAGCTAATGGGGCCATTTTATTTATTATTTTACTTCGCCGACGTTTTATTGATCAAATACCGACGAAGGAGGGTGCTGTAGCACAGAAAACTCAGAAAAATTTTTTTTCTGATTTGACCCGGCTGGGAATCGAACCTGGGTCTTTCTGGTTGCAGAGCCAACACGCTGACTACTCGCCATCAGCACTGAGTAATACGACATGTCAAAAACTTAAATTAAATGGGGAAGTATAATAGGGTAAAAACAATATGTTATGAGAAACTGAGCAAAATACGGGTGGGAATTTGACAGTCGTATGGCTCTCACCATTTTTTAAAAATTTTGAAAAAGCCTTTAACGCTTAAAAGACATGTAAACCCACGGATTTTTATTTCTGTATTAAATTCAAATTGGTTCGATTTTTAATTAATTTTTAAGTTTTTCAAATCTGCGCTTTTCTACATTCTACTGTTAAGGGGAAAAAATTCCACATGAACTTCATGATACCAATTTTCCCCACGAATGGAATGAAAATTTCATGGGAACAATAATTCCAAATTTCGCGACTGGGGTGAATGTCATTACAAAAGTGTTGACATTTTGTCATGTTGACGTTATCCTGAGAGTACTTATTTTTTTTTTATTTTTTTATATATATATATTTATTAGTATTATTAATACTCTGTATAATCTTACAAAAAGAAAAATTACAACCACTATGTATTCTGTAAATTTACATTAAACAATACAAAATTTACGCATTTTTTTCTAAAGATTAAGTAACTATTTTCATTTTTAATACTGTTTGGTAATATATTATATAATTGAAGTCCTTTAAAGAATAGTGATCGCTGACTTTGTGTTGTTGTTGCCCTTTGGATGCGAAAATCTTCAGCATTTCTTAGCGCATTTGGTTGGACTTCCCTCACATACTTTACATATAAAAAAAGCAAATAACAAAATTTTCGGCCAACTATTAAAAGGTGTTGCCTTCCCGCTTCAGAAACTCTAGAGTTAGTGACAAAATCTGTAATTTGGCAACAGTGGTGGTGAGAAAAAAAGAGGAAGATAGTGACGAGAAAAAGGAGGTGTGAAAGATAAACAATAAAACAAATGAAGAAAGATGAATTAATGAATGCAATTTAAAATTGTGGTCACTGTAGTTGTTGCATTTAAACTGAAAGCAAAAATTGGTTAAAAATGAAAAGCACTTTATATTAAAAATACGATTTAAACTAAAATAGAAGAAAATGCATAACAATAACTATGCCAGTGGGTCGCTATCTGACCTTGTGCCAAATTTTGAAAAATGAAAACGAAAAGGCAAAAGAGAAAAGTGTTGTTTTCTTTTTTCGTAGTTGGTGAGTGGGTGGGGCATATTTCTTGGAATGCAATCGCCAATGTTGCCAATGTTGGGTTCAAGCTCTCCACCAGCCATATATTTTTTTATGTACGTTAGTATTGGTTGGCTTCCCTTTTACTGCGCCATCTACTAGCCAGTTGGTATGGCATATGATTTCTCTAGTTTGCTTAGTTATATTTCAATGTAAGTAAACCTTGATACATTTAAACACCTTATAATAGGAAGAGTGTCAATTCCTCTGCGAATATGAGCCCTTAAAAGAAATATGTACAGGAAACTTTCAAAACCCTAAAGGACGCCATTGTAATAGAGAAATGTTTAATTTTAATATCGTTATAAAATTGGTAGATTAATATATTGTTATATAAAACGTAAAACCATGTAACTACACTTTTTTAGATTTAGCAGGAGAGGGAATAAACGTAATAAATTATTTAAGTAAGCAACCGGAAGAAGAGATTCTTTAAAACTTGCACAAAATTAACACAATCACTAATTTATAGTAAAATATAACAAAATTTTACGCACGTGCATTTTCACATGGTACGCACGCAATATTCAATAGAAAACCCGATTTTGAAATTTTTGTCACTTACATGGTTTTACGTTTTATATGACGATATGTACATAGTACATATGTTTATACGAATGATGTAGAAAAACCGATGTGCAACACCGCTTCTGTTTTTTTTGTGTGCACACTGGCATTTTTCTAAAGCTGAGTTCATTTCAATGAATTTTTGTGATCAACTAGTTCTTTTTCATTTGTGGTCTCTGTGCTTCTGCTAAATCTTCTTTATTTATTCACATTTTAAGCCGGCTGTAATTCAACATGGCCCTCATTATATATAAAATAGCAAATTATTTGCAACCGCTTTGTGGCCATCATCAAAAATATTTAACCACAAGCGCCTGTAGCCACCTGCTTCACCCCAAGCCGCGACATCTTATTACAAACATTTTTCCATCCGATGTTTTTTGTTACAGCCACACACAGCAACGCCATATTTATATTTTTTCTCATTCTCAGTCTCTCATTATTTACGATGCATTCGTGTATGTACGTGCATCTGGATGTACATATGTTTCGATGTATGTATGTTTGGTTGTGCTTTTTGTGTGGCTCTCCTTATTGGCTCAATATATTTGTTGTTGATTTCTTGTCATTGTATTGGGGATGTACCCTGACCTAGTTACATTTTTTTACATGTGGTGTTATTGTTGTTGCTTTTATTGTATTGCAATCGTTGTTGCTGTTTTCGTTATAATTTTTTGCTTTCAGTTGTTGTTATTTTTGCTTATAATTCAAATAAAATGCATTTTTATTTTAATGTTTTTTTTTCGTTATTAAAAAATGTGCATTCATAATTATTTTGAATTATAAATTTTTTCTATTTTAGTTTAAACTAGGTTAATTTTTTATTTTAGTGCGAAGTTCACAATTAATTGACTTGTATTTTTCTCTTACCTTGTGTTTTTTTTCTTTTTTTGTTAAAATATTTTCACTTATTCAAGCATAAATGACCTCTTCGGTTCGAAGGCTGTAGTCAATAGAATAGAATTGCTAATATTAGAAGTATTATTGATTAGTCTTGTACCATGACTATGCAAAGGCATGTGAATAACATGCTTTCTCTAAGAAGTATTTATTTTATATACCGATTTATGTGGTCAGTAGTGGGGTAGATGTTTAACGGTTTATTTTTGCCGGAAGTACGATCAATAAATCTATTAATATGCCCCTTCAATTATTTGCTGTTTTTTTCCGGGAAACTTATTTATCTGCGCTATTTTATAGATGACATGTTTTTTTATAATAAAGAAAAGTAACGCTCAAGCAAAGGTTGCCTACTACTAGGGGTTACTTCTATAGGAAAAGGATAGTGATAGAGACGACAGATGGTGAAGGATAGAGGAACGTTTCATTATCTCTAAAAGTCTGCTTTTTTTTTGTTTATAGCAGTGTTGCAGTGCCTCTATTGTCAAAGTGACATATTCAAATTTGAAGCTATTTTTAGTAGCCATTTTTTTATTAATTATTTTACTTCGCCGAAGATTCTGCTACAAAATACGTATGGAGGAGGCCGATCTGATGTTACTTGTGGATTAGTATCAGTTGAAGCCCGTACTGTTCGCGGCCAGTGACTATACCTTCGCTACTGGAACCTTTTGACAGCCTCGACAGACTACGTTCTCACATCGAGAATGGGACGGCTCGTGGCCCTTAATCTGGCCTAAGCCAAAGCTGGTTATTCACACACAATATGTGCGTCGTCTCAGCCTTCTACCGTCATAGTCTGCAGATACGACACCTATCCGCCTCAGATGATACCCATATACTGTTACTAGCGCCTTGACCCAGCTCAAGGTAACTCGGTCATAGCCCAGTACCCCTTGCGGTGCCCGACCCATGCGGTCCTTGACCACCATACGAGCCTCCACAGGTTGTGAAACTCCGCCAACGTAATCCAACCACCGCACGATCCCAGCCCTGATCCTACCATCATCCAGCGAAAATCTGAACTCATCCCCCGAGTTCATCCCCTGCCTTGTTTCCCTTAATATACTGAATAGGCCCTAATGTGTCGCCGGACAGCCTCCACAACCAATCCAGATTACACGTTCGTCATCTGCTTTCATCTAATCACAGACGCATTGTCAAGTGCAATGAGAATCTTCTTCCACTCTACCTGCGGCTCCATCGGCATATGTGACTGCAACTTAGTCAGACACTGGGTTCGAACCCATAACCTTTTGGTTTTGTAGTCAACATGCTAACTACTTCAGCCATCCCCATATACATATGTTTATAAATTTGAAGTTATATACATACACCGTGTAGCAAAACTACATACGATTGCAAATTTTGCAATATTTTGCAAATTAAATGCGAACGTCAATTTTTTTTCATTTCATTTATTCTTTATTTAATCGAGCCAATAAGACCGTATTTGATTAACAGTTGTTATAACTAGTAATGAACTAAATAAATACTCTTGGTATTTTATTTCTTTTTTACATTTCTTATCTAAATTAAAATAAATATTAAATTAAAAAATATACAATTATATGTACCATACATATTGTATGACAATTGCAGGCAATAGTTTAAATATGTAAATAGTTTAAAACTTGAAATGTTAGGTTTATAGCGAGTGTGTGCATTGGAAACAAAAAGAAAATTGGAGTTAAAATTTAGCATTCAGTATATAAATTTTCATTCGCAAATTCAATCGAATGTAGAGTTTTGTTACATTTGTGTATGTATGTCTGTATACTTGCAAAGAAATACGCTTTGTGAAGTAAATGTTTACAGCATGAAGTAAAATATTTGCATGACAATTTTATAGGATTCTTTGCCTGTAACTGACTTTTCAAATTTAATTTTTCCTTTTTGCTTGGTTTTGTTTCCAATTTATTTTATTGCAATAACCTTAATTTGGTATTAATTTATTTATAGACCACTGTTGTCGCCATATCCATAAAATTGAAATTGAGTTTAAAAGGTATTTGCTTTAAATTATTCATACAAAAATAATTTTTAAAATAGATTTGATTTACATTACTCGACAAATTTTTTATGTAAAATTTTCAAGGAAATTGGAAATGAATTTGAATGAATTTTTCATTAAAATTATTTTAGGTTTTATGCTACCAGTGTAATGAATTGTACCTTTTTTTTAATTTTTTTTAATATATACAGTTCTCAAAACATATTTCAAAATAAACGACAAATAATACAGTTATATGTAGTTATTTATTTATTCATAACATGGGTACTAGACATACATACATAAGTATGGCATATAACGAACTTTTAAGTTTAATCAACAGGCCTGACAAACTACTGGTTCGTTAAACCGGAAAACTACTGTAGATAAT
Organism: Dexiosoma caninum; assembly: GCA_963924685.1. Taxonomy (NCBI): domain Eukaryota; kingdom Metazoa; phylum Arthropoda; class Insecta; order Diptera; family Tachinidae; genus Dexiosoma; species Dexiosoma caninum. Next base: position 63,276,377 of record OZ004729.1, read on the forward strand.
TTTTTCTACATATTTAAATATTTTCTTACGGAGTGGAAATTTTTCAAAGTGTATTTAGTCTCCGCCTGTATATGGTATCTGAAGCTCTACTTGCAGAAGTATGATTGTATTAGAAAAATGTCAATTTATTGAGTTGTCTCGCAGTTGCAATTGCACGTGTAAAGGGTAAGTTAGAGAGTTTTGTGTCCATAATGGGAGATTGTAATCTCTATGAATATTCTGTTCAAAGATGAGATCAAATTTTAATTCAAAATCTTAGAAAAATTGCAGAAACTATTGCATTCATTACGTCAGCTTTGTCATATGTTTCTGCTATACGTTGTGCGATCCCTGCAGAAATTAGTGGATTACATGATCCACATTAGTTAAAAAGGAGTAGTTACAAAATGGTCCCATGTAATGCAGGCATGGACCATGTTATTTTCAAGCAAGAGCTTATTGCTGACCAACAAGTGTTCGTATTTTAACGACTGTATGCTTTAAGGCATCGTGTTTAATTCGTGTTTAATTTTCTGCTGATAATGCGCGGAGTAGTGACATAGAGTAGTTTTGGGATTACTCTGATGTAATGCATGGTCCTCACCTAGGACATCGCAATGTTAAAGGGAACACGTTTATTACATACATTTGGGTTACTTTTGGACTAGTCGTAGTGCCTTATGAAGTATATTTTACAGGCGTGTGTGGAGTAGCCGCGATTTCTGCAGGGATAGACATACACACACATATTTACATATGTACATATGTACATATGTATGTACATGTACATATTTAGGTATTACATGAAAAGATGAGTAACTCGGTGACAACACTGCTGCAGAATATTTTAAATGTCATCAAAATAAATTTTTTTCCATTGAAGACGATGTTCAGGGCAAATGACGCCAATACTTTTTGTTTTCTTTGTCTCATTTTCATGCTTTCTTATTGACATACGGCTGAAAACTCATTTCTTTCTTTATGGTCGTCCGTATAATTCTGTATTCTTCTTACATTTCTTGTTTTCTGTTTTGCATATGCATCTTCTTTTTGGTGTTATTTTGTGTAAACATTATGTCGTTGCTTATTTGCAGTTTGTTTATTATTATAATTTTTTGTGTTAAGGAAGGTCTTGTCAGACATTGTTTTCCTTTGTTATTACTGCATTTTTATTACAAATGTTTCTTTATTCAACTAAACTGTTGGTTTTTCTCCTTACATTATTTTTTTGTTTACTTTTTATTTATTTTATTTTATTTTATAATTTTGTTTCTGTTTTCTTGACCATTTTTTTTTTTAATTTTTATTCTATGTAAATGAACGTTTTAGCAAATTCAAAATGCATTAACAGTTGGTTCTATCTGAAAAGTTTCAAATCGAATTGGTATATGAGAAGATGAAAATTTTGAATACTCTTAATAACTTAATTTCAGATATATTTATATGAGTATGCTGGTATATCACTAAAATTAGTGTTTTTATTAAACAAAATGGATTTTAAATACAAAAATTTTTTAAAGAAAAGTAGTTTTTCATTATATGCGTGTGTAAAATATGATAGCAAACTGGTTTCAATTCTGCAAATGATAAACATTTTTCAAATATGTACAGATATTAGAAAACTGTTTAAACTGTTTCTTCGTTCGTCTAGTCCATGGTACAAAATATAACAAAACAGCAACAATAAAACAACAGGACTTTTTTATTCTTACTTTGACATATAAACATATACGAGGTATGATCAAAAAATAACCATTATTTTAAAATTTCGTGAGTTACGTATGTTCGATTATCGCATTTTTTTTTCTGTTATGTTGCTACACATGTCTGTTATATATGTTGGTAATATCAGCCATTTTGGATTGTCAGTTTGTTTTTGACAGATAAAAAGGTTAGTCGTGTTTTGGTGTGCTCTTCGATTTTTTAGTATTCGAAAAAAAATGGATCAAAGAAACTGTATTAAGTTTTGTGTAAAAAATGAAATTAAATGCGCAAGGACATTTGAAATGTTGACTGTGGCGTTTGGCGAGTCTACTATGAGCAGAACACAAGTTCAATTGTGGTATAACCGGTTTAAGGAAGCCCGAGAAGATGTCAATGACGAATGTTCCGTCAAATGTGAAGGTTTTGCTCACTGTTTTTTCGACTGCAATGGCGTGGTGCATCATGAATTCTTGCCACAAGGTCGTACAGTCAATAAGGAATAATAATTTCATTTTTTACACAAAACTTAATACAGTTTCTTTTATCCATTTTTTCGAATAGTAAAAAATCGAAGAGCACACCAAAACACGGCTAACCTTTTTATCTGTCAAAAACAAACTGACAATCCAAAATGGCTGATATTACCAACATATATAACAGACATGTGTAGCAACATAACAGAAAAAAAATGCGATAATCGAACATACGTAACTCACGAAATTTTAAAATAACGGTTATTGTTTGAGCACACCTCGTACATATGTACATGCATATACATATTGTCAAACAGAAGCTGAGCGTAACAAAAGATGAAGAGGAACACATGCTTATAATTAACATTGCGCTTGATTTTCTTAAATAACGTTTAGAGAAATTGTGTGTGAGTTAGTCTGAGTTCATACGGATCATGTTGTAATGACGTGATTCTCACTTTTTCCTCTTTGAACTCTCTTTGGTGTTCACACAATTCATGTCATGTTGGCGAAATGTATATATAGTTTGTGTGTATATTCAAATTAAGAATGCGAAGGCAAAACGGACTGACAATACATACACATGAGTAATCGTTACCCTTCCCCTCGTTACTCACGTAATCATGTTAATAAAACATGAGTCGTGTGAACTCAGACTTAGTAAAATATTAAGTGTGGCACGTATTTTTAAAGTCGGCCAGACTTCACTATCGTTATGCTGTGAATGACTCTGTGCTATTGTGTAGGATAGTGAATCTGGGCTTTAAACAACCTTTTTATGTATAATAGTTGTTTGTACGTTAGTAATATACTCGCATAAACCACTTTTGACAATTCATATCGCAAAACAAACAAATAAAAAAAAGTTAATCAGCTGGCACTTCGAAATTACCCAGTATATTATTGTGTCATGATCTAGTCTACCACATCACATTTTCATTTGAATAAAAAATATCGTTTTAAGTGGGTATATACATATGTATAAGTATGTACATAAGTACGTGTACAAATGTGTTTTTCGTTTAATTTTAGTATTAGTGAGTGACCCACTTCTCAACTTGTATGGCCTACTGCACTTGGCCAATTTTTTGTCGTACTCTTTTTTTTCTTTTTATATTTCATTTATTTTTTGGTTTATTTTTGTACTAAACTTGTTGTTGTATGTAGATTTATTATTTTTTTTCTTCTGATAATAATTTGTTGAGTCATTAGATCCGTTGTTGGATAATATCTCATCAAATAATTTTTGTTTAGCGTTTGCACACACTCGCATTATGTGAACTGGTTTGTTAAATTATTTTAACGGTGCTACAGTAAGAGGGCTGGTTATTTGAATGCGTGAGGCAGGTATGGAAAATAATGATTTTAGAAATTACATTGAACTTCAACTTCGTCATTAAAAGTATTCTTTAGTTTACACACACATACTTATATCTACTTACATATGCAGACCTTTTGTATGAATTCTTTTTAGATTATTGAAAGGACTACTCCAGGCATTTATAGTTATCGTTAGAAATAAAACCTCTCTGTCATTTGATTAATTAAACGAGGTGTGGAATTAGTCGATTAACGCATTTTTTACAATTTGCGTAAGTAAATTGAAGAATTAAAATGTATATATTTTTCTTAATACTTAATTAATATATATAAACTTCAAAAAAGAGAAAAAAAAAAAATTTAAAAATAAAAAACTTCCTGAAGATGTTAACCGAAGGTTAACGAAATATTGAAAATTAATATAAAAATAATAAATAAAAAGAGAAAAAACCTTAAAGCTTAAAAAAAATAGATTGTTAAAATAAAATGTATATATTTTTTACTTAATCTGCTAATTTGCAATACTTTTTTAATACAATATGAATCCAACAGCCACTTTTTACTTTTTGCATACATTTTTTCCGAAAATCTGGGATAATATCAGAACTAATGGATTAAAGTTTCTTTTAAAAGTTGAATCATTAAAGTATTCAAAAGTCTTATAGATTAACGGTAAGAGATGTAGCGTAGCTTTTCTTTATGGAATAGTGTAGTCATTGTTCAACTATATTCCGCAAAAAACGCTAATCTGAAGGACATAAATCTAGCGACAATCATTACAACGATTTGATTTAGCCACGAGTATTTCTGACCTTGAAGTCGTCAGCGGTCTAAGACCCGTTACTTTTCAAATAATCACAAAAGAGTTCCGGAGTGCACAGGTACGGCTGGGAACATCACAGGTCCAGAATGAGTCAACGTCCGATAACGTTTCTCATCGACAGCTTCGCTTACTCTGGAAAAAAAAAAACAATTCAATGATTGTTTTCACGCAAACGACTATTCAAACAGTACAGTTTTTGCTTATGATATGGTTTTTTTTTGGGCCTCTTGTGGACAGTATATTCCACAAATACAATAGTTTTGCCTATTAGTTTCGCCACTAAGGGTGAAATGGTCTTTTCGTTCATCAATATTTGCTTCCAAAACTCAGGTTTAACGGTAGCAATTTGTTCTACAGTTTTCACATCTTAATGAAACAAATACCCGTTGAAAGTTGTTCCAGTCATGCAAAAAAATTACACTGTTCCGATACGACTCATTTTGGGTTCTCGGGAACACTCTCACCCTACAATTGCAAGTTTCTAAAAATTTTCAAATCACTGCGCTCTAAAGACAAAAAATGCACTGAATAAATTAACTTGGGACTGATCTTTCCATCCCTGATATGTTATCTTTTAGTTGTATTTTACTCTATACTTCATTTTAGCCCATTTAAAGTGTGTTACCGGAAATTGTTTTCCTAAATGTTTCTTTTTGTGTTATAAAAGGTGTTTACATTATAAAATTTTGTATTACCAGGGAAACCGCAAATACGCAATTGCATGTTTTTTTTATTGTGAAAAGTATGGGGCCGGTGATAATATATGTATTTATCCGTTTTTTTTATTTTATTTATTTTCAATTAATTGAATTATCTCGGGATAACGTCAAACCTCATTATGCCAACATCCCAGAACGTCAACAATTTTTTAACAATATATTGTACTCTGAAACGTCAACCAAAACACAAAGCTGTAAAAAGTCAACTCTAAATAAATAAAAATGCAAAAAATTAAGCTTTAGTATCTATTAATTAAAATATGTGTCTACATACTTACAGTCATTGTATGCAATTAGTTCGAAATTTGGGGGTTACGTTTCTTCCAAGTCATGCGAAAGTAAATATATTTACGCAATGGTCCTAAGATAAATAATTTTGTGGTTTGTTACTTTGTGGATTTAATTTTTGAATAGCTTTAACTCATGAATAATATAAACGCTCTAAAAAATATTCTGGTACTAAATGTACACATTCATAAACGTCAACACACACGGTTTTAATTAGTTGTCAATATCGCGAGCGCACTGTATTTGATTTCTTCTAGCATATCTTCATACTCTGCTGCTGCTGATATGAATACACTATTGTTAACAACACATTACAAATCCACAATAGGAACATTATCCGTGGAATTTTCTCTATATTTTCTGTATATCCAGTATCGGTTATATCCAAAACCGTCTGCTCAATGAAATTTTTTCATATCATAATTTACTGATGTAAACCAAATTTTCTGCGATATACATACATATTTTCTAGTACATAATTACTTTTATTTATTTGTTTATTATTGCTAAGAAGAACTTCTGAACTTCATTGCCCTATCGAAAAAAAAAAGAAAGTTGAATTAAAAGCAGGAAAAAATTACGGCTTCCGATTCAAAATCGAAACTTCAAACAGAATTTTTTTAAAATGTACAATTGTACATACAATTTGGTACATGACGACATGATGCCCAATATTCATACATACATATATTTTTTAATTAGTAAATTTTATTAACATCAATGGTGATGGCTGAGTAGCGACCGTGTTGGCTCTGCAACCAGGAGACGGGTTTGCTTGCCGGTCAAGTCAACAATTTTTTCTGATTTTCCTTCGTTGGTGTTTGAGCAATAAAACGTCGGCAAAGTAAAATAATAAAAGAAATGGGGTTCCCTTAGCTTAAAAATAATCCGTAACTCTCACGATCAGAGACGCCGCAACATCGGTTTATAATTAACTCGCAACTGCAGAGTTGCGAATTAAGCTCTATCATCCTATTAATTTCACCTCCTGTTTATTCTCTGCACTATCTATCTACTTCTAGTGCAATGCATTGTTCTCGTATATGTAGACGATATAAATAAAATATGGAGTGACGTCTTCGTGGCGTGAAATTTTGTTCTTTAGTGTGATTTAAAATTTTTCCCTTCAATTCTACTGCGCATAACATGTTGGGCAATGTTTCCAATCGCTTTAAAATTGTTGCCGTATTATTTTTTGTGTTCACTTGAAGGTAAATTAAACGAAAGGCGATAATAAACTACAGGGTTCACGCCATAGTGTATATTTTTTTCTGATCTATGACATTAATTTTGTATTTTTTTTTTTATAGAAAAAAAAAAACAAAAATTATTTCAAAATTTTAGCTAAATTTGCTTTTTTTCATACACGCATAATTTTACGCAATTTTTAGCAATCAGACTACTAACTGACTGTCTGGCGGGATGGCTGGCTGGCTGATGGTGTTGCTAAATTTGCTTACTGTATAAATAAATGTTTGTGGTTGGCTGTATAAACTAAACAATTAAATTTAAACAATACTAAATAATAATTTTCATATTCACTTTATACTGTATGCGTACTATATTAAATAGTGTGTGTGTAGAAATAATAAAAAAATTATACTGCAAATAAACACGTAAAAAATTACAAAAATTATGTAACAGATTCAAAAATAGTAAAAAAATTAAATAAATAAAAAATTTAACACATCCAAATGCATATGCTAGATATACATACATATGTATGTATGTATGTATGTACATATGTACATACTTCTTAAATTTAACAGAAATATGTATGCATATGATGTGTATGTATGTATGTATGAAGCTAAGTAATTTTCATAAAATAGTTATGGCTGTGTTAACAGAGTGTAAAATAAAAAAAAGTACTCAATTGGAACAAAATAATAATTTAAATTAATATTAAAGTTGTCATTTGCAGTGAAGAGTCACTCGAATATTAATATAATTTTTCAAAGTTGTGTGAACGAACAATGCAAAATAATCCCGAACTGAGAGACCAGCATACTACTCACTAAACTACCGGAGTACCCTTTTGAGTGTTGTTGGCTTTACAGGCATAAGGTCATGGGTTAAATACCCGCAAACCCAAGCCATCGGAGACAAATCAACTGTTTTTTACAAACTCACAAAAACGCCCAAAATGCGCAGATTTATCTGCCTTTTTTTAGTTTTTCTGAGCATTGAGCAGTTTTGAAGTTTTTTGTTTAAAAAATAATTTTTTTTTGTAAATTGTGCAGAAATTACAGTTTTAGGATATGAGCCCTACACATGCGATGCATTGTGCAGGAACTAGAGGAAAGGGATAATGAGAGAGACGACAGCAGGTGAAGCTTCACTATTTTACAACTCTGCTTTTGCACGTCCTTTGTTTTTATAGCAGTGTTGAAGCGCCTCTGATGTCAAGGAGACGTATTAAATTTTGAAGCTTCGTTTTTAGTAGCCATTTATAGTAATTATTTTACTTCGCCAGTGCTACACAATAGCGACGAAGCAGGTTACAGCTGAAGCCGATACTGTTCAGTGACCATTTCCTTCGCTTTAAACCTTCCGACAACAACACACACAAATGCCCATCAGAAGAAATGCGAAATGTTTTTATGATTTAGTCCGAAACTGGGACTTTTTTGGTTTTGTAGTCAACGTGTAGACTACTTCAGCCATCGCCACCCTCAAGTTTATTTTATTTTTTATATGAATTACCCTGTGAACCTAAGGATTATCATTATAATTGTTTTATTTTTGTCGATGTGCAAAGTTCTCACAAGTTACAGAAGTGACCCAGTGATAACTTTAAGTTATACTAGTTTTAAGTAATCATCATTCTTTTTATTAAATAAAACAGCCTAAGTTCAACCACCGACGTGTAACATTGGCATTGGAAATAATATATATGTAAATAGTCATATTTGGTTAGCTAGCATTATCAGCTGACCAGTTCTCACGCTGCTTGTGACGTTTACAAAAGTTTATATATGTTATGCTTGCTACGCGTCATGGCTTTGTGCTCTGGAACATCTAACAGCAAATACACTGATTCTACTCCTCTGTTATTTGTTTTGAAAAATTTAGGTTTCTTTAATTATTGCAATGCTCTCTTGGTGAGAAATCACTCACTTTCTGCCTTGAACTGCTATAATAATCAGGTAAATTGCAATTAACATCGAAAATAAATTTCTAAGTAGTTGCCAATACTTTAAATTAACTGTGATATGTATGTAATTGGAGTCAAAATATATTTCGAAATTAAATTGTGTCTGCATATATTTTGCCATCTCTGCATTGAAATTCTTACTGTTAACGGCGTTTGCAACTTTTGTCGATTACTCCCAACTGGGTATTTTCTCGCAATATTTTGTTTAACTTCGTATGTGCATATGTACGTGTGGGATAGTGTTTGTAATGAAATTGCATTGGTATTAGCACATTTGTTACAATGTTATATTGCTGCCATGATCTAGATTTCTTAACTAATTATTGCGGCATGCGTTTTGCGCTTCAAATGTGTTTGTTTGTTTGTTTGTTTACGTCTGTCTGTTTTATTGTACAATGTTTGCCAATAAAATAATAATGCACGGCAAAACAAAAGCTTGTTGTGTGAGTTGATTTCAACACAGATTTAATCAATCCCCTTAAGGAATAAATTTATTTATTTATTTCTTTTATTGTTATTTTTTATAATCGGTCATGTGCGATCAATTCTGAATTCTACTTAGTTAACTGATTGTTTCAAGCGGTTCGTCAGAATGGAATCATCTAAAAAACTCTACAAATCAAATAGGTTTTCGCAATAGACTTTCAGATGATATTTTAAACATGATAATTCATACTGGTCCTTTGCTTGCTCTTAAACTAATACAGAATTCTTCTTTGCAGTTTAGTTCAAAAGATTTATTCTGTACTGTAAGATCCATGCCCGTAGTATCGTCTTTCGAATTCTTATTTCTTTATTAATTTATTTAATTTTGAAAACATCCTACAGCCTGTTGCAAAATATTTATTTATTAAATAAATATGTGCGTTCAGAACTATTTTACCGAAATTCTTTAAACTTCAAAAACAAATTCCACACAAGAATTACTTACTAACGCTTGGCAACAATGTGTTTTATGTAGAAATTTAATTTTTTTATTTTTATTATTTATGCATTTACACAAGTTTTTAAATGTTTAAATTAAAGTTGTGAAACGTAATTTGTAAATAATGTTTTTGTAGCCAATCAAAAACTATAAACAATTTATTTCTCTTTAAAGTTTTGTAAGACTCTATGGTTTTTTATTTTAATTTTTTGTTTGTTGCTTCAATGATTAATGATTTTAAAATGTTTTTGACATTTATAATAGAGTAAAATTTATTACCTTCAACGTTTTGGGAATTTAAGTAAAAGAGCTCTTAGTTTTGCCCGCAAAATAATGAAAAGCTTAAAGAGAGACTGCCTCTCTGAAGTGAATTAATAGGGAAAATATATGAGATGAAAAAATATAATATTGTGGTTGGGCATATAAAGCGATGAGGGCAATTGCTAAACAGGTAGAGTTGCAGACTGCTTATTGGTGCTGCTTTTAGATGCAGTAGTTGGCATGTTAGCTCATGCCAATTTTGAGAAGTACGGGTTCGAAATTCCAAAATTCAAGAAAGTCTCTTCCGATGTAATGAAATATTTTACATCTGGTGTTTTCTTTTCTACTAAAAAATGCGTCATTTTTTGAACGCGCTGTCTGGTATTCGTTCCTTAAAAGTGTTTTGCTCTCAGAAAGGATAACCTCTGAAAACTAGAAATTTATTAATACAGTTAAACGTCGGTTATCCGGCCATCTATTAACCGGCATGCTGCTCGGCTTGTTTTAGAATCTCTATTATTCGCATTTTTATCCCTATTATCCTTGTTTAATTTTTAAACCTCTATCAACCGTACTTTCCCTCTACCACAACATTAGTTTAATTTTTTAACCCAATCATGCACATATATTTGTATGTACGTAAAATTCGGCTACCCGAATAATAGAAGTGCAACTGTAATATTTTGACACGATGTATGGTTTTTAACGAAAGAACAGCCATACCTAAACAAGTGTGGAAGGCGTTTTCTAGCTGTCAAAAATTCTCATGCCCATACAATTTGTATATAGCTTACCGAAATACCGCGGCGGCAACGCAACGGCAACATTTTGCAATTGGAAAATCCGATTTTGACAGTGAGTTTAATAGTGAAGTAAGTTGCAAATAAAGAAGGTGAAAGAAATAAATATAAAAAAATATTTGTTATTAGAAAAAGGAGGTAAGTAAATCCTTTAAATCGTCCATATAACTCATTGTTTAAACTTTTTTTTATAAAATGCTTATTAAAAAATTGCAAAGACCAATAAACTGTATTGTTGAAATAATCAGGGTTGTTATATTTATTTTTTTGATGACCCTGTTTTTATCGTTTTGACATAGCGTTGCCGCTTTTAGTATTGCATTTCAGCGTAAAAGCTAAGCGGAAAAAACGTTCCGTCTTCCGCGCTTGTTTAGGTATGGCTGGAAGTTTGTTGCTTATATTAATTACAGTACTGTATGGTTGCATTAGAGTGCATCGTTCATCTTGTTCATACTGCGATCGTCAGCCAGTTCTTTGATTGTTTAAATAAAATTCGAAAATCATTTATAAATTATTTTTTACGCTCTCCCTCCACAGAAAGAATTTTCGCGGGAATAAATTCAATTAAATGAAAATTATTTCCAGTATTTTTTTCTAACAATCTTAATTGTGTCAATTAAATTCCTTAGTTGAACAATATTCGAAATATTCTTGTGTATGTTCTATATGAATACATTTTAAATATTGAAACACCTTATGATTGATATCATCAATTTCTTTGCAGGCTGAAAATTAATAAGAATTTTAGAATTTTTAGAATAATTTACGGAGAAACTTTTGAATTGCAGTTCATTTTCGATTTTTTTTCTTTTCAAGCTGGTATTCACTTGTCAACACAAGAGTTTCTTTCTATTATTACCATTTGCTATTTCATTATCTTTATCTTGTTTATGGTGTCTTAAACATTGTGTCATATGATGTTTAAATCAAAATCAGACGTAATGCAATTTTTTTTTGATAACTTTTGCATGACTGTATGTGCAGGAGAGAGTGCACCGCTGCTGTTCGTGGTTGATGTAGGAGTATTTCCTTATTCAGCTCTTTGTGTCGTTGCTCTTGTTGTTGCAATAGTGGTTTTTGTTTTTGCAAATTATCCATTTTTTTTGTGTGCTTTATAGTTTTGTAGGTGACCCAAATTCACTTCAGTAGTACTTGACCCAGTTCTCAATTTGTTTTCATTTTGCTTCTTCGTATTTCATTTTAATGAATTTTATTGCAATTGTTTTTATGATATTTTCATAAAATATTTTTTATTACATTTTCTTGTTAAAATGGGCGCTATGAACAACGTCCCTTAGTATTACAAAATTTTTATTATTTATTTATTTATTTCTTACTTTAAGCAACAACAAAATGTTCAAATGATTATTACAATAATTAAAATTATTTATAAGGGGTTTTTTCGGCTTTTCTTATCTATTTTATTACGGACAGTAAAGCAACGTTTTATTAAGTTTGATATAGTTGTGGCAATGAAGCAATATGCGTTTAACTTTTTAAGCAAAGCAGTATGTACTTATAACTACACTTGGGCCATGTGATACGTTCAGAAGGAAAACGTTTGTTTCAAATAGAATTTTAAATTCATGCAGATAATTCAATAATAATAATTCAAAGAGATAATTATATTCTAATCGGGACGAGTAAAAAACAAAATCTCTAATACTTAGTATTAGAGTATTGTTAAAAAAAAAAAAAATAATTAATGAAAAACTATTCGGACACTTCTTCGCATGTCTCTTCACTATACTATTCCTATGCAAAATGACAGATTTGTGTTCAAGATTTACGTAATACCACGGTGCTCTCAACGCTCGTTAGCGCCTTTATACAGAAGTAAAACTTACGTCAACCAACACTGATAATAAGTTGATCAGGATTAATAGTTTCTAACCCTGAACCCTCTTGCTAAATGGGCAAGAGCTGCCTCTAAATGCCGCTTTAAACGATAAGATTTGTTGTACGTAAAATGTGAGAGAAAATAATATAAAATTCCATCCGTATGTCAAAAAAAAGACAGTAAAAATCGGACGGTTGTTTTCTGGCGTTTACACCATTGGTATGGATAAAATCTAAATAGTAAGACGAAAACATTTTCATTTAATTTAACTACAGCTGTTTGCTTGTTTTCCCCAGGGATGGCGTTCTTGTGCAATTGAATTTTTTTTTTAATAACCTTGAAAAATATTTTTAATACTGGTAAAAATTTTTAGTGTACTATTGGAAAATATACGTATATTTTTATAAAATTGTGCGGTCGTGGTCTAAAATGTACATTTTGATTTTATAATTGGTATAAATTTTTGAAAGCAGTTTTCCCTCCCTGGCTTTTTCACATTTGTTTACATAAAAATGCATCCCTGATCTAATGGTGTGCGTTGGTTTTTGAAAAATTTGAAAAAATCAAGAGAGTCATACGACTGTCAATTTTTCATCCGTATTTTCTCTCAAAATTGTATAGTTTCATTACATATTACGTTTAGACGATCCGACTTGTGCTCTTCTACACAAAAATTTGGCATGTCGTACAACTTGTGGGAAAATGTAAAGCACCCTTTATTAATATTTGTGAATTAGTTTGGAATGTTGTTTTGTTGTATGGCAACAGAATCTGGAGATGAATCAAGTCGTATTTACGAATTATAGGAATTTGTATGTTATTTACATTTTCTTTCGAATCGAACTACAAAGTAACCTCTCTGTGTTAATATATTTTCTTGTTAATCTATCATACAGAAAGTACACAATGTCACGAACAAACCTAATTATTCTGTTCCATTGTAACATTTGGTTTGAAGCACAGCCAACACGAGTTCCACCTCAAACAGACAGCACGACAACTATTTGAGATGTTGATGTGGGGCTACGTCTCCCGTGGCAACAGTATATCACTGCTGACACTTCGAAGAGACTATTCGTCATTTCTGCAATTTTGTAATTAGCAGGGATTCTAGGTAAATGTGCTATTATATCCCAGACCGTGCATTGGCATTACTCAAACGCATATATGAGGCTTCTCCGTTGCACTGTTGTTTCAGACATAGGGAGTGAGCTCCTATACGATTCATATAACCACAAAGTGAGTGTTTGGAAACTCATAATACCATTTTCCACACCCATATTATTTGCTACATAGTAGCAGAACACTCTCTAAACTACTTAAGTTTTAGTACTTGATAATGTCTGGAAACTTCTGGAACCTTCAAGAGACAGCATATCAATTAAATATTCCCCTTACGAGTAATAAACATACTCAATCCTCGTTGCTGTGTTTCTAGAGATTGGTACGTTCATATGGGTTTTACGGTTTTTCAGTGTAATTTCAGTGTCCCAAAATTCCTGAATACCATTCGCTGCGTTAACCGCGGTATTGCGACACCCATAGGTTGGTGGCGCCTTCGGTGCAGGAACCCCCTCCTGCCGGGTTTCAAAATGTTGCCAAAGTTCTCGTTGGGCTAGATGGAACAATAGAAACTTTATAAATATATCATCGCTTTGGCCTTGAGCATGGCAGGGAGTTCGAGGCAAGGTCAACACTTTCCCATATTTTTTTAATTAGGTTGCCATATTAATTTAAGTACACGGTGGGCCATAAGTAATCAGCTGGGGCATATGTAATCACCCGATGTCCTTTTGGTGTAATTTTATTTAATAAAAACCTTTGGATCTGCAAGTATGGTCATCAACTCTGGCGGCGGTCACTTAGCCCATATCATAAGCAGTGTCAAAATTTGTCATAAAAAAAAATGACAGCAAAGATCATCGGGTGATTACTTATGCCCCGGGTGATTACTTTTGGCCCACCGTGTATAAGAAATTCAGTATGACCATATTGCTGCTCTGTATGAACAACAAATTCGAATTCGCTGGGCAACAAAGCATTTAGAAAAAAATTTGAAATAAATTTCATAACTTATTAACATTTTTCTTAAAGTCGTTAGTTTAAATTAATGTTGCCAAATATTTCAAATACTTTTATGATCACTGTTACCCAACACGTAACCCCGTGGTATGTATGGCATTTCAACAACAAAACACAGTTGAAAAAAGTATGATGTATTTTGAAAAAGATATATTTGCTTTAAATTAATTTGAATTTCAAAAAAAATTTAATACAACAATTTATAAAATGTAATATTTCGCAATTCAAAACGCACATTTTCCATAGAAACAAACAGCCTAAAAAACAAAATGAAATCAAAAGTGCGTGATTTTTTATTAATTCATTTATTTTTGCTTTTGTATATTTTGTTTAAAAATTGTATTGCGCATAAAAACACACATACACAAGTAAATTTATGTTAAAATTGTGTACCAACAGGCGAAAAAATAAATAAAAAAGCAAAAAAAAAAATTCAAATTTACAAAGAAAAAACCATCTGAAAACACACAATAAATTTTACTAACAATGATCGTGAAACTGAATTTTATGTACTTACTTACATAGATACACATTTTTACATTTATATATATATATGTATGCATGTACATAGATATACCAGAGAACGACAAAAAGTGATTAAAAAAATTCATATGTAATCAACTTCCTAAAAATGTGCCTTTGGATTCAAAAAATCAAAAAAATCAAATAACACATATTCGCTGTTGCTCTTCAATCATTAGGATTTTGTCGGCTCTGTGATTTTAATCAATGTGTTGTATCATTCCAGTCATTTAGGGTATTTGCTCGTTCGGATATGTTGAATAAAAGCAAAGAAGGACAAAATGAACGCGTATCTATGATGATAAAAAAGTAGCATTGGAACAGTGTGACAGAAAACTAAATTACGTTTGAAAAAGAGCTACAAATAACGTAAAAATTTAATTTGAAGCTAGAAAATGGAGTTAAATACTTCTGTGATAACATATACATATATAATTTCATATATATACTTGCCAAGACATACTTAGTACCGTGTTTGTTGTATGGGTGTGAATTATTTGCAAGCTGCGACTCAGATAGTAGGAGGAAACTGAATGTTTTATTTAATGCATGAATGTCTTCTGCATAAAATAATTCATACTCACACTCCCGGGTACATTTTTTCGAATATACGTTTTTTTCAATCGCCGTTGAATCGAAATATTAAAATACTCCGACATCAATGCCTAGTCTCCGAATGGCAATTTTATGTACATGTCGCTAGACTTTGGAATAATCTTTCACTATATCAACAATTAAACAGGAACGCTAATAGTTTCAAAAGTGTTGTAGTTAATTCTTTCGAATAAAATAAAAGCATTGTAGTTATGTAGTTCTTTGAACTAAAATTTTTAGTTATATTTTAATAATATGTGCAATTTTTCTTGTATATATATTTTTTTTATACCATTCATTTAATCTAAATTTTATTAGATTTTAATACTTAACTTTAAATGCCATGAACTAATAATAATAATAATAAATAATAAATAAATATATATATATACATATATATATATATATTCAGTGTGAGGCAAAACTTCGTACGTTTTTGTGATCTGCTAAATACTAATTCTTATACATAAAATTTTATATACTGGGAAGCCGTCGTATTTCTTTAAATGTCTCCTTTCACGCAGTCCAGCAGAAATAACTGGATTCAGATAAGATTTAGGCAGTTTTACGTTCACAGTATATTCGTCTATGGACTTAATACTCGCATCTGTACAATTCGTTAGTAATACAAGAAATTTAAGAAATGTATTTTTAAACTTTATGACCAAAACTAAAATTTTATGATATATATTTGCTTTTATTTTGGACAGTTTGCCAAATTTCCTATTTAAAATTGGTTTTTGATAATTTTTTATTTTGTATTCAATATTGCAGTCTTTTGTTGTATGACAAATACATACGTAATTGTAGCGAATTGCTTATCCTGGGCTATAGTTTTTTAAGTATTGTTGTATAGGAATACAAACAAATACAAATTAAATTGAATTATTGAGTGAAAAGTATCGAGTATTCAACTCTAATTGACGCGACAAACGTACAACATTGCCATTAACAGTAAAGAAAATTTAAAATAAAGGAATTATTTTTATGCACTTTTACATGATCTTAAATAACTACCTAGTTGTTATATATACATAAATCTAGTTGTTATTTAAACTATGAAATATGTCAAAGAAGTAGTGGAAAATTTAGCTCGATTTTTTTTGCCAAAATTAAATGTCTTAGTTCTTTTTAGCTGAACTTTGTTATTTTAGAATCTGGTCACACTCCTTTCAGCAGACCAAACCATATGCGGTTGTCATTGAGCATATTTAGACGAGAAACTTTTTAAGCCGCACAATTTTTATTCTTTCCATAAAAGCATATGTATATATAGCTTTGTGTGTGTTAGTATTTCGTTACACGACGGTGGCCAACTAAACTCTAAATACGCTCTCTAAAAAGAAGAACCCTGCAGAAATCGCGGCTACTCCACACACGCCTGTAAAGTATACTCCATAAGGGACTACGACTAGTCCAAAAGTAACCCAAATGTATGTAATAAACGTGTTCCCTTTAACATTGCGATGTCCTAGGTGAGGACCATGCATTACATCAGAGTAATCCCAAAACTACTCTATGTCACTACTCCGCGCATTATCAGCAGAAAATTAAACACGAATTAAACACGATGCCTTAAAGCATACAGTCGTTAAAATACGAACATTTGTTGGTCAGCAATAAGCTCTTGCTTGAAAATAACATGGTCCATGACTGCATTACATGGGAACATTTTGTAACTACTCCTTTTTAACTAATATGGATCATGTAATCCACTAATTTCTGCAGGGAAACACAGAGCCCTTAGTTTCGTATGTGTATATGTATTAGTTTTGTGCTGCTAATGCGGGCTTATAACTGGTTGAAAAATTATATCAGCCAAAAACCATTAACTTCTCCGTATTTGCCTAGAAAGTGCCATGTTATGTTATGCCAGCATAATTGTTCTCGTGTGAATATGCTCATTTTGATTGTGATTTTACTCAATATTGAGCTTTGTTGCATGGTATTTCTGGTATGAATAAAACATCTTTGAATACACAACTCACATTTCCACAAATGAAGCGTTCACTACTACGATGCTGATTTGATTCAACGTCGATTTCTGTGGCATGATTAAATGTGAACAAACAGTTTTATGCATAAAAATCCATGGTTAGTGAAGTGATGGATTATTACAATACGGTAATACTATTGTGTTTTTGTGTTTGTTTCAGTCTTGCCAGTGAAGAACTAAAAATTAAGCTTCTCTTTACTTTTTGTTTGTGTGTTAGAGCAAAAGAGTGAGATTGGAAGTAAAGAGTGTTTGAATAGCAGTGTTGCCAATAACAATTGACAATCTGGAATTGTTCCCCCCAAATATTCTACCTTGAAAACATAAATTTCTAGCATAAGCTGTGTGGCATGCTGCAGTCTATCAGGGCTGTCGTAGAAACCAATCTTATCGGAATTGGATTTCAAACCGATAAAAAAAAATACTTTGGTGTCATGACATCCAATGTTATCGGTTTTATGTTCGAACTAGAAATAATGTCGGTTTTAGGTGTCACAGAAACCAATGTTATCGGATTTTTATTGGAAATAAACGAATCAGCCGACTGCTGTCGGTTTCCATTTGCAATCATTAAATTTTATTAATTCCATCAGATATTTTGTTAAAATCTTGTACATTTATTTACTTAAAGTAATTAAAAACTACATTTTTCATTTTTCATTTTTCATTTTGTTTTTCAAGTTAATTTTTTTGCGAAAATGTATGTAAATTTTAGTTAATAAATTTGTTAAAAAAAAAGTATTTATCTCCATGTTTTTATTCTTAATAGGGGGACAACATAAAAATAAAAATTTTTTTATTGTTGCAAATTTAATTTTAAACAGCAATTTTTTATTTTGAATAAATTCGTTTCGCATATGTATTTTCATAAACAAATTCAAACAAGAATTGCATTAAAAGTAGTAAACAAAGGAACAAAACCATAAAACAGCTGATTCGAATATCGGTTTTATTTGCATTCGACATAACACAACCGACACGCTTTCATGACACCAAATGAAACCAATATTTGTTTGCAAAACCGACATGGATTCTATGACAGCCTTGTATATTTTTAATGCTAAATAATTTTAAAATACAGCACTTTCGATTCTGACAGCAATCACTTGTAACACTGAAGGCAAAGTTGATACGATAGTACTTTTTTTGTACTATTTAACTTAAAAAAATTTGTGGTACTATCCTAACAAATTTTATGTTTTTTTTTTATCTGAAAATAAATATAGAAAAATTTGTTATTACAATTCCTTTAATCTATTTCTCAATATAATCAACATTTTAGGTGTTAGTTATAGAACACATTATGGTGAAAAACTGAATTTTTTCTTTAAAAATAAAATTATTTGTCTTTAAAAGACTACCAAACATCGAAATTACAAAAAATTACAATTTTTATCACATTATCGTAAATACACATAAAATATGAATAAAATGAGACGTGGTCAAACTTTTCAGATGTTTTTAGATAAAAAAAGAAACTTTTTTTGCCCGGTGATCAATGATATCACCGTTTTAAAAAATTGCTGAACAAATCGTGGTCACTCTAATATATACAATACTCGTACACATGATCGAATTATAAATATTTGTGTTTTTTTATAATCATACATTTGTATATGCATAAAAACCCATTCAAAATTATTAATTTGTTAGGCTTGGGGTGAAAAAAGTACTCAAAAAAAATTTGCCACTATTTTGCTCATTTTTTAAATAATATTACTCATACGCTCTTGTTTAGTATTTGACTGTTTGTATGAATTAGTGCAAATAATGAGAAACCCACACACATCCATGCATATTTGTGTAAATGATTAAGTGTTGGTGTGTTGTGTGTTTATTTAAGAGCATGCATTGCGAAATAACTGGATAGAAAAAAAAAATTATAATAAAATAAAAATAAATACAAGCATTAATGAAAATAAAAAGAATAAGAGTGAATTGTGATGGGTACAATAAAAATGGTTTAAGTGAGTTTAAGTGAAATTGATTATATGTGAATGTAAGAAATATATACGTACGTAAAGTTTTTTCATTAAATGTATGAGTAAGAAGACTTTAAAAATGAGACTCAAAACCCATTCCATGTGACGGATAAGTATTGCTCTTCACACATTTTATACACATGCACACACACATGCACATGCTAACTTGATTTAATTTGAATTCAGTATAAGTATGTAAGTGCGTTAAGCTGAAACGGCGGCTAACCGGCCAACTGCGTGAATAAAATTTTGTTGTTGCAATTTGATTGCGTCGATGGCATTTTTATTATTTCTACACGTTGGTTTCTGTTGTTTTGTTGCTGCAAAACGCAAAAAACCAAAACGGCAACGGCAACAACGTAAATAAGTACGACTACGAGAAGAAGAAATAAGCGAGCTTCACATTTCGTCGAAAAAGTAGGTTAGTGGGTCACCATATCTAACAATAAACACACAAACCTACTAACAGAGACAACTACAACTTTTTTTTTTTATAATCTATTCATATGCATGTGTGGTGTACAACTACACAAACATAATTGTGCCTATGTATGTATGTGCAATGTACGTTTTTATATGCGTGTGTGTAGATGTAAGCGATATTCGTTTTACTCGTATAATAAAAATTAAAAATATTGAATTATAAATAAAAACTACTATTTGTGTGTTTAAAAATTTTTGATTTGCTGTTTAATGTTTTTTTTTTTCTTTTTTCTTAATTTAATTTATTAATAGTTGTGCATGTGTGGTGTTTATTCTTGCTTGATTTTCGTAACAACTTTTTTTAATTGGAATTTAATTTAAATTCTTAGATAATAATGAGTGTTACTCACAAATATTATTCGATTAAATTGAATTATTTCTAACAATTAGATTTATGAGTATTTGAATATTTAATCAACAAAACTGCGGTGGCATTTTAGTTTTCGTATTCAATTTTCAGAAAATTGTCGCAGTTTAATCAGGCTAATGAAATGAAATCTTGTGACTACAGAATTCAAAATCTAAATAATTTTATTAGAATTTAAATATTGTTTATTACACGTATAATAGAATTGGGTGACGCGAATAGCGCAAGTCGTCTTGTGTTGCTTTTTACTTTTCTTTTGATTATGTGTCTGCGCAAAAATGAAAGTGATAAAGTGTGAGGAAGTACACATTTTGCGTGAATGTTTTCTAATTTTTGTTTGCCTTATGAGATATTTTTCTTTAAAACGCTTTTTACTTTCACTTTCGTCAGCTGTTAAGTAATGCCAAGAGCAAATTGCAAAGGTTTTCTTTTTCTTAGTTTTTCCAACGTTAACTTTTATTTTTTATCTAAACCAGTGTCACGACACTTCTACGCATTATTTGTTTTAAAATTTTTTTGCTTCATTAGCCAAGTTTTTTTCTGTTTAATACCCATGAACTTCATCATTTCTCGATAATGCACAATATACTTCCCATTTGCCCCCATTCTTAGCTGGTGCTACACTCACAACAATTAATACATCCTACAAAACCTTACCACCTGAATTGTAGTCTGCCTTTTCATCAACATTTTGTATATTTTGAAAAAGGAGCCGAGGCAGTGGAGGTCCGATTCGATGATTCTCCTATATACGTACATATGGCACTCGTGCTATTTTCTGCGCTCATGCACAGTTAATATCATATTATTTAAAATAGTTAAAAAAAATATCCTTTGTATCTTTCTTAGTTATTTTTGGAGACGCAGAAATTACCCTCTATCTCCCTTTCTACCTCCCAAGTGCCTACACCTATACGTAATTTCAGATCTCTAGCTATATGAAGAGTGCGTACCCGTATATCGAATCTCAGCAATATACATTGAGAGTGCCACCTAAAGAAAGTGCCCGCTGCAAAAAAAAGAAGAATAGTTTGCGTCCTATTCTCAGATATACACACAAAATTTCATAAGAATCGAGCAAGCCGTTTCGGAACAGTTTTGTTACAAACACTGTGGCATGAGAATATATTAAATGTACTCAATGCATACCTGTAAATCTCTGTTCTCGCATGCAATTTTCCATCTATCTTTAAATATCCCTTGCTATGTTTTATGTGCTTCTACCCAACTGCTTTGAGCGAAACTTTTCACGCACTTTTTTTTATTTTCCTGAATATTATAATGAATGTACGTGAACGCACCTCATACAATAATTGTTTCGACATCGTTTCCAATCTGCCATTTTCAAAATAAAAGCCTTCGTTTTTCTATTGTCTAGGGCGAGTATACCTGCTATGAATTTGTCTTGCTTAATAACGCACATTTCAAACAGTCTACTTGTCAAATTATTTAATTCGCTTTTTAATTGATTGTGCTTTATAGTTCGTGGTAGTTTTTGTTAATGAGTTTCGCATGAAGATGGATGGCATGATATGGTGTAGTAACTTCGATTTGCTTAGTCCAAAGAAGAACTGCAGAAACATTTTGCTTGTCTGCAGAAAGACCCTCCCCGACGCGAAGAATCGACTCTTCGACCCTCATATTGCTATATAGTCTGGTACAGGGTACTCTACGGGCTATTAACGGTTATAATATTGATTAATAGGGTCAAATAAATAATAAAAAAATTAATTTTCTGTGGCCGTGCGTATGGCCATTTGGTTTTAATGAAATTTAGATATTTTTGCTTACAAAATTTTTTTAACAATGTTGAAATTATTAAAAAACATTTTTTTCGTTTCTTAATAAATATTTTAAATAATTTGTGCATTCTTTTTGAAATTGTTTTGAGGTTTTTGGCACACTGCAGACTTGAAAATCTAGATTTTTGTCATATACTAAATGCAGTTCGAAGACAACATATTTTAAGAGTAAAAAAATATTTTTTCTGTTGTAAATTTTCTAAATTTTTCAGTAGTCGATGTATGAAAATTAATAATCAATTGCATGGCTGCAGGTATAATTTTTATAAATTGGGATCTTGAAAAAACAAAAAGCTTTTTAATATTGAACAAATTGTTTTTGGAATTAAATTATACATTTTCATGCTTCGACATTTTTAATATTTCCTAGTGTGGAATGTGTAGAGACAAAAGTGTTGTTTTATACCATTTATAGTTTATAAACATATTTTTTAAAGTTCTATAATGTGAAGTTAATGTTTAATAGTTTTGCTCCCAAAACTTCAGGCATTTGACGCAACTATGTATTAACATTAATGGTAGTATTCAAATAGAATTTATCTTGCTACTATATACTGTCGCAACCTCTTACCAAAATTTTAGTTTTTTTCTGTTTACCTTGATAAATTTGCAAGAAAAATAATTAAAAAAATAATTTTTTAAATTAATATAACAAAATAAATTTAAAGTTTTTTTATTAAACAATATACGAATTGTTCTCAGAAAATAATATACGAAGTAAACGAAATTCATCCAAGACCTTCAATAATTTTTTTTTTACAACGTCTACAAAAAAGTGCCAAAAACTAATTGAGAATTTCATAATACACAAACACTAAAATTGTTGGTCTTTTTGACTCACGTTGAATAAATAAATAAAAGTGGAAAATATTGTTTTAAAATGATATTAAATTACTCGGCTCGCAAGTCCTCCATTCCGGCTAAATGGTATTTCATAATTCCAATATGAAACCTAGATGTAGTATGACTCAGCTAAATTGAAACCGGTAAGCAAACATTTTTGTTGCAAATTATTACCGCATGCACTATAGATTTCTGCATAAAAGCTATAAAAAGTATTAAATATTCATACTCATACCTGTATTCTTTTTTTGTTTTTTTTTTTTTTTTATTACTTATAAATAAAAATTTAAAAAATTAAATTGTAGCAACAACAAAAACCCTTTACACAAACAAAATCTCAATTTGAAACTTATAAAATTGTTGCGTACGAGTTGCTTTTTGTGTTGTGGCCTCGTAACCTACTTTTTTTCTCGCAGTCGATTAAGAAGAAACAACTAAGAATAACAACAACACCAAAAAATGGCAACAGCTAGTACAACAAAATAATTAAATAATATAAAAAGTACTTAAAAATCTTGTCATATTTTTTTTTTAGCCCACAACACGAAATTGATAAAAATTTAATGCTCAGGCACACATACCTACAAGGAATTGCTTGCACACAGCTTCAATGAACAGAATTTTAATGCGGTGTTTTTTGTTTTTTCTTTTGAATGCCCCGACTGCATAAAATGTCTGTAGTGAAACAATTCGTCCGTTTAATTTAATATTTATTCACGTGAAATTCCTTCAGTTTTTCATTGTTTTTGTTTAAAATGTGCCATTAAATTTATTAAAAATCGAACGTGTTACACAAGAACAATCTTTACTTTCGTACTTCATTACTTCCGCTTTATTTGTTTAAAGATATTGCAAAAGCGCCCCTAAAGGTACGCTCACATATCGTAAAAACATAACCACTGTTTTCGGCAACTAATTAGTTAATATTTTCTGGGATATAAAAGTCGAAATGGATTGAAGTAATAATTTATCGAAAACCGATGGTGTTTTGTTTAAGATAAAGACCTGTTTCAAATCAAAAGTATTTTTAAATAAAAAAAAAGTGTATAGAATTTTGTGGTTACGTTTTTTGGGCAAATATATGCCATTTGCCACCATAACTTAAGGTACACTCTCTTTTGCCGTGTATAGAACACTCTCTATTTGTTAAAAAAGCTAAACGCAAATGTTTTCTAAATTAAACTAATTTTAAATTATTCAATTTCTATTTGTCTCTAAATCTCATTTCTAAAAAAAAATCAAAATGCAGAAATGTCAACGCTTATTTCATCTCTGCACAGAAGGCAACACAAAAAGTCACAGGGTGGTCCAAAATGACCGAAGGGGTTTGAGTTTCCGACGAAACACCGCATCAAATGTAAATTTAAGTGGGTGTAATTTTCGCTGTTGAACTACTCTTTGATTTTCCGTAACCCATTTTGTCCCTTAACGAATCCATTCAATTGGAAATGGGCTTCGTCGCTCATAATTAAATTATGAATAAAATCATGATTTTCTTCTGAAATAAAGTTTAACGGTTTTGGCACGTTGTTAAATTGTGTACTGTTCCATTTAAAATTCCCCAAGTATTTTTTACAAAATGCTGAAATCAAAAAAAGAAAAAAAAATTATAATAAAAAAGTTATAAGGAATTCAAACGTCTTCGCTCCTTGTGAGCCACCCTGTACTTGCCAAACTGTTCTTTTAAAAATAATTGTTGAAATTAAAAAACAAAAGTGTTAAAACATTAAATATTGGGAACACATACAAGCATTATTGTTGCTGTTTCCCCTGGTACTATTTTTTTTTTCTTTCTTTCTGGACCATAAAACACAAAGCCCTTTTTCATGCGGCACAAAGCAAAAAAAAAAAACTTCTACCCAAAAATGTACACACATTACACACTACTATTGCAAACTTACATAACTGACATTCATCATTACCCTGCAGATAATATTGGAGTCCGTGGTTCATTGTAGCTGAAATGGACAGGTTACAAACATGGTCCTATGTAATGCAGTCATGCACTACGCCATTTAAATCAACAGCTTATTGTTATTCGACAAGGGTTCGTGGTTTCTTAGTATTTACGATTACTCCGTCGTATTAAAATTAATCCGATGTAATGCAAAGGTGGGTTCTATGGTCCACTCCTAGGACATCGCCACGTTAAAGAGACTATGGTCTCTCCATACATTTCGGTTATTCGTGTACTAGTTCTAGTCCTCTGTGGACTGCACTTTACATGAATGTATGGAGTAGTCACGTTACTTGCAGGGTTTGAGCGTATGTCTGTATGCACTCGTATGTATGTAGCCGCATGCGTATGGTATGTTGTTTATAACCCAAAAGAGAAAACGGAAATATCCGTCAATATGTTGTAATTTTCCATTACGTTTAATATTTTTTTCTCCAATTTAAGTCTTTTGTTTGCACTTTTTAGCTTTATGTACATGCCCATATTAAGGTGGGCGTTCAAAGGTATTTTTGTTTAAAAATACTGCTGCTATAAGTTTTATTACACTTCTGTGTTCAGTTTGTTTGTGTTTTAAACAAGTAATTATCTCTTCTGTTTGAAAACTTACATAATTTGTTACAGCAATTATGGGATAAACAAATTGCGGTTAGAAGAGAAAACGGGTGTGGTGGGGTAAAATAAAAATGACTTGCAAGGCTATTTTCTTAAATATACATACATACATACATACATGATAAGATATGAAAAGATATACTGAAATGTAATTTTTGTAAAAGCTACTTTTTATAAAACTGCTTTTTGTAAAACATGTGCAGGTACTGTTTAGTAAATGGCACATCGATAAAACTTCGATTAGGTTAACTGTCAAACGAACTCTCATACCGTGCTCACTATTTGGCATTTATGAGCAGTATACTCCGGCAAATCAAAATTAATTGGTACACGCTTGAAAAACGTTATCAAATTTTCCAGATTTACTTTTTGAAAATCAGTCCTCAATTCACTAAACTTATGTTGATGTGTTATCGTTGAAATTATGTTCAGCGATGAATCTAATTTTAGGCTTAACGGAATAAACAAAATTAACACATATGAAATGAAATAGGCCATGCTCGACAATGTGGTCCAAAAGTGGACGTGGGAACGGTGGCGAAATGGCCAAATATTTTTCAATTCTTAATGCAATTTATTCATCTATATAAAAAAGAATTTTCATTTATTAAAAGGTATTTTTGTAAAAGCTGGTTTTGTGGGAGGTAAAAGTTTCTTTTTGTATAACGTAGAATTTAGTAAAAGGTATTTTTATGAAAGAGGAACATTTTGTGGGTGATGCTGTATGTGTAAAAAGAACTTTTTGTAAAGTTCATAAACAAAAATAATGTACCAACTCTTCTTTTTTTTTATCTTGGACCAGCACTCAGGGGATGACCCCTACACATGCGATGCATTGTGCTGAACTAGGAAATTAGGTTATGGGAAGGAGAATGAAGGGATTAGTGTTTATGGGCGGCACATGGCGATGATCTTGCCAGGCGTTTATCAGCTGATACTCGTATAATGTAGTATTTTTCTTAATAAAGCTTCAAGGCTAATACATCATCAACTAATGTACATAAATATTTAATCCCTATTAAAATTATTTACTAAAAGTGTCAGTTTATTTTGTTGTATGCATTCACGGTGTATTTTTTATTTATTTAATTTTATTGATTTTTTTCAGTTTTTAACCTTGAAATCAAAATTAAAAACCTCATAAAACAATACTTTATAACTGCAAAATATGAGAGTTAAAAAATTTGCAAAGTTAGTATTTATTAGTAAAATAATTTATTTAAAATTTGCCCACCTCTTCAGAGGATCACGGCTGCGACAATGGCGCATAATCCAGCTTAGCGTAAAACTTATATGTCACAAACCAATCTCTGAAATAACATAACACGCCGTTATGTGTATAGAGGCAGACAACATTTAAAATGGCGCAATTCGATTTCCGATTGTAAGTATGGGAGGCGTAGTGTTGAATTCAAATCACAAAAATTCACGTAAAATGCTCACTTTAAGATCACACATTTAATCTGAAAACTGTCAGCAACACACTGTATAATTGTTCACGGACCCTTGAAGGAAGTACCTTGCGCATTTGTTTCCAATTCTGCAGCCGATAAATATGAAAATTAAATCAGTGAAATCACATAACTTAAAAAATATAAATTAATGTTTGTTTTTACGCGAAAAATTTATGGAGAAATAGTTATATATTTGGAAATGATTATGGTCTACTGTGTATTTAAATACCCATTTTCATTGGACAAGTTCTGTCGATCAGTTGTGTTCACGAATCCTTTCAATTTATTTACATTTTTTTTTTTTTTTTTTTTTTTTTTTTTTTTTTTTTTTTAATAATACGCAATTTGTGAAGGTATTTGAGCTTGTCTGCAGGGTCACCCATGGTCTAGGCGGGAATGGAACACGCAATCTCCAGATTTATGGGTAATGCTCATGCACTAGCATCTGAATCCACCAAGGACGCGTAAAACTATTTAAAATATAGTTTTTTTTAGTGTTCCGCATTGTCCTTATTATTATTTTCACTCAATTTTACCTACCATGTACATATGAGTATGTATGTATATGGAAAAAAGTATATGGTAATTGAAGAATTTACTGGTTTAATTTTCCCCAGGATATGCAATCGATACTTGTAAAGAAAGCCTCTCATTTGATCCGCTGGACAATATTTTTCTTCTCTTCACTTATTCTGTTCTTTTTGAAAGAGTCATTAAGAAGAAATGAGTTGGCAAGAAAAAATGCTATTATGGTTATGTCAATTGCTATCTATTTATATCAAAAGTATAATTTAACTTTAAGATTTGGTGCGACTGCCAAAAAGTCTAATCTATTACATTTTGCTGTCACACTATCACACTTCAAATAAAATCACAAGTATCAGTAGAAAAAACAAACCCGTTTGAGCAGTAAATGATTTTTATTTTTTTGTAATTTTGTTATTTTCTTTATTTGCTTTTGCAATAATAAAATAATAAAATGAGAAATGTTATCGTTTAGAAAAATTCCTAAAAACGATGAGGTCTTATGTTTTTATTTTTCATAACACATTGCACGAAATATTAAAATTTTTGACATGGCTTAATACAAAGTAATATAGTGTGAAACGGCCTTTAAGAAAGAACATTAATAAAAAAAAATAGCTTCTCTTGGATGGATTCGTGTGCGTATACGTAATGGGCAATTGAACAAAATTCTATGTTACGTATTCATATGCATGACTTGCTGTTCATTTGTAAATATGTAACAATTTTTTACGATTGGCTCCGCTGTGTGCCCGCAGTCATTGTGATTAAAAATTCAAAAATCCATAATAATAATAGAAGTTCCTTATTTTAAATTTTTTAATTATTAATTACACTAATTATTTAAGCTGTAGGTCCTTTTTATAAATGCAATATTTATTTTTATTCGATATTTCGCTATTCCTTTGTGTAGTTTCTTCCAGAAAATTGGTTTCTGTTTATAATGAAAAACCAATTTTCCTGAAGGAGCTACACAAAGCAGTAGCGAAATATCGAATAAAAATAAATATTACATATATAAAAAGGATCTACAGCTTAAATAATTAGTGCAATTAATATAAAAAGAGGTCAAAAAACTAGAAGAATTTTTTAATTATTGTTTATTGGATTGAAAAACAAAAGTTTTGCTTTGAAAGACTTGCGGCCATTTTCACAATGTTTGATTATTTAACTTTTAGCAGAATATTAACTAACTAGCGGTTTTCTTAATAAGCATTATTTAAGCGACGGTTAATGAAGTAAGTCTCACTATCCTTCAGTTGTTTAACAAAATAATTCGGCAAAAAGTATAGCAATACTGTTTATGTTTGTTTACGAAAAATACTTAAATGACAGAAAAAAAAGTCTTAATGTTTGCGGAAAAAGATATACTGGAAGGAAATGGCGGAATTTTCCAGCTTGGAAATTCCAAAAAACCAGCGAGACTGGTATGTTAAAAAGTTTTTTGTAGAGCTTCTAATTTCACAACCAGATTCTTGAAAAACTATAAATGTTGCTTTTCCATTTTTTACATGTGGACATTTTTTTGTATTTATCAATTACAATTAACTATGCATAGGTGTCGATTATATTGCTAACTGCCACATTGTGGTCGATTAAATTTAACAGACAGTTTTTTGTTAAATGATTTTAGTTAAAGGTTTATCATACATTGTGTAATAAATTTTTACCTAACCGACTGTTAAACTCAGACATTGTGAAAGTCACCGTTAGAGTTAATGAAAAAATTCTGTGATCTGAAAGACGTTTTAATTCACAGCTGAAATCAATTTAAAAGCAAACCAGCTTAAGCTGGCTTTACACTGCCTGAGTTTTCATCTAATTTAAATAGCTAACTTTAAAAATATGAGATTTAAAACTCATTGTATATTAGATGAAAATAAAATAGGTTATATTTACAATTAAGTTGAGGGTGGCGATGGCACGATGGATGGTAGTCTGCACGTTGCCTACAAAATCAAACACAGACCTGGGTTCAACTCCAGTGTCAGACTAAAATTATAAAAAAGAAAAACATCTCGCATTTGTTGTCGGAAGGTTTCAGTGTCGAAGGCATAGTCACTGGTCACTAAACAATACCGGCTTCAGCTGATAGCAAACCACAATCACATCAGAACGCCCTCCTTCGTCGGTATTGTGTAGCACCGGCGAAGTAAAATAATAATAAAAAAATCTACTAAACCGAAGCTTCTCAGCACTGCTACGAGTATAAAAATATAAAAGAACGTGCGAAAGCCGAGCTGCAAAATAATTAATGAAGCTTCACTTCCTGTCGTTTCTCGTACTATCCCTTTCCTATAGTTCCAGCACAATGCTTCGCATGTGTAGGAGTCATCGCCTGAGTGCTGGTCCCAGATAAAAAAAAAAAAAAGTTTAGAGGAAACATTAAGAATTTAATATTAGACTCGATATTCCGCTTTTACATATTGAAATCAGACGAAAACTCAGATTCGGAATTTAATCCACTACCCTTTTGATTTATATTTGAACACTGTATATACGAAACCCGTTCAAAAAATGACAAATCTGCTAATATTTTCGAGTTTTGCACAAGTTCATATTTCAGAGTAGTCAATGGAAAGAAAAAAGTGTTTTTATTATCGCGTGTGCACTGTATATATATGCAAAGCTAGGTCATATGAGGAATGTTTTATAGAAAATTTGAGGACCTCTTCACGTTTCACTGTGCAAAATAAAAAATAACACAAATTCGCATTATGCGAGTATATTTATTGTAAAATCCTGTGATAAACAACATATTTTGTTTTCCCATTTTCTTGACAATAACTGAATAATACTGATGGTTTGCGTGTACAGGCAATGCACCATTGTCCGTGCGAGAATACTGGAACTTCTAAGTTTATCCCACAAAATGCCAAAGAGTTGCTTTCGACCTTATTAAATGTTATTGCAAATGCTACATTTCATTAAAATCGGTTAGATAGTTTCGAAGACGCAGAAATTTCCCCTGTCTGCCGTCGTGGTTTTATTTTTGACAAGATGCATACCAAAGATGTATACCAAATTATTGCTGTCTAGCTGTAGTGAAAGTATTCGATTCAAATAAGGGGCACCATAGGTCCCCCTAGATAAAAAGTGGCCATTTTTATTTTTCCTAAACTTTCGGGTCGCAATTACGAACCAACCAAAAGGAAGTATTCAATTTTTAAATTGTAAATTAAATTGCAGGTAGTTGACAACGAAAAATGTTGATGCGCTTAAGGCATTTTATTTTTTCAATTTTCAACAAATAATTTCTTTAAGTGTAACTTTTTTTTTAACTAACTTATTAAGTAAGATGACAGCATAGGAATAAGTTTTTAAGGCATTTTTAGTGAAATTTATTTGCTGGGATATAATTTTTCTTCTAAAATTAGTAGTAATTTTAGTAAAATGTAGTCTTGGTAACAGATACTTTTACTAAAGTTTAATTATTGTAAAGAAGAATTTTCCCAAGATGTACTTTTAGTGACGGGTAATTTTTGTAAAATTTATTTATTTATAGATTTTCTTTACTTTTTAAAATTTTTTTTTTATATATAAAAAGTACTTTTTCTAATTTTTTTTTATAAATAAAATGAAATTTTTAATTTTTTTTTAATTATTTTTTTTTTTTAATAAAAAGTACTTTTTCTAAAAATTTTATTTAGTAAAATTTTTATTGAGTTTCTGTTAAAGTTAATTTTTTTAAAGGTACTTTTCGAAAAATTTCTCTAATAGATACATACATATCTATCGCCCATTTTATGCAACAACGTCATAATTGAAAAAAAAAATAGTTTTTTAAAAAACGTACTTAAAAATTTTAGTTTTCGTGCCTCTTAATGGGGAAATGAAAAAATATTCTTCTGTCACAAGCTGAGTTCTGAAGCTATTTCCATGAATTTTTTACACAAGTTAATGGCCAATATGAAGAATTATTCTGCAGTATTAACTCAAAAAGTGTATTTTTGGATTATGATGTTATTGAAGTAAAAGAGCGATATGCTCTCCAAAACATTTTGTTAAAGAAAAGTAGGCATTGATCATAAATTTAAACATAATATGTTTCAACTTATGCCTCATTTGATTCGTTAAATGATTAAGAAAAGTGTAAAAAACGTTAAGAGGTAATTAATTTTATCGTTTATTATAAAAGAAAAAAAAAAGTCGAAAAACAAAATCTAAGAATAACAATTACAACAGCAGTTAATAAGAAAATAACAACGGCAATTGCATACAATAACATAATGCAATATTATTGCTCATCACGCGTCGCATTTAAGTGACCTCCTCCTCGAAAATGAAATTGCGGTCGTATATGGCCCTGGCTGAATACGATTGTTGTTTTTATTTTTTTACTTTATAATTTTTTTATCATGTAATGAGGTGGTGTTTTATACCTATGGA
The DNA here is from genome assembly GCA_963924685.1 of Dexiosoma caninum. NCBI lineage: Eukaryota > Metazoa > Arthropoda > Insecta > Diptera > Tachinidae > Dexiosoma > Dexiosoma caninum. Next base: position 63,308,271 of record OZ004729.1, read on the forward strand.
TAACGTTGTATACATATTGTTTGTATGTAGCTGCATGTGTATGAATTTATATTAAGTCATAAGCTTGTGTATATGTATGATTTTTTTTATAAAAAGAAAGTGTTGCCATTTTGGATTTTTTGCTTCAAAGTTAGACGTCAATTTTCAATAAATTTGATAATATTCTGTACCTCTTCAGTAAGGGGAAGACGTTCGAAGAAAATTACATAATTCGACATCTGTTGAACTTTACAATAAAATAAATGCAACAATTATATTTGATAGGACTAGCAAGTGTGTTTAAAAGTTTATATCACAATATGCTGCTGTGTGATATACTTTTTACATGAAAATAATTCAAAACTTCTGAAATTTTATTATCGTCCAGAATTCGAATAGTGTTTTTAAAATCATACAATAACTCAATTATACAATAAGATCCGCCTCCAAAGTCATCACTTTTCTTGACTGATTATTTCTCTGTAATTAATTGCTTTATCCTTTATTGGAAATCTAGTAAAACGTTTCATAGCTGTTGACGAAAATTACTAGAATATACGTCTGAGTCTCAGTTTCTAATTTGGTCCCACAAAAACTACCTACTACTACTAGTATGTATGTAAGTATATATCTGCAACTTTGACCAAATAAGTTAAGTTGACTTAAGAACATTTTCCAGATTTGTTTTTACCACAAAGGTAAATTTTCAAGTTATAATATACAATCCTTGTCTTCAAATCATATGCCTTATGCCTTTTTTAAAATCTCACTTGATTTTGATTTACAAATCACAAAAGCAAATAACATTTTTAACAGCAGAAAAAGTATCTCCAGATTTTAAAAAATTTCAAGTCGTTTTTGAGGAATTTGTTTTAACAATTTATTACAAAAGCTTGATATATGTATGTATAATAGTCGCAAAAACAATCAAGTGATTTCAAAACGTTAGGAGGTTCAAACTGAAACAATAGGCGATTGGGCATAGATTGGATGGGATTGGGTCGACGCAATTGCTCCCTCTTTTCAACGTAACCTAAATAAAAAATAAAAAAAATTTATTAATTTCAAAAATATCTCATGTTGAGAAAATGCAAAATGTTCTGGGACACCTGGCAATGCGGTTGCATTAATATTCTTCGTATTTAGTATTAATCTAGTTGTTGTTTTTGTTGTTGTACTTGCTATTATTTTGTTTAATTTGTGTTTGTTGGTATGTTAAAAAAATAATAAATATAAACAGCAACAACTAAACACAAGCAGCAACAACAACAACAAACTTATTGTATGGCGCGCGCTCGCGCAAAAAGTATGTCAAGGTTTTTCTGACGTTGCGTTAAGTTTTTTTTCTACTTGCTTTTAAATTTATTCAATGTAGTAGTGTTTGTTGTTATTTAATACATTAGTACAATTATTATTGTTGTTGTTGTCATTGTAGTTGCTGCTCTGAGTATTTAGGTATTCAAGTGAAATACTACAAAAATTGAATACGATAAACCCGCTATATATACATACAATACCAGTAGAAAAATACACATGTATGTACTTATGTGTGGCTGTACCTACAACAAATATGAATACAAAAAAAAACATTTGCTTATAGTGCATTCGTGCTGTTGACGTTGTTTACCTAAGTTGTTGGCTGTCGGTGTGTCTTAATTAGTTTTATTTGTTTATTAGAAAATTATAAAATTAAATTGATTGTGTGGTACAACAACAATAACAATATCTAATAATAACACAAAAAATACTTCAACATACACGTACATACAACATATTTCAGTAATTTTTCGTACCTTAAAATTTTTAAACTTTTTTTTATAGTGTTTTTTTTCTTAAATCACCTGTTACTTAAAGCGAAATTGACTACACGTATTATATACATATGTACATATGTACGTGCATGGACATACCTATATAGAATGTCTGTATATATGCGCATTTGTATTATATGTATGTACATGCATACATATGTATATTAGAGCGGCTTTGAAAAATCAATTTCCTATTATTAATTAATGTCTCATTTGGTCTAAAACTCACATGATAAATTATCAGCTAAATCGAATCTTTTATGCGACTTCAAGCTCTTTGTGTTAAATAAAAATTAGTTAAATTCTAAAGAAAAAAATATAAATGCGTATGTAATTAAAATTTTCGACATATTTATAAATTTTCATTTATAGAGGAATGTTTGTTTCTTGAATGAAGATTTAAACGGGCTTGAGTTTGAATTCTGCCAGTATTGTCATACTCAGATATTCTTAATATTAATACTGATGATTTACAGCACACTATATTGTGTAATTTTTAAATTATTAAATTATTGATAACTTAAATTTGTTTACAAACTCCAGAAGCTATGAAAATGCAAGGTAAATTGCAGTACAGTTATTGATGACAAAGTGGTCTCAAAATTCAAATGTTCATAAGACATTCAAATATACATACATATGTGTGTATGTACATTGAAATAAAAATAATATCAGGTGATTCATATGATGAGTATTGGTAAGCTCGGTAATTGGGACAATTAAAAACCAGGCATTCTCGGAAGTTCCGAAATGTTCGGATTACTGACACAAAAGAAAATGTCAAAATATTGTTAATGAAAACATAAACGTTTTTTGCATAAAGAGTTTTATTTCATATAAATTATTCATTCTTTGGTTATTGTACGAGTAGTTGGTAATTTCCATCTGTAGAAGTTTTGTTTAATTTTTCTTTCCATGCGCATCCTTCACAATCGCACGATTCATTCACAGGGGATACAGAATTCGGTTCGACTTTAAATAATCGCTCCAAAATGCCATTGTCAGTGCCATGCTATTATACAAATAATTGAATTCTGTGTTTATGTTTATTATAGCTTTTTTTAAATCAAAAAAAAAATCCATTTTCTGTCCACAATACCTTCTTTTTTTAGCACACATACCACATTTGAAAAATCACGGAATTATGTAGGACAGTGAATCAGGTCCTTAAGACTTACAAGATTTAAAATGTCTGCAGAAGGAAACCTCTGCTTTGCGGAATATTTGGTACAGATGTTGAAAGCGGACAGAATTTCTAAATCCTTTTTTTTTGTTTTTAATTTTTTTTAATGTGAATGACATTGTGGTCCATAGACTGTATAAGTGCCGTGGAATTCAGTGGGAAAACATGCTTTTCTTATTCTAATAGTCTGCTCTTACTCAATTACTTTTATTTTATGCAATATTAAAAATGCAGCAGCAATGAAATATTAATTTTAGTCATAAACTTTGAATTTTTCAATAAATCGTATATTAATACCCAAGAAAATAAAGTAACTCTCTTTACCACCCACTTAAATATTAAATAAATCGTTGTTTAACTCACCCCATGACCCATTAAAATTTTAATAGACACACACACATATATATTTCTACTCATTTTGCATGAGGCAACATTAAAAGAAACTGTTATTTTTTAAACTTTTTTGTGGAACATTCAAACCAATTGCTGTTATACATTTTCTGTGCAGTTGCTTTTATGTAGTTGCGCCAAGTGGAATTACTTTCTTCGAACCTTCCACAATAGTATTCCTGGTGTGACATTCCGATTGAAAAATTCACTATTATTTCTTAAGGTACAGGTAGCAGCAACCGACTAGAAGTAACACTTTGATTTAACCATAAAGAGCTACACTCTTACGTGGGTTTCTTGTAAAAACGATTATCTCTTAAAAGTTTTTTTAATGTGAGCTTTTTGCATGGAAATGTAGAGAAACATTTTTTCTACTAAGAAATTTTCTGAATTTATGCATATTCTTATGTTGTTTTAGAAAATTATATAGAAAATATCTTGTAACGAAATTTATAAAAAAGCAATTTCGATAAAATTGTTTTAATTATTTTTTATGTTTATTGTATGATTAAGCATACAAATTATGTTCCCACGTTGTATAGTTTTTGAGTAATTAATGTGTTTCTAATTTCAGGCATATTTTTTTTGGCTCTGGTAAGCATTTCGTGTTTTGAAGCTTATAGCATTTACGTTTTCCTCCATCGATATACTTTTTTCATGGTATCAAAGAAAGTGAATGTCAACTTTTGTTGAAGAAGAAAATATAAATAAACATATGATAAAAGAACGATACCACACATTTGCCTGTTCACAAGCACATAAAGACATCTCTTCTTTTTGAAACGATAAAACATACGACTGAGTTTGAAAATTGAGCAAATCGTTCATCAAAATTGTTTCTTTAATAAATTTGCTTTAAAATTTGACAATTCTCTTGGTTATAAAAGTATTTTCCTTAAACAGATTGTAATACGAAGTGAGCTATTTTATATTTTAATAAAAACTAACCTCAATTTGTAAATGAATGAAAATTGCCACTCAAAACTCCATCTTTCTGCAGTTGTCATTGGTGTTGCAGTATAAAAACGATATAAGAACATTATCTTATATTTCCACTGTTGGCCTCATTGATTCTCTATTTCTGTTAACACATTTTTGCTTTTAATGCATGATAACAGATGAAAAATGAAACGTACGCTTATGTATGATATGTTACAAGCATGGAAGACAATATAAATAAATTTAAATGAAAATGAAATTAATCTCTCTAACATAGACCTGAATGTGTTTTGAGTTGTAGTAGCTTTGCTGTTGAGTTTGATTATTCGTATTTCTTTTCTGCGCTGCTGTTTTAAAAGTAGGTCAAGCAGAGCTGGTGTAAAGCGATGACAGCCAGCTAGTCAGCCACAGACGTAGACGATTTCAGTTACAGTTGTTGGTTATAGCCGACGGAACAAATAGACTACATGTATGTATGTGTGTATATATGTACATAAGCATGCATATAATTTTAACAAAGCAATATTGTAAAACAAATACACCCCAAAAGGCAGAGCTATACTTTCACTTATACATATTATTTAATAATAATAAAGTTACTACTCACCATATTCATATTATTTAATAACAATGAAATGACTACTCACCAAATATGACACACACATGGACACGGGAATCAATGGTTTCTCGCAAATCCACTGGCTTAAATTTTATACTGTCTAGTTCTAGCCGCATACATACATACATAAATACATATTAGATGCATGAGTATATTTCTGGTTTGCCTAATGCGAGTATGAAAGCCAAACTGAGCCATTCTCAGGCATGCCCCTTTTATTTGAAAAAAGTAATTACTCTCGCAATGTGATACCACTTATGTATGTATGTGCTTTTTTTTATTATTATCCAACTCTATACAATACGCTCTGTATTACAAGAGTAAGTATTTGTTGGGGTTTTCTTAGTACAATTGCACCACAGTGTGTTGTGTTAGCTTTCGAGTGCTGATTCGTTAGTACTCGTTTTTACGGCCTCATTACACTACTACTATTGTCGATTGGGTTTTCTTCTTTTTTGTTTGCAACATAATGACATATTAACCACAGTCAGCAGATCTGCCAACTGGCGTTGTATGTATATGCACATACAAGTAAAAAAAGTATTATTTCCAGTGATGCTAACTTTTTCGGTGCAAAACGCAATGTTCGTTCATAAAAATACACTAAAAGCACTAAAAAACATCTATACGTACATATGTACATATATTTACACGAAATATATTTCAATTCAAATTTTATTTGTATTGTTTTGAAATTTTGTTCGATAGCGAATCCCTTAAAGTGAAGCTACATAACGTGCGTTAAAACGGTGATGCGTTTTGTTCTTCTCTACTTTTCACGCTTTAAAAAGAGCAACTTACATACCTATCCTTTTATCGCATTTACTCTGCTGTCAAAATGTAAGCAACATGTCTAAAAGTTGAATGCTGCCCAACTTTTGCGCGTTAGAAGTGTTGGAAACGTTAGTTGTAAATTGTTTTTCAACTTTTTTGACAGAAGTATGTAACCCGTTGACAAGCGCAACCTCTGTTATGAACTTTCAGCTTTTAGTTTGCGTCTATTGTGTACACTGTTGTTAGAAACGAAATAAAATGCTTTCGAATTTCCAGTTTCTTTAAACAATTTCAGAGCAGTTTTATTTCTCAAAAGTCATCGTAAGAAAGCAACAACAAAACTGTTGATAATAATAGAAGTCAGCTGTTTTCTTGCCTGTATTTGGAAACACACAATTAGAAAGAAAATTTGTTCATAAAATTGATTTATTTATTTTTTATATTTTATTTTATTTACTATATATATATTTTATATATTTATTATATATATATATATTTATATATTTATTATATATTTTATTTTATATTATATTTTATTATATTATAACAACAAAAGCTTTTTTTTTATAGCATATTTTATATGGATGTGATCTTTTTTTTTAGGTTATTCTGTTACTAATTTTATTTTTTAAATACTTAATATTTAGTGGAGTTACCAAACGCTCTAAAACCAATAAAAGCAAAAGTGAAAGAGCACCAATTCAGTGCCTGCTAAAAAAAGGACAGTGTATAAAAAATTGCACACTGTTATGAGTCAAAAGCACTAAATTTCGTGCGAGAAGTACTAAATTAGCATCACTAATTATTTCATATTGAAAGCAAAAGTATATAAAAAGCACAATTTTTAGAGCATGTGATAATTTTTTTTTGCTTTTGATTACGTTTTTTAATTTTTGCATTCGTACCACAGATGGAAAATATATTTTTTTAAATTATTGCTTTAATTTTTAACACCATAATCACTATTCTCGAAATGTCGAAACCATTCATAAGTAAAACCTTCCGCAAAAAAAATTAAATTTTATAAAGTTTTAAAAAGTAACAATAAAAAATAAAAAGGTAATTACAGCAGGTCCTACAAATTAAAATAAAAATTTTGATACGCTGATAATGTTTCAAACTACAAGAATTTGTATTAACACATGTCAAAAATTCAAGTATTTCGTACAAGTGTGACAGTCAGAAAATAACAAATACTACGGTAATACATTGATATCCCACATTTTTAGAATTTTTCCTAAACGGTAGCATTTTTCATTTTATTAGGGTTCTAATATTACAAAAGGAAATAACAAAAAATTTCAAAAACATGTATTTACTTCTGAGTCGGTTTTTTTCTTTCTACATATTTCTACTTTCAATTTTATTTGTCTGAAGCGCTCTTTATGGACACTGAACAGTTTTTTTTTTCATAAAGTATTGAGAAAATTGCAATAGCATTGAATTTTCCATCACTGATACGCAATCAAATAATTTTTAACGCTCTTTTTTGTGTTTATTTAAGAGCGGGAGTTTTTAAATTCGTTCTGTTGGGCAGGGCTGGCAATATTATGGATTTTCCAACTTTTGTGGGGACGAAAAATTTCGTTTGGGGTTTTTCTTGGGGATATTTAATAAAGATTGTTTTGAATTCCGTATATGTTTATTATTGATAATTTTATAAAATTATGTTTAATCAAAAAAATTTCTGTTCAAGTTATTAGATATGAAACGTAGTGCAATTAACTTCCCTTTACCAATTGGGAGAATTACTTTGGCAACGAGCCTTCAACAAATCTGTATGAGTTTAGGTCAAATGTGTATAGTTTCCATCATGCTACCGGAAGGAACATTTCATGCCAAAGAATCTTTTAAAGCAGTATTCAATATGCTTATTATCCTAACAAGCAATGCATACACAGAAAGACTATTTGCTATAATGAACTTAACAAAAATTAATTTGCGTAATTGTAATAAGAGTTATTAGATCCTCGTTACGTATAACCACATTTCTTAGCATAAATAACATTTACTGTCAGCCATTTGATCTGTCCGATAAAATGGCAAATTTAAATTTAATACGAAAACCATGTTTAATATGTTGGATAATTGTTGTAGTGATGACAGTGAAGTTCATGAATTAATTTAAAAAGTTGCTTGCGATCAGCAAATACGCGTCTGTTGTTTTCTGTTTCTTGTGTTTTACTCAATAAAAGTAAAATATAGAGACACATATTTGCTAAACCCAAGCGAACGATAAGAATTGCAATAGTGGGGATGGCAGATAGTTTTGAAAAATTTGAGGTGTAGCGCAAAATATGTCGACAGTGACTGCAAATAAAAACAAATTTTTTATTACAAACTTTTTTTGTTTTTGACATTTGAGGATTTTTGTGGATATTTTCAAATTTGTTTGGGGATATCGAGAAAAAGTACCTGGTATTCCTATGTGTGGCTTCAAGTGCTGAGTTCTGTTTGATGGCTGCTGCTACTAAATTTATTGTTAATGTAGGTTGTGTTTTATTAAAGATTTTTTTCTTTGCCTTTGAATTGTTGTTGTTTTTGTACTCATTACCTTATCCCCCGGTTTGCTTTCCATTTTGTTCTTAGTTTTAAATGTAATATTTATTCTAGTTATTCTCCTCAATATTCTTAAGCTTTAAGGTTTTGAAATACGTATGTATGCATGGGAGTTGTGTTTTGCTTGCGAATGTATGTTTGCACGGAGAAGATATAATAAGGAACAGGAAAAGAAGAATTTCATTTATTCTCTTGTAAAGAGAGTAAAGACTTTTGATAATAGGTAAAAAGCTCTTACACACTACCGCCGGTATAGAATATAAAGGAGCAAAGAAATTGTATTGAATGTAAAGCTTGGGAAGAAAAATTGATAGACTTAAGATAGGGTCATATTTGGAGAATATTTGACGAAAAAAGTGGAAGTAGTAGCTGTTGTTTATTAGCAAAAATATACACAGAGTAAATTAAGACATTTCTTTTTTCTCTGGGACCAGCACTCAGGAGATGACTCCTACACATGCGAAGCATTGTGCTGGAACTATAGGAAAGGGCTGGTAGGAGAAACGACAGGAGGTGAAGCTTAATTAATTATTTTACAGCTCTGCATTCGCACGTTCTTTGTTTATGCTCGTAGCAGTGCTGAAGCTTCGGTTTAGTAGCCATTTTTATTATTATTTTACTTCGCCGGTGCTACACAATACCGACAAAGGAGGCCGTTCTGGTGTGATTGTGGATTGCTATCAGCTGAAGCCGGTATTGTTCAGTGACTAGTGACTATGCGTTCGACACTGAAACCTTCCGACAACAACTTGACACACTAATGCAAATCAGAAAAATGCGAGTTTTTTTTATTTTATGCGAGTTTTTTTTTTTTTTTTTTTTTTTTTATATATAATTTTAGTCTGAAACTGGGGTTGAACCCAGGTCTGTTTTTGGTTTTGTAGTCAACGTGCAGACTACCAACGAACGTGCCATCGCCACCCTCGCATTGTTAATAATAATATCGACGTCAATGGTTTGACAGACGAGAATGTCAAACTGTGTTGACATTTCTGTTTAGTAAGGTTTGGCAAGTCATCATAAATCCTTTACTCATCTCGAATCAAAATCATCAACAAGACAAAAAATTTTTCCTTTACTGTAAAGCATATTTTAGTTTTTAACTTAGAACTCAAAAAATATTTCGAAGTGGATGAAAACCGTTCTTCAATTTTTTTTCTTGATAATTGATTTTGTTGCCAAAAATGTGCCAACATTGGTTGTGTTTTCTATATTTCCTTTAATTTGCTTTATTGGTGAAATTGTTTTTAAGCTACTTTCGATTGTTTTTATCCATTTAATTTTTTTCTATTGTAAATTGAAAGTGTAAGGGAATGTATACGTAATTTACGGCTCATTTTAGTTTTTCCGAATTAGTTGTGCATGCAGAAGGAGTTTGTTTTCATATGAGAATATGTTTTATATGCTTTATAGAAGAACTCGAACAAAATCTATGAGAACTACTAAATTACATTTTTATTTTATTGTATTTATTTTTTTTTATTTATTATTATTTGTTGTTTGTCCAACTTACATTGCACATAAATTTTTTTCTTTTAAATATACAGTGTGTAAACACATATGTACATATATTGTCAGCAGAGCATTCTAAACTTCTTATAAATATTTATTGCAAATAGAAACACTGCATTATAACAAATTAACTGGCCTATATTGTTAGCTAGAAGAGCTTATTGAAATCAAATTTATATATTAAGAAAACACTTTTAAATCTACCACTAAACGGATTAGTTCTTTCACTCTTAATTCTTGTATTCCAATATCAAGCAACCAGATGACCATCTCTTTCTGCTTTTCCCCATTGACTCTTACTAATACAGTTCCTTTGTATTGTTTTTCGTATTTCTAACTATATTTATTGGGAATAAATATAATTATTTATTATGCATGCTCGCGTTCTTAAGAGTACTGCATAATAACCCGAAAATTCTTTACCAGCGCCTTAGAAATTGGAAATAATCGCCCCCGAATTATTTCATTATTATTTATTTGTCTATTATTATTTTTTTTATTTGTATATTTCGTAATTCGCAAAGATTTTTTGGGAGTTCATCCATGAATATATTAAATTTCTTAGCTTTTTTCAGGAAATTGGTGAAAGGTCTACTGGGGATTTTTGTATTAGCGCTAAATGAAATGTACATATAGATCAGCTAAACCATATAACAAACATAGGTAAATAATACTAAAGCAAAAAAAAAAAATTTTAATTAATTTAAAAAAAATTCACCACTGGTCGTATTGTTTAAATGGAACCACCTAACTGTGAATGGAAAGGAGAGAAATTCATAGAAAGAGTTTTGTCAGCTATCCAAGAATTACCGCAAAACTTATAGGGCAAAATGGCACGATGGATGATAGTCTGCACGTTGACTACAAAACCAAGAACAGACCTGGGTTCAACTCCAGTTTCTGATGTGCATTAGTGTGTCAGTTGTTTTCGGAAGGTTTCAGTGACAAAGGCATAATCACTGGTCACTGAACAATGCCGGCTGCAGCTGATAGCAATCCACAATCACATCAGAACGCCCTCCTTCGTCGGTATTGTGTGTAGCACCGGCGAAGTAAAATAATAATGAAAATGGCTAATAAACGGAAGCTTCAGGACTGCTACGAGTATAAAGAAAGAACGTGCAAAAGCAGAGCTGTAAAATAATTAAATAAGCTTCACCTCCTTCCAATATTTCCAGCACAATGCTTCGCATGTGTAGGAGTCATCTCCTGAGTGACCAGCTAAAAAATAAAAATATTGTAACAATTTTTAGATATACATACGTTATTATTCCCACGAAGCACAACAAAAAATATATTTGTAGATATATAACATAAATTATTTTTGTCTTTGCATGCATTAAATTTAATTTAAAAAATTTTCTGAAACAGCTGGCAGTGAGGAATTAATTTTCGGAAATTTTAAAATTACATTTTGGCAAGATGTGGGCGGGCCAACGAGTTTTTATTGTAGATGAAATTTACTTTTACATCGGTTAAAAAATTGTCATTGTGAGTGACATTCTGATTTTCAGTAATTATGAATTTTATCAGAATTTTATCCAAAACACCTCAGCAACACCTTCGCAATATCAAAAAAAAAAAGAGAAAAATTAAGACAAAAATGGTAATAAAAAAATCAAGACGATGAAATAATACTCGTATAACAAATAAATAAATAAAAAAAAACAACTAAAACGCTTTCAAAATTCGACGCGCACTATAGAGTTGTAACGAAAATACTCCGCAACATAAAAAATTACGAAATTTTTCGTTGTAAAAATTAAAAATATTAAGATGAAGCGTCTCCACTTTTACAGTGTTGCGCAAATGTTTAACGCCTTAAATAATTATTGAATTTGAGAAGGAACCGTTTTGATTCGTTGTATCATAGAGGAACTGGATGAAAATGTATTGTAAATTTTTACTTAAGATCTTGGATTGCAATATTCATTTTAGTAATGTAACCAATTTTTGCCCCAATGAATATTTAATTTTGCTGTATGGTCGCTTTGGGTAGTAAGTTGCGTTCTGTAATAGTGGCCAGAGAGGAACAACCGGAAAAACGTGGATCTCAAGATAGTAATAAATTTATGTATAAATATTATGGAATTCCTTTATGATACTCAATTTTTCTTGCATTGTTAAAATTGTGAAGAATAGCGCATATATACTGAAATACGAACGTTTATAAGATGTATTTAATTCAACTATATTAAGATAATTATCTGAACGTCAATGAGTGACTGCCAAAAAAAGTTATACTTTAACTAAAAATTTACTTTTCCAACTTAAAATCATTAACATGTTACCCACTTAACGGTTAATGTACGAATTATGCGATTTTCTCCTTCGTTTACGACCTTTTTTTGTTTGTTTAGTGTTTTTTAAAAAAGAAAGCAGTCAACACTTAGACGACATAAAATAGTTTTGTTTACATTTTGCATATTTGTTTCTTTCTGGGTTTTGTTATTCCTTTCTTCCAATTCCATGTCAATAAAAAGTGTATTTCTTTACTGTAAATTGGGTACCCTCGGGATACCAATGTTAGCAGAAAGCATTTCCATACACGAAAATTGGTTATATGAGAGAAGTTTTGAGAGCAACGTTCTTCTTCTTATTAAGCTATCGCTTCCTTATTTACATTAAATTTCACAACTAAAGTTAATTGCCCTTAAACGAATTTTCAAACATGTATGCGCAATTACGTGCAGTATGAACAATTTAAGTGGAAATACAACAACTATCGTAAATCACACAAAATTTATACATTTGAAGCAAAAAACTAAAACAAGGAGATTTCACTTACAACTTCAGTAGTAAAATCAGGCGAAACAAAGCAGATGGTCGCAGATGGAATTTTTCACTTTTTTTTCTGAAATAAAGCAGTTATTTAACTTGCGGCTGTTGGTGTTGTTATTGTTGTAAAAAAGCATTTTTTGACAGTCAAATACTACAACTAGACAGACATTTAGCCAAATGATAAAGCAAACTCTTCTAACTGAAGCCGTTTAAGCCACAAGACAAAAAGAAACTTGAAAAAATTTCAATAAAAACCCGGTTTCAAATATTGCAAAATACCTTGATTTAAAACAAACGAAACAATGAAACACACACACATCTACACAAATGAACGCCCATATGAGTACAAACTGGCCACAAAGTGTTGATACCAAGAGAGTAAAACAAGATTTATCATTTACATACTCGTACATAAAGAGAGAGGGACTTAAAGGAAGGAAATAAAGTAAACAATGCTGCTTCACCGCTTTAAACCTTAAAGTACGATTTTTAGTGTTGCGGTAAACAACAGAAAAAAAGCCAAATAAAACTTGAAAAGAAAAAATATAAGTTAAGCAATAGACTGTATTTAACAAGAGCAAATGTCGTCTGTCTGTCACGGACAGACAAATGTCCACAAACAAAACTGCATTTAACAACAAAAATTTCACGCACTTCACTCTCACTCTTCATGCAAACTGGTTAAAGGAACGAGAGTGTGTGACAGAGTTAGAGAGGGGACGAGAAACAGAAGAAGAGAGGTATAAGTTGGTTTTGTGTGTGTGGAACAAAGAGGAAGCATTTATGTTCAGTGTGCGCTTCAGTCTTTCCGAAAATAAACACACACAACAGTCATGACACTGTCATGCACTCATACCACTGCTCGTCTATGAATGCATGTTTGTTTGAATTGAAATTAAAACTGGTTTGAAGACCTAGATTTTTGTGTTTTTTAAAGTTACGCGCCTCTTCTACTCCATTTATATTCGTACATTTAGAAACAAAAATAAAAAATATACGAAAAAACGCATACAGTGGGTTAGTTGGATTTTAAATAAAAATGTTTACGAAATACGTGTATCTACACACAGCCGTGCATGTATGTATGGAATAGTGTTTGTGCAAAATAACAGAGCTGTGATTCATCTTTCACTGAAGACAGAATTTAAAAATTTTACAAATATTTTTTATTTCGTAAAGTTGTGAAATACATAAGTACGTGTATATAGACAGACGGTCTTATACAAAAACAATTGTTAAAGTTATAATATACATACATACATATATTAAAACCGTGTCTTATTTGTCACGAATTAAATTATTGCAGCTTAAATTTTAGTGCATTTTGTGAATCTCTTTTTATTACGTGTGTTCCACTGTTCTTCATTACAAGTCTTGCATTTTTGTTTTATTTTTAAGTAACAACTATTTTTAACAAACCCCTTGGCCCCTAATTTTTTTTTTATAGTTTTTTTTTGTTCAGTAAAAACAAAATGTTTACCAGGCACTTTTAATGAGTTGAAGTAAATTGTATAAAATTATGTTACACACCACCAATAGCAACAAAACAAATATTCACAGCCATTTAACCAACATTGTATGAGGCTTGCTTGCAACCAACAGCTAGGCATGTTGCTGAGAATATTTTCGTACCACATTCATTTTTAAGAAAAGGAGTTTTTTTGTCTTTCTTTTAGCTTAAAATTTAAAATGAATCAACCGTAAGATAAACACCAGTTAAAACCTACCAAGAGGAACGAAATGAAAATTTCGAGTGAACTAAAGAGAAAAAATAAAAACTCGGTCACTCAAAAAAGAATTGTACAGACTGGGAGACCAAGCGACAAATAGTTTGTTGTAGACTTGGTGTGGTGGTCTGACACATTTTGACTGACGTGTGAAAAGGCTGACTGACTATACTGATTAGAAGCGAGTACAATCAGTACAAAGTTAATGTCGTGGCAACGGTTTCATACTGTTTTCGTTGTTTTAGCAAAGAGTGCATAAAATTACTACTTTTATTTTGTTAGTTTTTGTTTGTGTGCAACTACTGTTGTTGTCATCGTATTCGTTAATTCGTTTTTGCATTTTGTTGTTTGTTGCGATAATGTCACAACTAAATAATAGTTAGTAATCAACGATTGTTATTGTTGTTTTATGGGAACGCTACACCATAGAGCTCTTTTAGGATTTCATGCTAAGTTGTTGAGCTAGATGTTGTGTGTTGCAAGTTCTGGATTTACGGTTAATCTGTTGCATTAAACGATAACTACAATATTGCAACATTCTTTTTCATGCACAAAATAAGCTGTCATGCAAATTTTTTTTTTATTTCCGAAAAGGAAACCTACGGCGACAATAACTATAGTTTTAGTAATCGTATACATAAATATGAACTTGTCGAGTACTTAGGATTAGTACACACAGAAAACGTAAAAAACAAAGTTGATTTTATATTTTTCGCTGGTGGTTTTGCTTCATACGGTTTTCATGTTAGTTCAACACAATTTCATAATAAACTGAAAACATAATTTTTTTGCTTTTGAAACAACTTTAATTCCTGCTGATTTAATATGTTAGTACAGTCATTCAAAGTCATTTCAAGTTGGAGTAACGTGAAATATAGTATGTATGTTGAACCAGTATTATTTAAATTTTCATTCAACATGAAAAACCGAATTCTTGAAAAAGCTAATGTTTATATAAAAAAATATCAAAAAGTCTTTGAGAATTCCATGTATACAAAGAGAAAAAACTTTTAAAGTACTAGTTTCAAACTGCTCTAAGTTTGATATAAAATTTGTAATTTTTGTTTATTTAACATTATTCAATGTTCATTTTAATTGTGAAATTTTGACGTTTACAAATCAATGTTAAATAATGTTAAATTTAAATAAAGTCATTATAATTGAACATGATTTTAATCAACATGTTTTGAACTTGAACTTTTACTAAGTCAGAGAAAAGTATTGTTTTGTATGGGCACCGACCATTATTATTATTGCTGGTTGGACCGTGTTGTGGCAGTAATATTGAAATAATGCAGTGTTTCGTAGAAATTTAAGAACTTAAAATATGAAATTATTTGAATAGTATTTCATTTATCGCGTTATTGTGGTACTGGGCACTATCCTCTTTCTCGGAAACAAAATTTCAATCGGCCTAGAAACGAAGAAGTGCTTAAGTAACGAACACAAAAATACAATTGTATAGAAAACCGTCTCCTTTTTGAAGCGGTTAACATCGGTGATCTTAATGGTCATTATTAACCTGCTCCCTCCAGACTTTCTCAAGAACCCTACCGGCTGTGTAAAACAGCAGACGGGTGTATTTTCTTTGTTTGTTTTTCGTTAAAAGTGTTGTGTGTTTTTGCTCGGTTTCACATTGTTAAACTGTTGCTTATTATGGAGCACTTGAAGGTTTATATATTTTTATTTGTATTTGTGTTTTTTAAACAAAAACCATATTTTACGCAATCGATAGTTAATTTTGTCTATTGTTATTTTGTTGCTAATTTTGTTGTTGCTGTTGCTATTATTGCCCCTTTGCCGTATTCGTATAAATTTTATACAATTTTTATTAAAATTTTTTGCTTTGTAGAATTTTGGTAACCAACCGCAAGTAAATTAAAATTTTTACATTTCGGCATTTTCGAAGATAATTTTTTTTTTAAGAATTTGTATCAAAAAAATATAGTTGTTGGGCAAAATTCATCAAACATGATTTTAATATCTTTTTATCAATTAAATTTTTTTTTTTTTTATTGTGCTTGTTTTTTACATAAAATAATGGCTGCAACATAAAAAATAATGATTTTTTATGATACCAGAGTTGTTAGAAAAGAAAATTGAACGTAGCAAAATGTATTACTATGAACATATACATAGTTGTGCATATCGTTGGTATTATTATGTAGAACGGCTCTAACTCGAATTTTTTCAAGATTTCCTTTTTTTAGTGAACCCTATCCTTATCACGAAAATTTAATGCATTAGTCTGCCGAATGACGGTTTTACAATTATTTACATTTACATACATAATTGCATTGTCATAATACCAGTCTCTATTGTGTTTTTTTCTTCTCTTTCAAAGTTATAATTATGTTTGTTGGGGCCTTTTTACATGCGCCCAACGATATGCACATATGAATAAAAAATGGGATAAAATGGATAAATAAGAGAATGAAATGTCAAGTTCTTTAAATAAATGATAATTTTTGATGTAACATATTTAAGTTGGCAACCCTTTTTATTTTGAGAGCTAATATCTATTAGTATTGCGGTTAGTTTGGTTTGACAAATGCTCTAAGTTGACTTGAGAGCGCCTCAAGAGGCCGGATCAATTGGGCGGCACCAATAGCTGGGTTCCCGGACACGGGCAGCCAGCACACTCATGGTCGGACCGAAACCATTTTTGCGGACATGGATAAAATAGCATACATGAAAATATGCGGATCGAGTCAGGAATGCCAGGGTACACCTCTAACTTCTCGGACTGAGAGAGTCGAAGCTGATTGGGATGCATGGGAGCACAGGTTGAGGGACTGTAAAGTTTTATGCCGCAGAAGATATGAGCAATTGATCACTCACCTCTTGGAGGATTGGGAACTGTAAAATGTGAAACCGAAGGCAATCCTGACATTCATCAGGAGGGCAGTTCTGGTTGAGGTACTCTGATCTCTTAGGTCGCAGTATCCTTATTTCCCGTAATTTGTAATTCATTCATCGTTTTCGCACCAACGGTTCTCATATGAAGGTTCACACACCTACGTTGCTACTTTCCAGGTCTTCGCCAGGAGAGCCGGAAAAACGTTAATTTTTAAAAAGTACTAGTGTTGATTTGAATATTTATTCTATTTACTTTTCATATTGAAGTATGTTCAATAGAATCACGCAAAAGTTGACCGAAACGTTCCGACGGTAATTAATTTTTTCGAACTATTACGAATTATTAACGGTTTTCAAAAGTGAAAAACGAACAATAAACAGTTTTGGGAAATAACCAACTGCATTTATTTTGAAGACTTAGTTTCCATCATTACAAAAATTTAATTTTTATCGGTCGGTTGGGCCACTTTCATGCCCAGCAACTTAATATAAGTATGTTTTTTTTTTTATCTTGGATTAGTGCTCAGGGGCTATACCCTACATATGCAATACATTGCACTGGAACTAGAGAGAAGGATAGGGAAGAAATAGACAGGTGGTGGAAGTGGTAGGAAGATAGAGCTTAATTCTTGCACAACTCTGCAGTTGCGTGTAAATTATAAAGCAAAGTTGCGGCGTCTTTGATGTTTTTTGACGCATTATTTTTAAGTTAATGGAGCCATTTTATTTATTATTTTACTTCGCCGACGTTTTATTGCTCAAATGCCAACGAAGGAGGGTGCTGTAGCACAGAAAACTCAGAAAAAACTATTTTCTGATTTGACCCGGCTGGGAATCGAACCTGGGTCTTTCTGGTTGCAGAGCCAACGCGCTGACTACTCGCCATCAGGTTTACAGAAGCGGTAGATATTATTTTTTTTACAAGGTGTGCCAAAACATTTCATCAACAGCTTTCGTGAACGTTTTTTTTTGATAGTTAAATATCTTGAGCCTCAGTACCATTATCGCTTCTTTTGACTATTCACTACTCTGTATTGCAAACAATAACAAATTGGCTCTTTTTTTCAATATATGTAAATACTTCAAAGAAATTTTCGTTCCTATTTATTGGGACAGGCCGCTAGAGCTGGAACCATAAAATCACACCCTATATTTCTTTTTACAATCACCGAATATGGTTTTGTAATTTTTAAGAAATTTTATACCTTTTAATAAAGATTTATTACATTTAAATTGCTTTTAGCGGTTTGTAAAATTTGTTGTACTACAAATCATTCATCTTTATCAATTTTTCTCCTTTTAACTTGTATCATTTCTCCTAAACATGCACACATCCATACATATATGTACATACATGGATGCATATATGCATACATGGATGTATATTCATGGAAACCGAAACCAATTTTGTCTTTATAATTTTTATAAAAAAAAGAGTGTCAAAATTTTTGTTTAAATATCTGAAAAAAATGCATCAAAAACCAAATAGGAAACGTGCTACAAAATTGATTTCAAGAAACAACACAGCAATAAAAAATCGAGACCAAATCTAGTAAGAACTACAACAAAATTACTAGATATACTGAAGAAAACGGTGTCATGAACAAATGCAACAAATAACAACAAACGCAAACTACAATTTTTTTCGCATTCATACTTATGCACATCAGCAGAGAAATAAATAAAAGCATACGTACATACATATGTATTATTTTATATACCTACACATACATAAATATCGTATATAGTACATTTTTATAAATATTTGTTTGAGTGTGTGTTTAAGCATGCATACAAAAAGAAAACGTCATCGCAACACCTAATCACGACAAACCACGATTACACGATGTAGTTATCAAGAAGAAGCATACGAAGAAATTCCTTCTTTAAAGCTTACAAAAATAATTGTGCATACATCAACAAATACATTTATTTATACTATTACAACATAATAAGATGACAAACCAAAAAATAATAATAATAATAACAACAGCAGTAACGATAATTACAAGTAAAATACGATTGCTGCAATCAACTTTGTACAAACAAAAGACGATCATTATCAATGTTGCCGGCTTGATCAGATTGCTGTAAAACGAATGTTTACAAGGCAGATTTAAACAGCATCGCCACTAGTAGATGCTTAATGTTGCCATTATAGAGAAGTGTCAAAGTTTGTTTTATAATACACACAGTGTGTGTATGCGTTTTATATCTCTAAAAAAAACACACCTCGCTGTGTTATTTTTACACAACAGCAAGTGAATTTGGCACATGTACATACATATGTATCTCTATATCTACACATGCACACAATGCGTGTGGTTTGGTGATAGCAGAATGAAACTGCTTTGGTATATGATTTTCATTATTCTATTTTCAACCTTTTTTTAACTATCCTATCAAGTGTAAAATACGAATATATTTATTTATACCCACTAACGCTCGGCAAAAGTGTCATTTCTTCTGAATCGACTATGGACACTGTATCTGAAAATACTTCGGCCGAATGTCAATATTATATGAAATTAATAAAAAAATACTACTGACAACCTGAAAAAAGTTTCTTTAAAAATTGTATAGACTTAACAGAGTCAAAAAACAGAGTCAAGTAAAATATTTTATTTCTACGGAACTGCATTTTCACATAGTACACAGTATTCAATACAAAAACCGATATGTCATTTGAGATAACATACATACGAGTACATAGTATATAGTATAGAAAGCAACAGGCATAAATTTAGTAACCCGAATTCATTTTGAATGTTCCTTCTTCTGGATTTAATTCAAATTCGGACATTTAATTAATGACATCCTAAAAATAAGTCAAGAAATACATATGTTCGCGCCTTATTGATAGGAACATTTTGATGTGTAAACATCTATACGCTAGGAGGTAAAAATCTTTTTCACAATACAATCACAAATTTTGAGTAAGATTGTAATAACGATAACGCGGTGTGAGCTGTGTGAGTGTATTAGTGTAATCATACGGACAATAAGAAGTACTTAACAGCTGCATAGAAATACAATAAAACCATCTAGTGCGCAATAGTAGTAGTAGCTACTAATTTTCACTAATTGTCGTACATTATGTTATCGTAGGCAAATATAAACAAATAAATAAAATGAATACATAAACAGTTAATTTTAATAACTTTTAAAAAGATTTTTTGCACTTTTAATAAGAAATTTACTAAAACAAAGCAAAATAAGGAAAACAAAAAAAAAAACATTTCAGATGTTTACACATCTCCCCTGTGATCGGACTCACATTTTTTTTTGCAAATCTGTTGAATAAGAGGTTTTTTCATGTAAATTTTTTACTGCATTTTAAGTAGAATATTCTTAAAAAAATTGTTCTTTGTGGTAACGCTGAACATTAAAAAAGAGAGAAGTATAATAAGAAAACAAGATAGTTTTTTATCTATAAACAAGCCAATTTTATTAGTGTGACCACATTAATAATTTTTTTTTTACGTACAACTATATTTTTTAATCTTGAATAAAGAATCAAAGGCCTAACTATAGTAAGTTTAACTTCCAGTTCACGCTATGAAATATATTCTGCATAAAATTTACGCAAGCACTTTTTTGATAATTTTAATTATTGATAATTTTGCACTATAATGAATATATTTACTAATGGGGTCATGATTACCTCTTAGGTTTCATAGAAATGGGATTCCTAAGTTAGAATTAAGTTTTGTTGATTATCGATGGAGTAATTTTGTTTTTGTTTCATCTTTTTTTATAATAAATATATATTTAATGTTGGTGTCTCCATTTCATTTATACATCTAAAATGTACTCCAAATTAGTTGATTAGTTGAAATAAATAAATAAATATAATAAATAAATAAAAAAAAATAATAAAAAAAATAAATAAATGAAATAAAATATAGCGAATGAAAATCATGCGTCAATTTCACGAATGATTATCTTTACCATATGAGTGTATGATTATCTATCCAGGGTTAAAGTGAAGTTTTCATAACAGGAATGGCCGGCCAAAACGTTCGTTTATTACGTCTTGGCAAATTTTTGTGTTTTCTTTTGTTCGGTAAGTCTTTTTCCCGCTGATCTGGTCACACCAAGTATGTTTGATTGGGTCTCAAAAGAAGTGTGAATTTTAAGAGGGCAAAGGGACCGTGCAAAATCTTTCATAATATTAAATATGAATTGGTTTATTCTTGCTTTAAAAAGTTTCACTTTCGTTTTCATTTCATAGAGAGCTTCAATTCATAATAAAGAGAGATAATGCGTTAGTCATATTAAGAGAATTTTGCTGGTGATATGAATGATTTTTGCTGCATATTGAGTAGAACTCGACGAGCTTTTTTGTGCAACAAAAGGTGTATGCTTGTGTGTGTGTGTGTGGTGTATATGTAGCGCATGTATTGAAAGTAAAATTATTTTGAGAGCGTCCCCACTATTATGTATTAGTTAGTTGTGTATATTTTTTTTGTGCTCATTTTTTTCTTTTAAATGAAAGTGAAACTTTTGTGTGTTCATAATTTTTGTTGAGGAGCTTTATTTTAGTTTTCATTTTCATTTTCAGTTTCAGTTTCAATAGTGTGTTTGTATATTTGTTGTTGTCTGTGGCCCAAACATTACATTAATAAAGAATATATACTACGTAATCTTTTGGGGCACAACGCAAACGTTCGCCGTAACCGCTTTTCAACGTTTATGTAGACATTATAGAGCACAGTTGACGTTCTCCTACAATCGAGTATTACGGGTATCCTCGCCATTACTTAGGTTTAGTCAATCGAGATACGTGGTTGATGTTGGTCGTGTTTTTCGGCATCAAAAAAAAAATATATATATACATATATATGTATAAAGATTAAATAGTAAACTCTTAAGAATTAATAATAATTATAAAGTTAATTATATATGAAGTTACACAGACGAAGAAGCTAAATAACACAAATAATTAAATAATAATAATGTACTCAAAAAACTAAATCTTTTGCAAATTTGCTGTGGTAAATTATGATACATAGATTTTTTTTTATCAAAACCTCAAACCCTTTTAATTAAATAAAGAATAAAAAGTTGTTGAGTTTTTATGCAATAACCAGCTCCAGGATTATGTTTATTGTATAAACTCGACACTTTTTTGTTTTATAATAAAATCTAAAAACATACTTACAACTTACTATAAAAAAGTGCACTAATAAATATAAATTAAATGTAAAGTAATCAAATTTTATTTGCCAGCAAAAAAAATCAACTCTGTGTTATATTCCTGATTTTTGTGTTAAAAAATTATCCATAATAAAAAAATCTTCCATTATTTATAAAAATTATTAACAAAAATCCCTTAAACAACCAAGTACCTGTTTGAAACATACAAATTTATTAAAAAAAATTATATATATATGTATGTATTAAAAAAAATAAATATATAAAAAGAATAAAAAAGAGTTTTGCAAAGAAATGCAAAATTTAAGAAATTCATCCATATACATATGTATGTATGTATATAAGAAAAAGTTGTGATTGTTGGTTTTGAATGATTAAAATATTTGTATTCAAAAATGTTTGCTAAAAATTTTAACAAAATTTTTAAAACTAAACAACTAATAAAACATAAAATATATATGAAAAATATCACAAATTTACATTAAGAAATTTTGAAACAAAGAGGAAAAAAAAATATTTTTGAAAATTCTATAAATTTTTTAACTTACGAATTATAAACAAAAAATAAAGCTTGTGAGATTTGTGAAAAACCGTTTCAAAAATTAAAACAGTACACAATTATTTACGGGAAAATAACTTTTTTAGAAAAATAAATTTCGAACAACTCTTAAAAAACTACCAATAAACGTCATTTAAAAAACAGCAAAGTTGTGTGCCAGCACAGAATTTAAAACTCATACACACATACAAAATTAATTTTCAAAATAAAAGAAATACATATTTTAACACAACTACTGCGATAAAATAAATATATTATTCTTTAAAATATTAGCAAAAAAAAATTAAAATAAAAAAAATATTAAATCCGGAAAAAACGAAATATAAATTAAGGCAAAACATAAAGAAATTGTAATACATTTCAAATTAAAAATATAAATTCATATATCATATATAAAACTAAAACAAAATCTCGACAAAAGAAAATTAAGACACAAAAAATTTTGGAAAAAAAACAACAAAAAAAAAAATGAACTGATGTAGGGAATTAAGAAAATTTCATGCACATTTTCATATAAAATGTATGATAAATATACAGAAATTACTTTTTAATTAATTAAACACAACATTTTAATCAAATCTGGTTATTTATAAATAAATACAAGTGAA
Source organism: Dexiosoma caninum (assembly GCA_963924685.1). Lineage (NCBI taxonomy): Eukaryota > Metazoa > Arthropoda > Insecta > Diptera > Tachinidae > Dexiosoma > Dexiosoma caninum. The sequence goes on from OZ004729.1 coordinate 63,331,728, forward strand.
ATATAATAATATGAAATATATGCATACGTATGTATATGTATACTAAACATATTAACACACAAACCTCCCTTTTATAAACAATCCTCCTAAGAATAAAAAAATTTAATTACAAACCGTCCCTTAACTATATTTACACTTAGAAGCTCAAAAACCCTTTGCAACAATAAAGTAAAAAACCCACCTTAGTAATTTCATACAAATAATTAAATTTCCCAACATAAAAAAGCTTACGAGAATTGCAAGCAATCAATAAATATCCCGTGAAACTAACAGCAGCAATAAACAATTGTCTACCAAGAGAAGTGTGTGATAGCTTGAAAGAGAGAAAAAGATATAGAGAAAGACTAAAGAGAGGGCGAGAGCAAGAGCTTCCGCCAAATGTAAATATATGTTTTTTCATTGGTAAAAAAAATGTTATTAAAAATGGAACAGCAACAAGCGACGGCGTCGTTTATATCGTCGCTAAATATGTCACCATTTTCATTGCAATTGGAACAAGAACAACCTTCCTCGCCAGCTCTGGTAGCTGGTGGCAATTCGAATTCCAATCAACACATGATAAATGCAACTAATAATAATAACAGCAATAATAATGAAACGGATTTAAATAATGCAACTGATGATTATTCGCCTTACGCATTACATTTAACAAATACAAGTCACCAGCACCAGCAGCAACAACAACATCATCATCAGCAACAGCAGCAGCAACATCACTACCATCATCAGCAGCAGCAGCAGCAACAACACTACCAGCAACAGCCACCTCAGCAGCAACAGCAGCAGCATCAACAACAACAACAACAAAATATTGCCAATAATCCAAATTTTCAATATTCCTACATCTATAACATCGATTCTCAATATATTTTTCCCACAGGTTATCAGGACACCACCTCCTCGCACTCACAACAGAGCGCCAATGGGGGTGGTAGCGGCGGTGCCGGCAATGGTAATGGTAATGGTCCTTCCTCAAATCCTTCAGACAATGTATCCTTAATCAATGGTGTTGTCACTTTGAATTCAGGTCAAAACGCAGGTGTAACAGGCGGCAGCAACAATGGTGGTTCCTCCGCCTCTTCAGGCTCAGGCACTTATATGTCATTGATACCGCCACATGGGGGCAGCAGCTCCGCTGCTGTGCATTTGGGCGGCGTAAGTGCTTTGGGCGGTGGAACTAGTGCCTCAGCCAGCGGCTCAGCGGGTGATGTCATTGATTTCAAACATCTCTTCGAGGAGTTGTGTCCTGTGTGTGGTGATAAAGTTAGCGGCTACCATTATGGCTTGCTGACGTGTGAATCGTGTAAAGGTTTCTTCAAGCGTACAGTACAAAACAAAAAGGTGTACACGTGTGTAGCGGAACGTTCGTGTCATATTGATAAGACGCAGCGTAAACGTTGTCCATATTGCCGTTTTCAAAAGTGTCTTGAAGTTGGTATGAAATTAGAAGGTGAGTACAGAATATTTTTAACAATAAAAATTCTTTATTTTCATGAAATACTTTTTTCAAATTCAAATGAAATCAAATAGTTAAAAATGTTGTATAGAAACCATTCAACAATTTTATTGCTTTTCATAAAAAAATTTGTGTCCGAGTTGATACGCTATTTTATTGCGGAATTTTATGTAGTAGTGCGCTAGACTGATCATTTTAAGCAATTTAGGTTTGTTTTCCTCCATAGTCACTGATTCAGATATTATTAAGTACGCAATCATACATACGTATTATTTACGTAAATAAGCCGCAATTGTCTTATCAACTGTCTGTACAATATGAGCTAATCTACCAACCAAACAGTCGAATAGTATTCTTTGATAGGAATGAACCTACAACTTTCCCACTGCTAGTATAGTACATACATTTCTTGCACATGCAAATTTGATGCCAAATACAAAGGAGATCCATATTCAACTTCCCCGATGTGTTATTGCCCAGATAATGACGAAGGAGAGCACTGTAATTTATTTAAAAAGATTACATTAATTGCCTAGCGGGCAGCGCTTTTCAGGATTTCAATTCTTTTTTTGCTTGGACCGGCTCACTGCGGAAGGCTCCTACAGAAAATGAGGTTTAGGAGGGGGATAGAGGGAGTAGGGTTTATGGACATTTGATTTCGAAAGACCTGTGCAGAAAATTTATTCCACATACGTTTCGTTCGGCCCAAAAATGGTTTTTTTCTATAATGCGTAGTGTGTAGGAATGAGCGGGTTTCGAGATCAAGTTCTCTGATTTCACCACATCCCATTGTAGTAACGACAAGACAACGAAACACATCCCACATTCCGATGATGCTTAATAGAGTCAATATTGTTGGCTACCCTACCGTTCCCAATGAGTTTTTTCGTCCTCTCCTGTACGCGGTCGAACAAGTTCAAAATAGACTTCGATAAATGGATTTGTACTCCATTTAACAAACAACTTTGCAAATCGGTGTATGCGAAAACGCGACATAACAAAACATAATATAGAAGGACCATAAGTGTTTTTTCCCATATTGAATTTGATTTTACACATTCCGCTAGATTATCCTCTAATACACCATTGACAAAAACTAGGTATGTTAGCGAATTTAATGAAAAAAGGAACACATAAACTGAACTGAGTGAGGGTGGCGAAGGGGCATCTCCTTAATGCTGGTCACAGATAAAAAAAAAATTTTTAATGTTATGTTTTTTGTGTTTCCTTGCCGTGTAAAGTAACCAAAAAAGTAGCACTCAGCATATAACAGAGATTTTATTATTTAATGGTTTTAAGTACGGTCATATGGGGCAAATATTTGAGGAAATAAGCGTAAGCACTTAACATTTTCCTTTATTATACTAAATTATTTATGACTTCAAAAAAAAAAAAAAAATGTCAAATAAAATACAATATACTTTCAGAATTTTTATAGTAATTTCTGATGGTGGTTCTGATCATTTCGTCAAAAATTTGCCGAATTCAGTTATAAATTGCTTTTCTTAAATTATCTTAAAGAGAAAATATTATTTCACTTTTTTTTTTTTTTTTTTTTTTTGTCTTGGACCGGCACTCAGGGGATGACCCCTACACATGCGATGCATTATGCTGGAACTAGGAAATTAGGTTATGGGAAGGAGAATAGAGGGAGTAGTGTTTATTGACATTTGATTTAAATCTTCCCAAGCTAAAAGTGACTTGGTGATAAAATGGGAAAAAAATACTTCAAAAAACAAATTTATTTCTTGATTTGGTAAATCTAACTTTGTAAAACAAAGTAGAACTGAAAATGAATTTTGATCCAGAGAATTTTTAATTCGTGTTTAGTCGTTTTATGGAATTAAATTTTAATTTGTGAAGCAAGAATTAATTAAGAAATGTTTAGTATTTTTAAGAAGGCTATTATTTTGCCTCTATGGGAAAAATATAGAATTTTTAATTATTTTAGCGTTTTCATTGCTATACTTGGAATTTTCGTTCATGAAAAAGTGGTAAAGTTTTGCAAAAATATGCTCTAAATGCTTTCTTTTTTAGCAGAAAAAAATAATTTAAAATCTGCAGTATAAAATTTTATTTTTTTATTTAATTCAAAAACTTAATCGAGGCCATAGGGCCATATATGATTAATATAGATAACAAATGTAATGAATAACAGTAGGTATTTATTAACAATAATAATAAGTAAAATAAAACGATAAATAATTCTTAAAAGTACATAGGTGATAGACAAGAATGAAGTTAAATTTTCGGATAGAGGTAGTATATTATGTTTAAAAGTTTTTCTGTAGCTGGTAAATCTCTTATGATTGGTAGGTAAGGAATTCCAGAGTCTACAGACTCTAATTACAACCGATTTCTCGAAGGTTGAATTATTTATTGCTGGCAAAATTAGTACAGTTTAGTTTCTAGCGGAACGTGAGAATTGAAATTGGGTAAATAGGATAGACGGTGTTAGTGTCGATGTAATTCCGTGAAGGGTGACTAGATTGATAGTTTTAATATAATTAGGGAAAGAGCAATTGAGGAAGTCGACACAATAATTGGAAACATATTCATAGATTCTAAGACTGAAAACATATCTGACAATTCGATTACATATTAAATTGACGCGCCTTAATAATAATTTTACCAGAATTTGCCTTACCTATTTATTATACACGCATCATAACACTGTTTTGAAATATTGCCTAAGAAACCTAACGAAATGGGGTGAAAGAAATTCAAAAATTATTTTATTTGTTAAAAATAAAGTGAAATTTCAAAGCCTTCAAAATACTTTTAGCATTCATTAGCATTGTCAAAATAATTCTTCAGCAATATTTTCATATTAAATGTACCCATTGGCCTTTATTTTTAATTTTCTTCTCCAAAATTCCTTTAATTTGATACCAATATCTTCGGGATGTATAAAAATATTGAAAATAGTACATCCTAAGCACTATTTAAATGCCATAAAAGTACAAAGGTACAATTTTATCCCATATATGTATGTTCGAATTTCGAAATATTACGGAAAAATACTTTGGAGATATGTGGTTGCAGAGATAGGTACTAAAATTCAGTTTTTGCCCGTTTTAACCACAAAAGTACGTACATGAAAAAATCACCAAACACATGTCCGCTTATTTTTCAGCAACATTTATATGCTTTTGTGATTTTCATTCTGTCTGTTATGTTTATTCTGCGATGTTATGTTACCGATTTTACCCGTTTTTATCCCCTTAGCGTTATAATATCTAAGAGTGGATCTAAACATCGAAAGACGAGGCTACACACCGAATTTCAACCCTCTAGCTTTAGGCTTTGCAGGCAATGTTTATACAACTGTTTCTTTTACAAGGGAAATACCATAAATTACATTTAATTTATTTTGCCACTTTTCGCGGACATTTGTTATACATATTTTTTTTCATAGAAACCATCTTCTGATATTTACAAACTTTCCAAAAAAAATATCGGCCAAATCGATCAAGCCCTGTTTTCAAACGATGCTATTACATAGCTGGACCATTTCATTTTATATATGTATATACATATGTATGTACTATATAGATAAGTTATAACTATTAAGTCCTTCTAACAGAGACAAAGCTTTGCTTGATTTACTACTAAAGTTGGAGCAGCTATGCCAAATAATTATATATGTATGTATGTATGTATATAAATTTATTATTTTCATAAAACATTTTTAATTTTTTTAAAATTTATCTATGTTTGTTATATGGTTTAGCTAGTCTGTATGCGCATTTCATTTGGTGCTAATACCAAAATCTTCAGTGGGCTTAATCAAATTCTTGAAAAAAGCTAAGAAATGTCACATGTTTATACAAGAATTCCGAAAATATCTTTGAGAAATACGAAATATACAAGCAAAACAAACCAAATAGCTTCTTTAAGTCTTCTTTATACAACAAACATTTTATTAATCGATTTAAGTCTATTTAATTTTTCTAAAACTTTTATATATGATTATTTATATAAAATACGATTGTGGTTTAAAAAAGCGCATAATTTTTTGTGGGACGATGTTTTTTTTTTAAATCCTGAACAATTTGCCGATTTTATTTTAAAAATTTGACAATTTTTGGCAAAAAAAAACTGGCAGTCTTGGTCAGCGCAACAATCATGGTTGCGACAGCATTGGTTTTTATTAGTTGCAGTAATCGAGGACGCACTGTATCATGAAATATGCAAAAATATTGGGCAATGCGAATACGAATATTCGTAACATCACTAGCATGTAGTATCGTCTGGCATCATTCCATATTTCTCGCGCTATCGTCTGACATCATCAGACCTTTTCTTTTCTTTCATTTTTTTAAATTCAGACTTGTTCTTTCACCATTTGTACATACATACATACATATGTATGTATGCATGTAAGTGAGTACATAGTACATCTGCGATGTACATCTCAGTTTTTGATCGAATGAGATATCACTACCACTACTCGAAAATTTATAAATTGGCGACTAATGTGGAATGAAACATTTTTTATGTACATATGTATGTATGCATGTGTCTATTTTACTCAAAACTATGTAATTGATTATTTCATACATCATTTATCGTTATCGAATTCGTCGGCGAACAAAAACTTTTCATTTTTGTGTATTTTTATACGAACACAAAGTTCAAACTTCATCACCAACGTAAAAGAATTTTGATTTTATTTATTTTATTAAAATACTTTTATTCATGAACATTCAAAACTTATATACAACGACATGTGCATATGTATATACATAGTATATAGATACATATGTACAAACATACATACATAGCTGCTGTACTTAACGAATGATTTTCTATCTAAATAACGCACAATCTGTAAAAAACCGACAGAAAACAAAATGAACAATAGCCGAAAAAAGGAAAAACATGGAATAAAACACCGACCTATCCCAAGACCCAAAAAATTTTACTTTTATTTACATATTTTTTGAACGCTGCTGCTGTTTCGTTTTCTTTAATTTTTCTCATGCTCTTCTTTTTGCTCTTAAGTTCTGGCAAGGTTCGGTATGTACACAGATACATTTATATATGTATAGGTGCCTATATACTGATATGCTTCCATATGTTCCTTGGTTTCTGTGTGCCTTACGTTTACGTGTATGGGAAACATGAATGTGTGTCAATGTGTTTTGAGGTTTTATTTTGGTTGAAAAATTTAGTTTATTGCTAATGTTGTTGTTTTTTTTGTTTTGTTGTAGCTAAGTGACATACAAACACACATTAAAATTAAAAGCAAAAAAAAAAATAAATAAAATAGCTTTTGTTTTATATAAGCTTGTTTTGATTGTATGTATTTGCCTCTTTAAATTGTGTGTGTTGGCTATTTACATTGTTTCATCATGTCAATATCAGCAGAAAAACCCCTAAAACTATAAAATTTTCAACATTTAACTATTACTCTCAGAGCCAATTTTTGATATGTAGTTAGTTCAACCATGCTGTTTTGAACATGTAGTTAATTTTCAATTTTATCTTAGTTTAATTGAACAGCTTTGTCCGTTTAAACTCTATTTAGAGCAGTCAAGACATAACAGCTGTTAAGCCAGTACATACACAAATTAAACAAATATTTTTGTTTTTGGTCAAATATATTACCAAAGCTTTATTTTTTTTTTCTTGGACCGGCACTCAGGCCAATTTAATTAGAAATTTTTAATGTTGCCATATATTTTATTCGTACAAAATATGGTTATACGGTGAACTCGCGATAATATGACCTGTCTAAAACAAAGATAGTTCACTTTAGAGAGAGTGTTCATATTTGCGAATGACATCTAACTTCCCTTTTAAAAAACTTTTTCTCATAACAATAAGAGTTTCTTATGTTCAATTTGTTATTGTAATATTAAAAATAAAAATTTAAGTCAGTATGCGAAAAATTTTGTGATTTCCTTTTGTTCTTTCTTTAGAGTGAATATAAGAAATTTTGATTGACAGCTGAAAATAATTTAAAAGTAACTATTAGGAAAATCTCAGATGGGCGATGGCTGAAGCAGTCTGCTTGTTGACTACAAAACCAAAACATATCTGGGTTCAACCGCAGTTTCAGAATAAAATCATATAAAAAACATCTCGCATTTTTCTGATGTGCATCAGTGTGTCTTTGTGTGTGTCAGTTGTTGTCGGAAGGTTTCAGTGGCGAAGGCATAGTCACTGGTCACTGAACAATAGCGGCAAACCACAATCACATCAGAACGCCCTCCTTCGTCGGTATTGTGTAGAAGCGGCGAAGTAAAATAATAATAAAAATGGCTACTAAACCGAAGCTTCAGCACTGCTATAAAAACAAAGAACCTGCAAAAAGCAGAGCTGTAAAATAATTAATTAAGCTTCACCTCCTGTCATTTCTCTAACTATCCCTTTCGCATTTGTAAGGGTGATCTCCCGAGTGCTGGTCCCAGGTAAAAAAAATGCAGTTGACTCAGAATTTAACCAATACAGTGTTGATTTCAATATGCGCAGTCTGTAAATAAAACCAGTTAAAAATACAAAAATAAGCTGTTCATATTTTTGAGCCATGCACAAGTTCATACTTTAAAGTATTCAGTGGAAGGAAACATTTGTTCTTTTTTGGGGTGTTCATATTATCGCGAGTGCCCTGTATCACCTAATTTGACATTTCTTAAACCATTAGTGAAAAACCACTAGGTGGTTCAAAGGCTGTTTAGATTTTATTCAAGTTTAACAAAACTACAATTAAAATAAGTTTAAATGATATCTTAAATCTGTTCCTTCGAGTAGTGCTCAAAATATTTGCAGAAGAAAAAATATTTGCAGACAGCAGGCTACGAGATACAAAGACTACAAATGTAGTTGGCTGCATGCTTCCCCCTTTCCCTTAATTATTTTGATGACGGCAGCTACACCGTAACCAGACGAAAACTGATAGATATTTTTTTATTTAAAAGTTGATTATTTCCAAAAAAAACAGGAAGGCTTGATTTCAAATTGAGAATGATTTGCAATAAAACATTTTCTCAAAAGAAAAATGTGTGAAAAAAATTTGAAAAACAGCGTTCTCAACAAAGAGGAGAAGTTATTGTCAAATTGAAAAAGTAATTTATTCTCCACTTACTTTCAAATGTTATTGAAATGTAGATTCTAATAAAATGTCGAACATAAATGAAATACAGATTTCGCTTTGTAAACTTATTATTTCTTCGCTTTCGCGTTTTATTTTTTATTACTCACATTCGTATCCATAATACATAAATTTTTAATCACAAACAAATACTTCTTTCACAAGCAAACCGCAAATATGTAATATCTTTCAGTTGTATAAATAAAATGTTTACCCCCATATAAAATTGAAATTGAGTTTGAAATGTATTTTATTTCATACAAAATTTTCTTAAAATAGATTTAAAATTTTGTTTTTTTTTATGAATATAAATAAGACTAAAAATGTATTTGCCGCGTGAAATGGTGCTGCCACATATTTTTATAATATCGGAATAACATTTTTACATCAAATTGAAAACAAATTGATTAAACAATGATTGATTGAAATAGCTACACACGCATAAACAACAGCAACAACAAAAGTTCGATTAAAAACTGTGAAACTGCAAATCGAAACAACGTAAATCGAGGGGACACATATGAAGGGATTACTGTATTGTTCGGCAGTACTTTAAAAAATATCATTAAGTTAGGGATTTCTTGCACATGCTGCAAATTCAAATTAAAAAAAAAAAATATTAATTCTTTTTATTTCACCTTCTATTTTTATTGTATGTAATAAATAATATTAATTAGCAATGTAGGTCTTTTTTATAAAAACGTTTTTTTAATTTACTTATTTTTGGGATATTTCGCTAACCCTTGGTTAGCATCTTCAAGAAAAACTAAATTTTTTTAGAATAAAATTATTTAACAAACCTAAAATCAAAATATTTTATATTATTTAAAAAGAAAAATTTGTTTTTGTCAATTATGTAAAAGTATTTTGAAAAAAATGTTTCTTTTTTTTTTATAAAAATTCAAAAAACTCAAACTATATATGAAATATTTAACAATTATAGTAGAAAAAAAAACATTACTCCCTGTTTTAAACTAAAACTGCAATATTAAATATGAAGTGCCTTATTTCGAAACTCGGTTTATGCCATTAGTTAAAATTATCGATAACAGACAGAGAGGAAATTTCAGGTATTTTCTTATTCTTGTTAAGTCTGTAAATCGAGTTATTTCAAATCACTTGATTTCTAAAACACAATGACTGGGTTTTTGACCATATTTTCTGTACTTATTTATCCGAACTTAACTTGGAATGTACTGAGTAATTGCATTTTGGAAACACCATTTTGTATATGTATATGTAATTACATTCTTTCTGTTGTTGTAAATGATGTAATTAGAAATGAGTCGGAATCAGTGAAACCACCACTAAATCGGGTTCCTCTTCAATCCCCTCTATATCCCAATGCTTGCCGGTCCTTCCAACAACTGTCTCGGCCATTAATCATTAAGATCTGCGCCAAACCTACCATTTGCTCTACACTCTATTGACCACTCGTAGTCGAATGCTAATTCTCGACTTCCCACCTATTCACTGAGTCCCTTTATTTTTTTAAGAGAAGTAACACTGCGGCAAAGATTGAATTAATTCTGGAATCTGTATTTGGTACCCATTTTATAAATAATTTTACTTCACCGTTGATACTACACAATATCGAGGAAGGAGGGCGCTCTGATTTTATTTGTGAATTAGTATCAGCTGAAACCGGTATTGTTCATTGACCAGTGAATATGCCTTCGCCACTGAAACATTCCGGTGACACACTAATAAACATCAGTAAAATTCGAAAGGTTTTTCTGACTTAGTCGGATACTGGCCTCTAACCCAGGACTTTTAATTTTGTAGAAAAAGTAAAGTATCTCCGCCCTCGCCACCCATTAACGATTTAGTGAAAGATACCGGAGTCTCCCCTAGCAATAGACCCTTTTGTGTGTTGGCTTATAATTTTATTTTATTTTTTTTTTCAAATTGTCTTATAGCCTAATAACTGATCTTGATCTAAAAAAATTATTTTTATCCAAATATCCAACTAAAAGAATAATTTACTTACATTTCGCGTATGAAATTTCCCAGCAAAAATAAAGGGACCAAAAAAAATTAAAAAGGGAAAAAAGTTTAGGGATATAAATAGTTCACGATAAGGGAAATTTCGTTTATCATTCACGGGAAAATGATTCATAATTGCGCAATTTTTGGAAAAGAGAATATATTTAGAGGGAAATATTATTCACGATAAGCGTGAATGTTGAAACTTTTAACGCTCTTTATATCCGATTGTATTAAGCAATTTTGTAAAATTTAAATTTAAAAGTATCTATACATATATTATATTATTATATACTTTACTAATATGTATACTATATACATACAGATATATTGTATGTATGTAAGCAAATAAATAAATTTTGATTACCTACAGCTCTCCAACTTTTATAAATAAGAAAAATTATGAGTATATTCAGGTTCAACATCTACATACATACATACATATTTACTACATTTTGGTATTTTTTTTAGTTTCATTCGGAAAGCATTCTTATTCTTTTTTTTTTTTTTTTTTTGTTAAAAGTGTCTGTAGTACATATGGATGTACGTATACATCCCAGATTCCCAGATTGTCATGGATTTAAGACATTTTTAACGGCCATTAATAACTGCTCAAAGAAATGGTCAACACAATTATCCAACAAATGGTCAGGACGAAATTCATAGACGACCCAACATAAGCGGCAGTATACTGCGGGTTATCGTCGACGATTATAGTAACAATTGTCTCTTCAACAACAACTGACCGACTAATTTACATATAGGTTAGGTCGGCAGGTTGCTGGATTAAAAGGTGAAGAAAGGTTCCAGCCCACTAGGGTCCCAAACAAATCGTGCATACATTGTCGAAGACTATGTGATTTACGAGAATTTTGCCAACTGGCATATCGTGTATAAATATTATCAAACACTTTAGGAAAAGAATTTACACTATACGTTGTAAATATTTGAAACACTCCCGTATTACATTTACAGCCATTCAAACTCTTAATGAGTTGAAAGCTAATAAGTCTCAGTCACTAATTCACTTTCTTTTTCATAAAAAAAAATAACTTAAAACATATACTGGGTATAAACGCAGAGAAAAAAAAACGCGAACCCCCTAAATAAACCTTTAGATGGAAACCTTACAAAACACACATCGCCACATGTGTATTTATTCATAAACATCTGATAACTATTGCATTGTTTTTGTTATAACTTGTTGTAAGCATAACCCCTCTCAATATTAAGAAAATGTGTGCTGAAATATGTACATGCATACATACATACGTATATAATAAAAGAAATCTTGCCGTATTTATTGGCATTGCTATTTTTTTCTTTTGTAACATTGTGTACTAATATTTCTTTTTGTGTTCGCTTAATTTACCGAGCTGCGTGTGCGTGCGTCTGTACTATATTTCTCCAATTGATTTGCTTTCTTTTGTTTTTTTTTGCATTTATTCCATATTCATGATTTTTTTTCTTTCTCTCTGCATATGAGAGTTTTTTTTTTGTGTTATTATTACTTGATGTTGTTGTCCCCTCTGCTATAATTTGTTGTGTAAGGCCGTTATATATAGAGTGTATTTTATATGTTCAATATATATTGCGGTATCAGTTTTTACTGCCATCGTCATTGGGCTGCCAGACTTTTATCAAGTATAAGGACCAGCCCTTATTTTAATTTTTAAAGCAAAATAAAGAAAGTAAAATATAGTAATCTATAAATATATAACAATATATATGTATTTTTTTTTATCTAGGACCAGCACTCAGGAGATGACTCCTACTCATGCGAAGCATTGTGCTGAGAACTATAGGAAAGGGATAGTAGGAGGAACGACAGGAGGTGAAGCTTAATTAATTATTTTGCAGCTCTGCTTTCCCACGTTCTTTTGTTTTTTTAAACTCGTAGCAGTGCTGAAGAGCTTCGGTTTAGTAGCCATTTTTATTATTATTTTACTTCGCCGGTGCTACACAATACCGACGAAGGAGGGCGTTCTGATGTGATTGTGGATTGTTATCAGCTGAAGCCGGTATTGTTCAGTGACCAGTGACTATGCCTTTGCCACTGAAACCTTCCGACAACAACTCACACACAAAGACGCACTAATGCACATCAGAAAAATGCGAGATGTTTATTTTTATTTAAAAATTTTTTTTTTTTTGTCTGAAACTGGGGTTGAACCCAGGTCTGTTTTTTGGTTGTGTAGTCAACGTGCAGACTACCATCCATCGTGCCATCGCCACCCTTACTTGTTTTGGTTTTTTTTAATATGTAAGCATATGCATGTACATATGTACATACATACATATATACAAAATATACATCTTTTGAATATAGTACAATGTACATGTACTGCATACATCCAAACATATATACATACATGCATACAGCCATACTCACATCTTATTTTGTATTAAAATGAACCACCCACTTAATAACAACAATTTCTTTATTCTTTCTTTTTTATGCCATTTAAATTAAATGCTGTTCTAATTTTCCATTTATTTTTATTTTTATCATTTTCGAATTATTGATTTTTTTATGAGCTTGTGAAAAGGTTGCTGAAGGGTTTCTTTTGTATTAGAAGTACACACAATTTTCAATGAGCATACAGTTGAATAATTGTTTTGTTATTAAAATTAAAACTTGACAACAAATCCATATACATATGTTATAATTCAAAATGATATTCCCGCACTCACATCACGGATTTATAAACAATATTTACAGGAGAAATCACACATGGGCATTTCTCTGGTGTCGAACGTGACGGTCGTATGCGTTTAAAAATAAAATAAAAAAATACAAAAAGTATTTTCAGGTTCGTTTTTATTCTAAATTATAACTCAGAGGAAGCACTGTAATCTGTAAAAAATTTGATAGCAGATGAAAGTGCAGATAAAAGAAAATGGCAAACCAAGTAGCGGTTCGAACGTGACAAAATTGGAAGTAGTTTTTGTGCCCACGCTTAGAAAGGAGAAATTCAGCAAAACCTTTCGTAGTTTCGTATTGCAATTAACTTTAGAATTTTACGTAACAATTTTAGTTTAAAATGTCTTTGGCGTGATTGAAACAACTCGTGTTTGCAATATTTTTTTATAGCTATAGGTTGGTCGATACGTGACGTGTCGAACGTGAAATTTTTTCCACAATGATTCAACTGTTTAATTACTAGTAATTTTTAAACAAATTTATTCTTCAAAATAGAATATAGATATAATTAATATAAATTAAAATGTTTCTTTTATGTGAATATGCAGTCCGAGCTACTTTTGTTTCAACATCATCGTTTGAAAATGAGTGCATTTTTTGGATACCAGAAATTTTTTTAACTTCCTTCCTTTTGTCAATGAATTGGAGTGATCACTTTTCTACTTGTAAAATAAGCTGGTAATTTTCTGCAAAATTAATTTGCACTTTTCGCCACTGTTCCCATTTTACTTCCTCGTCCATTTTTATTAAATAATTTATGGGAACTAATTCTGATTTTAAGTCCTTCACACAATTTTCACATTTGCTTGTCATGCAATTCTCATTATTGATATCGCAGTAAACTAATTGTAAAAAGCTCTGCGGCATCTTATTTGTTAACTCGACATGGCGAGGTCGCATTTTAAAAAAAGTTGATTTGCCTATCTTTGTGCTTGGAACATCGTTTTTAAACAGCTCATATGATTCAGACACCGTCATTAACATAAAGCGCTTAGCTAATAATTTGCCTTCGATTATAATAGTATCTTTTTTCCCCGAAGCTTGATAATAAATTTTGACGGCATTAATTGTCCTTCTGGCACTTTTCTGTTAGATTTTTTTAAGTTCGTTTCTTCAGTCTGGTTATATTTTTTGACCAGGACCTCAAGAATTTTTAGTCGTCTGTGTATGTCCTTTAGCGTTGCTTTCTCTACTTTTTTAACTGCTTTCGCCAAGGTTTGCTTACATTCGTACGGTTCATTCTGATTTTGTCGTGCGTATGACGTTTCATTTTTTCTTTGCTTTTGGTGCCTCTCTCGTTGTCGTATACGATTATATATCCTTTTCTGTTCAATTATATATTCTGCACCTTTAACCATTGCTTTCAACGTCTGTCGAGCTTTCCGCATTCTTTCCCTGTTTTTTAAATTATATTCTTGTAATGTTTCTTCATCATATTTTAGTTTTTCTCTCCACCGTTTGCAGCTGGCTTTATTTTTCTCAGCGTCGTTTTTAGGCATCTTCCTTCAAAAATTGCATAAACTGAATGTACATATAAAAATAAAATTATTTTAGAAAAAAATTTTTTTTTGAATTTGTACTTGTTACACTTACGATGTCGAACGCTACAAATTTTAAACGAGTTAAAAAATCCAAGTACTGATAATTATCCAGTAATTTTCTTTTTATTTAATAAACAGTAAAAATGTCTGTTTGCCACCAATTGTTGATGATCGTTGGACAAATATCTTTTACACACTGACAAAAAATGTTGTTTTTCAGTGTCGAATGCGACATCGAAATATGATGTAAGACATAGAAAAATTTTAGTGTTATTGATAACCGAATAGCCGTTTTTACATTATTTTCATATTATTTACACATAAAGCGAGATTTAAAAAAGCAAATATCAATGCATAATGCTTCTAATAAAGATCACTCATCAAAACAATACATGTAATAAAAAAGTTCAAAGCAGAACTATTGCACTTGTTCGACTTTGAACTCTTATATTTCAAAATGTATTATGAATTAATGTAAAATTTGATAACATTATTTAAATTTTATCGATTCTCTATAAAAATACGTTAAGACATAATGCTTTTACAGACTTTGAATTTTTTGACTGCGGTTGACTTTTCTGGAGAAATGTCCATATGTATGTACTAAAGTGTGGCACAAACACCACAAAAATATCTTACAAGCATTTCATGAAATTGCAATTAGTGTATATGTATTACTTGCTCATTGCAAAACACATACTTCCAAAAATATTTCTTTTGTTCCACGATCAAAACATTGAAGAAGAGAACACAAGTACAACAAAACAATGTTAAAATAAAACAACGCTGAAGTAGAAGAAAAATTAAGTAGATGATCAAAACTATTTTGGAACATTCAAAACATGTTTGAATAACTCGTAGACAAACTTGCAAATAAACTTTTGCATTTTTTATGAACATAAAAAATTGAATGTATACAAATAAAATAAAAATATCACAATTCATATTAGGTTTGAGGTTTGTTTGTAAGGTTCTTTAAAGAAAAATATTTAAAATTTCGCAAAAAATTTTAAAAATTTATAATTTCACCTACATTTAATGTATCCATTTCAATATATACTTACGATTACTAAAATTTAGAAAAATCACGAAAATCAGAAAGTTGAAATTATGAAAAAAATTATATACGTGCTTTTTACGCTTTTTTGTGTTTGTTCTTGTGAACTCGATGCTTTTGGTGTAATTTACCGTTTTTTTTATTTCATTGTATGTTTTTGTTTTGATGTGCTGCTTCATTTGAACACACAAACACAAACAAAACTATAGAGAGAAACTTTTCAAATGGTGCTTGTTTTGTTTCAATGAGAGTCATGTTTTGTTATGCTTGTTTTGTTGATAATGTTTACACTGGAATACACGGCTTGGAAGTAGTGTGCTTTAGAATACAGAACTTTCAATACATTTTGTACAGCTCTTTAGTATGTACATATTTATAAACAAAATTTACAGGAACACTTTGAGCGCTCATACATTTTTATTTATTTATTTTTATCTTGGACCAGTGTTCAGGTGAAATACTCTACATATACAATGCATTGCACTGGAAGTAGATAGAGAGAAGGATAGTGTAGAGAATAAACAGGTGGTGAAAGTGGTAGGGAAATGGAGCTTAATTCTGGCACAACTCTGCATTTGCGTCTTAATTATAAAGCAATGTTGCGGTGTATCTGATGTTAATTTTGACGCATTTGTTTTAAGCGAAGGGGAGCCGTTTTATTTATTGTGTTACTTCGCCGACGTTTTGTTTCCCAAATACCGACGAAGGAGGGTGCTGTACACAGAAAACTCAGAAAAAACTTTTTTCGACTTTCTCTGGCTGGAAAGCGGGTTCTTCTGGTTGCAGAGCCAGCCAACACGCTAATTTTAACGTGATATTACACCGTTGTTGTTGTATTTTTATACAACAAATCTTTACACTTACAATTTATAATTGGGCCATATTTGGAAACTTTTCATTACAAAAACTATTAAAATAACGCCTACAGGAAAGACTTCGTTTCGTTCAATATCTGAAAAAAACCAATTTTCGACAATTTTCTGCTGTTAAAAATTTTGTTTGATGTTTTAATTTTATTTTTCGTGATTTGTGGTCTGTTTTTCGTTGTCAAAATCAAACAAATTTAGAGAGATTTACAGAACAGCAAAAAAACACTCGCGTGATTTTATAAACGGATCACCTGATTTTTTATTAAGTTTTTAGGTCAGAACAGCCATGAATGAATATTAGTATTTAATTTGATTTCTTTCCAATTTGCAAAAAACAGAATAGTCTTTACATTTGAAATATAACTAGGTGTTTTCAATAAGAATTTCTCCAAACTGGCAACTATTTTTCTCATTTTTATTATATAATTATTCATTACATTTCCAACATTTTAATGGAATGAAATTTAATATTTTCCAACTTTCATATATGGGCAGTCCCAGAAACTGTACACCAACAAAAATTGTTGGCATTAATCCAACTTAAATTTTTTAAATGAAACATTAAACAAGACATTTAATTTTAAAAATATAAAAAAAAATTATTTCGAAGATCATTAATTTAAAAATTAATTCTACCATACCTAAGATTTATTAATGTTTTAGAAGAAATTAACATTTTTTAAGTCGTTTCTTATCATTATTCCTCGCCAATTTTGAAAATTTAAATTTTATTTACAACTTCTCACGGAAAAGGTGAAGTAGTAGTTATTTGTTCTGAACTAATAGATCATAAAGTTTTGTGACGCACGAACGGAAAAACGGTAGTAACTTTTGAGAGTTTTTGTCATTTTCAGCGAATTTTGCACACAAAATCTAATTGCTAACAGAATAATGTAATAACTTATTTGCCGCCAAACAATTTTATACGTTTTTAGCAAAAAACCGTGAACCCTTTATGACACTCGATACGTGTAGACGTTTTAAATGAATTTATTAATGGATATAAAGATGTCTATAGTTGAATTTTGTATTTGATGAGTCCCATAGACAGGAAAGCAAACGTCTTGGATTTTTTACACAACAGCTCCAATTCCGGCTACTGCACGCTTTCCGTCCGAAGTTGCAAAAGAATCTATTTAGAATGGTTCACATCACATTGGTACAGGCGAAGAATAGTCATACGAACCGAAGATTACAAGAAAAAAATAGCGAACATTTTTAATGAAATTTTTGGGCTACCAAAATCGTGACGCACGCAACAGAAATTAATTTTTTTCCTTTTTTTTATAGAATTTAAGATTTTTAGTAACTTGAATTAGGATGTGAAATTGATTTAAAATTATTGACGACTTGAAAACAAAGTTTGTTCTATTCAATGGCTGAAGTAGTCTGGGGCAACCTCAGTTTCAGGCTAAAATTATAAAAAAAAAAATCTCGCATTTTTCTGATATGCATTAATGTGTCAGTTGTTTTCGGAAGGTTTCAGCGGCGAAGGCATAGTCACTGGTCACTGAACAATACCGGCTTCAGTTGATAGCAATCCACAATCACATAAGAACGCCCTCCTTCGCCGGTATTGTGTAGCACCGGCGAAGTAAAATAATAATAAAAATGGATACTAAACCAAAGCTTCAACATTGCTATAAAAACGAAGAACGTGCAAATAGTAGAGCTGTAAAATAATTAATTAAGCTTCACCTCCTGTCGTTTATCTAACTATCCCTTTCCTATAGTTCCAGCACAATGCATCGCATGTGTAGGGGTCATCTCCTGAGTGCTGGTCCCAGATATTAAAAAAAACCTTTTTTTTGGGTGATGACTTAGCAATGAGGCATAATACGTAAGCCTTCATAGACAACATCATTTGCAAACCGCCATCAACAACTGCAACAACAGATACCTCTTAAATTAACAAGCAAACAGCAATACTATCGACAACAAATCACCTAATTTGCACACTATTGTTTACACGGCGTGACGCAACAGCCACATGCATGCAGCATACATAGGGGTACATATGTACATACATCCATACATCCCCATATCCACATACACATACACGATAATCAACAAAAATTCATCAATTCCTTTATATTTTTTCTTTGCTTGTTTTTTTAGAAGATATAGAAAAATTAATGTGCGATATAAAGCCGCCACTTTGCTAAAAACCAGTCATTTCTTTTTTTTGTCGTTTTTTTTATTTGAATGTATTTGTGTGCTAAAAATACTGTGAACAAAAACAAAATATTTGTATGCAAGTTTTGCTTGTTTGCTCTCATTTTCAAAACTTTTCAATACAATTCGCATTAATTTAATTTTTGTTTCTGCTACAATAATTTGTCCTCGTACTCACCTCGTCCTCAAGTTGAGGGCAATATCGTAGCGAAAAAAAATAGTAATGCAAATAAAGTAATAATTTTAGTCGACTTGCAGGAATCCACTACAATTCGTCGAACAATTCTATCTCGAGATTCACACACATCAAGTTTGACTCGTCAAGTCTTCAGTATTTGGATGAACGGGGAAGAGAGAATGGAAAGGCGTACAGACTTGACGGTACTCGTCAAGTTTGTTTCTTTCTCTCTTCTTTTTTGTTGCTTTCTCTCTTCTTTTCATAACAATAGTATTGTAAAACAAGCGAAACTTGACGTATCAGATAAAATTGATGTGTATGAATCTCGAGTATAAAGTTGTTTTCAGAATATAGTAAATGTGAATACATATGAGATATTTCTGAAACTTTTTGTCTATAGATATGCATAAGTAGGTATGTGTATGCGTATGGCAATTGTGAGCAAGCTAATAAATAAATAAAATCATTAAATTAAATTTAAATTTATTATAGTTTTTATTTCGTAAATATTGAGAAATATTACAGAGTTTCTAAGCAGCCTCTACATCGCAATGCAATATAAATGCGATAGATAATTATTTACATTTACTTACATATTGTTATTTGATTGATGTTGACATATTTTTCGTTGGAAATCATCAAAATAATGCCTTAACCCTTTCACTAACATTGAGATAATGCTTGACAGAAGAAATTAAAAAAAGAAAAACATCACAAGAAATACAATACGAGGTCTACTTACATAAGAAAAATTCGCATTCGTAATATTTTGCACATAATCAGCTGTTTTGAATTTGTTTTTTATTAAAATTGTTTCGCAACAACCTCTGTTAGACCGGCACATGTTTTACGATTTTTTTTTATCGTATATAAAGCGAGTTTTTTCCATTTGGGATAACAGATCCCACTAGTTTTGTTGAACCTACATAAATGAGATGGATATATTATTCCATTGGCATTGGTGTATACATATATGTATGTATGGAGGCTGCCTTTTGTTATTCTCATAGAAAACTAGGGGAGATGCTAAAAAATCGCGTGAAACAGATAATCTCAGAACATATAATATTTCTAAAGTATAAAAGCCCTTATTAGGGTTTAATTTATTAATTAATAATTTACGTTTTTCTCATGTTCAAATCATGAAAATTTAACACTTAAGAAAAATTCCCTTATAGTAATATTTTCTTTTTTTTGTTTTCGTTCGCGATTTTCATATATTATTTAAGCTTTTTTTTTAATTTGAATGTGCATAGAAATAATTTGTTCTAATTTAAGTATTAACTCTTATAGAATATAAAAAATATGCATTTATTGTAAAACATGCCCCTAAAACATTTCACCATATACACTTTAAGTACATACTAGACCATACATACATATGTATGTATTGAATGAATATCGTGTACAAGTATTTCTAGGGAAACATACATGACTATGAAAATGGGACTTTCCGCAGTGCGAATTTATCGAAGTCTACCGGTTCGAGACAAATCTCTTACGGAGGCATCTTGGGACTTGGAACTATGCAAGAATCATTCCTTCAGAGCGCGAAATTTTGACGTTAAAATGTCGAGGATGTGCTCGTTACGTTAAAATAACTACTCGCTGATTTAAATAATAAAATTCTATTATTCTGGTTCTATATTCCGTAGTGAATCTCTCCATTATTTATTCTCGAGGTGTTATTTATATAATCTGAAAAAAAAAAAAACAATTAAAAATATTTAAACGAAAAAGTTACTGAATGTTTTTTTTGTTTATCTTCGACCAGCAGTGAGGTGAACTAGAGGAAAGGGAAACAGGCAAATTTCACTATCTTACAACTATGCTTTTGCACATTGTTTTTTATATAGTAGAGTTGCAGCGCCTCTGATGTCGAGGAGACGTATTCAATTTTAGTTTTAGTAGTCACTTTTATTAATTATGTTACTTCGCTGGAGCTATACAATACCATGGTGACTTTTGGCCCACCCTGTAGGAGGACTAAAAAATTTCTTTTTTTTTTATATATTTAAAAAGCTTTCTAAAAAGGATTGTTTAACAAAAGTGGAAAGACTCGGGTGCTGCTAAGAGTTGTGTATGCATATCCCTTCAATCGGTAAACTATTTTGGGTTTTCTTTTTTTCTTTGGTTGCTCAAAATTAAAAAATATATTCCACTTTGAAATCTGCTAGAATGTTGATTAAAGAATTAAAAATGAGTTTAATTAATGTCAAAATTTTAATAAAAAAAAAGATTTTTGCTGCAAATTACTATATTATCCTATCCTTAATTGAAAATGTTAATAATTTGTTCCTTTTATTTATTATTATTTAATTTTTTATCGTAAAAGTATTATTACAATCCGCAAACTAAAATCTGAATAGTCAGGTTTTGCTAATTTAGTATCTGTAAAGTGTGCATATGCGAATGGAAGCATGTGTGCGTGTGTGATTACATTGCCCACTTTATAAAATAGTTTTACGTTAAATTGCTGTTGTTTTTGTTAAGTTTTCTGTGTTGTTGATTTTTCTTCTTGCTATCTCATTTCCGCCTTTGCGCTCTTGGCCTATACATCCATCTCTTGCGCTCATGACCTAGATTTTTTTCTGTGTTGCTATTTTTTTATTTTTTGCTTTTAATTTACTCGTTTATTTATAGGAGTATGAGTTTATAAATTGTGGAGAGAGTATGTGTAAATGTGCCTGTGTATTCTCTTCGTATATTTTTTTTGTCAGGCTATGGCTCTTTGGGTCTTTTTGTTTACTGGATTTTTGTGTTTACGATGTTGTACTTGGGCAAGTAGTAATATGGTGAGGTAGTAGTGGGGTTTAATGCAGCGCCGTGTGTATGTTATCAATGCAACATGTAGTGCATTTTGAGTTTAGTATGCCATAGTTTGCTTGAAATATTTGTTTTTTCGCACTTTGTGATCTTTTCCATGTTTGTTTTGATTTCGCACTTGGTTTCTGGTATTTTTTTTTCTGCAGTCTTATTATGTTGTTGGCGTTTATTTATATAACATGTACATTTATACATATACATATGTATATGTGTATATATGCGGCCATATGTGTTACTTATTTTCATTTTCATTTAAGCTGTCCGCTTAAAAAGAAAAAAAATTATAAGATCATAAATATTTATGTAATATACTATGTATATTATTTTTATATAATAAATTAATTTTTAATAAATATTGCTCTTTTTTATTGCTTGTAGCTGTTGCTAAAATGTATTGCAGCAATATTAAAGGCTATTTTTTTTTTGGTGGTTTTTGTCGTAATTTGCAAATTTTTAGCCATTTATATAAATGAATTTGTGTATGTATGTATACATACAAGCACATTTGTGTTCTTATTTGCTTTTTTCTTTTTTGTTTGAGAACTAAACGATTATGTCATGTTTGCGGATTTTTATTTTATTCGTAAATTGCATAGTATTTTAGTTTTAAACATTATTTTTTAAATAGAAAAATATTTAAATTTAAGCTAAATTTTGAAATTAATTTAACTTCCGTTCGAAAATCATTGAAAAATCATGGAACAATTTAAAATTTTTTTATTTTGGTACACTGAACTTCCAGCTTAATTTTTTTTTTCAAATTTTATGCGGAAAAATTAGCATGTGGGTGTGTATGTATAACGAAAAGTGTTTGTATTCGCTCTTTTACATACAAATGGATTTATTTTTTATTACAACAAATAAAAGAAGGAATTTAAGAATTGTTTAAAAGATAACAAAAAAGTGATATTAAAAATACCTAAAGACTGTTGCTATGTTCAACATTCCATGCAAAATGCTGTAAAATTATGTACATATGAAAATTATGTTGAAATTATGTCTATGAAATTATGTTGCGTTTGTAGTATCTACTCTATTTTACTGTGAGGAATATGCCAAATGTTTCGGGCAACATGCTTTCATTATTCTGAAATGACAGGAACGGTAGTTATTTCATATGAAGTTTTTGAGAATAAATATATTACAGTCGAACTTCTGTATAGTGAATCCCTCCCTATTAAAGCCCTTATGACACTACATTTTTTCTGCATTGTTCAAATTCTGGAGAAGAGCGCAAATATATTAAGATAAATGCAAAAACGTTAAATCGTATACTAGTGTTATCGATAAAAAATGAGTACTCTCAAAAAAAATTTAAAAAGTTTCAACATAAAATTGACGTTTCGAACTTAAAATCTTTTACACTTAGCGGTTTATCACAATGTCTGCGATTTTGAGTTTAGTTTTTGACATTATATATTTCTCTTTAGCGTTTTTTTTAAATGAAAATAAGGAAGGAACACTTAAAAATGTAAATATTATATTATATTTGTTTCTTTCGCGCTGTTGCTGTCTTTTTCTATAAATTTTATATTAATTTTTGAAAAATAAATGTAGCGTCATACGGGTATAACACATGTTTTTTTACAACCACAGTTTTTTTGGTCTAAATTTAGTTAAATTTTATCTTCCCATTATGATTTTTCTATACAGTGGATAAATTATACAACAGTAAATTTGCATGTTTTTGTCTCCATAATATGACTTATTGCAAACAATTTTCTATTACAATACTAACAACACTGCGTACAAAGATTCATGAAATTTTATTGCAAACCGGGCGGTAAATTGGGTCTTCACCAACCTTTGTGAAAATGAGGAGTAACGTGGCGACTAATTTTTTTGAGGATGAAAAATGGAAGAGTGAAATCGCAACTTAAATACCTGATTTATGTAATAATACAATGTATATTTAAAAAACATTTTTTGGATATCAAGTTTTCATATAAATAATAATCTTGGTAATATTTTTTAAAAAGAATTTCGACTATGAAAAATGACAATAAATTTTTGTGCAAAAGACTATTATTAATTCTTACGATGAAGTTCCTGATAGTTAAAGTTAACGTTACCTAAAGCGAACCATAAAGTGAATTTCAAATTGTTTGCATTAAAAAAACATTATGATTACGGTATTGTATGTACGTTTGTCATTGAATTTATATAAAAAAAAACTTCTTTGGTTATATTTTCTCTCTTTTTTTCGCACTTAGTTTCTGTCAAAAGCGCTAATTTTGTGCCGAAAATTAATATTAAAATTTATATTAAAATTAATAAAATAATAATTGGAGATAATTTTGTATTGAAAAGTTTTTGCTTTTTTATTAAATTTCATTAACTATTCAAAAGCACTTATTATATTAATGATTTACAATAATTTGAAAACGTCAATTTATGTTTTGTGTACTGCGCTCGTACACTTCAAGTTTTTATTTTTTTTTTTTAAACTTATATCTTCATTGTCCAAAACTAAAAGAAAATTAAAACGTTTATGGCTTTACCGACATACATACACACATATACATACTTACATATCCATACATACATACACACATATATAAAATATTTAACAAGTTTTCCACACAAACGTTTCAATAGCAATTGTTGTTAAGAGGCCAAAAATATACAAATTCAAGTAGCAAAAGCAAATTGAAAACCAATTGAAAAATTCCAAACAACACTTGCACTCTATATGTATAAAATGCACAGCAATTTTCTTTTCATTTTCATTTTTTTTTTACATTTCTTTGCTTTTTTTGCTTTTCTCCACTAACCAAGTTAAGTGATGGTTTTCGTGTCCCACTTCTCATACTGTCCTTGACCTACTCCACTCACAAATATCGACGACAATGTAAAAGAAAAATAGTTAAATGAAAACATCATGACAACAGCAGCAATAGCAAGGCGATGAAACCGAACTTAACCAGCAACAACATGAAAAATGTTATAACAACTAGATGAAGACAGAAATGTACAAATAAAAATGAAACTGATTTAAACTAAAGCAAACAGAATGGAAAAACGAGTTTATTTTTAATATATAATCTCAGATAATTATACACACACAATATTATGTTTGCTGTCTAACATAGTTTAAAAATGTACCAGCTGAGCGAGAAAGAGAGAAGAAAATGATGAAAATATATTAAGAAAAAGACAAGAAACCAAGTCATTTGAAAAAAAAAAAAAATAAATAAAAAGTGGCGTAACAATAATTACAAAAACAATACTAACAATGCCACAATATATACAGCTGCTCGCTCTCTTATCTCATGCTGTATAAAAGAGAGCTTTCCGAAAACTTCACACAGAATAGTTAACTGGTTTCTAAAAGCTGTGTTCACTTTATATATTTTGCAATCAAATGCATAATATTTATTTGTGTTAAGAGTTAGATATACAGAAAATAAAGAGTATTAAAAGAAAGTGAAATTGGTCAAATTGGGCCCCCCCCCCATTCTTTCCCCCTTCAAAAAAAGGAAAAACGTATGAGCAATTTTGTAATACTTATACGTCACGAAGTAACACGTGCTTTGGAGTTTGTGGTACAAAAAGTGGAAGAAATTATTTTCGTGTCAGGGAAAAAAACATGTATGTGTGTATCTACATATTTGTTGTTGCTGCTCTCTAAGTATTTTCGGCTTTTGTAAATGGTGGCAGGAAATTATCATTGATTTTTTTCCTTCTGTAGTTGGCAATAAGTAAATGTTTGAAAAATGATTATTGGAATAATTACAAAAGCAAAAAGGCAACAATTGATGATTAACAAATTTTGAAGTACATACATATACATATAGTACGTACATACATACATCGTTACATTATTAATCAATATGAATGAAAAATTTTTGATAAACAAATATAAAATATTTTATACTTGAAATTATTTTTATTACCATTAATTGTTTGCTGATTTGTCGACTGTTTAAATAATTTGAACTGGCTGTCAATTTGGAATAAATGAAAAAATTATATCGCTCAAATGAGCGCCTACCGAGTTGATGCATACTTGTGCTCGTTTTACGGCATTTTGAATGGTTGCTCGCAACACATCTGGATTCGAATTGGTGGATTCTTTTTGAATTTTAGGTTTCAGGAGTTGCAGGATTTGTGCTTTGTGTTGGTAACGCTGCATTTGCACATGTAGGTGATTACTTGCAAGTAGAATATACGTATTATCATCGAAAGAGTAAAAAATATCGCATGTGTAGCGATAATATTCTGAGTGCTGGTCCAAGATAAAAAAAATTATTCAATTCACAAATATATGCATTGCCGTATGTACAATCACACAACTTAATTTCATATACATATATATTTTGAAATAGTTGCATTAAGTCGAATCCCAGGACTTGCTCATTTGTTTCTCTAACCACTTGAACTCTTTTCAGTATTTAGACATCGGCATCAGGTTTTGGTTTTTCTCCGCTTTATTCCATGTAACCATTGTTTTTTTTTAACTTTTAATTAAGTTTCACTCTTTCAATATGGTGGTAGAAAAAGAAAAATAATTTAAAATTATGAATTTTAGTATTTTTGTGTTCAAAATAAAAGATAATCGATTTAAAAGGGCAAATCATGCAAAATATTCCAGCATGGGTTTATCTCAAAATGTTTATAATTATTCGCTCTAAAATCTTGCGGTGGAAAGTTACGTGTGATGTAGGGGTCAAAAAAGAAACAGGAGGGATGCAGGAGAAATATGTATATACTTTACCGAAACTATCTAATCAATATTCATAAAATCTAAAACAAATATAGCTCTGAGGACATAGAGGCTATAAATATTTTTTAAATAGGACCAAGAGAGATGTTTTTACGTGTCTGAAACTGGGATTGAACCCAGAAAATTTTAGGTTTTGTACTCAAGGTGCAGACTACTTCAGCCATCGCCACCCTCAAAAACTCTCACAGACTATCCAAGTGATGAAAACTTGGATATATCTGATCCTAAAAATACATATATGATATCCAGCGTGTGTTACTACACAAAAAAAAAGTTTGGAAGTAGCTAAGCGTACCGGGAGACAATATAAAAAGTGCGCTAAAATAGTGAGGGATTTATAACTTCTTCGAAGAATTAAAGTAAATTTCGTTTAATTTTTTATTCTTTTTTAACATTAATTAAACATTATTTCTCAGAAATTTAGGTCACTTTATTATAAATTGACCTTATTCGCCCTCTTTTTACTTATTTCGTTATATTCCACATACTCGTGCCATCTTTTAAATCTGCAAGTAGAATAAAAAATATAATGATATAAAATATTCTTAACAATATTTATTACAAAACACATACATATTGTGTGTATGTATGCATGTACCTAAATATGTGTGTAATATTTGATAAGAAAAATAATGATTTTTTCCTCTTTTAAATGCTTTCAAAAATACTCTTTAATTTTGATTTCTCTTTGGCAGTTAAACTCTTAAACTGAATTTTATAGTTTAAGAGCAAAGGCGCCTCCACATCACGTTTTGCTTTTTTTCTTTGTTTTTTAACTTGCAGCACATCAAAAAATTGGACTGCCATCAGCAAACGCTGCCACTGTTGTTGCAACAACATTTCAGAAACCAAAAAAAAAAAAATAGTTTTTTTTTTCAAATCTTTAGAATACAACAGCAACAACGAGTAGAACGTGAATATGAGTTTTCATAAACAAGACACATCCATGCATACAATCGTTGTTGGATTGCATTTTATTTTGTGCTCGTTTCTATATGCATGCATGCATGCATGTCACTCACACTATTGCCAATATTTTTGTAAACAATACGCTTGACCTAAATTTCATACATCGTTAGATGTTCATGTATCGGTGTGCAAATGATTTTATGCATGTGTGCTGCTGTTGTTTTGTATACATACTGTTTGTTTTATTTATTATTTTTTATTGTTGCCATTTCTTTTTTTTTTTTTTTTTTTTTTTTTTTTTTTTAATATTCAAATGTACAGATTGAGAATTTTACAGATTTTATGTGGATAGACTCAAACAACACAAGTTTACAAAATTCGAAAAATATTTTCGTTTGCTAGAAATAAAAGTTGTTTCTTTAGTTATTTGGAATCTCTGCACTCCGTTTTTTTTTTCCATAAGCTGTAGTTTTCGCGCTATCGCGGTTTGAAAATATAAAGGCACTTTCACAACATATGTATACTAGTAGCTTAACTTGTGAAGGTTTTCTCTACACAACAACATTTTGCTGCTCATTCATTTGGGACCTAATTCTGAGAATTGCACGTGAAAGTAGCCCAAAAAATATGCATCATTCGTTTTGTCGAGAAAAAATTATGCAGCTGTTCTGATGTACCAATTCTGTTTTGATGAAGTCCATAGAGAACTCAAATACCTTTAGTTTTTTTATGTCACTTCGAAAAGTGATTTTATAACGGTAAATGTAGTGTTTTTTTAATTTTAAAATTGAATAACTTCTTTGTTTCGCAACCGATTTCTTTTTCTGTTTGTTGGATATGATATTATATTTGAAACAATGCATACTTTTTGTAAATCGGTTAATAAATGGCTGTTTAGTGGTTGAAGTGTAAAAAAAACACGTTTTTCCAAAAAAAAAATTTTTTGCTCAGGCTCTAACTAACTTGTTTATGAGATACCAAACAATATATGTATATATTTATTATTCTGAAAAAATAACACTAAATTAGATTTTCAAAATGTATAATTAAATCTAAATCGGTTAAAAAATTAAAGACTTATGCTATGTTTTGTGCTTTGACTTTTTGGTTCCTTATTTAGAAATGACATGTTTTTCTCTGCTTTTTATAAACTTTGCTGTCAGTATCGCGCTTTAAAGACCAGCAGTAGTTAGAAATGATGAAAATATGACATCCACGTGTATGTTTCTATTCTCACTTGTCTCTACAAGTGTATAATTTTCTTTTCTACTTTGAATTATTATTCCTTTATTCCCTATCAAACCTTAAAAGTGTAAAGTCATATGGGACTTACAAATTAATTTGCATTTCTAAATACAATATTTAACAAGAAAGCATACTGATTTTATTTTTCCTATATAACGCTGTTCAATTCTAAATATTTGCTGGTGAAAGCGTTCACCTTGCTCATCACTCAGCTGTCCTAAATTTGATGGAAATCTTTCCAAATGAGCATGCAGATGGTGAAGTTTTATTGACATTCTGCAACCCATCGCATGGTAGGTAGACACCATATTGTTTAGAATCTGCTCATAATTTTCACTTTTTGTGTTTCCAAGAAAATTTTCACACACTGAAACAAAGCCATTCCATGGATTTTTTTCTCCAAGTTGCATTTGTTGCATGGACTTGTCATCTTTTACCAATTTCCTTATTCGCGGACCAATAAAGATACCTGGTGCTTAAAAATTGGTTTTTATTGTGCTTGCATTCATAATATACTTTTTACCGTCTTTTTATTTTCCGCCTGTTATTCATGGAAAAACTTGTTCAAGGTATTTGAATGTTGGTCCATTTTTATCAAGTGCTTTCACGGATATCATTTTAAGATAAGACAACATATTAAATACGCAATTGTTGATAGTGATATTAAGATTACATTGCATCAGAAAAACAACGCTGTTGCATAATTAATTAAAGGAATATCACCAGATTTAACATAGTTTGGACCATCTCCAAGCCCCGCATCAGAATATACTCCAACTGCAAAAGAATTAAATAAACAACATTTTGTTTTCTAAGCGGAATTTCATGATTTAGAATTGCCCAAATATGAAACAAGTGAGTTTTTTCACTAAATTGCTGCAGAAATTTCAGTGTAAAGGGGCTCAATTTCTTTCGAATACATTTATCTACAAGCTGATAAACCAAAGTAACGAATTTTTAGTTGTAGTGCTAAACTACTAAAATCTTTGTTAGTGCCTTCAAAACAACTTTTGATGGGAACACCAGTGGAATAAAATGAATTATTAGATTTAGCAAAATTCGCATTAAGAATTTTGAGGTTATCATACTCAAATGCTGGAGCGGAATGATTTAATTATAATGCACGCGTGCTATGGAAATTAAGAGTCTGAGCATACGAGTACACTGCTCTAGAACGCTAACAGAGTTCATTTTTATTTCGAGAAGATCAGAATATTTGCATTCTTGCGGCCTCCATATACTGTTGCTATCCTCTGCAATCGTTTTCGAATCGACCTGTAAATAGTTTTAAATACAAACATAACTCTGCTTCAATTGTAAAAATGGGCAACCCTGGTCTTTACCTACTCTGAATTAAGTTCCATTCGTATATGTATATCCATTTTGCAAAAATTTTTTTTTTATTTTTGCTTCTTTTCTTTGGCCGTTGTTATTCAATCGTGTTCTTTTCAGTTCATGCAACTAAATACAACCACTGAACGAACATTGTAAAGATTTTGCACGAGTGCAGAATATGTATCCAGCTACTAGTAGAACCCGCCGTTTGTTGTTCCTCTTATTGTGTATGTGTTGGTCATAGTTTTTATTATTTGCCGTTGTATGTGGTACTGCATGTAACTACAAGTCAAATGTTTTTTTAATGGAAGTAAAAATGAGAAGCAACTAAAATTGTAATGTATTCTTCAACAAAATATTCATATTGACAAAATGTAACAGAGAAAAAAATGCTTTATTGCATTGCAATTATTTACTTGAAAAAGAAAAAGAAAGACAACTAAAAAATTTGTATGTGTAATTTTTTTTCTACTCATAAAGGACATACATACATATGTATGTAATACGCACAGTAGCGGCTTAAATAATAGCAACCGCAGTTGATCAAAGAAGAAATATTTAATATGGACATCATTTTGGGAAATACGTATTCATTTTAAACTTACTATGTATTTATATGTACACATAGGCCATAAAGTTTGCGTTCAGATAAGATAAATTTCCACACAAATATAAAAATTTCACCAAGTTTTTTTAAACTTTTTTGTTCTTTATGCTCTTCATGTTTAAATAAATAAAAAATTATCCGAATTCATCGCTTTATTTTCTTTCAGGGAGGATTTAAATTCTACAATAAGTTAATTAAACAACAAAAAAGTCTGCGTTCAGTCTTATAAAAAATTAAAAAAAAAGTTGAAAACATATTATAAAATATAAATTAATATTTAGTTGGATAGCACCGTTGCTTCAATACTTCTTTCAGTCTATTTGGCATGGAATTTACCAACTTCTCTGTTTCTGCAGAGCAATATTCTTCCACTCTGCCTGCATAATAGTTCGCAAAGTTTCTTTGCTAGTTATTGTATGCTGGCGAATTGTTTTCTCTAACAGATCTAAAAAGATGTTTAATAGGATTGTGATCGGGTGATTGGCGGGGGTGGTGTTTGAAGCTGTTTGGGAATATTGTACAACAGCCATAGACGAACGACCATCGCTGTATGCTTTGGATCGTTGTCTTGTTGGAACCAAAGCGTCGTTAACAAGTTTAAATTTCCTGCACTTTGTTTTAAATTACTCTTTAAAATATCCAAATATCCCCATTTATCCATTGTCGACTCAATAAACTGCAACCGTCCCACACCAGAAGCCGCCATACACTCCTACACCATAACTCCAACAAGATTTTGCTTCTTCTCAAGTTCAGTTCCCGGTTTCCGACACAAAATTTTATGGCCCTTTATTCCAAATATACAGAACTTACTTTCGTCTGAAAATATAACTCATTTCTAAAATTCTGGGGGCTTATTTTTGTAATTATGAGCAAACTCAATGCGCTTTCGTCTGTTTACAAGCGATATATATGGCTTTCGCCGAGCGACTCTACCATGATATCGAGCCTTACGTAAAATTTTTTGGCAGTTTCGTTGCACATACTTTTTTTAAACATTTCCGTTATATTTTCAACAAGTTTCTTGAATGTAATCCGCAGATTTAGCTTCGCTATATTGATTATTTTGCGCTCTTCCCGTTTTAGTAATATTTTTGGACGCCCTGATCGCGGCTTAGAAATTAAAATTCCCGTTTCTTTGAAATTATTTATTATGCGCTCCCCGGACGAATATGTTCTGCCAATAGTTTGGCCAATTTTTCGGAAGGGTGCACCTTCTTTCCACAACTTAATTATGATTTTCCTTTCTGAAGCACTAATCTCTTTGCATCTGCTTTACATATTATAAATTTGCACTAACTTAACTTGCTAATCCCTCAACTGTTCTAGCAAAGCATAAAAGTGAAAAAAAAGCAAATAAAATATCTTAAAAATAACGGTATCATCATTGCAAACAAAGTGAACGCAGACTTTTTCGTTGTTTTCTTAAGTTGCTGTAACAAGAAACTTGCAGTGAAAGAAAATGATCGAATGAATCGGAATAATTTTCTTTTTATTTTCACATGAAGAATATAAAGAACAAAAAAAACTTTATAAAAACTTAATTAAAATTTTTATATTTGTGTGGAAATTTAACTTATCTTAAAAGTTAATAAGGTGAACGCAGACTTTATGGTCTATTTGTATATAAAATAAAAATTAAATATAAACAACAATAAGAAATTCAGAACTTGAATTTGTTAAAATATTGGCTTGATGTTTGTTCGAAGTGACCACTGTGCAGCTGCTTACTTTTTATTATTTTTAAATGCATTGTTTGTACGTTTGTAACATTGTATATTTTTAAGCACTTAGAGCTGACTCACACATCTCAAGTTTACCTGAGCAGTTTTTGTTAAATTTTCTTAAGGTGCTGCATTTGCGTTCACACACGAAAAAATTTTGCGTCAAGTTCGCTTGGTTTACAATACTACGGTTATGAAAAGAAGAGAGAAAGCAACAAACTTGACGGTACTGTCAAGTCAGTACCCCTTTCCATTCTCTCATCACCGCTCTTCCAAATACTCAAGACTTGACGAGTCAAGTGTGTGAATCATGAGTTAGCTTTACATAAGACAATTACCAACAACAACAAGAAACTTTATTACCTAACGGTTCAAATGGAACATTTAATTTACGATAATGATAATGAAGTTGTTTTTGTCATTTAGAATTTGCTTTTTACTTGAATATCGATTAAAATTTAACATTTTTCAACTTGTGAAGAAAATTTGGAATTTTATGTTTGATTCGCAACAATTCGAAATAAAGACGTCTTTCTGTTGAAATTTCAAATAATTAAACTAATGTTATAAGTCCTCGGCGAAAAAATTAAAATAAGGATTTTATGATTTCTTCTTCGTTTCCTAATAAGTTCGTCAGTTATATATTACTTTTTTATATGTATGTAAGATTGTAAACAAAGAAAAAGTCTTTGCAGCTTTCCATAGTGGCAGAAATGCGATAAGACAAATTTTATTTTTGATTTTTACTGTATTGTCGCGGAACTAGGAAATCGTTTTACAGAAAGGAGAATAGAACGATTGACATTCGATTTAAATTTTCCAACTTCGTAACTGAAACGGAGGGAGTGATCATTTTGGTTATACTTCATTTCATAGAGCCAATTCACATGAGAACAATTTTTAAGCCGCACAATTTTTATTCTTTCCAAAACACACGAAACTGATTCCTAATTCCTTTGGCCTAAAATGTATACGTATACATAGCTTTGTGTGGGTGTTAGTATTTTATTTATTCATTTCGTATGCGGGGTTGTAGCTGCTTGAAAAATTATGCCAACCAAAAACCATTCCCCTCACCGAATTGGCCTGCAAGGTGTCATGTTATGCCAGCGTAATTGTTCTCGTCTGAATTGACTCGTAATAAATTTTTTTTCAAGACCTTTGGTGATAGTTTTTTGTTATTGGTAATATTATTTCCTTTTTTTTATAATTTCAGCTGTGAGAGCCGATCGTATGAGAGGCGGTAGAAATAAGTTTGGACCCATGTACAAAAGAGATCGAGCGCGAAAGCTGCAAGCGATGCGTCAACGACAAATTGCATTGCAGGCCCTGCGAACGTCCATTGGGACGGCAGAAATAAAAGTTACACCTATATCACCCGGCTACCAACAAGGCTACACAAATATGAATATAAAACAAGAAATACAAATACCTCAGGTAAGTGTAAGAACGAAAAACATAAACGACATCCAAATATAGATACTTTAGATACCAGTATTGAATTTCATAATGACCTTGACATTGACCCATTGTTCCCAATTTAAGACAACAAGAAGTTTAAAATCTAGAGCAATTTATGTTAAAAGCTTTCAATAAATAGAAATATACTCGTACATATTTTTAAGATAGCAACTAATCATATTCTTCCTTCATTTAGGTATCATCTCTAACGCAATCACCCGACTCATCACCCAGCCCAATAGCTATTGCCTTAGGTCAGGTTAATGCCAACTCTGGAGTGATAGCAACACCTATGAATGGTAATAGTGGCTCTGGAGGTGGTGGTGGCGGTGGTGGTGGAAGCGGTAATAACAACAACAATAATGCCAGTGTTGGCATGAACCGCGTTGGTAGTGGCAGTGGTGGCGGCAGTGGTAATTGCCATGAAACTGGAACAGGATCCATACAAAATGCCAGCGATTCAAAGTTGTGGTATGATTAAATTAGCTTTTTCACTTTTTTTATTCTCATTTTCATTTCTATTTTAATTTTTCTTTAACCGCAAGTTAATTTTCGTATTAAGGGCGTGTAAAAATGCAAATGTATGTTAAGAAGATACATTTGCTGTTTGGTAGAAAAACTGTAAACCGCAAAAAATGTCTCATCTTTATGGTCTGTTATGCTGGTAGCAAAATATTTTAAAACTTATTTTACTGGAATTTATCTTTTTGGAATTCGCATCTCTACTTAGTCGCAGCCTTTTTTCCTTAAAATGGGATTGAAAAGTTCTGTCCATTATTTTTTTTTTATCTTAGACCAGCACTCAGGAGATGACTCCTACACATGCGGTGCAGTGTGCTGGAACTAGAGGAAAGTGTTAGTACGAGTATTGATATGAGGTGAAGCTTCACTATTTTACAACACTGCTTTTTTTGCACGTTATTTGTTTTTACAGCAGTGCTGTAGCGTCTCTGATGTCAAGGACACGTATTAAATTTTGAAGCTTCGTTTTTAGTAGCCATTTTTAGTAATTATTTTACTTCGCTGGTGCTACACAATACCGACAAAGGAGGGCGTTCAGTGACCAGAAACCTTCCCACGACAACTGACACAAAACACACAAATGCACAACAGAAAAATGCGATATTGGTTTATGAGTCTGAAACTTGGGCTGAACTCAGAAAAAATTTTTCGTTTTGCAGTCAACGGGCAGACTAGTTCGACCATTGCCACCCTCAATATCAATAATTTAAGAAAATTCGAGGTCTTTTAAAAGGGCAAGTAAGTCGGTTTATTGGCGTAGACAAAATAATAAAAATATAATCCATAGTCGGCTAAATCAGAACTGTATGGCGAGCAACTTATGTCACCTCTTCTAGAGATAAATTAAATTTCATGAAGTCGTACACAGCTTTCGATATTTGTGTAATGATGATCTATGCCCTGGCGGGGTTCCTAATTGTTAGGTTAGCATCGTCGCAACGGATTTTTTTTATGTTTGCATGGACAATGCACGACCCGCCATCGAGACCCGCTTCATAGTTTCTCGACTGGCTTATTCTCTGCGTTCGGACAGCAAGTTAAAACATATATAAACTTTCTTTTAAGACACTCGTTCAAAGACCGAAAAAAAAACTAACTTTAAATAAATAATTATTTAAGAATCTAAGCAATTAATGTTTATAAAAATTGCGACACTGCCTTTATAAATCGAAAATAATTTTTATGAAGAAGGCAATGAAAAATTAAATGCTGGTTAAGGTTAAAATTAATAAAAGCTTTAACAAATTGTTTAAGTGCAAGAATTATGTCTAAATAATTTTTAGGGCTTTCAAGCTTTTTAAAAAGATCTGAAACTCCTAAATAAAATTTTAGGACTTTGAAATTAATAAAATTAAAATATTGCAGTAGTAAAACAATTTAAATAAATATTTTATTAATATTAAGAATAGAATTTAATTGAACTGTAGTTGCTACATATTAAAGAAATTTTGTCGTGTTCAAAAGTTCACAGTTAATTTATCACAACATTGTGAAGAAATTACATTCCTGATTTGAATAAGGGAAAAAGGAACAGTTAATCTCCAACACTAGTTGAGTATAATGCGCATTTTCTATGCCACTACGCATGTCTTCAGTACTCTTTGTGTCAACAGGGAGGTAGTGGTAAAGTCATCAATATCATCTATTTAACTCGTCAGAGCTTAGGAAAATGTGTACGAGAATAATCTTTACTGTCTACATACTATTAACAAAGCTGTCAGCTTTTTTGTTGTTTTTTTATGTTTCTAGTAAAGGTCACACTTCATACACTCCCAAAGAACGAAGCTTCTGTTTTCAGTACGAGTGAGAACGAAATTAATTTTTATACAACTTTTTAACTGTATTTCCTTTATTTAATTTTTTCCCTTATTCAAATGTAATTGAATGTAATTTCTTCTCAATATTGTGATAAATTAACTGTGAACTTGAACACGACAAAACTTCTTTAATATGTAAATATTTTAAGTTTATTCGTCTTTGAAAAAGGCCCGTAGATATAACAGTATTCTTTTGTCTATTCTTTTCATATTAATTGTGAAGCTTTGACACGGGCACACATCCTTCTAGTACCGCCGATTCCATAATAGAACCTTTAAGGTAAGCAATTTTAATACTTGCAAATTATTTTTAATATCTATGTATGTATATTAATCGAAATTTCATAATTCAATTTCCAGGGTCTCACCGATGATCAGGGAATTTGTACAGTCAATAGATGACAGGGAATGGCAAACGCAATTATTTGCGTTGCTGCAGAAACAGTCGTACAATCAAGTTGAAGTGGATCTCTTTGAATTAATGTGTAAAGTTTTAGATCAAAATCTATTTTCCCAAGTTGATTGGGCTCGCAATACTGTGTTCTTTAAGGATTTAAAGGTAAGTATCGTGTAAGAAAATTCCATAGCATTATTTGTTTCTTTTATTCTCAAAATCAATATTTTTCCATTAATCTTAAAAGCATACATATGCAACTGAAAGAAATGTTCACGTTTAGCTTATTGTATTATTTAACTTTTATTTTTTGCTACTCTTTGATTTGTTGTCCAATTTTCACAATATTTCTATACAGTCACAAAGCGAACAACAAAAACAAAACCTATTGCAGTAACAACAACTGCAATAAAAAAAAAAAAAAAAACGTAAATTATGTAAACTTATTTAGCACACTGTCTGCGTCATCGTCGCAATCAAAGCAACTAAGCAACTCACTTTAATCAATAATGGTATTCTAGTGCTTTTTTCCCACTGTTTGTGTATTTGTTTTTTAATGAAGTATTTGCATATATCGGTATCTCGTGTTGTACATAGTTCCGGGGCAATGCATTACATACGTAGAGGACATGCCCTCAGCATTGGTCCGATGCAAAGAAAAAAGTGCCCAAAATAAATGTATAAT
Source organism: Dexiosoma caninum (assembly GCA_963924685.1). Taxonomy (NCBI): domain Eukaryota; kingdom Metazoa; phylum Arthropoda; class Insecta; order Diptera; family Tachinidae; genus Dexiosoma; species Dexiosoma caninum. The sequence goes on from OZ004729.1 coordinate 63,369,044, forward strand.
GGTGTATTTAATTTAAACCAAAAATGCCTTGCACGTTAAGAGGCCTAGACACGTTAAAAATAATCGCTAAGCAGCATGGTTGATTTGTGAAATTTGGCACACGTACGCGTGCTTGATGTCGCTGCTTGATCGTGTCTATGCCTCTCCATTGTTCCGCTACACCATAGAACACTAAAAGAACATTATATTATAGCAAAAAATAATGTAAAATTGCTGGCAAATGCCGATAAAACAGTAAAAATTATATGACCTTATTATGAGTGTTGTTGTCATGATGTACACGGTAAAATGTGGCAACACGTGCCATATGTTTTATATTGGCTTGTCGTAAATACGACTATGAAAATAACACTCATAATAAGGCCCATAGAATCAGATCGTCATATGAGCGCTAGGAAGAGCGATTGGTGAAGAGTGTTTTGGAAGTACTTGAATAATGCTGGATACAAAAGCAAGTTCAATAATGCTGGACACAAAAGAAAGTTCCCAAACGAGTTAATCAAAAAAAATCTATGAACCTAATTTCCATCTACGAATCAATCGCTGCTGAACAAATGCAACGGGTTTTGAAGCGAAAGGTTACTACTGCTGATGACATTGTCAATGGAAAACGATCATCTTCGAAGCATGGTGAACCGGCAGGCTGTCAAGTCAGTAACGGCCAAATGCTTAGTCGAAATCTGTACTGCCAACATTAAAATAATTCGACGAATATAGCGGCACTATTAAATTGATTTTATTTGTTTCTATGCATATATAAATGAAATATTTTGAAATGAATTTTAAAACTTCAATTATTTATAACGCAGAAGTCCACGCACGAATAAGTGTCAAAATGAAGTTACTGCAGCAATTAACCGTCTAATAGAAAATGTTTTTATGTACAATCCTGCGGAAGAAGTGCTGTGTTATTGTGGGCACGTAAACAATTAGAATTCCCAACAAAATCGGCTCCATTCTATACCGTTCGCAAGGGCAGGACGTTTTTACAGAAATACATTCACACATTCACACACAAACGCTATTTCGCATCATTGAAAGTTTGAAATGGCTTTATGATGTCAGATGTTATAAATGTTTTTCTCACATTCCGATACGCAGCTGTGAGAGTACCGTTTTCATATGTTATTACCTGACTACAGTCGCCGAATAACTTTTTTCCTTAAACACACCGTTGACAACACTGCCACTTACTATTTTTAACAACTTTGCCTACATGTTTCTAATAATACAGGATGTAACAAAAGGAGCAATAAGGTTTAAATGGTTTTTAACTTTTTTATTTATGCGATTATTATAATTTTTTTTTTTAAAACAGTATATTATTGGGGAATTTTTTGCAATAAACTTTGAAAAATGATATCCTGTAAGTGATGTCCATTTACCGCTTCGCACATACGTGCTCTTTTTAGCATATTTTCCATAACTTTTCCCAAAATTTCGGGTGTAATGGCCATGGTTTCATTTCGAATGTTTCATAATTAATTCCCCAAGTCCTCTTCACAAACAAAAAAAAAATAATAATTAAAAAAGCTATAAAGAATTCAAACCATATACCTCCTTTAGTGCCACCCTGTACAAACAATAAATAGTTACTGCTTATTAGCAGCATTGCCTTCCATCTCCCCCCGGCAGACAATCTTTGTCGACATAATGCTAAACATTTATTTTGTATTTCTAAGCCGGCAGATTATCAATTATTGTTGACGTTTAATTTATTTACGTATTACTTTTTATTCTTTTTTATTTATTGAGTGTATTTTCGTACTAAAACTACAAGTTGCAATTATTTTTAGTTAAAATATTTTTCCTTTTGGTTCTGTTCGGTTGTGCTTTGGCTTTGATTTCATTTACTGACTGTTGGTTTGTACTTCGTTGTATTTCGCAAAGAGGTTCGTTAGGATTAGAAGTTTCGTTTCGGTTTGTTTATAATATTTGACCCACTTAGCAACCAAAGCTGAACCATATGGTAGCAACAGAGAGCACAGGTAAAACCACAGTTTTGATACACACATGCATATGTGTTACTGCCTCTCATACATTCGTATAGATGGATATATGTGTGGATATATGCATTCAAATATAGTGTGTATGGCAGTGATGCATTTGGAGTTTTTTTTTGCTGAATTGTCGATTTTAAAGGGCCAAAATAGAGCCAAGATTTTTTAAAATAGATTTGTTAAACAAAACAATGTTGTAAATAAAAGTTGTGTTTGAAAGAGGCAGAAAATTACATTCAAAAATGTACTTATTTGTTTAAAGTAGGAGTAATTATTGTCCTTTTATATTTTTGAAATTAAAAGTCAGATAGAAGAACTTTGTTGCGCACAGTATTATTTTTTTATGAAAAATCGTTTAAATTTATTTAATCTCATAAAAGTTTACTCATTATTATTACTTCCTTTAAAAGTTTTGTCTGCGTGCAATTTCGCAACGATTATTGTCGTTCTAATTGAGAAAATTTCTCGATTTTTGTTCCATTTGACAATTTTATGTTGTTTTGATTAGCACCGTCTTGAGAGAACAACATAAAAAATTTAAATAAATCTGGATTCTATTAAATTATTAATTAAGAAACACAACTTTACTGCGCAAAGATTTATTTGTTAAAAATGTAGTTTTCTGTGTGAAAAGGCCAAAAAATAATCCGCTTATCGTGTTTGGCGTAATCGTCTCGAAAACGCGGCGTATTTAAAAAATTTTATCCTAGGTGGCGAAAACGTGTTGTATATTGTATAAATGTATGTATGTACAACATATGCGGCTACAAATACTTCAGTAGTCGAAATACGTCTACGCCAAATGCGATTATAAGGGTGTTTATATAGTACTACAGGGCCATCATTTTTAAACTAGTATTTTTTAGAACAACATACAGTCTGCTAAACTTTTAATAAAAGCTTGTGTGCAGAAAATCCCAGGATCTGGGTCTACGCGTGTTCCGATCCCGCAACCTCCTAATTGATTTAAAATCCGTCATATACATACATATGCATGTATGTATGTACATATATTTCAATTGTGTTACGGATTTGGGTCCTTTACTCGATGAATATATCTAGTCTTAACCGCCAAAAACCAAATTTTAAACGGAAGGTTTTTTCTTTTACACACATGTGTACATACATAAGTACAACACTTGCGTGTCATAGATTTTATGAAAATTCATTCTATTTCATACCAATTTCTAAAATATTAAGTTTTCCAACCTTGGCTTAAAATAGTCTTGCTTTGGCTGATATTTAAATTTTCCGCTGCAGTCAGACATCTTGTAATGAAGCAGTCATGACTGTGTTAAAAAATATATTGAACGAATAGAAAACAAAAAATTTACACAAACTGTGACGCAACAAGCAGCTCTAAGTTTAAATCGGCTCAGTCAGTAACTGTCTTTGTTTTATTGTTGATGTTGTGTTAGTTATTTCGATTTTATTTTTTAGTTGTCTATGGCCGCTGTTTTAAATGTAAAATTGTTCCAAAATAGACTATGTTTAAAATGAGGCGACGCAAAAGAGATAACTGTTATTGTGAACTCTTAAATGGCCATAAATTACTCTTGATTTTTTTTAATAATATTTTATTGAAATAATTTCTGTCGAAATTGTAATGTAATATTTTAGCGATTCTTTTATTAATGTTTTTATTTATATTTATACATATGTACATACATTTTGAAGTTTTTTTTTTGCTGTTTTTGTTGCTGTTAATTTGATTTGATTGAGAAATGTTAAAATTGTAAGAATACAGTTAACGCAACCGATTCATTTTTGTTGTTTTTTTTTTTTATTTTTATTTTTATCTCTTGGAGCAGCACTCGGGGGATGCCCCTACACATGCAATACATTATGCTATTGGGTTTAAATACTACATTTCGTTGCTGCTAATGCCAATTCGTCAGTTGTCCTTCAACCTAATTTTTCAAATAACTTGGAATTATGTCATGTAAAAATTCCCAAATAATATTAGACAATTAGAAAAATCGTATTATATAAAACTGAATTCTTGGTTGCTGTTTTAAAAATATAAATACATACATACATGTTATAAGAACGGCCAAATAAATGGTAAAAACGAAATAACAACACCAAAGGCTGACTGAAGTAATGTAGCAAAATTCTCAATTTACGAAAAGTATGCATTGTTGCCGCCTTTACTATGTCGATAGTTTTTTTTTTATAAATCGTTAAAAAAAAACATGACGCATTCAATAATTAACAAGTTTTTTTTTTAATAAATTTTGCAAATAAAAATGAATTTTTTTACTTTTTTCAGCTGATAGAAATGATATTGTGACTAGAAAATTTTTGTAAAAAAAAAAAGTAATAACAATAGCGCTTTCGCTATCGACTGCACGTCATAATACCAAAAGAAAATTCTTTCCATAAACTCATTCGACCACAATCGAACAGCGTTCAGCGTGCCGACTGGCAACGCAACTCTGTTCCGCAGTTCTCCAAAAACGAAATGAAAACTGATTAATTTTTTTTAACCAAATAAAATGTGAACTTTTCTTTTTTATACCCTTTTAGGTCGATGACCAAATGAAACTTCTACAACATTCATGGTCCGACATGTTAGTGCTGGATCATTTACATCACCGCATACATAATGGCCTGCCCGACGAAACCCATCTGAACAATGGACAAATCTTCAATCTTTTAAGTTTAGGTCTACTGGGTGTGCCAGTCTTAGTCGACTATTTTAATGAGCTTCAAAGTAAGCTGCAAGACCTAAAATTTGATATGGGTGATTATGTGTGTATGAAGTTTTTAATTTTACTAAATCCAGGTAATGGCTAAAAGAAAACTCAATAAATTGGATAACAAATTGTAATTACAAACTTATTTTAATATGTTGCAGATGTACGAGGTATTGTCAATAAGAAAACTGTATTGCAGGGTCACGAAAATGTACAAGCTGCGTTGTTGGATTATACATTAACGTGTTATCCATCTGTGACGGTAAGTTTTTATGATGATACGAGCGATACTTAATGGCATACATAAATGCTAAACAGTGGTAGAATTGCAAACGTAACACATGGACTTAAAGTATCGAAAAAATTGTAGTAATAATCAAGAGACATCAAATCGTAGATGTTGAAAAAATTGTTTGGAAAAATAATATTTTCTGCAATTTTTGATACTAAAAAAAAAAAAAAAACAATTATTGAAATTAGAAAAATATATGTATTTTTTATTAAAAAAAAATGATTTAAAAATCTTGAAATCATTTTAATATTTATACGCGCGAATAGAAATTTTAAAACTAGCAAAGTTGTGCTCGTGAGCGCATTTTTGCCAACAATGATATATTACTTACATTTATTTCTTAATAATTTCTTTTATTTAACAACTATAACTCTAGGATAAATTCAGCAGGCTGTTAAGTATTCTGCCAGACATACATGCCATGGCAGCACGTGGTGAAGAACACTTATATTCAAAACATTGTGCCGGAAGTGCACCCACACAAACATTACTCATGGAAATGTTGCACGCAAAACGAAAGGTATAAAATATCTTCAAAAAAACGTGGTAACCCTAAATTAAGATTTTTTTTAAGGGGCGGGCTTAAAAATAAGTAGTAAAAAACACACCCATTTACAAGCAAACCACATTTACACAACTTACAGAAAAAATTATGTAACATTAGACAACAGAAATAAAAATTTCAAATTAAAAACTATTATTTTTAACTAAAAAAAATCGAAGCTTAAAAGAATATGAATGTTGAAAAATTAAAAAAATAAATTATATACATACATACATCCATACATACATATACATATATGTATGTATATATTTTCTGAACATTGAGAAATAGCCCTAAAACTAAGTAACAAAAATATACTTCTGGCTTTACCAAGACACCTTTTTTAAGGCATACTTTCATACTTTCAGGCATACAACAATTGACAAGAGACATTAAAAAACAAATTTTTAGAGTAAACTTGAAAAAATGTTTTTGTGGTTAATTATAAAAATTTAATTAATTATTGATGCATATATATCACTCTATATACATATATTTATATTTTCAATTTTGGGGATTCTCTATACAATATTTTTTTTTTAATTTTAATTAAAAAAAAAAATAAAACATATTTTGTGAAAAAGCTAAAAACTATTTGTTATTTTATGTAAATATAATTTTTAAACAGTAAAATAAAAAATCTTTATTAAAAAAAACATCACTAGTTAAGTAAACAAAATTAACTATAATTATAACTAAATATTAACTAATATTATGATTAAATTTAGATTTTAAATATTAATTAATTATTTACAATAAAAATTGTTGCTTGGTGTTTAACAAAAAAATATAAACTCTATATGTTAAAAAATTTTAAAACACAAGAAATAACAAATAATAAAAAATCAAACAGCAATTAATTGTTCTTGTTTAAAATTGTAAAAATTAAAAAAAAAAACAACTTTTAGGGATACAAGATTCTTTAAGAAAATTATAAAACAAATATATTTAAAAAATTAATAAAAAACGTACCTTAAATTATATTCAAAATATAAAAAAAAACTTGACTAATTGCTATTGTTAGTAATTAAAAAAAATCACAACAAAAAAAACTTCTGTTATTTCGTAATTATAAGTGGTTTAATTTGCTAAGCGGTTTTTTATTATGATTATTATTTTAAACGTTATATTGTAGATTTACTTCAATAAGTTTATTATTATTATTATTATTGTCACTCATTACCCTTTTTTGTTTGTTATATCAAATTTCTTTAAAGAAATTCGCAATTCCAATTATGTTAAAATTCGAATCATGCAGTAACTACTACCTTCATAGTTTAAAAAAATAAACTTAATATTCAAATTCATTTCATAGTTTTTAATTTAATATATTTTTTATTTCATGTATAAATAATTATTCTCCTTTATCCTTTACGCTTTAACGTTTTTTTTTGTATTTTTATTTTTACTCTCATCTGTTTTTATTATTTTTCTCTTTTATTATTAATTTCTTATCTATAATACCCTTTTCTTAATTTTTATCTGTAATTTTTATTTAATTGTGTAAAATATTAAAAAAAACAATTGTCAAACAAAAAAGGAGATACTAAAAAGTAATAAAAACAAAATTTGTAAAATCACATAAAATTCCTGCAGAAAATTTTAATTTATTTTTTTCTTTATGTTGGGTTTGTAAAAATATAATTTTTTTTCTTTCTCCTGTGTATTTGGTCTATTCTGAAAACCAGTAAAACTTTAAAAAAGTCGAACTTAGAAAATGCGGTTGGTAGCTGAGCGGTAGAATGTTGGTTTTGAAGTCGGAGTATCATCGGTTCGAATCAGCCGTCGGGCAAAAATTGATTTTTTTTTCTTCTCATGCCATGTCATGAAAAAACTGATGCCCAAACGGTTTGGTATAGTGGTTTGGTGGCTGATAAGTAGAGTGTTGGGTTTTGCAACCATGAGATGGCGGTTCGAATCTCACCTCAGTAAAGAAGATTTTTTTCTTATGTGACGAGTAAAGCTGATAGTAAAATGATATTTAAGAGATGTTGTTTTAAAAGCGACTGTTGGTTGGATGGTAGTGTGTTGAGCTCGAAAAACCATGGATCTTTGTTCAAGTCTTATTTTCAGGTAAATTTTAATAAATAAAAATAATTTTCAATTTGTGTTTCTTTTCTCCGATTTCTCTCTCTCTCTCTCTGCTACAATAAAATAGACTAGACATGAGTTTTTGAGCGCGCACGGCCGCAGAAAACATTCGATCGGCGTGGAGAAGAAACTTCGACAAGACTGAAAGAGCCGGCGAAAGACGGACGGAAATTGACTGTGACTGGTTGACGACGAGACGAGTTGGTCGTAGTCGTTGCGACGGTCGGTCGGCGTTAGTCATGATGCGTCTGAGGCCGCCCGCCGCAGTCGCACTCACGACAAAAAAAACGTTTTTTTTTTTAATTTTTTTAACATCGTGATCGTAGTACACGCCTTTCTAAACACGTTTATTATTACTATGGCACGCCTAGAAAGGCGTAGGCACAGAGAAATGTGTATTATGCATATTATTGGCACCAGAAATATTTGAAGGGATATTAGTTTTTATTACTGAACAATGGCCAAAAGTATCCTCGGAGCAGTCTCCCTACGTATATAATGCACTTATGGACCCAGAACTACTTGGGGAGGTAGTGTAGACATGTGGTATATGGTTTGAAGTGAGAAGGAAGGACGAGAGCTCTGCAGGAGTGCGGATTTTTACCATTTATAAACCAGAGGGTGCTGCTCGCATGAAATGCTAATAAAAAGGCCCCTTTTTCATGGAAACATTATTTCCATTGTGGGCTGTTGTTGCTGGTTGCGCTGAAAAATAACTAAATTACGAATCACCGACGCCGGGCCACTGAAATCAACAATAGCAACTTTTAAAAACACAAATTAATAAATAAATGAAAAACTATGGGGACGAACAGCGCGCTGATTCGAACCAACACTCTACCATTCAGCCACCAACCGCTTTACCTTTCATGCATTAATATAAACCTATGAAAAAAAAAGAAACGATCTTATAACCACTGCTGGGAAACATACTTTCAGGCGTTAATATGAAACAAGTCATTTTCAACTCTAAGAAGAGATTTCTACGATTGTTTTTGTTGCCACTAGCTAATTTATTAAAAAGAAAATTCACTACTGCATTTTCAACATTATGGGCACAATCACAATTTTTGGGCAAATAAATTGAATAAAAAGCAGTTTTGAAAGCATAAAGAGAACATTTTAAATGCATTCAAATTTTTAATTCTTTTTATTTATTTATCAACATGTGATGGATTAAGATATGTGGTATATGATGATCCTGCCAGTGCTAACGCGTTAATCGCTAGAAAATCCGCTTGCGTTCTTTGCACATTCGCCAAAAGTAACGTAACATAATCAAAAGTCATTAATTTAAAATTAGAAATCGTATCCATGATTTACAAACAGTTTCATCCAAATACACAGGACTTATAAGCGATTAACGGTAAATAAGATTAGATTCACGGTGTGTATTTATTGCAATTCCAGTTTGATTTCTTTCTTTTTTCGACCACATCAAATCTGATATTTCTGGAAAATAAAATAGAAAATTACGTTAATGGCTGAAAAGAACATTTTTCATTATTTCATTCACACATACTAATATTATAAAGAGGTAATGTTTGTATATTTCCGTAAATGGTAATCTTTGGAACTAAAATTCTTTCGGACAAATGTTGAATTAATCCTCCTAACACACAAGGGGTATATATTGTTCCCTTAAAGTGCTTAGGAGAGGATCCAGAGCCGGTAAAATATTTATTACCGTATTTAACGAAATTATGTTTGTGCAATTTTAAACTTAAAAAATAAATATACTTTTCAAATTAACAAAAATATAAATAGATCGCCATTTAGAAAGACACGTAAGTTAGGTAGTTTTTCAAAACTCGAACCAATAGGGGAGTTTACACGAAGCAGAAATGAATTCCCAAACTATCGCACAGATTTTGAGAATATTTTAAAGACAAATGAATCTGCATATAGAAAGATCCATCTTTTATTTTATTTATTTTTTTTTTCAAGTAAGGCCAAGTTCCGAGCTGTTATGAGCGCTCATGAGAAAACATAGGGTTCTGCATGAGAGTATCTAAAAACAACAGGTTTGGACCAAAAACTTAAATATTTTATGTTGAAGCCTAAAATATGTTTCAGCTACCCTTTTTTAATTATTTCTTATTTTTAAATTAATTTTTTTCTTAACTTCCTTCCCTTTTTCTTAATTGCTAACTAACTAGTTCAATATAAACATCATATTGTAAAATGGATTGTAATTACAAAGTATAAAAAATCGAGTACCTTATAGAGAAAAAAATAAAAAATTATTAGAATACTTGTTTATAAAACAAACAAAAATATTAAAACTATACTGTTTTATTTTTTAAAAATATTAATTGATTTATAGAAGTTTGATAAAACACATTTTATATGAAAATCTATTTTATATATTTTTTTTAATTAAAAATACGTTTTATGAGTAGGCCAACTTATATATAGTTTTACATTTACAAAAAAAAAAGAGAGTAACATTTGGATTTAAGCGATTTTAATAAACTGATTTAAATTCTTTTACGGACAAATCTACACAAGTGGAACCCAGGGTTGAACATGCACCCCTAATTGATATAATTAAATAACACAGCTGACATGGAAATGCAGTATTTATATCTGTGGACCTTTTATAAAATAACCTATGTAAGTCTAATTAAGAAAATTTTCCAGCTTTTTTATCCCAAAAGTAAACTAACGGTCTCATATATGTATGTCTAGTTACAGAAATACTATATATATAAAAGATTAGCTTATCTCGAATTTTAGGTGAATTGTGTTTGACGAAACAACTCATCATAAAGTCTTTTTTACTTTTTCCTAAAGTAAATTTGTTCAGCATTTCAAAAGTATTTTTGCTCTCTTGAAAAATTTTAAAATTATACTTAATACACTACTATTAAACCCATCTTTTACAAATTAACAAAACACTGTTTTACTCATTTTACAACCTGTCCCTTTCCTAGAGAGGGGTAACATACAATGCGTCTATTGTTGGGTACTTTTAATTAAAGTGGATTTATTGGAAATTATTTAAAAACAATACCCGACTTTAACACAGTAACTTCTTAAACACATCATAAACTTTAAAACAAATATGAACCCCTTATTAAGCAATCTCAATGATGTATAAATTTTATATTTAAATGATTAACAACTGTGAAGACTTTCTAAAAATATGTATTTGGAAATAAAATCAAATAAAGGCTTAATATATTTTTCGGTAAAAAATTAAAAAATTAGTCAGCATAAATTAAAAACTTCTTCCCGATAAACCAGCAAAAAAAGTTTCTGTCTCTGCACCTCATATAATTACTAATTCGAATATACTTTTTCTCATTACCCTTTCGAATATTCGAAGATCAGAAAATTATCAATGGAAGATAGGCAAAGTTATACGTTCATTATTCACAACTTACACAGCAAAATACATAACAGCCGTCTTTTCGTTTACAAGTATTTTACGAGTTTCTCACATTTTTTCGGTGATTCTTTTGTATGCCAATAAAGTTTGCATCATACAAATCAATGAAGGAAATGAAATAAAAATAAAATTGTATACTTCTAACACTCGTTACTCTATAAAAGACGTAATAGGTTAATATATAATTATTAAAAAGTTTCCGTTAAATCCCGCTCTTCTCTCTCTCCGTGTGACAAAGTTTAATTCCGTTCGGAAACGGAGTTCAATCCGCGTTCTGTTGCTTCAGAAAACGAAAAAAATTTTCGGAATGAAATCACTTTTAAATTATTGAAGGGAATGCACGGTTTCTTTGTCTTAAACTATTTAAAAGTACTTTTTATTGGAAAGTAATTATTTTTTTATTTCTATTTCACACGAAAGTTTATTTTCAACAAAATTTTGGTGTATCATTTAAAAAAACTTCTGCAAGAAAAGAAAATTATCGGAATTGATTTATGCTGCGTTGCCATATCTCTTTTTTTAAAGTAAAAGAAAACGTAAAAGATCAAAAGTAAATTCCAAAGTCCAATTTTAGTTCTTTTGCTGTTACATATTTTTTCTAATGAACTATTTTTAGTTTTGGTAATTGATTATGTTGCCACATTATGCTTGGCTACTTTATAATTTTGCCAAACGTTTTAACATTTTTCTTTCATTTTGTGAAACCAAAAACAAATTCGAACGTAACGGTAAATACGGAATTAAAACCATTCCGAACGGAATCTCTGACACGGCTGACTGTTTTCAACTACAAATTTTCATAAAGTCGAAAGCAAAAACTATTCACCGAATTCGTAAATATTTTTTCGATTCATGGACATTTATCTATTAAACACCTTATAAATATCCAAGTTAAGTAGAAACCGGTGAGAGGACAGGAAATATTTTGGCCCAGAGACAAGTATACAAGATTTTTGAACAAACTACAGTCGGACTTCTCTATAACGAATTTATCTCCATAAAGAATTATTTCTGAGGACACAGTATTTTGTTAAGATTTTCGTTATACAGAAGTTCGACTGTACTACATTACTAAAATAATAGCAAATTTTATGTATTTAATTATTTCCCTTTCAGTAGACCTTAATTCATAATCATAAATTTTATACATTTTTATTTTTATCTTTTTTCCAACTGATAAGCTGATTTAGCATCAGCGATATAATGTATGTATAGCTGCGGCAACAAAAAAAAATAGCACTGGAGTTAGCGTTTATCTTCATACATATCGCTCATGTACTCAAAGAACGTCATAACTCAAAAACACAATTTTTTTTTCAATAATCGAAAATAGTTCAGCATATACAGCTGTAAAGATACAATTTTACAGCAGTTTTACTTAATATTGTTAAGCAAAATTCCTGAAATATATACAACGTAAAGGATTGTTAGCATAATATGCCTTTAGTAAACCATTATTAACTGGACGAAATTTAACATTGGTTCGACCCTACTTTAAAGCTATGTTAAGATAAGATTTTTATTTGTTTTGTTTTGTTTGTTAAAAATTTTCTTTACAAAACAATATGTTAAGTAATAGATTATTTGTGAATAAATCACTATAATGGATGCTTTAATTTTAATAAGAGGAATTAGTAAGGGTCAGTGTTACATAATGAAGAATATATTGTATAGATTTCGGTTTTTCGATAGAAAATATTACGCCAATTGTCATGTTATTCTCTGACAATTCTTTTTTTCATAATTTTTCTTTTAACTTATTTATTTTATTAAAAGAATATAAATACAATAAATGGGTTGGAGATGTATTTACAATGAAAACAATGTATGCAAAAACATTATTTGAGTACCTAAAACTTGTGCAGCAGAAACAAATCGTGTTATTTCTTCACAATTTGTTTAATTTACTTTATTTTTATATAAAAAAAAACAAATTATAAAAAATTGCGCAAGAAGTGTATTATTTTATCTTAAAATAATATTCATTTACATGCACCGCGAAACATGAAATAAATAGGGCAGTGCCATCAAGGACGAATTTAGATTTTTTTTAATGAATGTGGCTGATAGTCTTTTATCTCGTGTAGAACTTCTAAACTTAACATGTGATTGCAGAATATTTTTATGTTATTTCACCATTGAGCGTACTTAAATATGTATTTATGTATGTATGTATGTAAATTGAAAAGTTGAAGAATGTTTTTAACAAAAGTAGATTTTTTGAGTTATGACGTTGTATGAGTAACTGAGCGATATGCACATATTTACATACTTCCACTTAGTTAATTAGTTGTTGACACATGCAAGCAATTCCTAGCAAAGTCATTTTGCAAACTTCTTGCTCCCTTTTATTATACAAAGAATGTTTTTGTGATCTTAATGTGATTATTAGTGAACTTTGAGATTGGAAAGTTTATACTCATTTTCAGAATTTTTCTACAGGATTAAAATTAATCATATTTTAAAATGTTCGCTGAAATATAATTTTTTATCTAAAAACACAATTTTTGTGTTCGTCAGAAAGTGACACTCGACATTTAGCACTAGTTCATAATGAGGTTTTTATATCTCTCCCCCACACACACTTTTACGTACCACAAATTGTTGAACACCCTTTATATAGTCTAGGTATATCATATGCATAGATATGTATTTATGTAAATTACATTATATAAAATAAATTTAAATAAAAATTAAATATTTGTAAGTATTAAAAATGTTAAATATATATTGTATGTACTATATTTAATTCTTGACGAAGAAAGAAAAAAACAAAAACAAAAAGTGTATAACCTGTTGACAGAAATTGAAAAGTGATTTTTTGCAAGTGATAAGTATAGTGATGATGATATAAGAAAAAATAAAACAAACCAAACCACAGTTATTTAAATAAAATTTAAAATTAGTAATAAAATGTAAAAATATGATTAGTAAATAAATATTTATAATTATAAATAAAACCGAACAAAAACAAGGAAAGGAAGCTTAAAGTACAGAAAACAACAAACAAAAATGAAAACTTAGTTTTTACTCTACAAAAAATATTTATTTTAAATTGTGAGTGTTTATTTTGGAAATTCTAATTTTTTCCTCCCATATGTATGTGTTGTTTTGTAATAGTATGTATTAAAATTAATTAATTACTGAAATATTATAAAAGAAATGTTTAACGTATAAAAAATTTAATAAAAATGTTATTTCATTTAAAATTTTATTTTTTCATCTCAAAATCTACTGTTTCAAAAACATTTTGTAATAATTATGAAAACAAAAACCAAAACTCATTTTGATTAAGAAAAAAATATATAAAATCAAAATAACAAAAAAATAATGATATTTTATTTGGAAGTGTCGTGCTTACTTGAAGCGAAAACTATTGGTAAAAAAAAAAATAAAAAACCTTAGTTACATTCCAAACAAAAAACAATTTTAAAATTCAAGAAGATTGAAATCAATCTATATTTGTATTGCTGAATCTTGAGATTTATATATTTTAGTTTTGTCCTTTTGATGCAGTTTTGATTTAACTTAACAATCCTAAAATATATAAATTTAAAATGTTGTTTTTGTATTGAATGTAATAAAGCGAGCGCACGATATCGTGTGATATAGTGGAACAGGGTATTAATGTTGAGATTGTTTTTGTTAATTTATTTGAGTATGTTATGTTTGTTATTAATCATTATTACCACTAAAATGGCAAGAAAAACTACTAATAGAAACCTTAGATTGAACAATTAGATATTTTTTAATAAAAGTTTTCGATTAATTTTAGAATTTAAAAGGCATTAAGTTTGAACACCATTTGTGTTACAAAATCCAATTAAATACATATAAAGGTACGTACAAAAAACAGTAGAATTTTGGACAGTAAAATATTTAAAGGTTTTATACAAATTATACTCGTATCTGACAACTACAGGTATAATTTATACCGTTTCAACTCTCTTCTTCACAGTACTAGAGAAAATGTATAATTGAAATATGTTAAATTGGATAATGTTGGGGAGCCATTAATTAATAAACTCCATTGAATTCGTACAGAATAATATTGCCAGTCCTACAAGCACTGAATTTTAAAATTATACAAGTTAAAGAAAATTACTCAATATACGAGGGCCGATCAATAAGTCAGTGACTTTTCGGACTGAAAATGCAACACTCTTTCCATCAAATACCACCTGTTAATAGATTACTGTCAAATTTTGAACAAGTGTCGTCATTTACTTTGCGTTTAACAGCTGTTCAAAACATACAACCTCGTGTATTTTTCTAAAAATGGAAAAAAGTGAATTTCGAGTGCTCATTAAACATTATTTTTTGCGAAAAAAAAACCGTCAATCAAACCAAGGAAAAGCTCGATAAATACTATGGGAACTATCAATAGTAAAAAAGTGGTTTACTGACTTTCGTTGTGGTCCAACAAGCACAAATGACGCTGAACGTTCTGGACGGCCAATTGAGGTCAGTACATACGAAAATGTCGAAAAAATCCACGATATGGTGTTGGCCGTTCGAAGAGTAATAGTGCGTGAGATTGTTGATGACATACGCATTTCATATGGCAGTGTGGTTTCGATTTTAAATGAACAGCTGGGTTTAAGAAAGTTGTCTGCAAGATTGATGCCGCGTTTGCTCTCAATTGACCATAAACGTAAACGTGTGACAACTTCAAAGGATTGTTTGGAGTTGTTTAACCGCAATCCGAATGAGTTTTTGCGGCGTTTTGTAACTGTGGATCCATTACTGTACACCGGAGACCAAGCAATAGTCTAAACAATGGGTTTCTCCGGGTGAACTTGCTCCGAAGAAGGCCAAGGTAAGTTTGCCGGCCAATAAGGTATTGGCAACAGTTTTTTGGGATGCACACGGGATAATCTACATCGATTACCTTCAAAAGGGAAAAACAATAAACGGCGAATATTATGCCAACTTATTAGACCGATTTAATGAGGATTTAAAAAGAAAACGACCCCATATGGCCAAGAAAAAAGTTCTTTTTCATCAAGATAATGCACGGGTGCATACGTGTGCAGTCTTAATGGCAAAACTCTATGAATTGGGCTACGAATTGGTACCTCTTCCGCCATATTCTCCGGATTTAGCCCCTAGTGACTACTTCCTATTTCCAAACCTAAAGAAATGGCTCGCTGGAAAGAGATTTAGCTCCAACGATGAAAACAAATGCCCATTTTAAGAACCTCACAAAATCCTATTTTTTGAAAGGGATACAAAAAACTGGAGAAACTAAGTGGAGAGACTAAGTGTATTGAGTTAAAAGGAGATTATATTGAAAAATTAATTTTTGTTTTGCAAAAAAAACTGTCACGGACTTATTGATCCGCCCTCGAATATGTATGTATATAAAAAATTACATTGGAATACAAATTTATCATTTTTTACTCCGTTGTTCCGTTTATATGATCGCCTAGCTTGCAAATGAAAGTGAAAAATGTTGAAGTACAAATTTGGCAAATTAGTTTTATATTAAATTATCTTCAAAAACATAATTTTCAATGTTTTCATAAAACTTGTACTACATAATTGGATAATTCCACTCGAAATGGCAATACTAACAGTTCCAGTACAATCAGTGATGTTAGCCGCACAGCTTTAAGTATTTTGTTTTTGAAAGTGTTTCGAAATATTCAGTTGAATTTGGTGAATACGAATATTATGAAATGGGCGAATATTCGGTGATACGAATACAAATAATCGTAACATCACTAGTACATTGAAGAAGAAATCGTGGACAGAAAGTACTCTCTGGCAATTCCATTCGCCGTTTAAGCTATGTTCATATTATGTATATGTATTTGTCAATTGAATTCCAGTTTTCTATACACATGTCATTTCATATGCACATGAAAATCTACGTTTTACATAAGGCTTATATTTTTGGTATTCATATATTTTTTTTTTTTGCAATTTTTTTATAAAGCGAAATAATACTCAGGCAATACAACTTGAAATCTTGATTTGTCTCTTGGAAAAAGAACTCGCTGTTAATGAAACATATAATGTGGTCTATACACAGAGAAATACTCGTTCTATTGTTTAGAGGGGTTCAGACTGTACAAATGTACTTTGAGAAAAAGTGACATTGAAAAGTACATATTATGTGAACACAGCTTACTATAGACATTTTTTGAGCACAGTACAAGGGAAATCGTGCGAGACTCTTTTATAAACTGGTAGAAGCGGTCAGATAACGCGTATTGCCAAGAACACTGATGAGTAATTTGGCGTCAGTGGAACCAGTTGTTGTTCGCTTGCAAGACAGCCAAACGAGCATATACCATAATTTACATCACTGTAAAATTTGTAATTTTTGTGCATAACCAAATATTTCCGAAATAATGGTAAATATTGTTAGTTAGCTTTATGAACAGCTTCAGTATCATTGCAAAATCAAAACTTAGTAGTGAACGAATTTCGGAAAAATAAAATGTAATTACCGATCGATCGGAAGTATTATTACCAAGCACAGTTTTCCTTCAAATTGGCAGCGGATATGTGTAGTACAGTAGTAATAGAAAAGAAAACGTTAACTTCACTGTCCATAATAATAGTGGGAGAAAACAGAGAAAGCGAGCGAGAGAGAGAGAGAGAGCCAATACAATCAATTTATAACTACTGAAATTCAATGCGGATTACACATAAAATCGTTAGCTGATAGTCAATTTAGTGTAGTCGTAAACTTTCAGTTTCCGTGCAATCGTGTTGAAATTTTTTACAAAAGGAATATTTAAGAAGCGATCGCTTTAATTAGCAGTCGCTTAAAAAAATTAAAGAAACTGCAAAAACTAACAAAGATATTATATACTAAGAAAAATCTTTATCAAAAGATTATATTTCAGAAGTTATTTTGATAATTAAAAAAAAAAAATGCAAGAAATCATATTTTTGATCTGTGTAATAGTGTGCGGTGTGTGCTATTATCTATATAAGTCCACTCAAAGGCCAACAAAATATCCACCAGGTGAGGTGAAAAATTTTTTAATTTATGTCAATTACAATAAAATATACATATATTTTTTAAAACAATCGAAAATATCACTGATATATTTCTACCAAAATCCATACATACACAATTGCACATACTTATATAAATGCATGTCAACTTGTTTGACTGATGCGTGTATTTCTAATTCAATATCTTGTTTAAATTTATACGCAAATTTCTGATTGATTTGACTGACATTCGTCATGAACAATTGAACACACATTTCCTTCGTTAAGCATAAATTGAACACGATGCCTATGTAAGTTACATATGTATGTATGTATGTGCCTAATAAAAATGAATTAACACTATATGTTAATACGATACCTTTTTAAGAATTTACGACATGTGTTCTCTCAATGGGAAAGGCAAGCAGGCGTATTTGACAGCATTTCTAAACGTTATGTAATTTGTAAAATAGTGACGTTAATTAAAATGATTGTGAAGAATTCAATAGTAGCGCGAAAATCAATTTATAAATGAAATGCGCATATAGACCCGCTAAACCATATAACAGACATAGATAAATAATCGTATTTAATGTTGACTAACGTTGAATAAATGGAAGAATAGTTACATATTTATTTTATTATTTAACAAATTGGAAACTACTAAGTCGATCAAGTTCAAAGCCTAATCACCTCACCTAAAAAACCTCACCTGAAATTAGGTGATTCGTTCGAGAGATATCGTTGACGAAAAATTTAAAAAAGTTCTTTTTTCAAATCAATTTTATATATTCAATGATTTTTATAGACTAAAAAAATTTATCAAATCCTCACATTTGACCAAAATCGGTAAAATCGATGTCGAAAATATTCGACAAAAGTGTTTGTGTTTAAATGCTCCCTAGTTTCTTGTCAAATCGATTTTCAATACGCATTAATTTTTCTGGATTTAAAAAATGTATCGAATATTGCACATTTGATTTGAAGCGGGAAGTTTCAAGGATGCCCAGCAAGGCCAACCGGTTCCCATATATTTTTTTAAATATTTATTTGTGTCATTTATGAATACATACATACATAAGATTTCTATTTATTTTTGCTGTTTCTTTTTCTTGCAATACAGGCCCCGATTTTGTACCCTGGATTGGTAATACCATAAAATTGCGCTTAGAAGCTGCAGGTTCTGGTGGACAGCATAAAGCTTTCGAGAAATGGTCTGAATATTACAATTCAAAAATATTAGGACTTAAGCTTGGACGTGATTTAGTAGTTGTGGTATCATCATATGCCCTGGTCAAGGAGTTATATTTGCAAGAAGTATTCGAGGGAAGACCCGATACATTCTTTATGAGACTTCGAACTATGGGCACGCGCAAAGGCATCACCTGTACTGATGGTAAACTCTGGTATGAGCACCGTAATTTCTCAATGAAACAATTGCGTCATGTCGGCTATGGACGTTCGCAAATGGAACAGCATATTGAAAAGGAAACCGATAGTTTAATACAATTCATAATGGACTTGAAGGGACAACCTGAGTGGCCGGGTACATTTTTAGCACAAAGTGTTATAAATGTCTTATGGTCGATGACAGCCGGTAAACGTTTCGAACGGAATGATAAATGTTTAGTTAAACTTTTGGACTTAATGGGTCGCAGATCAAAAGCTTTTGATATGTCAGGAGGTGTTTTAACACAATATCCCTGGTTGAGGTTTGTGGCTCCGGAGAAAACGGGTTATAATTTGATATGCCAGCTGAACAATGAACTGCATCATTTCTTTTTGGAAACCATAAATGAACACAAGGCCACTTTGAAAAGGGAAAATGCTGAAGACGATTTCATTTATGCCTATTTAAATGAAATGCAACAGGAAACCAATTATAATAATGAAAATTCCACATTTAATGAGACACAGCTTACCATGACCATATTGGATTTCTTTATAGCAGGTTCACAAACAACCAGCACCACTATTGATTTGGCTTTAATGACGCTGGCCGTGCGCTCTGATATTCAGAGACTTATAAGCGATGAAATATTCCATAATAGAAACAATAAAAACTTTCCTCATTTAAGCTCTAAGGTATTATATCCTTACTTGGAGGCATTCTTAATGGAAGTACAACGATTTTATAGCATAATACCAATAGCAGGACCCAGAAGAGCTTTATGGGACACTACGTTAGGAGGCTACGATATACCAAAAAATACTACAATACTTATAGGTTTATATTCGGTTTTAATGGACGCCGAACACTGGAAAGACCCTAAGAACTTTCGACCTGAGCGTTTCTTAGATTCAGAGGGTAAACTAAGTAAGGATGAGTACTTTATACCTTTCGGGCTTGGCCGCAGACGATGTTTAGGTGATGCTTTGGCTAGAGCTTGTATTTTTTCTTTTTTGAATAAAATTTGCCAAAATTTTCAATTAATTACAAGTGATAAATACGAAGATAAACCATCTCAAAATTTATTGCCAGGCATCACATTATCTCCGAAACCTTATAAAATTAAATTTATCAAAAAAAAGCATTTGTGAAGTGCATAATTGTTACTGCTGTATTATGGAAGGCAATTGTTAAGAAATTGTAAATACATAGTACATACATACATACGTTATAATTAATATATAATAATTAAGGCTAATTCAATTTGTTTGTTAAGGATGTTAATAAAAGATTAAAGAAAAATAATTTCAGTAATTGAAACTTTTAATTTAAAAAAATTAAATTTTTGAGTTAATAATGACGAAAAAGTTGTGATATCGGATTAAAAATTCATACAAATAGTTTTACACTTATCTCATGGACGAATATAATATGTTTTATTCGTCATACTTGTATTAAAAATAGCTTTTTTGTCTTACGATGTTTATTTAGTAAACGAGTGTATGTATTAATAGAAAATTATGTTATTCAACTGTTTAATAAATCCTTTATTAGAATTTCATACGTATTTTCGTATTAACATCGACTGAAGTTATTCTACCATTTATGTTGTTGTAATTACATTTACTCCAATTGTCAACGTTGCCGTCAACATTAAATCGTAGGAGCCGCTGTTTTTTTTTCTTGGTCTTGGACCGGCACTCAGGGGATGACCCCTACACATGCGATGCATTGTGCTGGAACTAGGAAATTAGGTTATGGGAAGGAGGATAGAGGGAGTAGTGTTTATTGACATTTGATTTAAATCTTCCCAAGCTAAAAGTGATAGGAAACACCTCTGCGGGTAGTCTATTCCACATACGTGCCGTTCGGCCAAAAAACGAATTTTCCCTGTAATGGATTAGTGCGATTCGCCGTCAAATCGACCACAAATGGATGCGCTCTTAATGATGATCCCGTCGTGCGCGCGAATGACCGGGTTTCGGGAACAAGTTACCTGATTTCATTAGAACACCTCCCATTATAGTATCGATAGAACAACGAAACGCACCCCACGTTGCGACGATGCTCAAGAGAGTCAATAGAGTTGGCTACCCTACTGTCTCCTATGAGTTTCTTCGCCCTTTCTTGTACACGGTAGAGTAACTTCAAAATAGTCTTTGAAGCACCGACCCATACATTAGAGTTGTATTCCATTTTCTGTCGGATGTAGACGGTATAAATAGTAAGGAGATCAGATGGGGTGAAGTATGTCTTACACCGCCTTAAAAAGCCTAGGCACTTGAATGCTTCCTTTGAGACCTGAAAAATGTGCTCAGTCCATCGGACATCACACTGAATTTTCATGCCAAGAACATCAAGAGCTTCTGATTCCTCAATGTTTGTGCCACCCATTATTACAGATGAGGCAGTGTGATCGTGCATACGGCGATGGGTTAGCATGAAGCAACGCGTCGCCGCGATCATAGTTGATGTCGGCCTATCAAATGAATATGAATGGCAGATACTGCTGTCATCTGCGAAAGAGTGGATAGGGTTGGAAGTATGACATAGGAGGTCATTAAGAAAAATAAGAAATAGGGTAGGAGAAAGAATGAAGCCTTGTGGTACCCCTGAATTGATCTTGAACTCGTTAGATGAGATCCCGTCTATAACAACTCTTATAGCGCTATCCCTGAGAAAGCTCGATATAAATCGAGGGAAGATATCGCCGACACCAAAAGCAATAAGTTTGGACAAGAGTGCTCCATGCCACACTCTGTCAAATGCTTTTGAAATATATAGAGCCACTACCTTACTTTCGCCAAAATGGTGGATGGATCGACACAATTTTTCCGAGAGGAAGGCTAATAAATCTCCCGTGGAACGTCCTCCACGGAAGCCATTGTGCCGGTCGTTAAGTAAGCTATTGCACTCCAGATATTTCATAAGATGGAAATTTAGCATACTCTCCATTACTTTAGAAATGGTAGAGCATATTGCGATTGGGCGATAATTTTCAGGGTTGCTTGCCTCTCCCTTCTTGGGGATCGGCGTAACATTTGCAACTTTCCAGCACGACTGAAATTCGCCAGCATGATATAGAGTGCTGAAAAGGATTGCCAGAGGACGCGATAACGTCGAAGAGCACTGCTTCAAGACCAGTGGCGGAATTACATCCGTGCCAGGAGACTTATTTATGTTAAGGTCCGATAAAACCCTGTTAACTCGACATGCACCAGTTTTTATATTAAAATTTAATTCGTATTTAAAAAATTCAACTTTTATGCTAAATAGCAATTAAGTTTGGAACCAAAAGCTACCGTATATCGATTTGAGAGACGCAAAGGTTTGTTGTCGACTTCTATGTTGACAACTACAATTAAAGTCAATACGTATGTTCTGCGCCGTCATTGTTATGCATGTAAAAAATATATCTACCTCAAAAATTTAAGAAACTACATATATTTTTTTATTAACAAGAACATGTGTGTTGGTGAGTTCTGAAATTTTAAATTTCTGGAAAAGAAAATTCTAAATTTTTATATACTCTGGGATAATCTTCTAAATCACATCTAGAATTATTTCAATTCCAAAAATTTTAAATCTTTAATGTTACTTAACTAGCCACAATATTTGGTGTTGCCTCTAACGTTTTGTATTCATTCAACTGTTTTCTTATTCTTTGTTTTTCAGAAATAATATTGAAAAATAAAACAATAAACTGTACTTACCAAAATTATTCGTAATGATTATTGTACACTGGAACAAGATGCAGTGATGGTTTAAATTCCAATACGATGTTGCTATGAAAGTATTCGAAAATATGTCTTTATCCAGATAAATGATTACATTACGATGACAATGCCTTAAATTATTTCTGAAAATATAAAATGGAAGTTCTGAAATTCAATTGTAAAGTTTTGTAGACTAATTTGCATTTTTGTGCACAATTCGGTAATTCTCAAGAGAAAAATACAATAAAATAATTTTTCACTTAAGAGTGAAAGGAGAAATTATGCCTTGTGATGGAAGTAGGAAACTAATATTTAATTAATATCAAAGCTTTAAACAAGTGATTCCCAGTTCAATTTTCCCAAAATAATAATTATTTTAAATTAAATTAAAATTTATTTTATAAAATAAATTAAATATTAATTACACTAATATATGTAATATTTATTTTTATTCGATATTTCACTACTCCTTTGTGTAGCTTCTTCAGGAAAATTAAAAAAAAAACATTTTTTCATTATAAACAAAATCAATTTTCATGAAGAAGCTATACAAAGTAGCACCGAAATATCGAATAAAAATAAATATTACATAAATCAAAAGGACCTGCAGATTAAATAATTAGTGTAATTAATATAAAAGGAGATCAAAAAAACCAGAAGAATTATAAATTCAATATAAAATAAATTATATGAATGTTTTGTAATTGATATTAATTACATCACTTTTGAGATTTTCCAGTGAATAAAAAATTAATTCATTCAAATGTGAATTCTATTCATTTGTTTGGTGAACTAACGTTAATTCGTGATGAATTAAATAATTTATACAATACATTACACCTGATCGAAGTTTTTTAGTTACTAGAAAAATTCTTTTTTTTACGCTTCAAAAAACATTCACCCTTATTCTGTGGTTCGATCGAATCGAATTTTTCTCCGTTTACCAACTTTGGTATTCTGCGTTCCGTTTCTTTTCGATTGTATGTATTCTGCATTATAATCGTAACTACGTTCTTGTAATTTCTAACGGAAAGTTATTTGATTTCTGTTTGCGTTCAAAAATGTAAGTATGAAATGTACAAAAATCTTCTCTTCTTCTTTTTCTTTCAGTTAAGTTTTTTTTACAGAATAACTTTTTTCTATCCGTGCATAACTGAATGCGGGAACGTAATCCAAACACAGAGTAAGGGTGATTATTTCGTCCACAGATATTTATATGTATCATGTATTTTCTTAGGGATTAAAAAATAATAATATTCTTGATTACACACCTTACCACTTATAAAAATACCGAATTCTTCGCCATTATATATTCAATTTCAGTAGTCCAAGGATTTTTAAATGCACGCCATTCACTTTGCAACTGTATGAAACTATTGTCCTTGCAACGAAATCTATAAACTTGGGTAGTAACTTTTTCCGCCACCTGTAAAACCATTTTATGGGATTCAGCCAAAGCGGGTATGTCTTCGGGATGGAAATATTCGTAAAAACTACTGCCTAATATTTCTTGGGGTAAGAATCCCACCGCCAAGGTAGCTCTGAAAAAAACACATTTTGAAATTAAATTGCAACATTTGCAATAATTTGGTTACACCAACCTCTGATCGATAAATAAAAATTTTCCATCCACCGAGTGCCGGGATAGAAAATTGACGTGCCTGACGTTTGGATGATTATCCAAAGATGAAGACGTTTGATTCTCCACGACATTAGAGGGTATACGACCAATAGCCACTAAGCAGGACAGATTTGTTATTTGATCGTCACTGTCGGCATCTTGATTTTCTTCTTTTATAGGTGCCCATGATTTCAAATAGCCGGTGCACTGTATAACGCGATATTTCTCATCCATGCTTAATTTTGATTTACGTTTTGTAGAACTACGTGAACTTGAAGACGTATCAGATTCTTCTTTAATTTGAGTGTTAGTGGCGGCTTTTAGTTTCATGCGGCAGAAGAATGATCTTCTGGCGCCGGGGCATAGGCGACATAGACTTTGCGGTATATCCGTCTTAACAGGAAGCATTGCTATAGATTTTTAATACATTAATAGAACAAACGACTTTACTTTATAACAAAAATTCATCCATACTCACTTTTGGCGTCTATTAATCTTTCTCTTGGGCAAGGATCCAATGAGGACAGCTGTTCTTTAACTTTGGCCACATCTTTTGGATGTAAAACATCAAACCAACTCTGACCCAGAAGATCTGTTTGTGTATAATTTAAAACATTCGACACCGATTCTGAGACATATAATATACGTCCCCTATCACAGCCAACTACAAAAAGAAATCCTTCTGCAGCTTGCAGAATCAACATTTTCAATTCTTGATCCGATAAAAATGTTGGCTTACAATCTCCGCCACTGTAAGCATGTACCGCACCACGTATACTGCGCAGATGTTGTACTGCCATGCGCAAAACTGTCAGTTTGTCTAGCTTACGATGCATTGCGTAACACATTGGAATCATAGAGGACAATTCATTAATATAGGTATTCATTTTGTCCCGCCGTCGTTTTTCAATTTCACTGTGATTTTGCCTGGTAAATAAAAATAAAATAATTTTCAGGTCAGAAAAAAGTATATATGTATTTTACATAAGGATTATTTCCATACATTTATTGACTTTTATGTAAATAATTTTTATTTATTAATTTATTTAGTCGACCGCTTCTGGGTCATATATGTAGGGCTTATAGTAGTACCAAAAATATAATGTACAAGTTATAAACAAATTCTTTTGTTTAGTTTGTAAAATTTAGACGTTTTTTTTAATAATTTAATGTCATAATTTATTATGTTTTCAAATACATACTAAGAAATAAAATTAAACAATCTAAAATCTATATATATAAAACAGGATGTGTGTATGTATGTAACGTATGGACTCGAAAACGGCTGCCCCGGTTTTGATGAAATTTTCAGGGAATCTTCAGAATATTCAGGCGGATGACACTGTGGTCTGATTTTTGATTTTCGGTCTGCGGGCGGAGGGGCGTGTCAAAATCCAATTTTCATATTGCACCACCAATGACATATACATATATTTATTTTGTTTGCTTTTTTTTATTTTAAATAAATAAATCGTGTGGTAATACAACACTAATGTTTGCTTAGGGCCAGCAACGCGGACCGGGTCAGCTAGTTTTGTATAAAAAAGGATAAATCTAACCTGGACTCAGATAATTCTTCAGATACATGTACATTGTACATTATTTTTTATGCATGCATATTTTCCAACACACCACTCATTTGCTTAAAACGCATGAAACTTTCTTTTATAAAATTATTTTTAATTTGAATCTCAATTTCATCGCACTGGGCCGAGACTCAACTGATTTGATCAACTGCTGAAGAAAAACTAAATTTGGCAACAATCAGTACGAAATCGATTATAAGGTGCATAATCGTAGAGCTGCTGTTCACCTATTCTTTTAGTTTTACTTCTACAGTTGGACAAGTCGGTCGCGTGACAGTCGAGTGCAATGAAATTTATTTTAGAAGTGAATATAATTTATGAAATGAAATTTTCACGTTTTAATGGCAAAATAGTGTGTTGAAAAATATGTATGTATGCATAAAAAATTATGTGTATAAAAAAGGCTTGGAAAAATATGTGCATATCAAATCAAATATTGGAATTACAACTCTATATTTTCAGAAGGAATGTTTGTGTCAAGTTAAGATTATTTTATACGAAAATATTAGATTGTTTAAACTTAAAGCATCGTTACCAAGTTTAATTATGTATTGAAAAATACAATAGTTATCCCTTCATATTCTCCTAAGAATTAATTTTGTCAGTCGGTGGATGCTTCTAATTAGAATATTTGGCTTTAAATCCAGATATAGATATGTAAAAATTATTTAAAAATTTTAGACTCTTTAAGTGCCAACACACTTTTGACATAATGATACGAAAGTGCAATAGGTACGCGTGCAGTTAATCAAACAAAAATATAATTACATATATAACGAACACCGGTTTCGATAACTGCACTTTCTCTGCAAAGCCGGACTTCGACCGGTCGCAAGGATTTTCTCTTCCGTGCATAACCAACACCGACTTTAATACAGTTTTTAGCATAACTGATTTGTATTTAACAGTCATCTGTATAAAATAAAATATGTTTATAAAAAAGAAATAAACATATCTATATCCCAGAAATCCCGTCGAATTCCTCATCGCCAATTAATAACACAGGTAAAACTCAAATAAAAATTATAATTGAACTCAATCTATTAGTATATGTATATCTAAATGGTGCCCATGTTTGAAAAGTTTGAGTTTCCTCTTAAAAGTTGAAACGGTCATAGAACCGATACGTAAACTTTTTAGCGTAGCATAATGAAGAAAAAATTAATTTGCTGTAATTTCCTAACAACCTTTTCTATTAAGATAAAACTTTTTAAATAAATTTATAAAAATCTTTTCAAATATTTTCAAAAGATTGCATTTTTTTAGAAATTTTTTCAGTAAAGTACAATTGCTCACAAGAAGTAATTTTTAATTAATTAATTGCAAACATTAGGAAGCCTTCGCCAGTATATTTTCTTACAGTAATGCACTAATTTTTTAAAGTACATTATTTGTGTTTCTTTATGAAACATTTTCTGAATGTATGTAACTTTAGGTACAACACAGTATAAATTTTTTACTCACTTTCGGTTTTCATCTGAAGTCCTGGCCAATTTTTCTTCATCATATGTTTCATCTTCCAATTCCTCCAACGTGTCACTAGACGAGTAAAAAGTATACATCATTATTCTTCAATTCAAAATATTTAGAATTCAGATATTTCGGTAAGCATCCATACGAAAAGTTGATGAAAAATAAAATTTTCTTTTTGTCGACGTATGAAGTTGAAGATGTGTACAATTTTCTTGCGTTAAAAAGAAAATGAACATTAACATGGAAGTCCAAACTTACCAAAATTCCATAGATACTATTTAACTGATTAGCAGCTTAATCTCATCGACAAAAAATAAATTTTTCTGAATTTTTCTTAAAAATTTTCTATCGTACTTGTAGATTGTTGTTCTTGTTTTTATTTTCTTTCCGAATTTCTTTGTTCGCATTTCAATTTTTTTCCAAATTGAAAGTTCGATTACGTTTTTGCTGGCTGTCAATTCGTCTTTAACCAGGTGGTGTCAAATGGAGTTGTTGTACTACATCACTTGTTTTTTGTTCCCAATATATCAAACACACTAGTGCAAATATTACAAAAACAATGTGTTTGTGATGTTTGTTGCACAAACGTTGGTACAGCAACAAATTGCCACCTGCATTAACAACCCACCACGTTTGATACACCTTGTTGTCTATCTAATCGTTTGTTCGAAGCATAGGCTAAGGAATAGGAATCTGTGGTTCGAAGTTCTCAAGTAGTTCACTTTATTTGTAGATATGTTGTATATTTGAGTATATATTTGTATATATGTTGTAAGAAATTAGTTGTGTTGACTGAAAAAATCAAAAAATTTAGAGACTAAATCGTTGTCTGAAAAATTTTTTTTGGTAAAAAGTATGGAACAGAGATTTCACCAATTCGTACTCAGGTCTTCAAACGGGCGTGATCCAGCAGCATCTTGATATGAGTAAGCATGCCCGTCCAAAACATGCTTTACAAAAGGCATTTTTTCCACCGTGAGTCGTATACAGCTTATCACAAACATTGTCATTTGCCGCCGGTTGTTGTATTTCAATGTTTGAATTAAATTTTGGATGTTTTTGTCTCAAAACTAAAAACATTTTTTATAAGTTTATTTTAATTGTGTTGAAAGATTTATGGAATTAAATATCATATACCTTTATGTACTAAGAAAACCAGTTTGAATATGTTGATATTTAAATAGTCTAAACCACACAAAAATCTAAAAGTAAACAAATATCCCCCATTTGGGGAGAAATACCCTGATTTGACAACACTGCAAGTGCGCTGAGCTTTTTTCAAAACTCATGTCAAGTCGAATTAAGCATAAGGTGTCCTTATTAGCACAGATGTCTAATATCTATTTCAAAATCGAACTGTATACACCACTATATACATAAATTTGGTGCGCACCATCTATTGATCATAACCGACCCCAAAATATGCAATTTTCTTTATTTGTATTACTTTTCACCTAAAGTTGATGCGGACCAACAACAATTGTTTGACAAATGATTGACAGCATGATGCCTTACTACTACTAGATGGCTTTATTCTTTGCTCCGTCTTGTATTCCTAAGCTTATGTCAAATGCTGTTTTATATTCTCTGTTGTTTTTGTGTAATTTTTGACTTAAGTCTTGTCTTTGCATAAAAAAATTCATTTATTTTTGTAATGTTGTATTTCTTGCCTTAGTGATGGCACTTAGTCATTACTCATTGTCACGGTTTATTATTACACGGTTGTCGCAAGGCGAATTCGTCAATTCGCTTTTTGTCCAAGGGAAATTTTTTGTATACATGTGTTTTGTTAAATATAACATAACCTAAAAAGAACATGTTAAATTAGTGTAATATGAGTTACAATTAAATTAAATATTACAAAAAGTGATATATTTTCCATTCTTATTATTATAGTACTATATTATTATAATTATTAAATTATTTACAACCAGATTTCTTAACTTTCTCACAAAAGTAAACAAACTTTGACGTTCGGCTCAAAAAATTCGTTAGAAATTCTTGTATCAGCTGACTGGCGAATTTGCAAGTGAGTTTACCTGGTAATGAATTTGCCTTGCTTCATGGTTAATTACAACGCGAATTCACACCACGTGCCCGCATTAGCTAAAATTCTAATCAGCTGATTTTTGTTCATTGTTTAAGTTATATTCTACCCAAAGCATATTAATACATAACCAATTTTGATAACTCGAATGAAATTTTTGGTATATGAAAAAAAAGTTGGTGTTGTTTTAGGGACGAGAACACCCGGTATGAATTCGCTCTGGTTAATTCAGTGCAGTGCTGCCACATTGTTGTAGGTATAATACAGGCCACAGACGATGTAGCAAGTTTATACAATGTGTTTTTCAATTATGTTGCTTATCTCTTATATCAAGAAAAAATACAATTTCTCAAATAACAATGGACAAGGTAAAAATGTTATAGAAACTGTTATTATTACAATGGAATTATCAAAATGTAAATGATTGTAAAGAGTTATTTTTGTGACGAGGTATATTTGGGTGAAATTTATTTTAATCACGGAAATACTCAATTTCGCGAAAAATACGAGTTAGGGCCTTTTTACTTGAAACAATCAATATTTTGACTCAAACACTTCAACCAACATGTACTCAATAAACGCAACATAAAATCTGAATTAAATATCGCTGGAGGAACACGGTTAAAAAATACAACTTTACAGCTTGCTTTTTTCTACTGAAATAAATCAGAAAAAACACTAATAACGATTCTCACTATGCAACCTTTTTATTCATAAAATAAAATCGTGGCATCACTGCCCTGTTAAAAACATCAACAAAATAAATGCTACCGCAAATATCATAGACTAATAGGAATCTGTAGCAAATATCACAGAAAATACATAGTTTATGGTAAATATTCCCAACATCGAACGTGCCCAATATAATGTCTTCGGAATATGATAAAGTTAAAATTGGTAAATTAGTTTTAAAAGGCGAAAAACAGAAGCAAGTATTTATCATATATTAATAGAAAAAAACCTTTTTTAATCTGTCTGAACCTCCAGGAAAAGCAAAAAACGCAAGAAAGATAAGGAGCACAAAGATGAGCCACACAAGAGGCAAAAGACACAAGTGGATGAAGATGCTTTAAAATATGGCGGTTGGTGGCAGACCAAACTGGCAACAGAAATCACAGGTACTGTGGCTATACAATTTGGTGAACAGTGCTATCTTAAGGCTTTGGACAATGGTTTGTTCACACTGGGGCCGCCACATCTTGAGGGTGAAGGTCCCGATCCAGAAGAAATATTTACAGCTTTTCCCATCAATGAACACAAAGTGACTTTCAAGTCGGGATATGGCAAATATTTGAAAATCGAAAAAGATGGCATGGTGACAGGTCGTTCAGAGGCCGTGGGGAGCATGGAACAGTGGGAACCTGTTTTTGAGGATGGAAAAATTGCTTTACTTTCGGAACTGGGATTCTTCATGTCTATCGATCCCGAAGATGACGCCTGCGTCGCATTGCGTAAAAAGGTTACAGACTTAGAAATTTGCAAAGTGCGTAGTAATGCCGCACGCGTAAGAGTGGAAGATGAAGAACCGACAGAAGAAAAAGGCAACTTAGCGGAAGTGGAAAAAAATTATGTGTAAGTTATCCTATTTAAATTGATGAACAAAAATTTTGATTAATTTTTGGTTTTAGTAAAAAATTTCAGAAGTTCCAGGACAAAAAGTTGCTCATTAATAAAAATGATGTTAAGGAACTGGAAACTGCAAAAGAACGAGGTACATTGCATGAAGCGTTATTAGATAGACGCAGCAAAATGAAAGCTGACCGGTATTGTAAATGAGTGAAATAATTTGAGAATAAAAAAAAAAAAAAAAGTTAAAAAATCTTAAGAAATGTTTATTACTTTTCGCTTAATGCAAAAGGTCTGGGACATTAGTGTAAATCTCAGGTTCTATGCGAGTACTGTCATTGTAGGAAATTTTAATAGGCCTCTTAAACTATCAACGTAAATCAAATTTCCATTCTATTACTTAATTAAATACCCCCCGTTCACTTCAGTATACTCTTGCGATTTCTCAACTTTGTTGGTAGTAATTATCTAGCTTTCTTTCATAAAAATTTAAACATGGTCTATATAAAAAGCAATTCGATGCGTATAGTGATATCTCACTTGATCAATCAAACTAAAATAAAATTGAGAAAAATCCATATCTATCAATGATGGGAAAAATTATTTTCCGATTTATTTTGGTTTTCAATTAAACTTTACCTTCTGCTGGATGAATATTATAAATATTTGATTGGTAGTCGCGTCCAAATCTTTCACTTTGTTTTTGTGCAGACAAAAGTAATATCGCCATCAAACAATTAGCAAATGTTTCTCGGATAAAACATTTGGGAACGACTAGTGAAACGAAAAAAATCAGTCTCTCAGTTTGGGGCAGCAAATGCTTCGTGCTTAAAAAATCAATAGCGAATCTTATGGGGTTCTTTTTTCAACTAAAAGTGCGCAGGTTGGTTTTTCTGAAAAATGGGTAGTATGTTTTATTCAACAAAAAAACACTTCACACCTTATATAAATCTAGTGTTGAGAATGCCAAGCCGAAAATGTGCTTTTTATGCATTCCCAGCGCCACCAAGCAAAGTTTAGCTTTGCTTAGTAGTGAAAAAATTGAGTTATTAAATAAGGAAAATTACACTTGCCAAGAAATCATCGCCCAGAGTTCGTATTGCGAAAGATTGTATTTTTAAAATTTTTCGACAATTTTGCGAACTATTTTATATCGAAAATTATTCTCTTCAGTGAACAAAAATATCAGGTGGTCAAGCGATTATAACAAAATGCAAACATTATTAAAGAAGTTAATCAACATTTACAATTTTTTCGGTTTCAACTAATTTCGTCTCTACATCGACTTTGTACCACTAATCTAATTACCTGTTGAAATATGAACTTACCTAATTTCTGTTATTAAAACAACCCTCTTGCCAAAGTTATTAGCTATATGATGCAAGTGGATCGACTTAAAAGGGAATCGTTTCGATATTTGTTGTAGAGCACATTACTTCGGGAATTTTTTGGGGCAATTTAAAAGTAGTCTATTTAAATAAAATATAAGATAATTTTCCCAAAAATTCCATTAAACATATCGCGCAGCTAGTTTTAAGTGACTCATTTTTAGGGTTTATAAGCTTAAATTGTGCACAATACACTTGTTTATCTATAAGAAAAATAATTTTTAAGATCATAATCTGTACGGATTTTCTACTAAATGGTCCAAAGTTTTTGTTTTTACCTATTTTTATTTACTAATTTTTCTAGTTTTTTGACCTTTTTTTTATATTAATAACACTAATTATTTTAAGCCTAAGGTCTTTTTATATAAAAAAAAAAATAAAAACCAATTTTCCTGAAGAAGC
Source organism: Dexiosoma caninum (assembly GCA_963924685.1). Classification (NCBI taxonomy): domain Eukaryota; kingdom Metazoa; phylum Arthropoda; class Insecta; order Diptera; family Tachinidae; genus Dexiosoma; species Dexiosoma caninum. The sequence continues at coordinate 63,402,207 of OZ004729.1, forward strand.
TACACAAAGGAGTAGCGAAATATTGAAATAAATATAAAATATATAAAAAGACCTTAGGCTTAAAATAATTAGTGTTATTAATATTTTTATTTACTTGTGTACCTATTCTTTCAATTATTTATCTATTGTATATAATATTGATTAGTTGAATTTTGACCATGATCTCTAATTTGTAGTCAGAAATTGGGAAAAAAAAAAAAAAATCCACTGAAGAGCAAAGTAACCATTAGCGAAATAGTACTAATGGATATTTCCTCCTCAATTTTTTACTCTGCTTTTATAAAAATTACTTTATGAGAATATCATAAAGTATGTAATAATAATTTCATATAAAATTTTTTCGGGCACAATTGTGAAATTAGAATCATAAACATTGTTTACCTATGTTTGTTATCTATAGTAGAATTTTCAGATGTTCATACAAGAACTCTCAAAAATATTTGAGAATATCGAAATATACAAACAAAACAAACCAAATAGCTTCTTTATACAACAAACATTTTATTATTTAAGTTAAATCTATTTAATTTTTCTAAACTCTTCTTAAATTGTCAGAAAATGATAAATAATCGTAATATTTTTATTTACGTCAAATTCATTTTTTTCGACTTCTGAAAAATTAAAATTTCGAGTTGAGTCACTTTTGAACTAGGTGTGCGATATATAAAAATATGTACTCAAAATTGAATGAATTTAAAATAAAGTTTTGAAGAGGTCTTATTGATATTAAAAAAAAAGTATATAAAACATTATAATCCTTTTAAACTTACGTAATAGCAGATCTGAAAAAGCAAGATAAATATGTACATATGTATATTAAAAGCTGAAAATTAATTGTAAACATTTTGTAGTATTTTTGAAGCATCCAATCATTAAATTCAGTGTCATCCAGTGGCTTTAACGTTGAAAGGAAACAGCATTAGACAAAATCGGACGAAAACGTCGAAAAGTTCGAAAGAGAGAAAAACGAAACGGGTGATCTACGAAGGAAGTTGTGTGTGTATGTGTTAAAATTAAACAAAGTTGAGAAATGGCATTGTATGATTAAAAGCCAATTTAATTTAAAACTTTTTTACGGAGCAGGAGTGAGGAGACGCCAAAATGTTTTATATTTTATAAAAATAAAGCCGTAGTATATTAAAAGTAATTTTGAAGTCGTGGTTGTTACAAAAACATTGCAGTAAATTTAGGGAAACGTTAAACAATACTAACTAGCGTTAATATAATTTTGCTAGGCGTAGGTAAGGATTTTTTTTATTGTAGATGCTAAGACGTGAACGTCGAATTATTTCGTCAAAGGTGCGATGCGAAAAAATTATGGCGGTGATTTCAAATTAAAAACGTTTTTTTAGTTATGTAACGAAGGACGTAGGATAATATAAAAAAAGAAGTAGTAAGTGGTGTGTCAAGTTCAATTCCTGGGTAATATTTAAGTATACTGTAGTAATTGTTTTTGCTCTTTAGTCGTGATAAAACTGTACGATGAATAGAACGAAAAATAAACGAAATTATACGAAGCGTAGTAAAATATGTAAACTAAGATGGGAGGAGGAAGATAGCTGACTTATTAATATCCTAAGCCAATAGTAATATAATTTAATTAGTCGATAGATTACGACGTGTTTGGAAAAGCAAGTCGATAAAAGCTAAACGACGACGCAGAACAAGTGTAGAGGTGATGAAAAGCCGAAGACATCTGCTTGTAGCATTAACAGTGTTGTTACTTCTCAATTGGATTTTATCAATGTTTTTTGTAGAAGTGCTTCTGAGGGTGTTGATGCTAGTCTTGATTACATCGACGAACGCTGTAAATTCGAAGATAGTTTTTTGATTAGTTAAATAAAACGACGTATACAATTTGTTAGAAGTTTTCTTCATATTTTTCTTGCTTTTTTTGTGGAATACTGTGTAATTGTTACAGATATATATATCGAGAGTAACTAGTTTGTTTTTTTATTTTTACGAGATTACACATCAATTCTGGTTTTTATTTTCTTTTTCCTCTTTTTTTCTGGTTCTTACAAAACAGACGTATTAACTTAGCGTAGTACTACGTAGTTATTTAATTCTTTTTTTGCATTTTATCAATTATTGGAAAGATATGATTATGTATTTTTGAAGTGAAATGGTAGATTAGAAAAACTTAAAATTATATGTACGGTGTGTTTTTAAGTGTAAAAAATATAAATACAAAATTTAAACTTCTTTTGCACAACACTACTCATTTTTTAGATTTGCATCTTTCGCTCGTTTAACACATCGTTTTTTTTTTTTACCAAATGAATCATTTATGACAAATTCTCCCTTCGTATTTTTATGCAAAATGGTTGTTTGAGCAGATTTTTAAAAGAAATTCTTTGCGGATTAATATTACGACTTAAGACACTAAAAACGAAATATTTACGATTCCGTATGAAAATTGAAAGTAGATAATAATTACTTTCCGTAGAATTTACTATCAAACGCAGCTTAACGTAGTAAAATATTTTTGTATGTATAACACCTCGAAGCTTACTTGTAATTGTTTTTGTTAAAATTGCAGTTGTTTCAATTTAAAAACGTCCCATTGGAGATCGTGATCTAAAACGACCACCGCCGCCTCCTTGACCACCGAATGATCGACCACCTCCTCCACCACCATCACGACCATAGGAATCCCGACGACTGAATCCACCAGAACCGCCGCCATCACGGCCATAACCACCGCCTCCTGAGCGGCCACCGCCAGAGCTTCCATAGCCATCGCGTCCATAGCCGCCGCCGCCGCCGGAACGTCCGCCACCCGAACCACCATAACCGCGGTCGGGATAGCGTCCACCGCTCGAATTTCGTGGCCGGAAGCCTCCTCCGCCACCACCTCCATTGCGGCGACCACCAAAGCCACCACCATCACGACGTCTGTCACCACCACCGCCTCCTCTACCACCTCCTTGGCGTCTACCACCTTGACGGGGACGTCCTTTGCTGATTTCTACTCTCAATTGAGAGCCCAATAATTCGGTGCCATTTAAAACATCACATGCCTTCTGAGCATCATCGCGATGTTCAAATTCGACGATGCAGTGATGGTTTAAATTCCAATACGATGTTGCTATGAAAGTATTCGAAAATATGTCTTTATCCAGATAAATGATTACATTACGATGACAATGCCTTAAATTATTTCTGAAAATATAAAATGGAAGTTCTGAAATTCAATTGTAAAGTTTTGTAGACTAATTTGCATTTTTGTGCACAATTCGGTAATTCTCAAGAGAAAAATACAATAAAATAATTTTTCACTTAAGAGTGAAAGGAGAAATTATGCCTTGTGATGGAAGTAGGAAACTAATATTTAATTAATATCAAAGCTTTAAACAAGTGATTCCCAGTTCAATTTTCCCAAAATAATAATTATTTTAAATTAAATTAAAATTTATTTTATAAAATAAATTAAATATTAATTACACTAATATATGTAATATTTATTTTTATTCGATATTTCACTACTCCTTTGTGTAGCTTCTTCAGGAAAATTAAAAAAAAAACATTTTTTCATTATAAACAAAATCAATTTTCATGAAGAAGCTATACAAAGTAGCACCGAAATATCGAATAAAAATAAATATTACATAAATCAAAAGGACCTGCAGATTAAATAATTAGTGTAATTAATATAAAAGGAGATCAAAAAAACCAGAAGAATTATAAATTCAATATAAAATAAATTATATGAATGTTTTGTAATTGATATTAATTACATCACTTTTGAGATTTTCCAGTGAATAAAAAATTAATTCATTCAAATGTGAATTCTATTCATTTGTTTGGTGAACTAACGTTAATTCGTGATGAATTAAATAATTTATACAATACATTACACCTGATCGAAGTTTTTTAGTTACTAGAAAAATTCTTTTTTTTACGCTTCAAAAAACATTCACCCTTATTCTGTGGTTCGATCGAATCGAATTTTTCTCCGTTTACCAACTTTGGTATTCTGCGTTCCGTTTCTTTTCGATTGTATGTATTCTGCATTATAATCGTAACTACGTTCTTGTAATTTCTAACGGAAAGTTATTTGATTTCTGTTTGCGTTCAAAAATGTAAGTATGAAATGTACAAAAATCTTCTCTTCTTCTTTTTCTTTCAGTTAAGTTTTTTTTACAGAATAACTTTTTTCTATCCGTGCATAACTGAATGCGGGAACGTAATCCAAACACAGAGTAAGGGTGATTATTTCGTCCACAGATATTTATATGTATCATGTATTTTCTTAGGGATTAAAAAATAATAATATTCTTGATTACACACCTTACCACTTATAAAAATACCGAATTCTTCGCCATTATATATTCAATTTCAGTAGTCCAAGGATTTTTAAATGCACGCCATTCACTTTGCAACTGTATGAAACTATTGTCCTTGCAACGAAATCTATAAACTTGGGTAGTAACTTTTTCCGCCACCTGTAAAACCATTTTATGGGATTCAGCCAAAGCGGGTATGTCTTCGGGATGGAAATATTCGTAAAAACTACTGCCTAATATTTCTTGGGGTAAGAATCCCACCGCCAAGGTAGCTCTGAAAAAAACACATTTTGAAATTAAATTGCAACATTTGCAATAATTTGGTTACACCAACCTCTGATCGATAAATAAAAATTTTCCATCCACCGAGTGCCGGGATAGAAAATTGACGTGCCTGACGTTTGGATGATTATCCAAAGATGAAGACGTTTGATTCTCCACGACATTAGAGGGTATACGACCAATAGCCACTAAGCAGGACAGATTTGTTATTTGATCGTCACTGTCGGCATCTTGATTTTCTTCTTTTATAGGTGCCCATGATTTCAAATAGCCGGTGCACTGTATAACGCGATATTTCTCATCCATGCTTAATTTTGATTTACGTTTTGTAGAACTACGTGAACTTGAAGACGTATCAGATTCTTCTTTAATTTGAGTGTTAGTGGCGGCTTTTAGTTTCATGCGGCAGAAGAATGATCTTCTGGCGCCGGGGCATAGGCGACATAGACTTTGCGGTATATCCGTCTTAACAGGAAGCATTGCTATAGATTTTTAATACATTAATAGAACAAACGACTTTACTTTATAACAAAAATTCATCCATACTCACTTTTGGCGTCTATTAATCTTTCTCTTGGGCAAGGATCCAATGAGGACAGCTGTTCTTTAACTTTGGCCACATCTTTTGGATGTAAAACATCAAACCAACTCTGACCCAGAAGATCTGTTTGTGTATAATTTAAAACATTCGACACCGATTCTGAGACATATAATATACGTCCCCTATCACAGCCAACTACAAAAAGAAATCCTTCTGCAGCTTGCAGAATCAACATTTTCAATTCTTGATCCGATAAAAATGTTGGCTTACAATCTCCGCCACTGTAAGCATGTACCGCACCACGTATACTGCGCAGATGTTGTACTGCCATGCGCAAAACTGTCAGTTTGTCTAGCTTACGATGCATTGCGTAACACATTGGAATCATAGAGGACAATTCATTAATATAGGTATTCATTTTGTCCCGCCGTCGTTTTTCAATTTCACTGTGATTTTGCCTGGTAAATAAAAATAAAATAATTTTCAGGTCAGAAAAAAGTATATATGTATTTTACATAAGGATTATTTCCATACATTTATTGACTTTTATGTAAATAATTTTTATTTATTAATTTATTTAGTCGACCGCTTCTGGGTCATATATGTAGGGCTTATAGTAGTACCAAAAATATAATGTACAAGTTATAAACAAATTCTTTTGTTTAGTTTGTAAAATTTAGACGTTTTTTTTAATAATTTAATGTCATAATTTATTATGTTTTCAAATACATACTAAGAAATAAAATTAAACAATCTAAAATCTATATATATAAAACAGGATGTGTGTATGTATGTAACGTATGGACTCGAAAACGGCTGCCCCGATTTTGATGAAATTTTCAGGGAATCTTCAGAATATTCAGGCGGATGACACTGTGGTCTGATTTTTGATTTTCGGTCTGCGGGCGGAGGGGCGTGTCAAAATCCAATTTTCATATTGCACCACCAATGACATATACATATATTTATTTTGTTTGCTTTTTTTTATTTTAAATAAATAAATCGTGTGGTAATACAACACTAATGTTTGCTTAGGGCCAGCAACGCGGACCGGGTCAGCTAGTTTTGTATAAAAAAGGATAAATCTAACCTGGACTCAGATAATTCTTCAGATACATGTACATTGTACATTATTTTTTATGCATGCATATTTTCCAACACACCACTCATTTGCTTAAAACGCATGAAACTTTCTTTTATAAAATTATTTTTAATTTGAATCTCAATTTCATCGCACTGGGCCGAGACTCAACTGATTTGATCAACTGCTGAAGAAAAACTAAATTTGGCAACAATCAGTACGAAATCGATTATAAGGTGCATAATCGTAGAGCTGCTGTTCACCTATTCTTTTAGTTTTACTTCTACAGTTGGACAAGTCGGTCGCGTGACAGTCGAGTGCAATGAAATTTATTTTAGAAGTGAATATAATTTATGAAATGAAATTTTCACGTTTTAATGGCAAAATAGTGTGTTGAAAAATATGTATGTATGCATAAAAAATTATGTGTATAAAAAAGGCTTGGAAAAATATGTGCATATCAAATCAAATATTGGAATTACAACTCTATATTTTCAGAAGGAATGTTTGTGTCAAGTTAAGATTATTTTATACGAAAATATTAGATTGTTTAAACTTAAAGCATCGTTACCAAGTTTAATTATGTATTGAAAAATACAATAGTTATCCCTTCATATTCTCCTAAGAATTAATTTTGTCAGTCGGTGGATGCTTCTAATTAGAATATTTGGCTTTAAATCCAGATATAGATATGTAAAAATTATTTAAAAATTTTAGACTCTTTAAGTGCCAACACACTTTTGACATAATGATACGAAAGTGCAATAGGTACGCGTGCAGTTAATCAAACAAAAATATAATTACATATATAACGAACACCGGTTTCGATAACTGCACTTTCTCTGCAAAGCCGGACTTCGACCGGTCGCAAGGATTTTCTCTTCCGTGCATAACCAACACCGACTTTAATACAGTTTTTAGCATAACTGATTTGTATTTAACAGTCATCTGTATAAAATAAAATATGTTTATAAAAAAGAAATAAACATATCTATATCCCAGAAATCCCGTCGAATTCCTCATCGCCAATTAATAACACAGGTAAAACTCAAATAAAAATTATAATTGAACTCAATCTATTAGTATATGTATATCTAAATGGTGCCCATGTTTGAAAAGTTTGAGTTTCCTCTTAAAAGTTGAAACGGTCATAGAACCGATACGTAAACTTTTTAGCGTAGCATAATGAAGAAAAAATTAATTTGCTGTAATTTCCTAACAACCTTTTCTATTAAGATAAAACTTTTTAAATAAATTTATAAAAATCTTTTCAAATATTTTCAAAAGATTGCATTTTTTTAGAAATTTTTTCAGTAAAGTACAATTGCTCACAAGAAGTAATTTTTAATTAATTAATTGCAAACATTAGGAAGCCTTCGCCAGTATATTTTCTTACAGTAATGCACTAATTTTTTAAAGTACATTATTTGTGTTTCTTTATGAAACATTTTCTGAATGTATGTAACTTTAGGTACAACACAGTATAAATTTTTTACTCACTTTCGGTTTTCATCTGAAGTCCTGGCCAATTTTTCTTCATCATATGTTTCATCTTCCAATTCCTCCAACGTGTCACTAGACGAGTAAAAAGTATACATCATTATTCTTCAATTCAAAATATTTAGAATTCAGATATTTCGGTAAGCATCCATACGAAAAGTTGATGAAAAATAAAATTTTCTTTTTGTCGACGTATGAAGTTGAAGATGTGTACAATTTTCTTGCGTTAAAAAGAAAATGAACATTAACATGGAAGTCCAAACTTACCAAAATTCCATAGATACTATTTAACTGATTAGCAGCTTAATCTCATCGACAAAAAATAAATTTTTCTGAATTTTTCTTAAAAATTTTCTATCGTACTTGTAGATTGTTGTTCTTGTTTTTATTTTCTTTCCGAATTTCTTTGTTCGCATTTCAATTTTTTTCCAAATTGAAAGTTCGATTACGTTTTTGCTGGCTGTCAATTCGTCTTTAACCAGGTGGTGTCAAATGGAGTTGTTGTACTACATCACTTGTTTTTTGTTCCCAATATATCAAACACACTAGTGCAAATATTACAAAAACAATGTGTTTGTGATGTTTGTTGCACAAACGTTGGTACAGCAACAAATTGCCACCTGCATTAACAACCCACCACGTTTGATACACCTTGTTGTCTATCTAATCGTTTGTTCGAAGCATAGGCTAAGGAATAGGAATCTGTGGTTCGAAGTTCTCAAGTAGTTCACTTTATTTGTAGATATGTTGTATATTTGAGTATATATTTGTATATATGTTGTAAGAAATTAGTTGTGTTGACTGAAAAAATCAAAAAATTTAGAGACTAAATCGTTGTCTGAAAAATTTTTTTTGGTAAAAAGTATGGAACAGAGATTTCACCAATTCGTACTCAGGTCTTCAAACGGGCGTGATCCAGCAGCATCTTGATATGAGTAAGCATGCCCGTCCAAAACATGCTTTACAAAAGGCATTTTTTCCACCGTGAGTCGTATACAGCTTATCACAAACATTGTCATTTGCCGCCGGTTGTTGTATTTCAATGTTTGAATTAAATTTTGGATGTTTTTGTCTCAAAACTAAAAACATTTTTTATAAGTTTATTTTAATTGTGTTGAAAGATTTATGGAATTAAATATCATATACCTTTATGTACTAAGAAAACCAGTTTGAATATGTTGATATTTAAATAGTCTAAACCACACAAAAATCTAAAAGTAAACAAATATCCCCCATTTGGGGAGAAATACCCTGATTTGACAACACTGCAAGTGCGCTGAGCTTTTTTCAAAACTCATGTCAAGTCGAATTAAGCATAAGGTGTCCTTATTAGCACAGATGTCTAATATCTATTTCAAAATCGAACTGTATACACCACTATATACATAAATTTGGTGCGCACCATCTATTGATCATAACCGACCCCAAAATATGCAATTTTCTTTATTTGTATTACTTTTCACCTAAAGTTGATGCGGACCAACAACAATTGTTTGACAAATGATTGACAGCATGATGCCTTACTACTACTAGATGGCTTTATTCTTTGCTCCGTCTTGTATTCCTAAGCTTATGTCAAATGCTGTTTTATATTCTCTGTTGTTTTTGTGTAATTTTTGACTTAAGTCTTGTCTTTGCATAAAAAAATTCATTTATTTTTGTAATGTTGTATTTCTTGCCTTAGTGATGGCACTTAGTCATTACTCATTGTCACGGTTTATTATTACACGGTTGTCGCAAGGCGAATTCGTCAATTCGCTTTTTGTCCAAGGGAAATTTTTTGTATACATGTGTTTTGTTAAATATAACATAACCTAAAAAGAACATGTTAAATTAGTGTAATATGAGTTACAATTAAATTAAATATTACAAAAAGTGATATATTTTCCATTCTTATTATTATAGTACTATATTATTATAATTATTAAATTATTTACAACCAGATTTCTTAACTTTCTCACAAAAGTAAACAAACTTTGACGTTCGGCTCAAAAAATTCGTTAGAAATTCTTGTATCAGCTGACTGGCGAATTTGCAAGTGAGTTTACCTGGTAATGAATTTGCCTTGCTTCATGGTTAATTACAACGCGAATTCACACCACGTGCCCGCATTAGCTAAAATTCTAATCAGCTGATTTTTGTTCATTGTTTAAGTTATATTCTACCCAAAGCATATTAATACATAACCAATTTTGATAACTCGAATGAAATTTTTGGTATATGAAAAAAAAGTTGGTGTTGTTTTAGGGACGAGAACACCCGGTATGAATTCGCTCTGGTTAATTCAGTGCAGTGCTGCCACATTGTTGTAGGTATAATACAGGCCACAGACGATGTAGCAAGTTTATACAATGTGTTTTTCAATTATGTTGCTTATCTCTTATATCAAGAAAAAATACAATTTCTCAAATAACAATGGACAAGGTAAAAATGTTATAGAAACTGTTATTATTACAATGGAATTATCAAAATGTAAATGATTGTAAAGAGTTATTTTTGTGACGAGGTATATTTGGGTGAAATTTATTTTAATCACGGAAATACTCAATTTCGCGAAAAATACGAGTTAGGGCCTTTTTACTTGAAACAATCAATATTTTGACTCAAACACTTCAACCAACATGTACTCAATAAACGCAACATAAAATCTGAATTAAATATCGCTGGAGGAACACGGTTAAAAAATACAACTTTACAGCTTGCTTTTTTCTACTGAAATAAATCAGAAAAAACACTAATAACGATTCTCACTATGCAACCTTTTTATTCATAAAATAAAATCGTGGCATCACTGCCCTGTTAAAAACATCAACAAAATAAATGCTACCGCAAATATCATAGACTAATAGGAATCTGTAGCAAATATCACAGAAAATACATAGTTTATGGTAAATATTCCCAACATCGAACGTGCCCAATATAATGTCTTCGGAATATGATAAAGTTAAAATTGGTAAATTAGTTTTAAAAGGCGAAAAACAGAAGCAAGTATTTATCATATATTAATAGAAAAAAACCTTTTTTAATCTGTCTGAACCTCCAGGAAAAGCAAAAAACGCAAGAAAGATAAGGAGCACAAAGATGAGCCACACAAGAGGCAAAAGACACAAGTGGATGAAGATGCTTTAAAATATGGCGGTTGGTGGCAGACCAAACTGGCAACAGAAATCACAGGTACTGTGGCTATACAATTTGGTGAACAGTGCTATCTTAAGGCTTTGGACAATGGTTTGTTCACACTGGGGCCGCCACATCTTGAGGGTGAAGGTCCCGATCCAGAAGAAATATTTACAGCTTTTCCCATCAATGAACACAAAGTGACTTTCAAGTCGGGATATGGCAAATATTTGAAAATCGAAAAAGATGGCATGGTGACAGGTCGTTCAGAGGCCGTGGGGAGCATGGAACAGTGGGAACCTGTTTTTGAGGATGGAAAAATTGCTTTACTTTCGGAACTGGGATTCTTCATGTCTATCGATCCCGAAGATGACGCCTGCGTCGCATTGCGTAAAAAGGTTACAGACTTAGAAATTTGCAAAGTGCGTAGTAATGCCGCACGCGTAAGAGTGGAAGATGAAGAACCGACAGAAGAAAAAGGCAACTTAGCGGAAGTGGAAAAAAATTATGTGTAAGTTATCCTATTTAAATTGATGAACAAAAATTTTGATTAATTTTTGGTTTTAGTAAAAAATTTCAGAAGTTCCAGGACAAAAAGTTGCTCATTAATAAAAATGATGTTAAGGAACTGGAAACTGCAAAAGAACGAGGTACATTGCATGAAGCGTTATTAGATAGACGCAGCAAAATGAAAGCTGACCGGTATTGTAAATGAGTGAAATAATTTGAGAATAAAAAAAAAAAAAAAAGTTAAAAAATCTTAAGAAATGTTTATTACTTTTCGCTTAATGCAAAAGGTCTGGGACATTAGTGTAAATCTCAGGTTCTATGCGAGTACTGTCATTGTAGGAAATTTTAATAGGCCTCTTAAACTATCAACGTAAATCAAATTTCCATTCTATTACTTAATTAAATACCCCCCGTTCACTTCAGTATACTCTTGCGATTTCTCAACTTTGTTGGTAGTAATTATCTAGCTTTCTTTCATAAAAATTTAAACATGGTCTATATAAAAAGCAATTCGATGCGTATAGTGATATCTCACTTGATCAATCAAACTAAAATAAAATTGAGAAAAATCCATATCTATCAATGATGGGAAAAATTATTTTCCGATTTATTTTGGTTTTCAATTAAACTTTACCTTCTGCTGGATGAATATTATAAATATTTGATTGGTAGTCGCGTCCAAATCTTTCACTTTGTTTTTGTGCAGACAAAAGTAATATCGCCATCAAACAATTAGCAAATGTTTCTCGGATAAAACATTTGGGAACGACTAGTGAAACGAAAAAAATCAGTCTCTCAGTTTGGGGCAGCAAATGCTTCGTGCTTAAAAAATCAATAGCGAATCTTATGGGGTTCTTTTTTCAACTAAAAGTGCGCAGGTTGGTTTTTCTGAAAAATGGGTAGTATGTTTTATTCAACAAAAAAACACTTCACACCTTATATAAATCTAGTGTTGAGAATGCCAAGCCGAAAATGTGCTTTTTATGCATTCCCAGCGCCACCAAGCAAAGTTTAGCTTTGCTTAGTAGTGAAAAAATTGAGTTATTAAATAAGGAAAATTACACTTGCCAAGAAATCATCGCCCAGAGTTCGTATTGCGAAAGATTGTATTTTTAAAATTTTTCGACAATTTTGCGAACTATTTTATATCGAAAATTATTCTCTTCAGTGAACAAAAATATCAGGTGGTCAAGCGATTATAACAAAATGCAAACATTATTAAAGAAGTTAATCAACATTTACAATTTTTTCGGTTTCAACTAATTTCGTCTCTACATCGACTTTGTACCACTAATCTAATTACCTGTTGAAATATGAACTTACCTAATTTCTGTTATTAAAACAACCCTCTTGCCAAAGTTATTAGCTATATGATGCAAGTGGATCGACTTAAAAGGGAATCGTTTCGATATTTGTTGTAGAGCACATTACTTCGGGAATTTTTTGGGGCAATTTAAAAGTAGTCTATTTAAATAAAATATAAGATAATTTTCCCAAAAATTCCATTAAACATATCGCGCAGCTAGTTTTAAGTGACTCATTTTTAGGGTTTATAAGCTTAAATTGTGCACAATACACTTGTTTATCTATAAGAAAAATAATTTTTAAGATCATAATCTGTACGGATTTTCTACTAAATGGTCCAAAGTTTTTGTTTTTACCTATTTTTATTTACTAATTTTTCTAGTTTTTTGACCTTTTTTTTATATTAATAACACTAATTATTTTAAGCCTAAGGTCTTTTTATATAAAAAAAAAAATAAAAACCAATTTTCCTGAAGAAGCTACACAAAGGAGTAGCGAAATATTGAAATAAATATAAAATATATAAAAAGACCTTAGGCTTAAAATAATTAGTGTTATTAATATTTTTATTTACTTGTGTACCTATTCTTTCAATTATTTATCTATTGTATATAATATTGATTAGTTGAATTTTGACCATGATCTCTAATTTGTAGTCAGAAATTGGGAAAAAAAAAAAAAAATCCACTGAAGAGCAAAGTAACCATTAGCGAAATAGTACTAATGGATATTTCCTCCTCAATTTTTTACTCTGCTTTTATAAAAATTACTTTATGAGAATATCATAAAGTATGTAATAATAATTTCATATAAAATTTTTTCGGGCACAATTGTGAAATTAGAATCATAAACATTGTTTACCTATGTTTGTTATCTATAGTAGAATTTTCAGATGTTCATACAAGAACTCTCAAAAATATTTGAGAATATCGAAATATACAAACAAAACAAACCAAATAGCTTCTTTATACAACAAACATTTTATTATTTAAGTTAAATCTATTTAATTTTTCTAAACTCTTCTTAAATTGTCAGAAAATGATAAATAATCGTAATATTTTTATTTACGTCAAATTCATTTTTTTCGACTTCTGAAAAATTAAAATTTCGAGTTGAGTCACTTTTGAACTAGGTGTGCGATATATAAAAATATGTACTCAAAATTGAATGAATTTAAAATAAAGTTTTGAAGAGGTCTTATTGATATTAAAAAAAAAGTATATAAAACATTATAATCCTTTTAAACTTACGTAATAGCAGATCTGAAAAAGCAAGATAAATATGTACATATGTATATTAAAAGCTGAAAATTAATTGTAAACATTTTGTAGTATTTTTGAAGCATCCAATCATTAAATTCAGTGTCATCCAGTGGCTTTAACGTTGAAAGGAAACAGCATTAGACAAAATCGGACGAAAACGTCGAAAAGTTCGAAAGAGAGAAAAACGAAACGGGTGATCTACGAAGGAAGTTGTGTGTGTATGTGTTAAAATTAAACAAAGTTGAGAAATGGCATTGTATGATTAAAAGCCAATTTAATTTAAAACTTTTTTACGGAGCAGGAGTGAGGAGACGCCAAAATGTTTTATATTTTATAAAAATAAAGCCGTAGTATATTAAAAGTAATTTTGAAGTCGTGGTTGTTACAAAAACATTGCAGTAAATTTAGGGAAACGTTAAACAATACTAACTAGCGTTAATATAATTTTGCTAGGCGTAGGTAAGGATTTTTTTTATTGTAGATGCTAAGACGTGAACGTCGAATTATTTCGTCAAAGGTGCGATGCGAAAAAATTATGGCGGTGATTTCAAATTAAAAACGTTTTTTTAGTTATGTAACGAAGGACGTAGGATAATATAAAAAAAGAAGTAGTAAGTGGTGTGTCAAGTTCAATTCCTGGGTAATATTTAAGTATACTGTAGTAATTGTTTTTGCTCTTTAGTCGTGATAAAACTGTACGATGAATAGAACGAAAAATAAACGAAATTATACGAAGCGTAGTAAAATATGTAAACTAAGATGGGAGGAGGAAGATAGCTGACTTATTAATATCCTAAGCCAATAGTAATATAATTTAATTAGTCGATAGATTACGACGTGTTTGGAAAAGCAAGTCGATAAAAGCTAAACGACGACGCAGAACAAGTGTAGAGGTGATGAAAAGCCGAAGACATCTGCTTGTAGCATTAACAGTGTTGTTACTTCTCAATTGGATTTTATCAATGTTTTTTGTAGAAGTGCTTCTGAGGGTGTTGATGCTAGTCTTGATTACATCGACGAACGCTGTAAATTCGAAGATAGTTTTTTGATTAGTTAAATAAAACGACGTATACAATTTGTTAGAAGTTTTCTTCATATTTTTCTTGCTTTTTTTGTGGAATACTGTGTAATTGTTACAGATATATATATCGAGAGTAACTAGTTTGTTTTTTTATTTTTACGAGATTACACATCAATTCTGGTTTTTATTTTCTTTTTCCTCTTTTTTTCTGGTTCTTACAAAACAGACGTATTAACTTAGCGTAGTACTACGTAGTTATTTAATTCTTTTTTTGCATTTTATCAATTATTGGAAAGATATGATTATGTATTTTTGAAGTGAAATGGTAGATTAGAAAAACTTAAAATTATATGTACGGTGTGTTTTTAAGTGTAAAAAATATAAATACAAAATTTAAACTTCTTTTGCACAACACTACTCATTTTTTAGATTTGCATCTTTCGCTCGTTTAACACATCGTTTTTTTTTTTTACCAAATGAATCATTTATGACAAATTCTCCCTTCGTATTTTTATGCAAAATGGTTGTTTGAGCAGATTTTTAAAAGAAATTCTTTGCGGATTAATATTACGACTTAAGACACTAAAAACGAAATATTTACGATTCCGTATGAAAATTGAAAGTAGATAATAATTACTTTCCGTAGAATTTACTATCAAACGCAGCTTAACGTAGTAAAATATTTTTGTATGTATAACACCTCGAAGCTTACTTGTAATTGTTTTTGTTAAAATTGCAGTTGTTTCAATTTAAAAACGTCCCATTGGAGATCGTGATCTAAAACGACCACCGCCGCCTCCTTGACCACCGAATGATCGACCACCTCCTCCACCACCATCACGACCATAGGAATCCCGACGACTGAATCCACCAGAACCGCCGCCATCACGGCCATAACCACCGCCTCCTGAGCGGCCACCGCCAGAGCTTCCATAGCCATCGCGTCCATAGCCGCCGCCGCCGCCGGAACGTCCGCCACCCGAACCACCATAACCGCGGTCGGGATAGCGTCCACCGCTCGAATTTCGTGGCCGGAAGCCTCCTCCGCCACCACCTCCATTGCGGCGACCACCAAAGCCACCACCATCACGACGTCTGTCACCACCACCGCCTCCTCTACCACCTCCTTGGCGTCTACCACCTTGACGGGGACGTCCTTTGCTGATTTCTACTCTCAATTGAGAGCCCAATAATTCGGTGCCATTTAAAACATCACATGCCTTCTGAGCATCATCGCGATGTTCAAATTCGACGAACGCAAAACCTGGTGGATTAAATGCAATCCATACTGAATTTAATTTACCATACTTTGTGAATTCTCCCTCCAAGTCGTCTTTCTTTATTTTATCGGTTAAATTTCCAACATACACACGCGTTCCTCGTTGATCACCCATTTTAAGTTTTTGTCTGTTTCCACTTGACTTACAAAAATTTTAATTGAACTTTATATTGTCAGCACGGATGACACGTACGTCTTTTTCCAATCGATAACACAAAGGAATGAAAAATGTATGTATTCTTTTTACCTCGCTACATCATGAAGTTGGCTTGAGTTTGGCTAGACGACATTTTGTTTTTCCACAAAAGGGTTGCATTTTTTTGTACTAGATGCGTCAATACACTAAATCCACTCGTCTGAAAGGCGTAATACACTATGTAACGGGACTTTAGTATGTGATTTTTTCGTGAACAAGAAAATTATATTTTGCTAATTAAGTGTGATATAAAATAAAAAGTGCATAAAAATTTAAAGCTGTAAGTAATAAACATGTTCAGCAAGTAGTTGTTGTTAGTATTTCCATTCTTATACGATTTATATTGTAATCGATCACAGTTAAATTGAAAATATTGCAAAGAACTATTGCCATTGTTTTTGTTGTAACTATGTGCATGAAAAATTACTTATGCTGCGGATCCATATGTTTGTAGGGATGTATGTACATACATACATACACAATTTATATGGAAAACTGATCTATTGAGAACGGATATTGCTAATGCAGGCCAGTTAGGGGAAAATTGTGTTTAACTTTTGGTGATTTTCATTCTGGAAATGTATTTAGCTACATACCTTACCAGAATGGAAATCGCTATTAATTATTAAAAATATAACTAATTTCGGAATTTAATGATTTTATATATAATTGATATAAGCATATATCAGAAGCATGCATATTTAAATAAAACAACGAAACTTGCCTGAAAATTACGTAACTACACAAAATAAGGCGTTGATGCATTCAGGTGGTACTTAACGCCTCTATAATTTTTGAAAACGCTTGCGTATAAAAAAATTTCAAAATTTGTAGATTATTCAAAACAACTGATCACTATAGAGCAGAGTGTTGTAAAAATTTCAGATGTGTTGTCTATTCAGTATATATGTACAAGTTTTTGATATTGGATACAATCCGTTTTTGTAATCATACATTCGTAGATATACATACATATAGTATGTATGTATTTAAATAGAACTGCTGCATAAGGTTTAAAGTTTTTTTTTCCTATATGATATTTTAATTTGTTTGTACTTAAATTGAATACTAAATTCGTTACTCTAAATAATGCGCTGTAATAATTATATTTTTATTAATGTTACATAACAATACAAATTAATGTAAATAAAACAATTATAAGAAAAGTTTTGCCATGCGTTCTAAAAGATAGTAAACTGGATATTGTATACTAATTTTTAATTTGTTTCACGTTTAAAACTATTATTTTTAGTTTTTGTTGCAGTTTTAATTCAGATTTTCTTTTAAATATTTTTATCAAAAATTGTAAACTTTTTGTTTGATTATTTCTTAATCATATGCTTCTACTAGATGCTACGGGCAAAAATTCCTTCCGTAAAAATTTGCAGACTCAATTTATTCTCTCAAATTGTGCTCTCTTTTGTAAATTTTTGAGTGAACGAAAATACTTCGGTAAATTCCAGTACAAATTTGCACAGATTAAGGGGTAAACGAATAAAGGTATAATTTGATGGCCATATAAAATTTTGAATATAGGTCCATTCTCTAAGCTAATTTTCAATTTATTGTTTCTTATTTCCAAAAATTCTAAATTCATATTTCTATACATACATATATATCTACATATCGCACGATAAATCAAAAACATTTGCAACTAAATTTTTTTCTTCACAACAAAGGCCCGTCCACTGTGAAAAGCTGTTTTCCAAAACATTTTATTCTTTATGGGAGAAATAGAGTCATGCTAAGTTTTCGGTTTTTTGCTTTTTCACATATGATATTTTTTGAGTTGTGACATTTTTTATTTATGGTGCGATATGTACAATACGTATGTAGATAGCTTATTATTTTTAAAATTGTTGGATATCTTATGCATTTAAGAGAAGCTACGTACACCCTCTAGTACATGTCAATTTTATTAGATTTGAAAAGGTAACAAATAAAACCTCCACTAACAGACAATGCTAGGTATACAGCAAGACATGGTTGCATATTATTTCAAACACCCTCTCTCAAAAGCATCCCTTGTGTGTGTGAAATGAAGCCAGCAACCACCAAGAACACACAAATTTCCCAATGTTTTTATTTTGTAAGCTCTCTTTTTTTACTACGTTTATGCGTACGAGTTAACATTATTTGCAAATACTGAACTCACTGTTTATACGTAGAAAAATCAGCCAGACGGCAAATAAGCAATTGTATGGGCAACATAAAAAAACGTTTATTATATATACTAAGAATTATTTCTGATTGAATGATAATGGTTTTTGGAATTGGCTCCAATTGAGGATTATACCGCAAGTGGAATATTTAACGCTACGCTTCAAACAAACTCTTAATTAAAAATAATATTGCATTAGAAAACATGGTTGGTATTACAACGGATAATTGTAATGACACGGCCTACCAACAGTGTTCAAGCTAAATTTCACAGTGAGATCACATTGTATTATATGTATTTAATAATTTATTGTCCTAAAAATAATAAAAATTGCACATTTTTTAACTCATCTATCTGTTTGCAAAAATTGCAAAGCAAAAAAAGTATTCGACTGGCATTGTTTTTCCCTTATTCTTTTATGAAGCATAAATAAATAAAATTAATAATAATAAAACTTAATACAACTTTTTTTGTTCTTTTAGTACAATTGGGGTAAAAAAATTAAATTTTTTAATCGATGCAGCGCAATTTTGAAAGTTTTAATTCCGAAAAGAATAAATTATATTTACACCAATAGCCCAACTGATGGCAGTGTTTATATATTTAAATATTATATTAAATATACAAATCGTTTATTTTCCGATAAATTTTGTTATATGCATTTTAGTTTGTGATCTGGCTACATTGTTTGAAAAATCTATTGCATTTTTCCTACTCTTGCTCTCATTTATTTTAATATTCTATATTTTATTTTTAACTCCAAAGTATATTATTACAAGTAGACGCATCTCTACATCAACACAACAGGCATTTTGTTTGTCTCAATCTAGCCAAATATGTCAAACTTGTTTTTTTTTGTGCTCCCTCAAAAGTAAACACACACAGGCTACAATAGCAAGAAAAACATTACTTTCATTTCTGTATACCTTAATTGCTTTTGCAACTCTCTCTAAAAATGAAGAAATGATTAAAACTGTTAATGGCACGTTCTCTCGGATTGAACAAATGAGTAAAAATTATATTGGCGCGCATAAATGTAAACAAATTTTGACATATATGGCGTGTAAAACACAAACGAGCAAAAAAAAAGGCACCTCATGAGGTTGAATTTACTTGATAAATATACTTTGATTAACTCCAAACAATGTTGAATTTTATTAGAATATCGTCAGAGAGAGAGAGAGAGAGAGAGAGTTAATTACTGTTATTTTTAGACTTGAACAGTTTTTGGTGATATGCAGTGTGACCACTTCGTATTTTTACAACTAAATTTTATTTTTTAAGCATGTTTCAATAATTTGTTTTCCTCAAATAATATTCCTTCGGTTATCGTGGCTCTGAATTTGTCAATGCTATTGCACCATGAACATATACTTTCAGAGGAGACAGCATGATAATGCCCTATTGGTAGTAAGCCTCCAAAAAGACAAACACATAGGTATAATCTTTTTCAAAATTTGTTTTTCTATCAATTAATAATGTTAACAACACGTCCGAACATTGCTTGTATTTTTTATGGTCTGTCCTGTCAAGTCCAAGTCACAGTGATGCTCTTAAAAGCAGCTGTAACGAAAAGGTTCAAAGCTTAAAGAACACTCCAAAAGCTTTTGTAAAATCGAAAAAGGTCAAAATTGTGAAGTTTAACAATTGATTTATAATTATTTATATGTACTATCGGATACGTATATTTTTTACATTATTTCAGTTTTTTTGACTGCAATTTTTTAAATCTGGTCATACTGCTGCTACTACTTTCTTGACACTTGCCAAAGTTCTGCGTGTCTGTAATTTTTTCAACTTTTGTTTTGGTTGCTTGTTTTGCCGGTTCCTGAATTTTTTATTGCATTCTCTATTTCCATTCATACTTCTGCTTATCATATGTTGTTATTACGTGTTTTTGCTTTCAACACGTCCTGTGGCGTTGTCTACCGTTTATGTAGTTTTTGTTACTGCCTTTCTTATCGCAATGATACGAATTTAATAATGATAATGCTGATGAAGATGTGGTTGTTAGTGGCGCGTGCTTTCAGTTTGCAATTTGGAGTCGCGTGCGATACATTGTAAAGCGGATACGGAGAAGCATCATTCGTTCGTAGTTTAAAAGATTGCAATTGAAGAAGTCTATTTCAAACACAAGTTCATTTGATAGCAGTATGTATTTTAAAATTTGACAGTGTGTGTACGTTTATATGGATGAGGGTGTTTGTTAAGAAGGAAAAGTGAATTTTTCTTTCATTTTTATTTAACATTTGCCCTTGCTATACAAATACGTGATTGGAATTAAAAGAAAAAGAAAATAATTTTGTACTTAGTTAATAAATAATAAAAAAAAGAAACAATAGTGTTAAAGTAGAAAAAATGTGTTTAAATGTGTTATAAACTAAAAAGCATCATTAACAAAAAACAAAAGAGTTCTATTGTCTGGCTTACATATTTTTTCTACAAGTGAAGAAAAATGATTCATTCAACTTATGGTCAAAAAGTGAAAGTTGCTTTTTAAATAGAAAAACTTTAAATATTCTAGAGGTCTTTAGATACTATCACTGTTGTTGTTATTGGCATTAGTAAAATTTAGAAAGGTTAATGTCTAAAATTATAATCATTAAGGTGAGTGTGAGAAATGCACAATAAATCATGCATGTTCTTGTTTATACATGTGTAAATCGTAGACAAGCCATGCTTAAATAGATTAATAAATTCCTGTCCCTTATTAAGGCCCTTTCATACTATAATACAAGTCTTACTTACGACTTTCATGGGAAACCTAAAGAGATTTGTTGCGACTGCCAAAAAATGTAAAGTAATAATAACACTAATTATTTAAGCCTAAGGTCCTTTTTAATATATTTAATATTTATTTCGATATTTCGCTACTCCTTTGTGTAGCTTCTTCAGAAAAAAAAGTAGCGAAATATCGAAATAAATATTAAATATATTAAAAAGGACCTTAGGCTTAAATAATTAGTGTTATTAATATAAAAAGAGGTCAAAAAACTAGAAAATTTAAAGTAATATTACATTTTGCTTTCATACTATCTATCACACTTCATATAAAATGAAAATTATAAATAGTAAGAACAAAACCGGTTTAGAAGTAAATTACTTTTTTGTTGTTTTGTTATTTTCTTTGAAAAAATCTAATCGTTTTGAAAATTTTTAAAAAATCCGAAAGTGTTATGGGGTGTCAAATGCATTACCGTATTATTTCTTATTTTCATAACACATTGCATTCACACTATCCCACTTGCACGTAATACGTACTTGGGATTTTAAATTGTACTGGAAAAATTTAAAACAGGACTAAAAAGGTTTAAGTCGGAATCATCTTAGTTGCTGCAGGAGACTGAAGAATTGTTAATTTTTGAAATTTTAAGGGAGGAAGAAAATAATTAAGTTATTACTAATGGAAGGAAGATTATGCTGCACATAAGTATCTATGT
The DNA here is from genome assembly GCA_963924685.1 of Dexiosoma caninum. Classification (NCBI taxonomy): domain Eukaryota; kingdom Metazoa; phylum Arthropoda; class Insecta; order Diptera; family Tachinidae; genus Dexiosoma; species Dexiosoma caninum. The sequence goes on from OZ004729.1 coordinate 63,424,191, forward strand.
TGTTTCCTCCACGCAATACTACATATCAGCGCCCGGCTATTTTCCTTTTTTTTGGTGCGTCTTATTCAAGCGTCAACACTAAGGAAACCTTCTTCCGTTCTTTGATCACTTAATACTGCAAATATTAAAAATTTTGCACTCTATTGTGGTGTATGATAAGATGCGAATTCAAATCCGTTTAAATCTTTATCAAATTGCAATTGAAGTTGCAGGGTCTTCGAATTCACTTAATCACCTGAAATAATTATATGATTGAGAATGAATTAATTATAAATATTTAATAGTCATTTATACCTGAGGCGGTACAGCGGACGGCGGTCCTTAGGGTTGCTTCGGCTTACCGCACGGTCTCGGGCTCTGCGGTCCTGGTGATATGTGGGGAAATACCCATAGACCACTTGGCGCGCGAGCGGAGGGAGGCTTGGAACTCGAGGGCGGAGGGCCCTGGTGTTGGTGCTATTGGTCTGAGACCCCAAACTGTCCGGCGATGGCAGGACAGGTGGACCGCGGACACGGTCGGCAGGTGGACGGCGAGGCTCATTCCCTGCGTGGATGTATGGATTCGGAGGAAATTTGGGGAAGTTAACTACTTCCTGACACAATTCCTCTCGGGCCACGGATACTTCCGAAAGTACCTGTACCGGATGGGCAGGGCAGATGGTCCCGACTGTATTTACTGTGGTATTACGGATGATGATGCAGAACACACTTTCTTCGACTGCACCAGGTGGCATACTGCGAGAGGTGCAATGGCGCAGCGGGTTGGCGGGTTCGCTTCTGCCACCGTGATAGGGAGGATGCTCGATTGTGAGGACAATTGGAACGCTGTGGCACAGTACGTGGGATACGTTCTGCGGAGGAAGAAGAGGGACCTCGATGCGCTGCTGCATAGCGCGGCCCCTCTGACGGCGACCAGGCGATACGGGCCGGGGCCATGGCGCCGGCTGCGGACTTGGCGGACCAAGACGTATGTGAGTGAGAGTGGTCCTGATTGGGACGTGACTCTGGGCCTCCCCGAAGTAATGCGGAAAGCGGTCCCGTGGAGGAATCTACCCAGAGGAGGAGGAGGGAATTTTTTAGTGGCAACACCACTCGACGCAGAAGACGACGGTCTCTGTAAGTGCGAAGGCATTTTCAACCCTACCTCACACGCCAAAAAAAAAAAAAATAGTCATTTATACCAACAAATACTGGCTCAATCAAACAGCTGTTTGTTTTCGAAGGACGTTTTTATGTTATATTTTTTTTTGGCAAATGCGAATTGTTATTTTCTTATTTACAGTATAATAATACAAATAATTAGCTAATTATTTGAAAAACAATTTAACAAAAAAACTAGTGTATAAAACTAATTTTTATTAAATATTTAATTTTTCAATTACTCATAAGCAGTTACTTACAATGTACATTTAAATCAAAATGGTTGAAATTTAAAAAGATGCAATATTAATTTTTTATTAATGGTTTAAAAATTTTTTGTAAAAACCCTTTTTGGTCCCTTGTTAATACACAAGATCGTTAATATTTATATGTGCATACAATATAGTAAATTCTTTAATATTCTTTTCTTTCTTTTCATTTCGTACTAATTTATCATTTTTTATTTCGAAATTTAAATGCCCTTCAGCAAATATTTCGCTTAAAAAGAGTTTTGAAATTCAAAAAATATCCTTAGCTATTATATCCTTATAAAAATGTCCATTTTGTAACCGTCATCTACGAGTAATTGACATTAAAACTGTTTGAAACCTGACAGCATCATATCTGTTAACAAAATCATTTCATCTCAACTTTTTTTTAGTCCATAAGACATTTGAATAGTCCTTGTTCTTACAGTTTTTGATTTCAATGTTTTTATTTTAAAATGAAAAAATTCTCTATTTGCGTAATGCTTAGAGCAAAATATGATTTAAATTTCATAGCCTTTTTTGCATCTCCTTTTAAAATATTGTAGAATTTTCTTAGTGGAGAAACGAAGAAAGGAGGTTCTTCAATGTCAGTGTAAACGGTATATATTTATGTATGTATGTATGGATGCATTTAGGAAAATTGATGAAAGTTGTAAATGACATACATATTAGTCCGACAATTTGATGTCTGCCTAAGCCTGATAGGCAAGATGCAAGACTGAAATGTAAAAAAAATTAACAGTTTGTCCTGTGTTTCTTTTGTTCATTTACATTGAATTGTAAAGTTTATTTGAAGTGAAAGAAGTTTTTAAAGGGAAGTCTGAACATTTATTTAACAGCAGTGGACGGTGGGCCTATAACATTCCTTATTTATAACAGGCAATGTATATTTGGTGCAGAAACATTTGCGGTTTTATTTGAAAATCGGAGTTTATTAGAAACTCTATTAATTTTTAATAACTACTCGATTCTTATAAAACTTTTAACGCATTGTGAAAAAGCGTATAATGCAACACCCTTAAAGGCAAAATCTATTTTTCAAGCACACTAGTCGGCTTATTTATTTTGACATACGAATTGTTTTTCTTTTCTTTTTTATTTACTGTCCTATGGAATTAAAGAAGCGAATTAAAAATATTTAAAATATTAAGGCCCAGTTCATACGATGTCTTTTACGACGTTCTTTTTTTATAATTTATTTTTGAAGTTGCTACAAAAAATTAATTTGTATTCATATGATGATTTTTAGTTCCATGTCTTTTTTTTCAATTTGAATAGTTCTTTTAGCCTTGAGGAAATGATTACCTTAATATACTGTATTGATTTTATTTTGTCTTGAAATTTTTTACATACGATTTTTTTTATAAATGAGTCGATATACATATACATACTTAAATTAACTTTTAAGTTTTCCTGATATAGATATTGTATTTCTTACTGGGCACCGACTTCAAGCTGTTCAATATCAACGCATACAGCACTAAAATTTTATTATTCTTTTCTTCGTTTTTTAAGTCGGTAAAAGTTTTTTTAAATGTTTATTTTACCCGTTTTAGTGTCTCATTACGTTAATTTTTTTTAAATTTTTTATTTTATTCTTGACCTATTAAAAAATTAATTTTTGTCTAGAGGGAGGTGTATTCCCCCGATCCTTTCGCTATTGAAACGGGACCACACGGTAGGGTAGTCACGAGCTTTCCAATGAAAAAGAAACATGAAAATCGATCCACCCAGTAAAAAGTTGTGAGGAGGGGAAGTTGTATTTCCCGGTCGGACCGTCGGTTCACACAGTAAAAAGTTGTGCGGCAACATATATGTATATGAACAAATACAGTCGAATTGATAACCTCCTTTTTTGAAGTCGTTTCAAATGGAGAATAGCTATTTAAATGGATGAAAAAATACATCCTGTTTTGGCATCTAAAATTTTTTGAAGCCGCTTTGGAGCAGACTGGCGAAACTCTTTTATGATCGTTTCATCTTTCGTGGTTTTGCAATGTGTGCATCTATTTCGCTTTATGTATTAATTGACCTTTTCTATATATTCAAATCTGGACTTTGGGGAGCATATCTAGATTGTGAGTACCATTCTCTGTTAGAAATTTTTGATTATCCAGCTGTTATTACTACAAAAATAAAATGAACCTATTTTTATCGGCCACCGGTGAGCACTAAAAAAATCGTCGTATATTAGGCTAATTGCGCCGATAATGGAATAGTGGCTTTACTTATAAAATAATTCCCGGGGTTTGCTGGATTTATCATTCCTTCTGAACCAGTGATCATATTTATCTGCAATCGCGAAAATTAGATGAGGAAGAATTTTACAGCGTCAACAAAAACACTGTCAGCCGAAATTGAATACGAATCGTACACTGAAATGAGGAAGAATTTTTGACGTTGTAATTTCTGTAAATCATAAGAAATTTACCAAAAGCGTTTTGATAAGAAAAAACTATTTTTAAACAATATATTGTTGCTCTAATCTCACAGTACCCTCTACAGAACTCTAGTGATAAAGCATTTCAGACATTGTGATGCTGTTGCCTTACAATACCCATAGAAAACGTTCTCTTGACAATAAAACCATTTGCCGTTAATTTTCCTTTTCAGCTTTTCATCTCATTTTGCCCGAATTGACAAGTGCATTGTGGTTTTTGTTATTTGTACTTCACATAAAAATAAAAATATCTGTAAGCAAAATGTTTATTCTAATGTACATACATATGTATGTATGTACGTGGTATTGTATGAATTGGTGATTAATGTTCACAAAAGGAAAGGGCGTCTAACAATATGTCACAGAAGGTAAATAGTTTCAGGCATCATTTTATCATTAAATCTCTAAATGTTTCACGGTCATACATGAAAAGGAAAGACAAAACAAACGAAATAAAAGTAATTTTTCTCTTGGCATTATATTTCAGTAATTTTTTTTTAATGTAGAGCATTACGATTCAATAATGTTTAATTCTTTTTATTTTAAATTAATTGCTAGCGAATTTTATTTTTAGGAATCGAAAAATATAACTGGCGAAAAGAATTATTTTCGATTCCCACAAATGAAACTCGCGAAAGGAATTCAAAGCCAAAAAATACAAATAGCGAATTTTATTATTTTTTTGCCTGAGAAGGTTTTTAAGTTAAAAAAATATTTGTTTTTTTCTGTGTAAAACATGCACATGGGAAGTAAAAATAGTAGAATTCGGCAAAAATTCATTCCAACTCGACTTTTAATATGAGTCTTGTTTTTGATTGTTCAAAATGTTAACTCTTTTCGCTAGTCATATTTTTGCCTCGAAACTTTTAATTCTTCAAATCGCGAATCAAGATTTATTCTTTTCAAAGTCGAAAATAAAAATCGCTCTCTTTGTTGATTGTTTCGTTGATTTTTCGACTCTGCAAAAAAATTAATTCATTCCTAATTAGATGAAAAAAAAACAAAGCTGATTGATAAAATAAAACATCCACAAAAAACAAATAAAAACAAAACAAACAGCTTTAATATGATAAGTTTTAAGGATAAAAGTAATAATATAGGAAATCACGAAATAAGTTTCCTCTCATAAATATATCGCTCATACGCTCACGTTAACGCATCATTTCAATAATTTTTTGCATTAAACAAGATGGCATTACTACGGCAACAAATACAATATTACAACAAAAAATTAAGTTCTGTTTGTGTGGAGACACGGCTGATGTCACAAATTACGCACACACACTACTTAAAATATGCTGCTTTTCGTTCACACACGCAAATATCAAGGAATATAAAACGACTGGACTTTAAAATAAAGGCCGTATTAATATAAAATTGATAGAAAGGACAACAACGGCAGAAAGAAACAAATACAATACAATATTTAAATTTTTGAAGGGATGTCTCCTTATTTTCATTTAAAAAGAAGGCTAAAGAAAAAAGCGCTCATAAACTAAACTCAAAATTGCAGAGTTGTCAACATATAAAATAAATTTATGTTCGAAGCGTCAATTTTAAATTGAAACTTTTTATATTTTTTTTTGACAGTCACAAATTTTCTATTGATAATACTAGTGGACGATTTGACGTTTTTATATTTATCTTAATATAGTTGTCTCTTCGCACCTGATTATTTTTGCAATTACAATATATTTGCGCTCTTCTCCAAAATTAGAACAATGCAGAAAAATTGTAGTGTCATAAGGGCGTAAGCTTAAGCACACAATGCTGCAGCAAAAAATCGCCATATAAGTCTATTATAATTTTTTACTTCGATGATATCCTCAATAAATTACGACATATAATATTACTATTACTTATTTAAATTGTGTTCTTCACCGTCAACTGTTCAATATCTCGAAAACTACATTAGATTGGACTTCGGATATTAACAGTATAAAAACATGTTTTGCAAAAAATGTGTCTATGAAATTTACCTCCGACCTACAAATATATACATATGTATGTGTATATATACTCGTATATGTTTTCTACAGCACTAAACTGATTACAAAACTTTTTCTAAACGAAGTGACCTTTTTTTAAATAAATGGCTTGAAAAAACTTTTCATTCTCTCCGTCTTTTTATTCAAAATATTTAAACATAAAAAGGGACTAATTTACTTATCTGTTTTATTTTCCTTTTAATGAGCCCGTTTTATCTTGAGATTGATACACATACAATGGTGTCCCATAATTTTTGGAGACCAGTAGTTGTCTTTGTATTTTATTTATTTTGTTTTTATTAATAGAAAAAGTTGATAAAAAAACCGAAACTGAAAAGTTCAACGACATTACTCTTTATGTATTGTGTTGTTTTCGTTATGTGTTTGCTATTTTTTATCTTTCTGTGCTTTTGCCATGGAAAATATTTGATGCAGAAAATCGTTAGTCTTTTATAGAAGAAGCCTTAAAGGACAACTTGCCAAAGTATGTAATAAAAATATATAAAATTAAAGATTATCAAGATAGTTTGACTGAATTACTTCTTTTTAACTTAAATGCAAGTTAAGTTAGTTAGTGTCCAAAATCCAATAAAACTAAGTATGTATCTTCCATCAATACGTTTTTTAAGGCAAATCATAAATAAATGTCAGTACAATACAAACCTTATGGGAAATTTATTATTCTTTATTCGTGAATACAATTTGTTTCCGCTCATGCACTTGTCCGATATCATTACTAATAATATACTAAAATTTTTTATATTCATTTTGCGTTATTTACTTTCTACAGAAAGTTTTAAGACAACAAAGAAATTTGTGAACAAAATTTTTTTTCCGAAAACTTTTTCGAAACAACCTTTGTTAGAATTGTTCTTTTCATGTTTGTTTTTCGGAGAAATACTCTTTTTTAGAAACTTTATTATTTATTATTTATCGCTATAGAATGCCTTTCCAGATTTCCAGAAGAAATTTTGTTCTCTTCTAGGAATCAGATTCCCTATGCTGTCGGTAAATTGTGTAGGTTTTTTTTAGTTTTCGTTTATCGAGTAGAATTGCTTTTTCAAGAAACATTTCGTGTTATTTTTATTTTAACCTCGCTTAATTGAAATCCCTTTATTTCGAAAACTCCTGTGAGTCGTAAAAATAGCTGGTCCCTTCGCTTACGAATTAACGGAATTCTACTGTATTAAGAAAAAACATTTCAAATGTGTAAAGTCTTTTGTGATCCAATAAATTACAATATTTCTTACTGCATATTATTTAAAATATTTTTAATTCACTTATTTCATTACACAGGACCGGAAATAAAAGACAAGAGAATCACCGATATGTCAGAATAAATATACCGACTATTTAAATAATTGCAACAACGCCATAAAATAATTAACCATGTTATTTTTAAGAATTTTGTTAGAAAGATTTTCTGCTACACAAATTGCAATTTTAAACTTTACAGATTTTTTTTTGTCGTATTGTTTGTAACCCATATATTGCTGCGTTCTTTTCTGTTTTTTCCATTCATGCTGCCAACAATTTTTAACCCTTTTTCTTAGGTTTAAACATATACATACATAAATTCTACTTTCACTTTCTATATTTAATTTTGAATACAGGAAAAATTAAAAAAATGGAATAAAGTACGGCTTTTTGAACAAGAATAAAAATATTTTCCAAAGCATTTAATATTTGGCGCCGCTTTGGCAGCATTGCCATCATTGTGATTAAATACATAACGGTGGTTTTGGGCTTTAACGAAGCCTACGCCACTCAGGCAATGTTAGACAGTTGTCTGTTGTCTTTGAAATGAAAAGAAAATTTGCTGTCTGCCGTGGTTGGTTATACAGTTGTTTAGCAATACAAAAATACATACCCAAAAACAATTATTTATAGTTATGTACATACATATATATGTATGTATGCTGTATATTGTTGTTATTGCAATGATATGCTTTCCCTGCTATTAAACATGGCCCGTGCTGTTGTAAGCCTAATGCACATACTTCAGTTACGTTTTATTAAAGCGTAATAAAAAGGGGGCGGTATTGGCGCAGATGTAAACGTGTGAGTGTATGTTGGTGTGCATGTGTTTGGTACATGGTAGAACGATAATTTATACTAAAAACAGATTAACTCAACCAAATTGTAACACAGAGTAAATATATATGTATATGTATGTACATACCCAGTTGTCCATGTATTTAAGACATCTTTAACGACGGGTAGAAAAATATAGAAAGTCGTTGAAAACATACTAGCGATTAGATGTAAGACATTATCGCTCCCATCTTGTTGCGAACAGAGTGGATCGAGGATGCGATTTTTCTTCTAGAAAATCTGAGTTATAAACCCTTCCCCAGCATACAGGTCACTCTAAAAGAAAGATAACAGAAATTGCAGTTGTTTCCAAATCGATTGTTAATAGAATTTTGACCAAAACCAGCCCAGTTCATCAATTTTATCCATATTGTCTCTAATAATTTGGCAACCTATTGTAACGTCAACGTACATAAATACATACATATAAGAGACCATTTTTTAGACTTTATTATTTTTATTAATAAGACAACATAAAGATATTGACCTTCATTATGTTGTCAAAGGGTTTTGATCGAAGACAACATTTAAGACGATGGCGTCCTAATACAATTTTGCCAACTGGGTAGATACAGCCATGCATACGTATACGTATTCTTGTATTGTAAAATTTTTCACGCTCTGAAAGCAAAAATAAATTGAATTAAAAAAGAATTTCTCCCGTTTGGCTAACACGGGGCAATTTATTTTGTTATTCCTTTCGCAACGTATAGAAATGGTTAAAAAAAAAGTTTTTGAAGCACTGTATTTTTCTCTTTTACGAAAATCCACACAACATGACTGGCTGGTAAAATTACAACAACAAAAAAAAAAAAACAAATGTCTGGATTTCTTTAACTCTGCATACACAATCACATTTTTAGCCGTTTTCAGCAATGGCTTAGTTAATTCGACAGTACAGTTACGAAAAAATTATTGAAATTCCTAATTTTTATAGTTTGTCTGTTACTGGAAATCAAAAGTAAAATCTTTTTCTTATATTCCTATTTATTTAAGAATAAAAATAATATTGCGTTAATCGTTATAATTGTATAATGACTTAATCGTTATAATTGTATAATGCGTTGTCGTTATAATTGAAGTTAAAATTTCGTTCTCGTCTTTATCGTCTTTATCGTCTTTATCGTCGCTTCGTCTTTAAATTTGTTGTTCTGGAAATACATTAAAACGAACAAGAGACATTATGCAAAACAGAAATAAAAATTATGAAGGTATGGTAGCGCTGCAATATTTTACTCGATCATTTTTGACAATATTACAAATTTTTGCAAATACTGAATTTTATTTTACAACTTCAAGTGAAGAGGATGAAATAATGAACATAAATATTCATCGAAAGATGTTGCTGCAACACGTTAACATATTTTCCATTTACGATCCAATGTAAGAAATGTGATTTTTATATTATACTGGGTTAACCTGATGTGCTTCGCTACCCCACACCAACTTATCTTATCTCGCGCACTTTTGTATAGATATTGTTACGGTAAGCCATCTGCTTTGTTATATGTAAAGCCCTTTCCGTCCCTCGTCTCCTTTTATCCTTTCTACTTTTCCATCTATTTCTTCATTTTCGACGAGGTTTGGCCAGGCCCCTGCTAGCTCCTTTCTCAGGTAGGTCCCAACCCTATTGTGGCCTTAGCTCAATAACAATGAAAAATTAATGCAAAAATCTCCCTTTCAGAGACTACAGTACACAAATATCAGTGTACCACAATGGCTTCCTTTCTGGGAGGAGTGATGATATCTCCTCCCATTTTTATACGCTCCCAACCTTGTTATGGTATTAATTTCCGACGGTCTTGACCATAACCCAAACCTTTTATCCGGCCGTTTACTCCACTTACCTCTCCATCAGTACCTGAACCTTATTAAATTTTTACTTGCTCATTTTTTTTTTTTTCATGACAAGAACTTAAATTTTATTACAAAAAAAAATAATTTGAATACGATTTTCAAATAAAATAAATGTTTATCAAAAGAAATTTTAAATTTTTATATATATAAATGGTTACAATTCCTTACACATAGTTTATAGTAAAAATTTTACGCCTAGACTCTAACTTAATACAAACAACTAATAAATTCTTACAATTTCCCTACATAAAAAAAATTACATATCATACAAAATTTTTCAAACACAATATATGCATGAGTATATAAAAACAAAAAGTAACCTACATACATTTACACAGAAAAATTCTCTCTATTTTCGTTTCCGTTCAACTCGGTAATACCTAGTAATTAAAATTCTATTGCCACTTATTGCAATTTTTCGACAGGTGAGATAATGAGGCTCAACTCAATTCAAGCTGTCAGTCTCGACTATAATCCTAACCTGAAGCAGCTCCCTAAGGCTAATATAAAAGCTCTGCGTCTGCACAATTAAACTATTCAATACTGACTTGTTATTGCCACTTGCTCTGAACCTCCTTATTGTTTTTTTCTTTGGAATCTATTTATGTGGAACTTACTTCTTATTTCATTTACGCAGTTTTACCGATTGAAAAAAAAATGTTCTATCGCCTGACTTATGGGGTAACGAAACTATTATGCTACACTTAGGACTAACTTAACAAAATTTCTAACATATACTTAAGGATTTTTCATTTGCACAATTATTAAATTTTTTTTCTTATGAACGTATTTACAATATAAAAAAACAAGCTCCATACAATTTATACCCGTTATACAATGTACAGTTCTCACGTCGGAATACAAAAATTTTAAATCTTCGGTGTTACCTGGTTTCACCTCATATAATTTCTTAATCGGCCTCACCACAGTCCAATGTAACACGGATCTTGGGTTATCAGCGCCTCTCATATATATATATTCTCTTCCTCGACCAGTTCGGAATTTCGGTTATACTTGCAGTGTTCGGAACTGCCCTCAGAACTTCTCCCTTCGCAAGTCACTCGGTATCGGTTTTTTCTTTCCTTTTAATTTTTCTGGAACTTCACTTTTTTATTCTTTATTTAATTTTCAGCTACTTTATTTATTCTCTTATCTAATTTCAAAACGATTTATCTTCTTTTCTATGTCTGTTTCTGTACTGTCTCCTTTTTTTTCTCGACTCGCCTTATATATTTAATTCCCCCCGCACTGGACTTTTCCAAATTTTCCAATAAATTCCTGCGAAAAAATAATTCTTCGTCGACGTTCAATACACTACCGTTTGCCTATACTCAAAAAACTGCTTTCAAGAAAAAAAAATCCTTAAACGGTTCTACAACAAAAAAAACAAATATCTACAAACGGTTAATTATTCACTAAAATTTTATACATATATACCACCATGCACCAACAATTCTACAACCATTCCCTCTCCCCTCTTTTTATCATCACCCAGAACTATCCTACCTATACCAGGGTGATATAATAGGTCTGTTCGTTTACTCCAAATTGGGCAAATTAAAAACCACCATAAACACAACTGGCAAACAACAAAAAAAATATATTTTTTTTACAAATTCCCCCCATCCACGAGAACACTGTTGACCCAACAATTACCCACCCGCAACAGCTTTTATTTTGATACCCATATCATGGGGGTGTATAAAAATAGTAAGAAATGTAAGCACTATTTAAAAGGGGATAAAAGTACAAAGGTACAATTTTACTCCATTTATTTTCGAATGTCGAAAAGGTAAGACGAGAATTTTTCTAGAAGAAAGGATTACGGAAAAAAGCTTTGCTCTATGTGCAATACTTTTGGAGATATATGGCTGCAATGAGAGATACCATAATTAATTTTTTTTTTAGTTTTATCCACTAATTTTCAAATTGTTTTAAAGTTTATCGTTTCAATAACGCCAACGGTGATGGCAAATCATATTTATGTTGGAAGCAAAAGAATGGAATTTAGTTTTATGCTGTCATACTGTTATAAGCTGTCATAATAAGGAACACTTACTACCAAGAACGACTTTGTTTTATTCAAGTTTATGTCCGAATAAGTGTTTTTACATGCTTGAGATTCAGGTTAATCACATGAGCATTGAGCGTTACTATATTGTATTATATAAACATGTTCCTTCTTATCCTACCATGACAATTCATGCCTATGCATGATTCAACAAACGTGAGTATTTCATTATTATACATGAGTCCCTCACGGGTTAATCTCTGAATTATATGTAGTTGATATTCTTCATGAAATCGTTGTTTTAGCAAAGAAAACATTTTTTAGGGTTTGAAATAATGTGGATTTTTAATTAATATTTCTGTGTTATATAAACTCTGTGAATCATTGCTAGTAATTTGTGTAGTTTTTGATTTTCGTTTTATTCTGCTACGGTTATTTTCTACGATGTTTATTTTGTAGCTGAAGTGGAGTGAAAGATTATTTAATTATTCATTTATTTAAATTTCCTTTTTGTACAATTAACCAAGGTTAAACAAAAAATTTGTGTAAATCTTGGTTAAATTGATTGCACAAACTTTAATTTCGTTGTGTATTTTAGTAAAGAAAAACTGCGAACATTTTTATATTTCGAAAAAGTAAAATAATAAAATATTTCTTTACTATTATCTTTATGATAAAAAAAATTACAAAATTACGATTTGTTAGATAGAGAAAATTTTGCTGAGGTTGGTTCATGATGCTTTTCTTTTTTCTCATTTATTGGGCAACTTTTAGCAGTTAAGGCAACTTCGTGGAAATGTAAAAAAGTTAATTTAGTAAAATCCATATTGCCGTAACAATTTCATGAAATAAATGCCCAAAGAATATGTTTAGCCATTTTTGATCAGTGATGTTAAACCCGTGCGAATTGTTCGATAATTTAGACCTCCGAACGGTAGGCAGGTAATTTCTATTGTACGGTAATTTTAAAAAGTTTTAATTTTTAAGTCTTAAACCCAAATGTGTCTGTCTATACATGATATACATATTTCTCACAAAAACAAATCATGCAAAATAACTCCAATTGTAGTTAAAATATTATAAATATAAACTTCAATATAATAAAAATGTATATATATTGATATTCCTTCCCATAACCTAATTTTCTAGTTCCAGCACAATGCATCGCATGTGTAGGTCCAAGAAAAAAAAATTATTACTGAAAGTACAAATGTTAAATATCTTATTTTATTATTACTAAATACTTGTTGCTTTAAGTTTTTGGTATTTTTTAAATAAAGGTATTAAATTACAAATCCGTATAAACCTGTTTTAATAAAAAAGCATTATTATTTTTGCACGGTAATTTTATATATAAACGGTATTTTTTTGGCTACACGGTAACCGTAATAAAAGAGTTAACATCACTGCTTGGGATTGCTAATCCGTACACTTTTCTGTTCACGTTTCTCTCTATCTCTCTCTATTTTACAAACTTAAGAATTGTGTAAAATATTGCACAGTATGGATGGATGGATTTTGAAATTTTGTTTGATTGTCAATCTGTTAATGTTGTAAATTTGTTTATTAACCATAATGAATTCCTAATTAACGTGATATAAAAAAGCAAATATAAATACCATTGCTACATTCCATATATAAAATCTATAGTTTTATGTCTCATTAAATTTCTATGTCAGTGCGCTCCGCTAGTTAAACAAATCATACAAATAACAAAAGACTATAAAGTCATTAAATTAAAATCATAATATTAAACGGTTTTAATGACTTTGAATAGAGCACATTAAAAATAAGGCATACTAAACCCCTTTTGCTCTTAGAGAAATACAGTTTGTAAATGAAATATGCTTTTGATTTAGATTTTCCAAACAAAATACCTACTCAGTTCTTAATGAAAGACATTTTTTCTATTTTAGAAAAATGTGTATAAGTATGTATGTATTACATATATATATATATGTATGTTTACTAACACTGCGTATATATATACATACCTATGTATGTATGCATGTTATTTGAATTAGTTCACCATAAATTCTCTGATTTTTCTTTTATTTACACAATATATATAAACTTTCCTTTTCCTTTTTCTTTTTCTTTCTCTTTATTATTTGTTATGTATTTAGTATATCATCTTGAAGACTTTATTTTATTTAATCCTAAAAATTCACATTATTTGCTATTAAATACGTAACAATTATAATTTGTTTGTTGTTTCAATGCTTTACGGTCTGATTCTCTGAAAAATGGGACTTGAATTATATGATTTTACAATTTTTTTTATACAGTAGGAGTTCCATTTGCGCACCTCCAATAAAATCTAGATTCTTGCTTTCACAGAAGAGTTGCATTAACCAGCCAATAAACACAAATTAGCATTAAAAATTTTGGCAATGCCATACATTTTTTTATATTTTTTATCTGGAACCCAGTGCTCAGGGGAAATCTCTTACGTATGTAATGCGTTGCACTGGAACTAGATCGAGAGACGGATAGTGTACAGAATATGCAGATGATGAAAGTGGTAGGAGGATAGAGCTTAATTAATTTACAACTCTGCAGTTGCATGTTAATTATAAAGCAAAGTTGAAGTGCCTCTGATGGTAATTTTGACACATTTGTTTTAAGCGATGGTCGAAGTATTCTGCACGTTCACTGCAAAACCAAAAATTTCCTGTGTTCAGCCTCAATTTCAGACTCCTAAAAACATCTCGCATTATTTCTGTGCATTTGTGTGTCTTTGTGGCAGTTGTTGTCGGAAGGTTTCAGTGGCGAAGGCATAGTCACTGGTCACTGTCAAAGTAACGGATTCAGTTGCATAAAAAATTCACAGGCACAACAGAACGACCTCTGACTTTGACTTTCCGGGCTGAGAATCGAACCCGCGTCCTTCCAGTTGCAGAGCAAACTCACTAACTACTCGCCATTAGGATACCCTTTGCAGTACATACTATACATACATATATGTACTTTTGGAATTAGGGAAATTAAATTGCTTATCACTTTTTTATTTACAACAAAAACTGTTAAGCAATTGTGTAGGTATAGAATTTTGACATTTCATATCACGAAAAATTAAGCAGAGAAGAAAATAATCACCATGCCACCTGGTTTAATTATATCGTATGGTTTATCGTTAAAAAAGAGACGATATTTTATGTACTTGTGAACAGGCAAATTTGTAGTATCGTATTTTTATATTTGTTTTTATTTTATTCTGTAAAAAAAATTGACATTCATTTCATTTCATAAGCAATTGTTTGAAATTTGAATTGAAATTAATTAAAAATATACATATTTATCTGTAAGAAGAATTTAATTATTGTAACAGGTGGGCCAAAAGAAGTCATTCGATGTTCTTTGGCTCTCATTTTTTTTCTAAATGAAAAACTTCGATTCTGTTTATCTGAACCTTTAGAATTTTATTGGTCAAGTCGAGAAGATGATATCGGCTAAATGGGCGTCGTCACAATTGATAACTGATAACTTCGGTCGACAGATTCTCGCACTCGTGTCGAATGTTGTCCTTTAGGGTTTCCAGGGTGTCGGGCTTGTTCACGTAAACACGGGACTTCAAAAAACCCCACAAAAAAGTCTGGAGCTGTTAAACCGGACGATCTTGCGGGCCAGGGCAAATCGCCAAAACGAGAGATGAGGCGACCCGAGAACGCCGCCTTCAGAATATCCATGTCCTCCAGTTCTAATTCGTTCATTTGCTGCAGAAAAAACTCTGTTAACATGGCCCTATAGCGCGCACCGTCCACTGCTATCGTTTGACCAGCGGCGTCCTCGAAAACGTGCGCTCCGGTGTCGGCCGCTCTAGACAGCGTTTCGTGTGGTCCCATACTCTTCAAGGTTGCTGGCGAAATGGCGCAGTGTTTGCGCAGTCGCTGTCAGACGACCGGGGAATCGGCGACGGAATTCGCGCTGCGCCAACACCACAGACGAATTGTTACGCAAAAAAAGGACACGATTATTCCACGTTCTTGAGGAGTATATCGCTCCATGGCTTGTTCACTTGTATTCTACATCTGTCTAGTTCACAAATGTCAAAACAGATTTGACATTGGCCGCCATTTGCAAAAATAGGAGCATCTTCCAATAGGGTAATTTCTTTTGGCCCACCTTGTATTAGTTAATACATATTTGAAAGATTTTTACTAAATTAATCAGAAAAATTTAATATTCCTAAACTTGGCCTCAATACAGCTACGTATTTCAAAAACATATAAAATTCAATCCTATAGGATTCAACATACGGCGTTAATTGAACAACTATTTCGCCACTCTTTTGTGTTTCTTAAAAAAGAAAACAATATTTTTTTTGAAGAAGCGAAGTATTGAAAAAATATAAATATATAGCATATAAGGTATAGCATTTTACCATTTTAGTAACTTTTAAAAATTAGGTGTACCGCCGCTCCCACAGAATCGATATTTCGCGTATGTTAATCGAATCGACTATCATATAAGAAAACATGATTGGTCATGCAGGTTAATAAAAATGTAATAAAATGATCTGTTGCACCGATTGGTATGTCGCAATAATTGCTAGTTGAGTAAATGTAGCTCGCACTGTATATATTTACATACAACTTCTAAACTTTTAATGGCTTCATTGTGTTGCTGCACATTTTTCTATAAATTTTTTTCAAAGATATTTTGTCTGAGTGGTTGCAAAAATAAAATTAAAATTTGTTTAGTTAAAGCTAAATGTGTATAAAAGCTCAAAAGCAATGAAAAACAAGAAAATAGTAAGAAGAAAAATACAGAATGCCGGCAAGAACTCCAACAAGAAAAACAATAGGATATAAAATGCAAATAATTATTTTGGTTACTAATCCAAGTACAACATGCCAACCACCCACATTTTTAATATATCGACCCCTGTGCGCGAAATTATCGTATGTTACAAAAACTAAATTTCACAGGAGAGCGTTTTTATTCGTCTTTTTTTATTTGCCTGACAGCAGTAACTGTCACATACGATAAAATGTACATAGTGTTATCTCCATAACTATAATAATTATCGCTATAATAGTTTATATGCAGATGAATTAATGGATTTAGAACCATTTTGCATAAAAAAGTTGATTTCGAAAAAAGTTAAACATACGATAATTTCGCGCACAGGGGTCGATATGTACATATATATCTACCTCTCTATATCATACATACACATATACAGTATTGATATTCAAGATTAAGAGCACTCCGTCGTTCTCTCCGTTCTTCTTTTTTTCTTTCTGCACTGCAGAAAAGGCAAAATATGTATTGTGTATAAAAGTTTACCATTTGTAATTATTTGTAAAAATAGTTCCATTTGAGAAATTAAAAGTTTTACAAGTTGTTTAATGCCTGCCGTTTTATTCTTGTCGACATTGTGTTGTTTTTTTAAAGCAGTAAATTAATACTCTTGTATGTAGTTTTTTGCCTTTGCTTGAGTTGCTTGTTAAAACTCCTTCTATTGGAATAATTCAAATGAATAATGACAGTTGGTGATTGTTTCAGTGCAATAAAGTGAGGAAAAGACATTAAAAAAATTTTTCCACTTTATTATATTATCGTTAAATGCAATGTCATTGTATCGTTAAATGTAAAGATTAATTAAAGCAAATAATATAAATAATATGATAAAACGTTTTTACAATTTATTTTAAATTTTCTTCTTTGCAGATTGGTCAAATAATTGAAAAAGCCCTAAAAGGGTGGATGTGTGTTACATAGTACAAAATTAGTGTGTAAAGTTTCAACTTTTTGAAGAAGGTGAGTACAAATCTATTACATTTTAGAATGCTTAGTATAGACAGCTACATTTTTTTCAAATGTTGTATTGGCATATATTAGAGCGAAGAAAGGTAAAAATGGAAGAAAAATATGTTTTTTATCGCCGCGTTTATATGAGAAAATGTTGTACAGATACACAAAGGCTTAAATATTTAAAGTTTTTTTCAAAAAAATTTAAATAAGAAACACAAAAACCGTTCACTTATGTTCAAGTTTAAAGCAAAACTGAAATAAAAGAACGCACAATTAGTTCTAAACTTTTGTTTTATAAAAACTTAACGTTAGAAATGATAAATGTGTTTTCAGAAATTATTGTTCTACATATACAATGAAAGGGTTAACAAGCGTATTTTGGTTACCACATTGTATTATTAAATAAAAGCAGTGGTCTTATTATTTCGGTGTTTACCTCAAAATATTTAGCACCTATAGAATATAAAAGTCAAGTTTGAACATTACACATTTATTTACTTATATGAGAAAGTAGAGTTAAGTTTATGTTAAATACATGAAATAAATATTACGTACATATGCATGTATATATGTATGTATGGATGTGTGACTGTAGTGTAAGTGTGAATTTAAATACTCTACAGGCATTTTTTATATGTCATATGCTTGTAATATGTACATGAGATCAGGTGTCCGTATTGCGATTACACACATATGTATGTTTGTATGTATAGTCAGTTCACCAAAATAAAAATGGCATACATACTACCAGTATGAATTTATTTGTGAGATGGTTGTTATTTTATACTCAACATGTTTGTCAAGTGGTTGTGTGGTCCTTTTGTGGTTTGTACTTATTTTATGAATAAATAAAATTAAAAAGAGAAATTAAAAATATGAAATGAATAACGTTGGTCTAGTACAAACATGAAAAATATATTCTTTGCTTTACAATATTTATACATAATTTGATGTTAATGCAATTCAGCAAAATATTTTCTTTTTGGGGTACCATTAAAATAAAAATAATTAAATTTATAATGAACCGTAAATAGGTATGTATGTATGTACTCGTATATAAAACGTTTAAATTAAAATGAATTAAAAAATTAATTTAATCTAATTCGGTAGTAAATAAACGACCAGCTTTATTTAATTTCAATAAGAATTCCTCTAAAGTTCAGTTATTTAGTTTTATATTTTTCCCCTTTAAGAAAATTATATTTGAAGCTTCGACAAGAATGAAGAAACTTTGTCTTTTAGAGTTTGGAATTGTATAAAAGTTATTTGTCTTCGATCGATTTGGCAGTGTTATTCTGTCTCCATTTTGTACCAAAATATATTGTTCATTTAATTAAAAAAGTAATAAAAATTATAATAATAATTAAATTTAATTTATTGAATAAAATCGTAATTTTAGAGCATCATTGAATTTCTACGTCAGCGAGCTTAACAGAATGTTCAAATCATGTTAAAAGAAATAGTTCAATAAAAATTTGCAAGAGATGATTTTGAGGGTGGCGATGGCACGATGGATGGTAGTCTGCACGTTGACTACAAAACCGAAAACTTACCTGGGTTCAACTCCAGTTTCAGACTGAAATTATAAAAAAAAAACATATCGCATTTTTCTGATGTGTCAGTTGTTGTCGAAGGCATAGTCACTGGTCACTGAACAATACCGGCTTCAGCTGATAGCAATCCACAATCACATCAGAACGCCCTCCTTCGTCGGTATTGTGTAGGACTTTTTTTTTTTTTTTTTTTTTTTTTTTTTTCCATGTTATTTTTGAATTTTGGATCTTTCAATATGAAATTAACAAAATGTGTTCAAATCTTAATCTAAAAATATACTATAAAAAAAAAATAGTTTCCATTGCCACTGCAATTTCAACCCAATGGTTACACAGAATTTTCATCCAATCAGATCAAACGTTTGGGTCCTTTTGAGTCTTCTGTGACCCTCAAAGACCAGCAATTCTCTAGCAAGTGGATTGGGATGCACCGTGATCTTCGTCCTATACTTCGTACAGACTTTTTTAATTTCATCATTAATTGATGGAATTTTTAGATCCCTGTGGATATTTACATTTTTCATGTACCATGGAGCACCTGTGATTATTCGTAAAATTTTTGACTGTCTTCTTTGTAATTTTGCAACATTTGATGCGGAAGCAGTTCCCCACAGCTGAACGCCATATAGCCATATGGGCTTTAAAATCGCCTTATACAACAGCACCTTCATATCTAGGCCTAGTGCAGAGTGTCGTCCTATAAGCCAGTAAAGCTGCGCAGTTTTCAACTTCAGTTGAGTGATTTTGGCCGCTATGTGACTAGTCCACGTAAGACGTCTATCGAGATGAATACCAAGATATTTTACGTGGTTGCCCTCAGGTATTGTAACACCGTTTATCGTGATGCGAGGACAATTGTCCCTTCTCAGAGTAAACGTAATGTGGACGCACTTTGAAGCATTTACTTTTATCTTCCACTTTGATAACCATTTTTCCAATCGGTTCAAATGCGCTTGAAGATGTTGGCTTGCTACTGCTGCATTCTTGTGTATGCTTAGAAAAGCAGTATCATCCGCGAAAGTTGATGTATGCGTCAATTGACTTGTAGGCATATCCGCAGTAAATAAAATGTACAGAAAAGGACCAAGGATACTTCCCTGTGGTACACCAGCATGGATATTTTTAATGGAAGATATCACCGATTTCGACCTTATATGAAAAGATCTATTAGTTATGTAATTTTTGAACAATTTGTGAACGTTTTCCGGTAGCAAGTTTACAATTTTGTGCATCAGACCGTCGTGCCAGACTTTGTCGAACGCTTGAGATATATCAATAAAAAGTGCCGAACAGTATTCTTTATTCTCGAAAGCCGATCGGACAAGGTTTGTTATTCTGTGTACTTGTGCCACAGTGCTGTGCATTTTCCGGAATCCAAATTGGTGATGTGGGATAACAGAAT
The DNA here is from genome assembly GCA_963924685.1 of Dexiosoma caninum. Taxonomy (NCBI): domain Eukaryota; kingdom Metazoa; phylum Arthropoda; class Insecta; order Diptera; family Tachinidae; genus Dexiosoma; species Dexiosoma caninum. The sequence goes on from OZ004729.1 coordinate 63,444,705, forward strand.
TAGTGTCAACGTGGTGCCGTAGTTTCTCGAGAATCAATTTTTCAAAAAGTTTGGACAGTATCGGCAATAAGCTTATTGGACGATAAGAAGATACTTGCGTAACATCTTTACATGGCTTAGGAATCATTACGATTTCTGAGTGTTTCCATGCTTTCGGAAACGTACCCAACCTCAACATAGAATTGAAAATAAAGAGAATCAGCCTCAATGCTGATTGTGGCAGATTAGTTATCATTGCTCCTGTGATTTTGTCACTGCCTGGAGCTTTTCTGGCTTTTAACGTTTTTATAGCAGATTCGACTTCAGCAAATCGGAATTTCAGTGGACGTTGTACTCTTTCGTTTATGACAATCGGCGCAATACGGGAAGCGGTTACATTTGGTGTAAATACGTTTTCCAGGTGGTTGGCGAATTCCTCAATTTTCTCCTCTGTACTCTGTGCAAATTCACCATTATGTAACCTTATTGGGGCCTCGTAGGAAGTAGGTTGTTTCATTTTTTTTGTAGCTCTCCACAAACTATAATCTGTTTGCTCTGTTGTGTCCAACCTTTGCAGATATTCATTCAGTTGAAATTCTTTGTCCTCTTTCAGCAAAACACGCAGTTTCCGTTGGCATTTATTTAGTTGTGCCTTTAAGCCAGGTGAACGGAGCTCCTGCCACTGACGCCTCAACTGTCTTTTATGCCTTATCAGGGACTCAACGGTAGCATTACTGTTGTAATGACGCCTGCTTCTTATCAAAACGTTTGATGCGGAAACTGCTGTCGCTTCTTTCAGGATGTTTGTTGTGAGGATTACAGCATCCTCTACTTCAGACTCCGATTTCAAAGACAAGTGTTGTGGCAAGTGGGTACTAATGTACATTTTGTACTTTAGCCAATTTATATGTTTTTTATGATAACACTTATTCTGCTCTGCATTTTCAGAAGCGCGAAAAAAATTCAAAAAAGTAGGTGAATGATCCGACGAAAGATCCAAAGACGGAACCAAATGAAATAGTTCTCTTCTTATGCTGCGAGTGACCGCAAAGTCGATCACATCTGGAATTTTATTAATGTCTGTAGGCCAGTATGTGGGTTGACCTGCAGATATTGCGTCCAAATTGTGAAGGGATATCGCATCGAAAAGTTGCCTTCCTCTTGGTGAAATAAGTCTAGAACCCCAAAAGGTGTGTTTTGCATTAAAATCACCCGCTGCAATAAACTTTGTTCCTAACGTTTGAAAAAAGTTCCAAAATTGATCCGTAGTAATGGAGTGTCTGGGTGGACAATAAACGGCAGAAATCGATGTACCACAACGTGGTAACCTTATGGTGGTGGCTTGTATGTGATCCGTCGAAAATTCTGGTAGGGGAAAATGGGCAACATCTCTGTGAACCAGTATTGCTGTCCCTCCACAAGCTCTGCCACTTGGATGCTTTGTGTCATAATTATAATAATTTTTTATTTTGAAACAGTTCTTTTGAGTAAAATGTGTTTCGGATACGAGAAGTACATCAACTTGTTGTGATTGTAGGAACTGTGTAGGACTGGCAAAGTAAAATAATAATAAAAAAATGGCTACTAAACCGAAGCTTCTGCAATGCTACGAGTATAAAAACAAAGAACGTGCGAAAGCAGAGCTGTAAAATAATTAATTACGCTTCACCTCCTGTCGTTTCTCCTACTAACCCTTTCCTATAGTTCCAGCATAATGCTTCGCAAGTGTAGAAGTCATCTCTTGCGTGCTGGTCCCAGATAAAAAAAAAAAAAGATAAAGTAACCAATTATTGTAATAGTTTTATAATCGTACGAAAAATTATTTCAACTGTTTGAAAATAATAACGTATACTTGAATTTTCTGAAATATATCTACATACATGTGCATCTGTATTTATGTAAGAGATATATATGTATGTACATACACATAGTGTGGAGAGACAGACAGGTTGTGAAGGATTGAGAGTTTAATTCTTTACATAACTCAGCTGTTGCGCTCTTTTTTTTTGAGAATTTGTAAGCGTAGTTAACCGTCTCTGGAATTCTGTTCACGTTTTTATTTTTTATCCAACTCCGCCAGTAGCACGTTTTGTGAGTCTATTGTACATTTACTTTGTGATCCTTCAAGTGAATTTATATATAAAATATAGATAGAACTCATTTACATGTAAATGTATGTAACAATATAACATATTTTTATCATTTAGACAAGTCCGAATATTTTTTTTCCACAAAATGTGAATTTCTCAACAATAGTTTTTTTTTATTTTAAAACACTGTAAACCGATTCGCTGTGCACAACAACTTTATGAATTGCCTCATTAATTACAAACAATTTACCATTTCAAGCCAATTAATGCAATTTGTTTAGAATGTAATATAATTTGAATTATTCCTAATTCGAACACATAATGATCTGTTTGTAAAATGTTAAAACATTCCTCTAGTTTTACACTTGAATAAACTGTATTGCTCCGCCGATGCTTCTGGCGCATTTAAGTTTGCCACAGTAGACTAATCCATATGTACATATGTATAAACGTATACTTGTAAATGTACATATGTATTTTTATGCAAATCATTTTAGATTCATTTATTATTATAAATAAAAAAAATTTTAAAATAATGACGCATGATTTATTATGACTTTAAATAAATTTCTTCTATATGTACATATGATTATGTATGTACTTGCATATATTCGTATATACGAGTAAGTACATATTTATGTATGTCGTAAAGGAACAACAACCACCTCAGCAACGAGAAAAGGAAGTGCTACTTCGGCATTATTTTTTTGCTTTTACTTGTTATTAAAATTCATAAGCAGCCAAAGGATGCGCCAGTGATAAAATATACACGCCGTTCTTTTTAATAAGAATAAAGAAATATGGCGTAGCATTTGAACACCTATTCACCTAAAAACACACATTGACACTCAACACACTCTCCCAACAGCCATTGTTATTTTTGTAAATTGAGAAAAACAAAGCCAAATCATTTCTATGAGCTCTTCGCTTTGTAAGAGTGTTTTTGTTGCTGTATTTCCTTTATTAGGAAGTATTTGTTCTCTGTTCAACTTCATTTTGTTGTGCTGCTAATATTTTTTTTATTGTGTTTTATATCCGCTGATTAATTATTATTTATATGCATTGTGTTTAAATACGTATGTATATATACATATGTGCAAATAAATAAAAAATTATATAAAGCATGCAAACTTATTTGAAATTTTGTTAACATTTACCGTGAAATAAAAACAGATTTAAACAAATAAGTAAACAACACGTGCAGATCTCTCTTTGTAAAGAAGATAAAATCCTCCGGATTCAATGAATCAGGTGGCTGTTGTGATAAAAAACAATCTAACAATATGTTAGATTGTGTTAAAAAAAGTGAAAAAAATTATTTGGGGAATCCACAATGTCTGTTATTAACTCATATTGTCATAAAATGGTTTAAATAAATTGTTGTTTTGCTTCAAACAAAAAAGTCTTAAAATAATAAAACTTTTCAATGTAAAAAAGATTCAAACCGAAACAGTTTGCCAAGCACAATTGTAAATTATAGATGGTAAATTTAGAGCTTCATAAATATATAAAGTTAATAATTAATATGATAACCACACAAAGTGGACAAAGCACGAAAAACGATGCAGTTTAAGGTATAGCAGCCTTCGAAAACAGCATGTTGTTCCGTTCGGCAAGTGTGATTTACAATTTTTGTGTATGATTTATTTTGATTCTTAGTAACTATCACATGTAATTTTGACTGCCTGTTATCGATTTTCAGCCTATTTAAAATTTAAAAATTTCAATTTGGAAAAAAGAGTTATATTTTATTATAAGTTCAATTAAATTTATTATATACCTATTGTTATTGATATACATTTATTAAAAGCAATTTGAGTACTACCTCGTATAAATGTATTTCATTAAAACGTTCTAGATTTTCATCGCCTGACAACACAATAAACAAACAAACAATTCACATAGCAAGCTTTCGCAAATCAAAACAGTAAACAATTACATAGACTGACAAAACACACATTCACACCAATACAAGAACAGAAAAGTTAAAGATAATTAACGAACAAATACAAATGTAAATTCTAAATGAACGGATTTCTGGAATATTCTATACAAATGTCAAAGTTGCTAGCTAATTCTAGAATGTTCTAACAGACTTTAGAGCAAATGCTCTTGAAGTATATCGGGAAGCTAACGTTTAACAAACTGCCTGAAAGCAACTGCAGATTGTGAACATTATTCAATTAAACCAACATTGTGAACAAATTATAGAATAAATGATAGTTTATTAAACTAAATTGTAAATTGTAGTAAATGAAAAAATACATACGTTAAAAAAGGTAAAACGTAACAATTCGTTGTTTTATTTTGCAATCACGAATTCAATTAAAATACACGTTTTAAAGACGTACAACCTAACAATATATGTATATTACTTTTCAAGTAAAGTTTGTAGCATTTTCTTCAATAATAAAAAGGATATAAAGAAAAAGTAGATGTGTGTCATATACATATTTTAGTTCCATGTTTAAGCATTTAAAAATTGGTCACTTAAAACACTTTGGAATTTTATAAAATTTTTTTCTTTTAATGGTTTTCTTTTTTCTACTCGTATTATCCGTAACATTTGTAAATACAATTGAGCTTTGGAATTGTAAGATTGTAGGGGTTCGTTCGTTCGTTGGCTTTTTCACAGGCAAATATTTACATGAACGTAAAAAACTTTAATCCTTCCACCAAAGAATAACAGGTATATATTGTACTTTCAAAACGATAAGACAAACGGAATGTAAAAATGTTTGTTACCACATCAATGATAAAAATCCAGCGATTGTATGGGAAAGGTGTGTTGAACGTTGTGGCAGAGGAAAAGCTTTAATATAAACTTTTTAAAAAACTTCAACTGTAAATGAACATTTCCGTGTTTGGCTTCGATGTTTGTGTTTGTATGAAACTGTGTCTTTTGTATATGAATTGTTGTTTTTTTTTCTGAAATTGCACGGAAGGAATTTATTATTATGAGATTATGGTTTCATAATATGAAAAAAACTGTTCCAGTTGTTGTTATCGTTACTGAGTCAGGGATGATAGTTGACACTTTCAAAATTGTACTTTGTACTTTTTAATTGTAAAATTGTACGAAAAACACAATAAGTTAGACCAAAGTTTATAATTAGAATAAAAGAAAGATAAAATTAAATTAGTTCTTGTTAATCAGAATTTATTTCGATATCAATTAAATAAAAAAAAGGAGTTCCCATTGCGCCAGACTTCGGGAGACTTCCTTTTTGCGAGACAACCAACGTGTTGTTGAATATTTAAAATTTATGTGCAGTTCAAAACAAAAATAATCTTTAGCTTTCTCAAATTGTTCACGTCTGTTAGATTGTTTGCAGAAGTGTTCATTTGTCTCTTTTATAAACTTATTATATCTTTTCGAATATACTTAATTCTGTCTTTACGCGATAGATACGTTCCTCGAAAACTCGCGTAAAATGAGTATATCAAATGATTGGATTGGTTTCACTTATGTACATATTAAATATCAATATAAATAAAATAAATAATTAAATAAGTGCTCCGGATGCAAAATAAATCAAAAAAGGCGCTCACAATTGCTGAAAAATTCTTACAATTGCAAAAGATGTGAGTACATTCTTATTTTTGTTTAATACTCATGATTTTTGCATTCGATGTCGCTTAAGGGCGTTTCAGACTATAATACATTTTAATTAATTTAATTAATTGAAAGTATAAGTAGAAAGAAAAAACACGGTTTAGCAGTAACTGATGTTTTTGTAATTTTGTTATATGCATTAAAAACCTGATGAAATTAAAAATCTTTCCGCTAAGAAAAATTTCTAAAAATGCTGAAGTCTTATTATTTGTAATTTTTAATAACACAGTTATTCACACTATCACAGTTGCACGAAATACTTGAATTATCGACATGTCTTAATACAAAAATAGTGTGACACCCCCTTTAGCCATATTCTAGCTATATTCTAGTTTTTAGTTATTTTTTAATCTACATTTATTTACTCATTATTGGTGAAAGAATTCTGGCATCACTGTACGCAAGCAGGTAGTTGAAGCAAAAATTTAAAAGACTGCAAATTTGGCTTTTGATAGACTTTTAGTCTTAACCTACAGAATGTAACTCAATTATCTGCAGTTTATCTACCATAAAGGTATTTATTTGTAAAAAGATAGTTTCGTAGGAACTGACAGCCTCAGCAATATAACCCGACTTCTACTTTAATTTTTTTTCGTCAAAACAAAGTACTCTTATCGTATCCTTTTGCAATACGCATACGAGTAGTACACCTACTGTTGTACGTAACATATGTATAAAGACATACAACTACACACATGGATGTAAATATATAAGTTACATTTTTTTCATGTGACGTATGTTTTCCATTAAAGTTTTGTATACAATTCCTTTCATCGTCAAGAGGTACTAAAACAACAAAAAGAAAAGTGAAAAACAAAAAAAAATACTTGTTCATACTCGTATATTGTATGCAAATAAAAAAGTTATTTTTTATTACTTTTATTTTATTTTATTTTTGGAAATGAGCAGAACCATAAAAATTTCAAAATCTCATATAAAGTTTATTGTTCAGAAAATTGTATTACAAAAATAAAATAAAAAAGAAAAGATTATCAATTTCTAAAGAAACAACATACAGACCTGAAATAAATTTAAAATTCAATTTATTGAAAAATTTATAGAAATGAAAATTTTCAAGAAATTAAACACTGAAAATAAATGCAAGTTTATGCATCATAGGACATGTTGTCAGCAATTTCGTTTAGCTTAAGTTTGAAATCTAGGGGTCTTATATACTGCTTCCCGGTTAAAGTGTTACCAAAGCAAAATGTTGTAATTAAAAAAAATTTTAATTTTTAAACTACAGCAGATCAAAAGAACATTTAAAAAATGTATTATTTGTTCGATGTAGCGGCATACACATCGATAAGTCTACACTAGCTGCAGGAACGATGTATTGGTCAGGAGCAATCCCCTACATATGCCATGCATTTAACTAGAACTAGATAGAGAAAAGGATAATGCAGAGAATAGACAGGCGGTGAAAGTGTAGGAGCTTAATTCACTACTCAGCGGTTGCTTGTCAACTATAATGCAAAGTTGAGCCATCTCTGCTTTAAATTCTAACGCATTAAGACGAGCCATTTTATTTCTTATTTTACTTCGCCGACGTTTTTCCTCAAGTGCTTACTTCTCGCTGAAGAACAAATTTTTAGTCGATACTTTTCTCTTAAGAATGGACTATTAGAAAAAGTGTCATCCTTACACTTACACCTGAGGTAAAAAAATAGTATTTCTTGTATATTTGTAGAGCTTATATGAAATTTTAATTTTTTTATTGAATTTTTCCTGCTCTATACCACTCCACCTATTGGTCAAGAAAAATAATAAGGGCCGTCATGAAAACGCTTAAAATGTCCATTTGCGCAATTGGCCATATATGCGATACTTGTGTCATGAAGGCTTTTTTTTAATATTTAATGGAGTCACAAGTTTACTTTCATCAAGGGATTTCAACATCCTCAATATTTATCGTTTTAAAGTTTTCTTGCAAGGCTTCACATCGTCACGTCATTGAAATTTTATTCTTGGGATTTTCCTGAGCAACTCTTTGCCATGGTGTTCAAATCTGGATACTGGCAGGCCACTCCATTATTATTGAAGTACTTTTTTGTAGACTTGCTGGTATGCATAGGATCGTTAAGGCATTTCTTCCTCAACATACATTATTTCACTTAAAATTTCGATATACAAATGTTTTTTTTTTTAATAATTTTTGTAATAATGCATAAATAAGTGAATAAATAAATAATTGTTATTTCGTCAATAGATTGAAATAAGCATTTTTCCTTCATCGCTTCGGTTTCTTCAAATTATTTTAAGTCATTGCTTAACGATAAGTTGAACGATTTATGTATATATTGCTATTTCAATTAAACATCAACAATTTAAACAGCTCTAAAAAGCCATAAAGTGCTTACCCACCTCGAAAGGAGCAAACATAACACTCCTTCATTGAGCAGAGCCGCCGAACACTAACATAACAATATAACAAATAGATGAAAGTAAATAAAAAATACATGTAGAATAGGCATACAAGAGGAATGTAAAGAATGCATAGAGGAAAAATCCTAAAATGTTCTAGTTATAATAAATGTTGAAAAGAACACCTGTAAGTTATGTTCATGGTGTGTAGTAAATAATTAATTTTCCAGAATATTATTTATGGTTTAACAGAGCTGAGCTCTGTGGTTTGTTCATACTTGCCTGCAATCAAGCTGAATTCCGCTACAACAACAACAATAACAATGGCCAATTTATAAGCACTTAAATACGACTAAATGCTTCTGCCAACTTATGGAACTTCATTTGCTGTAAACCCTCTACTGTGGAAAACAGAATGGAAATGGTTGAATATGTGTATGCAATTTAAAACTTTATATGTATGTGAGACTGTGTTGGTAATAATTTCAATACACCGCCATTTAGGAAAATGAGGATACAATAAGAGCATAATTGTGTGTGCTTCCAAAAAGGTTTAACATTTGAGTTTTGTGCCGAATCGGTTGCCTAATTTCAGGAGGTTTTAAGGATTTTTATATTTTACTAAGCTAAAAAAGCAGAATTAAACTTTTTATTCTTAACAAAAATCACTCACATTAATAGACTTTTTTTCCAGAAAGTTTTCCCCTGCTTCAAAAAGTTTGTTATGAATTTGAACTTTCCTTACGGTCTGGTTGTTTATTTCAGTTTACCTTTTTTGCCTTCATTGTTAACTGCTTTTTCTTCCCTGTTCACCCTAAATTACATTGCAATTATGAAGCAAACTATTATTTAACGTTAGAAATGAAAGTATACGAGTATGTTTCTTTAGGTTTAATAAACGTAAAAATGCTTCGAAACAATTTTTCTGGCATTACAAAGATTTTATAAAAAGGAATTTGATTTATTATCGTTTTATGTGCTTGTATTATCTATTGTGTTCATAGTGTTTATAATTTAAAGGATTTTATAAAAAAGTATGTGTGAGAGTGTATTATTTTAGGTTCGTTTTTATTTAGTTTCTGCAGTAATTTGTTTCAATCAGTTACAAAAGTTTATTTCGTTAGTTGTTATATTTTTGGTACATCGCAAAATAAAGAATATCAAGTTATGAATTATTTAATAGATTTTCTCGGATAAAGGAAATGAAGGAAAATAATTATGAAACCATACGAGGGGCGATATAACAGAGCAGAATAGAAAACGAGTCCTTTTTCTAGTTTGTTGCTTATAAGCGGTATTAGAAACAAGTTTTGTTTTAGTAGCATTTATTTTCTGTAGAATTATATTCAGCTAATTTCATATGGTTAAATTTCACATCTTGAAATTGCTTGAATTCTACATTATCAAATGTTAACTAATTTCTTCTGACTGATTCAGCTGTATATAGTTGTAGTTAAAGATGACTTCATATATATTCAGTACGCTGAATACAATATAAAATAAACCTTTTAAAGTTTTGTCTAAGTAGAAGCAATCTTAGCTGCAGCAAATCATTTTGAATATTCTTTTTTTTTCTTTTTCTTTGGTTAATAAACTAAAAGCAGAAAAATTAAAATTCACAAATGTTTAGATAAGCAGTAATTTCTTATTGCTTTCTTTTTTTTTCTGACAATTGCTACGGCAGACCAATAAGTATCTAAACAAATTTAATATACATTTATGGTGATTCTTAGATATAATTTCTTCTAAGCTTTCTTCAATGCAGAACTGTATGTAGTCATGCTCTTAAGAATCTTTTCTTGATTGTGGGCATTTCATTTCCTTAACTTCTCAAGTTAATATTGCTTTAAAATTTCAAAGTCATCTAATTTAAATCAAATTGTGTATTCTACATACATACACATCTACATAAATTTCTATGTGCCCATTAGTCTAAGTCTAAGTCAAAATAACAAAAAAATGAGTTTAGCAACTCCTGCATATCATTTTAAAATAAATTAGTTTAATGTGATTTTCACGATATTGTCAAAAAGAACTATTTATGAATGCCGATTATTTCACCGTTAAATGAAATTCATTCAGCACTGATGCCTTCTAGAACACCACTGTACTCTTTCTTTTGGACGTACAAGGAGTTCTCGATCCATTCTATACTCATATCTTTTTGCACACGTTGTTATTGCGTGGTACCCCTTCCGCTCCGCTTCTTTAGCCAGAGATTTGGAAACGGTTTCAGACATAGCTTTTTGTCTTTTGCTTTGGCAAAAATGCAAAACAGAAAATGTTACTTCTTCTCTTCTCCCTACTCCATTCTTCTCATAGAAGGAAGTGTGTAATGTATATCCTACCCTTTATACGGAAGAACAGTAATTGAATCAAAGGAATTCCTAAGCAGGCCTCTAATAAGGCCTGGAAATTGGAGATCTTTTGAGTTTTCCTGCGGGGATACTACAATTCATTACAATCTTAATTGTGTCATTCTTCTTTTTACTACTATACATTTGCTGCCGTTAGTGTTTCACCAGTATAGAAATCATATTATTATCTCCTGCAATCACAAACACGGACATACATATACAAATAATAGGAAGTACACATACATTCTACGTGTACATATAATAGAAAGTATGCTAATTGCATATACATACATACATACATACATACATATTATAAATACTGTAACAAATTATGCATCGCCAGTAAAATGCATAGAATGCATGCATACATGCCCTATTGGAAAACATCTAATGTAAAATGTTATATTTGTTTTATTTTAGCATGCTATCTACTTGCATATATCACATTTTAATTTTAATAAAAAACAAAAATATACCTTATTCAGCTAGCAGAATTAAAATCAAATTACATATTTTAATATCTCAAATTGTTTTTCTGTATGCACTTTTAGTGAAAACTTAATTCAGCTAGCTGAATTCGATGTAAAGCATCATTTTCTTTTTTTCTCTAAAAAAAAACATATCCCTTTCATGGTAAATTTATGTTTTTAAAATCTACTACTTTTCTACTAATGTCAGTTCATTTTGCTTTTGATTTGCTTTAATTTAGCAGCAATTATAATTATTTTCATATGGTAATTGGTATTTTTCTACTTCAGCTTAGAAATATTTCACAACAGTTCTTTTTTAAATTTAATAATAAGTTAATTTAAATCCATAATTTTAATTGCATTTTATGTTTTCAATATTATGTATGTATGTGTGTGCATTAATAGTTATAGCGACATTATTGCTATTGTAATTGTATCATAAACTGTTGCATTATTGTATTTATGGAATTATTATTATTCAATTGTAAATGAGTGCATTTAAAGTTAAATATTTTAATTAAAACTTTTAATGGGAAATAGCATTAATGTATGCGACCATAAGGTATTCACAAGTTGTTTTAGTGGTTGAAAATTCTATGAGTCTTAAAAGAATTAAGAAAAATTATGAATGCAAATCCTTAAATGCAGAAATGTGGTCGGATAAGATACATTTTTAGGTGGAGTTTGTAAGAATATTTTTTTTTTATTCTTGCAATTTTAATTTCATACTGTATTTTGAATTAATCAAAGTGTTGCGATGGCTGAAGAGTTAGCACGTTGACCACAAAACCAAAGAGTCCTGGGTTAGAGCCCAGTTTTGGGGTAAGTGGTAAAAATATTACGCATTTTTTCTGATGTGTACATTAGTGTAGCTTTGTGTCTGTTGCTGTCGGAAGGTTTCAGTGGCGAATGCATAGTTGCTGGTCACTGAACAGTACCGTACAGGCATATCAGAGCGCCATTCTTCGTCGGTATTGTGTAGCATCATCATCGAAGTAAAATAATTACTAAAAATGGCTACCAAAATAAAGCTTAAACATTTAATATGTCACCTTGTCACCTGCAACACTGCTATAAAAAAACGTGCAAAAGCAGAGTCCTAAGATAGTGAAGCTTCACCATCCTTTTCTCTAATTCCAGCACAATGCATCGCATTCGTAGAGGCCATCGCCTGAGTTCTGGTCCAAGATAAAAAGTAAAACAATTACTCTCATAATACTTTTCGACTTATTTTCTTCGTCTTTACTTGCTACTGTCACTCAATTCATTACGGATTGAATTGTTTTGATTTTAGTTTCACTTACTTATAAAATCGTGACTTGCTGATTAAAGTTGTCAGAAAATAAAATTTACATAATTAAATTGTGTTGTACGCAACATAAATAAATAAGCATTTGTAATTTAAAAATTTTCAAATAATACTACGCTAAAAAACCGCCAAACTCTCTATATGATGGTATAAAATTACCATAAATCTTTAACACAATTTCTGCCTGATGTCGAGCAAAGCAAGTGAAAAAAGAAAATTGAAAATAACAACACCATTCCAATATATGTACGTATGTACATACGAAAAGAAAAGATCCCTGTCAGTGTTAAACCATCTACCCCTTCAAAGAAATGCTTCCAATAGACTAAATGACATCAATTTAGGTGCTTTCCATTTTGGTTTGCAAAGTTTATAAACAAGAGAGGAAGTGAATAGGGGGAAACACTAATAATATGGGTATGGGAGTAATAAAGTTGCTGATTTTTCCACAGTTATATGAGAAGGGGAAAGAAATTTTAATGGTTATTTGTGCTGGTCGAACTTAATTCGTAATAAAAAATCTATTTCAGTGTCACCAACATGATCATTATTTAGCACATTTAAATTACTTATTCAAGCAAAGAAGTAAATAAATAAAATTCTTCTTAGATAATAATTTAATTGGAATATATGTATATAGAATTGGTGATTTTGAAATAGCTTTTAGTACAGTAAATAGTCCTGAATATTTAGTATATTTTAATATTTGAACATGCTTTTCATATTATTTTCGTATTCAGCAAACTTGAATTTAAAGCTGAATTGAGTTTGAGCGATTGTTTTTTTTTATTTTCTTCATAAAAACTAAGAGTTTACGAATTGCTCAATTAAAAAAAAAATCAAATAAATTAGAATTTTATAACATTTTCTTTAATTACTTCTCTTACAAAAATAAATTTTTTTCAGTCTGCACAATTTGTCATGAGCCAACCTTTAACTACTTGACAGATGACAAGTAAAAACAACGTCAGTAATATGCTACTCAACAACACATTATAATTATAGAAAAACAGTACAAAAATTATAAAAATGTAGGGGCCAAAGTTCGTTTGGGTTGCCGTGAAGCACCTTTTAGGCCAGCAATTGAGAATAGGTGTATGAATTTACGCCAATTTTCCGGAAGAAATGCCACTAAGTCTCCTGTAGAGCGACTGCTGCTGTAATGTCAGTCATTGATATTAAAGAATTAATGCCTTTCTATTCTAATGTTCATGTTCGATGGAATGACCACAAATTCCAAAACCGAAAAAACATGAAAGTGCTTAGGGTTTTTAAGATGGTGTAAGAAATACTTCTTCCTATCTGATCTCAGTATCTACATATCGTCATATGAATTCACAAAAGCCCTACGTTACATTCAACAAATTTTACAGGAGAATCAAAATACTTTCAAACTAACTTCTACGCTTGTACTTAGCCATTTCTGAAATTTTTTGATAAGACCATTATTTCTAATTGCAGGCGTGTACAATTTTTTTTTTTGTATCTGGGACCAGCACTCAGGAGATGACTCCTACACATGCGAGGCATTGTGCTGGAACTATAGGAAAGGGATAGTAGGAGAAACGACAGGAGGTGAAGCTTAATTAATTATTTTTGCAGCTCTGCTTTCGCACGTTCTTTGTTTATACTCGTAGCAGTGCTGAAGCTTCGGTTCAGTAGCCATTTTTATTATTATTTTACTTCGCCGGTGCTACACAATACCGACGAAGGAGGGCGTTCTGATGTGATTGTGGATTGCTATCAGCTGAAGCCGGTATTGTTCAGTGACCAGTGACTATGCCTTCGCCACTGAAACCTTGCGACAACAACTGACACACAAAGACACACTAATGCACATCAGAAAAATGTGAGATGTTTATTTTTATTTTAAAAATTTTTAGTCTGAAACTGGGGTTGAACCCATGTCTGTTTTTGGTTTAGTAGTCAACGTGCAGACTACCATCCATCGTGCCATCGCCACCCTCAGAAACACATATTTTGGTACTGTGGCTCATTATCAATCAAAAAGTCGATTTCGAATTTTTTGTAACTAAGGAATTTTTGAAATCATGACAATATGTATATTCTACATATATCGGTGACTGTTGAATAGGAATGTGGGGCTTGTCTCAATGAAATGTGATGTCAGGCTACTCGTTCTCTACACTCGGAAATTTTTGCGTACGACAAATAAGTCCGCTAGAACGCATCCATTTCTAGCCGTTTTCTCAGCACCAAATATTACTGAGAAAATGTCTTTTTTAGTCAAACCATTTGTATGTAGAATAAACGTCCTGCGGACGTATTGCCTGTCAAATACCATGTTTTTGCTCCTCCCGAACACTTATTTTCGTAAATCGTCTAAGTACACAAAATACTTTTCGAATTAAAATTCAAGTTTACTTACGTTTAATGATTTTGACCTTTGTTTGTACAATCCTCTGACATTTTTCTGACATCCTTTTTACTGATTGTTGTTGAATATGTTAGTAGTAAAGGACGTTTTGTTGACGCTTTGTTATCATATTTGTTCACAATGCAAACTAATTTTTCAATACTTGCAATACAAGCTGATAAATAGCTTGAACAGCTGACAGTTTTTAATAAAAAAAATCCGTTGCATAAAGATGAGCACTGAGTGTCTAGTTAAGATGAAAAAAAATGAATTTCTTGAAATAAATTTGTAATACATATTTGCATATGTAATAAAAATAACGTACAATTCTTATTTTCTCTTTAAACTCAATTCAACTCATAAAGTGTGCAGTGTGGGTGAGAAAATGTGAAAGAGATTGGGGGTGGTGAAATGCGTAGAGTGTTTGCAAACGAAAAAAATCAAAGAATGTGGTGTTTGACATAAAATTTGTTGTGCGTGTGTGTGCGTGTTTTTGCTCGAGTTTCTGTTTAGCATGTGCCTTCAATATTCTATTAAAGATTATTGTTGTCATTTTGTTACAGTTTCTCTTGGGCCACTACTAACAGCTCTTCCGTACAGTCTAATACTTTTTGCCATACAGTAGTACAGAAACATCATGTTGAATTGTTTGGATATTGCGTCAAAACTGCTGGAATTTCTTTTTTTTTCGTTTCTCTCTGTGTTCGTGCATTTGTTTTCTTAGTCCTCCAAAGGGATGGTGTGTTATGATGTGTATCTCTCTGTTTGTGTGTGCATATTTTAAAATTACGTATGGATGTGTGTCAATCCACTCTTGGCTTGAATAAGTGTGTAATTTTGCTGATTTGTTATTATGTATAATAGAATTTCAGGCGCCAACTGTGGTGCTTGTGTGCGTACATGTCAAAGTTTATTAAAATTTAAGATGATGTCAATATTAAAGATTTTACTGTTGATATTTTTATCGCTAAATTAAAATCACATGCAGGCAGGCAGGCAGGCAGTCATTCAGTCATTCAGTCATTCTATTTAATGGTTTTTAAGAGCGTATATTTTTCACAAATTTGTGAAAGTGAGTTTAAAAGAGACGTTCGACGGCTTAAAGACTAATTTTCTTAAATCTCCACATCAAATAGTGTTTTTCAAAAAATACCTATGGAATTAAAAAGTTCTATCATATTTATAGAAATTGCAGGAGCTCCATTATGAGCATATTTTATTTTTTAGTTAAGAATAATCTGGTTAAATAAGCTTTATTATTTAAGAATTTTGAGAGTCTTTTTGTTCCAATGCCAACTTTATATTTTCAATTTTACTTTTAAATTTTCTTTAATAAAATTAATTTAGAAATACAAATAATAGAGTAAATTAGAAAGTAGCTCTACACGTACAAAAATATGTCTAGTCGATAGTACATGAAAAGATTGCTATCTTTACGGAGCAAACACAATACAAACATAACACATAATTGGGGTATTCAAACGGTGTGCTATTGCCATAAGTCATACTGTTATAATATTTTGCAATACGTCAAAAAGATTATTGTTGTTGTATAAAATAATAAGACTTTTTGAACTATTATTATTATCTTGTCACAAATTAGCAGCAGCAATCTGAAATGATATAAGAATAAAAACGATTTAAAAATATATCGTACTATTATATCTTTACATGAAATTACATTTTTATAACTTGAAAGAGAAAATTACTACAACTAAAAATTATACAAGTGAGAACTTATCTGGCTGGCAGCCTGTAAACCGTTTTCCTCCAGCCACCGTCCAAAAAATGATTCAGCTCATATCACCAACAACAGCTGTTTTTGTAGATATTTATTTCAACAACTTTGTGTGTCAAAACATAAATTTTATAATTTTAATTCAAAATTTACATTTTATAGGATTTGCGGCTACAAGCCGAATTTTTTCACTTGTTTTTGTCATTTTTATATCAAATATTCAGAAATATTTTTCTTTCCTTATCAGCTGATTTTATTAGAATATCAGCTGAATATTAGAATATTACGCAAAATTATAACATATTGTTCACAGCCGTCATATTTATTCGTGTTATATGACTTTATGACTACCATTTGAATACCCCAAATATCTTCAAAACTAAAAAATAACTACTTACGGGCACCCACATACTAAAAGACAGGTTTATCTTGACGTTTGCATGTTAAAGTTATATTTTGTTAGCTCAACACATTATAAAAATTCACCAATGTGTATGTGTTTTTTTATGTTTTAAATATCTTTCCGGTTTTCATTGTTACTTGACTTGTCATTCATTCACTCATTCCCTAACTCACTCACTTATACAGTTGCAATCTTTCTATTTCTATAAACTTGAGGACGTGTTTGTAATGAAACAAAAAAAAAAAAGAAAGCACTCGCCTCTCTTTGATAAATGAAGGTACACATAACGTTTATATACAAGCATAAATATATTCAGGTACATATGGATGTTTGTATGTATATAAGATCATAAAAACCCAGTAAACGTTTATGCAGATTGGTTTTTCTGAGGAAATTCTGTAAAATGTAAAGACATGTCTGACTGAATTCTGCACGAATCCTGATTTTATTCGTAGGAAAATGCTAAAGGAATTTTTAAAAACATTTGCAGTCTAGTCAAATGGCTGAGTAACAACGAAATATTTTTTGGTGAATTTTTTATGAAAGATAGTAAAGTAATCCTTAGCGACAATGTACATACTAGTCTAAACAACATTTGTTCACTGGGAAGGCGCTCAACATTCTATTGCATGGGTATGTGCCCGTACCTGTGTATATATGTTGTGTGTAGGTGTACATGTGTGTTTTCCTATAAAAATAAATTTTTAGGTATTTTATTTATTTTACTTGTTGTGTGTTGCTGTTAGTGTTCCTTTCATTTTAATATCCTTTTTATTTCCGTTTTTATTTTTAGTTCTTGAAACGAGTGTGCTTAAGTTACTGTATATGAGAGTGTTGTTTAATAGTAAAAACATTTAAAGAAAATACATTTCCCTACCTGGAGCTATAAAAAAAGAAAGAGCAAAATATAGAAAAAACTTTAATGGAAAAATGGGAAATGAATGCAAGTAGCAAGCAAAACTAATAAGCTTGAAGCACGTGGGTAAATTGACATTGATGATGACTGTCCTTTGGGATATTTTTTAGTTTTACTTTTTTATCTTGGACCAGCACTCAGAGTATGGCTCCGACACATGCAATGTATTGTGCTGGAACTGGGAAATTCGGTTCAGAGGGAATAGTGTTTATGGACATTTGATTTGAATTTTCCCACATCAAAAGAAAAAGGAAATATTTGCGCAGGGTGTTTACCCACATACGCGCTTTTCTCTGCAATGCGTAGTGCTATTCGCTGCAAAATCGACCACAAATGGATACACCGTTAATGATGAATGCGATGTGCGCAGAAATCAGGGGGTTTCGGGAACAAGTTCCCTGATTTTCTTAGAGCACATCCCATTACACTAACGATACAACAACGACAATTCCAAAATAAAAGTAGCAAATCAAATTGTAGTTTTTTTATTTTTTTTTAATCGAAATTTCGAAACCAGAATAGAGAAAACCACCCTTGTAGCCGGCGTTATAACTTACCATCATTAAAACTTTTATTTGAAATCGAACATGATGCTTAACTACTGGTATATAATTTGTAACTTTCGACTTTGTGAAGAGAAAGAAAAGTTTAAACAAAACAAATTAATTGTAAATAAATAAAGTAGCCGAAAAATGACTACTGAAAGTAAAAAAAAACAATAAAATTAAATTAAAATTGCTGCTTGGCAAAAACAAAGCAACCAACGGTGCAAAGAGTAAACTTTTAAATTATTTTTAACCATCAGCTGTTGTTTCAAATTCGCTACACAATTGAAAAGAGCCCCGTAGCAGAATACCATTGCAAATGTGCTAAAATTGCAGATTTGCAACAACGAGTGAGTTCTGCTTATGTACAAATTCATTGCCATAAAAAAGAACGACAAAAAAGTGCAAATTAAATTTTTGCTATATTGCCAATTGTTTTGTGTAACTTATATTGTATAATAATTTCTTTATAAAGTTGTAAATTTTATCTACTTTTAAATCCGCCCTCTTGTATCACATTGCATGTTTGGTAATTGCGTGCCTAAAATGGTTTCACAAGAAAACGAGAAAAAATACACACCCAACGATGTATTTACTTACTATGCATTAAAGTGTATGTATTTTAATCAAAAACGCTATAAATGATCCATGTCCTTTTAGTTTTGCCTGTTGTCTGCCTTAATTTTTTGCCTCTTCTATTATTTATTTGAGCAGGTAACATGCGACGGGGAGTCTAGCCGATATAATATCTTTCTAACGCTAGCAGCGGTAGCAACAGGAGTTTGATATGTTGTACGAGTAGTTGTTGGTTATTTATGTTGTTCAAAGACAACAACAATTTGTGGTTGTAGTTTTAACCGTGACTCTCAAACCGTATGAATAAAATTTTCTTTGCTTATCAACGGATAGACATAATAATGTGTAGTGAACGTATAAATTATGTTTGAAAATGTGTGTGCTGACGTGTTTTGTATAGACGTATGTGTTGCTGTCTTTATGATCGTTAACAATATGGTTGCATGTGTTGTTACATTGCACTCCTGTGGTATGTAGACTGCAGCAATGAGAACTAATTTGCTCTATGCATTTATACGTAGAGAAGTAAATTTAGTTTGGAGAAATAATATTAGTAGTGGTCTACGGAAGTACGTATTAAGCATATTTTACTCCTCCATGTATTTCTTTTTTACGTGATCTGCGAAATATGAGCAGTATTGCCAGATTTTGTTTCCACCCATAAGAAGTAATTTTTATGTATTACGACAATATTCACTAAAAATTGTTAGACTGCAGCTGTAGTCTTCCAGTTGTGTCCTAACTTTTTTTAAACACTGTATGCTTTATATCAGTTTCTAAATTAATATAAAATGAAAAAAAGGGACACGATTTTCTTAACTTTACTTGAGTCAATCAGTTGCTTTTCTATTGTAGCTCATTCAGTAATTAACTTTCATCAACTGATTATGAAACAGCATGGTTTAATTTTTTTTTTACATTCAGTTTAAATACCAGACAACCCCTTCTCCACAAAATTCGTATTCTGCTGCTAAACGTGCAATCATAGAAATGATTTAGTTCCACCTTGTGTTAAATATCAATTACTGCTTGTGTTTATTTCACTGTGTTGGCATGCATCGAATAACATACATATGTACGACGACTGTTGTAACTATTTAGAAGAGCTTTATTAATTTTATTTTTCACTTACAGCTTTTTTTCTTTTTTTTTTTTTTGTTAAATTTCTCCCCATTATTTGGTCACAGACCTTTTTGTGCAATTAACTTTATACTGCATTTCATACACATACATACATACATACATACATATGTATGTACTTAGAAGTGTTTTGTAAAAGTTCATTGGTATAGCTTGTATGGGATTAAAATGGAAAAAGAGACTGACTTTTAGCAAAGTTTTAAGTAGAAATTAAAAATAATAAAGGAAGATTTAAACTTAATTAAATAATGAAAATATTTATGTATGTTCGTTTCACATGCACAACACCCAACAGTACCAGGAAATTTTTATAAAATTGATTTCAGAGAAGCTAAATCTTTTCCGAATTCTAATATTGAGCCAAATATGAAACTTTATCTGTAATCATTCAGTAATTAATTTTTTCAGGAGGTAACAAGGATTTATGGCCCCTAGAATTTGAATGTTAATGTGATAATTAAAATATAAAAATATATACTTCTAATTATTTAACGGGATATTTGGGATATTTTCGTCATTATTGAGTTTCGGGCAAAATTATTCTCCGTTCTTTCTAATATTATTATTACATTTTCGTCGTGAAGTCCTGTCCTCGGCATATTTTAGAACAATGTTTAATTGATCTTGCAGATTCTTATTAATTTTAACCACTTTAATATCAGCATGATATTTTATTATGTCATCAGCAAAACCTATAATATGCCTATTTTGTTAAGAGGGTCATATATGAATAAATTAAAGAAAACTGTGCATTGCTGTAAGCCATTTACAGTATTGAATTCCTTTATATTAATTTTGTTATTTGCAAAGATTGAAAAGGCTTTATTATTTAGTATATCGTCTATAAGAATTACTTTGTATTTCAGTATATTAATCCTGGGTGGTGATGGCACTGGTCAATACCGGCTTCAGCTGATAGCAATCCACAATCGCATCAGAACGCCCTCCTTCGTCGGTATTGTGTACCACCGGCGAAGTAAAACAATAATAAAAATGGCTACTGAACCGAAGCTTCAGCACTGCTAAAAGAATAAACAAAGAACGTGCGAAAGCAGAGCTGTAAAATAATTAATGAAGCTTCACCTCCTGTCGTTTCTCCTACTATCCCTTTCCTATAGTTCCAGCACAATGCTTCGCATGTATAGGAGTCATCTCCTGAGTGCTGGTCCCAGATAAAAAAAAAAAAAAAAAAACTGCGTTTTCTAAATCGATCAGATAAGATTTTGTGCAGCAGGGTTTTCTTAAGTTCAAGTAGACATTCGAAAGTAACAAATGTATGGCAAGTATCCAAACTGTTTATTGGGTAATAAGCTGATTGGTCGCAAATTTTGCGGGTCACTAGGCAACCAGCTCATTGTATCTTCATGCTATTAGTGTTTATCAATTTCGAGCATATAGCGGTTTGTTCTGTTTTCAAAATTCAAGCACTTTTTCAACCACTTGAGACTAATGATGTTCCCTTTTCAACCTAAAGTGCATTTAATTTATTGCCTATTTGAAAGCATTTCAATACACATTTCTATTTGGAGAAGTGTTTATAGTTCGTAGTCTTATAAGACAATAGTTTCATATAACACTGTTCAAAAATGTGTTGTATTCCTGCAGTAAATACGAGTATGTATATCTAATCAATATACTTTGCTGAGATGACACCCAAGTGCTTTTGTTTTATTTAGTTTTATTTCATAAAACATAGCTTTTCAGAATCATGAGGCTCTTGTTTATATTTGAAGCTTATTTAAATTGATTTGAATTCCTTTAATTTTTCTCTTTTCATTTTATTCAATTATATTCAACACGTTTAAATATTTTATTTTTTTCCTGTGAAAACTGTTCACACCTCATAAAATAACAAACATTTCTATATTGCAAAAAAAAATACTCAACATCAGAGGTAAACATTGTTGGAAGAATAAAACGTTTATTTATTCTTTATCTTTTCTGATCTGATTTGTTTGCTTTTTATTATTATTTTTGTTAGCCACAGAGAAAACGTATTTGTAATTTACAATTTATTTATTTAAATTTTTACACCGACGTTTCTCACAAACAAAAACAGATTTTTTGCTTTTATTACAAAATGTTTGTAATTTTTAAAAGTAATTATAAATAATACCGTCGTTTTTAATTAAAAATAATTACAAGCATACTAAAAATAAAAACAAAATTATTACTCGTTAATGACTAAAAATTGTTTGAAAATTCTGGTTCATTTAACAAATTAATGATTTTGTTTTTTTTTTCGTTGCATT
The DNA here is from genome assembly GCA_963924685.1 of Dexiosoma caninum. Taxonomy (NCBI): domain Eukaryota; kingdom Metazoa; phylum Arthropoda; class Insecta; order Diptera; family Tachinidae; genus Dexiosoma; species Dexiosoma caninum. The sequence goes on from OZ004729.1 coordinate 63,466,837, forward strand.
TTTGTTGCAATAAAACAAAAACAAGAATATTTTAATCAATAACAACAACCCTTATTTTATATAAACGAAAAATTCTAAGCAATAATTTCATTATGGCATTGGTAGCATAAAAAAAATAAATAATTTTAAACAATTTGTTACAGTGCATTCATATAAAGGAACATCAAAAATAATAAACCAAATGTTTGACCAACAAATCCACCACCCGTTAAATTAGTTCAACTATGTATATATGTACATACAGAAATATATCAGGGATGCAAAAGTTGGTATAATTGTACTTTTTTACCACTATTGAAAGTCAATATGTATCTCATTTTGCATCCTGACGTATCGTTCGTATCATGTAGAGAGGCCTTAAATTGCATTTTTCGAAATTGACTTTTTATTTCACACAAGACATCATCTCACGAAAATTTAATGTTATTGGTAGTAACGATTCTACAACCAATTACTTTTTGATAATTACATTGTAATAATAACAGTTTCTAGTATGTTTTCTCCTTCTTCTGTGAAGTTACAATTATGTTAGTTAGGGCCTTTCGAAATGATATACATATATGTATATGTATGTATCAGAGCTATAAAAAAAACGGCAATCAAAATCGGAAATCTTGCCAAAATTGCAATCTGTTAATTTAATTGCAATCTATTCTATTCGATTCCAATCAAATTTTTGTGGAAATCATGTGATTGCAATCAAATTTTTGTTGAAGTTATGCTATTTGAATCAATTTTCCTTGAAATCACAACCAACGAAATAATATATATACTCGTATATAACAAACTTTATTAACCAGAATTGATATTGTTGGCAATTCAAAATTATTGGGTTCAGCTTTACTTCGAGAAGAAGGAGTTTCATTAGAAAAGAACGAAGATTATGATTTAATTTTTATTGGAATTACTGGATTTGATTGCAATCACATGTTTTTCCACAAAAATTTGATAGAATTCTAGTGGTTACATTTTTTTGTTTTTAAATTCGGTACTTTAAATTGTTTATTAAAAAGAAATAAAAAGAACATTAATGGTTTCTTTACGACTTTTATTGAACAGAGTTTCTTTTTGCCTTTAGCGACTGCTTTTATTTATCTGGCACAATGTCAATGTCCCATTATACATATGTACATATGTACATATGTATGTATGTATATGCAACAAACTGTCTTTTTTTTTATTTTAGCTTCTATTTCATATTGCACAAGTATTTGTTTTCCACATGAAAACTTACAGTGCTTTAAATACTGGTGCACTGACGATGATTGGCTTTATGGATGGTATGTTCAAAGCAAATATTTTACTCCTAAAAATACACACATGGTTAGACTAAACACTCATAAATACATATGCACATGCATATTAAGGCTATTTGTTTGTAGTCGACTTTCCATATTTAAATGGCAAAGGGACCAGTGTTATGTAGTACAGTATTTAAGGGTGTTTTTGCATTCCATTCTCATATTTATTTCATTAAATTTACTGCCCGACTGGTTATTGAAGTTTCTGGCGTTCTGTAGTTCTTTTTTTTCAGCGCACATTCAGTGAAGAAAAAATATTTTTTTTTGCAAAATATTCACATTTTATTTTTATGAATTTTGCTCTATTTGCTCAAGTAAGTACCTCTATTGTTTTAGGATTTTACACTTCTTAAATTTGCGTAAATTGATTTTACTCTGTGAGTAAAATAGCTAAACTTTAAATTTAAATTGTTATTGATTAACAGCAAATCACTAAACTAATGAAAAATCGTAAACTATTGACAATGGTACGTTGTGAATTATTATTTAAGCATGATTTAATATGACAATATTTTTGCGTTGTTGCAATATTTTTACTGGTATTTAAGAGATACTAGCTTTTACCGCCGGCTTCGTTCGCATTCATCTTTTCTTTGCTTAAAAACATCCGGGGAATATTTCAAACAATAAACAGAAAAAATTATACTGAATTGATTCAGCAGTTCTCCTGTGTGGCGCTTAGCAACGAACATAACTTTAAGTGGCGAAATGTAAAAATACAAAAAAAGCACTTATGATGGAAGTTTGACGACATCTGGAATCGGGTTTTGTTCACCATGTGTAGGGTGGTATTGCTTGACGTTGAGTTTTCCTTTGTTCTCTTGGAATGTTGTCTCAAATCTACTTCTTTCTGACTAAAAGGGTTACGAACTGTAGACTAATTTGGATTTCATAATGAACCTAATTTCATTTTTATTTATATAGAAAGTTCTTGAGTTTCTGATATCTATATATTTCGCCCTACGCCCCTTCCAATTAAATTTTTTTAAATATACATATGTTTAAAATTTTATAAAAATCGCTTGGTTAGGTATCTCTTGCCTCCTACGCCTCTTCCTAATTATATTTAAAAATATATTACCTATGTTTTGTTATAGACGTGGATATACATATGTATGTATATGTATCTATGTTTTAAATTTTATGCAAATCGTTTTGTATGTTTCGCAGAGACATATAACACTCCTACGTTCTCATGGTTCTATTTTTAAAAAAATGCATATCTTATGTGTCTATCTAAATAGGAATATACCTGTATACCAAATTTCAGCTCTCTAGTGCACTATACAAATAAGGGGACCCTAGACCTCCGAGATAAAAAGTGGCCGTTTTCATTTTTACTAAACTTTCGCCCAGGAATTACGAACACACAAAAAGTAAGTATTCAATTTAGTATGGTCGTTTTCACGATCCGAACAAACCACGAATTATATACTTATGTATATAGATTTAGAAGTTTTATAATAATCATAAAGCTTTTATAACGGTTGTGGAAGTTTCCATTATACTTTCAGTTCATATTGGTTATAGTATTGGTGACAAATCATATTGGTTGTGTAAATGTGTTAACGACTTTCGTTATAATTTTGATTCGAATTTATAAGCGTTTTCATAATTTTTTTAACAAGTTTAACAAATTTATACTAGTTTCAATAGTTCTAATAATATTCTCGAAGTTTTATAAAGCTTTATGGCAGTTATATGGTAGAGTTTCGTTGTAGTTTAAGTTCGAATTTATAAAAGTTTAAAATATTTTTATTAAAATTGGTGCTTTTTATATTAATAATAATTTCACAACATTTGGATTTAAAATTTTTTTTACCGATCATAAACTTTCATAATAATTTTACTGTGAATAATAGATTTAGACGACTGCTATAGTTTATGGCATTTGTACTGGGTTTATAATATTTATAATGTCTGCAATTAATATGAATTTATAACAGTTTTGATATTTTTATAGGGGTTTTTACGATTTTTTTAACAATTACGCTGGGTTTAAATTTTATATTATACATTTGTTTATATTTATAATTTGCTTTTCATTATTGAATGGTTTAAACTGAATGATTTCGATAAGCAAATCACGTCACATATTCAAGACAGTCATATTCAAAATTAAGCCTAAGAAATTTCTACTACCTGATGGTTTTCTGTCCTCTCATGGGGCTACATTTCGCTCCGAATTTTGCCAACAAATGTTCAATTATAGACTTCAAGTACATATCAGTTTGTCTACATTAAGAAACCATAAACAATTTTCAGTACAGATATATGAAAAAAGTATGCCCACCACAGATTGTTGTTGTTTACTAACCTTTTTATGTAAAAATTTTGCTTCATTCAATTCAATTTACTTCTAATAAGATCAATATATATTTTACACTTAATTGGCAATGTGCTTGAAGTTCTGAATATAAATCAATCAACTTCAAATAGAAAAATGTTACATTTAGAAACCCGCTCAAATAGATATTCTTGCGAGTAGGAACTGGGACAATATCCTGAACACATCAACCAACATTTTGTTGACGAATTTTTGTTTGTACAAAAAAAAGCCATTTGATTTTTTCTTATTCTATCACTGCCGTTGTATCAACAGCACGATACACATGTAGTTGTATTTAACTTGGGTGTAAATCAAGATTTTTGTTAAATACAAGAACACACCCAAGCACACTTACAGCACACGTACGCCGTTACAGATGTGTACGATCATGTATGTACATATGCATGTACATGTGTATTATAATTGATGTATGGGAAAATTTTAACATTTTTGTTTGTTTGGAATGTATTTGTTTTTTGCCAGGATGTTGTCTCAGTGCAAATGTTTACTACAATATGCGGATACAACAGCTGAGGTTACAATAGTAAATATTGTTAAATACGAAATACATTCATTGATACACAGTCAGATGCATTTAAATTTAAATAGTTGTAAAACAAAATTGTATAAATGCTATATCGACAGTTCGAATGCATTTGAAACACAACTCATTCTATATTGGTCATAAGTTAGACTTTGAGTATGCAATGCATGAATATGTTGTGTGTATGTTATAATATCCCTGGGGTTAAATGTCTTTTTGTCTAACAATTAAATTGTTTTCTAACAAACAGGCTAAAAAGGATTCAACATTGCTGGAGGAAATAAATGCATTATAATGCAAGAAAATTTTCGGTGTGTTTGTGTAAATTTATCTGTATGTTCATCTGTGCCTCCTTCGGGTCATACGTCTGCTCACAGCTTGAATGGACAAATGAATGGCTGAGTTCCTTTTACAGATAGAAAGATAAATAAATGTATAGTTGGACATGTGTACGCTCAACTGAATGTACTGATCAATACATTAAATGCTTTTTTCTGATTGTTTTTCTTTCTATTTGGATATGCAGCAGCCATGAAACCCATCGGCGGGGTGGGTGTAGATATGGTGTGGTGGGTTGCAAGTGATTAACCTTAATGAGTTTTTCCTACTATTTTAGGTAAAAATTTACCAAGTTTCCAAATTGTTTTGTTGTTTAATGCACAAAGGGAAGAATAAAACATTTAGCATTGTAATTATGGAAACTACTGGGTTAAATGATTAGCAAATTTTGCAGTTTGAAAAAGCAATTGTTTAAAAAAGGCATTTATGGTTACTATCCATTTATAGCAGTGCATAAGGTCACAATTGTACTATAGAATTAGTAACTATTTAAAATGGGTAGTTAAACAACTTTGAATTCGAATTTAATGTTTCAAATTAAAGCGGAACATTTTTTATTTGTCATTACTGTTTCTATATGCTAGACATGCTGTTTCTTTAAAAGATAAAACTGTGAGATTTCTTTGATAATTATTTATAAAATTTATAGTTGCGAAATGCTCAATTCAAATAAATTTTTTTCTGTGCTACAGCACCCTCCTTCGTTGGTATTTGAGTCGACAAAGTTAAATAATAAATAAAATGGCTCCCCGTAGCTCAAAAATAATAAAGAGTTCGGAATTAATCTCTATCTCCTACCACTTTCACCACTTGGCTATTCTCTACACTATCCTTCTCTCTATCTAGTTCCAGTGCAATACATTGTATATGTAGGGGATATCCCCTGAGCACTATTCCAAAAAAAAAACATACTTTGCACAATTTGAAATGCTCGACCGTATTTAATAAGCATAAACATATAACATTATGTTATATTATAGTCTATTGATCCCTCCAGACAACCAGTAACAAACGGTTAAAATTTGATTCATGTTTTTCAATAAAAATACATACATTAATTTTTATACATATATATTCATATGTATAACTGACCCGGCAGACGATGTTCTGCCATTTACCCGTTACTTCGTTCCCGTTCATCATAATCAGTTAGATAGTTTCGGATAGACATATATTGCCTCTGCTAATCTTTGTCGTATTTTGAATATGTATGTATATTTATATATGTGTATACTTTGCGTCTTTGGAAATTGCATCGCAATCGGTTTGATATTTTGGGAGAGGAATAAAATTGCTCCTAATATGCCGATAGGCATATATGGCCTCTTTACCTGTTCCTAGTTCGGGGATAGTAGGGTGAAAAATATTTTAAATTTTATTCTCACAAGCTCGTAAGACGAGATTTTCGGTTTAGAAATTTTTAAAATTAGATATTTTTAAAGTAAACTAAACTGAGACTATAATTCTTTATAATAAAATTAAAATTTTGTAGTTTACTGCCGTATTCATAAAAAATTTATTGGATTTATTAAAGGTATAGTAATAGAATAATAAAATAATAAAATAATAAAAAGTACGGAAATTTCTTTATTGACCTTTTAATAAATACAAAAAAAAAATTATAAATACTGCAATAAGATTTAAAGAATTTATGGTAAAGTATCAAGAATTACAAAAAAAGTCACATAAACTGGTGTCAGAAACAAGATGTTTTTGTAAAGAAATAATAAGATTTTTTTTTCGTTTAAAAATATAAATTTTTAAAAGATTAAAGTTCAATTCTTTTAAATAGACAAACTTCAAACTAATTGTATATTTATTTATATCCTTTTTACATTTCTCTAATTGCACAAGAACTTTGGTGACCTTAATTTGTTTGCCTTTACAACATGAAGACAAAATGTAATTGATAAATAAATTCTAATTCGTGCATTTCAATTTGAATGCTGGCATTCAACCAAAGAGAAATTAAGAAAAAAAATTCATAGAATTGGAGCTGCCAAACAAAGTTCAATTTAATGTGTTTCCTGTCCATGTTTGTCGTTTGAGAAGTACATAAAGTCCTTTGTATAAATATCAAAGACAAAGAGAGCAACTCGAAAGCAAGAAGCAAGAAGATACAAAATAAAAGTTGACAAGTATCGTAAACATGGAAATTCGTTGTGTTAAAAAATCTCTGATATTGGGGTTAATAAACTCGTTAGAAAACTCATTAAAAAAAAACTCTTAACAAGAACTTAAAGATCATATATTTTTTTTTTTATTATTATTTTGTTGGATAAATTGTACGATAGTAATTTGAAATTGTTTGCAAAATAGTCTACTATACATATGTATGTATGTCCAATGTTAAATGTTTTGAAAATTATTTGATAAGTGCTAATATTCCAATAACTAATAAACTAAAATTTTAAATTTTTTATTATGATATTATGCTGTTCAGTGGTTTGTTTCTGTAAGTACTGTGCGAACTTTTCGAACCGCAAAGCTTATTAGCCTATGATCGATACATAATAATCAATTGATTTCCATTATTTATTATTTTTCCTTTAACAATAAGTGGAACACGCTAAATATTTTAAAACGTAATTATAATTCAACTTTTATGTCTTTATTATTAATATATTTTATTATGGGCGTAAAAGTATTTATTTCAAAATAAATTGTGAAATTGTATCCTGATGGGTCGTTTAACATAATTTAAAAATTCTTCCATGATAAAGATTTTATCTTTCCTGCCATACGCAATAATTGAATAGTTTTCAGCACGTCATTATTACGAAATTATTATCATCATCATGTGGTTATCCTGCACAAGATGTAAAAAAAAATGAAAAGGATAATTGACGAGTGAAATCTGGACATATGTATGTTACATTTAGAAGAAAATTCATTACTGAAATTAAACAGAAAGAACGGTGGATAAATTTGTACGACTAATTGCACATGACTTATGACAGGGACTGCAAAAATAAAAAGAAATTATTTATTATTATGAACAAATTAAAGGAATTATTCTTCCGTTTAATGGAAGTTTGTTAGGATACATTAAGGCTTTCGATGTTTTTTTTTTTTTTTTTTTTTATCTAGGACCAGCACTCAGGAGATGACTCCTACACATGCGAAGCATTGTGCTGGAACTATAGGAAAGGGATAGTAGGAGAAACGACAGGAGGTGAAGCTTAATTAATTATTTTTGCAGCTCTGCTTTCGCACGTTCTTTGTTTATACTCGTAGCAGTGCTGAAGCTTCTTTAGTAGCCATTTTTATTATTATTTTACTTCGCCGGTGGTACACAATACCGACGAAGGAGGGCGTTCTGATGTGATTGTGGATTGCTATCAGCTGAAGCCGGTATTGTTCAGTGACCAGTGACTATGCCTTCGCCACTGAAACCTTCCGACTACAACTGACACACAAAGACACACTAATGCAACATCAGAAAAATGCGAGATGTTTATTTTTATTTTAAAATTTTTGGTCTGAAACTGGGGTTGAACCCAGGTCTGTTTTTGGATTCGTAGTCAACGTGCAGACTACCATCCATCGTGCCATCGCCACCCTCTAAGAATTTCTTAGAAACCAGTATTGGTTAATTCAGGCAAGTCAAATTTACAATACCTTGTCAAGGTAGGGCGGCACGCTAAAGTTTTTAAAAACATAGTTTTCCCAAAAAAGGAGACGGCTTCAGTAATATGTATGCGTTCTGTAAATGCTACGCTAGATAATGTCACGTTTTCGTAATGAAACAAATTCTTTTGACAATTTTGTGATTACTTGACTAGTTATTCATACTGCGTCAACACAAGGAGAAAATAACACCATATTTTGTAATGGCGATGGCGCAAGTTTGTTTTTCAGCTTTACAAATGTCAATGAATTTTTGTTTTCAGAAATCAAGGAGTTCAACAGCACAGCTTGTAGTTTCAACAGAATGGGGTTTTAGTTGTTACACGTCTTACGAAACCATCGAATTATTTAAATAATACAATTTCAATTATTAACGATATAGTGGTGTTTCTTGGTACCCACAAACGTAATGCCAATTTAGGAATTTGTACCATCACAAAAATATATCGTGTTCTCCAACTCCAAAAATCCTTAAAAACAAATTAAACCTAATTAAAGATTACCTTGATCGTGCTTTCAACTCCTCCGAATTTAATTTAGATGTATGTATGTACATATTTCCTTCCATATCATTTTTTATGATTATTATGATATTTTAATAAACATAAACACACGCGACGAACACATTTATATCCATATAATTTCTGCTTAACATTTCCATTAACAGTACAATAACACCATCAAACTTTGTACAAACAAAAAAAACCACCAGCAACAGAAAACAGCGACCGCCTACAATAAATTTTCATAACTTTACACATTGTTTGTTGTAAATTTTTGTTGCACTTATTGATGGATTTTTGAACATACACATTAGACAATGCATCAACCATATTTTAAAAGAATAATTAATTAATTTTCTGTTCTATATTCGACGAAAACTAACAATTTTCAAAGCACTTGCACCGAAAAACCGAATCGTAAGTCAATTGCGCCTAAACTGAATAAAATTAGCAGCTGTTCTAAAGGGTGAGAGAGCGAGGATGTAAACAAATGCTATATTTTGAGGAAATAGTGAACATTGAAAAGTAAATGTGGGGGAAAATATGTATTTTATTTATTTATTTATTTTTTATATAGTAGATGTTGACCGATGTGTAGTAAAATATTCATGGCTGGCAAATTATATACTTTGTCTTTTCATATTTGCCTAATAAAAAAATATTTGATTCTATAATATTTTTGAATTTTTAAAATATGATTCCCAAAAATTTAGATGCAACATTTCTTTTTTGCAAGTTCATGGCATATGGGGTGCTGCTGGCAAGTAGTCAGCGTGTTGGCTCTGCAACCAGAAAGACCCAGGTTCGATTCCCAGCCGGGGGTCAAATCAGAAAATAGTTTTTTCTGAGTTTTCTGTGCTACAGCACCTTCCTTCGTTGGTATTTGAGCAATAAAACGTCGGCGAAGTAAAATAATAAATAAAATGGCTCCATTAACTTAAAAATAATACGTCAAAAAACATCAAAGACACCGCAACTTTGCTTTATAATTTACACGCAACTGCAGAGTTGTGCAAGAATTAAGGTCTATCTTCCTACCACTTTATCCACCTGTCTATTCCTTCCCTATCCTTCTCTCTAGTTCCAGTGCAATGCATTGCATATGTAGGGGATATACCCTGAGCGCTGGTCCAAGATAAAAAAAAAAAAAAAAAAAAAAATATTTATGATATTAAATAAACACATGTATTCTCTAGTGTCAGCCATCAAATTAAAATGTGGAAAATGTCTGCTTTTAGATGTGGCAATTTTGCTTGAGCAAGTCAGAGTTTATATATCGCTTGTAACTGAAAGTTACTTCAATTCTGTTTTGTTAATTCATTTTGATTTTTGAGTTGTTGTTGGTTCCATGTATTTTTTTTCAAAATTGTCGCAATAGACCGTCCTTGTGTAGTCAATCGGGCAGTTTAAAAAAAAATATAAGAAACTTGCTTCAACAAAAATTGACGACTTTCATCAAACAGAGCCCCCAACACGTATTCGATAATAGTATTTTAGGGAATTGTGAGCCTTTATTGGGAATTTATTTATTTAGAAAAAGTCATATTTTAAAAGTCATGTTATAAAATAAACGTGAATATCTCTTAATACTTTTAAATTTAGAGAAATAATATTGATGAAATAATTTAATAAGTTTTTTTTTAAAGATTTCTTAAAATTAATTTAGTTCGTAAAGAAAGTTTTTATTTGGGAAAAATTTGGCCACCTCAGTCTATCCACTCCACTGAAACCTATTGACTTTGTTACATTTCATTTGTAGTTAATATTAATTATATACAACTTGATTTTCTCTAACAACCTCAGAAAGAAAAACATCATTTTCATTTTTAAACAGTCATCTCAGGCATATGGAATTTTTTTAAACCAAAGAAAAAGAAAATATGTTTTCTTTGAAAATGTAAGAATGAAATACACATACTACTACCATTGTAAATACACATGTACACATACACATACATATGCACACATATTTTTAGCTAAGTAGAACTTGGATTATATTTTTGGTAGCCAAACGCGTACAATGGGCTGTTGATTACACACAAACACCCATCTCCGCATACTTAAATTATTTCCGTTTTTGAAAGGAAATTCTTTTAATGAAATTCTTATTGTTATAATTATATAAATTATTTGATTGATTTCTTTTTTTTATATTGGAATGGATTTTTATTTTGTTTAAGGATTAGACTTATGAACAATATATGTAACGCCTTTAAAGCGATAATAATTTGTAGAGGGAATTGAACATAAAGATTTTACTAAAGTCAGACATAGTTTCAAAATATTATTAAATTTAAAGAAGTTAAAGTCATGTCTATAAAGTCTTATGCATTATGTATTTGTTGTTATTATGCATTCTATAACTGGCTTATCTTTAATCAACTTGCAGGGAAAACCACGAAAATGGTACGTACATTATAACTTTAGTCTGCATGTAATTTGGTTATATTTTAACTTTTCTCTGCAAAAGCTATACATGCAGTTTGTACTCGTAGTATGTGTGTCAGGCTGACTGTGATTGTGTTTTAAAAGTTTTAATTACAATATGTATCCCCTGCAACTAACATACCATTATTTAACACTTGTTTTTTGGTTAGACCACAAATAGTGTTGTTTACATCGAACAAAGGCAACAGCAACATAGATGGCAACATTATTAAGAATAAATTACAGATATATTTGGTAACATCCGTGTGGCAACACTTTCTTTATGCAATGAACCATGTTGCGTTTTGCTAAAACTACAGTTAAACCTTTAACGACCAGCTTTTAGGATATCAATGTAACTTAGTTTAATTTTAATTTTTTTGAATTGAATTAATTTAAAGCAGCTTAATTAAAAACATTTAAACAAAATAGAAAGTTATTTTCGCCCTCTACAGCCGCGTTATGGCCACCTCTGCGCTATAATGTCAAATCTTTGAATGGTAAAAAGTGATATTTTTCACTATAATTGTTGCTCCTGCATTAAGATTGCTGAGCCAATACAATTTTGTTCATATTTTGCGGAAGAGTATATAAGACTCCTTACTGCTTCATATATGTACATGCAGCTTACTTACCTACTTGTTCCTTTTGTTTTTAAAGAAAATTAAGATTTCCAAATAAATATAAAAGCCCTTACGTAAATGAAAAAAGAGTAACATAAAACACAAACAATGAACAAATTATGATGTCGGAAAAAGAAGAAATTGGTATTTGTTAATGTACAGTTATTGTCAAAATAATAGCACCAGTATAACTTGTTTTTGTATCATTAAAAAATATGCAGAAGCCGTCTTTTACCCATTTGCTCATCTAAAGACATTATTAATGAATTACAAATAAAATAAATAAATAATGTAACTATTTTTAATTTATATATTAATGAAAATATCCTGTCTTGTTCAAGTTCACAGTTAATTTATCACAATATTGTGAAGAAATGACTTTTTTGATTAGAATAGGGGAAAAACGAACAGTTAATCTCCAACATTTTTAATTTAATTTTTTAATTTTTAATTTATTCAACGTAAGTCAAAATGAATTACAATTTTTCTTGTGTAATATATTTCATTTGGTGCTAATATCAAAATCATCCGTAGATCTTTAACCAAATTCTGAAATAAGCAAAGAAATTCTATATGTTTATACAAGAACTCCCAAGAAATCTTTGAGAATTACGAAATGTACAAAGAAAACAACCTACATAGCTTCTCTAAAGTAAATAAAATAAGTAATACTTATAAATCTAATGCAGCATCAATTTGTATGATTACTATTTTTTTTTTTTTTTTTGTATTTTTTGTATTTTGCAATGTTGCATTTACGAACGTGAGGGCAGAGTTGTGTTAGAATTGAGATAGCTATTCTTCTATCTCTTCACCACTTCCCTCTTCTTTCCAACTAGTTAGAATGAAATAATTTAACTTTTGTTTATTGCTTTATTGCCCTTTCTTTTAAAATTTAACCATATTAATTTATTGAATTGAAGCCTGAGCTCTGCTAGATTTGCTTCACATAATTGTAATATTGAATTTATTATTGTGTTGCCGCCTATAGAGGCATTAGGTATTAGACTTTGCAATGTGATATTTAGATGATTGCTCTTTCCGTTTTTTATGTTGTTTAAGTATTCCCACGATCATTGAAAGATTGTTGTTCCACTACAATCGTTTTTTACTTATTTGAATAATGCTTTTTCGAGTCTTTCTGACGATGGTAGAATGAATGAATGTTACTCCAAAGCGACTTTGACGCATTCTATCTTACCACAAAATTTTTTGATGTTTTTATACTAACAGCGCCCTCCACAGTTTATTCCCTTGTACTAAACGTGCACGATCGGAATACGACATGGCGACCCTTTAATTCAATCGCCCGTTAATATTGCGAAAGAGTCTTCTACTATTGAAAAGCTACGCACGTAATAGTGGCACTCATAGTCTCTGTTTTTTTGCAAGTGTTATATTTTTAAGGGATAAAACTAAGCTTTAAAGAGAAATGTAAGAAATCTTATAGGATTTCTTTAAATATTTACTGAAACTTAATTGAATTTAAAATTAATTACTTAATGTAATTGAAACTTTTTGGATTCCTATAACAAGATCATACGGAACTCAATAACAATATTTTGACAGAAATTTAATACATTTAACTAACACATGAACACCTAAGCAACAAACAGCAAACAAATTAACGCAAAAGAAACAGAATGAAGATTACGTAAAAGCCAAAGAAAAAAAAATGATACTTAACACGTACGTACGTATGTACGTACATATGTAGATATGCATGTAAACCAGGCTGTCAGATATTTTTGGTTTGGGTGGGTTATTGTTTGCTGGAAAGGCAGTATTAATTTTTTCTCTCTTCTAACTTTCGCTACTTGAAAATGTGAAACAAAAATTAATGCCAAAGTCAAGTACATTACACTTATAAGAATTCTGATTGCTAAAAGAGGAAGAGTGGCATTTAATACCAAAAAGCGACGGGGGCACCAACAGAAGGTGAAACAAGTAATTCACCAGACGAAGAAGCCGGCTTAAGTGAAATTATTTTTGGATAGATCTTGAAACGTTTGCTTTAAAGAAATAAATATAAGTTATGCGAAAAATGTTGAAGAAACTAAATATGTAATTTAAAAAAAGTGCATGTACAATGTACAGATCGATAAAAAAATTAATGGAAATGGAATTGAAGATTCACCAGGATGCTGTGAAATTTAAAAGAGCCCAGCTACTACAGTGTTACACCTATAGGACCTTTTCTAATTCTACAATCACAAGATACATATGTTTGCATGCCATAATTTACATAGTGTTTTTTATATTATGAATAACACAGCCATGTATTTTATTCACGTTTATATTTATAGGCCTAAATGAATTTTAACTATTACTTTTTGGAAATGTTTTCTCTTTGTATTCCTGCTGTTTTCATATGGAATTTAAAATAAATAAGAAAACGGAAATGAAATTCTTAACAAGCGGTAAAATTCTGAAAAATAAATGGAGAGGGGAGTTATCTACTTACATATTTATGTACATATCGTTGTTCTCATGTAGAAAGGGCATAATTGTAACTTTACAGGAGAAGGAAAAAACATATGGCATTATTAAGATTTAATTAACAAAATGTAAATGATTGTCAAAGTCTTATTTTTGAGACTATTGCATTAAATTTTCTTGATAAAATGTATTAGTGTGAAATGAATGGAAATCACTAAGAAGTCAATTAGAAAAAATCGAATTGAGGCCTTTCTACATGAGACCAACGATATGTATGTATGTATGTGTGCAGAGAAACGTAATTTAACAAAATGTCAAAGATAAATCAAGGCAGTGTAAATGAATTCTGTTTAAGAAAAATAAAAATTAAACTCGAAAAATTTCTACCCAACTTTTTTTACATTACAACTGCAAAGCGTAAAGAATAACAATTAAATTTTGTAATATTCATTTCGCCATTTCTCTATATATTTACAGGTGTAACATCGCAGTTAAATAATAACAAAATCGCACTACTGACAGATGGAAACAGCGAAACAGAGACAAACTGTCATATAGAAATAACACACATAACATTTGCTGACTTGAAGATTTCATTTATAGTAGTACGTTTTTATTAAATGAAATAAGAACAAATACAATAACCTAGAAGAAAAACTATTGCAAAAAGGAAAAACTTAATTCATTTGTAATTTATTTTTGCGTCTGTTTTCCCATTAATCCTGCTACAAAATAAAAGAAAATACAAATAAAAAAACTTAACGATTAAGAAAAAAACAAAAAATTAACAATGGCGAAAATAACGGAACTGCATACAAACACACATCGCCCTCTTTTACTCCCACCTCTTCTTTTCATAATGATGTTATTTTGTTATTGTTCTACTTCACATGTTAATTGTTAAGAGTTGAGATTTTCTTTTGTACGTGCAAGTGGTGTGTAACAAAGAAGAGAGTAAGTGCTGCTTTTTCGAATAATCATCATTACCCCATATATGTATGTATAGAAAAAACAATAACAACAACAAAATCATTAATAAAAACAATTGTTAAGATTTGGCACAAAGAAACACAAATAAAGTCACTGAAAGTGCATACACGACATATGCATATACAGAAACAAACATTATTTTCCATATGAAGAGTACATGGGGAGCTGGATATCGTTGTTTAGTATGTGTGTATTGCATTGTAGTTGAGGGAATCGAATAAAAACCTTTTCAAATTGAGATAGAGAACTGTGGTTCGAGTATATATATTATATATGCTCTTGCATTTTTGCAATGTGTGGCTACATGCTTAACAATAGCACCATTAACCGCAAAATAAAAAATTTTCTTTTATTACCAACGACAACAATAACAACATCAACAGACAACACCTTCGCACCATCTACAATAATATCAAGAGAAGACTTATCATCATCAACATCATTTTGCTATTGTTCAAACAAAAAATGTTCTCGTCATTTTTTCAAGCATAGAGGTAGCGAAATATTTCTACACCACAAATCCCTTAACAACTGGCAAATTGTCTTCTTTTCAATATTTATTTTATTACAATGCTGTACAAGTGAGTATTATATGTATAGATTCATACGTATTTATATAGAAAATTATGCATTTTATTTCTTTCTAATTTCACTTTCTTATTCTCGTGCTCGTGCTTAAGCTTAATTAATTATATAATTTTAATTGAATTCATTTTTGTAAAGTGTTCATATTAAAGCTATTTAACAGAGATGAAGATTACTTTGAACATTCCTTCCTTCAATGCAGATGGGCAAAGTATCTCTGCGGTTGGCAGCTGCCACGATTAAAAGATTATTAAATATGAATTGATTAATCGATTGTTCGTTGCAGCTGTTCAATTTTGCACTTTTTTTTAATAAGTGTTTTATACTAGTAGGTGTTATTTGCATCTGTAAAGATCTTACTACATATACAGTTAGGCCTTCATTATCGGTAATAGTCGGCATCGGAAGCATTATGGATGATCGATTTTCCCGGTTAATAGAGTAACAGGTTTTAGTATTTTTTTTCGGAATTTATAATCATATATTTGTATGTTCTTACATATGCTTTTATATAGTACATATAATTAAAGAAAAATTCTTGGATTTTATGCTTGTGTTTACTCAAAACACACATAAATTTCATTGTGCAATAGCATTCGAAAATAAATTTCCTTGAAATACCGGATAATAGAGGTAATCACGGTTTATCGATGCAAATTAAAAATAAAATCGATGGAAGAATAGAAAATAATTAAAATTTTTCTTTTCCGAATAATCGAGACCTTGCTGTACATGTATATATAAGTCTTACTGATGCCATATTCATAAGAATTAAAAAAATAAATAGAATCTGTATAACTTTGATTAGGGTAGGCAGCGGTAAGTTGCTGGATATAAAAGTAAAAGAAAGTCCCATCCCACCTATTGTTAAATAACTTTCACGTGTCATGTTGATACAGACCAGAGTCTATGCTAGGAATCGAACTGATAAACTCACTACACTGTTGTATTGTATTGTAAATAACCTGATTAATTACGAAGTGTTTTATAGTTGTGTAAAGAATTAATTAACAAAATGATGAAGGCATTCTGAGAATGCTCAGTATACTGCTGTTTTGCAGAAGTGCAAACAATTTTTTGTAAACAATTGCTTCGGAAAAGTGATAAACTTAGAAAAAATTAGTATTTTGTAAAAATGCAGTCTTTTATGAAAGACTAGCTGACCGGCGAACTTCGTACCAACTAACAATCAATGAAATTAAGTCGTGTTACTCTTAACTAAACCCAATTTTTGCGTTTACAAAAATTATTGCCTCCACAGCGACTTTTGTGTTTATTGAAGTTTATTTTCGTATAATTTTTGCAGAGATTTCTTTATAAGTAATCTTAATGAAGATACTAAATTACGTTCTCAGTTTCGTTGAAAAAGTTCTATATAATAAATTAACTTAAAGTACGTTCTTACACCCCTTGGTTTATTAGAAAAATTTATGATTTCTATTACTTTAATCCTTGGCACGTTTGAGCACAAAGATTTAAAAGAAAAGTACTTTTCATAAAAAAACCTCTCGCTAGCACAGCAATTCTTATAATTTTTCCATCTATTTCTTTCTCCAACATCCAACCGGCATCGCAATTTTTATTAAATAAATTTAAATTTTGTATGGAATGAAATTAATGGCTTTATTGTGGCTGGAATTATTAACAATGATAATAAAAACAACAAAAAAAGGTCACGTGTTTGCAATACGAAAGGGTCGTCTTATGACTCCAACAACATTTACTGCTTTAAGCGGAGATCTGCATGTACAGATACAATTTTCTCCAGAAGAATTAGAAAAGGACATAATGAAAGCTACCACATCAGCTACGACGATAGCAATTACAGCAACAACATCAGCAACAAAACACGAGAATGCATCACTTGGAGTGGGAGCTGCAGACACAGCGACACAAAAAAATTCAACATCATCACGCACGCTAAGCAACGCATCATCAAGTGGAGATGTGACACAGCATGTCCTACAAGTAGAGAATATCATAACAAGCACTTTGGTCATTAGCAAGTACATTGATGATGCAGCGGCATTAACACCACTTGATAATGGAGTTGCTGCAAGAGAAGATTTTAAAAAGCCTTTGGCAACAGTTAAGAACTCTCGCAACGATTCGTTCATTCGCAAACGCCAGCGCAAAGAAATCATAGAAAATATTTTACTGTATCCCGATCCTCGGCACAATGTGACTCAAGTGACAGTGCCCTGTCAGACGTTTATGCAGGGAGGCCTTTACGAAATGCAGGTGGTAACCAATTTAAAAACTACCAACCGATTACCCGTGAAGAGTAACAATGGCACAGCGAGCAGCAGGGGAGCGATTCAACCACCAGTCACCATGACTACCACCACGACCACCTTAATACCAGTATTCGATGAACGTCTTAAACAAACTTTGGACGTACGATGGCCTAGTCCTGAAATGATTGTTAGTCCTGTACGTCTGCGCACATATCCTGATCAACCAATAGATGTCACTTTGCGTTTCCCCGATGTAAATTGTGATAATGCCTGGAAACGTGAAGATTTGCCCGAATTTTGGCTGGAACTTATCTACTGTGGCAAAGAACGTCCCTGCACTCAAGTTCGTCCTCAGAATGTTTCCAAATCTAGCATTTTATTTGCCGAACAAGTAAGAGGCTATCCAAAGCAAAAAAATCTAAAACTGGCCTGTGATTTATTCGGTTTGGCTGGTAACTATGCGGTGCAATTGAGGCCTATGCTGCTCTTGCCTAATATACCCATAACAAGACGTTTTCTCTCTGTGGATTGGAGTGAAAAGTACGTTTTTAATGTCTACGCTCGTAGTATATTCCCCTGTGATCCTCATACCGGTATAGGAGTATTGTATGAGTATCCAAGTTGTATTTTGGAGCAGGGAGATCGTGTCAGAGTCTATGCTAAACTGAGGGCAGATGTGGCCTCTTTAAAGCCTCCAACTACTCTGCACTATATTTCGGAACAGAGGGTGATAAAGAATCAATATTCTCTCTATTTCAATTGTGATTTATTTACGGAGAAATATGTGGAATATTGTTTTGTCTACGTCAGCCAAGCGATATCAGGTGCAGTCGCCGATGTGAGAATGGATTGTGTACCCACATTGCCGGTGAAAGGTAAGTAACAAAAAATGAGTCTCTTACCCTAAAAGTTACATATATATTTTTTGGAGATATAAAATAAAGTAACTTTTACAAAATTCGAAACTACATGTACATAAAATAAAAGTCATTTCTGAATGTGTTAGTGAAAATTTTATCTATAATTTATTTGCATTCTTTAACGTAAAATCGAATCTAATAAAATAATAATTCAATATTAAATGATAGCACCACAAAAATTATTTAAAACTAGCTGACCCGGTCCGCGTTGCTGGCCCTAAGCAAACATTAGTGTTGTATTACCACACGATTTTTTTATTTAAAATAAAAAAAAGCAAAAAAAATAAATATATGTATATGTCATTGGTGGTGCAATATGAAAATTGGATTTTGACACGCCCCTCCGCCCGCAGACTGAAAATCAAAAATCAGACTTCACAGTGTCACCCGCCTGAATATTCTGAAGATTCCCTGAAAATTTCATCAAAATCGGCCCAGCCGTTTTGGAGTCCATACGTTACATACATACACACATCCTGTTATATATATATATATATATAGATGAATTACAATTGACTATATATCCGTTATTGCAATTAAAATGCTAAAGTAAGAAAAAGTGTAAAAATGTGTAAAATTGGTAATCTAAAATTTCCGGAACTAATATATTGCAGATAGAACTAATATTCGAAATGTATCTAAATCTACACAAAAAGTAAGCGGACAGTGCGTGATACTTTTTTATATTTGTACCCTTTTAGGGGATATGTGGGTAAAACCTGCATTTATATGCGATGCATATCTAGTAAATTTCAAAAATTCTTAAATTATAAATTCTAAATTCTTAAGTTATAAATTTTCTTTTAAATTGCAATTGAGCTTTAAAATCGCCCAAAGGCATTACTGTCTTTTAAATGTGAAAGTAGAAAATAGGTTAAATAGGTTTCCGTCATAAATTCATAACGTCATTATTGACATCGTCATCTTTTTGTGTCATTTCCTAAACCAGTTTTTTTCTATATCTCCTAGACGGTTTTTCTATGCTCTCTATTGGCACTTGTTTCTATCTGCCAAGTGCCAAATATCAATATGCAACATTTTACAACGTTGTGTTTATTCCATTGACTCCATATAAGGCTTTATTATTGCAAATTTCGAATATTCACAAGTTGCTGTTTGCTGCTGCACTTATTCACTTGTCACGGCTCGTTGCATGTTTTAATGCGTTTAAACAATACCGGATATGTTTGTTTGTTGTACGTTTGTATGATTGCATGCATTGTTTCGTTCCATTTCGCACATTGTGAAAATGTGTGTAATGAAAATGACGACAACGACAAAAAGTAAAGTCAACATCATATATGCTGTGTCATGTATTTAGTGTCACATTTAGCATCGTTTTATTTTATTTATTATTTTTTGTGAATTACAGAGTTTCCATGTTCCATTTTAATAACTTGATTTTAATTTAAAGTTTTTGGACAATTTTTTATTTTATTATTTTACTCAAATTGTTTTAATCGTTTTTAAATGGAGCTTCAAAGCTCGAAAAATTGCCAGAATACTCGTAAATAATAAAAAGGAGACAACTTTTTCTTTGTTTACATTTTGTCAAATGCTTTTGTCATACATGTTTGTGTATTGTGTATTGCCATAAATTTTACTTAGACTTTGAAGTGAAGACTTTTACATATCGATTTAAGAGAGGCTAAATTTTGGTGTCCACTTCGACGTTGACAACTGGAATTAAGGCACATATTTTGTCTTTGTTTGTGTCAATAGTACAATACTTATGTATGTATGTATATATCCCCAACATATACCATGCATTGCAATGAAACTAGATAGAGAGAGAGAGAGATAGATAGTGTAGTGAATAGCCAGGTGGTGAAAGTCGTAGGAAGATGGAGCTTAATTCTCAACTCTGCAGTTTTTAATTGTAAACCGGAGTTGCGGCGCCCCTGAGGTTAATTTTTGATGCATTATTTTTAAGCCAAGGGCTTTATTGCTTAAATACCGACGAAGGAGGGTTATATGGCAGAGAAAAATAAGAAGGCAAATTATAATTTGCATCGCACAATTACGAAACTAAGAATAAAGTTATCAGCTGTGCTATCAGTTTTATTTATCTGTTATGAATTCCCCTTGCTATAGACAATTTTCAAACAAATAAAGAAATGCCTTTGAAATGATAGAAAAATACTCTTGGCATATTAAACTAGATTTTTAATTTGCAAATATTTCGCTTATATTCCGCATATCAAAATATTTTTTGTTTTTAGGAATTAAGATTTTTCTCATTGTTTTACATAAAATTCCTAAACCGAACACCATAAACTCCAATTATTTATTTATTTTATTATTATTTGCAGAATCGGATACTGGTGGCTGGGGTCTTTGGAGTGAATGGACGCCCTGTTCAACAAATTGTCTTGGTGGCACCCGCAATCGTTATCGTTTCTGTGATTCCCCACCACCTCGTTATGGTGCGAAATTTTGTGAGGTATGTACGTGTGTGTATGTGTATACTTATACAATATACATTAGAACATACATCTTTCTTTTGTAAGTTAATATTTTTGGCCTTTCACATCTTGCAACTATTCATACAATCTTCGTCAACAACCACTAACAATTTCATTAAAAAAAAAAAAAAAAAAAAAAAAATTTGCGAAAATGTGTTTTGCTTGCAGTATTCGCATGCCACGTATTCACAAAATTTAATGGCAATTTTGTAAATGGGAAAACTTGAAAACAACTGGCAAATTTTCGCAAAACCACATTTTTATTATTGTTGTTCATACGCTACAGAAAGACTAGAGTATCTGTATCTGTTTACATTCACTCTGTTTACATTCATTTATCCATCCACTCAACTATTACTTTAACGAATGTACAGATAGACAGGATATGCGTAAAATGTGTGAGGCCATGAAGATTAAGAGTTAAGAGCAGGGCAGTAGTAAAACAGGGATATGAGAAACATTTTTATTAAATTTTACAATCTGTAGAAACATGTAACTATTTTTCTTTTAGTCAACTAGAGTCAAAATTAATTATGATTATTTAGCTATGTTTGGTATATGGTTAGCTGGTCTATATGTACATTTCATTTGTTGCTAATATTAAAATCGTCAGTAGATCTTCAACCAATTGTTTGAAAAATTTTAGGAAATTCCAAACCGTATAAGTTAATTAATGAGCATAAAATTTCTACTTTGCTCCTTTGAGTAGTATCTGATGTTCTAAATAGTAATGCATTAAGAACGCTAGATTAGTTAAGAAATTTTATTATATTTTTTGATATATATTTATTAAGCCTGAGGTCTTTTTTTATCTTATTTTGTTTTTTATTATTCGATATTTCGTTAACAGCTTGTTAACATCATCAGGAATAATAGGAAATTATAATTCTTTTTATTTATAAGAATATATATATCAAAAAATATAATAAAAAAGGTCAATTAATAATATAATTTAAATTTTATTATATTAAAAATTCATAAATTCTCTGACGGCTTTGAAAAAGGAAGTCCTTTAAATTTTTTAAGGAGCTAGATTTAAAATTAAAATCTTTTAAATGCCGTTGCAAAACAATTTGCTATGCTGAATCACAATTAAAATCCCTCTTTAATTTACTTTCTGCCACTACGCTGCTTAACAAAAAGTAAAGTACACCTTCTCAAAAGATTCGTTGAAAACGGTGGTGTGGAAACATACTCTTAGATTTGACTTCGTGGCAAAGTAGACGAGGGAAAAATGGAACTTTTTAATTTCATATATTGGTTTCTCTACTTACGGTGAAATTCCTCGAAAACTATTTACGCTCTAGACAATGGCTAAAATAATGATTTTATGTGGAGAATAAAATACCGCTGGGGGAGTGTGCAAACCAGTGATACTTAAAAGGAATAAGCTGTGATGATTTCTGTTTCATGTCGCGGGCGTGAAGAATACGGGAGTTTGTTCAACTTTAAGTGTAAAAAAATTAGGTGAAATAATAATCATGCAAATTTGCATGTAGTATTTAGAACTCTAAAGCTTAATGAGAAAAGTTTTAAAAGTTCTGCAACAGAATTGTAAAAGGGTGGCAACATTATATAAAAGTAAACAGACCTGTTGTTAATGGCAACTA
Organism: Dexiosoma caninum; assembly: GCA_963924685.1. Taxonomy (NCBI): domain Eukaryota; kingdom Metazoa; phylum Arthropoda; class Insecta; order Diptera; family Tachinidae; genus Dexiosoma; species Dexiosoma caninum. The sequence goes on from OZ004729.1 coordinate 63,489,779, forward strand.
AAAACAAAATTTATTTGCTTAATCAATAAATGTGGAAAAAATATTGAATAGAAGAATATTTCTATAATTTGTATAGAATAAAATCATGAATGGAGAAAATATAGAAGGCAAAGGGAAAAAAGGTGGCAAGGGTAAAAAGAGCAAGAAAACTGATCCGAATAAATTAAACCAAGTTGATAAAACATTTTATGAGTTGACTATCACAGATTTAAACCAAAAATTGTCCCGCCTTAGAAGTCATTTGGCAGTTTTGGATGACACTAATAATGTTTTGAAAGAGAAATTGAGAAGTTTAGAAGAGGACCGCACGGATGTGACTGCCCACTTGGAGAAAACTTTGAATGAACGCAATGATACCATTAAAGAATTGGAAGAGCGCTTGGAAGAAATCACCAAGGTGCGTAATCAAGAAAAAGTACAAGCTGAGGAACACATTAAGGATTTCGAGGCCAAATATAAGTCCATGCATGATCAACTGACCTCAGAAATAAAGTTGCTCAATGGAAAACTTAATTCCCTCGATGAGTTTCGCATACAGCGGGATGTTTTGTTGGCCAAATTTGATGATCAAGATGCAGAGCTTAGGGAGAAGGATCGGATCCATCAAGAACTCATTTATAATATGGAACAAAAAGCTGTGGTGGAAAAGGATGCCTTAAAAAAAGAAGTGGAAGCAAAACTTTTGCAAGTTTCTGAAGATTTTACCCGTTCTAGTGAAATACGCAATGCCGGTTATACACGCCGTTTGATTAGGGAAAATATTGCATTGCAAAAGGAAATTGATAATTTGGTGTTATCTCAAATGAAAATGCATCAGGATTTCAATGACCACATGCGAAAAAACAAAGAGATGGCCGAACAATTTAATACAGTGGATCAGCTTAAAAATCAACTTATAAAAAGTGCTGAAAATAAAATACACATCATAGAAAAACTCACCGAGAACTATGACCGTTTGAAGAGCAAATATACAGAAGCAGCTAAATATCGATCGCTGTATGAAAGCACTATGAAACGGGATGTTTGTGACCATTTCACTTTTAATGAAATGTCCAAGAAAGTGAGGGTCTTAGGTCAGCGTATTGAGGAGTTGAAGCTTGAAAAAAATCATTTAATAGCGCTGCATAAACAACAAGAAGGTGAAATTAGGCGCCTAAGTGGAGTGATAGAACAAATCAAACTTACGATTGAAGTATCTATTAATGGAATTGAAGTATCGCCAACTGCATCAACTAAAGAATCTGGTGCCGATAACGCTGCCCTACGACAATTAAGGCGTAACAATTTACTAAGTGAACTCATGCAACTGATTAGTAGTCATTCCGAACATTTACATGATACTCACTCTATGGAAACGATAACATTTTCGCATTCTTCTCTTTACCGACCCGGAAAGATGGGTTTTTTGCCACGTACAATGTCTTCGCTTATGGAAATCTTTAAACAAGAGGCTCTAAAACTTACCTCTCCTGATGTCGTAAAGCCTGAATATCAGTCGGAACTAAAAGACAGCCGCATTATACCGAAGGAACGTGCAAGTGAATCTGGTTTTATAATTGATGTGGAAATGGGTTCAACACTTGTAGTCTCCTCCTCACACGAAGATTTGGAAATAATACAAGCAGATGATGAACTCGAAGATATAGGACAAGAAGCTACGAGTAGCGATGTGACCTCAGGTCCCTTTAATGTCACTGAACTAAATTTAGCAGAAATACGAAAGAGTGTTGCTGCAGACCTTGAAACAACTAATTTGACACAACACACGGAAACCAGATCTCAAGAAACGGAAAGCACACCCAGAACCTCCCGTCTATCGCGCTCCTCTAGAATGAAAAGTTTGCCCGACATAGACACGGAGGAATATTCCATAAATGATTTGTATTAAATACTATTTGAAATGTATAGTGTCTTATATTAAAATAAATTCGTGGCCCTTAAATATATATGTAGTATGTATATATTTTTTTTATATCTTGGACCAATGCTCAGGGAAATCCCCTACATAGACAATGCATGGCATTGGAACTAGATCGAGAGAGGAATGTGAAGAGAATAGATAGATGGTGAAAGTGTTATTAGGATGGAGCTTTATTCTTAAACAACTCAGCAATTGCGTGTTAATTATAAAGCAATGTTACGGCGTCTCTGATGTTAATTTAGTCGCAATATTTTTAAGCTAAGGGGAGCCATTTTATTTATTATTTTACTTCGCCGATGCTTTATTTATTGTTTAAATACTGTCGAAGGAAGGTGATGTAGTACAGAGAATGCAGAAAGACCTTTTTTTGATTTGACCACGCTGAGAATCGAATCCGGGTCCTTCTGATTGCAGAGCACAAACGATAACTACCATCTAGAAGCATTCTATTGCGAATTATTATACACATATGGATTTCAATCTATGAGAATTTTGTAGGAAATCTTTGAGATGGAAATCTCTTTAATATATTTGAAAAATTCTCTTTTAAGATTTTAAAAGTATGAGACATCTTTAAAATTTCTCCAATTTATTAAAATTTTATTTCTTTCGTAAAATCATTGAGATTTCATTGCGCATCTTTTTTTAACTTAGATATGTAAGCAGGTATGTATGTATGTGTGTATGTATACATTTTGTTGTAATAGTTGATAGAATTTTTATATCGATATTCAAGAATAAAAATTATGAAGATTTCCTCGTCTTTCAGGGTCCATCGGTTGAGACTGAAAAATGTGGCAAAACTGTTAGCGATACCTGGGACTGCATATATGAGACAAGTGGTTCTATATTTAGCAAATTTAACCGTACAGATGTGAATCAAGAAATTGGACCTGGTTGTCGCTGTGGCTGCATTGTACACTTGGGTACATCAAAGCCGAAACGTATTATAGCGGGGGCTACACAAAGCTGTCCGGGCAGATCATTTTGGTTGATACAGGTAAGCGCAATTTTATTAAAATTCTGTAATTTTAAAGAAAGATTTTTTTTTATTTTCTGGTGGTACCGAAAATAAAATGCATTTTAATAAATTAAATAAAAAGAATAAAACAAAATTTATTAAAATAGCTGCTTGTTCTCCTTATGATAACCATTTACAACATGACTTAATAACTGAGTTCGTAGCCATTCCATAGACCAAAAGAAAAATTCTATAATAAATTAAAAAACAACAATAGACAGCAGCTTAGTAAAAGAATAGTAGCAGGACTAATGAAAACAAAATCTATAAATATTTAGTAAAAAATCCAATACAGCATAAAATATTTCTTTTCAAAATATATATTTACGAGCTTTTTAAAGCAAAAAAAAAACAAATTTTATTTTTCATATTGTGTGCGATATGACAAGAACATAGTCAGGATAACAACTACAATACAGCACAACAGGATACTTGTATAAGCATAGAAAATAAAGAAAAAAATTCTGTATTTATAGACCAAAAGAATACGAATTTCAAGTGCTCTTTATTAAATTTAAGTGAAAATTTTCATTCTTCGAATTGCTTTAAATACTTCCAAAAGGGCAAACCTAGTGGAATGACGAAGATTAAAAAAAAACAGAATTTTATAAAATATATATTTTTCTTTATTAAGACCAAGTTTATCAATAGACTTACTATTTCTTATTTGATAAGAAACCATTTATCGAAGGTGTGTTGACAAGCTTTATATATTTTTGAAATATAACTGTTAAACATTTTTGTTTAAATAAGCAAGGTTTGGCATTATTATCAAATCTCAATCAAGCTATATCTTGAATGTGCAAGGCTTGGGAGAGACGAAAATGGATGGAAAGGTGATCAGCTACTTATTTTTTTTTATCTGAGACCAGCACTCAGGAGATGCCTCCTACACATGCGAAGCATTGTGCTGGAATTAAAGGAAAGGGACAGTAGGAGAAACGACAGGCATCTAGACATAGACTTCCAGATCATACATGTTTCTTCCAGTGGGAAGTTTATTCGATTTAAATGGCCGCAGAGGGAGCACCGAATGTAAAAATCGGCAACAACATCAAAATCATTATGGAGAGTTACGCGGTACAAAGAAACTCAGATCAGAACCCGTGGGAATGGGCAGGTAGCTCTGCTTTGAATCTCAGGACGGTCTGATATTGAAGGAAGCGAAATCGAGCTACAATATGGGTGGCTATATTGACTGAGTACACAGTTATGCGTTGACTCTGCAACCAGAAGACCAAAAGTCTATTATGTCTGTGCTAAAGAGCACCGTCCTTCATCGATATTTGAGTAATAAAAAATTTCAGCGAAATAAAGAGTTGTGGAAGAATTAATCTCTCTGTCCTTCTATCACTCTACCATCTGTCGCTTCTCTACACTATCCCTTCCCAACTATAGTTCCGGTACAAAAAAAAATATTCGAGCATTCAAATGCCAATACGTGATAAAAAGTGTGGACGATTACTTGACAATGTCATCAAAAAAGTCACCTAAACTAATAAACAAAAGTGTTGACTTGCAGACACTTCGTCCCAGGTTTCCTACAGGGTAGTAAAACTGGTATTGTATGCATTTATAAATTTCATATTACTGTGTATATGGGTATGTATGCGTGTGCGTAAATACGTCTTATTGACTTTGTGTAACTGGGAAAATACGGTTGGATTGATTTGTCCGATGACACGTATGGGATGCAAGATAATTTATTTTTATGGCCCCAGTAACCTTTTATATTAATACAATTTTTACATGCACAATACACCTCTTCAAGTAGTCGAATGAGAAGGAGAACGCAAATTGTAATGACACGTTTTATCATTTAAAGAAAATGCCTTTAATTACATCTCTTTCCTATAGTTTGAACGGTTATATAAAAGTTTATCTTTCTGCTTATATGCATATTGTTCATTCACATGCATAAAGTATGTACATTTAACCATTCAATTCATATTTAACTTCAAAGAATATTCAAATGGCCATTTCAAAATGGGGAACAAATTTTGTGATACAGAAATTAGTTTACATTGTCGGTATCTCTTGATGGTGAATTTTTAATTGTTCTAGATGACGATTCTGGTATCTAAGATTTACAAATATTTACAAATATTTCTTCGTAATACTTCCCAAGTCTGTTCTTTAAGGTGCTATACTTTGTGTGGGAATAAAAAGCATTCTCGTATTCTTCATTCATTCATAAATTGTATAATTTACATACAGTCAGAGTTTAAAAATCTTTAAATTACTTTTCGCCCTATGTATAATAATCACTTTACCCATTATAATGTTTACATAGCCATGTACATGTACAGTATTGTACAAAAAGTTCAGACATAATGTATCAACTACTAAAAAAAATAATGTACTATAAAACGCGTATGCTTAAGTTGCAGCTCGTTTCTATTAAAATTGATTACTTAACTGATGTTAACTTATGAACATATTACCTTCTTTTAAGTATCAGTTCAGTTTTTTTATTTTTTAATAATAAACTATGAACAAATAAGTTGCCAACTCGTTGAGAAAATTGCAATTTATGTGTCGTATGCAGCTGGAGCTGAAATGCACAATTATACCTGGAGCATCAATTGGGAATTAACACTGACAGTGCTACTACAGCAGCCACCATGAACGTATTTGAAAATAAGAATTACTGCTGATGATGACGGTGATGATGATAATGACGAGCATAGTGTTGCTTACGGAATTCAATTGCACATCCATAATCAATGTTATGAAACCTTGTGATGTTGTTGCTTTAATTTTTTCGCTTTTGTTTTTGTTTCAAATGCCAATCATTCAATTGATCTATATTTAGTGCTGAGAATGTGTGTTAAAATTCCCATTTTATCTGTTTGCAGGTGGATGGCGAAGAGACAATTTCATTGCAACTGAACTTTTTGCGTCTACCTTGTGCTACGCAATACATCAAAATACGTGATGGTCCATCTTTATCTTCTACTCTGCTGATTGAAATGCAGGGCGGAAACACCGCTGGTGTCAGCGGAAGTGGTGGTGTCAATGCATATAGCGGCGCGAACTTACCAGTGACATTAGAATCCAGTGGAGCACAGTTATTGTTAGAATTCTATGCAGGTGAAAATGGCAATATTACAAATAACATCGACATTCATACTGGCTTAATATGTACGGGAGGATTTTTAGCAAATGTTGAACAGTTTGGTAAGTTGTATTGTGTTCTGGGGCATGTGATGTTGTTGGTGATGATCTCCTTTTTTTTCTTTTGTAATAAAGAAAAAAAATATTACTTTTTCATTCTACATTCTTAGTTTTTTGTTTTTTTTTTTAATTTGTTTTTAGTAAAAAATACAACCGATACAATACAAACATTAATGGCAGCGACCCGTTTATCAGTTAAAGACCGATCTTTTTTACAAAAATCTAAAATGAACTCTAAATTTACTTTGGTACATCTAAGTGCTGTGGTATTTGCCAGCATTATTATATTGATAAGTGCATTATTGGGTAAGTGCAAAGCAACGTCATTTCTTTTTCTCAAGAGATTTTTAATATCAATTTTATACGTTTCCAGGGGCCCAATATATTGTACGCTATCGTAAATACCATTTAGCTGTGGCGCGTCGTCGTGATGAAGGCTCCCGTTTGCATACGCCTCGTGCAAGTATGAGCTCTTTACACAGTCAACCATCGAGGGCTGTAAGTACTACTACTCTTATATCAGAAGTCATTTATATGGTAAAAATGCGACCCAAGCACCAGTTACGGCACTCAATACTAAGGGAAAGTATTGATGCGGAAAATTTGGCCCGTGAAACTGAAATGAATGAATCGAATGTAAAGGAACCAATGGTTAAGTGGTGAGTCAGTACACCTTTGTTGATAAAATTATTAATATAACTAAATTAGAACCAGTATATGACTGGAAAGAAATTGTTTGCGTTAAATCTATGAATTAAGGAAGATTAATTTAGAGGTTAGAAATTAAATAAATAGTGGAAACTTTTGCATGAAGTTTGTTCTCCAAATACAAACTTAATACAGAAGCAAAAATACCTATCGCAGCTTATGGTGATAATTTTGTTACGTTCAGTAGCGTAATTTATAAAACTGGTCGCAGTGAAGGGGGCATGCCTTACACAACTTACCATTAACATTACGTTCGGGGCTTTTAAATAGTATACTGTTTCACATATCACATTTTTTTGAATTTATTTCAGTGTTGAAGAGTTTGGCAGCGACAGCTCGATTATTACACTACGCAATGAAATTGCATCACCTGCTACTGAGTCTCTTCTGAGCCCTTCACCGTCCTCCGAAGACGTCATGTCGGGCACAGCTATTGATTCAAACATTGATGATGTCAATCAGCAAAATTGTGACACTTTAACGCGCAAAGATAGCGGCAAAGATAGCGAAAGCATTATTTCGTCTGGCATGTCTTCTATTTGTAACAGTCCACCCATGAATACAAAATATTCGAGTAGATATTCAGAACGTTATGACGCTTCAACTCTGAAAATGACAAACTCTTATTTGGAGGAGAAAACGGATTGTGAATCGATAAAATCAATAGGACCAAAGAGAAAATCACGATGTGCAAGTGTGAATTTGACAAATGTAAGTAAAACCGGTCATAAACAAGTGTTAATTTATGTAAAATTACTTTTTTGACAGGGGTGCTATTCACCTGCCTCAAGTGTTATTAGTTCGGCTACCATACGCAGTACGAATCCCAAAGAAAACAAAGAGAAACAAAATCGCAAAAAGCTTCTGGCGCGACCAGGGTCGGAATTTTCTTTGGGAAATCCGGAAGATTTTGAATTAGATTACTATGACTATAATGTAACCAATGCGGGTTCAGCTCCGGGCTCTTATTTGGGAATGGATCCAGCTTATTTAATATGGATACCACCATTCGATGAAATACCCGACTCACCTGACCGTGATGATGATAAAACTCCTGAACCTTCACAGGAGCATGAAGAGACTCAACCCTTGTACGGGGAAATAAGAATGCCGAAATATGGCCACTATTTATCACCCCACAGCAATACCAACTCCAGTAATAATACCACAAACACTAGTCCTAATTCTGAGGAAATTTCTTCGCCAAGCAGTAATTTTCAGTCGAAAGCCACCACCCCTAGTGAAACTGATTTAAAAAACTGTCAAATCAAAAAAGCAATATCGTCCAATTCTAACCATTCGTCCAAACAACCGACTCCATATATGACACGTAAACAACGGAAACAGCGTAAGAAGCAATCGAAATCTACTCTATCACTGAGTAATCAAAAGGAATCCATACCTCTCCACGATCTTAGTGTAACCAGATCTGCGCGTAATTTGTTTGAAACTCAAGAACCTTCTAGAGAATCAAGCACCATACTAGAGACTGACTCTATGAATGGATCGTATATAGAAAAGGAGACATCCGTCGTTAAGTCACCCAGCGACTTGCAAAATTATTTATCAATCGATGATATACAGTTTGCCGATGAAAGCGAAAGCGATCATGATGTTTCGTTGGCAACCTTAAAGCCTCAAGAACGTAGAATGTCTGAGAAAGAAACTCTAACGGAGGAATGTAAACTATTGCGTGATATGAAGAGAGTAAGTACGGTGATAGCACAATGCAAAGCACAAACTGTCAAGAGAACGCAGGTGTAAAAGTTTTCGGGTAAATCGATGAATTTAGAATTAACCTAAATATATGTGACTAGAAAAGAAGCTGTTAGATGAGGATTGTTGGACAAATTTTAACTTTTTAGTTGCTAAAAAGTTTTACATGTTGAAAAATATTAATTAAAATTTTTTTTTTCTATTTCTATACGGTTTGGTATTTTTACTTTAATATTGCAATTAACTTTTGTGCGATAATATTTTTATTTATAACTTTTCATACATTTATTCAAAGCATATTTATTGACACTGGACTTATTTCTACTATACTCTAAAGCTTTTTACATTTATATAGCGCTTCTATAACAAAGCTTTGAAACACTTCTTATTTTACAAATCTAAAATCTAAGAAATATCGTTTGCTTTGCACAGCTTTTTCATTTCATTTTATCAATTAGTTCATGAAGTAATCTCTAAATTGTTTTATATAAGTGCGATCGTGAGAGATAGAGAGAGATAAGATTTCCTTAACAGTTTCCTGATTGTTCGATTCAATATTGTTTGAGTTACTTTAACCAATAAATTATATATCATTTTTTCTACGATTAAGTGGAAATCGCAATCCAGGTGGCTGAAAATGTGAATGTTGTTTTTATATCTTTCTTAACGTAATTCTAACGTCAACGAAATCGAAGGAATAATTAAATTAACGCACGGTTTGCGTTTCCCAGAACTAAACATTGCCGAAAAAGCGTTAGCATAACTGATTTTATATACTAAATAAAAGGGAGCACAATCAATATAAGTCACAGAAATTGATTATGAGGAAGATATGATTTCAAATATATGCCTGTTTATACATATTTCAAAAATATTTCTTAAAGTTTGCATTTTATCTACATTTTTCCCACAATCCTTTTTTAAGCTTTTTGTAAAATTATACCAAATATATACTTATTACGAGTAGAATGAAACTTTCTGAGAAAGTATGTGAGTAAATTAGTTTTTAAGCGGTGTTATCGAGTCAAAAATATAATACAAGTATTAATATATGATTCTAATTTAAAAATTGTCCTTTTTCCCGAAAAAATATGTGAAATGTATTATTACATACTTTATGATATTTTCATAAAGTATTTTTTATAAAAGTAAACTCAATAACTGAGGAGGATAGCATATCCATATAGTACTATTTCGCTAATGCTTACTTAGCTCATCAGCGGATTTTTCCTAATTTCTGAATACTTTATGAGAATATCATAAAGTATGTAATAATACACTTCACATATTTTTTCGGGAAACACACAATTTTAAAATTAGAATCATATATAAAGAGATATTCCCAAAATATATTCAGTTAATATACAAGTATTAATAATTATAAAATGCATATATGCAAAGTAATTGTGTGTATGTATATAAAACGTATTTACTTTAATATGGTGAACTTATGAATATACGATTGAAACTTTAAGGCAATTAAAAATTACTCGTAAAAGCTGTGAGTATGTATGTAAATTATATTTTCTTTTCGAGTAGTGAAAATCCGAAATAGTATTTTTTTTCATTCTTTGATTTTTTTACTTGAAGATAAATAGAAATGAATTACATATGTATATCGTTAAAGAAAAACTCTGTACCTCCTTTGAAAATACTATTATAATCATGACTAACACCACATTTCTTACTTAGATTTATTTAAATTTAAGAAAAAATATTTATTTATATTGAATTGAAAAGAAGAATTTTACACAAATATCAGAAGTTTCCTTAAGACTTATTGCAAAGAAAACTTTATTTTCTAGAATTCTTTACGTTTTTACACATATTTTTTAGAACTTATTGGACAAATCCTCGAAGTGATTTTATTTTTGCATTATTTTTCTTTTTTATAATTTTTTTTTCGTAAACAATCTTCAAAATTAGTTGAAATGAAATTTTAGCGGCCTTGTGATTTTTTTGTTTGTTTTATTTATATATTTTTTCATTAAAAAAAATAAGAATATTTTTTAAACATTCTAGTCAATTTTAGTTTTAATAAGAAAGTAATAATTTAAAACAGGAAATAAAAACGTTAATTTTAAAATATTATATATTTATTTCGTAAGAAACAAGGCGAATTCATAAGAGGTGATTTTTGGCGTTCCTGTACTGTGCTGATAGTTGTTTAGCCATTTGCAGAATATTTTACACAAAGCGCCTGTTATTTTTGTATTGTTGTTTAATGTCGGGATAAATTTGTATATGTACCTGGCTTGAGTTTGCCTTGTTAAGAAATTGCAATATTTGATTAATTTTTAAACAGATTTGAAAATTATTTTAAATTTATTTAAAAATGTGTAAGCACGTTCGGCGATAAGAAAACTTTGAGTATTAAGAAAGAAATATATACATAAAATAAGTTCTTTATAATAATTGTGCGTTTTAGCTCTTGCAATGTAAGAGAAACCTCGAAAAGTTGCAAAAGTCTGGCAGGATGGAGTGCATTTGTAAATGTATGTTCATATCTATGTATATTATAATCATTAGCATTCCATTCACAAAGCAGACTCGATGTAATAAGTTGTATATTGATATAAGACAATATGTAAACATCATACGGTGTAGAGATGAACGTCGCCCAAGTGATTGTCGTAATCGGCTGCTATTTTGGTTTTGTTTACATGATAATGATTGAGATCAAACTAGCTAAAATTTACGGTGACAGTGTTTATACGGTTATAGGAGCTTTTTGTATATACCAGAAAATTTATTAAATTTGCTATTCAGTAACAAATCACTCATTAGTTACCTAAAGGACAAACATTCGAGTTATTAAAAGAATGATTGAAATTTCGAGTATGGCATCGTTCATGAGTATTCATGATGCGCAGAAAAACCACTAATAAATAAATTTATTTTTCGTATTTGTTTTTGGTTTGTGATTTTTATAAGTACTTCTATAGCGTGAGTTTGGGTGATCATAATCTCTCCATCTACGTGACTTTTTCCATTAATGCTGTACGTATAATACGTTTTAAGTTTGCTTGAGCATAAAAGTTAATCACGATGTCGTCTCTTATTTGTTGTATCAGCAATGACATTACTGTTGTACTGATACTCAAACTTGTTACATTTACAAATGTTCGCCTTTTTATTATAAAGAAGTTTATGATTTCAAATAAATTAAATAATGAAATAATATATATATATATACACATACATACATATGTATAAGTAAGATGAAAGTAATGTATTTGTTTAAATATTTATTCGAATTTAGAAGCATGTATGTACATACATGAAAACATATAAAAGGAAAATTATACAAAAAGAAATTTAATATTTAAATGAAATTTAATAAAATTATATTACTGAACCAGTATCAAAAGTAAAAATTAAAAAAAAAAATAATTGATTTTTATTGCCCTACCAAGGAAGTAAAATGTGTGTATTGTGTAATGCGTTCGCAACCTTGTTCGATTTTTGATGTGTTTACTTTCTTTCCTCCTAAAAAATTGCAACGGACAAATATAGAAAATTACGTTTACAAAAGCTAAGAAATTAATTAACTGAACGCTTTACGTACAACAATTTGCAAGGAATTTTGCAATTTTGTGCAGCAAATAATTTAAACCAACAACGATTGTGAATAAATGCTTTATTTATTTCCATTCAAAAATTAGTTTTAACTTTATACCATGTGATGGTTGTTGCTTTCGCTAATACGTAGCAGTGATGGTTTTAAATTTAACTGTTATATTTCTATTGGACTCATATATGCAGATAATAATTTGTAAGCTCATAATCTGTTATATTGCACAACTCTGTATTTTATGTATAAAATAATACTAAAAACAAAAGTATAAACGACCCAAACATTTGCAATATAATTCCGCAATTTTTCGTAGTGTACAATAATGTCGTCATATTCAAAGGCAAGATATATTTGCAAAAATCAAAATAGTGTAAAATACAAAGACTTGCGTAGGGATTTCAAGAACAAACATTTATTTGAATAATTTGTTTACCCTTGACCTTAGTTGGTAAGGGTATATACATACATATACATAAGTTTTTTTTAATATATGAATCCAATTTTATATTTGAATTTACTTTTTTATAAATTTTCTTAAGAAACAAATTTAATATTAAAAACAGCCATCGAAAAGACAAATTAATTTAATTTATTATATTTTAATAAAGCTATTGAAAGGGAATGTATTAAGAGTTTTGAGTTTAAAAAAGTTATAACAAATAAAATATACATTAGGTTTACAGAGAGAGTACAGTTATTTTGTTCAGTGTCTAGTAAAATTTTAATTATGGAAAAATATGTTTTTCAAGTTATAATATTTCTTATTTTAATTTTATATTATTTTACTAATTTTAATTAATTTTACTTTTTTATTAATGTTAAGTGTAAAGCTTTCCGATTTTTAAAGATATTTTCGAAAAATATTGGCTTTTTTTGTCAAAAACGTTTGGTAAAAAATAAAATTTTATATTTAAATTATTTGGGGATTCAAACGGTGTGGCATTAACTCGTAAAACTCATACAAAAACCATTTTTTTTTACCTATATTTATTGTTTGTCATAAAATAGAAATCTGAGTCGGACGCTGAAACTTTTTAGTTGAGCTGGGGCTAATATTTACAAATAAAAAATTGTTCACAATTCTATACCTTTACATTAAATTAAATTTTTGTAAGTAAGAAAGAAAAAATTACGTAATCAATGTGCAAGTGATAAAATTTTTTTAGTTTAACTTATCTGGCTGGCAGCCACTTAACGTTTATCCACTAGCCGCCGTTCAAAAAAATTATTGAGCTCATATCACTGCCAACAGATGTTTATATTATATTTATTTAAACAATTTTGTGTGCCAAAAGAACAATTTTATAATTGATTTGAAAATGAACTTATTACAAGCTTTACCGGTAAGTTCTTAAAGCTTTATTCGTTTCACTTGTTTTTGACATTTTGGTATCAAATATTTAGAAGTGTTTTTTTTTACAAGCTGAAAGAATTTATTGAAATATAACACAAATTATGACTGGTTGATCACAGCAGTCATATTTTATCGAGTTAATTCTTTAAACATACGACTTTATAACTACCATTTGAATCCCCATATCTATGTTAAAACCAATTATCTCAGAGTGACGCACAAAGATTTACTGAAATTGTTTTGCCGGAGAAAACATTCGTAGTAATGTATAGTTTCCATAATCCGAATAGTCAACACGTCTAAGAGATGGTTTTATAGAAACCACAGAATTACAAAATGCTTGTCCTACAAATTTTCTAGACAAATGCGCCGTTCGGATTGTGATATTAATGCATCGTTCGTAATTCAAACAATAAACAGATGGCAAATTTAATCTTTAAAATCTTTTAAATTCATTTTTAATCTACTCTGCTGTCTGGATAAACTTATATATGATTATATTTGAATTAATGAAGCATTTTTGTATATATATGTATACTGTCACAAAATTACCGCATTTGTGTCCAATATTGAAATATTTTTCAATCTATTGTGGAACGATATATCTCCTAAACTTAAAAAATCGAGGACCAAACTGTTTGTTTTCTTATGCTTTAAGCCCTAATGGCGACAATTTTAAGATACCCTTTATAATTATGTAGGCTTCGCAAATAATTTAATTAAAAAAGGAATTTGTTATCAACATTCAAAACATGCATCGACTGACTAAAGTTTACATACGTCAGTTATTTTTACAACTTGGTGATCTTAAAATCTTTATGAACAAATTTAATGATACAATTTGTTTTTTAAAAGTCTAAAGCTAAAAATTAAAGATTATGTGGAATATTGTTTCCTTTATTAATTCTTTAGTAAAACATGTTTTTAAGTTTTTTTTATATAAATACTAGCAAATAAACAAATTCCTCTTTTGATAAAATTAAACCCGAAAAATATAAATATAACTTTAAAATTCGTATTCTGATAAACTTTCAGGTAATTCTTGGTCTTTCTGACTGTCGAATTTGTGGACTTCTGTTAACATTTATTCATAAATTTATACGTCTGTAACATCTTAAATAATTAATCTAAGTGAATTGTTCCCATTTTGTTTGTATTTCGCAACTTTTTACGTTATTTTGAAATATTTTATTTTAAATTAAGAGATTTGCAGCCGCTCCTTCTAAATGTGAACGAAAATCTACTTTGGCTGCTTTTCGGTATTTGTTTTTGTTTTCATTATAAATATTCGAAAATAAATTTCTGTATTCCAGTTGTCAACGTCGATACCAAAACTTAGCCTCTCTCAAAACGATATGCAATATCTTTCAGTTGAAAGTTTAATTGATATTTACTGAAAATATAGAATTTTTTAAATGCCAATTTAAACTTTGTACAAAAATCGCAGCATTTCGACGTACAGGCGCTAAGATTTGGTTTCGATGTCGACGTCGACAACTGGTCGATTGTATCTTTATTTTTTGTATTTTTACTTTTGAATTTTTTTTTAATATTCTTTAGGAAAAAATTTATTAGGGTGACGCCGACCTTCTTAATTTTTATTAATTAAATTTTTTTATAATTTTCATTTTGTTTTATTTTATAATTTTGTATTTTTTTTTACTAATTAATAATTGTTAATTTATTCTATATGAATTAGTATTTCTTAAAATATTACTTTAAATAAATGAAAGTTTTCTATTAATTGAAATATACAGCACACCTCGATTGCATGACACTATTTTCGCACGATTTCACTTTCACATGCCTTTTTTGGTTTTTGTGTAAACTGAGGAATTTAAAAATTATATATATATATATATATATATATATATATATATATATATATATATATATATATTAAAATTCCAATCTTTAAATCAACCGAATGCCATCTTTAGCTGCCAGTACTGAGAATATTATACACCTATATATGTATGTATATTGACAGCTAAAGATGTCATTCGATTGTTTTAAAGATTGAAATTGTAAGCCGTCTAAATCACAAAAGGGTTATGGCTAAAATAAATAATATGTATTTCAGAAATATTAGAACAGATCAAATTTAGATGATTTTAGTCGTTGAAATTCTATAAAGGCATATGAAAAAGACTAGGAATAAATGAAATTTTAATCGAACATTTTTTTTCAACAATAAATAAGGAAATATACATTGTTCGCGAATTGAAAGCGATTAATAACACACACGTTATGTCTTTCTGGCATACTAACTACAACTAGTTGCCCACAGCACATGCAAATTGAAAATGCCCCTATACATAAATTAAAATTCTTTATATATCTGCCGACAAATAAAGTCATTTGATCGATGGTGTTTTCTTATTACATAATGTACTAAACGCACGCAAATTGCGATTTTTATGGAATATTGAATTCCTTAAAAATCATTTCATTTGTTTAAAGTATTGAACCAAAATGCAATATTTTACACACTATTTAATTTAATAATTCTAAAACAGTGAGAAAAAATAACGCCCTAATTCACTACATTAAATAATTATAAAAATATAAATATGTTTTTATACATAATTTTTACGAAAAAACTTACTAATTTGGCCTGCATTTTCATAAACGGTTAAAAAACATATCGCCCATTTAATTCAACAACGTCATAATTAAAAAAAAAACTAATTTTGTCAAAAACGTACTTAAAGTTTTCAATTTACGTGTCTCTTAATGGGACAATGAAAAAATATTCGTCTGTCACGAGGTGAGTTCGAAAGCTATTTGCATGAATATTTTACACAAGATAAAAGCCTATATGAAGTATTATTCTGCATTATTATCTCAAAAAGTGTATTTTAGGAATTATGACGTTATTGAAGTAAATGAGCGATATGTAAATATAGTGTTTGTGAAAAGTTTTTTTGAGAAGAAAACTTTTTTGGAAATTACTTAATTTTAATATTGAAAACTGGTTGTCAAAAGAAGCTGTCACTGTTTTTATAATATACATAAATTCATCAGCTTACCACTCACTAAATAATAATCCTAAAGCGAAATTACTTAAACATATTTATTTAATTTTCTATAGCTAAATTAGAAGGAAATTAATTATTATATATATATATATATATATATATATATATATATATATATATATTTTAATTTTAATTAAACTTAATCTTTCACTTAAGAATGAAATGGACGGAAAGCTTGATAGTTCGAAAACCTTTTGCTAAATTTCGTTATCTATTTGTAAATAATGTCGTGTTATTAATGTAAATACTTAAATAAAATAATATAATTTCGTACATTCGAAAGTTATTCGAGCAAATCTCCCTTTCTAAGTGAAAAATTGTTTCAAAATTGTATTTGCGTGCTTAAATTAGCATTATAATTACGGAATATACGAAATTATTTTATTTTTTGCCCTGAGCTGGAATCCTTTCGTATATGAATTCGGATTTTCGAAATAAGGAAATTAAGGTTTTTAATTGCAGGGAAACCTTACGCTTTGCGTCAAAGGTGAATTAAAAACTTTTCAAATTAACTCCGAATATACGAAATTTAAAAATATTGGCTATTTATATTAAGATAGCCAAGCTTAAGGTAAATTTATAAAAATTAAATATTTATTGCTTTTTATATTTCAATAAAATAAATGAAATATAAAAAAGGATATAGATTTAATTTTTATAAATTCACCTTAAGCTTGACTATTTTAATGTAATTAATATTAAAAGAAGAGGTCGATTAAACTAGGAAATAATATTAAAAATAATAATGGCTTTTAGTTGCGGTAAATGTTTTTCTTTTATAGGATTTAATTTAATTGTTTGGAAGGGATGTGATCAATTTGATTTGGATACACAGTAACTTAAAATTGTATCAAAAATAATTTTGAAAATAATCATCGAATTGACACACTTAAAAATCTTGAGATTATCTAGAAAACTATGGTTTTCAATTGCAATAAAATACAACTCCTTCTGTAAAAACATCTTTTAAAAATGTGATAACAATTCTTTATAACTTTGTTTCAATTTATATTAAAAAATAAATAGAATTTTCCTCAAGTTGAAATTTTTAAAATTTGATATTTCTGCAAATCTTACTTTCTATATAAAGAATTAAAAAAAAATTTCTTACTCAAATTCGTATATTCGATAACTCTTTTAGTTCTTTGACCTCTTTTTTTTTTAATAATATTTAAAACTAAAATAATTTTTATATTTCTCCA
This sequence comes from Dexiosoma caninum, assembly GCA_963924685.1. Lineage (NCBI taxonomy): Eukaryota > Metazoa > Arthropoda > Insecta > Diptera > Tachinidae > Dexiosoma > Dexiosoma caninum. Next base: position 63,507,496 of record OZ004729.1, read on the forward strand.
TATTTATTTTACACAAGCATGGTGAAATAAAGGGAAATATAAATATTTTTATATAATAACAAAAGAATTTAAGCTTGAAAAATTAGTGAATATTATTTTTCGTATATTCAAATTTAGAAAATTATATTTTTTAATTATAAAAAAATTTAGTAAAAAATTTACGGACTGAATTCAGAAAATTCGAAATTATGAAAATAATACTTTAAATTATGTAAGACTAATTATTTTTTCAATAATAGCTTAAAAGCTGACAAGCAAAACGTTTTCAACCAGAGCGGTTACTTTTCGGAAAAGAACGGCAAGTTAATGCAATTAATAGTTGTAATCAACGTGCTTTATATTAAATATATATAGAGAATAACTAAATTTTAACTTAATAATTTAAAAAGAAATTTAATTGTTTTTACTATTGTAAAGTTATAGGAGATTCTTTATAAAAATATGAGATTCGAATGTAAATGAAAAGAAAAATAACTTAAGTTATTTTTTAATCAAAGAATTTCTTTTAAAGCTTAAAATTTTGAGTAGAAAAACATTCTAACGTTTAAGTGAATTAGTTTCACTGTCATTTGGATCGATATCGGCATCGCCATCTTCATCCAGTGCCGGCAGTTGCTGTTTCAATTGGGCTGCCGCTAAAGCCACAGGGGTACTGTATCCTATCAATGAGAACACTGTATTTAAAACATGAAATTTAAATAAAGATCTCTCTTTAACTGACTTCTACCGTTCTTTCCCACTTTGCTATCCAGGTCACCTGCTCCTTCATCATGACTCGTAGCCCGCTTGCTAAAGCATTGTTCATTTTTGGCCTGTTCACAGAGGCGGAATGCTTCAAGGAATTCATTGAGATCAACTAGACCATCTTTATTTAAGTCCATCATACGACACATGTCTAGACATTGTTCGCGAGTATTTGTGCCGGGTAAATGTTTTTCAAGGAGTTCACAGGCATCGCTGAATTCACTGAGGGAAATGTAACCTACAACAATAAAAGAAGGTAATAAAGTTTGTATTTTATATGTACTTATTTTTCTACAATATGAAAAGCAGAAATGTTAACGAAAAATTCAATTCACTAACAAAAGTTTATTTAAATTTTATTTACTATAATATAAATATTTATATAAATTTAAAACATACCCGATTGATCTGAATCTAATATATGAAATATAGCCTCTAAACTGCTAATATTTTTATACAACGAATCCGCCACACTGGTTTCCTGCTCCTGGGCTTCAATCTGTTTAAAACTCGCTATTAAAAAGAAAACAGTATAAAAAAGCAAGCAATCAAACTTACTATTGTATCCGTATCTAATAACTCCAAAGTAGTTAAATAATCAACCTCAGTGCTGGGACAGTCATCACTAGAAGGAGCCAAACGAGGACGCAACAGGCGCCAAGGTAAACCCAAATTTGTGGCCTTTTCCATGGCCTCACACCAATTCGAAATTGTAATTTTACCTGTTTCACAAAAAATTAATTATAAAAACAAAAAAACTCTCACTGTCACTTTTTCTGCACCTTTATTATTAGTATCATGTTTCTTGAACTCTGCTTCTAATTCATTGCGTCTTGCTCTCAATCTAGCCCCCAATTCTCGAATGGCTGAACTTTCTACTATGCCTACTCTTTGGCGGAATGTTAATTGACGTGTTTTCGATGCTGCCGATATATATTGCACAAAATGTGGCTCTAATTGTGGATTTAGTTTGATGTATGCACCACGATTTGAACCAATAGCATAGTAATTGGAAGCTGAAAATATTGTGATGACCTTTTCGTCATGTGTGAATTCATAACCATCGAGTTTACATTCATGTGAGCGAACCAAATAGTCAAGCTTATGTTGGGCAAGGAATTGTTTGGTGATATCGGGTCCAAAATAAGTCCCGGCACCGCGTAAGCTATTGGGCAAACAGCCCTCATTGTGCTGGGGATCACTCCACATGATGTCGAAAAGCTGAAAGACAAGGTGAGTGTTTTAGGTAATGTTAATAACCTGGTATTAATTCATGTTTTTTCGTTACAGATTTTAAATTTCTTTTCCATATTTAAAGCCAGAAGGTTCGCTTTACACAGAAGAATGCATAGCTTTCATTTCTCTCCGCAGTATAAAAACAAGCTTCCAGTTATTTTTTTTTTTTAATTTGTATAATTTTTACTTACAATTAAATTCTTTTAACTCAAATTTTGATTATAATTTTGCCTTAAATAATGTGAAGTACAAAAATTTCTATTTACTTGAAGATTTGTATGTATTTGTATGTACTTGTATGTATTTTGAATTTCATGTAAGTATAACCAGACAGAAACAATTGATTTATTATACGAATTTTCTAACCATTAACGCTAAAGCACAGGCTCATAGAATCCATTTTCCAATCCATCACGTGTTTATAAATAAATAAAAAAATAAATAAATATTTTCATCTATTTTGTTCTTTCTTAATTGATGAAAAATCTTAAAATGCTCTTTTTACTACCTTCAAAACCAAAAACTGTAATTTTGCGGTTTTCTTTTTGGTATTTTTTGTTATTAAAAAAATTAAGTAGGTGAATTTAATTTTTAATTAAATTTTAAGCCACTGGCAATGATAGCAATCGTGGAAGTCTCTGCTTAGAGTTGAATATCAACGCCTGAGTATATGCAGGATGTTTTATAACAATCGTTCGTTCTTTTTTTTCATCAAGCTGAATTTAATGCATCTGTTATAAATGGTTAGTGGTAGAGTGTTGGCTTTGTAGTCGTGAGATATTGGTTCGAATCTCGGTTGGCAATTAAGATTTTTCTCATTGTCAATTTATTTATTAAAATTATCGTCGGATGTACATCCGGTTCAAAAATTGTTTTTCTATTATCACATCAAAACACCAAGGAAAAAATATTTTCATCACCGGCGGCAGATGGCACTTTATTAGCATTTTATGCGAAGCAGTCATTTGGTTAACAAATTATCTCGAACCGCGGTCCTACAGAGTTCTAATCGTTCGTTCATCATTCCAAACCGTATATCTTCATCGCTGCATTGCCTTTCCAAGCGTTTTGGGGCTGTAAAGCATTATATTCGTAGGGGGCCGGTCCAAGGATATATACTCTTTTCTACGGCGTATTAATAAAAAGTAACCCGTTCCAATTATTCCTGGTGCGTAGGGGAGCAAAAATTGATCCATGCGCAAATATTAAATTTTAACGTTCCGCGCGCCACCGAAAAAATTTTTAACGTTACCGCCGGTAATTTACGTTGCCGCGCCACAGAAAAAATTTTGTCGTTTGCCGACGCTTTGCTGAAAGCGTGCTTGGTGGTTTAAACGAAATGTCATTGCGTGTTAAGTCTAGGGGGGGAGGTTGGTAGCCAAAGGTTATTGTTTCAACGTTGTTCGTCAGTCACTCGTCAGACTGAGTTTTGCCACAGTCAGTTTGTTGTTAAAGTCTCATTTCTCAGTCGTTTATACAATATTACACACAATTTTATTTATTAAGAGAGTTAAATTTATTAAGAATTACCTTTTATATGCGCGTCTCTCCGTGGAGATTCGAACCGATGATGTACAGTTTTGCAAAGCCAACACACTACCATCCAACCAACAGTCAATTCAGTTGCAACAACGCGCATGTTTACGCTTTACTGTCGGCTTACTAGTTTACTTATAACATAAGAAAAAAACTTTTGCGTGACCGTGGGGAGATTCGAACCAGTATCTCATGATTGCAAAACCCAACACTCTGCCACTCTACCACCAACCACATTATTACAATAGATTTTTAGAGTTTTACTGCCCGAATACCACATAAACACATGAGAAAGAAAAAGATTATATTTTTACTAACCCAACAGCTTTTCCTTTATGAGCAAAAAAATTTTTTTTTTCTAACGGCGGACTTGAACAGAGAATCCTGAAGTTGGATTTGAAAGTGTTTTACAATTTTTTGGATATCTCAGTAGCTTTTGAAATTAATGCAATGAATTATACTATAATATATTATACTAAAATACACTAATAGAGAATTTAATGAAGAATATTTTCAAACAAGCATTTTGCCGTTAATTTTATATTTATAATTTTAAAAGGCTTAATGCTTTGCCAATGAAGGAAATAGTTAATGAAATTGAATCTAACGAAAGAAATATGAAAGTTGTTGTTATTATAGGTTATGATTAAATATCACGAGACACATTTTATTGGACACAAAAGTCGGTATTATTTTGTTGTTTTTTGCATTTGCTTCCTATTTATTATTTTTATTTATATAAATACATACATATATTGTAGAACCGAAGTCCATTACACTCAGGTCTTTTTTTATGCGGTTTTTTTTATGCGAATTTGAATTTATGCGTTATAAATATTAAAATATTTTTTTATGTTTTTTTATATAAAAGTATGTATGTAGTATGTACTATGTAATATTTAGATAATTGATAACACATACAAGTTTTTGACATAAAATGTGTGCTTTCTCTAAAGCTTTGAGATTTCTGTTAAGGTTTGTGCTTTCTGTTAATTACATAATCCGTTTAACGTGATGGCCAGAATAAATTATTTGAAATTGGGGATTTCCCTTCTAGATTTTGTTAACATGCGACGAAGAAATATTCTTACGTACGTTTTCAGTTTAGCCATTGCCCTGCAAAGGCAACAGTTGCATTTTGTATTAAATTTAAAATATTTATTGTGATGGAATTTTACACAGATTCTTGAATTTTAATTATCGAAGGTGTTGAAATTTCGTTCCATAAAATTTTCGGATTCGATTTTTAAGATCGTGATATGGAGAAAAATAAGAAAAAACGACATATGATTTCTTTAGAGACCAAAATCGAAATTTTAGACCGCTTAGCAAATAGAGCTAAAAATAAGGCGCTGGCTGATCACTTTAAACTAGGCGAATCATCAATCAGAGCCATAAAAAAAAATGAAATTTCCATAAGAAATTCTGTAATTTCAGGCACACAACTGAGCAACAAATATCCATCTTATTCAAGAGACCCAATTATTTTTACACATATATGTAATTGCATTTATGAATATAATGTTTTTTAATTTAAATTGAAAAAAAAACTTTTTTTTTGCGAATTTGGTTCATTTTTAATACTTTGATTTCAATTTATGCGATTTTGTTAAATTCCGGAAGAAACCCTTGTTTTTGTATGGAGCTAGAGTCTTTTTTTATGCGTTTTTTTTATGCGATTTTCTACGGAACGCATCTACCGCATAAAAAAAGACCTGAGTGTATTTGTAATATCGCTAATAATAGATAACAAGTGGTTCGCAACTTATAATGAACCATTTTGCCCAGTAACATATTAAGAGAACATTTTTCATTTTTATTGCTTTTTAAGAAAAGTGCATTAAAAATTTAAATTTTTTTTATTTATTTATAACCATTTGATAGATTAAAAAATTAAATGTTTTTATTTATTTTTCACGAGTTGGTAGATGGTGCCTCCTGCCCTCTTAAGTTAATGGTTAGAAAATCCGTTTGCGTTCTTTGTATTCGTCAAAAATCAAAGTAAACTAAAAGTCGTTCACCTAAAAGTAGAAATCGTAATACATCACCCAAAAAGCGGATAAATTTTACTCAATAATAGTTAATGAACTATTTCTATTTAAATACGTTTGCGTAAAGAGACCCTTAGTTTGCAATTTATATACTAAATTGTATTTTATTCAAATAGATTATTCGAAATATGTATTTATAATTTTAAATGAATTTAACTTAAGTTTTTAATACAAGCATGAAATACTTTTTCCCAAACTATTTTACATTCATCATGTCTTATAAATATGTATGTATGTATGTATATAATTAATCAATTAGTTGTTTGTGGAGAACTACAAGAACCTTTTTTCACATACCTTTCTCAAATATGAAACTCTTGTTCTACAAAAAATATATGAACCACTTTCTATGGATAAGTCTTTTATTTATTTCTTTTTTGTTTATTTATATTTGTTTTTATTTTTCTTCTTCTTGGACCGGTGCTCAAGGGATATAATAATATTTTGTATACATTAATTTAAATTTAAAGTATTTTTAAACATACTTAGATCTATGATTCTAATTTTGTTTTATAATGCCAATCTTAAACAAACATGTACTGGTTGGCTTTTTTTCATTCCCACAGTCTTTTTGTCAAAAATCATCAATTCTTTCTTATCACTGATTACAGAAACAACTTCAGAGTTACAGTTGAAAATCCCTTGTTTCATATTTGCTTGGTGATATACAATGAAAAAAGCCAACCAGTGCATGCTTCTTAATGATTGCATTTTGCACAGACATAACGTATTTTTTTCTTTTTTGTTTTTGTATTTTATTTGGTAGGTATTACAATTTTTGACCTTAGCAGCATGGCATGCTGACATTACAAAACCACTGCAGACTGCTTTTAGTTTGACATATTTTGATAATTATTTATTAGGTCTGGAAATGACTTTTTATTTTATTTTATTAAGCATTTAATCTTCAGCAAATAAAATTTTTTGATTACAAAAATACTAAAAAAAAAAAAAAAAAAAAAAAAAAAAAAAAAAAAAAATATTTTATTGCAGAAAAAATTACAGCTGGACGTTCTTATTTAGAAAGTATTACAACCTGAGATGATTTCATTACTCAATGAACAACAAATTAATATTGAAGTGGAGAAACTATTGAATATTTTTCCACTTTCAAGAAAAGAGAACGCTACACATTTTTGTTAATTTTAATTTTACAGAAATTGAATTTTTAACGTAGCAACCGCAAGTAAGTCAAATATGCTGTTACATTAAATTCACTTACCTGCCTAAATGTGTAGCTAAGTGTATGTTCAACAATTTTTATTTTTAAAAACAAGACGTTTGGACAATGATGTACGGAAATTGACTCCATAATATTTTTAATTTGCAGCGGCACTCAGGAGATGACCCCTACACATGCGATGCATTGTGCTGGAACTATAGAAAAGGGATAGTAGGAGAAATGATAGGAGGTGAAGCTTCACTATCTTAAAACACTGCTTTTGCACGTTATTTGTTTTTAATACCTTCCGTTAGCCTTTTGTTGAATATTGAGATTGTATGAAAATATACGTGGCTGGTTATCTTTTCGTCTAAGCTGGTGTGTTTTTATAAATGCATTTCGCGATTTATTTTATCAATTTAAGGCACGCATTCAAAATATACGTACTAATCAGAATGTGGTTTTAATTGTATCCTTTTTCATTTAATTATGGATTTACATTTTTTTTATAGACTTAATAGCATAACTAAATTAAGTGCCTTTCCGAAACTGTTTGAAAAACTACTTGCCGATTTTTTATGTCATCACACTGCATCGTTAATGTCACCTTATCAACATGGTTTTAGAAAAGGGTGCTCAACTACAACTAATGTTCTTCATTTAACTACTTTAGTCAATTATGCATTTACCCAGAAGAAACAAACTGATGCCATTTATACGGACTTCAGTAAAGCATTTGATAAAGTCAACCATCAACTTATTCTTGCTAAACTGGATCTATTCGGCGTAACTAATAACAGTTTAAACTGGTTAAGATCGTATTTAATTGATAGAAAACAAACCATTCGTTTTAACAACAGTTCTTCTAAGTATATATATGTATGTCTCATCTGGTGTTACCCAAGGCAGCCATCTTGGGCCGATTCTATTTTTGCTGTTTATTAACGATCTTCCTAATGTTATCAATTTCGCCAATATACTAATGTACGCTGACGATGTTAAAATATTTTATTCTTTTAATAATTTTATCGACCACGTTTATCTTCAGAATGATCTCGACAACTTTTTTGTATGGTGCAGACATAACATGATGGAGCTGAATTTAAAGAAATGTAAATGCATGCGCTTTTCCAGAAGTAACCCAATTGCAGCTAACTACTCATTGGGAGATCATCAGTTGGAGTTAGTTGATTCATTTCTTGATCTTGGAATTTTACTGGATCCAAAGCTAAATTTTTCTTCTCATATTACCTTGGCTGTAAATAAAGCTAGAGGTGTGCTTGCCTTTATAAAGCGCTGGGCTAAAGAGTTTTCTGACCCTTACATTACGAAACAGCTGTATGTGTCGCTAGTTAGACCTATTTTAGAATACGGATCAATCATATGGGATCCTCACTTCAACTTTCATAATATTCGTATTGAATCTGTGCAAAAACAATTCTTGTTATTCTGTTTACGTGGCCTTCGATGGAGCTCCTCAACAAATTTGCCTTCCTATACGAGTAGATTAGCATTAATAAAACTACCTATTCTCAAAAGTCGTCGTACAATGTTAAATGTGTCTTTTATGATAAACCTTATCAATGGTAATATTTGCTCCGAATTTCTGTTAAATTCTGTTAAATTTAGTGTACCTTGTCGTAGTATTCGTCATTATAATCCTCTTGTTATTAACTTATGCTATGGCTGATCCTTTTACGAGGTTATGCCGACAATTTAATAATTTGTCTGAATTTATTGATTTTTCTCTAAATAATAATGTTATAAAGCATAAAATCATTGTTTTTCTGAATTCATAAATTCAATATAGTCATAAGTACCTTGTTATTAGTCTGTAAGGATTATATCTATTGACTAAATTTAAATAAATAAACATACGTAAATAACTTAAATATTTTATAATTGCTTTTTTAATAAAAACTTGATTGGATTTTGTGCCCCCACACCCTCAAATGATATGCTCATGTCTTGTTTCTTTTAATATTTGGAATACGATATAAATTTTTAACATTTACAAAGTTAATTATTATTTGTGTAATAAAAATTTGACTTCAGGAACAATTTTTATATAATTAATTTTATGTCGACCAACTTGGTTGGGAAATTTTTGCCTAAATCACCAATTAAATACAAAATACTCTTAAAACATAATTCTATGCATAAGTATATGTATATGTACATATATACATACAATTTCTTTATTGCTTCGTGACAAACTTTTATTTGTTTATTTATAGCAACTATAAAAAAACGGTTTTTTTTAATTAAAGACGAATAGTCTTGCAAACTGCATATTTTATAAGAAAAGTCCATAGAAAGAATTTACTTATTTATTTACAATTTGAAATGACAACATTTGCAAAAAATGCACGTACAATCATGCATGCATAAGCATGTTTGCATTACTATCAAGAAAGTATGAGTGAGTTGGTGTGTTTTCATGAGAAAATGTGAAATTTTTTACCATGAGTTTTTGCCAAATGTTTGAAATTCACCAGATTCATATGCTTTTGTTTAAACATTTTTCAGACATTTTTTTTTTCAATTTCATGTGAGAAAAATGGTATTAAATGGTCCAATATTTGTCTGAGTTTTATTCAGTCGTAAAAAATATATGTATGTATGGTGAAAATATAAACCCTTGAAAACATAACAGTAAACAAAGTGCTGCACAAATAACTGAGCCACTAAAATAAATGAAATTTAAGTATTGCGCCCATAATCCGACGTCACGTTTTTTTATGTTTTTCTTTATTTTAGAACGATGTAAATTCTCAAGGTGACCTCATTTACGGCAACTGAATTTTAAAAGAAAAAAACTCTATTCCCCGAATACCAGAAGCCATTCAAGTTGTATACTTTTATAAATTTAGTTTCCTTTATAGGGGAATTCGTTTTAAAACGAAATATTCATTATAATTTCCAACAGTTCTAAATCTCAAATGGAAACTCTATTGAAGCTTTTAATATATACCCTTTTCAAATACAGCGTGTAACTGGCAATGCCAGAGGGAATAATTTCAAATGGTCTTACAAGGTACTTATAGCTAAACAATACAACATTTTTTCACCACTATTGCTGTATCCTATAAATCAGCATTTAAATCTCATCATTTAAAGGATATTTAAAATGTTCCCCTAAAGCAAACCATAAAAGTATTTATAAAAATTTATTTTGCAGCAAATAGCAAACAATCATAAAATCCACAGAAAGATGTAACAATTCATTTTAATTTTTGTCTAATTAAATCTCAATTACAAAAATGTTGAATAATCTCGTTTTAATAAAAGTCAAAGTGCAATCAGAAATAAATTACTCATACATGTCTTATTTTTCTTTTAATGAAAGTATGTAAAGGCTTTTTTAAAGGTCAAGTTATGTCAGTCAAAGTGTTGTTTCGCCTCCTTGTTGAAAATATGAAATTTCAAAATGAGTATAATTTTATTTTCCAACAAGAAACTTTTCACAACTTAATTGAAAGTTTAGCAAATTTGTTGTGAAAATACACAACCACGTATAATTTTTTCGCAAACCAAACAAAAAAACAAAAAAACCTATTTGTTATGCAGCCATGAATGATGAGCTGGTTATGAAGTATGGAAAACTTAAACATGGAATTTCTTTCTAAGGTAAAAGTAAATTTAGATGGGAGTAAAAGTTTTATTTTTAATTCTTTGTAGAAAGTTGAGACTTCTGCTAAAGAAAGTCTCTTTAGTAAATAAACTGTTAGGAAAAGGTCTTTAATTATATTTACAATGTTCCATATATCCAATAATTTCTGCTAGATGAAGTCTCCTGCAGCAGAACATAATATTTAAATATGTAAATAAATAAATAAACATGAAAAAATAGAAAAATTTAATAGCGTGATATTCCACTCTTTTGTGTTCTTTTTTACTCTTTGTTAATTGTGATTTTTTGTTTTTTGTTAAATCTCTGGAAAAACACCCCTGACTTATGCCCGAAATCTGTTTGCTAGTGGTTAATGGATTCGCAAAATACGATAAGTGACCTGACAGGCAGTAGGTCGTGGGTTCAAACCCTACTCCAGTTATCAAAAATTTTCTGGTGTACATTAATGGTAATGTACATCAAAGTGCCCGTCTTTTTCACTATTTAAGCAACTCATTTTACGCTCGCACAAAACAAACTCCCTGCAGAGGTCTTTCCTGTCACTTTTGACGTGAGAAAATTCAAATCAAATGTCCATAAACACTACTCCCTCTACCCTCCTCCCCATAACCGCATGTGTAGGAGTCATCCCCTGAGTGCTGAGCCAAGATAAAAAAAATTAAAAAGAGGTAAAATAATAAGCAACATAACTCCACTTTAGATTAAAAAATATACCGTTTACTTAACACCAGAAATGTTGCAATTGTGACCGACAAATTAACAAAACGTCGACAACACCAGTAGATCGGGAGTTCAATCCATATTTGAGCAATAAAATATCGCACAAGATAAATCTATACAACGTATTTTTTTACGAAATTGAGTTTTTCAGTGATTCCAATACATTTCACACAAATACATATTATCACGAAAATTTAATTCAATTACGGTTTTACAAGCATTTGTTTCTTGATAATAACAGTTCCTATTATGGTTTTTCCTTCTCCTGAAAAGTTACAATTATTTGATTAAGGGTCCTTTTACTTGAGACCACCGATATGTATCCACATATATAAAACAGAATTTGTGTTTGTTTGTAGGAAACCGATCTTCCTGAAATTTTCACAACATTTAACTGGGACTGTTGAATGAATTATAGCCTACTTTTTTAACCACGCCCACTTTCACGCAGACTTTTTAAATTATGTTACTCTTTCCACATAGTTTTTAACAGATTTTATAATATAAACGAGCATAACTGCGCTAATTTTTTTTAAATTGTGGGCGTGGGGGCGAATGTGCCCGCCAAAAAGAAAATGGATTATCAAATAATCACTTGTACTCTTTCCGTATAAGTACTTGTGTGTACACACGGTTGTCAGATTTTAGAATATTGGAGGAAAAAAAAATTGTCAAATGAAAAATTGTCACCTAAGTGTAAATTGCCTGTTCAGACTATTGTAAGAAAACCTTACAATTTCATTGCCACACAATAAATTTATCTGTCTACAAAAATTATCTGTTCACAGGGTTGTCAGATCATTGTATTGCAAAAGTTACCAAATGCGGTATTGAACATTGTATCTAAATATTTATGGACAGCGGTGCCAACAGAAATATTTATCTAACAATGGTGTTATTGTACGGTGCACTAAATTAAGCATATCCGACAATAACAAATGACCGTACAACATCTGGTCAAAGACAACGGTGCGTATTCTCACGATTGTCAGAATAAACAGACAATACATGTTGTGACGATGTTGCCACACAAAAATTGTGAGTTCACACGGCTGTTAAACATTTTATTACAATATTGTAATATATGACAATCGTTTGTACATACCCGTAGTGGGTAAACAGAAAAAGAAACCTAATTTTGATATCTCTCTGTTGTAACGTACTTCTCCTAAAATGGACTTAAAAAATTATTTTTTTTAATACTTGGGTAGAGTTTGAACTGACGACTGTTGCTCTTAGAGTCAACGCGCTAACACTTCAATTAACAGTTTAAATTGTATCCTTTAGAATTTGTTGACGCATTACTTTACAAATTTTTAAAAGTAAATATTTCAGCTAAACAAAGTAGCTTAAAATAATAAACAGTTGGGGGAAGGTCTGCCAAATGTTGCTGGAATCTAATTATTTACATATGTATGTATAGCCTTCCAGAAATATCTCAAAATTAAGCACTCATTAGTTTCAAGAGTACTACACATGTCTATCGAACATATAAGTGTTTGTAAAAGTTTTGTTTTACTTGAGCAAAAATTTTGAAAACTTTCTCTACTTTTTATGCAGTTCAAAAAGTGTTTATAAAACAATTGACATTAAAACTAAAATAAAACTTTATTAAACCATTATTTTAAGAATGTCCTTTAAATATTTGCTGTTCTTATTTTTCCTCTATTCGTTTCTTATTTTGTACATTAAAAACAATATGGAAGAAAATGCAATTTATCAAGCACGAAATAAATGAAATTTATGACTTCCAATTCAATGAAAAAAAAATGTTCACTTTGCACTTGTAACATGAAAGGCAAGCAACAAATGTTTAGCATGGCCTTTGCAAACTCTGTTTGGTTTTTTGCAAGAACGCTTTTTTAGCGCATAAGTGCAGCAAGCTATAATTTGGTTTTTGACTGACATTCTCCAAACTCTTGCATGTAGTATGTACTTAAAAAATCATGAAGACATTTCGGCAAATGTTTTGGTAAATTTATTGATTTCCGTTTACCGCCATAGGTACATTCGTACGTGTATGGTTGCGGCAGGATGTGGGCATGCAAAGTAGGAAACTGAAATTTATTTATATTGTAGTATTGCTTAAATGAAATGTAATGAAAACTTTGGGCGTGGTATGTGCTTGAAGGAACAATAGTGGTCAGTACCTTTTTTTAATGTTCTAATGCCATTAGACAAGAATTATGAAATTCGGCTGCCTGGACATAGCAGTTTGGAAGTTATAAATATATTTTTGGTATAAAAATGGTGGGTGTTTCTGCTGCAGAGCTTCTCAAGTCATTTAATATTTTTGGTTATGCTGTTATTAATTTATGTCCTGAATAATAGAAAAATATTTCTACCATCCAACTGTCAACATCGACTGGTATCGGGCGTATTAGAAAGCCTTTCATAAAAAAATAATTTGAGGAAATATTTCCTAAGAGAATATTTTTGTATGCTTAATTTAAACGGCGTTTCTAATTCAAATATATATGTAAATTGAATATAATATGACCTTATAAAATCCTCTTACTGGCAAAACGAAAGCAATTAATCTTTTGTTTTTTTTTTTTTTATAGAATTTTGTGGATTTCTTGGCCATTACTTACCTGTTTCCATTCAACTTTGTCAATGCCCTCTCCACCTGTTTGTTCAATTGGTGGTCGCAAAATTGAAACGTACTACAACATGTGGTGTACCGCAGAAAGCAACCAAATTAATTCAGTAACAGGATCAAGAAAGGAAGAGATAGCAAATAAATTAATAAAAAATTTCTTTTTTTCGTTTAGTACGAGTTACTCAATTGAAAATATTTTAAAAGCACATTGTCAATAATTTACAAGTAGGTGTGTCATTATAGGCACTTGACTAAAACTAATAAAATGTATAGAACAGAGAAATGTACAGGAAAATATAACTAGAAATTCTTCTTCCCAAAAAGGGAATAAAAAAAACTAAAATAAAGTCTAAAGGTGCGTCAGGGAAGAAAAATAAAGAAACTATGTTGTGAGACTCCCAAATTACATATGTAAACAATTTACTTTATTGCATAATAAGCTATTCATGCACGTATGTATGTATGTGGTAATAAATTTTTTTCTTTTTAGATACAATTTGATTAAATTTCCTCAGTTTTGCCCAAACTATTTGAACAATTAAAACTCACGATTCCTAACTGCAATACCTTTTTCTTGAATGTCAAAATCCTACGATAACGACATAAAGATCGTTACCTCAATATACATACATAGAAAGGTCTTATCATTATCATTCACCAGTGGCCTGCCCAACGACACACGCTTAAAGGCCTCAGTTCGCAATTTTCTTAAAATCGAGTTTTTTTTTATAAAAATTTCGATGAAAAAAATTTAATTTTTACAAACCCCTTTCCAAAGATAGGCATTATTGATATTATTATTGTCATACGCAGTAAGTTGCCCAACGGCATACACCTCGACCTAAGAGATCTCTTGTGTCCTACCTATCATAACCATGAAAGATGAACGATGCGTATGACCATCGTTACAACATCATGAGTGCGACCGCGGCCGCAGAAGATGCCCACTTAACCCCACCACCGGGCACACTCCCAATTCGCTATCCCAAGAGAATGTTCCTACCATAGATGAGTACAATGCAGTAAATATTTCAGTAATCAGTTAACCTTGTTGGTTACTGCATAAATTATCAGTTAAACACAATAATATTTTACAACAAGATTTGCTGATTGCTGCAGTATGCCCATCTATTTTTTTTCAGTTACGTCCTTTCTACATTAATGTGACGAAATACATAATTCACGGTTAATAAATGTGAAAAACGACTTTTCATTACGAATGCCAATATCGTAATAAATATAAATTTATCAGGTGTGATTAAAATTAGGTTAAAATAAATAAACATAATGTTTGACATTTTTGTTGACATTGAAGTATTGACATTTTCACAACTTTATTAACAAACACAACTTCATTAAGGAAATATTGCAAGGATTTGCTTAATGAATAAATGTGACTGAAAAGAAAACAGCAAAATTATTGGGATTTTACAAACCAATGAATTGTTACAAATTCAACAAAGTGCAAATGAATAATCAATGAAACTATGAGCAAAAACGAGAATGGCAGTCTCTCAGGATGCATACCCATTGTTTACATTTATTCAGTAGGGAGTGGAAACAGTTGGTATTCAGCAAAAAATAAAATGGCAAAACTTTAAATAGAATATTATATGAAAGTATCATTTTCAATTTTGCGGTCACATAAAATTTAAGTTGGCGAAATAATACTCGTATTGAAGGAAACATTCTCAATAAACAAAATCAAGAAAAATATAGAAATCAATTACCGGTAAACGTAAAATGTCATTTAAATAACGAACGTCAATAAATTTTGAGAAATACACACACACCACGTTAAAAATTGTTTTACGTGATAACCTGAAGATCATGGTTTTAATACGCCCACAACTTTTTTCCTCATTAACAAAACTAAAATTGTAAAATTGGGCAGAATGATCGCGAATAAGGAGTGAAATCGCACTAATATTACATAATTTTCAGTACCATTTCGTCAAAAAAGACGTTATATGAATATATTTAAAAAACAGTTTTTAAAATTTGAAAATTTGGAAACACAAGTGAGAAATTATACTTTCTTTCGAAAAGCTAATTTTTAAAAGTACTTTTGGGGAGAAAAGAGTACTAAACAACGGTATTTTAATTTTAAATATTTAAATTAAATATCAGGTAAAGAAAAGACAATTTTTAGATTATTGCCAAGAATTCAAAAAAGTGATTCAATATTGGATGCCAACATCGAGGTGTTTGGTATTGGCCGTAATACAGTCCCTCTGATCCATGAGTGAGTGCTTCTATGAAAGCAGGCAACCCAGCTGGAGCGTGGATGGATGGTGATCCTGATAGAAAAGGGTTGAACGGATAGGTTGAGTATTGTTGAACAGTCATGTAAGATCGCCTCTATTATGGGCTCTTCTAAGTGCGATGATGCGTACAGAGTCTACGTTGTATCACACTAGATGAAGAGCTCTAAATTGCAGTTTGAAAACAGATATGAAATATTGTTTTGCATTTACATGTCATCAAATTGTTAACAAATGAATTAGAAATTGTTGACAAGTTTTCCTAACATTATCAAACCCTTAATGACATTTTGTCATTAAGATTTTACACCTCTTTGGTGTCATTATATTATTACATTCAACATTACAAACTAATGTAAATGTTTATTAACATCGTGTGAAAAACGAATATACATTGGCGTTGTGATGGTTTTTATTTCACAACCATCTTCTATTGACATCTCTACTGAACATAAATATTTTGAAATCCTTTAAACAGAATTTTACTTTCTCTCAGTTCATTGTTGCTATTACTATTACTATTCTTACTATTTCTTTTTTTGAATACGTGCCCAAGAAACTCACCTTGCCACGATCTAGACTTTTAATTAAATCTAAATTGGTTGTATCCGATATGCCTCCATGCACCACCAACACTCGACTATTGATTACAGTGCCCAAGGGTAGCCAACGATATACCTCGTCAATGAGTTTAAGTAGTTTCGTTGAATTGCGCTACAGCCATAACGAATGCAAACAACAACGTCAGACACACACCCAGTATCATTAGCAGCAGCAGTTTATAGTGCACAAAGAATAATATAAAAGAATGAGAAAAAGGCGTTATTAAAAATTACATGCTTCATTTTATTTACAAAAATAAAAAAAATAGTGAACTTGTTTTCTATAAATTTTTTTCTTTTGACATTTACATTTGGTACATATTATTGACTTACCTTGTATTTCTGTTGTACTTCACGTATAAATCCATAACGTGCATTCATAACGGAATCCTCATGA
Source organism: Dexiosoma caninum (assembly GCA_963924685.1). Classification (NCBI taxonomy): domain Eukaryota; kingdom Metazoa; phylum Arthropoda; class Insecta; order Diptera; family Tachinidae; genus Dexiosoma; species Dexiosoma caninum. Next base: position 63,524,444 of record OZ004729.1, read on the forward strand.
TTGCCACGATTTAGGAAAACGCCATTGGGAAAAGCTAAAAAGCAGGCTAAGAGTAATAGAAACACCTCCAGGCTCTTTTTACCGCGATCCACATAATCTCCATTGAAAATATATGGATTTTCGGCAGATGGTAGGCCATTCTAAAAGAAAAAATCCGAAAGTTAGAGATTTTTATTAGAAGAGCTATAATGAAACTTATGTCTCAATAAAAATTTATCGTAGTAATGGGTCTCGCTAGACGCTGAAGTATTCTATAGATTAACCGTTTATCGTTTAACCGTTTCATATCAGTGGCCATTTAATTTATTCGCCGGTTAATTTATTTAAAACTGCACATTTTCAACTAACAATAAAATCGTTAACCGGTTTTTATAAATTACACTCTAACTGTAGTGGGAAGGAATAGATACGGGTTAATTTTTGCACAACTCTACGTTTGCGCGTTTTTGTTGTTAATTTCTAAAGCACATTTGCTACGTCTCTGATGTTATGATGACGCAAGAAGAGCCATTTCATTTATTATTTTGCTTCGACGAAGTTTTATTGCTCAAATACCGATTAACGAGATTAACGTTCCTAGCATAGACGCATCAGAAAAATGTTTGACTGTAACTATTCAGCAAATAGCTTTCCCGCGGCGTAACCATAAATTACCAAACAACATCGCCCCGTAAATTCTGTTTTGATTTAAATAGTAACAAAATTTTCTTGAATTTTTAACATTTTTATTAAACGCAAACTTGTTTAATAAAAAATTTTAATTATGAAAGTACAACGATATTTGGGCCCGATATAAGAAAAATGTATAGCCGATTAATCGATTGATTAAAACACCGAATAATCGAATACTGTTAAAAAATTTTTAAACTTACCTTATAAAATACCACCAGGAGATCATCCAATTTCCCGTGCAAATCACCACAAATTGTCACTTGTTTGGAAATGGCTGTAGAGGCCGCATTTAAATTTGGCAAAGTACATAGTTTTACAGCGGCTTCTCTTAAAATAGCGCCCACATAGCGAGCATGAAGACGATTTGACTGTCATTAAAAACAAAACAAAAAAAAAATATTATTAAAAAACTAAAACATACATACATACACAGAGAGAAGAAATGTTGCAAAATTACTTTTTTTTTCATTTAGACATACCCTTTTCTTGCGAAACAAATCTATTAAAGTATCAATATCTTTTTTAGCTAATGGAAATTTTATGGCTGGCCCTTTATATCTGGCCCCTGACACACTATCATATTCTTCATGAAAATCAGATTCATCAGAATATTTGGAATCATATTGATCTGGAAAGAATATTTAAAATTATTTTTATAAATCATTTATTCCCGTTCTGTCCGCTAATTTTTACCTGTTGAAGATGTTCTTGAGTTGGCAATGGAACCACCTTTTTGGGCGGCAGCATTTGGAATGTGTATTAATAAAGCGTTGAAAAAGTTGTATAGCTGGAAATGAAACAGAAATAAATAAATAATTGTAATTTTTTATTATTTCCATTATCCATTTTCTATTCCATTTTTTTTAGCGACTGCATTATTATTAAAACATTGTAGCACAATTATCTTTATACTTTGGTTTTTATCGTTAATTAAAAGGTCAAACGTTTGCAACAGCAGAAAGTTTCTGTAAATTAATTATTTTCGAACAATGAAATTTAAAACATGAACACAAGACTACGGATAAGGATAAGGGTACCAGCGCTGCTAACTTGCAAATTTCAAACTGCATCGAAGTCGAGAAGAAACCTCGTATTCTTATTGGCAAAATCGATTCTGATAACTAAACGATTTGAGAGCAAAAAGAAAAGTTGAAATAAGTTGAACTGACCCCTACACATGCAATGCTTTGTGCGGGAACTAGAAGAAAAGGACAGTGAGAGAGATGAACTCTCAAGCGACAGGAGTGCTATTTGATAACAATATAAGTTTATTCACGATATAACAGATAAAGCGATACATGTCCCGATATCCTGCATTAGTAACTATAATTGCCACTGTCTCGAGTTATAACGTTGTTTGACTAAATGGGCGATATATAGTTATTCATATTGAATTTTATTTCTCTCTTCATCATTCAAATTAAAGAATTATGACTTGAATTTATGGCTTACGACTGCTCAATGTTGAAAAAGAATCACAAGTATCTAAAAAGTCCCGTAATACTCGTCCTTTTAGGCAACATGCCATAAATGATTCATTTATAACCGAAAAAGGAAAGCTGCATATAAAGTTAATGACAGACATTTCAGTGTAAATTAAACTTAAAACAAAACATTTTGCTAAAATCTTTGCAAAGAGAGACACAATAACAATAAAAATAAAATATAAGAAGAAATAATAAAAAAATGTTGGGCCTTTGTTGCGTGCTTTACGTCCTTTTAACATTTCCACAGCATTTTAGTACATACTGAGCAGCAAAATAATTTAAAGGTCCTTTGAAAAACAGGCAATTCTTCATAATATTTCTTTTTTATTATTTCTTTTTTTTAATTGCTTAAGAAATATACTTTCGTTGGCATGTATAAAAATGTATTCTCATGTATATATTGACATTCTATGAGGAAAAGAAAAAAATTGAATTGGAATTGTTTAATACAAAAGTTTTATGATGAATTTATGAAATAAAACCAACACACATTCATATGGAGGCATGTTCGAGTACATGTATACATTAGACTGGCTCAAAAATATATGGGATATGGTTCAAACGTGGCCACTTTTCAAGCATACGGCATGATTATGGTCATCATAATCGATCTACTCTGCAAGGAATTGGCAAGATTATAAAGAAATTTGAAGAGACTGGAAGCGTTACAGATGAGCTCAGGCCATTGCATCACCGAAAATAACGCTTCTGTTAGTGCAAGTATCGGTAATAATTCAATAATGAATTCAATTTCAATTTCTTTGGCCTACAATTGATGATTATGAAGTGAACGATATGTGGTTTCTAAAAGACGATGCATCGAGAACATGCGATTTGACGCCGTTAGACTTTGAAAGGAATAAATAATAACACGTGCGAGAAGTGTCACAAAAACAACACCGCTAATGTAGTTTTAAAAATTCATTTGTATTTCATTATTGGAAACTTTTTTAAACTTTTTAATGTGTGTGAATTTGTTTGAACCTCATACGAGTACTTTCAATGTGACAACTTGTGTCCATTTCTGCAGGAATGAAAAGAGGGAAAAATAATAAATTTTTCTTTCTTCTCCCATTACACGGACCAAGACAACTTGTGGTTCGGTAGAAAGTTTCAGAGAAAAGACATTTTCAGTAAAGTTGAAGAAATTTTAAAACAAGAATATTAAATACTTCCTGTCACGCAGACCGTTGCAACATATCATATAATAACCATTATGAGAAATTTAGCTCAATTTCTTCAGGCGGCAAAATAATAAATAGAAAAGCCACACACATAGAAAAACACACACCGTGTACAACCTGAACCTCATATACATATAAACAGTTACAAAACAAATCGTTGGTGAATGAATAGGCAAGCTTATCGACCATTGAAGCCTGCAAAGTGTGTTAACCAAATAATTGAAAATGTTTTCTGTTTCGCCTATATTAAATGAATGATAAGCATATAAACTGAAACAGTTAAATTTGAACTCTTAAATGTTTGAAATTAAAAAAAAAATTAAATAAATTTAAGACACTCACCTCCACTTGATCCTGTTCACCAGCGTATTCTAAATTCGTAAAAATTGACCAAGTGTAGCGCCTACGAATTTCCATGCGTGCATTATGACGTCGATACCAACGTTGTATAAGTAAAGCAGCTTTCATGGCTGAAAAAATATTAAGAAGAAAAAAACCATAACGTCAAATATTGAATTTTGAGGGTCAGAAAATGTAACTTTTTGTTTTGTATAATAAAAGGGAAATACAAATATAAATATTTACAAGATTTGCAGAATTTCTGCTAATGTTTTAATTCAAACAAAAGAAATTCATTAAAAAATTTATGAATTTAATATTCCTAATTGTGTACGGGTTAGAGAGGAGCCTGGATAATGAAAGAACATTCCATCAACATCGAGGGTGGCGATGGCACGACTACGAATCCAAAAACAGACCTGGGTTCAACCCCAGTTTCAGAGTAAAATTTTAAAATAAAAATAAACATCTCGCATTTTTCTGATGTGCATTAGTGTGTCTTTGTGTGTCAGTTGTTGTCGGAAGGTTTCAGTGGCGAAGGCATAGTCACTGGTCACTGAACAATACCGGCTTCAGCTGAGAGCAATCCACAATCACATCAGAACGCCCACCTTCGTCGGTATTGTGTAGCACCGGCGAAGTAAAACAATAATAAAAATGGCTACTGAACCGAAGCTTCAGCACTGCTACGAGTATAAACAAAGAACGTGCAAAAGCAGGGCTGCAAAAATAAATAATTTAGCTTCACCTCCTGCTATTTCTCCTACTATCCCTTTTCTATAGTTCCAGAACAATGCTTCGCATGTGTAGGAGTCATCTCCTGACTGATGGTCCCAGATAGAAAAAACAAGGCTTCACTTCAAGTACTTATTTCTCCAAAAAAGGGAAACTTATAGTGTAAACCAATGCCTAAAATAATGAAATAAAACCCTATTTGTATTCAATTAAGAAAAATGTTTTTTAAAAAGTGCAGTCTAGTTGCAGCTAATGCTTTTAATATCACTGTAAAATTATTTTTAAAAGATATGACTGACAAGAACTTAAGATTTCAAGATCTCATATATTTTAACCCGATTAAAGTTCCACATAGCTTTAAATGTGCCAGTGGAACACACCGCATTACCCTCGAATTTCTCTACTTTTCACAGAAGAAGAAGAAATTTCTTTATACGGTTTGCTGCTCAGTGTGTCCACAACTAAACCACGAGTTTGCAATGTACGTCAATTTCTAACACTACTAGCGCTACTTTCAAAATTAACTACAGTGTATATGACAATTCAATTCATAAATTGTCTTCTCACAGCAGAGTCTATCGCCCGAAACTGTTGTGCATATTTCATTCGTAATACAAATGGAAGTTTTGGTGTGATGTTTTGCATACGTAGAGGATATCCCCTGAACACTGCTTCATTGAGACTTTGGTTAACTGCGTCTAGTAAAACGTAGTGGACTTGACATATTTTTGTGGTAGTCCTTTAGATATTGAACTATCAAAGGTGAAATTTTTTCATAAAGAAACAATAACAAAGTAAAATTAAATGCTTCCCAACAGTGAAAGAAATTCTATATTTTGTGTATAAAATATTTAAAAACTTGCAATGAACAAATAATAGTCCGCTTGATTTCATAATTTTGTGAAATCTTTACTGCAGTATTAATACAATTTTTTTTTTATTAATAAAAGGTTTACTAGATAAATTTCCATATAAAATTCAATGAAATAACGTTCCATTTTTTGGTGAAAACTGTGGTTTTTTGCGTTCCCGCACTTTTGTTCATTTTTCTCTCTTATTGACACAAATTATAGTTTACTCTAATTTTACCGCACTTTACTCAAAAAAGTAAAATGACACAGCTAGTGTGTTGAATCTACAACCCGGAGATCGTGGGATGCATTATTTTCTATGGTAATGTAAGTACATACATTACGTATTTGGTTACATTATAAATAATAAATGAAAGTTCTTTCTATTGAAATTTTATTACTCAATTTGTAGTGTACCCACCGCGTATACGTTATATTGGATTTTGTAAAGTTCTCTGTAACGTATACGCGACTTCTAATATTTTTGTTGGATCCCAGTCGCTAATTTTTAAGCAGACTCTTCTTGTATGCCTATTTTATTTTGATGAGCAAAAAAAGTTTTAAATTAAAATGAAAGAATTGCCAGCGTAAAGAACGAACTTACATATTAATATCAGTTATTCCAAAATGTATAAAAGTCTATTGATAGTAATGTAGTAAGGCATAGTCTGAATTTACATATAGTACATAAAGTTTTTTTTAGACATTTGATTAATATTGGATGTGCATAACACAGTAAATATTTAATACGTACAATGTATGGGATCTGAGGAATTATCTTCTTTCGGCTGCAGACAACCCATCATTTTAAAATTGCTCTTCAATTTATGCAACAAAGTTTGCTGATGTTTCGAATCCATTCCGAAAACGTTTGTAGAAAAGTACCGTTGCAATAAAAGAATGTCGATTTGGTAATCAATGGAAATATTTTTAAAACGTGAGTGCCTTAAATTATCTTTTTTGTAATAATACGTGCTTGTGAATGTGAATCAAATAAAGTTTCTTATTGCTTTGGCACATTTAATATGTATGCGAATGTTAGTAATTTCTTTGTTCATTTGTGTGCGTGTGTATACGTGTGTAGTATATTCTTAACCATTTAAAGTATTTTTATTCTTTAATTTTCTTACACCATCACTTACATAAGACATCATTTGGTTATTTCAAAAGCACTTCTGTTAATAATTTTTAAATAATTTCTTTTTAACAATGGTTTTCTCACCAATTCGTTATACATACTTTATAACGTATTTTCATCCATATTTGGGGAGTTTTTTTTTGGTTTCTAAGATATTTATCACTGTTCTTTTTTTAATTAATAATTTGATTAGCAAATTGGCAAAATATGTAATGTCTACAGGATGGCAGAATTTGTTGTCTTAATTTATTGAGTTTTATTACTTGTATTTGTATGTCAAATCGAGGCAAATTCTTAGCCAAGGTACAAGAGTTGATAATACGGTTGTGTTCTCTCGCTGACAGTGCAATAAACTATCGAAATGTGTTTTTTTATATTTATTTTAGGTGGCAAAAAAAAATTTAATTTTCGTCCCAAGATGAATATGCTTAATTATATCAAATTAGATTCTACAAACAAACACATATAATTTGACATAGGAAACTTGGAACATTTACTGTTGCACCTCGCTAAGTGTAATAAAGAATCGACTTTTTTTAGTTTGAATTTATGTTACTTTGAGATCCCAAAGGGCACATCACTTGGCCAAAAACGGAAATGCCAACAGCCATTGTGCACAATCACTTTATCAATTTATTAGTTTTTTTACTTCTATTTGAATTTCCAGTTGTTTAATTTTTAATTCCTAATTATTTGTTTGTAACTGAATTTTAATAAACCCTGAATTAAAGAGCGTTAAATATACTTGTACACTTTGCCCGTTTTTAAAGTATAAGCATTATTGTTTTGAATTAAGGAGACATTTTATTACTTATTTGTCGATGATTTAATGCTCCAATACCGAAGAATTGACAATAGAAAAAGCTTAATGACTGGCGGGGGTATCGCACCCGAACATATTTTAAGTAATTTTTCAAAGTTATCACGCAACTATTTCCATGCTAGTCCGTTCTGGTAGTGTTTGTCAGTGTGAGTTACAATTTTGTCTTTGATTTAGTTTGTTTCTTAGTAACTTTGACATATAATTTTGACTGCCTATATGATATCGATTATAACTAATTACAAAAAATACAGATTATTTGCCTCAATAAATTTTAAAATAATCATGTTTTTTCAACTCTGATAGTGTATTTTCCAAGCTTATTTATAAGGCAGGCACCTACTTTATGGAACAGCTTATTGTCAAATAACCTAAGGCAGTACTCGTTTTATTGCCCAAGAACTTCAAGTTGTTTTCTACTTTATTTAAGATATTGGACATGAATCGGGACTCCGTTTGTTCTAATCAGCTTTAGTTTTCGAGATATACCATTGCCATTTTCATTAGAAAAAAAATACGAAATTCCTCAATCAAATCATCTTTCATCTATATTAAAAAGCTTCAGAGATATCGCTGAAATTTTGAAACAAAAAAAAACCTGTGTGGTATCGATTATCAGCCTATTTAAAATTGAAAAAAAATTTTAACAAATAGCAAAAAAAAAACAATTTTATAAAAAAAATACAAAAGCAACACAAAGCACACGCATGAATATTAAATTGAATTGAATATATTTCGAATAAATTGAACTTTTTCTTCATTGAAATTGGTGCACAACTTTTGATTTCATTCGCAATTTATTGAAGTTCATTTCATTTGGGATATATTCAATTTGAAAACTAGGTGTGTTATTAATAATTAGTCTTTTTTCTGACTGTATGTGTGCGTGTGTATTTCTTATCCCAAAAATACAAACAAATTTAAATTTGTCAGATAGTCGATTCGACAACTAAATTCGTCTTGCATACATTTTATTAATATTCCTTGATACTTAGAAACCAAATTAAAATTTTATTCACCCGAACTATTTGTTATTGTTTTAGCCACCTTTTATTGAATTAAAACATTTCTTTTTTCTTAGCATCTTGTATGAATTTGCCTTGATTTGATAGTCTATATGGAACATTATCTGTCCCAATGTCAATGTGCTTTTCGGATTTATAGAAAACATATTGTGAAATTGGTTTAGAATTTTTTGCAATTTCGATGGACCATTATGGCAATAATTTCTGCTCTAAATAACACACTAAATGCATTAAAACAAGCAATAGATAAAGTTTCAATATATTATAGTTGTAGAAAAAAATTTAAAAAAAAAACTTTTCGTTTCCGTAATAACATATTCGGTAACTGGCAACTCAACTGAGTTCGTTAGCATCCATAAGTGTTTTTCATATAATTTTTGTAGACAAGTTGACCGTGTGTATAGAGCATAAAAACCACACCTCTAATTTGCAACCAAAAAAAACACACACACACATATTTTATTGTTATACAATTTTAGTTTCGACCACAAGGGTAATTCAATCAATTACGAGAATAATTGAAAATTACTTAAAATTTTAAGAATACTTTTTATTGGAATATAATTAAGTGATATTTTTGCTCTGTGCATCCAGTAAAATATTGCATTATTTTTTTTATTATTTTCTGCTTATTTTTATATAATTTTTATCTAAAGATATATTATACTATATATTTTTATGTAGTTCATTGAAGCTACTTAGTTCTGTTATTTTTTATTTAATTTGCCACATTGGCTCAGTGTCCTACACATAGTTGATATATTACAAATAAGAAAAAATTTATGAAAATATTCGCGCTCTCAGCAACCCACAATCCAATCACTGAAATAAAACTTTTTCATATACGGGACAATCTTTCCATTGTATTTGAATTCTTTTACAGGCACTCATCAAAATCTCTTTAGTTACGTTGAAATATAATACAATTACGGTGATAATTTTAGAAAATATTTTTTAAATTAATTGTTTTTTCCGTTAAAAAAAATCGCGTATTCATCTAAGAAATTATAAATTCACAATTTCAACTCATTTTCAGAATTATAACAAATCATCATTGCATTTTAGAGAAAAAATTGTTGCCGAGCAAAAATTCCATTTAAGAACTAAATTTGTTTCTAAATTTGTTTTAAGCATATTTATTATTTTTGTAATTTCTAAAACTAAGTGATTTGCTATTTATTTTCGTTTTAAAATTATTATTTCTGTAATTGAATTTCTATTTACTTTCTTTTTTTTTTTTAATAGAAACAAAGAGTTCTCTTCTTAGCAATGGAAAAACACATCCACTTTTCACCGCATTTAACGTCAAACTGCTATTTTCGTTAAAAACTTTTAAAATACACCTACTTTTTATTGTATTTCTTAAATTTGTTCTCATTAAATTTTTTTTTATTCTATATTCATTAGTATTAAGTTTAACAAGTGTTTATATTATATACAACGAAATGTATAAATAAATGCCAACAGCCTGGAATATTCAAATAAGGGAAATATAAAAAGGTATATTAATAATAGATATTGTGGAAGCAGGAGGTCAATTGATGCCGGAAGCCTGGTATGATTCTGCAAACAGCTGATGTTGAATTTATATTTGTTTGACCTTGAACAATTGCCCCGCACTATATATAATTTTTGTAAGTATTGCTTTTATTTAATACATTTTTCCTATTTACAAATGCTATTGACCGTTGCCAAACTAATGAAAGTGTAGAAACTATTTTTTGTTTTTCTTTGTATACAAATACGAGTATATGCCCCCGTAAGTAGGCTGTGAATAAATCGAATATTCTGTATTATGTTGTAAGTAACAAACAAAAGCGCATCGTATTGTTTCAATTTATTATTTATTATTTTTTGTATGTTTGCCCAATGTATACTGCTGGCACCAGTAGAATTCAAACCATAAGATATACAGTGTGACACAAAAATTCCAATAATTTTGAAACATGAAAATATAATTGAAAATTTTTTCATCATGATGTCACCAAAACACAAATTATTCAGAAAAAACAAATAGCGAATAATAAATAATTAATAAATTGGTTACAACATGAATGTTTATAAAATAATTTATTTAATAATTTTATTTATGAATTAGTTAATTTAATTATTTACTCTTATTTATATTTCCTTTACTAGGCCTTATTGATTTCGTTTTCGTTGCTTTTTGTAGTTCTTTTCAACGTTAAAGTTACGTATTTGCTTTCATTTGAAAAAGTGACTACGATTTGGGTTACTGGCATAACATTTTGTTGTACAGCGTCTATCACCATTTTTTTTTAATATTGTTTTACTTTTGTACAGGTTAAAAATTTGTTAAATTTCACTAGAGAATATTTTCATTTAGAGCTTTTGAGAAACGTGCAGAATTCGTAAGATTTTTTTCTTAAACCTTGCAAGGACAACAAGCCATGCAAACATGCATGGAGAAGCACAACCCTTGTAGAAATTAAAATGAATTTTTTACATAAAGTCTCCTATCGATTTCACAGCAAAGTTGGAGAAGAAGTTAAAATCATAAATTTCTTATTAAAGTAGAACTTGAAATTTATATTCTTTACAAGGGATTGATTTCATGCTAAATTATGTTAAAAACCGTAGAAGCAGAGAAACGCTAAATTAAGTCTGAAATATTTTATGTCATTGTGGTAATAAAAATGTATCACATTTTAAAGGTATTGGCAAACTGTAGAAAGTGTTATCCTTCGAAAGGGCAACATTTTAGTTCAAAAAGGAAATCACCTTATGTGTAATAAATGCTAAATTGTCCAACGTTTAAGTCTTGGACGACTCTCGTTCATTATAAGTCTCTAAGTGGTGTTTATGTAAATTATATGGCATGACATTGTGAAACTAACTTTATTTCCGTACGTGTGCATATGCGTGTATGTGGCTTTATGTCTATCTCTTTTCCAAATACATGCATATATATGTACTACATATGTATGTGTGCATTAGTGTCAAGTAATTTGTTTGTGCATTGTTGCAAAAATTATAAATACAAAAAAAGGTAACAGTATTCAGAGGAATTTTTTCTTTCTTTAATTACTTATTTATTACCCTACACTCACGTTGTATTCTTTAATACTAGTGTTGTCGTTCGAATAAAAATTATTGGAATAATTCGAATTTTTCAATTTAGATTGAAGAATTATTAGAATAATGTTTGTCGAATAACCGAACATTTTAATATATAATTTTCTTAATTACTTAATGTAAAAAATATTTTACAGCCCATTAAGTAGTCCAGTAATGAAATTACATTAGATTATACTTGTAGTTGAGTAATGCTGTCCATTTAAGTTCAGTAAACACATATTTCGTTTTTTTGCAAGCCTAGACACACATACGAGTACATACGTATGTTTCGTTAGTAGCTATAAACCAGACTAAACTAAGCAGGTGAACTCAGTGTAACAAATACTAATTTATTCAATGTTTCAATCTCCATAAAAAATATTCTTACATCTGGGATTTTTTTTTATACATTTTTAAATATGATTTTAATTTTAAATTGTGCTTTTTCCCTTAAAAATATATATAAAATTTATTATTACATACTTTATGATATTCTCATAAAGTATTTTTTTACAAAAGTAAACTCAATAACTGAGGAGGATATCCATATAGTACTATTTCGCTAATGCTTACTTAGCTAATCAGTGAATTTTTCCTAATTTCTGAATACAAACCCAAGATCTATATGTTTAAAATTCAACTAATCAATCGAGAATTGAAGTTGAATACCAAACACAAAAACGAAAAATCTATAAACAAAAACATAACAATCCATGAGTTTACATTTTTATAACACACACATATTACTATTTTTAGATTTTTCTTTTTATCTACACTAGGCTTGCCTTCGGCCAGCATAACTAATGTATTTTGAATCAAATGAAAAATTAAAAAATGAAAGAAAAGAATATTAAAATCTTACACCGTGCACATGTAGTATTGTATATTAACTGAATATATTTTGCGAATATCTCTTTATATATGATTTGAATTTAAGATTGTGCTTTTTCCCTTAAAAATATATGTCAAATTTATTATTACATACTTTATGAAAAAAAAAAAACACTTTTGTAAAAAAATACTTTAATAGAATATCATAAAGTATGTAATAATAAATTTGACATATATTTTTAAGGGAAATATTAAAATTTAAAATTAAAATCATATATAAAGAGATATTCCCAAAATAAATTCAGTTAATATATATATTTTTAATGAATTTAATTACGTTTTCAATAATATTTTTAAGTTTCTTATTAAAAATGTTTGTCTTGTGTAGTGAATTGTTTTGTGTTTTTTATTTGTGAATAATAAATAAATTATGCCGTTTTTTAGTTATTTTTTTTTATTATTCGACTAAAATTTTTTATTCTTTCTTCGTTCGAATTATTCGTACAAAATTTCGGAACTATTTGTTTATTCGAACAAAAAAAAATCATGAAACTTTTTATGAAAAAATAAAAAACACGAATAATTCACAACTCTATTTAATATTTAATTATACGTATTTATATCCATTTAGGGAAATAGCGAAATAAATTACTGACATGCAAAGATGTCTTTTACGCATGTTTGTCACCTTTTAATATTTATGTCCTGTTTCTTATTCTTCTTTTATTCCGATGACAAATAAACCGTACACAATTACTGTTCAAAATATATGCGGAACAAAAAGCAGCTTACAGAATATGAGTATTAATTGTCCTAATACAAATACCATACAGTTATATGTACGTATGTATTTGTTAGCAAAGATAATTTCAAAGTGGAAGTGTGTAATTGTGAGTGGTATTAGTAGAATAAAGTAGCTTGGGGTCAAGTATTGTCAGTGTTGACACACTCAATACTTTGCTGATTTAAGATCAACGAGAATATATCGTCATAGAAAATGCAAGAAGCTTCATCTAACATGAAAAGTAAATAGTATTTTTTTTTTTATCTGGGACCAGCACTCAGGAGATGACTCATACACATGCGAAGCATTGTGCTGGAACTATAGGAAAGGGATAGTAGGAGAAACGACAGGAGGTGAAGCTTAATTAATAATTTTTGCAGCTCTGCTGTCGCACGTTCTTTGTTTATACTCGTAGCAGTGCTGAAGCTTCAGTTCAGTAGCCATTTTTATTATTATTTTACTTCGCCGGTGCTACACAATACCGATGAAGGAGGGCGTTCTGATGCAATTGTGGATTGCTATCAGCTGAAGCCGGTATTGTTCAGTGACCAATAAATGCGAGATGTTTATTTTTAATTCAAAATTTTAGTCTGAAACTGGGTTTGAACCCAGGTCTGTTTTTGGATTCGTAGTCAACGCGCAGACTACCATCCATCGTGCCATCGCCACCCTCACATATCCTGCTTAAACACAGTTCACCAGCTCTGATTTCTACAACTTTTGTTTTAATTAATCTTAATTGTATGTGGTATGCACAGGGACGCACATGATTTTATGTGCAGGCATTAGAAAAAAACAGAAATATAATTGTGAATAATCCAATAGAATTAACTAGAGAAACTCAAGCATAATTTGTAATCTTTATGGCAAACGTGACTTGCTGAAAATGTATTCATGTTTTTAATAGGAAAGAGAGAATTAAATTATGCGCATGAGATTTGACAACTTAATAAATTGATTTTTATTTCGAGGATATAATTTCACATCAAGTTTTATAAAAAAAAAAAAAATAAAAAATAAATGTATGTCTAAGAGTCATACAGTTTTAAGTTGACGGATGGTTGTTATGTGCACAATAAATTTGACAGATGTTACTTGATTTATCTTTAGAATTGGAATTTCTTTATAATTAAACTAACACCTCTAGATTGCGAATATTCTTTGCCAAAGTGCTCAAGGTGCTCTCTGCCTGTTTTGAGGTCGGTATAATCGTCCATCAGAGCAATGAATGTTTAGTCGAAAAGCATGAACTCTCAAAAATACAAGATAAAAAATAAATTTAACAAAAGGAGTCGTAAGAAAAAAATTCAATTTTGCAGGATTGAAGACAAATTCAATAAATCAAAAGAAAAATTAATTTTAAACATTTAAACCTTCAATAAAAAAATCAACATATAGCAGGAAATAAAGAATAAATTTGTTCAGAAAAAAATTGGACAGAATGATGAGAGTCAAATTACTTATATGTTATATTTTGAGGCAACCACAAATAATCACCCAGAAATCTTTTGAAAAAAATTACACGCGTATATTGACTTGGAAGTTATTTGTTACAGATAAATCCAAATCGAGCCCAAGGTTGTTGTATTACAGAATTTTATTTGAAATTTTGGTTGGAATCAAACAACGTTGTCATTGTCCAGCGGTTAGCTTTAAAAATTGTTAAAATCGCTAGATTGGCCTTAATTTTCTAAATGCTATAAAAAATTTAGAATTTTCCAATTGCTAAGCGTGGTCGCCACACACGGTTTGACTGTTAGGGTCGATTGATTCGTCCGAAAAAAATGATAACTCATTGGAATCCCCTTCGAGGTATTATTTTAACGACTACTGAATGTCTTCTACAGTGTTTGCTAACTCCTGTTACCCCCAAAATGGGAGTAGCCAAAACTAACAAACTAACTATTTATAACAGTTAATTGACAATCGACTGATTTCGTTCTTTATTTATTTAGTTTTTTCAAACTAATTAGTAAGCGAACAATCAATGCCCTTCTTTCGAGTGAATGTAAATACAACCGTCTCTCGATAATTTAAAACACGTTAATTTGAATCCTTTGATAATTTGAATAGCTTTTCATGTTCTTTGGAAACCATTCAATAATGTTAAACGAATCGATTTACAATACTTTATTCCCCACGATAATTTGATAATCTTACTCCCTAACGTTCTATAATTTTAAGTTTTTATCCCTAAGCTAAATAATTAAAAGGATAGTAATATGCTGTGTTATTAAAAAATTATATAAACGTTAAGTCTTAATTTGTATGCATTAATACACTCTATAATTTTAATTCAAGCACATTACGTTTGTGTTTTTTGCTTGCTAAACAAAATCGACAAATTTAGAGCGATATACTTTGATTGAAACAGCAGTTCCTCTTTGAACTCACGGTTCCTTGAAATTCAAATTATCGAGAGCAAACTGTATTATTTGAATGTGAATAATAATTATCAATGAACTTTAGTCCAAAACACTACTTTTACAATCAGTAGTTTAACCACAAAACAAGGTTACCGAATACAGGCCATGGCTGTCATGAATTTTACTTCATTTTTGCAGTGTTCGAACTTGACATCATTCTGAATAGACTACCAATAAATAAACAAATAAAAAAAATTTTGTAACTACGCATACAATTAAGCTCTAACAAATCTTTCAAATAATTTCTTTAATACATTTCATACTTAACTGTATAAGTTTACAACTTTAAGTATAGAATATGAAAAATTACATAAAAAAAAAATCTTTATAAATTATTAAACTAAATTCAATTATTTAAGCAACTTTAACATTTCAAGAGCGACTTTTAATTAGTTTCAAATAAGTACCATTATTAATTTATAAATACTAATACTGTATTTACTTGCTATAACATCGAAAGATGTGGTAGTTTTCCATGTTAAGTTATTAATACAAGTTAATGTGCCCACTTTTAATAGGCACCTATAGCAAACTTTCATGCGGTTGTTGTCGCAGTAAAAATTTTTCAGTTTTGTAATCATTTATTGCTTTTGTAGAGTTCTCCTTTGTATTTATTATTTTAATTGAATAACAAATTCCTTAAACTGCTTAAAACATTACAAATAATATTTTTGTTATACGAGCGTTCGGCATGTGTACATATTTGGAAGGGATACGTATTAAATACATAAATATCAATCATACGCACAGCTGGTTAAGTGAGCATTGCTTCTCTTTCTACACTCCCTTGTAAATTTCTATCAAATAATTGTGTATATACGAGTACATTATTAGTGTTTCTCATTCGCGATTTCCCGGGAAAAAATTTGTGGACCGTCATATTTTTCGGAAGAAAATGACGAAAGTAGGAATTTCCGGTTTTTTTTTTGTTTTATTATAGTACCTTTACTTATATGCTTTATAAATGTCATTATTAATGTGATGAGTTCTTTCAAAGCACATTTTATGATTTTTTATGCAGTCCAGCTGCTTAATTGAAATTGCTTAGCAAAAAAGAAATTTTTCTAGGAAATTTCTTGAAAATCAATTTACTAAAGTCAACAAAATTCCTACAAAAAAACTTTCTTTCTGAGAAAGGAAAAATGTTTCTTGGTTAAATATTTATCTTTAAACATGCATACATTTGCAAAAGTTTATTGTTATTGTTTTTCTATATAAATATGTATGTACGTTATTGACATTGAAAGATAATAAAACAACTAAATTTGGAAAATAAAACAAGCAACATAAACTTAATATCTTCTACAAGGACATATTTTATAATGAAATTTATTTCTCTTTGATTTCTTTTCCCCTAAATGATTACCTAAGTCATCATTACAATCTTCTTTTATTTTCATAATGCAAAACTTATAACACAATTTCTATTCATAATCCTTGGAGTATCCTGCTAAATGATTTTTTACAACAAAATTTAAAAAAAAAAATATAGCTAAGACTGTAAATGGTCGAGTAAGAATAAGAGCCCATTGTCTTAATTATTTAAAGGAAATTATATAATTTCATGCTTTATAACGTTTAAGTCCTTTCTGCATTTGCGCAAGTTGGCACTACAATTTTTCGCGAAACAACTCAACATTTGTCAAATACAAAGGGCAGAAGGAAAAATAAGTTACGAAACAAAATTGTAATTTTTGTCGACAACCAAACAGCACTTCTTGCGTTAGTATCACAAAATTGTTCGCATTGCTTTGGGCCCAATAATAATAATAGTATCACAAAATACTTCTGCAGTTTTAGTAAATCAATACAAGGATGTTCTACGCAAGGTCTGTCGCTAGACTAACACTACTATCATCCGACACAGAGCAACTTCTTCGGCAATGAAACGAGCGAATGAACTGGCCTGGACGTATCTAATGTGATTTCAGTAGCATTGCCATTTGAAATCATGAAGAACGCCATTATGAAACGCTACGTTAAAAAAGCAAAATATAGCTGGAATATGCTGAACAGTTGTAGAGGCGCTCCCAACGATAAACGCTCAGAACAAATAAAGAAATAGAATAAGCCGTCGAGAACAGGAAATAAACGGATGGGTTTCTCACCTGCTCTGTGCGTTCCCGGCTTACTACACAGTGCGACACTTATTTACTAGACGACCTTTAGGAAGTGTCACCTTATGCGATATCTCACCGCAATGGTTTGTATATAGTGAAAAAGCAGAGTTGTACGACAGTCTGTGTCTTTTTTCTGTCTCTGTCTGTGTCTGTCTTTTTCTTCTTTGAACTTTCATTGCTGTTCACACAATACATGTCTTGTTGACGACATGTAAATATAGTTTGTGTGTATCTTAAAATTAAGAATGAGAAAGGAAAACGTACTGGCAGTACATGAACACGAGTACTCGTTACATTTTCCCTCGATACTCTCGCCTATAAAGTAGCTATCATGTCAATAAAACGTGAATCGTATGAACACAGACATAGTGAAGCTTCACCTCCTATCATTTTCTCCTAATATCCATTTCCTCTAGTTCCAGCACAATGCACCGCATGTATAGGGGTCATATCCTGAGTGCTGATCCAAGATAAAAAATATGCTATTTATCCATCACATGAAAAATTCCGCAATTTTTAATTTATCTACATATTATTTTTGTAATAAAATTATTTACAAGTTAACACATCCAGAAATACTCTCACCATTCTGAATTGCAAAATTATTTGTATAATGCAATTCTTGTTTATTATTATTTTAGCTGAATTTTTAGTTAATATTTTCTTACTTAAATTTAAAGCAAAAACAGTGAAATATGGCCCAATTCAAAGGGCACATAGTGTGAGTCACGCAAAATGACGCCATTTCTTTGATTTACAAAAACAATAAAACCATTTGTTTCCTTAACAAGTATTTTATACTGCATTAAGTAATAAAATTAAATGTATGCAAAAAATGTAAAATTCTGCATATTTACGAACCATTAACACGTTTTGCTACACAGACACAAACTGTACTTGCCACATACACACACTTAACACACTTCATTTTGACATCTTCAACATTTTCAAATATTGTCATAAATGCAAATTATGGTAATTTCTACTTACTTATTTCAATTTTAGTCATGCTGATGCCTCTAGTCGGTTTACGCCAAGGACGGTACCAACCTTTCGTTTGAAGTAACTGTAATAAACTGGAAGCATATCGACTACTGTTTATACCACTTTGTTGGCTGTCGTCATTTATCGCTGTTGTTAAAGCGGTTGTAGTTGTGGCCGTTTTGCCGCCACGTTCTATTTCTGAAGAACGACACGATGATGAAGTATCAAACGAAGAACTGCGACGTTGATGACTGCCACGTTGACCAAAACACACACAACTACGCAACATACTTGAAGTATATTGTCTATATATGTATGTGTGGGTATGTAAATGTGCTCTTTTCGTTTGATGATGCAATAGAAAAAATGCAACGGTATTTGACAATTTTTGCTGGTGTAGTAAACAAACTGATTTTCTTCTTATGTGAGTACTTTCGTCGCGGCTTTTGTTTCAACTTTGTTAAAACGAAAAAGTCTATTTCCCTCACTCTCTCTTTCTCTTTTAATAAAAAAAAGTGTGGATCATTGATAGGATTTCTCTAAATCTAATTAAACTTGCTGGGAAGACCATTTTTATTGGTAGAGAATTTTGTTGGAGTTTTCAAGTGGCAGCTTTGTTTTGGTTTTATACGAATTTTTAATGAGAAATTTTATTTCTATTTATGTTTTTAGTTATTTTTCTTTTTCTATTTAGAATGTCATTCGAACTTGGTTCTTTCTAAACTCTTTTTTAGCCATTTTTTGTTTTACAAACTGAACATTTTCAATTTCTTTAAAAATTTTAATCGTATTTTTTGCCTCATAATTGTGGTTATAGAAACTGCAAATAAAGAAGGACAAAATTCAGTTAAATTCATTAGAATTATAAATATAATTAAAAATTAATTATAAAAAATAAATAATAATTTCAGAGTTTGGTTTAAGTATATGTATCTATTATGACTTCTGCTTGTTTGTCCCATATTTTTTCATTATAATTATCTAAAGAAGATTGAAATTCTTGGCTTCTTAACATTTTGCTAATGATTATATTCGTGTCCATATACAAAAAGCTTTATTACCTTTAATATAGGAAAAAAAACAAAATCCCGCTGTGTAATGTAAGCAATCGCCTCTTGTTTATCAAAAGAAATTGTTTTGTTAATAATAAAAGACAAGAACAACAAAGTAACATTATCATCAAAAATAAAACTTTGAAAACAAATTATAAAACAGTAATCTCCCCTCCTCCCCCTACCGTTTGTCCACTATTCCAACAAATAAAGCATAATGTTGTTAATTTTTTATATCTTTTATGGTTTCGCTTCACACCCAAAATCACAACCTGAAACCCAGCCGGGCGTAAATTTATTATGTAAATTTGTCTGCATTATTCGAATTTTGTATGTATATTTTCTTTTATTTTTTACGAATTTATTTTTAAGTCCAGTGAAATAAAGCCTGTTATACGGGCTTCGTAATCTAGTCAGTGCTTTAAAGTTTACATATTTCAAATGTACGGAAGTTAATTGAGTAAAAAGGTACTTTTGGAAACTTTATCGCAAATTGAAAACAACAACTCCCGAAATATGTTGATGGAAGATACACAAGTTTTAGTTAACAAAAAAATAAATGGCGACTTTTGTTCGCTTGTAAGATTTATGATTTTCTCAACCAGCCTGAAAGTATTAAAAGCAATGCACAATAAGAAAGTGCTAGAATTACAGCACAGGACAAATATAAAACTATTTTTAGAAAAGAAACGAGAGGTTCTTTTATTTATTATGTATAAATTTTGATGATTTTTTTCCTGTATTTTCTTAAGCTGAATTACCAAAAAACAAGATTTTCATCAAATTTAAAGATTTGCATCTTCTAAAGTTAAATCCTAATGAATATTTCAAATCAACATCAGTGTAAATTATTATTAAGCAGGATAACTCTCTCGTCAAACTCAGTAGCTGGGACATGCAATAAATTATATTTCAGCTCAAGGATTTAAAATAATTAACTTAAATCGCTAAAAATTAGAGAGAAGTAAAAATACTGAATTGCGACCATAGAAAAAAATTTGGCGTTGAAAATTAAACAACTTTTTCTAACAAAAGAAAAAGCAAGAGGAAAGTAACCGGAAACGAGGAGCACACAAAAATGCTGTCATAATGAACAAGACATTTATTCGTATGTATTAAAATAAAAACAGGAATAAATATAACGTTCACGTCAGCACTAGAACAATTGAAAGAAGAAATTGCCATTAACATGACTTTATAATTTACTAAAAGAAGAAAAAACGCTTGTGTTGGGAAATTCTTTGATATACTTTTTAAATTTTTGGTGTTAAAATTTAAGAGCTCACCAGTCTAAAACAAAGCAAAACGATAAATAAATAAATATATATTTTGCCTAAAAATGAACAATGAGTTTAAAGAATTTAAACTGTAGTACATATATACATATATATATATACTATAGTGTGTGTAAACAACGAACACAGGCGCCTAAAATACGCACATTAGCACAGAGAAATCAGCAAAAGAAAAAAAGAAATAAAAGGGCCATAAAACTTCTTTGTAGTGGTTTCGATTACAGCCAAGAACAGTGAGAAAAATTATGCACCACTTTTGTCTTAAGTTAACACAATGGGTCGAAGAGCCTTCAAGTGATCTGGTGTTATTAGCGATATATCCTTTTTTGTTTTTGTTTTGGCAGTACTAGTGCCACCAGGCAATCGGCACTACCTGGTTCGTAGGACAAATAGCCTACACAACATTTGATATAATTAATTGTGCGTAAAACTTAACTTTTGTGTATATTTTCTCACGCATTTAATTAAACACAAATGTCTTTTACGAACACAAAAAAAATTTTAATTCATCACGTATTGTTGGTAAACAAAAAAAATATTCACACGCATTTAACACTTGTTTAATGTGTTCATCAAAAAAAGAAATCTAGATTTCAAAAAGAACAACAAGCAAATAAAACAACACGCTATATAGAAAAATAATAAATTCTTTGCATTTGTTTACTTATAAATGACATTTTCTGTTACTTTTTAGTTTATTTATTCATTTTGTTAGTTGCACTCCTGCTACGAAAACCTACAATCAGAACGTGTCACCAACTGCTTACTAAAGTATTTCCGTTTTAATATTCATCTACACACGCACATGGAAAGTCTTCTTACTTATTTAGAAGTTAATTGCACAATATTTAGAAGTTAATTGCTGGATAATATTATCTAGAAAATGACTTCTGTAGCAATATTTTATACAGCATTCTAAAAAATCTCTTTTCTTATTTAGTAGCCTCTAATACGTGCGGTTAATTAATCGAATTTTAACCTTAAACCGCTGCTAATCACTATACAGATCGCCCTGATACATATGTGTTTATCTCTCTTTTTTATTTTTAATCACTTGCTTTCAATTTTTATTATTGTTGTATACGGTGCATCGTCTCTTAACCTCGAAAGACTTGTACGATTTGATAAAAAAAACAGAAACACTAAATGATTTTGCAGATACAGTCGAACTTTCACATAACGAACTTCACTATAACAAATTTTTCTCTATTACAAATTACTTTAGATAACATTGTATTTTGTTAAGGTTTTCCTCACATTTTTACGTTTCTATAACATATTTCTCTATAGCGCATTTTTATCTGTAAAGAACATTTTCTTGAGACATGACTTCATTGTGTCTTGTTACATACAAAAAACAAACTTTAATTAAAATAAAAAGCACTTATTTACATGGAATATAATGTACATATTTAAAGATAACAGCTTCTCTGTATCTCCTCTATCCCCAACTAATACGTTATACAGAAGTTCGACTGTATAAGCGTTACGTTTTAGTATTTTTTTTTCGATTTAAGTAATCCCTGCAGAATTTTCTCGCATGTGAAATTACGACGTGTAAAAATATATTAACATTTTTGTTTATAAAGGAAATTAAACACTACATTAGAAGACTTCTATGTAAAATTTTATTAATAGGAAAATAATGAAATGAATTAATAAGAAAAGCAAGCCTCATGTTTTCACTACAGTAGCCAAAAAAAATTTAAAACAGAATTACAATTCGAATTTTATTTGTCATACGAACACAAAACTCACGAGACTAAAAAGAAGTATGTAACTGATGTGGACTGTAGAGCTTAGCAAGTTAAAATATTCAAACCAAAAACTTTGCATTTACATCATATTTAAATGTCATATCAATGTAATCGTATTATATATATCATCAGTTACATACTACTTTATATATATATATATATATATATATATATATATATATATATATATATATATATATATGTATATGTACATATGTATATATATATGTATATGTACATATATGTGTATATGTTTGTACACACAGTATTACTGATAAAAGCCTTAAAAAGAACTGTAAACAGAAATGTTACGTTCAATCAACAATTTTATTACTCTTAAATGAAAAATTAAAATCGTCATCATATTTTTAATGAAATCTAACGAGTTAATTCAATAGAAAAACTTTTAAATATATAAAATAAATTCGTTTTTCTTAAATGCTTTTCGTATAAATTTACAACAATTGAAAATGATCGCACTACCGCACTCCTACAAACACACATCCATACACAAAAACACATAAAAAACACACATCAAACAGATTTGATCAAAATGTATGCATGTGTTGGAAAAAATGCTAGTGGCAAATGTGAGTTTGGCGAAAATCTTTTTTGTTTTCATATTCGTCAAACTCACCTTAACCTCTACGTGAGAGATTTGCGAGACGAATCAAACTGAACAAAATAAAACAGAACAGAATGCCTTTCTACCCTGTTTAAAATTATAAGTTGGCAATATTGGTTAATATGATGGTATTCGTCATTGCCCATAACATTTTAGATCGACTTTATAAAAATTTCATTGGAAAACTATTACTAACAGGAAAAAACACCTTATAATCGTAAATTTAATTAATTTTTGATTTGAGACAAAATTGTTCAAAGTATTTTTTTACTTTCGTTCTTTTTTTCTACTTTAATTTTTTAATGGATTCACTTGCTGTGTTCCTATTATTATATTTTATACATAAACAACACAAAGTTCAGCTCAACATGAATGAATTTATAAATTCGTTTATAAGTATGTAGGTATGTATGAATGCATGTATATGTATTGTGCATGGGTAAACAAAGCTTCAGAGTTGGCTATTAGCAGAAAACAACGTCCTTTTAAATAATAAAGAAGTTTTATGGTTGTAAAGTGATTGAAAGAACATTTATAATTTAATTTTAAAAAAACTAAAGAAGTCAGACATATTTTTAAATGCTTGAATAGAAATATATTCAATGGGAACAAAGAACGACCTATAGAGTTCATACAATATGAATTTTATGTTGTCTGGTCCATACAGCAAGCAACTGAACAATAATAATAAGTTCAGTTCTTAATTTTACTGTACAAAATGAACTGTTAAATTATTCATGCAGAACTTCTCCAAAAAACAGCAACTTTTCTATTCAACATCAAACAATAGTCATAAAACTCGTATTTAACTTTTATTGCGAGAAGTAAAAAATCTAAAAAAATTAACAAAAAAGAATTGCTTTTTAGCATGAACAAATCAAATCCCTTTAACGTAATTGAAAAGCATTAAATCCAAAATATCAACAGAACATAAGAAGAAAGTTAGCTGCAAAATAATAAAGTTAAGAAGCAGCTAAAAGATATAAAAGTGGAAGAATAACCCATAAGGAAATGTCGAAAATATGCTTACGAAACGCTTTTCAATATATTTTAATATTTACTTTAAAAACAAAATAATGCAAATAAATGGCAGAAATATGTAGAAATAAAAAAGCAGACTTTTAGAACATTGAATCGTATGTCAGTACATAGTCGTGCCCCTTTATTGGTAGTAAATCAAATAGCAAGCCAAACGAACACTTGAAACTTAATAACAAAAACTCCAAAATTCTCCAATTTAAAAATACATTAAAAAAAACACAACGAATTAATGTAGAAAAAAACAAATTAAGATTTAAATTAATGAAAAATTTAACAAAACTGCGTCATTCCCAAATATCTCGCATAAGCACCTGCTGTGACTGAATATGCTGAAGTTAATTATGACGAATTATTTTTTTAGGGAAAGGGGAGCCATTTTTTTTTTACCAACGCAGGAGGGCAAGCAAAACTATTTTTTTTATAACAAAGCAACATATGGGAAGCCTATAAATAAATATATTCATGTTGTCAGTTTTGTGCATTCATAGATATGAATACTTTTGCTTGCAATTAGGCCATGTTCTCACGAGTCCACTGTATTACTTTTCAACACACGTGTGGCACTTGGTTTTTCAAATTAGGCCAACTTTGAAAACTTTTTCTAAAGTATCATTGATTTATTAAAACTTAAATACAATTTGACGTGCAAACAAAAATTCTTGCAGCATTTAATTTTGTGATTCTTTGACCATAGTATATCGAGTACAAATTCCAAATATGTTTGACAAAATGTCCCATTCCGCTACTCTTTTTATAAGAATAAAAATTTTAATAATTTTCTTTAAATATTGTTTTTCATAGTCCATTAAATAAATAAATTTCACTTGCTCATGGTGTGTCTTTTATATTTTAAAGGGGGCACTGTGCCAAGAAAAATTATAAAATTTATTGGTTTTTATTGTGGATGAATGAAAAATGGCTATCAAGTTGTTGTTCCTGTTCTTGTTATTATTATTAAATTTTCAAACAGCAGCATATTTAAATGTTTGAATAAGTTTGCGAAAGAAAATTTGATAAGTGAATATTTTACATATGTATGTATGTACGGATATGTATGCATTAGTAGCCACGTAGATATGTACATATATATGTATGTATATTGAAATGGATTAGTCACGTTGTAGCATATTTTATAATTAAATTTTCTAATTAGATAAATATAAAACAGTGTTTCGATATACTTTATGTAGAGAAAATATTTTTATTTTCATATTTATATGAAGAATTATCTAAACGTCATTGCGTAGACATCTTTCCATAAGAAACTCCATTGAAAGCGATGAAAATTTTATATAAATACTTTTATATTTTTGATTAAAAAAATATAACTTCATGCGTACATACATACATACGTATACACGAATGTCACATAAAGGTCTAAAAATCATAATAACAACTTTTACAGGAATCCCCTTAAAATCTCACTCGCAGCTCTTTTATCATCGATAAGTCTTCATTGTAAAACACTTTATTGATTCCTTGTTCTATGAAAAAATTTAAACTCTCATTTTAAATCAGCAGGGGTGTATTAAAACCACATGAGTAGGAAATTGCGAAAAAGCAACACCAGAAGGCAAGCAAATTACTAAATAAAACCAACAAGCATATAGTGAAAGAATTTTGTTTACAGTGTCAAAAAAACGTACTTCTCAGTTTGAAGTCTCTGTCAATCTAAATTATTCCAATAGACCAAAAATGTAGATATATTTTAGGCAGTGTTGGCAATATTTGGGTAATTACACATACTGTGTGTAATATTTACTTACATGTGTAGTCTCGTGAAAAATTGGATTTTAAAACTACGCTTTTTCCTCAAATTACGTTTCTGTTATACTCTTTATCTAGTTTTTTGGTTCCCAACAAATTGGCCCACTCATAGTGAAAAATGTTAGAAGTAATTCCTTAGAAACTACTTTTGCTCTACTACCGAAATATCAATAACTGGCTATTTGCGACTTTTCAGAAAGTTTTTAAGAACAACGTCCAGCAAATTAGTATGGAAGTGATTTCATTCTAGAAAATTCGTTTATGTTTGCTTATTTATACATATATTTATACATATGTATAATGTACATTGTACATTGAATTAATATTATTTTTGGTATATTTTGCAATAAAAATTTATTTATATTTAATAAATAAAATTTTTTATGTGTAATTTTTCATCAAATGTGTAATTTAGAAGACAGTCATGTGTAATTTCCGAATTCTTCATTGGCAACACTGATTCAAGGTTAGAGGTCAGTACACAGTTCAGCATGAATTTCATGTTTGACACATTTTATGTATTCCGTACACGAAGAGGAAATGTGTAGAGAAATTTATTTGTATACACTGGAGACTACATCGTGAATTTAATTCACTCAATCAATCAAAATTTATTTATGGAATAAATTGAAAAAGAATCATTCCTTCATGGCTCTGAATTGCTTATATGGATGTATGTATGTCAAGAAGCAATACGAATTCATCTCCCTGAGTTGTGAAAATTTCTTTTTGTTTTATATATTTTACACAAAACAGAAGAGGAACGCTGTAGTGATAGTCCTTTTGATTGAAAATAATATATGTTTGTACGAGTTGTAAGGGTTAGAATACCTGCTATAAATTGGTAGCGTACTGAGCCTTCGGATAGCAGGTCGATTTCTTTCCAAGCATATTTTTTGCAAACAATGCTAAAGGATAAAAGGCTTCGTCTCTTTTGCGTGTTAAATAAGAATGACAATAAATAAAATTAAACAATCAACCTTCTGATGACTATGTAAATATAATATGTATAGGAATGTAAGTCTGTTACAACAATATACATGAATTATATCTCCTTGATTGACCGTAAAAGTTTATAAGTCTGCAGAAAAACTTTAGCCTTTAAATAACAATGCCATCCCTTATGGTGCAATAAATAAATAAAATTTATTTCAACAATGACATGACATTAAGCTCAATGCGAAATTGCCGTGCTGCTCCCCACAAACAGGCAAGTGTAAATCACGCATGAAAAAGAGCAGATTTTTGCACAAACTTTAATCAACCTGTAAAAAAATTGCTACAATATTGTAGTATATTAATACAGTGGCCTACAATACTGTTGCCGATGAACTTTTTTTACCTCTTTTTCACCCTAACATTTCAGTGAGTCAAAAGTTACTCACGAAACCAACTCCAGTCACAGTATAGAAGATATAAACCGACAAATATTCATCTATATATATATATGTCATATGTCGTCCATGTGGCGTTGACATTAACAAGAGCGAAACTATTAATTTTTGTGCCAACCTTGACACATAAAAGGGCACACAAACACGCATGTAGTGAATACCCAGCTAGTATTGGCTATTTGTTAGACGATGGAGTTCAATATACAACTCCTAAAACAATATTTCGACGACGTCTGACGAGTAACAATAACAAACACATCTACTTCTATCTCCTAGTGTGTGTTCACACGATTCATGTTTTATTGACATGATTGCTACTTTATAGGCGAGAGTATAGATAGAGAGTACTTTATGTTCATGTACTGTCAGTACGTTTTGCTTTCTCATTCTTAATTTGAAGATACATACAAGCGCTATGTACATGAATTGTGTGAACACCAAAGTGAGTTCAAAGAAGAAAAAGTAAGAATCTTGTCAATAAGACATGAATCGTCTGAACACAGTTTTAATCTTCTACCATTAACCAATGCGCTCGCCGACGACAAAATCAATCTTCGTGAACTTCCACTATTGAACACGCATATATACATATTTTATAAGAATGTGTATGAGTATATATATGTATATTTCTTTTTAATTTTAATTAACTTCTACTGATCACTAAGTGAAAAAAAAGATTAAACTGAACTTTTATCATGAATTAATGAAGAAAACAAAAAGAGAACAGATAAACTGGACCGCTAAATGATTGGAAGTAAAGGAATGTAAAAATTAAAGTACTTAAATGACTTCGGCTTCGATCTGGACTAACCGTAACTTAATTTTTACAGAATTATGCACCAATTATATTCTTCTAACTCGCCTAAACCTATAGGTGTGAGGTGAGTCTGAATTTGACGAGTCAGTCTGATGTGTGGCCATACTGCTTAAATTGGCGGTGCTGTTGCCTGACCGCTATTACACATTTGTGTAAGAATTAAGCTCTCTATCACATCGCCATCTATCCCTGTCTATCCCTTTGCATACGTAGACAATATCCCATGAGCACTGGTTCCAGAAACGAAAAGAAAAAGTCGAATTAAACTCTGAGTTAAACAAAATGGGCGCTAATAAACAGCAAAGTAACAGAGTGAACTATCAATTGCAAAAAAGTATTTTTTTGCTTGTATTCTATCTCAGCTGATCAGAGATGCCACTTAATACTATTTTGCTTCTGATTCCCCATTTGAGTCGTCACTCTGTTAAAGTCCGTTTCATATCGATCGAATTCTTCACTTAAATAATATTGAAATTTCATTCGAATAATTTTTCCTCAGGTTATGCTTTTCTTATATTTGAAGAATAGATACAATTTTGAATTAGACTAAAGTTCGAAAAATTCCAGGAAGCCAAATTACGTGTGATAATTACTAAAAAGGAATTTACATGAAAGAAAGTCTTAAATTACACTGACAAACACTGTCAGAACGGAACTAGAAAACTTTTAATGTTTGGCAAGCTCCTGTCAAAATCACTCAACATATTCATGCATAAACTAAATATTTTATTATCAATAGCACATCATTGTCTTGTCATCTTGAATTTCCTCTTCAACATTAAAATCATCAAATGAAAAATTATTCCAATACGCTTTGAGTGTTTTCTAACAACAGACAAGTGTTGTGGATACTTAATGCTTTTAATGCAAAATTTAAAAACAAAACGAATTTACATTTTATTAAATATATTTGTATTTGCTAGTGATTTTATATACATATGTATGTATGTATGACATTTTAATATTATCAGTAGAGGCCAAAAACTGTTTTTCGTTACATTTTAAGTGAATTTGAAAATCCAAATAAAACTTGGGTTTCTGTGATGAAATACTAGGTGAAATTTTTACATCGGATAGATATTAATGTCGTTAGTTCATTTCTTGCAACGAGTGAAAATTTAAAAATTTCGAGTTAATTGTTGATGCAATGCATATATCGCATTCCTTCCTGCATTGCTTTGCCTAAAACATATTATTCTAGTTACTGTGCAATGCACTGCATGTGTAGGCAATATCCCCTGACCATTGCCAGATAAAAATTAATTTATTAATTAATGTTAAATTGATAAACTTGTAGTTAATTCTGCTGAATTAATGAATACAATTTCAATTTAAATGGAAAGTAACTAATAGTGATTTCGTTTCGTGCAAAGTTAACTGCATATTTATTTCTATTTATTAAAGATACTTGCACTTGATTGTTATCTTAAGGAGTCCAGCGCACCCTTTGGTTGTATAGCGCAATAATAAAGTGCAAATCTTTTAAATGAATATAGCAAAATTTAACAAGAAATGCAATGCATTTTTGGTTGAGAAAAAAAAACTCCACAAAATACTATCTAAAACTCGTCCTAAGACGAGCATTGATTTTTCAGTATGTATCAACTCTTATTTTATATAAATGAATAACTTTTGTCCTGGTCGATGTTGGCAAATAGAAAATTACGATGCTAGACATTTAATTTAAAAATTCATTCAATAAATCTGGGTCTCTGCTTGCGAGTATTTTCCAGTTGGTCGTTAAAGCTTTTAAAATAAATTTTTCTTTTATACATATTTTATAGACGACAAAAGTTTTCCATTATTATAAAATACTACTCATGGAGACAAACGTGAAAATGTGAGCGTTGGATACGAGGGTTTGAAGGTCTTGCTGTTGCTAATTTGTTTCATACTTATCATAACACTGAAATGACAGTAAGTTATTTTCAAAAAAAAAGACAGTTGATTACACAAATTGTACTACATTTGCCACAAATCGTGTGTGTCATCTATCAATTTGGCAGCAGTGTAAGTGGCGTTCGAACGTCGGGGCATAATAATGATATAATTGATATTAATGGATGTTTCATGTACTCAAATATGTATTTACTCAGAAGATATTCAATACGTCTACATCCATACATACATATGTATGTATGTATATCGTTGTGAATAAACATACTTGTTTGAATAACTTAAAATAATAGAATAAAGTGGAATATTATCGTTACTGTGCAAAAGATTCGATCGACTGTGAAACGAAAGTGAATTCGTTGTAACACGCAATCTAACATATTCATGAAAATATTTCCGATTCGAAACGTGTTCATAAAAGTAATACGTATTCCATGAATACCCTCGAATGTGTATTACAAATGCAATTACATCTCGACTGATTAGCAAAGATTTCTGATTTTGTCTTTGTGTAAATTTTACCTGCAAATTAGTGAAGATGTATAAATTGTTTACTTAAATATTTGTTTAAGTTTCTGGCAACTTTTTTTTTAATAATTAATAAATTATACTGTCAAAACCCCTGAATAACTTATAATCTGTTTTAAAATTAAAAACACATGTGACACACGTAACGATAATCGTGCATGAAATTTTATGCCTCTTACATACATTTATTATTCATGGCTGTGTGTGGGTGGCTTGGAATACTATGCAGAACAATATGAACATATTCCTAATAATTATGTTTGTGTTAGTTGTAATTTACTATAAAACTCTTCTTAATTTATAGATTTTTTTAAAGCCGGTAGTATATGCCACAGGCTCTTTTATATTATAAAATATTTTGATAATATGTATTAAGTAAATAATTAGAGCAATTTGAGTTGAAGTTTTATTTAATTTGGAGGAAAGTGAGTTAATTTATTTGGCATTAAGGGCCAGTTATTCAGTTCATATTTAAATACCCAATTGGTTAGTTTTCATTTATTGGCTGTTGCTATTAAAAACATTCAGACATTTTTGTGTTGTATTGTTATTTTCAATGCGAATTGTTGAACGAACAAGATGTAGAACATTTTACCAATGTCCTCACTCGAGTTGCTTCAAGTCCAAAATAACTACAACAATTCTACCAAAAATTTTAAATTTTTCAACGGTTCTTCGAAAATGAAACTAATAAAGATTCACTTTAAATAAACAAACAAGCAGCTTTTAAACCGATGGTGGGCCCTTCACCTTATATTCTTCTTAGTCCTTTTCAATCACTAAAATATTTAAAAAGGAAAACAAACATACAATTCCGAATACATAAATATGTTAATGTCTATAACAGAGGTGGCACGCTCATTTAAATTGGGGAGCCTTAATTACGAATTAATATTTTAAAGAGCCTTTAATTTATTTTTGAACACAAAACATACATATATAAAAAATTAATGAAATTTTACAGTCAATCAGTTTAAATTTAAAATGAAAAAGTTTTTTTTTCAGTAAATTAGTACGCGTCGATTTTTTTATCTGTTATTTTATTAAAATAAAAATGAGAATGAATTGGTGCATGCAATTAGGCTGATTGGCCAATACCCGAACCTGCAACAAGCAAATCTTAATTCTAAATATTTTCTATATTTACTTATTATATTCTTATATTTTGTCTAAATTTGTAACCAGAAATAAATTTGTATAATTTTGTCGAAATTTGTAGCAAGAAATTAAACTAAATATTTTTTTTACACTTAATAAAAAATAATTTTTTTTATTTGTTCCATAGAAAATGTTTCTACAGCATTATTAAATATTGTGCATAAGAGCCACTTCGATCGACTTCACGTACCGCGTTTTAGCCACCTCTGGGCTATAACACTTCTGTTTACATAGCTTTAAAGTATACTACTTACATCAGCCGTATTTCATTTTTGTTGTTGTTGTTATATGTGCTAGATATTTATTTAAATGTCAATGGCACACTCATAGAGTGCTGGCAAAGAATTTTTGTTTGTTTTGGGCTTATGATGTGGCAATAAACAAGAGAGAGAGAGAGAGAGAGAGAGAAAGAGAAAGACGATGTCATAAAAAGTTTGCATAAACTAAAATATTTTATTAAAGTCTGTTTTTGAGCTTAAAGGGAATATGGTTTTGTAGATAAATGATTTATTCTTTTGTTAACTGTGAAAGGATTTTCCTTTCTTTTCGCACGTATGTATGTACAGTTTGTAAAAAAAATCTTTTCAAAACTTAGAAAAATTCAAAAGTTTAAGAGAAACCCTTATTTGCAAGTAAATTATATAACTTTTAATAATTTTTTTTTTCATGTATTCAATTGAAGATGTTTATAAACACTTTGCACAAAAAAAAAACAAAAATTATTTTAAATAACAAAATAATAATCGTAGCTTAAAAAATACTTCAGTTTCTACGCTGTAAAATAAATGTTTTCAAAATTGTGTTAAATTTAATTAAATTTATTCTAAATGGTAAAAAAAAAAGATTTGAGGGTGCTAATACTTGGTGTGCCCTCCTTTAACTTTAATTACAGCTTCTAAGCGTCTAGACATTGAATGGATAAGCTTTGGTATATCATAATTTTCAGGTATTTTTTCCCACTCTTCTTTAATAAATGTTATTAACTGTTGTTTGTTTTTTGGTGACTTTTTTCCGACTTTTTTCTTTAGGTGGACCCATAAATTTTTTATAGGGTTTAAGTCTGGACTTTGTGCTGGGCTATCGATCACTTTTGAACAATTATATAACAACCAGGATCTACAAATGTTCGGGTCATTATCCTGCTAATATTTATACTTGAGCTTTTCTGGGTCAACAAAACCGAATTTCCGAGCACTTGCACTCAATTCCTTTTTTAAAATGTTCAGATAGACTTCCTTGGTCATTATATCCTCTAATATTCTTATTTCGCCAACACCCTGGCTCGAAATACAACACCAACCATAACGGATTGTTTACCGAACTTTACAGTGGGTATTATATTTCTATTTTTTAAAGTCATCAGGAGTTTTCACCAAACTTTTTGAGGTCCATCATGGTAGTAAAGCATCACTTTCGTTCCGTCAAAAAAAATAACATCATCCCAGTGCTCAGGAGGAAAAGAAATGTGTTTAATGGCAAACTTATGCCTTTTTTCAATGTTTGCCGCGGATAGCAAAGGTTCTTCCTCGCAATTCTTGAAGAGTATTTATGGTTTTGTAGCACATTTCTAACAGTCTGATGAGAGATACTTACTCCTCATTCATTACTGATGTTAAGTGCAATTCCTCTAGTACTGAAATGTGGATTCTCATCAATAATTTTCAAAATTTTCTTTTCAATTCGCCGACTTACTTTTTTTGGTCTGCAGTGTTTCTTTTGGTTGCAGTCTTCCTTCTTTTTCAGAACCGTTAATAACATTATATACCGTCCTTAGGTTAAGAGAGAACATTTCAGCAATTTCTCTGTGAGATTTTCCGTTATAGTAATTAAAATACACCAGTTGGGTAATGCCTTTGTTCATTCGCTTTCCTCGCATAGTTTATATATAATTGGGTAATCATTTGTTTATTCTATGAGCTTAATTTAATGAATAAAAGACAACTGCTACCCTTAGCGTCCGTATAAAACTATTATACGCAATACATATGCAAAAAACTAGCGGTTCTTTCTTGTCTTTGCATTTTTGAAAAAATTTTTTTTACACTGTTTAAAGTATGCAAAATTATTTTGTTGCGTTGTTGTTGTAATATGTTCATAAATTTGACAAAGTTTCGACGCCTGCTTGTCGACAATATACAAAACAACAGTTGTAAAAAAAAAATTCACAAATATAATGATATTGTTGTTGTAAATATTTAATTAAATTTAAATTCTTAAAAAATTTTTGATTTGAAAACATTTTTTTTACAAACTGTATGTATAAGTAGCTACATACGTGCTTAATTATAAAATCCTACTTTTTCTACTATCTATATCTATAGTGAAAGTAAAAGTGTTATTTCCCTAAAGGAAAAGTTTAAGGATTACACTTGGTGTATAAAACTGTTGTGAGAAAAACTGTAAATTTGAGAAAATTATTGCATTAAAATTAAACTTAAAATGCGATGTTACAGGTTTTATCATAAGCTTGGCTGCTCATAAATGGTGATTTTTTAAGTGTTTACTTATTATTTAAATTATAAAGAATGCATAATGCGTGAAAAATTAACATTCAGACCCGTGACTTTAAAGACATTTCTATAATATATAGTAAATCTGTAAATCAGCAATTTATTATACAGGCTCAATAAATAGTATGTGTGCAAATGTAATAAGTTTAAAAATAAAAATAAAAAAATTGCTGCAACACTAATTAAATATGTATGAATTGAGTTATACTTGAAATATACCAATGCCATCCATGTATTGATATTTCGAACAAAAAATTTTTTTTTGTCATACCATTTTATTTTTTATGCTATTTTTTACAATTTTAAGGCCTATCGGGCTTAAAAGAAACACCTTTTACTATAAATAAAATGTTATCAAATATAAAATGAAAATTTTTAAATACGTATGGCGTGGAATATTTTACACTTGGCAGATGGTACGCTCTTTCAAGGCTACAAAATTTATTTGCAAATTGAATTAACTTGAAATTATAATCGAAATTGTATTAAAACCTTCATTTATAGTACTTCTCATAATAATTTTGTACTATTTATATGTATAAGAAATTTTTTGTTATTTAAACGGACTTTTTTTAGATTATAAACCCTGGCAATATGTTCTAACTCGCAATTTTTTCAAGCCTTTACATACATATACTCTAAATATCTATAAATCACAGAAACGAAATATATATTTTTTTTTTATCTGGGACCAGCACTCAGGAGATGACTCCTACACATGCGATGCATTGTGCTGGAACTATAGGAAAGGGATAGTAGGAGAAATGATAGGAGGTGAAGGTTAATTAATTATTTTGCAGCTCGCTTTGCACGTTCTTTCTTTATACTCGTAGCAGTGCTGAAGCTTCGGTTCAGTAGCCATTTTGATTATTATTTTACTTCGCCGGTGCTACACAATACCGACGATGGAGGGCGTTCTGATGCGATTGTGCATTGCTATCAGCTGAAGCCGATATTGTTCAGTGACCAGTGACTATGCCTTCGCCACTGAAACCTTCCGACAACAACTGACACACAAAAACACACTAATGCACATCAGAAAAATGCGAGATGTTTATTTTTATTTTAAAATTTTAGTCTGAAACTGGGGTTGAACCCAGGTCTGTTTTTGGATTTGTAGTCAACGTGCAGACTACCATCCATTGTGCCATCGCCACAATCCACTAGCAATAATTTCTATAAAAATATTAAAACACGCATTTATTTAGTAATCATTGGATAAAATTTCGAATTTTTGAATTTTTTCTGACAACTGTTGCTAACGAAACTTTTTCAATTGCAAAATTTTGCGCAAAATTTTTTAGTCGTGGCCCTGACTGAGCTTTAAAATTTACAATTATATTTCATGTATATATCAATCTTGTAAGAAGACAAATGGTCGGCGATATCTTTACCACTGAAATTCAAGTAAAATTTTTGCAGTTTTCTGAACCGTTTCTATAGATCGAGGTACATGCATATTTCAATGACAATAAATCTTACGTCAAGTAAGTGGGAGGAGCAACAACGCATTGAAATAAAATCTCGCTGTAACAAAAAAGTAAGCGTTAGCAGTAATCATACGATAAAACAGTTTTAAACAAATTAATAAATTTAATTAATTTCACATGTAAAAAAAGGCAATTATGTCGTTGAATAATAAATTAAACGACATAAAAATTTTTCTTTCATACATACTTATCCATACGTTTATGATTTTTTTATTTATTACCTTAATTTAATAGTAGGCGCATTAAATATTTCTTTTCGATGCATTTTTCTGATTATTTTCATATTCTCTTTATAATGCCACAAAATCTAGATTTAATACAACTTTAATGTCAGTTTCTTCATAGAGGGCAAAATTTTAATTATATTTAAAAACGCGCTCGCTCAGGAAAACAAACACGCACGCAAAGTACATAAGCACGTGCTTTTATTCTCACACACAGTGATGACCTATAAGCCATTAAACACATATATCACAACAGAATACATACGATAAGGCTGCAGTTTTACTATCGGCTACTTATTTATATTATAAACGTCATTCATTCTTAACCTAAAGTGGAGGCCTTTTTTTTATTTTACTTCGCCGGCATTTTGATTTGCTCAAATACCGACGAAGGAGGACGCTGTGATATATATTTGCATAGGCAAACATTTTTGATAGCTGGCGAAGGTCATGAATCCACCATCTTCGGGCTGTATAGTCAACGGGCTAAATAACTCAGCAAGCAATACAGATTATAAATAGGAAGCCAGCCTGCTGCTGCGTATGTGTTCAATGCACAAGGGGTATTTCAGTTACATAAAATGTATGTGTATGTAAAAATATAATAAATTATAAAAATGTGATTTAGAAAATCATTAAAATGGACCTTTATACGTAGGTATATACATATATAAACGATTTTCTGTATGTGTGTGTGCCTGCGACTGTGTTTGGAGGTATTATTAGTTTATGTCATACTTTTAGACGCATTTTAATGCTTTCTTTATGTTAAATTCTTATAAAAACATAATATAATAGTAGTAGTATACGCTCTGTTATCGAGACTACCCATTATTTAACGGTCCAGCTATTGCGACAGCCTAATTTATAACATTGAATGTTGTATAATTGCGACAGTGGGCAGAAAAACGTTTATATTTGCGCGACTTTAATCTATTCTCGTGTTTAATTTTTTAATTTAGATATTTAATGTTTTATTCGATTATTTAAGTATACTATATGTATACAATGGGGTTTAGAAAATTATAAGCCGACAACAGCACCAAATAAACTACGAGATTCAGCCGTTATTTTGAAGTATGATTTGCCGCAAAAGCAAAAACTAAAATGTGTAGTTATCAGAATTACATTAATATTTAAATATTTTCCTTTGTAAGAATGACATAATATTTTTCACAATAAAATTTTGGTTATATAAGTGAATATACCCTATTATTTAATGACTTTACGAGTTCTTATGTGATTAGAAATGTCTAATTCTTATGCAAACGAACAGCACCTTTTTGGTTTAATCATTTAAGTTTCATGATCTATAATCAAAGTTTACGCACAATATTTTTCAACTTCTGATACGTAATTTGATTTATTACATTGCTTGTGTATAAAGTATTTTTTTATTGTCATTATCTATTTGTGGAAAGGATTGCTAACAGTATATATTGTACAAGATTAATAAGATTCATTGTCATACTTAAGACTTACAGCATGCAAGCATAAGAACAGGAAAATCCAAAATACAAAAGAGAAATTTGTAACCGCCTTTGGCCTATGTTGGCTAGGTTATTGTTATTCATTAATAAAGAAAGAAAAAAGAAATAAATAGCACATAGGATTGACATATTGGAATGTAGTCGAACAAAATACCTTGTAAGGAATTAGGAATTCAAATAATAAACTTCAGAGTTTATTATTATTGGGCAACAACCTTTTTCAAAAAGGTCCTTTTCTAAAAAAGGTTCTCTGTTTGAAGTACTTTTATATATGTATGTACATATGTACATTTATTTCTTTCCAAGAGGTATAAAATAAAAACCATTCTATTTATGTATGTGGCACGTGGTAACATTTAATCATTTTGAATAAACTTATACGCATAGAATGGAAAAATTATTTGTGTGTGTCTTTACTTTTTAAAAAGTTGCTCATACATATGTACATATGTATATGTATAACTATAACCAGAAAATATTTTTACTTAAATATTTTCAAACAAAGCTTTGTTTGATTTTTTTCAAGTTTCATTAATTATTTTCGTTTGGTTTTAACTATAATTTATCTGCATTTATTTTTCTGACAACAATGTCAATGATTTAATAAAAAAATAAATTAATTAACTTTTAAAAATGTGTGAATGCTTCTAAATCAGGTGTTTTAACTCGAGAAAAATAAAATTTTTATTTTGTGTGTGAAATATTCAAGGAAGAGTCGGATGTGCCGGATATGATTTGCAACCAATGAAATGTGATTAAAAATTTTCTACAAGAAAACATAAACTATAAACAAGAAAACATAAATTATAAATTGTGTAGAAATTTATGTAATAAACAAAATTACATACATACAATTTTATGTAATTTAGATATAGTTTCTCTAAATAAAATACTGATATAAAATAAAAGAGTCTTAATAGTATTTTTATATAACGATAAAAATATTATACATATTAACAATATTTTCTTTGAATAAAACTAAAAAAATTTAACAATTTTATTGGTTCCAAATAGAATTTCAGAAAAGATTTTAATTGTTTCAATACCTACATTTATTAAAATTTCTCAACTATTTTCAGCAAATTAATTGTTTGTAATTTTTAAGAATATCAATTACAATTCAGTAATCAATCAATTATATTTCAGTAAAAATAATATATGTATTTATGAATTTAGTAATTGAATACGAATTTAATTTTTTGCTTTTTCCGACAAAAATTGATTCACTCGGAATGTAAGAAAATTATTTTTGAAGAAACATTTTAAGAATATTATTCGTGAACTATTAAAACTAGAATTTTATAACAAAAGTACATACAGAAGCTTTCTGACCTTTATCCATTTGTTTTTCTGACCGGAAAAAAAAGAAAGAAATATGCATAATCAGAGGAAAAAATTTTTTTCTTTGTTTTCTTTAATTTTTTTCCAAAAACAAATCCCCTTTGACATTTTAAATATTTAATTAAAATTTTTTATTATTTAACATTTAACATCCAATATCCAACATACTTGATAATTTGTTAACATCTGGAAACGTGTAGTTGATTTATTTTCCAAAATAAAATTGAGTGCCATATGTATTTATGTACATATACATATTTTCGATCATTTATAATTTTGGACATACAAAATCGAATAATTATAATCGAAACTAATAACACTGTGGGTCCTTATTATTCATTTAAAGACTATAATTATTAAGTAAAAAGGCAATTATTATAATTAACTATAATGCCTCTTCATATTGCGTAAAAATGTGACATTTAATTTGTCATAATTTTGTCAAATGGTAACAATTATCAGCAGCTTCTGTGATAATGGAAAACCTTACATACAGACATATAATATATAAAAGTATTCATTTTCTTTTAAATAAGATATTGTGGTTTTGCGTATCGTGCGTGTTTGTTATTGATTAAAAAGACTGACATAGTCTAATGTTTTGTATGTACATACATATGTATATACATTCAAGCTGCGTTCAGATTAGGCACATACATACATATGTATGTATTTTACAAATTAGCAAATACTTTATGAGATATACGAAATAAAACTGAGTGATTACATACACATATTATTTTAGATTAAACGGCAATATACAATATTTATTGGTTATGCTTTCTTCATAAAATATGCATTTCCCCCATCTGACGCTGCCTTGAGGATTTCTCTTTCTTATATATAAACGGCTGATTCTATTAATTAAATATGTACGTATAAGTTTTAATGTGTCAGGAGCATATTGACGTATAAACACCTTGTAAAAACATAACACATTATGAACAAATTAATTTTGATTTCCTTTACTTGATTGTTATTATTTCGAAAAAGTTGTCTTGAATTAGCGTTGCCATGTATTTAAATCAAAAAATGTAAAAGAACAAAATGACAAAATAATGATTTTAAATCAAAATGTATCCTTTGGAATTCTACAAATGTATATTTACCCATAATTATGAAAGTGGGCGAAATTAAAAGGAAAAAATTAGTTTATCAGTTTCTAATTCTTCTATGTGATTTTCACGATATTATCGATAATGAACCATATAAAAATCGCTGTTATTTCAACGGCAAATGGAATGCATTTAGTTTCGCTTCGGAAAATGGTCCAAGAGAAAATTAAAAAAAAAATTATTTATTAGTTATTAAAAATTTCTCGATAGCAAAAATGTAAATGTAAATATAAAAATGATTAAAATAGTAAAGTTACACAAATATTCATTATATAAAATTATTTTAGCTTTATTTTGATGAAAATGCAGAATCATCACATCATATT
Source organism: Dexiosoma caninum (assembly GCA_963924685.1). Lineage (NCBI taxonomy): Eukaryota > Metazoa > Arthropoda > Insecta > Diptera > Tachinidae > Dexiosoma > Dexiosoma caninum. The sequence goes on from OZ004729.1 coordinate 63,564,744, forward strand.
ATGAAAATATATACTATGTATATGAAAGAATACCAGATTTTGGTCATTCATTGATAGAAATATAAATAAAAATAATAATTACTTATACAACCCAGAGCATTATTATGTATTGATTGAACGATTCAGCAAAAGAAATTGTATGTTTTTCGTCCAACGAATCTTGCAGCAGGATTTAATTTCAACGAAACCTTTACAAAAGTCAATAACAAGAAGAATAAGAAATAACGCTAGTGAATTTGCCTCTAGGCTCCAAATTTATCAAAAATTTTCTTTAATTGAGATTAAATAAATTAAAAATTTATATGTTGCACAATATTCAAATGCAAAACATTAAATATCTCTAAACAAAAAATATATGACTTGGCCCGCTTTCATAATTAAGGATACATATATATGTATGTATGTATGTATGTGTGTTGTATCACATATCAAATGTCCTTGAACTTTTGAATAAATGGATGTTTTTGATGCTTTTGCTAAAATAACATTTGTGTCTTTTTCAATTCTTGTTAGAGAGAGAGAGAGAGAGAGAGAGAGAAAGTTAGAGACTTTTTACTTTTTATTGAAATTATTTGTGTTTTAGTATTATCAGCGTTGTCATTTTAGTATTTTCACCACTAGATTGAACATTTATCTTTGGTTTAAAGCATAATGCAATTAAACCAGCTGGCATCATTACGCCAGGTGATTATTTTTTTCTCTGCTTAACTTTGCGACATAAAACGTTAAAATTTTATACAAACACATTTATTTAACACTTTTTATTATTAAGCAATTTAATTTTCGTAGTTTTATTGCAATCAGTATTTTGTTTAAAAAAAATACATTATATGTGCTTAAATATTGCGAGTGAAAGTTTTTTTTTACATTTTATGTCGCAAATCATAAACACACGAACGCCTGTAGAAAATTAATGCTCTATTCAATTAAGGAAAATTTCTATTGAAGATAAGAAGAAAATAAGAAATATATGCGCTGAAATTTTAAAAGCGCTTTAAACCAGAAATTGTTTGCGAAAAAATATCAAGATATTAAGAGATATTTGAAAATGTTCTGTATAGTACAATACTTTGAATACGACAAAACGTCAATAACGCATAATTTAGAAGAGTTTGGTTATAATATATCAGATATAAATATCATGCAAAATAAATGGTGGTATATTGTGAAATAACAATTGGATGAACAATCAGATACAACGTCTTTCTAGATTAAAGTTTTTAATTTTAAAAATTCAATAATTTAAAGAAATGGCGACATTTGTAATGCCATAGCTAGTTTCAGCTTTTCGTAATGCCGACAATGACCATCTTTTTAGTGTAATAGCACTAATAAAAAACTAAATTTGAAACACAGTAAAACCTGAATTGCTCTGCTGAATTATACAAATTCGAAAAGTACTAACAGCGTATTTCACAACTTATTATAAAAAATAAAGTTTTTAATTGAATTTTTATCGATAAGGTTTCTACTATTATTAAAAATGTTAATAATTTTATTTGTTATAACAAAATCTGTACAAAAATAAAGTTTTTAATTGATTTTTTATCGATAAGGTTTCTACTATTATTAAAAATGTTAATAATTTTATTTGTTATAACAAAATCTGTACATTTGATGAATAAAATACTAATATATGTATATACATATGTATATATGTATATATCATCATATGTGGATATGCATAAGAATATTTAAATATGTGTACGTGCAAAATATTGAAATAAAGCCTTTCTATAAACATGAATAAACTCTTTGTATTCAGCATTCTTTTGTTTGTTTTTAAAACGTTTTACCATTTTGATTTTGTCCATGTAGCATTGTTCCACAGAACTTTTCTGGCAACACTGCTAGTAATACAAAACATTGTTATTATTGTTGTTTTTGTTAATAGTAATGCGTGAGTGCCGTAAACACTAGAAACACAACTAGGGCCAACGATGAATTTATAGCTACGAATATTCGTGTATATGAAAATACACAAAAACACGACATTGGACGAAATTCGCCATACACGACGACTCTGCTATAGATTTATTTCTATTTCTTGCGCTGGCTAACAACGATCAAATTGGTGGAAATCGCCAATTGTTAAGAATTGTTTTCTTCTTTTTATAGCAAATAATTTAAGTAAAAATTATTTAAATTATATAATTTTGTTTTAAATATGATTTCTTTGCTAAAGGGTTAGACCATAAGATTTGTCGTACGTAAAATGAGCGAGAAAATTAAATGAAATTGCATCCGTATTTCAAAAAAAAAGAGAGTAAAAATCGAATGGTTGTTTTCTGGCTTTTACACCATTGGTATGGATAAAATCAAGTAAGATGAAAACATTCTCATTTAATTTAACCCAGGGATGGAGTTCTTGTGCAATTGAATTTTTGGTTTAATAACCTTGAAAAATATTTTTATTACTTTCGGATATGTTATTTTCGTGGTCAAAATTTTTAGTGTACTTTTGGAAAATATACGTATATTTTTATAAAATTGTGCTGTCGTGGTCTAAAATGTACATTTTAATTTTATAATTGGTATAAATTTATGAAACCAGTTTTCCCTCCCTGGCGTTCTCACATTTGGTTACATAAAAATGCATCCCTGATCTAATGGTGTGTGATGGTTTTTGAAAAATTTTAAAAAATGAAGAGAGCCATACGACTGTTAAATTTTCATCCGTATTTTCTCTCAAAATCTTATAGTTTCATTACATATTACGTTTAGACGATCCGACTTGTGCTCTTCTACACAAAAATTTTTAATGTCGTACGACAGATCTTATGGTCTAAAGCACCCTTAAGCTGTATGCTTTTTTTATTAACCAAGTTGTTTGTTTTTGAAATATGGTAACACTAGCAGCTGCTAATGTACACAAACATTTTTTATAAATAAATTAAAGCGGCAATTTTGCTCGTCCTAATTGTGTTGAAGTCGACAAATTTACGCAACGAATTTTTTTCGGCGTGTTCGTCGGGTAGGTCGAATTCTTTTTTCTTTTCTTTTTGTAGTATATAGGACAATATTTAATATACACAAACATTTTTACATGTACAATGTACATATTCCTATTTGTACGCAAAGGTTGATCAAATTAAAATATCGAAAGAATCGCAGGATTGTTTCATTATCGCAGGATTGATGAAAATAAAATTCAGATTTTTCGTGATTAATAAATCTCACGAATTTCCCTAATATGTACATATGTATATATATGTATATATATATATACATGTACTCTACCGCCGATCTTAAACGTTTCCATGTTTTAAATCAGTAAAAAAAATAAATTCATAAAAAGGAAACGTATAATTGATCATTTGAAATGAGTTGATTTAAATTAAGCATACGCCTCTTATTAAAAACTTTCTGTAAAGACTATTAGTGATTTCTTTCCTAACAAAAATATGAGACATTGTTAAAATGTACGTATAAAAAATTTAAATACCAGGCTTTTATAATGCAATTTATTATTGGACCAGTAATAACCACTATTTAACATCTTAAAAAATAAGTTTGAATAAATACATATGTATATAAATATATCAGACAACTAGAATGAATCCAATAATTGATTTATTGTTATATTGGCAAAACTCTCGCGGAGGAATATCAATTCTATCGGCATGCCTTAAAATGAGGCAATGGCCAGTAAGAACCGCGACAGTGTCATGGTCATTTAAGGAATATCGACTTCGTAGCGCCAAATGATCGTAAGTGATATTGTGTAAAAAAAAAATTATGATGAAAATTAAAATTGTAAAAAAAAATTGTAAACGCATAGTTGAAAATTTACAAATTGTCAAAATTGTTGATATCTTTAAATAAATAAGGTGTTAGAGTTGATCGTAAGCCATTTTTAAAACACTCTAACTCATCAACACCTGAAGCAATTTCAGTGGTCTTCTCACCATTGAATAGATCTGGAAATGAATCATAAAATGGTCAGCCTTTGCACTTATTACTTTCACTCTTACTAAGTTGAAAAGTAATTTTATGTCTGCAACCATAGTCTCAAAAATTAATAAACAACTGGCGACCCACCGTATAGCCAACTCCGCAATCTTTATAATAATGAAACAATCATTCAAATACTTATAGCCGTTAACAAGATAGAGCGTTTTAGGTCAGTAACTACCACGCGCTTCTCATTATAACAAGGGGTAAATAGTATAAATATAACGCCATATCATATCACGTATTTAGTAGTTCGCAGTTAAGCATGTTGCTGTGTGCAGTTAAGCATGTTGTTGGAGCGATGGTGCATCAGTGGAGATATTTGAGCATGGTTTATATTAGATTTTTCTTTGGAAAAGGATGGTGTGAACTGATGCATTGTTTTTATTAGTTTTTTCGCTCAAATATTGATAAAAGAGTGTCATATCGTCCGATAATATGTACGTCGTAATGTCATATGCTTTTCTCGTTGCTTTTGAATTATCTTCTGCACAAAAGCAAGTCTTTTTATATGAGTGCAAGGACACTGGTAAAATATGTGGGCTAAATGAGAACGATTGTGGATGACGGTATAAAAGCAGGCCCTCCATCAGTTAATTAAACACTTTTATGATGAGTTGGTGTGTGGCAGTCATGGAAAAGGCTATTGATACCTGAAGAACGACCTCAGTCGACGGTGTTTCTGTATATGAAATGATCTTGGTTAGACATTAATTCATAGTTTTGCAACTTTAAATATCTTATTTTGTAAACAGTTTTCATGTTTGAAAAGGATAAATTATGAGTTACGCAAAAATATGAATTAATATACTACGGCTTTGCGGCCAGAATATTTACTTGAGATTTTTCCTGAACCCATGCGATTTAAAAACATAACAATATTTGTGTGTACGGACTTCATGAATTTTTTAAATACACTTCAGTCATTTAAATACGGACTTATGTACGACACCCACCCTCATTGCTGATACCTGCATGATAGGGAATTTTGGTTTCACTCAGATAGGCTTTAGGTCTTCAGACATTCGAACGATTATACTGTGTGAGAGTATGACTAAAGGGGAGGTGGTTGACAGTCAGATAGTAGCACGGCAGAGTTTAAAACAGGAAATTGACGTCAAATCGAAACTTGCTATAGACTGCCGGGTATGCCGACCACAACAGGACTGATAGTCAAATATAGCGCCAGACTATGTTCAGTTCGTGAGAGTCCATGAGTTGGTGAGGTTAGCTTCAATGATGGATTAGGTAATGAGGGTGGATGAGTTAACGGTGAAACAACGAATCGTTTCTTAGGGACTTAGAGACTTAAAGAAAAAAGTTGACTTGGCAAGATCCGAACTACTACTGGTTATGAAGAGGTTAAAACGGAGGTTCTAAACAATTTTTAAATTTTATTTTATGAGTTTTTCACAAATTTGAAAAATAAAATTTTCAATTTAAATGCAAAAAAATAAGCAAATTTTGACATCGAACAATTACGAAGCTAAAAAAATTATCAGCTGTGCTATCAATTTTACCTGTTATGAATTTGCCTTGGATAGATAGATATGTATGTATATGGTATGTTGCGCATTTTTAAGAATTTGTAAAGCAGAGTTGCTGCATCTGAGGTATGGGGGTGTGCCCTTTCCCCAAACAATTGTTTATAAACTCTTTATTTAATCGTCGTAGACGCTTGGACATATGCCGGAAATATCATTTAAAAAATAAATGCCTTGAAATTATCTACCAGATTATAATGAAAAAATTTCATTCTAACAGTATTTATCTGCTGTATTATTATTTTAAGTGCTCAAGCAGCTAAAAAAACAGTAGGATAGTGAAACTTCACCTCCTATCATTTCTCCTACTATCCCTTTCCTATAGTTCCAGCACAATGCATCGAATGTGTAGGAGTCATCTCCTGAGTGCTGGTCCAAGATAAAAAAAAAATAATGCCCAAATTTCAACGTACATATGTTTCTTCAATTATTCTTATTTCTCAAACACAATTTTACAATTTTCTTTAAATTATCAACAAACACTTACTATCTGTTTCTGTGTTTTTCTGTTTTTTTTTGTGAACCACTGCAAAATATAATTTCGAAAAATTCAATATTTCAACGTGGCTGTATGCCGGTCACACATTTAATAAACAAACATTCAGAACAACAATAATTTGCAAATAAACATTTTGTAAGAATTTCATAATTTATCACTTATTAATTTTTAATACATTTTTTAGCATTAATTTTATTCTTCTTGGCAGTTTTTCCTTAATTTTGGCAAATAAATTTAATTATATAAAAACATGTTTATTCAAGTGATTTTTGGTTTCTTTAATTTAAACTCTTTGCACTTTTATAATTCATTTAACTTATTTTAACAATTTATCATTAAGATATGCATTACATACGTACATACATACATATGTATGTCTGTATGTATGTTTAAAAATATTAAACTATTATGGCGTTTGAAAGCTATTGAACGACCGGTATAATAACATTACCACTATTTGTAAAACGATCAATATTTTTATATTTACAGTTTAGTAAGCCGCAAAGACAAAAAAAAATATAAAAATTTCTTCTTTAACACGTTGTTTCAACAAGAATATATAACGGCACTAATCATATATGAATTATAGTTGTTGTTTTTATTTTTTTCTTATTTACCGTTAGTATACTCAAAAATTCGCACCAAAAACAACCATCCACTAAAACGATGTATGAATAACTAAAAATTGTTTGGATATTATTCTGCCAACCAACCAACTTGAATACGCACATCAACACTCGTGCAAAGAAACATGGCAATGTAAACTAAACAGAAAGAAAAAAAAAAAGCATACATATATTTGGAACCTGTCATCTCATTTAATACTTTTCATTCATCTCAGCTAATACTTTTAGAACGAAAACAAAAATAATAACAATGAGTAAATGGACAAAATTAAAGGAAAACATTAAAAATTAAACAGATGAGTTTTGTTTTGATGATGAGAAAAAAAAAACAAACGTGACTATAATTTAGTACTAATATTTTTAACATTAACTGATCAGGGAGAGAAAATTCACTGTTGCAAAATGCTGCTGTAGTGCGTATGTTTATGTTGAAAAAAATTAATTTATGTTATTAAAATCGTGTTGAATAGTTTTGTTATTAAATAAAATAAGTTTTTGGTGCTTTATTGAAGTTATCGCCAAATTTATAAACTTTGTTAAAAAACATATAAACAATGTAATGTAAATTGCTTTTTATTTGAATGTAGACTAATAATATAATGTAAAATATAAGGTAAAATGTGGCAACATGTGCCATGTTTTATATTGGTTTGTCGTAAATATTTTGGATAAATAATTATAAAAATCTCCGCAATTAAAATTATATTCTGAAAGCTGCAAATTGTCCTATAGAAGAAACTAATTTTCCTATAACTCAAACTAATGTAATTTTAGCAAAAAATCCGAAATTTAAGTATACGTTTTTATTTGAATATTAATCGATGTAAAAAATTTCTTACACACACATAAATATAGTACATTCATACTTAAAATATATAGATAAATACGTAATATTAAATTTTTTTGTAAGTTAAAAAATCTTTTAATCTTCTTGCCATCTCAATAAACTTTGAAAATTAGATTTAAATTTACATATGGTAACACTGTGTAAAGGCGAAATTGTTGCAAATCGAGGTATACGTGTCTCTTTAATAAACATTCTTACTAAATGTCCCACGTTTTTTTTTTTTTTCATTACAATATTTCTTTTACATACACACATAATTGAAAGCTCATAAACTGTAGAAATACCCATTTATCCCAATCTTTCTTAAAAAATGTGAACAGATACATACATATATTTTGAAAATTTTAGTTTATTAGAAAAAGTGCTAAAACTAATCATATTGTCCTTATATTTTATAACTTGATACTTTCCATATCCTGTGTCAAATCTAAATCATCTTCCAATATTTGTTCAAAATCAATAACAATTTTATTTTGGGACGGTATATAACGCGAGAATTCAATTTTTGATTTAGAAAACATTAATCGAGAAGCTCTATATTTTGGTTTATGGGTATATTTGTCGGACATGTAGTATATTTTCGATATACCCGATTGCACAATTAATTTGGCACATTCGTTGCAAGGAAATAGTGTAGTGTAAAGGCGGCTATTTTTAAGATTTGCAGAATTTTTATTCAATATGGCATTTGCTTCAGCATGAACGACAAACATTTTCTTGTCATTGATTGGGTCCAAATCCTCTACTAAAGCTTCGACATCACCAGCCTTGTACCATGGAAATTCATCATCTTCACATTTCCTCGGAAAACCATTATAACCAATGGCCACAATTCGATTGTCTTCATTAACGATTACAGCTCCTACTTGAGTAACAGGATCTTTACTGCGTTGCGACGACAATACAGCAGTAGCCATAAAATAATCATCCCATTGTAAATAATCCCGTCGTTTGCTATTTACTAAAGGCATCATATTTCTACTACTCGAAATAAAGGCTAAAAATAGAGGAAAGCAAGATTTAATTTCTCGCAATTATGCAATTTATAACATTTTGAGAACTCAATTTTACATTTCTCGTATATATTTCACTTATATATTTCTCATTTTAGGTGTTTGTTTGAAATTGTGTGGAATATTGTTTGAAAATGAACAGTAATATAATATAATATAATAATAATGCTTGCATTTAAATACTAATAAAGTAAAGAACAAAATTAATAATCTCACGCCATTTTTAAGCCTTTTGGGCTTTAATGGGGATAGGATTTTGTTTAAGATGTAAATAGATGGAACGCATGCGTGATACATCTTTACCAGACTTGTTGACTTTAGGATTGAAGTCACACAACTTGGCAATACGTTCCCACTCCGTACCAGGCTCAATATTTCCTCCATTTTCTAAGGCAGCAGCTTGCTTTTCGGCACTACGGGCAGCAGATTTCGTTTTAGTAATTGATTCTTCGGTTTGTCTTAACCAATCCTCCAATTCCCTTTTTGCTTGGGCACGCAGCTCTTCTTTTTTCCTTTCCTCTTCCCGATCTTTTTCTTCTAGTCGCTGTTGTTGCTCTTCACGCCATTTTCGTATTTTTTCGGGTTCAATACGAGACGGTGGTGGTCCGGAAATGGGATTAATGTCATTGTTATCAGCCCCAATCATCTCAAATGAACCTGTAGAAGATTCCAAGCCTCCACTACTAGCAGCTGCTAGTTCATTAATATCACTGCCCAATAAGGCAGCATCGTCACTACCTGCAGATGCTTTTACACTTGAATTAGCATTTATTTCAGCTTCTAGGTCTCCCAAAATGGATTTTTCTTGAGCCAAAAACTCGGCTGCGGGATCTACTTCTTCGCCGGAAGCTGCAACAAAATCATCTCCGAAATCCATATTGACAAAACTGATGTTTTTATTTGGGTGTTCCTTTCTGATGACACATCAATTTGAGTTGTAACAACGATATAATTATATTAAAAAAGGGCGTATTAAATTATCTTAAATAGAACTTTTGAAGGTAGTTTTTCTACTTACCAAATATATATTACAAACTACTAAATGTGTATAATAACTTTTGACTTCGTTTTATCTGCGTCCAATATTTATATATATATAACTTCGGTATTTTTCTAATTTATGATTTTCCACAAAATCTTACTCTTTCTCTTCTTCGTAGACGTTTTCGGCATAGGCTAATTAGCCTATGGTTTTCGGTGTCAATTTAATGTAGCAACGACCACAGCTGCTAAAGTATTACAAAGACAATGTTGCGATTTTTACCCTTTTTACCAAAACAACAAAAAATTGGAAGCAAAACAATAACATATATTGCTAATCTAACTTGCGGCTTACACGATCAAATTATGCCTTTAAAATTTTAAAAATCGCACTTTTTAGTTAGCACACTCATAATTTTAAACTATGCTGAGAATTTGCTTTCAAATTCTCTGGGCAAGTTTTGTTTCAAATTATAGACAAGAACACTATACCATACAAGATACCTGTTCCTATGAACAGCGATACCAGCTTGATAAATGAATTTGTTTTTAAATTGTTCAAAACTTGCGTGCAGCCTACGTCACAGCTAGCAATACACATGACTTTTGAGAAGCAGTATGTGTCAAAAATTTGAATGCCAATTTTAAGCGTGTGGCTGCATTGTAAACCATATTTTTATTAAAAACAGTCTCTTACGAATTATTGGGTCATTATATTATTATAAGGTTAATACGTCATCTTCTTTCGAGGACATTCATCTATTTCAACTAGCTGCCATCTGTAAAATTTATGTCCCCTTTTTAAATTTAAACTAATTTTATATACATACATATTTATAAGAGAATGTAATTCTTAAATTTGTTATTATTCTTAATTAGTTTTACATATAGTACATACACATGTAAGTAATTTTTAATCCATAGATATTGAATTCTTTTTTGATATATATTTATTAAGCCTGAGGTCTTTTTTTTTTTTTTTTTTTTTTATCTTATTTTTTTATTTTATTTATAAAAAGACCTCAGGCGTAATAAATATATATCAAAAAAATATAATAAAAAAGGACAATTTATAATATAATTAAAAGATATTGAATTCTAATAATTTATTTTATTTTTATATTTTCTATTCCAAAATCTGGTCGCCTTATATTAAATAACTTACAAATAATTGAGATCCTTCAATATAATATATAAAACTATGAACAAAATATAGTAGTACACAATATTTTTATAAAAATGTTACTTATGATAAAGATATATATCGTGGGAATATTTGTGTAAGATGAAAAAATCGCGAAATTATCAATCTTATTCGTTTTTAATAAAGAAAATTTGTAGTGTAAAAACGTCCAAAATAAACAGGCACATGTTAATATACAAAAATTATCATTTTCCTTTGTATTATTACCAATTGAATTTGTTTAAAAGTATAATCTGAATGTTACATACTTTATTAAAATCATACAACGTGCTCGGTTTAATTGAGTTCTTATAAATGCATATTTTGTGTTATAAAAATTCATGTATTATTAGCCTTCATGCTTTGTACTTACATTTAGTATAAATTCAGATCAAATAGAACTTTGTTATAACCTCTTACTTAATAATTTTGCAAAATGGAGATTTGAGAAATTTTTGAAAGAAAGTGTAAAATATATGTTTTAATTCAAAACCAATTATATATAGTTGTCTTTATGTATTAGGAAAATCTTTATTGAATAAAATATAGCCTGAAAGCTGCATTTTTACACTACGTATATATACAAAAGCAGACCTTTATGAAAGTTAATACAAATGGTATCTCTATGCATTTATTGACCTGAAAAAGTGGTGCCCATTTAAAGAACATTTAACAAATTTATAGGTAGAAATGTGGTAAACATGACTGTAATTGTTACAAAAGACATTTGTTATCATGGCTAGATATTAGTTTTCCATAATTTATTTTAAAATCAATAAAATTTCATAATGGTCGTTTCTACACACAGCATTACCGACAATACACAATCTCTTTCTTTCAACTTCTTCAATATGTTCGTTTTTTTATGTGACTGCCATATTTTTCTAAAATGGCGCTTTGCGACAAGACGAAGTAGAAAATAGTGCATAATATTTCATAAAAATAACAACGAAATTGCTAATAAAATTAAAAAATATTTACATAAATTTCAAGTGTGCATAGTGTTTAATATATAGTACTGAAAAAATATAGGAAAAATAATTATTAAATGTGGAAATTTGACTGTGGAAAAATGACAATTAAAAGTGATAGACGTGATTGATGATAGACAATTTAACAAGAACGCGATACACATACATACACAAACACCTTCAGCGTACAATACAATAAAAAGTCCCCAAATAAAAAAAAAACCAAGCGAAAAAGAGGAGGACAAGTACAATTTTAATATAAGTAGTAGAAGAAAAACGTCAAAAAAAAGTTGGTAGAAAAAATTAAAAAAAAAAAATATAAAGGGAGCCAAGACGGCGGGCAGGTTAATGTTAAAATATCAAAATTATTATTTTTCTTATTAATTTGGGAGTAATTACTAAGTAAAATAATATTAAAAAAGGTAAGTTGTAGAAAATGTTTTAAATTTTATGTAATGATGACTTTTTTCTCATATATTATTTTTCATGTTTTTGTTTTTAGTTCTCAGTATAGTGTGTATATATTTTTTTTAAAGCGTGAGTCACCATGGACCCAAATTCGAGTCCCTGGCCTTATGCCTATAATCGTATTGTACCGGCGGCAAGTAGTACAACATCAGCCGAAGATTTTCAACATGCACATTTAGGCTCGAGTGCCCAATCACTTCTATTACAAGCGCATTCTAACATTGCGGCAAATATTGCAGCCGGCGGCGCCAGTTTCGTATCGCCATCACCCATAAGTAGCTACAATCCTGTTTTCCAACAAATTTATCATCATGCGGCCGCTGCCAGTGCTGTCCAACCAAAACCTGCCCATTATGCTTCGTCGGCTGTTAACACACCACATCGCCAATTACAAATACCCGCCACTTTGGATAAACAATTGACCTCATTCCAAAATCAAGCTGCTATAGCCGCGGTGTCTTCCGCCGCTGCTGCCGTAGTCAATAATGCTGCAGCCGCAACAAATTACTATGGTGAAAATTCATCATCAAGTGGTGCTTCGCCCTCGCCCACCACCTCTACTATTACACCAACCACCTTAAGTTGGAATAATCCAACCATGATTTCAAATACTTTCCTGGCCATGCAACAGCAACAGCAGCAGCAACAAGCTCAGCAACAGCAGCAACAAAGCCAGCAGCAACAGCAGCACCAGCAACAACAACAGCTCAATCTTGCATCGGATAAGGTGGTGAGTAGTAGTATGTAGACAGAGTTTAAGTAAAAAACAAAACGAAAATACATCCTTCTTAGATATATACATATAAAAGATATATATTTTGTCATACAATTTTAACAAACATTCGTCGTATCACTTCATTCATTAACATGTTTTTATTTTTGTTATTGTATAATTTTTATTATACCTCAACTAAATTTCAAATTTTCGATCATTAACTAATGACAATACAGTAAAGAGAGAACAGTAAGGGTAGAAATAACTTTAATTAAATTAATTTTTAAATTCCCGATATAGCAAATTACTGATTTTACCAATTTTGAAAAATCGAGTTTTCAACACTTTTAAGTTTTGAGGAGCTGGGAGTCGATGCTGTAGATTTTCGCGTTAATGTCCGTTTGAAAAATAAAATTTCCCAAAAAGCGTTTTTTAAAATAGTTTTTAACTAGCAAAACTATCAAGTTCAAAATCTAATCAGCCCGAAACTTGAAAAGGAAATGTCGTTTGCTCTCGATTTATTTATTTAATTTTTTTTTTATCTGGGACCAGCACTCAGGAGATGACCCCTACACATGCGAAGCATTGTGCTGGAACTATAGAAACGGGATAGTTGAACAAATGACAGGAGGTGAAGCTTAATTAATTATTTTACAGCTCTGCTTTTTGCACGGTCTCTGTTTATAGCAGTGTTGAAGCTTCGGTTTAGTAGCCATTTTGGTTATTATTTTACTTCGCCGGTGCTAGACAAATCCGACGAAGGAAGGCGTTCTAATGTGATTGTGGATTGGTATCAGCTGAAGCCGGTATTGTTCAGTGACCAGTGACTATGCCTTCGCCACTGAAACCTTCCGACAACAACTGACGCACAAAGCCACACTAATGCACATCAGAAAAATGCGAGTTTTTTTTTGTGATTTTAGTCTGAAAGTGGGGGCGAACCCATGTCTGTTTTGGTTTTGTAGTAAACGTGCAGACTGCTTTTGTAATATATGTGAATAAAATCGAGTGATTTGTTCGAGAGATATCGTTGACGAAAAATTTCGAAAAAATAGTTCGTTTTTTTAATAACTCCATAATTTGCAAACATACGAATTTTAAGTTTGTAGTCAGAAATTAGGAAAAATCCACTGATCAGCTAATTAAGCATTAGTGAAGTAGTACTATATGGATATGCATTTCATGTATATTTTTTTGGGGAAAAGCACAATTTTAAAATTAGAATCATAGTTATTCTTATTAATTTAATCTTAAGTCATAGAATTCTAAGACTAAATTTAATTAAATAGCACAAGGTTCATAAAAAAATTAATGCTCTTTAAATATTTTGCTTTTTCTAAAGTTGAAAATATTTAGAGCAGGTTCACACTGAACAAGTATACTTTATAAGTTCTGGTTAAATTTTCTTTTGAAGCCTGCATTTACTTTCATACACGAAATTATATTTTGCCTTAACTTTCGCTTGTTTTACCTGTCGTGTACAGTATTACGGATAAGAAAACAAAGGCAAAAACAAACTTTCCATTATCTCTTCCCCTCTTTCCCAAAAAATTAAGACTTGAAGATTCAAACTTGAAGTGTTTGAACCAGGAGTTACAGATAAAATACGGACAGGACCATATTAGATGTCCTTTAAGCAGGTTGTCGCTATAAATACTTTGTCTGTAGGACTTCTTGATGGAGTGGGGGATTTTAATTTAAGAGAAGAAGAAATTAATTTCAAGAGAAGGAACTCTCGGCGTACTTAATAATGTTGACATTGGGCGTTACCTTTTTCGCGAAGGACTTTTTCAACAACTGACCTCTAAATTCCCGGAACGTCATCTTAGAAACGTATGTATTGGACAATAAACACAAAAAATTTTAGCCGCCTGTCGTTCGTTTTAGTTCTAAAATATGGCGTATCTTATCTTTGTTGATGTTAATTTTTGACACTCACAAACTATGCACAGAAAACAATCACTGGTTTTTTATATATTCAGAAAATAATGGGTTTATTTTTACTAATGTTAATAATAATTGTACGAAACTGCGGTTAAAATTTACAATTTTCTGTTGCCTGTTGCAATACGTAATACCATATTCCGCAACTGGCAACGGAACTGAAACCTTTCATAATCGAGCTATAAATTGAATTTACATACATATAAGAAGATACAATTAAGGTACATGATTATTTCTCTCTTTGCAATTTGAACATAACTTAAAAAAACGACAGACAAGTATCGTTTTATTTATTTAATAACAGATATATCAGTTAATTTTCAATATCAGAAACTGATAATTCAAGAAAAATTTTTTTTTCGCGAAACTAGAGTGAAGGATCCTGGTAATGGTATGTCGTAGCGACCTAATATGTCATAATTTTTTTATTGGTATAATTTATATATTTTTTATTTTTTTTTATCTGGGACCAGCACTATAGGAAAGGGATAGTAGGAGAAACGACAGAAGGTGGAGCTTAATTAATTATTTTCCAGATCTGCTTTTGCACGTTCTTTGTTTATACTTGTAGAAGTTCTGAAGCTTCGGTTTAGTAGCCACTTTTATTATTATTTTACTTCGCCGGTGCTACACAATACCGACGAAGGAGGGCGTTCTAATGTGATTGCGGCTTGCTAGAGTGCTTGTGTGAATTTAGAAACTCATTTCCATTATCATGCAAAAGAAATAGTTAATGCAAGGGTTCTATTGCAAATAAACTGGTCCAACTTAGCTGAAGAACGCATGATTTTAACATAGGGTGTCATTGGGGAGCACGTGTTCAAATTTAACAAAACAGATCGTCAACATTAATTCTTAATATTAAGGTGACTGAGCTCTACTCGGTGAACAGCGAAACTATTTTGCTACCATTTTCCACTTTATATTCGCTTCTGGGAAATCTCTTTTATATGGCACTCATAACATGTGGATTATTATAAAAATAACGACGATTTGGTGAGAAATTACCTCTGCCCCTCGTGATCCTATTTTTGAAAAAATGCATTGCATATATGTCCATTTAAATACGGACTATCTAAGTTTTAAGATTTATTAAAATCCAAAATTCCAACTGTTTAAGGTTTTTTTCTTAAAAACATCTTTCGCGTGATTTTGTCGGGGATGGGACCATCCTAAATCGATTTCTTGTCCCGGAAAACCCCTAAATGGTGAAATTCATCGAAATCGTAAGCGCAGTTTTCGAAAACCCAGTTACAAATATGTATACAAGAATTGCTCGTTCAAAATTATTACATACATATATAAAAATAGAAGTAGAACTGCTGCACTTTGCAAAATCTATATTTTTACAATCCATATTATAGCCGTACTACTGCGCCGATTTTGAAAAGATATTTTTCGGCACAGATCTTAATTTTATTCAGATCGGTTTACGAATTTTGTAGTAATATGACTTTAAAATTATTACTCACACCGGTAAACAAAACACTTTTCTACTTATTAAATGCAAGTAAACAAAAAAAGAAATATAACTTTCCTTTACGTGCTGTTGCAGAAATAAAAACAAAGGAAAAATTGAGCGAAACAAATATAAACAGTTTTGCTCTCTCTTAAGTAAATAAAAAATTAAGCCATAAATACAACCTAAATTTATATGTATGTATCTACGCATTATATTAATTGTATGCGGGATTGCATAAAAAATTTAAAGCTAAAATAAAATAATTTTTTTTAATTTTTTTGACGGCAGCAAGTGCACTAATTTAATCTAGTATAATTAAAATCGGTAACAATGCTTCAATCTTAAACACTTGTATAAAAAAGCAAAAATCTTACCTTATTTTTCTGCATAGTTTTTTCTGCATGCATATTTTTCTACATATAATTTTTTATGCATGCATATCTTTCACACACCATTGCACTCGACTGACACACGACACGGTGTAAACAACTCATAACGACAATAATATTTCGAAAAAAAATTTTTTTTCTTACTGATCTTACGTTAGGTTAAGGGTGCCCCGGTAGTCTAAAGAGTAGTGTGCTAGTTTATCAGTTGGGGTTTCTAGGTTCGATTCCTAGCAGAGATCTGGTCTGTATAACTACAACACGTGAAAGTTTTTTTCACAACAGGTATCACAATGGGAACATAATAAATTGGACCCAAGAGGTCTGGGACCTTTCTTTACCTTTACATCCAACAACCTGCCGACCTAACCTGACGTAATAGACCGCCAAGTACCAATGGAATCAGTTCACTTGTGTTCTCCTGGTTCCCATTGTGTTGCCTCAGCGGGATCAGTCCTCGTCCCGTGATCCCTTATGGAAAAAAAAATCGTTTTTTTTCTAATAACACGAAAAATCTTCGTGAAATCGATTTTAGATATTCGTCAATTTTTTTGGAATTAAAAAATGTATTGAACACAAAAAATCTTTGTCAAATCGATTTTAGACATTCACCAAATTTTGTGGAATTAAAAAATGTATTGAATTGATTCGAGAGATATCGATGTCGAAAATTGCGCAATTTGTTGTCAAATCAATTTTATAGATTTAAATACAGTGTCAAATGCTGCATATTTGCTTGAGTGGTTAAGTTACACGAGCAGTTTCAGGGATGTTCTGCTAGCTCAACCGATTTCCATATTATTTTATATTTCAAGAATTGACTGACAATATTTTAGAAAAGATTACAATAATAATAAATAATGTATCGTAATTACTACACAACAAATTTATGACGTGATTGACTTAATTGTATGTCCAATGATTCTAAACTTTTATAATAAAATGTTTTTCTTAGCCACATAGTACTTTAATTTGGCAATGATAATTGATATATATTTCTCCTATTTTGGGAAGTCTACTTTTTATATATTTTTTTTATTTTTATCTGGGACCAGCACTCAGGAGATGACCCCTACAAATGCGAAGTATTGTGCTGGAACTATAGGAAAGGGATAGTAGGAGAAACGACAGGAGGTCGAGCTTAATTAATTATTTTTGCAGCTGTGCTTTCGCAAGTTTTTTGTTTATACTCGTAGCAGTGCTGAAGCTTCGGTTCAGTAGCCATTTTTATTATTGTTTTACTTCGCCGGTGCTACACAATACCGATGAAGGAGGGCGTTCTGATGCAATTGTGGATTGCTATCAGCTGAAGCCGGTATTGTTCAGTGACCAGTGACTATGCCTTCGCCACTGAAACTTTCCGACAACAACTGACACACAAAGACACAGTAATGCACATCAGAAAAATGCGAGATGTTTATTTTTATTTTAAAATTTTAGTCTGAAACTGGGGTTGAACCCAGGTCTGATTTTAGACTCGTAGTCAACGTGCAGACTACCATCCATCGTGCCATCGCGTGTGTTTAGTTTTGGTTTGCTAATTTATCCGATTTTTACGAAAATTCGCAAGATTCATCGCATTTTTATTCTATTTACTTTTATATACATACATACATATATAATTTCCGGAACTACTAAATTGATTTTAACTTGGATCACAAGGGGAGTTGGTGAATAATTTCTACGTCTCCAAAACAACATAGTCTAGACAGATCTGTGTCTGCAAAGACACATAGTCTATATATTTTTTTAAAAATAAGAACACGAGGGGATGTACTTTAGGTAGGCAGGTCTCCCGTGAAAATAAAGACCCCAGCCCACTTGCGTGCAATTCATCATGGTCTCGTTGTGATACCTGTGAAGAAAATAAGAAGGGGTGTAGAGTAGAGTAGATAATAGGATAGAATAGGCCAGGAAGAGAGATGCATCACTGGACGGGGATGCGATAGAGTGGGAAGAGTTTAGTAGAAACCGAGGAACCCGACGGTGGTAGGGGACGTAACTACTTATTAATACTATTCAACCTATTTTGAAATTTAAAACATACAAACATGTACATATGTATATCTGTAACATATTGCATGAGCATTAGTCTTATCAATTTGGAGCCTGGAACTTTCTTGTGGTCTAACAATGGAGGTAAGCTCCGGCCAAGTTGGGGCGTTCTCCCTCGGCGTAGGTCCGCCATCTAACTTAACCTATTTTTTTAATTTTGCTCAGTGAAAACTTTGTAAAATTGAAATTTTAACGCGTTGTTTTTAAAACTATTTATAGCAGCAACGCGTGGCCGTGTCTGCTAGTCCCTTTATAAAAAGAATATAACATACCATTGTTTCTAGGTATTTTAGTTGCCCGAGTTTTGCTTATATTAAAAAAGAAAGGTGGGAAACAATGCATCTCAAAATTAATTTATTCACATTAACTTTCAAGGACGGAATAATTTAAATTGGAAGACAAGATTCGTCCGGTTTTTTTACATAAGTATGTATGTCTATACAATACCAAATTAAGCACTCAGGTGATGAACCCTACACATGCGCTGCATTGTGCTCGAAATAGAGGAAATGGATTGTTAAAAAAATTAGAGGAGAAGAAGCTTCACTATCACAACTCTGCTTTTTGTACGTTCTTTCTGTTTTATTTATAGCAGTATTGAAGCGCCTCTGATGTCAAGAAGATGTATTAAATTTTGAAGTTTTACTAGTCACTTTCAGTAATTATTTTACTTTGCCGGTGCTACACAATACCGACAAAAGAGGGCGTTCTGATGTGCCTGAGGGTTGGTTACAGCTGAAGGCGGTACTGTTCAACAACCAGTGACTATGCCTTCGCCACTGAAACCTTGCGACAACAACTGACACAAAGTCACACAAAAATGCACATCGGAAAAAATTCGAAATGTTTTTAGTCTGAAAGTGGGGTGGATCCCAGGAAATTTTTTGTTTTGTAGTCAACGTGAAGACTACTTCAGCCATCGCCAGCCTCTAATTCATGATAAAAGTAAATATCACTAAATTTCTAGACCGAAACAAAAAAAAAACACTAGTAAGATTTAAATGAAAATTTGTAAAACATGAAAACTCGTATTGTCTGTATCCTTAGTGTTTAGTAGTTAAGTTATAGGTATGTATGGATATATGTATGTATACTTAGCACATGCATATTTATTCTATATACTATATATGTATGTATAACTAAATATTAACGCAAGTTGTTAGTATACCTACATATCTCGTAACAACGCATACAACAAATACAAGAGAATATCACCATACTATATTATCTGATTGTTATTTGAAATGACAGCAGAAGCAGAAATCTTGGATTTATAATTTAGCATTCATCACAAACTATAGAATAGAAAGGAAAATTAAATAAATTTGAAAGAAACAGAAGATGAACAAGACCTCAGAAGTGTTATTGGGGGTGTTTATGAGAGGAGGGGTGATCATCACACACAAAATATAAAAATACACATATGTAAATACATACATACATATCCACGCACATATCTGTTATCTATGTTGCTTGTGCTATACACAACTATTGTATTTGTTATTACTATATCCATAAACATATGTATGTATGTATGGATGTATTATATTGTTGTTACAAAATTCTATTCCTTACTGTTCTCTGACAATTTACACACATTCTCTGTAATCATGCATATACTCAAAAGCACACATAGTCAGTAAACACCACGCATACAAAAAGAACCATATGAATATACACTTACACGCATTCATTTATGCCATTCCCACCATATAAACAATTATATATCTTTTACATTACATTACAAGCATATACATATATGTATATATATTTACTATACATATACTACTAGCATTTTACAGTTACATAAAATACATTTAATTGTATATATTTTTCTCTATATATTTTATACTTTTGTTTTTACTTTATATGACAAATTTAATAACTAAAAAAAATCAATTTTTCAAAAATATCTAAAATCAAAATTTTTAACACATAAACAAAAATCTCTACACACCTACTCCTCCTCCTACTCAAACTCAACTTAAATTAAAAAAAACTACATACTCCTTTTTGTTAACAATAACAAAAATATTCAAAAATACAAATCGAAATTAAAATTCAATTGAAAAATAAATAAATGAAACATTGAGTAGCAAGTCAAGCAAGAAAATACCCAATGTACTAAGGCGCAAGTAAAAGCCTACAATGATTTGTTATACCTCACACAATTACAACAACAGCAGCAGCAGCAGCAACAGCAGCAACATCAGCAAGAGGAAGAGGAAACTGCGTATTATACCATAGATGGTAAACATTATAAAATTGTACGGAAACCCCAACAGCAATTGCAGCCTCAGCAACAGCAAGTGTTGCAAATAGAACAACAGCATCCTAGTCCTGCTTCTTCGACCACCACCCAACAATATCCCGTTTACGCCAGTCCAGCTTTAAGTTCTACTGGTAACTCTTCGCCAGCCTTACACAATAATAACAATAATCATGTAAATAGTGCAACCACGCCTCCGCAAGTAATCGTTTATAAAACAACTGCAGCGTCCGCCGATTCGCCCATACGTCGTAGCAGTCACGTTGCAAACGCTAGTTCGCCCGCAACAGCTTCGAACACAGTTGCGTATTCCTCTGTGATACAAAGTACTTTGCAGCAACAACAATTGCAGCAGCAACATCAACAACAACATCATCAGCAACACCAGCAGCAACTGAATTTATGGAAAATCGAAGATGCTGCTGGTCAGGACGAAGATGTTAAGAATGTTTTACAATTACAGGTGAAACAAGAACACCAAAATCTGGATTACCATACTGGTGTAGGAATTGTTGGTAGCGGCAATGTTGTTATGAGTGATAATTTAATATTTAATTTGCCACCCGGCTTGGAAATAAAGCAAACTGGTATAAGTGTTTGCAATAACAATAACAATTCGCAACATTCGCCTACCGTATTGCAACACACTCAGCAACAGCACCAACAACAACAAATCATTGGGCATCAGCAACAGCATAATTTGTATAATGAACAAAAGTTGCAACAACAACAACAGCAGCAGCAACCGGATAGTAAACGACGCCAGCATATGATCGCTAACATGTTAATGTCTCCATCTTCTCAAACCTCTCCAAACGCCGCGAACAATAATAATAACCCTCCGTCGACATCTTCGTCGTCTTCCCATCATCATACTTCGGCCACTACGTCACAGATTCAAATAAATTCTAAGGTTTGTATTTTATTATTTTTTAATTTTTCAAAACAAAATTTTTTACCTATTTTTTATTTTTTCTTTGAACATTTTATTTTGCTTTTAAATTGCCTATTTTATTATTTGTTATTTTCATTTGGCTACATCATTTTTAATTTAATTGAAAAAATATTTTTTTTTAAACAAACGAATATGTTTTTTTTAAATTCAGAATTCGAAAAAGATATAAAGCAAAATTAATACTTTCCCTAACACGGTAGTTTAAAAATTGTAAATAATTGGAACCAATGACAGTGAAAAATCTGAAAATTTGTTTTTCAGAGAGCTGTCATGATTTATCTGTGATACCTCGGAAATCATAATTACTTGTTTATAATTTTTGTATATATCGGAACTAGTTGGAAAGGGATAGTGTAGTTAATTCTTGCACAACTCTGCAGTTGCGCGTTTTGAGAATTACTAAAGCAGCGTTTCTACGTATGGTGCTATGTTGACGCATTGTTTTTTTAGATTAAGTTGAGGCATTTTATTTCTTACTTTACTTTTCGGACGGTTTATTGCTAGCACAGACACAATTAAAATTTTTTTTATATTAAGTGAGCGATTTCTCATCCTATATCTCGAAAGTTGTTAGTTTGTTATTCATGTCCATAGTTTTAGCAAAGATTATTGAAGATTACAAAGTAATCTTATCTGAACACAGATTATATATAGATATCTTTATGTATAAATATGAAATGTTTAATAAACTTTAGCTCTCATATTGTGGCAAGCGATGTAACAGAATCAACACGCGCTTACTTTTTCATGCGTTTCTTTAGATTTTTTAATAATATTTATTTATAATCCATATTGTAATACAAAGCCTATCTAGGCCAAAATATGTATTACATAGAATAATAAGAAAACTGAGTAAATACTACAAACAAATGAAACAATAGTTTTGTTTTGCTTATTTTAATTTCCAGTTGATGGATTTATTTATAAGAAATTGTTAAGTGCATCTAGAAAAATACGAAAATAGGGAGTTGGTACAAAAACGTTACCGTGACATTGGCGGTGTGAAATTTCGGATAAATGCACAAGTATTTACAAAAAGCCTAATAAAACGCAACTGATTTCTAAAAATATTTTGTTTTATCTCGGACCAATCAGTGTTCAGTGAATATAGATAGAGGTACATTGTTTAAATAGACCGTTGTTGAAAGCTGTCAATGTTACAACTCAATTACTATTTTTTGCATCACGATCACAACTAATTATAGTTGTCTTCGTTAAGTTGTTACTGGTATTATGATTTACATGACAAAAGCTTAACGAAGACCAACTAAAATTGGTTGTGAATCATAATACAAAAAAATAGTTGAGTTGTTAATCATAATAGCGGCATTTATAATTCTTATTTTATTGTTGACAACACATTCTAGATAATTGTTAAAAAAAAGCTTTTTTTTTATTTTTTAACGCAATAAGCGAATAATTTTCTCAGATATGTAATAAAATTGTGTCTTTAAAATTACTTATTTAAGCGGGAAAGGCTTTTAAACGGCATTGTTGTAATGCAATACATTCGAATATTTATGTTGCCGGTAATTACTGTATTTTCTCACAACAATTTTATTCTGAAAGACATGGTTGAATTTTAAAACTGCCAAATTAGAATTTTTTACTTCCGCGACAAGATATCCGCGGCACAGAAACCATTAGAAGATTAATGTTATCAAAAACTATTTTTTTTTTATCTTGGACCAGTACTCAGAAGATGACTCCTACACATGCGAATCATTGTGCTGAAACTATATGAAACTATATATGCGATTGTGGATTGGTATCAGCTGAAGCCGGTATTGTTCAGTGACCAGTGACTATGCCTTCGCCACTGAAACCTTCCGAACTTCCGAACTGAAACCTTGAGACACAAAGCCACACTAATGCACATCAGAAAAATGCGAGATGTTTATTTTTATTTTAAAATTTTAGTCTGAAACTGGGGTTGAACCCAGGTCTGTTTTTGGATTCGTAATCAACGTGCAGACTGCCATCCATCGTACCATCGCCACCCATATAATTAAATCTGTCGGTGTGAGGTAAACTACAGCAAGTCACATTTTTTTCGAAAGAGGTTTTTATTTTAGAAAAAGTGTGAATTTCTTTAACCTATCGGTAGGTAATATCCAATAAGTCCTATCTAATGTAGTTTTCGATATATTAAGGAGGGGATTGAACAGTACGAATTCGACCATGGGAGGTAAATACAACCATTTTAATGATTAACAGTAATATGATATGCCGCAATTTTATTAAGGATATCATCTAAATAAGAAAATAATATTAGAGTTGTGTGTATAAAATATTTTAATGCATAGATCAAGTATTTGTGATTTTCAACATATTTTTGCTGTCTCACCTAAAATTTCGAAAATGTGGCTTGGTGTAGTTTACCTCTCATTTAGAGAAATATTTTATGATTTATTCCCGTGAAATTAGTTTTTTATTTACATATTTGTGTGCGCATTTGTATATGTTTAATATGAGATTATTGTTTATTCATTCAACAGTTAAAAACTTTAAACTAACTGAAATAAAGCACGAAAAGATCTGTTAGAATGACTTTTTTTAAATTTTTGTAACGAACGAGTTTTATTTCTCACCTATTCATATGAAGATTGTAAAATTAAAAAAAAAGACACTGGTGGATTTTTGAAAATAAATATCGTTACGAAGCAAATTAAATTTTCATGAAATATTTGCCGAATTATGTCGACAAGGGTCTACTGAAACTAAAAATTCAAAAAAAAATTATTTCGAAAATTTTGTGACTTAGGTTTTTATAAATAAATATGTTTCCCATAGTTAGCGTTTTGATATGTTAAATAATTCGGGAAGACTAGAAATACCCTTATATTGTGTAGTTTTATTTCCCATCACTAAACAAAACAAAAAACGGTGTCAGTACAGAATAATATACATACATATGTCTGTCGGTCTGCAACATTAATTGTATATTTTATTTATTTAAACCTTTTTTTAATTTACTGAATATCAGCCAATCATTTCAAAAATTAACCCGCTCAACAAAATATCAAACTTATTTCATCATATATGTATGCATGTATATAGTATGTACATATGTATTTACCCTATCTTACCGAATTGTCGAACTCTTACCATACATAATTAAATGTAATCCAATCAATTTTTAATGCTTATTATGTGAAATATATTTTTCTCCCCTTGTTTGTTGCTGGAAGTGTGAACGATAACTGCGTTCGAATGAGGAGAGAAAGAAAAAAAAACAAAATAAAAAAATTATTATTCTCGTTATAAATATTCACATCATTTCATTTATTAATTCTTTTCAAAAAGACCTAGCATAATAGGCCATAATCGGTCCCACTATTCTACACAATTATTCGAAATAAATTTTCATTCGGTTTTAGAATAGCGGATAGTTAAGCTGGATTCACCAATTTGTTCCGAACAAAAATTTTGTCTGGTCAAAAATTATGGTTTTTATTTTGCCAAACTACATGTTTTAAATTATTTTCAAAGATTACATGTTAATAATGGAAGAAAAATTTAAATTGGTAAAGAATTTAATATTACTAAATTCAACTGAATTCAACTTTGTATGAAAAAATTTATCATATTCCTATTTAGCCTATTTTGTAAAAATTGTTTCAATAAATGAGAAGTCGAACTACATGCAAAATTTTTGTTAGCCAAAAATATTGTTTGAAACGAATGGTTGAATCCAGCTTTAACCAGCGAGTGCCAAGGTTAAGAAATTTTTACGTTATGGATTGCATGTTTTAAAAATAATACAATGAATTACAAAGAAACTGTAACTTTTTTCAAAATTTGGGCGGTATCGAAACAGCCCAACATCAAATTGGTTCTCTTTTCGACACCTTCGTATCTCAAAGACTGCCGGTTCACCCAGCATCAAGTGGCAAACCCATCAGCCATTGAGATCTGTCCCAATCCCAACTCTAAACTCTATTGACGACTGGAAGTCGAGTAGTATTTCTCGACTTCCAACCATGTCATTGAGTCCTTAGTTACCGGTAGCATCTGCACCAGACTAAGTTCACCCATCGCAATCCCATTGATGATGGGACGGCGCGTGGTTCTTAGTATGTCATAAGCCAGAGCTGGACATTCAGATATCATGCTCCTGAAGTTTCCATTGCCTGTTACTAGCGTCCTGATGCAACTTAAGGTACTCCGGTCATTCTTATAACTTACTAAACTCTCTACTTTAAAATTTCATACTTTTCGCTCGTTAGGATTTAAAGTTGCAGGAATGAACATACGTTTTTTGTATGTTGAATTTATGAATGTAACCAATTCTATTTCACTGCAACCTTATACATATTTTCAATTAATTTCAGTCTAAGAAAGATATGTCTCTCGAACATTTTATGACCTTATTTTAAGTTTTGCTCTTTTTAATTGTATTCTTTCGCTCTCCGAAAGAGAGCAATTTAATATTCTTAATTTAAAAATAAAATAAAATGTTCAAAAATAAAACAAAAATATGAAAATTATTTAAAATTATTTGAAGATTTTTTTTCGATATGCAATCATCTTCCTCTACTATATGTGTTTTTATATACTATAATTTTGTCCAAAATTAATTTGGTTTTCCTGTACTAAATTGAAAAAAGAAAGTTAATGAGGGGCTATAGTTTTTGAATAATTTAAATAAATGCGTTTCAATATATTGTTAACGTTTTTAACAAATTTATTTAGAGATATTTTCTTAAATGCACCAAAATAATAACTTGACTAAAAAATAAATATTAAACAGTTATACTAATTAACACTGATACAATTAATTTGTTTTTATTATTGGTTTTGTTGGTTGTTATTTAATTTAATTTGTTTTGTATGACTAACCTTTCTGTATTAACATTAATTATGTACTTAATATATGTTTATTATAAAGAAAAGTTAATAAAATATGTATAAAAAAACTTATTTGAACCTGTGACGTTTTCAAAAATAAAATAAAACTTAAAAGTATGCGATGTTGAGGAAGATGAGTGTAAGAATTTAAAAAAAAATCGTCTAAATATATTTAAATATTTCCATTAAAAAATCATAACGTTGTTAATTAATCTTGACCAGTAAAATACGTTCAAGTTTCGTAGTGGAAAGAGTTTATTAATCTGTATTTCTCTTTATTGCAGGCCCAAGAGGAGAAACATCAACAGCAACAACAACAACAGTTGGTGGTAACGAAATCGACGAAAACGCCACGTAAGAGACAACCGAAAAAGACGCTTATAACAAACGACTATGAATCGGAGCAAAGCCCACAACAGCAGCAACAAGAATCTACTACGGCAAGTCATCATCAACAACAGCAACAACAAGTGCAACAGCAACAGCAACAGCAACAGCAACAATCGACTTATTATGATTTCAATAATAAATGGAATACCACGGTATTAAAGACCGAAAATAATACGACAACACCGGCGGTACAAGTGCCACCTATAAATATACCAACATACGTCAATCCACATACGCAACAACATGCTCAACAGCAGCAGCAACAGCAACAGCAGCAGCAACAACAGCAACAACAGCAGCAACAGCAACAGCAGCAACAAACGGTTGCCCATCAACAGCAACAAGTACCGCAACCAGCACACATGCAATCATCACAAGCCCAGTCACACTTAACTAATCTGACATCATACTATCCAACTTTTACACAACAAATTGCCTCACAATATACAGCATGCATGCAACAAACAGCTGCTGCTGCCGGAGCAATACAGCACACACTCTACAATCTAAATCAGCAGCATCAGACCGCTGCTACGACGGCATCAACTCCTTCAGCCTCAACGACACATCAACAGCAGCAACAGCAACAGCAACAACAAGAAGAACAGCAACAGCAGGCCGCTCAAGAAGCCGCCTCCAATAAAGTCATTGTACCGAATATTGAAGAGGAATTGGAATTCCTATCGGACACCACACCCAAACAGGGTTACGCCAGTGCCAGTGAAACAGCAGCAATCCGTAATACGAATTCATCAATAAAAGCAACAAATATTGGCATTTACAATCCGAATAGTGCGGGTGCTGATGCAGCCGTGCCTAAAGCCGGAACAAAGTCGAATGCAACAGTCACAGCTGGTTCTGGAGTTGCTACTGCTGGCACAAATTCCACCGCAGCAAATCATAGTAATGCTGCTGCAGCCGGCGGAACAGTAAATGCTGCTTCATCTTCGACAGCGTATGTGCCTCCGGAAAAAAAGCCTGTTGTTGGCACATCGATAGGCGAAAAGAAAACACAGTTTATGGACAGTTATTTGAAATTCTTGCAAGGTGATAGAGAGGAGGATACGGCAACGACGGCAAAAGGCGGACGCAAAAATAATTATCAGAAATCGGCTGGTGGTGCCAGCGGCGGCGGTGGTGGTGGTGGAGGAGGTAGTGGTGGTAGTAGCAGTGGCGGTAGCGGTGGCGGAAAGCGTAAGCAGCAACAGGCTCAGCCAACAGCAGAAGAAGCCGCTATAGCTGCTGCTCATATTGCTACCATGGATGGGCAAGGTGGCCAAACTGCCCAAATGCTTACCGGAGACGATGGACATCAAATCAAAATTCTATCGCAGACACAAATATTACCTAAAAAACGCCCACATGCACAAATGCAGGCTGCAGCCGCAGCAGCTGCTGCCGCACAATCATCGTCCGGCTCAAATTCGCATACAGGTACATCTGTAATACAACAACATCCCCAGCATACGGAACATCAACAGCAACAACAACAGCAACAGCAGCAGCAGCAACAACAACATGAGCAATCATTCCGTCCGTATGGACAACATCAACAGCAGCAGCAACAGCAGCAACATCATCAACAACAACAACACCATCCACAGCAGCAACAACAACAACCGCAATATTGTTCACAATTAGGATTTGGAACTGCATCTGCGGTAGCTGCTGGCTCCAGTCAAGGTATGTTGCTACTTGACCAACAAAATTCTACTAGCCGTAGTTCACTAAATGCTTTCAACAACTCTACTACAGCTCCACATCATAATTCCTCTTCCGCCGCCACTAGTGTACCACACAACAATCATCATCATTTGCTAAATTTTCTCTGGTCCTGGCGTTGAAATAATTATTAGAGACAAGAAATAGAATTAGAAACAAACTAGACGTGCATATATATCCCTAGCTAAAGCAAGAAGCAAACCTTACAAAATTCTTCTTATTCATTTTCGAAATGATGCTTTTTCGTTTTCTCTCTCATCTCTCTTTCCCCCATATAGATATGCATATTATGTATAAATATCGTCCTGACTCTCTTTATAAATATCTCTCCTGCTTTCTCGTGACGTAACTAAGCGGGAAGCTGTTTGCATCTATCTCTTTAAGAGTTCCAAAAAAGAAATACACAAAAAAAAGCAAATACGATATAAGAGAAATTATTTAAATAAAAGCGATAAATTTTCTATAATACCTCTTATAGAATTCAGTTAAGTAATCATTGATTTGATCAAGTGTTTGTATAAAGTAATTAACACCATTTCATTTGATTTCGGTTTTTTTTTCTTTTATGTTTTTTTTTAATTATTTTTGTACAAAAAAAATTATACCTACTTCAATTAATTGTTAAAAGAAATCGCATAAAATAACAACATAAAATATTAACGTTACTGTACGTTGGAAAAAAAGTATTTTTTAAATTTTCAGAAAAGAAAATGATTTATAGTCAAGTAAATAATTGCTAAAAAAAATAACAAGCGAACAACTTATATTAAAAAAAAACCAATCAAAAATAATAAAATTCTTCTATGTAAATCTTGTTTTTTATTGTGTAAATGGATGGATATGGATAAAAGTTTCACTTTCAGTCGGACAAAGGGATTATAATGATGATGATTAGAGTTAGAATGATGATGACCACGTGTACATAAAGGGAATGATGGTGGTATGTTAGTGGCATATTGTAAGCATATATGAACATTTTGCGGAATATTGGAATGTTGGTGGTTTATAGTATTATTTTTCATTTTTTTAAATTTGTTTTATTTATATTGTATACGTTGAAATTTTTTGTTTAATACCTAATAAGTACATACATATATAGCTTGTAATTATTTTTATTTTAGTTTTTTTTTATAAAGTTACATATTTAAATATTAAGAAAATACTAAATCCTTAACGGATATTAACAATTAGCTGGTTTTGTGGTTTTGTTCCTCAAAATGCAGCATTTTAATTTTTAACTGCGCTAAGGCAATAAACGACAAAACTGCATTTCAATTTAATGTTCCGACGTTCGAAGTGTTGTAGATTTTTAAGTTTATTTATCGTCCGGTCTTTTTGTTGATACTTAAATTGTTATTTTATTATACACGATAATTTTGTTGTTTTTATAATGTTAAACCGTACAGCTTTTTCATAACGAAAGAATAAATTTCCAAGATTTTTCCAGCGAATTAAAGAACAACAAGACAGTTGGTCTGTTTGCTTCATTAGGCTGATGTTGCTCACACTGCAAGCATGGAAATATCTTTCTGTATATGCAAAATCTAATCATAACTTTAAGTACCAATTAAGTTTTTACATAATTTTACATCAAAGTATTACCGGAGTGCAGTACGTACATAAGTAAATATGTATGTAGTATATTCAAAGAAAAATCTTGTACACAGTAATGTAACTTTAATGCCTAATTCGTATTCATTTCACCTATACTTAGGACGAAGGAATACAGTATATTTTTAAGGCAGAAAAGATTTCTGTTTGTCTACTATGATGAGAAAAATTTACAAAATACTTTCAATAATGGTAATTCGGGCTGCTTTGATTTAATTTTCATAAAAAAGTGAATATTTTCACTATGAATTGGTATTGTCATGATTTGTTAATCACTTCTTTATCTGACTTCTTTTGTAATGCCATCTTAAATGTTAACGAGATTTTCATTTTTGAATTCATGCAAAAACCTTTCAACTGCGTGTTTCGGATCTTGAACCGTTAGACCGAAAATAATCCTGGGTTTATTCTTCATAAAAATCTGTCATGGAAACGGCACGTAAAATAACTAATATACAAATTGACCAAAATCAGAAACCTACTTAAAACTAACCATTGGTCGATCCTTAATGATGGGGTGTCCCAGTAGTCTAGTGAGTAGTGTGCTAGTTTATGAGTTGGGGTTTCTAGGTTCGATTCCTAGCAGAGACTCTGGTCTGTATCACTACAACACTGAAAGTTTTTTCACAACACGTATCACAAGGGGCCGTAAGAAATTGGACCCAAGTGGGTTCGGACTATTTCCTTACCTTTACATCCAGCAACCTGCCGACCTAAGCTATACAGTCATCCTTTCTAAAAGTTATACTCCCATATACCTTCAAATATTATTTTGGTAAGAAAGTTATATGTGTAAAAAATCGGTACTGCGTGTAACGTAACATATTTACATAACGCTCTGCCACGACGGCATGTTATTTCTTTAATTCAATTAAATATGTTTTTATAAAAAAAAACCTAAATATACTGTACTTTCAATTGTAGATCATTGAAGAGCGCCAAGGCTATTCTAAATTATTTTATTTAAATTTTTCGGCAGAGCCCACTTTCTATTTTATTTTATATTTTTATACTGATTAAAATTAAAACTTATTAGTTTTTTAAAATAGTTTAAACACGTAATATATTTGAGAAACAAGCAAGTAAGATTATTCAAATTTGTTTAACTCATTTGCAAGTACCTCGTATGTATAATCTTTAAACATATTCTTATCATTTTTCACTTAGTATAACCACCAATGTTGACAAAGTTTTGTCACTCGATAATTAAAATTTTCGTGCTTGACAGTAGGTTTATGCTCAGGACAAAATTATCTTTTTATTCTCAACATATTACGTGCAGATTTTATCGATTTATCTTATCAGCAGAGTAGCACAAAACTTATTATGTATAACCATATTTTCGTTTTCTTTTTCTAAAGAAATATTATTTTTCTAGTAATAACCTCTTCCAAATACTGTTTGAATTAAAAAAGTAGTACAAAGAACAAAAATGTACAGCTGGCAATGTGTCAAGCCAAATAGTAAAACTTTGCTTGGCAGCTTATTAGCAAATGTTTGAAAAGAATAGGAACTCAATGGTAAAAGCAACAAGAGAATTGGTTTCCATTAAGAGTTAAGCAGCTCTTTATCCAGTCTATGTTATTCAACATCTCTATACTATGATTGAAATAATTTCGTATTTCGAAAATCTTTTTCTTTTGCTAAACATGAATTATTACTTTGAGTCAAATTTTAGTTCAAACCAAAAAAAGAAATTAATATTTACAAATTGAAATTAATCGAAAGCTCCAGACCAATAGTAGCTGTAGTGAAGGATTTCTGAACAAAAACAAAATGAATAGAAATGCTGTCATACTTATTATTTTAGATCCATTAAATTTACCACCTAGGCGTGAACAATGTTTACGCAAGGCAAAAACAAATAGTATTGCTGTAATGGGCAATACCACCAACGCTGTTGCAACTGAGGATGCCATGGCAGAACCTGATGAATTTGCAGACTCTGATACAGATCCTGTTTGGACACCACAAGAAGATGATGTAAGTAAGATTATTTTAAGACTATAGAAAAAAAAACCAAAACAACTTGTTGACATCAAAATTGTTTGATTTCAAAAACAACAACTACAAAAACATTTACTTAAATACTTTAAACGAACAAATAATAAAAAAGAGCGAAGATAGCAAAGGATTTAAGCGTAAAATAGCAAGACGTACAAAAAGTTCACCGCGCAAACATTATAATCAATCACAACAACAGGAACAACAGCAGCAACAGCAACAACCTCAACAGCAGCAGCAACAACAACAACAGCAACATCAAACCCAACAACAGCCACCACAACAACAGCAACAACAACAACAGCAATCAAACGCCATTGTGAACAATGATGGCTATAGCTTGAATCACGACATTGCTAGCACATCAACGAGTTATACAAATTCATCAGGCGCAGGAGCCGCTTCAGATAACTTTAAGGTAAATTAAAATTCTACAAAGATTTTGATAGTACGTTTTTCCCCCTATAAAACTCAATCATATACATATTTTAGACCGGTGACTTCATAGTTTTACGTTCGGATTTAGTTAATGATTGGCCCACTATTTGGCAGGTAGATTCTAAATGTATTTTACAAAAATACGAACCCTTTTATCAAAATGGTAAAATGTTTTATCGCAACATGTCCAAGGTAAATATTTTGTTTTCGCAAGAAAAAAATCTTTTTTTTTTTAAATTAATTTAACAAACTTTAACCTCATAATAGTACGCTTCCTGGAATTTGGATACAAAAAAATTATATTTAAAAGCTCCCGTACGCATACAAGTTCAATCTCATACGGAAACTATAGTGGAGTTCTTACGTTCTGAACTTTTGGCCGATGATACCGAACAATTTATTGAGAAAATCATGGAAGAATATCTATCTTATCGCGATCATTTTGAAATATATATCCAAACCATGATATCACAGGTTCTCGATCCTAGTTTCTTTTCGGAAATTACCCGTGAAAAAGGTATTTTATCATTTGAATGTTGGTCAACTTTAAATTAATTTGAAGCCTTTCCAGATGAATATTTTCTGGGCAGTGTACGTGCTATTGACACTATAATGGATAATTGCAAGTGCAAGTTGTTATCCATTACTCCATGGACACGTAACATTATTGGTTCAATAGAAAGCTTGCCTAAATGTCATGTATTTACCGAATGGGGTCAGAATAATTTGACACAAAAGAATTGTGCCGGTTGCCATCAACCGGGCATATCAGTGCGCTTCCTTTTGTTTGGAAACACCTATAATTCGAATACTATGCAGACAATACCCACGGATGCACGTATAACTTATGAGAAGGTACAAATTGCTTTTGTGTTTTGAATTGGAAAGCAAAAAATGCTTCTGTTTTACTTGTTTATTGATTTATTTTTTCCTTTGTTCCATATTTAAATTTAGGACATTTTTTTTTGTCGTATTTGTGCTGCTCGTGCTGATATATTCCATAAAATTGCTCATGAGAAATATAATTTATATATGAATTGCTCTCGCCGCGTTACCGATCTACAACAGGAATATCCTAGCAAAACATCAACTGAAATTCTTAATGATTTACTGGCCGAACATAATTGGATAGATGAGGTAAGCTTGCTTTTTCTTCAAGCAAAATGCGATTTTAAGAACATCGGCATTTTGAAATCAGCTTTTCGTACACAAATTAATAAATACCAAATTAAAGTAGTTGCGCTAAGCTGCACTCAAAAATTCTTTAAGAAAAATTATTTTAATTTTGCCAAAGTATATTTATCAAGTAGCCGCATCTCTACAACAAAACAGGTATTTTGTTTGGGTAAAACTAGCTAAATATGTCAAACTTGTTTTTTGACTGCTCTCTCAAAAGCAAACACACAGGGACAATAGCAAGAAAATCATTAATTTCATTCATGTATGCCTTAATTGCTTTTGCAAGCCTCTCTCAAAATAAAGAAATGAGTAATACTGTTAATGGCGCGGTCTCTCAAATTCAAGAAATTTTTCCTTTGTTTTTGCAAAAACACGTAAGTAAATTGATATTTGTTTTTGTTTTTACTTTGCATCTAATAAGTAGAGAAGTTTGTTGTTTAATGGTGTGAGGAATAACTTTAAAGTCATATTATTAGTAAGGTAGTAAAATGATCTGAATAAAATTAAGATTGTGCACATCTCTGCCGAAAAATCTTTAAAACGATATAGGTATATCTTTTCAAAATCGGCGCAGTAGTACAGCTGTAAACGGGATTCCAAAAAACGTGTTTGCCTATTAATATATAGATTTGTTCTATTATCCAACTGAAAAAATATATTCAAATTTATAATGTCGGTGACCAATATAGTCCAATAGTCCCATTAATTTCAAATTATCTAGGGAACCGAACAATGTGGATACTTTAAATGTTTTGAAAGGGATCTGGGAAAAACTGAAATTACCGAGAGATTACAATTAAGCACTTTAAAATTATTTAGAGTCGAATGTATTACCAAAAAGTATGTTTGTGCTATATTTATATAATAGTGAAAACGTTAAATATGCAAAAGTGCTTAATACATTAAATCAAAAATATCAAAAATTCCACTTATGTAAATTCATATTATATAAAGACAAGATGAAATACAAGATGTTTTTTATGTCTCTCCGAGTATACTCTCTCTTCTCTGTCTACAAATATATTTTTCATTTATATACTGTATATGCGTAGCATTTAGTAGTAATTGAAATTCTTAATTTAACTTTGGCTTATACTTCATTCTAATAAATTCTTATTATTAAATACAATACCAAAAGTTCTTTTAATATATGTTTGTATATGTATATTCTTGATTTAATTTTTATCTTTTAGCTATTCCGCAATATGCGCAATTCTTGGGCTGAAGTTGAAAGTCTTGAAAGACAAAAACGCTTTAGAGAAGTTTCACAATAAAGTTAAAGGGAAGAGGTATGAAAATATATAGAACAGTTGTGACTTTTTAAAATAATTTAACACATACTCATAACGGTCGTATGTGGATTATGCTACATATTCCTTGCAATATACATATTAAATGAAAATAAAATAATAATCATACAAATACAAATGATTAAATAAACTATTCGGAGATAAGTTTTATTTAATTAATAAAAAAAAATATATATGTATGTATGAAAATATTAATTATACATATGCATAAATATATAATGAAATAAAAAACCCAAACAATTAGTTTGGTTAATTAAAGTTGATGAAAAAAAAAAATTAATTATATTATATATATATATATATATATATACCACTTAAATTTACTATTAAATAACAAAAAACAAATAATAATTATTATTAAATATAAAGCTAATTTAGTATGCAAAAATTAAAAATTTTTGTTTTGTCTAAAAAATAAAACTAAAATTTATTTTAATACTTACATATGTGTAGTCTAAAATTATGAATAAATCTAATTAATTACTTTTGAATTTATATACTTGGAAATCAAATAGGAAGAACATACATATTTAATTGTTTCTCATTAATTATGCTTAATTACTTTTTTATGATTTTCATATATATATATTTTTTAGTTGTATAAAGTTAGGTTTTTCTAAATTAAATATTAGATAAGAATAACACACTATCCATGATTTTTGTAAAAATAAAAATATAAAAAAAAATAAATACATACACACAAAATACCCCAAAAACATTTGATTTACTAATAAATACAACGTGGAAAAACTTCATTAGACATATACAAAAACATATATATAACATACTTATACACATACAAAATACTTATGGGTCATTCCATATCGAATTATTTCAAACATTTTACGAATATGTTATATTCTTAATTTCATAAAAAATCTGATATTTTTTATATTACCAAAAATTATTTTGTACCGAAATAAGTTTATCAACTATTTATTATTATACAAAAACAAAAATTTAAAACCATTAAAATATCGCTGGGATCTTGTTTTTTGTGCGATAAAATTTTTTTTTAAGTTTTGTGCAAGTGTTGTGCTATTTTTGTCGTTTACTGTAAATTTATGATCTGTCCACGCCTATATGCATTACACTTTTCACTAAAGGTGGAATTACAATTGCCTATTTCACTGCGAACAGTAACATTACATTCAATATTAGGTCCGTTTGTTTACTTTCCAGTGAAATTCAGTATTTGAGTATATTTTTTTATGTAAAATATTTACTCTTAAAGATATTTCTAACACAAAAAGTACACGAATGGAAAAATTGCTCAAATTTGTGGATTATTCAAAACAGCTGGTCACTAAAAAGCGGAGTGTTGTCAAAATATCGGATGTATTGACTACTTAGTATGTACAAGTTTTTCAAGTTTTTTGTATTGTATATGCAATCCATTTTTGTAATCGTAATTTCGTATCGCAATGTGTTTAAATAGAATTCTTGTATAAGTTTAAACACTTTTTTATTTCCTTTTTTTGATTTTTTTTTAATTTGTTTCTGGTTAAATGTCATTCGAAAATACATCAATACAAAATTTTTGGTATTCGATACCCTAAATAATATGCTTTAATTTGTTTTACGTAGAGAACTATTATGTTTACTTTTTGTTACAATTTTAATTCACTTTTTCTTACTTTTTCTTAATTT
The DNA here is from genome assembly GCA_963924685.1 of Dexiosoma caninum. Lineage (NCBI taxonomy): Eukaryota > Metazoa > Arthropoda > Insecta > Diptera > Tachinidae > Dexiosoma > Dexiosoma caninum. The sequence continues at coordinate 63,601,771 of OZ004729.1, forward strand.
TATTTGTTTATGTTTTAATCATATGTTTTCTCATTGCTGGACTCTACTGCCAAAAAATTCGTTCCGTAAAAAAATTGGGGCCTATCAGAAAAAAACTGTCCTTTTACTCTGTCGATTGGTGCTCTCTTTTAGTAAATTTTTGTGTAAACGAATGCATTTCAGTAAAATCCAGGACACGTTTTTATAATATTACACAAATTTTGCGGTAAACGACATCTATTGTCGAATTTTGTCGGAGACAAAATTTACAAATTTTGCATAATTAAAAATGCCAATATGCAGTATTGCCTGCCTCCTTTGCTCGCTGCTCTGTTGTTGTTGTTGTTTTTTCTGTTTTGAAGTAAATAATTTGAGATGATATATTTTGAAGCACGTTTGTGCAGGTCACTACTGCACACTTAGTTTTCACATAGTTTTACGAGTTTCTTAATTATTATTAAGAATAATATTTTCAAGGAGCAATTAAATAGTTGAACTCGAATAAAAGTTAAATATCTACTATTTGTTTTTGATACGGAATGGCTCATAAACATGAATGGTCAGCTAATTAGCACAAGCTTCATTTTAAAAAATATTATTTTTTTATTTTTAATGAACATAGTTTTAATTTCTTTTTTTTAATATAATGATTATCATTTATAGTTTATAAATATTTAGAATCACCGAAAATTAAAAAAAAAATATTTGCAATAAAAATAAATTTAATTTGAATGACAACTCACACAAGTTTTTTGGGACATACATATAAACCGCCGATGTAATGGAAAAAGATCGTTTGTTGAATTTTGACGATTTTCGACACACATTCATGCCACATTGGACATTCTGCACGAGCGATTTGCGGTTCTGGCCATCTTTGTTTCAAATTTAGTTTTATTTATATGCTAGAACAATAAAAATGGAGAATTTCGAATGCGCACACAAGACCATTGAACATAGTCGCAAACATTTTAAAAATTGGCGCTGTTATTTATGTACATATTTCTCAAGTCTGTGTTATTAATAGTGCTTACATTTATTTTTAAGCATGTGCTATGACACTATGACATTTCCATACAAACAAAAATACGTACATAAAGTATACAGAAAAACAGTACAACCGTCTGCTGTCATGTTGTCCTTTAAATAGTTCCAGCACAATGCATCGCATGTGTAGGGGTCATCCCCTGAGTGCTGGTCCAAAATAGAAAAAAAAAAAGATCATTGAAAACTGTCAAGTATGTGATGAAAAGCGATCGTTTTGAAGTAGTTCGATGATTGTTTTAATCTTTCCAAATGCAAAGCAAAAGAATACATAAAAATAACACTATATGATTTTACCTACTACTCGTATACTCTGTCATTTGGGGAAGAAAATTATTCGATTTTAAATCTAAAATGATTTCCAAAACAAATCACAATCCACCGCAGTCAACAAATGTTTTCAAAGCGAACTATTTCCACCATATACCGACATGCATATACATATTTTTTAAACATAAATTTACAATTTTTTCTTTATTAAATACTAGACGTCTGCACGAATGCATTTAAACTTCGTTTCAGGTCATTCCCTTTTCTTCGTGTTAGTGCTTGTCGATTACTTTTGGCTATGCTATGCAACTCGTGAACTGTTTAAAATAAAAACGAAACAAAAGCACGCACGAAAATTCAAATCAACTCAAAAGGGAATGGGAATCAGCAAATGATTCCCTCACATCAACGAAAGATTACTGATGGTTTTGTATCAATAAACATACAGTGACACACCATAACATTCCTTAACCTTCCTGACTATTTTCATTTTTTTGAGACAAATTCACATTTCTCGGTCTCGCAGACCGATTTCAAGTATATCTCGGTATCTCAAAACTATTCTAAAATTTTCAAAACCTGTGCAGTGGACATATTTAAGAAACTAATTTCAAATAACTGAACCAAGAAAAAAACAAAAATTAAGTTTTTTAGCTCACAGCATCAATTTATATTTCATCACAATTATTGGCATTTTTGATATTAGACCTAATATAAAAATAAAAAAAAAATTCATTCACAAAACACAACATTTATAAAATGTTGTTTTTCTATTAAAATATATCTTAAAAGTAAACAAAGCAATAAAATGAATTCAAGAAAAAAAAGGTACACTAAAAAAAAATTAATTTCAAAATGCTTAAAATATATGCCTCATTATGAGGTTAGTCTTTGTAAATTTCAATGAGTCGTTAGAGCTTCAGCGTCCTGTGAATCTTCAACATCACTTTCCTTGGAGTCTTCTTGTTCAGTATCAGTGTTTGCTTCATACACATCAATATTATCTTCGTATTCAGTATCACTTTCCACATCAGCATCTGGATCTGAATCTATTTAATTCAGAACAGCTCTTATGCGCTCAATATCTGCCATATCTAAAGAAAATCTCACGATAATTAATTTTGAACATAATTCTTTTATTAAATCATAAAATTGTCCATTTTCATCTAAAAATTTCTAATTTAGCAAAACCAACTTACCTGACGAAAATGTAACACTTAACTATAAGTCGGTCTCACAGACCGTCCGATTAGCAATCACCGGTACAACACTTCAACCACAAAATACACAGAAGGGTCAGTTCAAAGCAGCGAACGAGCAGAGAAAGAGACATCATAAAGAGATTTGCTGTTTCTTTCACCCCCTAACTCTGTTCGGTGGTTCCTTTTTCTTCTAAATTCTTCAATATTGTTGTTTTGTTTAGATTTTTATTTTCTAGATGTGAAAATTTGCCGTATTTTTCATCTACTTTATGCTCACAATTTCGCAATTTTTAGCACGACAATGTTACAAACATAGGTTATAGGAATCTGTGGTTACAAAACACAACAATGTGGTGTTTTGTGTTATGAAAATTATAATTAAATTCATTTAATAAAACAAATAGATACCTAAAAATCACAAGATCACTAAAATGTTATTTTATTGGCTTATGCCAATTTTTTTAGCTTCGCTGTTTTTTTTGCTATATGTGACGCGCAAAATAGAAAGGGACCTAAGGGTAAAAACCGGTTTTGTTCAGGAGAGCCATTTTAAAGATTTAAATACGTGTATCTTTGGTGTACTTCACTTTCATAAAACGCGCATATCTCTGGGAGGGAACACTTTTGGGGCATGGGTTCGGTCTCATTCGATGCTCCACATCAAAAACAAAAAAAAAGTGAAAATTGCTTTTTTTTACCCTTAGGTCCCTTTCTCTATGCGCTGTCACATATTAACACAAAACACGATTAAAACCACAAAACACCATTAAAACAAGCTGCACTATGTTTTTTTTACTATAATATTAACACAAATAAAACCACAAGAAATTATAAATTTGTTCTTATGCACAAATTGTGGCTTATGTTTACAAAATTTTTCACTTTATGGCATTTTTCTTTTGTTTACTTTTCATCTTTCGTGAAATTGTATATTTGTCTCTTTCTCCCCCTATTTGAAGAAAAGCTGATTTAAAATTTTTTCAGACCCCCAGCTGACACTTCTAGGTATTCTATGCTTCAACTCAAACGCACTTGTTACACTAAACGTTGTATAATGAGAAATAATGAAGATACTGAGAGAATGACGGAGTTTCCATTTTTTGTTTTCGTGAAATTAACACAAAAGTGATTCATCGGTCTCACAGACCGACGAAATGGTCAAGAAGGTTAATATTGCGGCTGTTATAAACGACAATAAAATTTAGAAAAAAAAGAGCATCAGGGACCATAAATAGCAGTTATCAATTTCAATAAATAATTATAGAACACTTATTTTGGGGGAAAAACACAAAAATAAATTCATATAAAACAGTTTTTTTGGGATTAAATATTAGACTAAAAAGTTTAACCATCTGTCATTCCTCTTTATAATTTTTAAAATCGCTTTGAAAATTTTAAATTAAACATTCCATGTTAATACTTGCATGGCAATTGCGAATTAGTAAAATATTTTTTAAATTCAACGAGTTCATTTTATTTCGCTGCTTGGAACAAACGTTTTTCATGTCTGAAAATATTTGTTCGCATAAGTAAGTAGTGGAAAAATACATTTTTTCGAGCTGGGGACATATCGCAACATCTAAATTTTTCCAAAACTCTAGAGTTCTAATTTTATCAAAATCTTTTACCTCAAATCTAAGTATTTGATTGAAACGTGTTCATTACCCGCTTTTAATGTTTTGTAACATAAAAGGCATTGAATGTTTTGAAAAGCATCGTTTACCATAAAATACTTTTCACATTTCATTTCGTGAACTTTTATTATTTTTTAATTTTTTTCGTATTTAATTCTAATTGAATCGCGTGTGTTTATTGTGCTTCGTTCAACAAGAAACAACAACAATGCCTAATAAATTTCAGAAAAAAATTACTACAACCATCCGCACCATAGAATACCTAGAACTGTCAGCTGGGGGTCTGAAAAAATTTTAAATCAGCTTTTCTCCAAATAGGGGGAGAAAGAGACAAATATACAATTTCACGAAAGATCAAAAGTAAACAAAAGAAAAATGTAAACATAAGCCACATTTTGTGCATAAGAACAATTTTATAATTTCTTGTGGTTTTAATTGTGTTTTGTGTTAATATTATAGGTAAAAACATAGTGAAGCTTGTTTTAATAGTGTTTTGTGTTAATATAGCAAAAAAAAAACATAGCGAAGCTAAAAAATTACCAAAAAGAAATTTGTTGTGCATAAGCCAATAAAATAACATTTTAGTGATCTTGTGATTTTTTGGTATCTATTTGTTTTAATAAATGAAATTAATTTTCATAGTACATAATTTTCATAACACAAAACACCACATTGTTGTGTTTTGTAACCACAGATTCCTATAACCTATGTTTGTAACATTGTCGTGCTAAAAATTGCGAAATTGTGAGCATAAAGTAGATGAAAAATACGGCTAATTTTCACATCTAGAAAATAAAAATCAAAACAAAACAACAGTATTGAGGAATTTAGAAGAAAAAGGAATCACCGAACAAAGTTAGGGGGTAAAAGAGACAGCAAATAACTTGATGATGTCTCTTTCTCTGCTCGTTCGCTGCTTTGAACTGACGGTTCTGTATATTTTGTGATCCGCACGTGTATTCATCGCACAAAATAGACAAAACCGTCAGTTCAAAGCAGCGAACGAGCAGAGAAAGAGACATCATCAAGAGATTTACTGTCTCTTTTACCCCCTAACTCTGCTCGGTGATTCCTTTTTCTTCTAAATTCCTCAATATTGTTGTTTTGTTTTGATTTTTATTTTCTAGATGTGAAAATTAGCCGTATTTTTCATCTACTTTATGCTCACAATTTCGCAATTTTTAGCACGACAATGTTACAAACATAGGTTATAGGAATCTGTGGTTACAAAACACAACAATGTGGTGTTTTGTGTTATGAAAATTATGTACTATGAAAATTAATTTCATTTATTAAAACAAATAGATACCAAAAAATCACAAGATCACTAAAATGTTATTTTATTGGCTTATGCACAACAAATTTCTTTTTGGTAATTTTTTAGCTTCGCTATGTTTTTTTTGCTATATTAACACAAAACACGATTAGAACCACAAAACACCATTAAAACAAGCTGCACTATGTTTTTTTTTACTAAAATATTAACACAAAACACAATTAAAACAAAGAAAACCTCAAGAAATTATAAATTTGTTCTTATGCACAAATTGTGGCTTATGTTAACAAAATTTTTCACCACAAAACACCAAAATACTGACAAATTTCTTTTTGGTAATTTTTTAGCTTCGCTATGTTTTTTTTGCTATATTAACACAAAACACTATTAAAACAAGCTTCACTATGTTTTTACCTATAATATTAACACAAAACACAATTAAACCCAATAAAACCACAAGAAATTATAAATTTGTTCTTATGAACAAAATGTGGCTTATGTTTACATTTTTCTTTTGTTTACTTTTCATCTTTCGTGAAGTTGTATAGTTGTCTCTTTCTCCCCCTATTAGGAGAAAAGCTGATTTAAAATTTTTTCAGACCCCAGCTGACAGTTCTATGTATTCTATGATTCATCGCTTGCTCAACGACGACTGAATGAAAGTTTTAAAAGAGAATAACAACTGTCTGTGTAAATTTTTCAACAAATGTTGTATGTGGCGAACATCACTGCAGTAAATGCATGTGCGAATGATTTTGTTGTTGTTTCTCTCTATATTTTTCTCACTTATTATGATCGCTAACTTTTTGGTTTTTTCCACTCCAGCAACAAAAAAGCAGAAAAATGTTAAACTGTACGTTGATGTTTTGGTATTGTTATATGTGTTATATTGATGTTTGTTTTTTTTTCTCTTTGAAAGGGAATGCAAAGGGATTCAACTCGTTGAATGAGTTGTTTTGCGTTGAGTTCAAATTCAGCACAACAACTAACTAAACAGTTGTGAGTTGAAAAACAAATCCATAAATGCAGAGGTCTATTAAATACTTTCGGCTTTCTTCGGCCTTATGCAAAGAATTATTTTCGATTTCTAAGTTTTATAAACTTAATTCACATACGAAATAAGACTAATTTTTTAATAAGGATGCTCTTTTTCGAAAATGACCGTTGATTTTCAATTTAAACAAACTTTGGTGTGCTACTATTACAAATATTAATTATTTTTTTCATTATATTTTAGAATATAATTTTTTGTAATTAATTTATTGTGTGAAATGAATAATACATAGAAAATAACTTTTAAGTACTACAATCACTATAATTGGTTTGACTTTGTATTTACAAAAATTACTGCCACTTCTAAATATTGTCTATCATTTGATATTTTTCCAAATCGTTAACAATACCAAACATACGTCTCTTAAATATGGGCAAGGTGCGTGCGCATAATAATTCGTAATCTTCTAATAATTCTAAACATTTGTTGGTGGTATCATTTTTACTGGCCTGCTCTTTTATTTCAACTTCTTTGTCGTAGTTTCCATTTGATATTTCTTTTATCGCACAGTATACCTCACCTAAATCGGGCAATTCACTGGCAGTGGATATGAAAAAGGGCATAGAAAAGGCTGCCATACAAAAGCCATAAATTCCAAAATCCTGTAAATGTTGCAGAAATATAGATTTGGGATATATCTCTTCGCTAAGATGGCCGAAGTATTTCAGCGTTTGTATTAAGGCGTCGTAATAGATATTCATAAATTCCATAAAGTGTTGATTGCGCAAATCGCTGTCGGTGCAAGTATATAAATAATGAACTAGGTCCAAAACGGGTGAGGCATAGCGGGATAGTTGAAAGTCGATTAATTTGGCGGAAATGGCTTGTTGTTGGTCCTAAAAGCATAAAAGAAAGAAAAACACAATTGATAAAATAATGCAAAATGTGCTTCAGTTCCCACTGCATTCGGGAGTTAGTTACTCGTTATAGTAGTAAAAATTTTCATATATCGAGCCTTTGGTGCAATACCGTCGTAATTCAAAAAATCGTGAGCTGAGAAAAATGCGTTTGAAGTTTTGAGCCATCTTTTTGATAGTATTTTCGTTTACTAAAGTTATTTTTTTTTTACAAGTTTTTAAATAAAGATGCATGTTTTGTAATGTTTTCTGATTGTAAATTTCTTGTCATAAAGGAAATATTTCATTATTGCAAATAAATATTGCTGGAAATAGCTGGAGGCAATACAGACATTTGTAGCTGTAGAATCTGAACATTTAGATATAGAACCATAATCTTTTTTCCTTTAGATATATATTTCGCCAAAGATCATTTGTGCATACCCACCTCAAAAAATTAAAATTTTGAGTTGCTGTACTTTGCTTTTATAAAATTATAAAATGTTTATTTACAAAAACAATATATGTAGGTATATACATACAGTTTGTAAAAAATATGTTTACAAAGCTTAGAAAAATTAAAAAGTTTAAGGGAAACTCTTATTTGCAAGTAAATTATATAACTTTTATTAAATTTTTTTCTTCATGTATTCAATTGAAGATGTTTATAAACACTTTGCACAAAAAAAAACCAAATTAAATTAAATAACAAAATAATAATCGTAACTTAAAAAATACTTCCAGTTTCTACGCTGTAAAATAAATGTTTACAAAATTGTGTTAAATTGAATTAAATATATTCTAAATGGTAAAAAAAAAGATTTGAGGGTGCTAATACTTGGTGTGCCCTCCTTTAGCTTTAATTACAGCTTCTAAGCGTCTAGACATTGAATGGATAAGCTTTGGTATATCGTAATTTTCAGGTATTTTTTCCCACTCTTCTTTAATAAATGTTATTTGTTTTTTGGTGCCCTTTTTCCGACTTTTTTCTTTGGGTGGACCCATGAATTTTCTATAGGGTTTATTCTGGACTTTGTGCTGAGCTATCGATCACTTTTGTACAATTATATAACAACCAGGATCTACAAATATATGCCTTATGCTTCGGGTCATTATCCTGGTAAAATTTATACTTGAGCTTTTCCGGGTTTTCTGGGTCAACAAAACCGAATTTGCGAACACTTGTACTCAATTCCTTTTTTAAAATGTTTAGATAGACTTCCTTGGTCATTATATCCTCTAATATTCTTATTTCGCCAACACTTTTGCTCGAAATACAACCCCACACCATAACGGATAGTTTACCGAACTTTACAGTGGGTATTATATTTTTATTTTCTAAAGCCGTCAGGGGTTTTCGCCAAAATTTTTGAGGTCCATCATGGTAGTAAAGCATCACTTTCGTTTCGTCACAAAAAATAACATCATCCCAGTGCTCCGGAGGAAAAGAAATGTGTTCAATGGCAAACTTATACCTTTTTTCTATGTTTGCCGCTGATAGCAAAGGTTTTTTCCTCGCAACTCTTGAAGAGTATTTATGGTTTTGTAGCACATTTCTAACAGTCTGATGAGAGATACTTACTCCACATTCATTACTGATGTTAAGTGCAATTCCTCTAGTACTAAAATGTGGATTCTCATCAATCATTTTCAATTCGCCGAGTTACTTTTTTTCGTCTGCCTGGTGATACATTTGGTTCCAGTCTTCCTTCTTTTTCAGCACGGTTAATAACATTATATACCGTCTTTAGGTTAAGAGACAACATTTCAGCAATTTCTCTGAGATTTTCCTTTATAGTAATTAAAATACACCAGTTGGGTAATGTCTTTGTTCAGTCGCTTTCCTGGCACAGTTTATATATAATTGGGTAATCATTTGTTTATTCTATGAGATTAATTTAATGAATAAAAGACAACTGCTACTCTTAGCGTCCGTATAAAACTCTTACACGCAATACATGTGGAAAAAACCAACGGTTCTTTCTTGACTTTCCATTTTTGTAAACATTTTTTTTACACTGTTGAAAGTATACAAAATTATTTTGTAGCGTTGTTGTTGTAATATATTCATAAATTTGCCAAAGTTTCGACGCCTGCTTGTCGTCAACATACAAAACAACAGTTATAAAAAAAAAAATTTACAAATATAATGATATTGTTGTTGTAAATATTTATTTAAACTTAAATTCTTAAAAAATTTTTGTTTTGTAAACATATTTTTTACAAACTGTATATATACATTGTTACCAATTTAACGAGTAAAAAGTTACCAAATGCACTCTAAAGTCAACTAATACATTTATCTGATAAATAGAGATTGATAATCGTCATCAGGAACTAAACTGAATCACTTGCTTCCACAGAGAAAAGAAATGCTGTAAAAATAAAGTTCTTAATTGTCCGAGACAAAAAAGCTTCTTAATTGGTCGGAGTCATTGATAGCAATTGTTTTCTAATTTTCCCATAAAAAAACGTTTTACTTTTTCCCAGATTTAATTGTTGGTATATTTAGTAATTCTCAATTATTTTTTGAGCGTTTTTATATTGGTCTTCTGATGAGTTTGCATTAGTACCGACGAAAGCCAGCATATTTACTAGCTTAATGTTTGTTTAACAATCAATTTATAATCATTTTCTAACTTACATCATATTTATAAAGTATATTATTATTCCAAAAATCGCCATGACATATAACTGCATATGGAGCAATTGCTTTGCCGTTTACACATTTTAAACAAATTTCTTTGAAATTATTTTCCAATTTTTCTAGAGCTTGAATTTGTTTGAAGGAAGGTTTTATTTCTTGCTCTAACATTTCTCTTGTAAGTCTTATATGTTTTTTGCCAAACTCTTCGGTTATATAATCCATATCTGACCTGAAAAGGTTATCATTCATTTTGCTTACTAATTCTTTGAAAAGCTCTGGCTTTCGATATTGTAAAATAAACGACATTGCATGCATCTTTGCAATGGAACGGAATGATTCACATACCAAGTCGTAGGTGGGCATGTTTGTACGTAAATTTTGTTTATAGTCACTTAAAGTTAAATCCTTACAAATGATAAATTCATCCTTCAAATCTAAACTAGCGTAAAGCATTTCAGGCACAATATCATAGTTATCACTAGCGATAGTATCATATTTGCCATAGACTGAATTTTTTAATTCTATTAATCTCTCTTGTTTTAAAATTTGAAACTCTTTGAACACTTGTTGATACACGAAAACTTCGCGATCATACAATTCCACTATGCGACAATGGGCACGATGTGCTGCATCCTTGGGTGCAATTTTTAAAATTGTAACGAATGGTTGAAATTTTTGATCGCTTGCCGTGTCTTCGGTAGTGCTGGTTAGAGCTTTCAAGCACACTTGCAATACATCACCATTAGAATTCTCTCCCACAGCCGATATTGACCGTGCTGTTATTTCACACGCGTGTATGTTTCTCTCGAATGCTAATTGTTTGTAAGTGTGAAATATTTTTGGCGTGAATTTTGTTAAAATTTCAATATCGCCCGTTATGAAGATACCTGTTTTGCTTTCAGTTAAATGAGTTTCAGTTTTATTTGCCATGTTTAGCACTAAAATTTTTTATGAAGTATTTTAGTTTATTTTTTAATTAAATACTCGTACTGATTGTAGTGGGAACACATTTATTATATCGACCGTGTATATAGTTTTCACTTTAAATTTGAATGTTACCGGGTCGATGCTTTCAAGCGAACTGTTGATGCTTGCACTTTTGTGCTGAGGTATTTATAGTTTTTTAATAGTTATAGGTACTTGTTGAATTGCAGACAAAAACTTATTATTATAGTTTTTAATGAATCTCTTGGAAGTTACATCCACACAGGTGGTTCTCTTGTCGTAGTTGATGTTGTTTTTTCCTAAAGTTAACTATTTTGTACTTAGACTAGATTTTTCAATGATTTTGTAGATTTTGTACAAAAAATATTTTTATGGGAAAGGTCAGTTTTCTGGATATTAACAAAAACCGATGACTACCACATTGTTTTACCGATTTGTTACGAATCCTTGTTTGTTCCTTTGTTCAATCACCTACCACCACGTATATCCATCCACACACTACCACAGCAACCAAAAATTCGTAGTTGCCAGAAATGTCAAAATGGTCTGATATTAATGTACATTGTACCACCAAAATTGTGGTATTTGTTTTCGGAGTTTTTTTTTTTTCTTAAAATACAGTGAAATTCTTTGAAATTAATTTCTAGAGTCTTCTTTATTCTTTGCTCGGATTACGTCTTTTTCGGATCTTCTATCACTATTACTGAATAAATTTTTTTGATTTTCTCGAGGGGTAGTAGTAGCACACCGAACCCTAATTATTAGTTTTAATCACTTGCCGGGCAATCTGGCTAACCTAAATTAGACGAACAGACGGTAAAATTTTCTGTTAACTTGAAAATTGTATTAAATTTCAATGAAATTTTACTATATAAGAAAAAGAAACACAGTTCATTAATTACATATATGTGCAAGTTAAAATGTTTATCATCAGGTTTCTAATTCATGTTTTTTATATTTGTAAATTATTCAAATTGAACAACTATATTGTTCACAATATATTGGAAGTTTCCATAAATTAGAGAGAATTTTGTGCACTTTTCTATGATGCATTTTTCACCTTGGCAAAAGAATGAGGTTGTTCATTCAACTTAACAATTAATTGAATAGTAAATAGCATGAATAGTAACGGATACAGTGGGGAAAAAAAGTAATTGACATAATATTAGTGGTGACTACTATAGTTCGTAGAATAAAATAACAAACCCATTTATTTGGCATGCAAAGAGAATTTAGATTTTTACTCTACAAAAGCCAACACACACATAAGGATATTATCAAAATAAAGGATATTCAATTTATTTGAGACCAATTGTTTTTAATCGGTTCTATCAAAATCTATTTATTTTCTTTAATTGTTGAATTTATTTATTATATATTTAAAATTGTCGTATTGAAACAACTAATATTTAGCGTATTTCTGTTCGCCACTATACATGGATGTATAGTACATAAGAGTAAATTTACAATTAAGAAAGACACTTTTTGAAATGAAAGCTTTCGAATAGCAAACAGTTTTGTTTACTAAAACTTTTATATGCATCCATATATCTATCTACATACATAGGTATACCTAGTTTATTATTTTTAATGGTAAGGGGATGTTATTCACAGTACAATGAACTTTTCTACAATTTATATTTATTGGTGCTAATATAGCTTTCTTACAACTTATCTAAACACATGATGTGCAATATACGACAACTTGACTGAATATTGCAAATTCTAAAATGACGTCAATACCAAGACCATCGAGCTACATACATATAATCGTTATCGCTAAACAACGATCATTTTTTCTATTACCAATTCGTTCTAAAGCTTTTTATTTTTCTTGCTGTTATAGATCTAATTATAAAAAGCGCATTACTGTGCTTAGAATTTTGTCCTTGGTATAGTGCATTGACCATTTGTTTTGTTTTATTTTTTGTCAGTCCAGTCACGTGTATTTTATAAACACTGTTTTTCCGCATTTCTACCTAGATTACGTACGACGCCACGTTTTGCGTGGCATTTGTCTCCAGTTATTACAAATTCTTTAAATTCTCATATATTGAATATCTTACTAACCTTAGTTCATTTTAAAGTTTAAAATTTGTTATCAAAATATTAATAAAAAGGAACGTGATATATCGAATGATTAAAAATGTATATGTATGTATCTATTTACATACATATATACAACATATACATATGTTTTACGTTAATTTTAATTTCACATCGTAAATATCACCCTATTTTATTTATCTCTTATCGTTGTTATCTATATTCGAACTGCATAAGAGCTTTGAAATGTCTGACCTTGACGGGGTGTATTGACTTTTTCTAATGAATTCGTAGAAAATATTATTCTTAGAATTGCAAACATGTGCATTGCAAAAATTACCATGAGAGTCGTCTGTATATATGTATATACATATCTTCATAAGATTTGAAAAAAGTTGCAAAAAATTCAAAATTAACTTTTTGATTGATTATGAAGATTTTGTCGAGCTAGATAAAAGATTCGTCCCACTGTGCGCCGCCTTTAATTTATTTTCAAAAATGTATTTTTTAGATATAATGATAATAAATAAATAAATATGCATCTTTTAGTTGGATTTTTAAATTTGGATGTCTATTTTGGAGGTAAGTCACTGATCTTTATTTAAAAATAGTGAACTTAGAAAATTTTGTTAGAATGCAATCTGAAAAACTTGATAACAATTCATAATCGAGTAAAATTTTATTAATTATTGAAGAAATTTTTATTAAGATGATTAAGATTCTATATATATATATGCATGCGTATGTACGTATATACATAGTTTTAATAATTAACTAGTAAAATTCGAAATATTAAATAAACTTGAGAAGTGTAGAAACCTTGAAAAATCAATTTATAGTATTTTTCTAACGGTCATATTTAGAAATTTATTTTAATATTTAAATAGGTATTTCATTATTACGTCTGGCATCCCTATATGGTGTTAACATTCTATATTGAATTACACTTTGTAGCAAAAAGCAGCAAATAAACAAAGCCTATGAAGAAGACTAAAATTTTCTGAAATTTTAATATTTGTAAAACAAAAAAAAAAAAATTTTATTTTTAATAAAAGGGGCAAAATCACGGCACACAAGATGTCTAATAGCAATACCGATACCGGTGACACTTTCCTTTCAAATGAAATGAACCAGAGTGTTAGTGAAGTCTCTGTTACAACCGCTGCCGCTGCAAGTCATCCAGTCTCATCAAGGTGTAAATTGAATACCAGTCATATTGAGCCAATTGAATGTGTCACTCTTATAAGTGATGATTCTGATACGGAACCATCACCTAAACGCAAGCTGCCTAGTAGTTTAACTAGTAATACCATAAAGAAGTCTACCGGCGATGAGGACTCTAACGATGCCCAAAGAACAGCAGACGAAAGACGAACTAGTAGGCGTAATAAACCTCGTGTTGATTATACTAACAAGCCGAATGCTAATATCTCAAGCGACGAAAAGCCTTCCACAAACACAGGTAATATTGGGAATACATTGTTGAACACCAGCACTAAAATGGAAACTAAAACTAAAAAGTCGGACTCTGTTAAAAGCCCTTTTGCCAAAGATATATCAGATCCACGTGAAGCCGCGGCAGCAGCTGTTGAAGCTTATAAAGAAATTTTAACAGGGCTTGAAGGTGCGGCTTTTCAGTCCCGTTTGCCATTCGATAAAATGACATCTAATGAAGCAGCTTGCTTTCCTGATATTACAAAAACTGGACTTGTAGCTCAAAGGGTTTTTCTTAATATACGTAATCGTATCTTGCAGATGTGGATAGAGAACCCTAAACAGCAATTAATACTAGAAAATGCAATCAAGGATATGGAACCACCATTTGATAGCGATCCTAACCTAGTAAAGCGTATACATTCATTCTTGGAACGTCACGGGTTTATAAATTTTGGCATTTTTAAACGTCTGCGTGGTATACCCATTAAAAAACTGGGCAAAGTTATTATCATAGGAGCTGGTATCTCGGGTTTGGCAGCAGCCCAACAATTGCAGCAATTTGGTATGGATGTAATAGTTTTAGAGGCTAGAGATCGTGTTGGAGGACGTATTGCTACTTTTCGTAAAAACAGCTATATAGCTGATTTGGGTGCTTTAGTAGTTACCGGTGTCTGGGGGAATCCTATGACAATTTTGAGCAAGCAAATTGGCATGGAGATGGTTCCTATAAGACAAGCTTGTCCTCTGTATGGGGCTGGCGGTAAGCCAGTTCCCAAACATAAGGATGATATGGTGGAGAGAGAATTTAATCGCCTTTTAGAATCGGCAAGTTATCTATCTCATCAATTAGACTTTAACTATGCAGGTAATAATCCCGTTTCGTTGGGCCAAGCCCTAGAATGGATAATAAAGTTACAGGAAAAGGCTGTCAAAGAAAAGCAGGTACAATACTTAACAAATCTTTGTGAGGCACAAAAAGCAATAATAGAGAATGAAAGAAAAGTATCAGAGGTCTTAATACGTATAAAACATTTAAAACAGATGCATGTAAAATTGCTTCGCACCCGCTCTGCTCGAAACGGAGAATTTGACAACACTTATATAGATCATGAGTTTGAGATACGGTCGACCTATTATGAATGGACCAAGGCTTGTAAATTATATGAAGAGCTTATTAAAGAGGATGAAATATTGCAAAGCAAACTGAAAGAACACGAATTAAACCCGCCTAGGTGAGAACAATTTAAAAAAATTTCTAGTTCAAATACACAACGCCATAAACGTTACGAGTATATATTTTTTAAGGAACACATAGCTTATAATTAATTTCTCTCTTTTAGTGATGTTTATTTATCATCGAAAGATCGTCAAATATTAGACTGGCACTTTGCAAATCTTGAATTTGCTAACGCCACACCATTGAATAATCTATCTCTTAAACATTGGGATCAGGATGATGATTTTGAATTTATTGGGAATCATACCACCGTAAGAAATGGGTACTCCTGCGTTCCCATAGCATTGACGGAAGGTCTTGATATACGTGTCAATACAGCAGTTAAAACTATAAAATATTTTCCAACGGGTGTCGAAATTGTCGCCGAAAATTTGAAAACCAATAACTCTACTGTGACATATAAAGCTGATTTGGTACTATGTACCCTTACTTTAGGTGTTTTGAAAATAGCTACTGCTAAAGTGCAATCTCAACAAGCAAATACGGTTAAATTCGAACCTTCCTTACCAGAGTGGAAACAACAGGCAATACAACGTTTAGGGTTTGGTAACTTGAATAAAGTAGTTTTATGCTTTGATCGCATATTTTGGGATCCAAATACAAACTTATTTGGCCATGTTGGCAGTACGACGGCTAGTCGTGGTGAACTGTTTTTATTTTGGAGCATATCATCATCACCTGTCTTATTGGCATTGGTAGCGGGGCAATCGGCAGCCATAATGGAAAACGTGTCCGATGATGTTATAGTGGGTAGGTGCATTGCTGTATTAAAAGGCATTTTCGGTAATGGATCTGTACCTCAACCAAAAGAAACGGTGGTATCGCGTTGGCGTGCCGATCCTTGGGCTAGAGGTTCGTACAGTTTCGTTTCAGTGGGCTCTTCGGGCAGTGATTATGACCTTTTGGCTGCACCTGTAATACCACCAAATCTAAATAATCCCAATCCCAATCAAGAACTAGACGAACTGCCTCGTTTGTTTTTTGCTGGTGAACACACCATACGAAACTATCCGGCTACGGTTCATGGCGCTTTCTTAAGTGGTCTGCGTGAAGCTGGTCGTATAGCTGACTATTATTTAGGGTATCCTGAAGGAACACCACCAGATATAGGTTATTCTGTGGTAGAAGCTGCCAACACTGCCTCCGTGGGTGATACAGTTGATTTAGTAGATATTGCTCACTCTTCTGACTCATCCTCTAAAATT
Source organism: Dexiosoma caninum (assembly GCA_963924685.1). Taxonomy (NCBI): domain Eukaryota; kingdom Metazoa; phylum Arthropoda; class Insecta; order Diptera; family Tachinidae; genus Dexiosoma; species Dexiosoma caninum. The sequence goes on from OZ004729.1 coordinate 63,618,583, forward strand.
TCGGATGAAAAGTCTAATCCCGCCGATTAAAATAAATAAGACTTTTCCGACTTTTTGCTTCGTGAGTGATTTCTGCATATATTTCTTTTTATTATGAGTTTTGCAATCCAATATTGTTGACTTTGTTATAATAGTTTTTAGTTGAATTTTTACATACATATTCTTTCATACAGACTACGTATTCAAATAATGTACATATCTGTATGTGGGAGGTTAACTACACTAAGTCACATTTTGGAAATTTTACAGGAAACCGCAAAAGCATGTTGAAAATCACAAATGCTTCAATCTGTGTATTAAAAATTTGCCTTACTACGAATATTTTATATAAGTCTAATATAATTTTTTTAATTTCGAGGTATCGTATATAATAATATGACCGTTTCTTATTAAAATGGTGATCTTTGTCTCCCATGATGGTATTGGTACTGTTCTTTGGAATTCACCTACCGATAAATGAGAATATTCGGATTCTAACAGTATAAAAAAACGTGTAAATGATATAGTTTACCTCCCACCTACAGAAATGTATATATGTGTTTAAATTTCATTTGATCTAATTTTCTCTTCAGCAGGCCAACAATTGAGTGTATAAAGAATTTATGTATATCGAAATTAGGTTGCGATGAATTTTAACTGAAATATAAATTGCATTTTCAATTTTATATAAATAAAATAAGAGCAGTATTGCTATGGCATTGTCTAAGTTTTAGTAATTTCAAATATATATACCGATGTGCTTTTAAGTTACGTTAATAAAACTTTTTAAATTATAATAGGATTTTTATTTAAAAAAAAAAGGTTGAAGTCCGGGAAAATATATTTAAGATTTTAATTTTAGTATGGCAGCCCTTCTTTTAACAAATATTTTTGCGCTTGCTAACACTGATTAAAAAAGAGCAAACAGTTTGACATTAGAGCTGATCGTTTTAGTGGAAATTATTTCATAGAATTTTTGTGAATATTTAAAGTAAGTGTAATAATAATTGTCACATTAAAAAGTGCTGTGTTATCTGTAAAAATTTATTAATTTGCAAAAGGACAATATAAATATGGAGAAACTTCGCAGAGTATTAAGCGGCGATGATCGCACACCCGATGAAGAAAGTAGCATTATAACACAGGTAAGTAAATTCAATGCACAAACAAACGTAATGAGGCAGACATCTTTTGGTTATTAAAAGAATTTGGAGAGGGGGCAGTATTTTAATTATGGAAGACGTATAGACTTAACCCTGACAACTTAACGCAAAGTAATTATGAGCTTCTGAAGTTTCACCAGATGACTCTGACTTTTTATTGATAATTTTCCATTTTCTCTATGCAGCTTCAGTCAGGACATATTTAATATCCCTTGTCTTCAGTTGCAGGGTGATCTGCTCCTAAAAAACTCGGCACAGTATAATTTTAAATTAATAATTTGTTAATTTTGTTGTTTGTGGAAAATCTGTTTTCGTTGCTTTTACTGCTTCATGAATTCTCCAAGAATGAATCTGATATTGATAAAAATTGCGTGCAAAATGTGCTAACCAAGATCCGTCGAATTTATAAATTTAATTAAGACCAAAACAGAGTATTGTTCTTGGAACAAGTAATACGTTGAAAAACATTGTTTTTCAAGAAATATTGTCATCTAAAAAAATATTACACTTATTACTAGCTGATCTCATGGTCAAGCATACTTATACGTATGGCAAGACGTTTTCTGTAGATATTACTGACACGTCATAGTTGGGAAAAATCTTCCCTTTAAATTGGAAAATATGTTTAAATTGCGATGTACTTAACATATTAATAATATTTGAACAGTTTTCCCTGTGTGAAATGTGTCGTAGTACAGAAGCAAATATCACACCTCAAAAGAGCAGTAAGCTGCAACGGCATATAAAACACCAACGAATTTTGAATTGCAATTTTTACATTTTTCAAGAAAACAATTCCGGGATACATTTTTTGAAATTCATAATTTGTAAATATATTACAAATATCGAAATATAATCCTAAATGAAGGTACTTTTCTTAGAAATTTAATGCCATAATTTATTGTTTTTAAATAATAAATAAAATTAAACAATCTAAAAACGAAAAAATCTTATCTGGACATAGATAAATACCCTTCAGACAAATTACAGCTTCCATTCCAATATTCCATTTGATATGCGTATTTTTCTGCACATATTTTCCTACACGTAATTTTTCATGCATGCATATTTTCACACTCTATTTTTTTTCCATTAAAAAAACATGAATTATTGTCATTATGAAATTAATTTTAATCGCACTCGACCTACTCGGGACCATCTTGATCATGATGATTTGTATTGCCAACAATAAAATTTTTGCCGCTTTTTCAGTGAGTTTTTATATTATTTATTGTTTAATTTTTTAGATAAATGATATGTCTACGCTTAGTTGGTCTACCCGCATTAAAGGTTTTTGTATATGTTTCATATTGGGTATTGTTTTATCCCTATTGGGATCCTTAGCTCTATTTTTACATGGTGGTATTGTCGTGTTTGCCGTATTTTATACGCTGGGTAACATTATATCGATGGTCAGGTAAAATTAATTAAAATTATCTACATAAAATATGTTGTTTTAATAATTTTTTCAAGTACCTGTTTCCTAATGGGACCCGTGAATCAATTGAAAAAAATGTTTTCTGATACCCGCTTAATTGCCACATGCATTGTGATATTTTCCCTTATCATGACTTCAATAGCAGCCGTAGTGGTATGTTTATTTCTTATTTTTTCTTCATATTTTTTTAATTTTTTGTGTTATTAATTCTTTTATGTTTTAGTTGCATAAACCGGGTTTGACTCTAATTTTTATTATAGTACAATCCTTAGCCATGACTTGGTATTCGTTATCATATATACCCTATGCTAGAGATGCCGTCCAGAAAACAGTATCTGCTTGTTTGGATGTTTAAAAAATTGCTTTGTATTAATTTCTTCACTTCTCTTCGCACAAAGTTGTTATTTCATCATATAAGAGATATTTATATATGTAACAATCAATGCCATTTTAATATAAATTTTACTTAATATTCATTTGCACATTTCCATATTTAACATATTTTTGTTGGACTTTTTCTTTTCCAAATCTCTTTCTAATTTAAAAACAAAATAACTTTCTTAAGCTGTTTTCTTAATTTATATTTACAACTTAGGTTTAATTTTGCATATTGTGCATATATATGTACATATATATTAAAAATATTTTACACCGAATAATTTTTTTCAGTTAACAAATTGTTGAAGAAATCAAAAGAAAAAATTATAAATGTTTTAAAGGAAATCAATTGTTAATTTAAAGCGCTTAAAAAATTAGCATGTATTTTAAAATATTTGGCTAATCTTTAGTTCTCCTTCGGGGAGGGTCCGCCACCTAACCTAACCTATTAGCAACGAGTTATGCAAAATCAACAATTTCTTGAAAAGGCGTTGTTGTTGAATTAAGGGAAATCTTTTCTCTTAATTCAAGTCTCAGTGAATATAGGTAATAAAAATGTAACAGCTCATAGGGACTCATGGGCTATAATTATGCATAAATTCGTTATAGAGAAACGTTACTGAGAAACGTTATAGAGAAACTGCAGAAAATCTTGACTACATTTTTTTTATGTAGAAAATATATTTATTAAGACAAAAAAAAATTGTTTTTACATGAACACATTAATTTTTTTTTATTAATACATACATATGTGACTAGATTGATGCAAAAAATCGATTGCTAAAAACTTTGCAATAGAGAGATTATTTAGTGTGAAAAATTCTATTTAGGTCTTAAAAAATTGTACGTTACAGAGAGAACTTCGCTATAGGGAGATCAAAATGCATGAAAATACTCACAAAAATGTTGTGTTCACGAATTTTATTTGTTATAGAGAAGATTTCGTTATAGAGAAGTTCGCTATAGAGAAGTTCGACTGTATATTGTTCTCCCGGTGATATATTTGTCTATATCTATTCAGTGTTTCCATTTTTTTTTTGCAAAAATCTACAAGACATCAAAAAAACATTTTTTTGGTTAGATTTTACAAGACACGCTTCGAATAAATGGAATAAATTATTTGCTTTTTAAAAATTGATATTCAAGGCTTGGAAATAATAAAAAAAATGTAATTTAATTTTTAAAATAAAAACAGTTATTTTGAATATGATTTCTTTTATTTTAGTCTTATACCTATTTCCAAGAAAAATAAATAAATAACAAAAATATCTATTTTTTATATTTATATATACATATGTATGTATGTATGTACATATAGTATATAAAAACAATTTGTTTTACTAAAAGTTTTAGTTTTTAACATTGTGTTCTCTTAATGTTAAATTAGTTTTTGATTAAATCGAATAGATTTTAATTATCTAAATATTTTTGTCTTAACTAAACCATTTTTGATTTGCAATTTGTTTTGCTTTAAAGAAAATACACCATAAATATTATTTCATAATATATGAAATATAAACAATTGCTCGATACACAAGCTCAGTCGTATTGTTTACCGTTTCAAAAAAGACTATGTCTTTATATATGGACTTGTGAACTGGCAAATTTGTAGTATCGTTATTTTATCGTGTTGTTGTTTATATTTTTTTCTTTTAAAGAACTTTGATATTCATTTAATTTTATCTCATTAAATTAAACCACGTATAGAAATTTCAATTTGATACAAATTAGCTTTCAAGTTTTTCACGATAAGCAATTTGATTGAAATAGTTTGAAATTTGAATTGAATTAATTTATCATTCAGAAGAATTAATTGTCTGGTATTAGATTAGATATTAGAACAAAAAAAATACAATACTGTATAATAAAACGATTACACAATGCATACGACGTTAATAGGAGCTTGTGAATTGAACAAATTAGTTGGAAATAAAAATTACTCTACAATTAAATCTAGACTTAAAAAAATCAAATTATAGTTGTATCAAAAAGAAAAAGCAATTAACAGATTAAATTTATCGGATATATGTATGATGGAAATCAAAAAATGATTTAATAAACATTTTGAAAAGGTGAAATGATTTCGGAAAGCATTTTTAAAGCAACTTAATGTTATTGTCTTTCCAAATGCTGACGAGATATCAAATACAACCATTTGATAAGAAATTCATTGAATATTTTTGATAAACATGCATATTTTAAAAATTAGCCGACAAAAAAAAAACGAAAATAATGGCTACGTAACGTTCTTTGTCTGTTTAAATGGATTCGTTTTAAAAATAAATTTCCTTCACATACCGGTATGTGTTAATTTATTCTTTTTAACAATTTTATGAATATATTTTCTTTTATTTGGTGGTTTTAAAATTACGTTAAACTTTGGATTTTATATGTATTACATTTGATCTTTAGACATTTTTTAAAGAAAAATTTTACTTTTTCCAATGATATTTAAGGAATACAATATTTGCCCTTGGATTATTAAATACAAATGTATATGTACATATGCCATGAATTTTTGTATATTAAACTTACTTAGTATTGCTCGGAAGTTTTTTTATCTAAATAATTTTTTGTTTTTTTTTGTTTTAGAAACGTTATGGTTAGGAAAATAAACTAGCTACCAAGAAAGAAATGAAATAAAAAAATCATTATGATCCTGTATCACAACTAGTTTAGGACTTTTTAGTTTCTTTAATAAAATTGTAAAAACTAGTTAATTCGTAATCAGTGCTAGAGCCCCATTTAATTAAACAACGTTAGAGTTCTAATTACATATATGCCTATATAGAATTTGCAAGGAAATAAATAACTCCCTGGTTATAAATGCCAAAGCAGACACACACCATTTTCCTTCATGAAAACGATGCATTTTAGCATTAGTTGTAGTAAGGCAATAGTAGTTATTATGCCTAAAGCTTTTTTATTTAAATGAATGAAAATCTTTATTCATTCTTCTTGTCGTTGTGTCTTGGGGATTTTTTAGGTGATACTTTGCCTAGAAAAAGATATAAAAAGAAAACAAATATGTAAAACAAAAATAAATCTAAATAATTCGAAACGTGTAGGAAATAAAGAATTGAATGTATGTATATGAACGATATATGTATGTACATATGTATGAGCTATATATAAGTTTTTCTTTTTCTTAGCGTTAAACAAATTGACTTAGGAATGAATAGAAACAATAATTATTTAAGATTTACGAATCGATTATGGAACGCACCCGAAACTTCGTGAAGTTGCCGGTTGTGAGAAATGCACATTCATTTCAATACGTTATTAGTGATTCTCAGATAAGCAGAAAACTAACTGAAGGAAGTTTGGTTGCTATCCATAAACAAGCTGCTAAAAAGTGATTTTCAACAATTTACGAAATGCAAATTTGTAGCCTTATGTACATATGTATGTATAATAAAAATTTCGTACAAAGTTAAGTTAACAAACCTGTAAAATGTTTGCAAATAATCTGTCAAACATGTGTCATTTTGCCACATAACACGTTTTTCTTCGTTACGCTTATTTGTTCATTTTTATTTAAAATTAATGCTACCAAAATTGTGTATAAAATTATTTAAAATGTTTGTAGAAAAGCGCCAATACATACGGAAGGACCGATTGGTAAATTTCACAAAATAATTGCTTTTTGTTAGTCGAAAACCAAGTTATGCACCATTCGAACTCATTCGTCTTTCCCCTGTCATGACTCAACTCTTAAACTTTGGCAGCAAAAATTTTATAGTCTAGGCGATTTACTGGAGACTATTTCCGAAGAATCCTTTAGTCAAGAAATTTTTGACATTTCTTATTAACGAATTAGTAAATAATTCATTTATATACATACAAACAAAATGATATACATACATACACAAGTCTACACAATTATTTTCCAAAATTCAGTAGCTCGTTTAACAAACGTAGATACATACATATATAAGTTTTTAATATTAGAAATTCGAATTTCTAGTTCGCAGTTTATTTTATGTAGTATACAAAATATGGCTAAATGTTTCTTATACATACAGCTATTAATTTTTTATAGCTTTATTTACAAAAATATGTTTTTTATATAATAAAAACAAAATTTTTAAAATTAATTTTCTCTTGTAAATTTTGCAAATATTGAGACTGGAAAAAAAATAATTATACAGTAACAATTTGTGCGATTTAAAGGGTTTTTAAAAGAAAAATTAAAGAAATTAAAAATTTGCAATAAAAATATATATATATATGTATATGTATACAATGTAGAATATTAGATAATAATTAAACAATTTTAATTTTAATATCGTAAGGAGTGCTTTCAATATCAACATGTTTGCTAATGGTTTTATTTAACTTTCCTCGTGCATGTTCTATGATTCTAGGATGAACATAGTAAATGGGACCTGGCCAGTCAGACAGATTTTTTATTTATTTTAAAAGTAAAAGTAAAGTAAGAGGAGAGGATAGCATGAAAATACACACACATAATTATACACATATTTTTTTAATTATATATAAATGAATTGTCTTACTAGACAGTTTAACTGCATACATACATATGTATTTCTGTATACTGCCGAGTAAGGTAAGCTAACTAGCTTAGCATAAGAAAACCAAATGTTAAAAATTAAATAAAATCAAAAACTGGAATACAGATACTAACAGAAATTAAATCTTATTTCGATCTTAAAAAAGCCATACATAGCGATACAGAGACACATGATACGTATCATAGAAAGTGCTTTACAAATTTTTAATTAAAAAATAATAAAATCATGAATTCGAAAACAATTTAACATTTTGATAAAAGAAAAGTCGAACTGAAAACTTAAATCACTATAAACATTAAAATATGTACCGCTTACGGACAGGACTGTTCCTCTAAAAGCGAACGCAAATTGCTTTCGATATTTATATCGAAAACAGAAACCATTTTTGTTCGGATTTAAAGAAACAAATTAAATAAAATATCCGAAAGTTAATATAAAAATTTAAATCCTCGCATAAAATTAACTTTGCAAAATAAATTCAACTTTTATTTACCTTTTGAATGTTGTCTTTCTAAGCTTTTTAGTTTTTTGGAGGGCGATTGCTGTAATTGTTTATTAGATTTACGTTTATCCATCATGCGCTAGAAAGTACTAATTTTTTTAAACTTTCGTTTTAAAAATAATATTAAATTACCTGCCATAATATACAACCATAAACAAAAGCTATTGATATAATTACTTGTACTGTCAACCAGATTATAATGTTGATAGCTTGCGTGCGCTCAAATAGTTCTTTGCCATTTTTAATGCACAAAATTGCTTCAGACACCATAATGGCGCCATATACCCAGCATTGAGTACCAACACGTTTACAGCGTGTATCCGTAACATAAGTATAATATTGCCTAAAATTTAAAAAATAGAAGAAGTTTTATGTAAATTATCCGTTTGAGAGCTGAAAAGCTTGATAGGAAAAAAAAGCATACCTAACTGAAGGTGCCACAAACAGCCCCACGAATATTAAACGACCAATGACTATATAATGATCGGGTGGCATTTCAAAAATATGTTTAAGGAAAAATGTGTTGAGTTCAGTAATCTATGAATATTAAAAAAAAAATCAGAAGAGCATTAAGACAAAAAATGTTCAACAAAAACTTCTTACCTGCCAAAATATCACCAATTGTATAACGGCAGCAAAACGCATAGCAGTCGATTTCGGATCCAACCATCTTATTGCAGTCCAACTTTCTGGAGTAAATTGCAACATTGCACGTTTTATCTTACCACTAGTTGATGATATATCTTTAATACTAGCCCATTTGTACTCGCGCATTTCTAAAATTTTACAGATTTTTAAACCAACCCAAATACCCAATCCATTGCAGATTAAAACATCCAAAATTAAAGCATCCCACCAGCATTCAACAAAATTCGGTAATAAATGAGCAAATGTAATTTCCGTTATTTCCCACATTATAGAAATGGCCCATAATATGCCCATGTGTCGGATTAGGATGGCCTTAAAAGCCCAACCCAAAAAATGTCCCCAAGCAAACACATCCAAATGACCTTTGATACGTTCAAATGAAATATCTGAACAATTGACACCGTATTCCTAGAAATTATAAATTTGTTTTTTATGAAAATAAGGAATCGAGCCTTTTTCTTACCTTATCCATATTTATGTGAAAATTTTTTAATTTTGGGTCTAGCCAATAAAAAATGCTCATGATGGTTTTATGATTTTGAAACATTAGAAATTGCAGAGCCATTAAGTACAGAACTGAACAACCAAATAATATACGCCATACTGCGGGATGTGGTCGCGTAAACGGGCCATTAGGAAATGCCAATACCGATATAATTAGGAAAAAGAAAACCACGCATAGTATACCAGCCCAAATATTATCCTCAAAATTGCGTTCGTCCCTATTGTGAAGAAAATGCAAACGATTATAAATTAGTCATCATTATATATATATATATATGTATATATATGTATATATATCACAAAATCCATGTAACGAACTGTTACAGCATGCGAAAAATGTTAATTGATTTTGTTGAGAAGATATTTTTTGTTAAAGAAGATTCAGCGCTTTTTTTTCATTATTATTTTATACTCTTTTTTTTTTTCAAAATGTGTAAAGCAAAATATATCGATAAATAGCAAAATATATTGTACGGACGCGCTTCCAAATTTGCACATTGAAAATTAGATGTCAGTTTATATCTAAAATTTCAGCGAATTTAATTCAGATAGAATTTTAAAATTTTTTTTAAAATCTTTTAGAAGAATATGTCGATTATGTAAATACTTTGTTATCTGTAAAATATATACACATATATGTATATTCTTTAAACTTTTAACATCGTCACGCACAATTACATCGTACTTTTATAATACATACAAACGACAATCAATACAAACCTACACAGGCCAAACTTATTTCTTATTTTAATTTTTACTTCTCTTCTTTGGAATGAAAAAAAAATTATAGAAGTAACTTTAAATACGTGCAACTATTTAAATATTTCTTTGATTTTCAAACGCTCATTTGGTATCTTCTTAATGCTTCCCTTGAACAGATCATGTCGATTATCTTTCAGTTATATACAAAAATCTTTTTTGATAAAGATGAACATGTGATCGATTGTGTGAGAGTTCACACGTAAAACACAATTAAAATCTGGCATAAAAATGTTCAATACATTTCTTAAAGTTCTTTTCCTCTGTCAGAACTCTATGGCTCTATCAAGACATTTCTGTGGATAGTTCAAAGACCTTGTTATCAAAAATTATTACACATACATTGAAGAAAAGTTTAAACACATTATGTTTTGATACTAAAGAACTAGGAATTTGTACGATATTTATGGTAGAGTAGCGCACAGCAAAGAAAAATAATCCTTGAGAATGAGCATAGATGAGTAGAATTCTTGCGTGATTTTATGAAAACGAACATTTTTAAATATTTCAAATGTCGTTTAAGAATGTTATTAACTGTGAAATATCATTAACAAACAAAACTTGAATTGGAGCTAAAAGTTTATTCTTTAGTAATAAAAAAAAACGCCATGAAAACTTCAGATTTCCCAAATTTTGTTTATTTTCCTTATTGCAAATTACTGATTTTATTAAATAAATCTCTCTCAATTCATAAAGGCAGAAGTAGTAAGTTTTGAAATGTTTTTAAATCGCCAAATAATTATAGAGCACATAATTTTAAATGAAATAAGAATATTAAAAGTCATTAAAACAGTAACATTGAAATTCAATTAACATTAAACAAACGATGCAAGTGTGAAGCACAGAAAATAAAACCCCATAAAAATGCACTCATTGCTCTCTCTATATATAATAAATATATATATATTTTAATCAATAATTAATTGAAGGTTAATTCCATTTTAATTTTTGTAGTTAAAACCTATTCTATTTATGCAGGAACGGGTATAAAATTTGGCTATTTAGGAAGTAAAATAACTTACACATCCATTTTAGATATTCCTTAAATGTATTACTGAGCATTTGCTAAGTTGAGTTTGTAGTTTTCTTTGGGGTGTTCTACTGTAAATTATTTTAAGTTATTTTTTAAATTTACTTTTTGTACAATGGAAATTTATCTTTTTATTATTTGCATTATTATAAATAGTAACCATAGTGTTAAATTTAGTAACATTTGTTGGTAACGAATAATTAATTCTTGTTTAATTTTTTTACTAGCTATTGTATATTTTATATTTAGTAAAATAATGTCTAATAGAAGTTGCAAAAATATTTGGTTTTCTGCTTAAATTAACTAAAAAATGACACAATTATGGGCTTTCTTCTGTTCAATACATATCACAAGCAAGTAAAAAGAAAACTGCAGTTTTTCGTTGTTGAGGAATTAAGGGTAGTATGGCAAATATTTTAATACAGAGGCGTTGCGGAAAGAAGGGTTAAGGAAGTTGTATTTCGTTTTATAAACTGTTTCGTAAAATCTTTTGCAATAACATATTTTTCAAACTGATAGTCTGTTCCATTCCATGCGAACGAAAAATTTCGTTAGTTTACATACATATGTATGTATACTGAAAACCATAAACAAAAATTTAAATTTTGTGTTTGTTTTTAATTTAAATAGTAAGATACTATGTAATGCTCCGATTTCGCAAACTATGTGTGAGTTTTAAAAATGTACACTAAACAAATTTTCATACAGATTTCATTTATATATAAATCTTTCAAAGATAGATCGTGACATTTTACAAGCCTTAATATAAATATTATTGTAAATTGATAAAATAATATTGATGAAATT